>OW569332.1:2999156-4329377 GCA_937595015.1 Polyommatus icarus | reverse complement strand
GATGAACTATAGCTAAGAACACGTCCGAACATGTCAGCTGTCAAACAAAAAAAACTAGATCAAATACAGGCAGCCTTACGAACAACGTTTGCGAAAATTTGGCATGATGACCCTACGTAACAGAAGAATACTTCAAGACATGTGTTTCCTACATAAAATTATGCATGGATCAATTAAAAGCAGCAATCTTCACGATCGTATAGGCTTAAGGTACAATTCCGTGCATCGCGATCGATCGCGGTCGTGCACGACCTATGACTGTCGTCGGACGCTCGCGACCATAGTCAACGTATGAAAATGTATGGCACCGCTTCCGAGGCCCGCGTCTGACGCGCGCGGCCTACGACTGTCGTAAGCCGCGCGCGATCGTGCCATATAACTTTGACACGGTCGCGCGGGGCCTACGACTGTCGTCGGTCGTGCGCGACTGTCATAACTTCAAGACACGATCGCGCGCGGCTTACGACAGTCGTAGGCCGCGCGCGTCAGACGCGGGCCTCGGAAGCGGTGCCATACATTTTCATACGTTGACTACGGTCGAGAGCGTCCGACGACAGTCATAGGTCGTGCACGACCGCGATCGATCGCGATGCACGGAATTGTACCTTTACATGTACCTTTCAAATATCCCAGACACAAGATCACTAAAACGTTTTATATAACCCCGTACAAAACAAACCTTGGGCTATGTTCTCCAATGTTTAAAATTCTGAACGAATATAACAAAATAAATAGTGAAATTGCAGATCTTGATGTTTATCACGATAATTATAATGCTTATACCAAAAAAATAATTGATTATTTTATGTAATTTTAAGGAATCATTAATAATTATTTTAAGTTAAATTTAAGTTTAATGTAAGACACATTTTTTTGGAAATGCTATGTACACCGTTGTTGTCATGTGCATTAGACGTAATACCGTATGAGATTTTAGTTTTAAGGTGATAATGTACATGATGTGGTAGTACTTATTAAATAAATAAAAATAAAATAAATAAAAGCTGTAAGCCACTTAAATAAATAAAATGTTAATAAGGCTAATAACGTACAACATGAAATAGACTAGATTCTAGAAGAAAATCTCAAAAGTCTCTCTCTTTCTTACCCTGTAATCCCTGATGCCTCCTCACTGGCTTTGAGTTTTGACGTCCAGGGAAAAGGTTTTGGGGACATGACCCTTAATTTTGTTTTCAACGCCCAATCTATTGCTAGGTGGTTGTATTTTGGTTCAGCTACTGGCTAAAAATATGAAGAAATAGTTTAAAAATGTTATACCATGCATGCAAGATTACACCATAAAAAAAGTTGAAAAATACTGCACTACACTATACACAACTGTTTTAATTGGGGCAACAGCTATCACTGTGTATTTATTCTGCCAAGTCTCAAAACAGAAATACCTGTATTATGGCATATGATAATATAATATCAATGCAAAAAGCATGTTAACCCATCAAGCCCCGTACGAGCACAGGTGATTGCAACAACAATAGAATAAATAGTATTTCCGAGAATCCCCGATCAAAGGATTAAAAGGCAAAACTTTTTCAAAAATTTGCTGTGCATATATTTTTTTTAATCTTCATTGTAAAATAATAAACAATCTTACAGTTTTTACAGTGTGATCTGCTGTAAACTTCTGTAATAAGTTGGAAAAGGTAGATAGCTTCTCTGTGTCCACATCTTGAGCAGGTTTCTCAGGTACTTTGGCTGGCAGCTTTAAAATTTGAAACAGTTTTTTGTCACTTGATTCCTCTAAAGGTGGTGGATTATCTAGTTTAATTTTTTTATTATCCTGTTCACTGTTTGATCTAAAAATTAAATTATTTTTTGATAAATGTATTACATACATTTAAATATACAATTAGAATATATTATGCGGTAAATCCTTACTTTGAAAATGGATTCCTTCTTTTATCTCCATTCAGTATTCTATAAAAATCTAAATCCACCTGTTTTTCTACTACTTTCTCTTCGTTCACGGTAGATGACGGTTGTTTCATCCGCTCCTAGATCATATAATAGAAAAAACTTCGTAAATAACGGAGCATAAAATAATATTTTTCAAAACCATTCAAAACTTTTACATGAGGTAAGGATCCATACCTACCTGTAGAGCTTTTTTTCGCTTCTTCATCGTATGCAATCGCATAACTTCCTTTGGTGTCTTCCATGGTGAAGGCGGATCCATTAATTTGTTGTGTTTACTTAATAATAACTTATAAATTTAATAATATTGAAATTATGACCGTTTACACTTTACACAAAAACAGCATCGTTTTTTACAAAATATGTAAACAAAAGGTGAGAACTCGTCTGTCAACAACTGTCAACTGAGACTTGAGACACACAGGCTGCGTTCCAGATGACGTTAATAACGCTCACGCTCAAGACCTTCGTTGGCTATTCCTCAAGGGAGGCCATATTCAAAAGAAGAAGAAGAAGACCTTCGTTTCTCCCGTTCCATTAGCATGTGAGCAAATGTGAGCGTCAATGTCACAAACCCAAGTGGAACGGAATTATGGAGCGTTTTGAGCGCTCTGGCAAGGTGACAGTGACAGGTGACAGCTGAAAGAGGTTAAGTTAGAATTCGAGTCTACCGCTTTTATTTGAATAATATTTAGGTACCTATCGATTATCGAAATGGATATTTTTACGGCAGTTAGACATATTTTGCAGGTGCATCGGAATAATGATTCAGACATTTCTAGTGAATCTAGTTCAGATGAAGAGTGGAATGCACTTTTCCACAATTATGATCGCGAAAAGCGAAAGTTTAGACCACGAATCAATGACTACGAAAATGTAATCAATCTTTATTCTAATGAAGAATTTAAAATACCTGCATAGCTAGCACGGCCTTCCCCAGTCGATTCTTCGGAAGAAAGTAATGGCAGTTTCTTTCCCATGTCTACATATCTTTTTCCCGAGCATGGCGCCACCCATCGACTTGAGTTTCAATGGACAAAGACAAGAAACTTTTCCATAGCAACCACTATAGCAACGGCTATTTTGACAGTTAGTTTCTTGACTCTTTTTTTTAAATATGGCACTTCGGCTATAAAACCATGGCCAGTGTCGTGTAAATGGCGGCAAATTCAAAAATACGACTTGTAGCAACCCAATCTATAGTCGAAATTATAGTTTTGATCTACGAAATACGAATAATAAAACCTAAAGAAGTTTATTACTCGTAGTTTGTAGATCAAAACTATAATTCCGGCTATAGACAGGGTTGCTATACATCGATATTTTGAATTTGCCGCCACTTACTCGACACTAGCCATGGTTTTATAGCCGAAGTGCCATATTAAAAAACAAAAAGAATCAAGAAACTAAATGTCAAAAGCGGATAAAAATGGTTGTCATGCTTGACATATAGATTTTCAAAAGCGGAAGAAACCGAGAGACGAAAGAAACTTTTTCTCCAATATTTTTCCGGTACAACTGTCAAAATTTAGTTTCTTTCGTTTGTCTACGACGGTATGCTAGCTACGCAGGAGAGACGATAACTTAGTATTTTATAGGAAAATATTTAATCTTTCATTTAAAACAATTTCTTTTTAATCAAAATATTTTATTTTATTATATTTAATATATTTCAATTAAAAATATTATGTTTTGCAATGAAATTATATGAAGTTTTTTTGTCGCTACTCGCTCCTGAAAACTTTCCGAATATGGTCTTTGCGATATTGTTATGTTAAAACAAAAAAAAACTAGAACGCCCACTTCGACCCATTTTCGTCGTGGGTCGTTTTGAGCGTTGCTTGAGCGAAATTGATGACGTCATGAGTGACGTCATAGCCGCTATCAAAACGACCCCGGTCGCCAAAGGGAACGGCAGAATGGGACGTTTTGAGCGTTTTGGTCAAAATTAACGTCATCTGGAACGCAGCCAATGATTACAATTTACATTTTTTTTTTGGTTTGATTCGTCCCATTCAGGAGAGGCAAAGGGAACAAAGCCCATACAGCCATGTCTTTTGTAGTACTATTGTCTTAAATCCTTTTTATTTAATAGGCCGAAGCCTTGTCTTCTTTTATTTTTTTCATAATTATTTTTTATTTTATTTATAAGGCCAAAGCCATGTCTTTTGTTCAAGTATATTTCTTGTCAATTAATCTCGTATTTTTTCTTTTCAATGTCGAATCCTTGATGTAAAGTCATTTTTGGTATCTTTCATTGTCAAAATCAATATTAAAATAACGATCATTGGTCAAATCCTGAAATTAGCTAAAACAGCTCAACCAAAAGAAACATATTAGTATTATTTTCATATTACACCTTGACAACAATTATGGACTAAAATATCACTTTACTGCCGATCCACACTCGCGCGCGAAGGCACGCCGCGGACCGCGGCGCGGATCGCGGCGCAAATCGCGGCGCGGATCGCACATTACTACCAAATCCTCTCAAAGTTCGCGACATGTCCGCAGTGTAGTTCGCGCTTTAAGCGTTCTTTATTTGAAAAATTTCCCGCGCGTCTACTTTTTTCATAATATGGCACTCGGCCACTTAAGAATGGCCAGTGTCAAGTAAAATATGGCGGGAAAAAAAATCGTGAAAAGTTTACAAAAAGTTGTTTTTCCAGATGATCGTCAAGTCAAAAGTCTAGTAAAAGTCTAAAAATAGTATTTTAAAAAGATAAAACCGACTTCAACGTAAATAATTACGTAGCATTAAAATTCCCTATCTCAAAAACTACTGAACCGATTTTGATGAAACTTGTAGCATTCCCTAAGTTGAACAATACCTAGTACAACAAAAAAAGAATCACTTAAATTGGACTTGTAGTTCCAGAGATATGCGCGCACAAACATAAAAACATACATACGTACATAAGAATAAGAATAAGAATACTTTTATTTCCAGCATCACACGAAACATCATAATAATAAACAGTATTGAGTGGTACAGTTATTGTGATCTAGTTACATTAATATCATAATATTATAATGCTGTGTGATGCCAAATACATACATACATACACTTTCGAAATTTGGCACATTTGTTCAGAAGCTGCTATAGATTAACATATAAAAAAACTGGACAGTTCTGGAAATATTACATACATACGCGTCGAATTATTGATAACCTCCTTTTTTTGAAGTCGGTTAAAAAGTAGTCAGTAAAGTCAACGAGTCAAGTCAGTTGTTTTAGTAAAGTGGTAGACCCTTTACTAAAACTTTCGACGGAGTTTTGGAGGGAACACAAAATGGCACGTTTCTTGAAGTTGTATCACTTGCCCACGCTTGTGCACGACATCAAATTTTTAATGTTTTTTTATGAAATAAGGGGGCAAAAGAGGAAACGGGTCACCTGATGGAAAGCAACTTCCGTCGCCCATGGACACTCGCAGCATCAGAAGAGCTGCAGGTGCGTTGCCAAGGCTGGCAACGCACCTGCAGTTCTTCTGATTAAGGGGTGATAGGGGAAGGTAGGGAAGGGAATAGGGGAGGGTACGGAAGGGAAAAGGGTAGGGGATTGGGCCTCCGGTAAACTCACTCACTCGGCGAAACACAGCGCAAGCGCTGTTTCACGCCGGTTTTCTGTGAGGACGTGGTATTTTTCCGGTCGAGCCGGCCCATTCATGCCGAAGCATGGCTCTCCCACGTCAACGCCGGTTTTCTGTGAGGACGTACGTAAATCGTAATACGTAATGGTTAATATTCTACCAACATTACACATTAAAAACCGAAATAACACAATTTTAGGAAAATAATACAAAAACACAACGGCACTCTTTCGTATTCCCAGCAAAATTCCGCGCGTCTACTCTTTCTTGACAGACTGTATTATCTGTTCACTAAACAATGCTGGCATGTCTTGTATGGCAAAAGCCCTTATTAAAATAAAGATTAAAAAAAACCCTTTGTCGCGGGACAGAAAACCGACAACATTCGGGGAACGGGCCGCGAAGTGCGAGACATATGCGAATCGGATCCACACTCATGCTTCGCAGAAATTTCGCGGCGCCGCGGCGTCGCGCACGGTTCGCGTGCGAGTGTGGATGCGGCCGGGGAACCAGCCGCGAAGTGCGAAAAATATGCGAACCGGATCCACACTCACGTTTCGCGGAAATTTCGCGGCGTCGCGCGCGGTTCGCACGCGAGTGGGGATGGGGCTTTACACTTAGGAATTATTTAAAAACTTAAAGTCAGTAAATATTATTTCTTTACTTTTTAAAGTTTTTGGCGGGGTTTTTTTTTTATTTTCTTAATTTTATTTTATTTCATGCTTTTTAAACTTTTGTTGGTTATAGTGCAGAATAATATGCAATGAATACCGTCTATGAATGTCCTCTTGGATGAGCCCGTCAATATGAGCCCAAACACGAAACCTCCACTTTGGGTTCATACGGAGCTCGGCTCCTATAGAATCCAGGTGAAGCTGCAGCAGCAGCATGCAAATATTTACTGTTTATCTACGTCTTACTGATTGTCGCAATCAAAATGAGCCCAAACACGAAACCTCTGCTCTAAGTTGGTGAGGAGTTGGATATCCTATTGATTACCAGGTGATGCTGCAGCACCAGGCCAACTTTCCATTAATGTGTATGCTATTCATAAATATCACGAACCAGAATGCAAAATATAAAACTCATCAAACAACTGCAACTTGCTAACGGCCATTCACGAACCAGATAAACTGCGATTTTCCAGCACTGAGCAGGCTGATGATGATGAACTATAGCTAAGAACAGTCTTGACCATGTCAGCTTTCAAACAAAAAAAAAACTAGATCAAAATCGGTCCACCCGTTTGAATGCTACGATGCCACGGACAGATACACACACAGACAGACAAACAGATAGACAGACACGTCAAACTTATAACACCCCTCTTTTTTGTCGGGGGTTAAAAATGGGAATAAAGGAATTCATGAACTATGTATCTAGTAATGATGGATGCTGAGAAAGGGGCGGCACATGGCCTGGGGCCTACAGCGGCCAGGACTGCAAATCCGCCACTGTACGCATTCAGTACATTTGACCGCGACCGTGACCGCGAAGCTACATAATTAAAATACAACTACTAACTTAATCTTGCTTTTGCAGATTTTGCGCGAAAAATATTCAAGTGACGTATCTATTATCGAATATTGTATGAAAGATCGACGGTAAATCATTAGATATTTGACGATTGAAAAAAGACCCATAGTTAGATTTTTATTTACATAATAGATTATGTAAATAAAAACCTAACTGTGGGTCTATAGAGATATTAGAAATATTCTAATATGAGAAATATTAGAATATATTTTCTAATACCCCATCTACATGATCTAGTATTTCATATGTCTATAATATTATATTATAATATTCATATTCTAACGTAAAAGTAGCTCAATGTTATATCAGAATTAATTGCAGTACAAAAATACCCTAACAGCTAAGAAGTAAGATATTTCAAACTTCGGACCATCTTTTGTGCATTTTACAGAACTCTGGGCCGCTACTGTGTTTTGAAGTTGACTTAATAATGGTGATTGTCCATTTTTTTTAAATTTTGCTCATTACAAAAACATTTCGAGGAATAAGGTCAGTGATCGTTTTTCTGTATATAAACCAAAAAAATACCCATTAGTTACTTATATTTTTTGAACAAATATGTTTAACCTTAGTTTGACCTTCAATGGCGTTAAATTAGCAATAAATTCGACCAACATTACGTTTCGAACTTTTGGTAAGCTTCTCGTATCAGTTTTCACATAATGAGAACTTGCATTTGACGAACCAGCCATTATAATAAGATTGAAAGGAAATTTAAACATACTGCAGAGGTCAATTGGCCGCCGATGATGACGTCAGAGCGAAACTTTAAAAATTTATTTAGAAAAAACTAGCCAATGAATTTCAAAATTATTTAATTTATATTCTTAAAATACCCTATTTTAACGAAAAAAAAAATATAAAAAGTACATGTGATTTTTTTTGGACAATGCCCATTATCGTATGTTAGTGTAGAACTTATATATTGTATTGTACTACCAAAGAATAGATTTTTAGGTAGACGGCGAACCTACTTAATTTGGACGGGCTACGTCTAGCCAAGCTATGGTCAAGCGCTGCAGTATGGAGTATAGACTTACCCCATTCACCAAATAATGTAGATGTCTCTTCTGTGGTCTGCCTGTTCAGATTCAATTTCTCTGATGTAAGTACATAATAATAAACACGTGTCGTCGCTATAAGTGGTATGTGCAAAGCATAAAGTATATATACTTGTATGGGAATATTATACTTATTATCTTAAATATTTTAGTATACGAGGCGCTTTGTTAAAAACAATATTTTTTGTGCAAAATGTCTTTTATTTTCCCCTACGTCGATATTTTATGAGGGCCTAAATTTTGGATCCAGTGGAATAAATATTTAAATATGTAATGCAGTTAGAATATATTTTACAAAACCTGTCTGTCCGTCTGTCTGTCTGTGTGTCGCCAGGCTGTATATTCTCAAGAACCGCTATAGCTAGACTTCTGAAATTTTCACAGATTGTGTATATCTGTTGCCGCTTTAACAACAAATACTAAAAACAAAATAATATTAACATTTAAGGGGGGCTCCCATACAACTAACGCGATTTTTGGCATATTTTTGCTCTATAACGGTACGGAACCAGTGCCGTAAATAGCCTTTTTTGCGCCCTGTGCGAGCTTCTATACCTGCGCCCTGTGCGAGCTTCTATAACTGCGCCCTGTGCGAGCTTCTATAACTGCGCCTTGTGCGAACTTCTCTAGCTGCGCCCTGTGCGAGCTTCTATAACTGCGCCCTGTGCGAGCTTCTATAACTGCGCCCTGTGCGAGCTTCTATAACTGCGCCCTGTGCGAACTTCTCTAGCTGCGCCCTGTGCGAGCTTCTATAACTGCGCCCTGTGCGAACTTCTCTAGCTGCGCCCTGTGCGAGCTTCTATACCTGCGCCCTGTGCGAGCTTCTATAACTGCGCCCTGTGCGAGCTTCTATAACTGCGCCTTGTGCGAACTTCTCTAGCTGCGCCCTGTGCGAGCTTCTATAACTGCGCCCTGTGCGAGCTTCTATAACTGCGCCCTGTGCGAGCTTCTATAACTGCGCCCTGTGCGAACTTCTCTAGCTGCGCCCTGTGCGAGCTTCTATAACTGCGCCCTGTGCGAACTTCTCTAGCTGCGCCCTGTGCGAGCTTCTATAACTGCGCCCTGTGCGAGCTTCTATAACTGCGCCCTGTGCGAGCTTCTATAACTGCGCCCTGTGCGAGCTTCTATAACTGCGCCCTGTGCGAGCTTCTATAACTGCGCCCTGTGCGAACTTCTCTAGCTGCGCCCTGTGCGAACTTCTCTAGCTGCGCCCTGTGCGAGCTTCTATAACTGCGCCCTGTGCGAGCTTCTATAACTGCGCCCTGTGCGAGCTTCTATAACTGCGCCCTGTGCGAGCTTCTATAACTGCGCCCTGTGCGAGCTTCTATAACTGCGCCCTGTGCGAGCTTCTATAACTGCGCCCTGTGCGAGCTTCTATAACTGCGCCCTGTGCGAGCTTCTATAACTGCGCCCTGTGCGAGCTTCTATAACTGCGCCCTGTGCGAGCTTCTATAACTGCGCCCTGTGCGAGCTTCTATAACTGCGCCCTGTGCGAACTTCTCTAGCTGCGCCCTGTGCGAGCTTCTTTAACAACGCCCTTGGTTTCGGAAAAATTCGGAAGAAGGCACTATTAGATAGTATAAATTATTTGATACTTTTTAGTTCATATTAATTTTAATAAGTAAGTATTGTTCTTACCTTGGAAGTCGGTTTTAATTTTTTGTTAAAAATAATAATTCTTTTCAATTTTCATCCACTATTGCAAAAATCGGAGGTTTGCACGATTTTTACGCTCTGGGAACTCCACTAATACCTATTAATTAATATTACTTACTTAAACATTACCTGCAATATAATCGACTAAATTTCACATTTTTCTTCCACGTCTTGAATTTTACTATACCCTCCATAATTTTACTAAATTCACGATTGACATTTATGTTTAACAAAAGGCAGCGGCTTATTCTGTACTAGCATTTTATTATTACAAGCCGGCAGAATCACAGACGGTGAGAAAAGCTGAAGTGAACTGAATAATTTGCGATGACCTGTCGAATCTCAGCGCGTTACTCCCGCGCGCTTGAACGCGGCATGCAGTCGCATGCCACTCTCGGCCGCACCATCCACGCGTCCGGCTGAATAATTCTGAAATTTACAGTCTCGTAGTACACCTAAATAAAAAATAAAATGCGCGGGAAAAAATTAGAAAAACATGAAAAGAATTCGTATTCTTGAAATTCCAATTTTAAGAATGTGCAAAACACCGTTATTTCTTGATATTTTATTTTTACGTAAAGATTAAACCAAAAATGGCAAGATACAGTGACTGCTGGGCATTTATAACAAACCGCATTTATTTGGTAAGTGAATATTTATTTTATCAATGCTGCAAAATATATATTTTTAAGCTCTACCAAAGAGGATGTCTTGTCTCTGGCTCTACTCAACTTCGTGTAACATAGGTCTACCTTGGGTCTACCCTGGTCTATCCTAAGTCACCTAAGTACTTTATAGTTGTTAACTCTTACAGTTTTCAACTTAAAAGACCTGTGCTTTCCTGTGAAAATATTATCAATGTCATAACACGCATTTTAATTGTATGTACATATCGAATTATAAAAAAACCTTCGACTTAAATTAAAAATGTAGAGCTAAGAACCTCACAAGTCACAGAGTTTAATTGGTTTAATGTAACTACATTAGTCAGATTTTGTAATTTATGTACTTAATCAAATTTTTAAAATATATACATAATACTAATATTTTAAGTACATAATAAAAATATTATAACACGAAATATAACAACTGAGTACTGACGAAACTCTTAAGAGCGCACCTGACCCTAACTTGACTACATACTTTAACCAAGATCTCAAAATCTGTAAGGTCTAGAAAACTGATTTTTTGACACAAGTAACTTCAGTTCATGAAGATTAAATGCTCAAGACGAAAACACGATTACTGAAAAAATGCTCGATAGTTTCTTTTTTACAAAAAACCTTGTTTTAGACACATTTTAGCTTGGATCTTCGAAGTTTGCTGTCTTTTCTTTAATATTTTTTAATATCTAAAAAGGCATTGATAAAACCAAAATTTGCTCAAAACACTTTTTTCATAATCATTATAGTTCGTCTTTTATTCAAGTAAAACTAACTTGGCGATGATTCCGCGCCGTCCTGTTTCACCTGGCATATGAAAGACGGGCGTGAGTGTGAAGAGAGAAGAACGATGTTTGATTTTTAGAGTCAGGTGAGCTCTAGATATGATTAAAATTTATATAAAACTCTATAACATTGTGCGCTCTACCTACTCAAAAATTCAAACGTTATGGCGCTTTTGACCTTCACTGTAAAAAGAAATAAAATGTATACTACATTTTATTTATTTTTACAGTGAAGGTAATCAAAGAAGCTAAGTTTTGTTTTCGAGTAATAATATTTTGAGATAGTTAACAGCTATGGGTACATATAATATATTAACATAGCCCGGCTTTCATTTATGAATCTCATAATATAATATAGAGTGGGTACCTAGTTAGTATAGGTAGATAATAATTTACTTTTAGGTAAGACTATAAAATATATTCTCCTTAGATTAAGTTCAAAAGTTATATATCAGTAAATTATTTTAAAACCTTTTTTTCAAATGAATTAAGAAATGAAAGCTGCTCACTGCTAAAACTATGTATGCAAATATCGCGCGATGATGCATGCTTCCCAGAATTACCACAATGTTGTCATCGAAATATATATTATTAAATATAGTATAATACAATGCGGCATTAGTTCACAGAAGTAAAGTTCTTCCAGTAAAGGTTTAAAGGTAAAGAGGCAATGTATTTTGGAACTGAGTCATGGTCGCCGGTTACACAGTTTCTTGCCTTGATGACCATAGAATTAATTTTACTGCAGATAAGGCCAAATACCTATTCCTGTATAAAAGTAAGTACTTAGCTAAATTACAAAATTTAGGACTTAAAAGTCATGACTGGAAACACCCTCGCTAATATATTAAGTAATTTTGGTTTTTTATTGAACTCGGAAAATATTGGATTGTGTACTACATCAGTAAGAAGACATCCCTCCGCCTGAGGGTCGAACGTCTGCAGTCTCGCCACAAGGTCAACTTCAGTTCCTTTGTGGTGAGAGTACCGACGCATCTTCTGTCGACCTTTGAAGCGGAGGAATTCTGGCCAACTGATGTGGTTTACCGAAGGTTCCGGGGAAGACTCCGGAATAAAGCGCGCGTCACGTCGCCGTTTATTCGTGATAAAGTGTAGTTATTAAGATTATAATTGATATGTATGTTAGACATTAAGGTATATATTGTATGGGCCTACGTGGCTAAGTATAAAAAATATCAGGCCCCCTTGATAATTCATTTAGGTAATAAATCTGATTGCTTGAGTGCGATTTTTTGTCGATATCACCGTAAAAGGTATCAAACAATAGTTTTGAACAATATAAGTTACTAGATTAGGTTACCTACCTGCGAAAGAGTATACGTATAATATGTAGGTAATAAAATAAGTACTCTTTCTGCCAAATACTCATACTTAGCACATAATATGACACGTTTTGGAAAAATCTGCTCTATCTAATAATTTCTTCGATCTTCGCCTGTTCCTGTCGTGGACCGTTCACCGTGGTCGGGTTACGTGATTCATAGTTTTATTGCATTCTCGGCAAAATTCGCGAGTAGGAATTTTGTTAACAGTTAACCCGTGGGTGTTCCAAAAATAAAATAATTAAACACGACTTTTTATGCAGTTCGCTGAATGTGTTTGGTAGCTCTAAAACAGATGGTTTTCGATTTCGTCAGCACTTTTTGCAGTTTAACTATTTTGTGAGATATATTATTATACATGATATTACATTCAATTTATACACATATTAATATTATATTCATTATTCGTGCATATTTTAAGCTTTTTTCCCAAAATGCTGAAAAACACGATCTCAAGTTTGCTCTACCTATTTGCACGATTTAAAAAAAATATAGTACTTAAATGAAAAGTGTGGATCGATATGCTTGGGTATCTAACACACTTTGATTGATTGAAGTACAACGCTAACAAGTTCCATTTTAGAATTTGTCTAAAACGATAAAGTCAAGGCTCTTTGAGCTTTTACCTAAACTTCTCAAAACTCTACATTTTTCGTTGACAAAATTTTTATCTGTTTTTGTGTTTGTATATTTTTACGTAACAGTTATTGTTCAGGTTAGTAGTTACAATTAAACTCTATAGAGATATTTTTACAATCGCATTATAAAGGATCTCATATACGGATAGGACAGGCCCATCACTCCGGTCGAATTACTGATCGCAGACTGATGACCGGTCACACATATACCTAAGTTTTACGTTTTTAAAGGCTGTAGAATGTAGATGCACACACTCCTACAGCCTTTAAAACGTAAAACTTATCTGAAAAAAGTAATATCGTTCATTAGTATGAATATTATTTTCGGACTGAGCCGTGTCAAGAGACTTTTCGAAAATTTCTGGATTGGATTTGTAATGAGTGACGCATCAATTGTGATGCGGGATGCTTTCCGAAATCTTTCTGACAAGCCATCCCTAACTAAGCAATTGTATAACAAGCCCAGCTATGTACTATCAGAGAAGTTGATTCCTAAGAAGATTAGATGGGGGGCCTACGTACTACGTAGTTTGGTCGCGCGCCAATCCCACAGATCCCAATTGAAATTGAATTGACTGCACATGATCCGACCAAATAACGTATGGCCTGTCAACTGCCTAGGAATCAATTTCCTCGATGGTAGATTATACTCATAATGCGATACACAGAATAACTACTAGTAACCTTGGCAATAGGCAATTTTCAGCTTCAGCGATCATCGATACACCATTCCGGCATTCAAGCCATGATTGACTGTCAAAGGCGTGAACAGCTATTGTGGCGGAAGATTGTATCGTGAGAACCGGCCTGGCAAACGTCTCTTTGTTCCTACTTCATGTGGAATATGTGCATACTGGGAACTTGTATGTTATGACATGGACATGCGGTTTTCAATTGAATGTGAACTAATGTTACTGCACCTACAATATTGCTATGTAGATATCTTCTTTGCAACTTTCCAAAGAACGGTGCAGTGTGCATCGATTAAAACTACGATATTCTACTTTTAGCGTTTCTGTGTTGAAACTCACTAAAATGAAATAATTAACTAGGGAATTACTTATCTAAAACCACTGAGGTAGCAAGTACTACGTACTCTAAAACAAAAGTTTTTAGTTTTTACTGAACTCTTCGTATGCGAGTTACGCTTAGTTTTTTTGTGTCCAGTATTCATGTCAATATTTTATGAAGTAATTATATCAACATGGATATGGAAGTGGGCTGGCTACATCGCGAGAATGACAGATGAGAGATGGACAATTCTAACAACAAATTGGTCAGGCCCTGGCGGTAAAAGATCAAGGCCGCCCGAAAGAACGTTGGTTAGACGAAATTAAAAAATTCGCTGGTTGGTCGGTTGAAAATAGTACATTACGCCCCAAGGGAAGAAAGTATGGCATTTCAATCCGCGCGATATTGTCACCCGAGCCGAAGGCGAGGGTGACAAAAGCGTCGGTTGAAGTGTCATACTATCGTCCCGTAGCGCGTATAGAACTTTTCATCATACAAGGGACCGAAAGTTTAATGACAATAATTATTATTAAAATCGTATATAAGTATATAAGGTAAACAAATGTGGTTCAAATCATCTAGGGACTGGGTCCGGGGCGCTAAATATAACAACTGCACGGTTACCATGGTGATGAGTTATTTCAAATAGGTAGCGGGAAGAAAATTTTAAACTGTCACTAATTGAGCGGTCTGAAATATGCACCTTTCTTCCCGCAAACAAGGGAAGAAAATCAAACTTTCGGTCCTGGTATGATGAAAAAGTTATTACAGACTGGACAAAGAAAGTTGCATCAAAGAAAACTTGGAAAATTTTGAAGCCCCCTCCAAAATTTTCCAAGTTTTCCTTGATGCAACTTACCAAACTATTACCTATACCCGACAGGGGCCTTAACTTTATTTACTGTCTCCTAAATATTTGTATGTTTATCAAATAATATGTAAATTTTTTGTAAAGTTCAGGATAATAAAGAGGCTTTATTATTACATCAACAATCAATTTGTTCAGACTGTCAGTCGGTCAACAGACTGTTTATTGTCTAGCAAGCTTTTAGCTTCGAGATTGCAGTGTTTTTACGTATTACTAGCCAAAATTATTTTATTACCATGCCGTGTACTTAGAAAGAGCCAAATTAATTAAATAATTTCGTGACTTAATTAAAATAATTCTTATTGATGCGTGTTCCTGCTATGTCCAAAAGCACCTTAACCCACTTAAATACTTGTGTACTATCAGGCAATTAATTTTATTGCAGGAAACATAATTTATTACGTGGGTAGATCGAAAAAATGTTTAAAGTTCCTGGAAATTATTATTCCAACAACATAGAGTGCTTTTCTTTACGTTTAGAAATTATCATAATACCGCCTTACTAATAAAATTATTCTGCACTATGTTTTGTGTATAAATTCAAACATGTCCTTGTCCAGGACTCCTGGACAAGGACATGTAGCCCTAGCACGGCGACCAGTGGAAATGCGAAAGTATAGACAAACTGTGGAGATAAAATATTTAGGGGCGTTCCGTCCGGAGATTATTTAAAACCTTATAAACTCATAATCTGAAAGCTACAAAGTTATAATAAAAATACAGCAATAATCTTCAGTATATCAACATTCCTTTTGTCGTTTTAAATTTTCTATTTTTGTTTCTTATACTCATGATATCAGCTTCCAAAGTAATACCAATTTGTTAAAATTCAAGCATACATTCAGCATCTCCTTAGGATTTACAAATTACTTTTATTTGAAACTCACGCCAATAGATCGACGATATCATAAACTACATATTTGCCGTTTAAAATTTTTTTAGGACTATTTTGAACTCAGATAAGTAAAAATAATAGGGTTTTGGCGCGATCTCGGCAACGCGACCTTAAGGTGCCGTTCCGATCTTTTTTAGTTCCGAAAAATTCAATTAAAATGCCACTTTATGACAGACTATAGTCACAAACTGTCTAGATAAACTTAAGGTGTCGTTCCGATCTTTTTTCGTTCCGAAAAATTCAATTAACTATGCCACTTTATGACAGACTATAGTCCTAAAATTCAAATAATATCCTACTTTATGACATATACTATATTTCTACTGGTCGCCTTGCTAGGCCTACTGGTGTCCTTGCTATCAGGCGTTAGGAGGTTAGGCGATAGAAAAGTTATTACAGACTGAGTCAAAACTCAAAACATATTTTGTGTAAAGCTATAGTAGATCCTTAAATTGTGAATCTTTTCATTACTAAAGAGAAAAAGTTAGAAGAATTAAAATGGTAAAGTTTAAAATCCACTGGTCCATGACGGTCGAAGACGTCGTAAACTTCATCCGCGAGAAGACCACATACACCTTGAGGGTGGAGCGTCTGCACTCTCGACACAAAGTGAATTTCAGTTCCTTTGTGGTGAGAGTGCCGACTCAAGTTTTATCCATCTTCGAGGCGGAGGAGTTCTGGCCCGCCGATGTAGTTTACCGAAGGTTCCGGGGGAGGCTCCCGAACGAAGCGCGCATCACGTCGCCGAAAGAGACTTTACGTGATAAAGTGTAGTGTGATTGTGTGTGTGAATGTGTAAATAATATATATAACGGATAAAATTGTTCAGCTTGCATCCGTTGTCTGATTGCCATAACACAAGTTTTTACTTTGCATGGGATTAGACGACGTGATGTACGCTACCTAACTTTTATACTATTGTATATTATTGTATGGTTAATAAAGAATTTGAAAGAAAAAAAGGGTCTTATACACCTTCCGTATTCTAGGATCCAATATTTATGCATTACATGTAAACACTAAAGAGTCTGGATGCCCTACTTCTACTCTCGCATAAAAGTCGGCCTACGTGCTTTTACGTAAACGTAGAGACCATGAGACCTACAGATCTATAAATCTATGAGACGTGGAAAATTAGAAATTTCTTGTTGACTTATTGTCGGCACTTTCAAATACTTAATTTTAAAAGACCATGTTTGGTTACAAAATCTGATTCATTTAAGTACTTATTTATTATGCCTAGTAGAGTACCATTTTCTTGAGTGTCATTGTCCCTAAAACAAAGCATAATATAAAATACTATAGAACAACATTTAAAACAATTAAAAACGAGCCCGCTGCACGTTTCATAGTGAGTACCTGGGGCGCACGGAAACGGGAAGTCATCTCCATGGTAACGTCCATTAATTAATGCGAGTCCACACTCGTATTGTCATCGGGTCCATTCAGACCGTCAAAGGCGTCGCTACGCACAACTACGTCGCGCTACGTCGCACAACGTGAAACGTCGTGAATAGCGTCTGCCGTCAAGTGGCAACGCTCTAAACTTTCGACGCACGGGATTAAATGTCCTTTTTCGAGCTCCCGCCAGCCGTGAATGGAGTACAGAGGACCTACCGTCATATTTTAATTATGACAGCGTTTTACACGGACACCTACTGTTAGGGTTGACACTTGCCAGGTCGCTAAATCTTCCAGCCGGTTTGACCGGACGTTTTGTCGAAAAAGCCGGACGCCCAGCCCAACAATTATAACCTATGTAGGCAAACAAAAACTACTCTTTTCATTGGGTACCTTAATTAACTTGAAATCATAATAAAAATTTTCATTTTTGATTAACATATCAGTCTTTTCAAAATTGCTCACGCAAAAATTCTTACACATAAAAAGTTTTAAGTAAAGTTCATGAAATGTAAAAAGCTTAACAAAAATCGGACAAACCAACGGACAGAATTATTTTTCATTGGACACGCACTAAAGCCTATATCTAGTTTTATCTACACGCCTGGTAACCCTACTTTTATCACAGTAAATATTTTTTTCAATTTAGCAGATTTTTTGTAAAAAGTAGAGCCTCTATGAACATCTTCAAAATGAGTCACCATTTAAATGGATCTTTAAATCTTTGCATAATATACTTTCAGAAGATTAAAGATTTGACGATTGATTTTCAGCACTCGATTTACATAAACCATATGAAAATAAATATACAATCACGAAATTGTTTACATTACATTACACTAGGGAAGATACAACTGTATTACTGTAGATACGATGTTATAAACACAGACACCTAAATCTAGACAAGATTTAGTAAAAAAATTAATTGTAGAACACTCTTGAATATTTTCAGTTCCTTTTACTTACTCGTATAATTAATATTACTTATTAGAAGAACAGATATAGCATTTATTAGGTGTACATTAATTGATTTTAAAGTGCTCTATGTCCTTGATAATATTACTAGATATTAATTGCAAAAAAGCAATTAGCTAATGCAATTTAATGACTTTATTAATTTAATGATTTGCATACAACTTTTCAGTTTTCACATGAAAATGTCCAACTAATTTTTCCGTCGATCTTTATTCGATAACAACTTAGTAATCATTAATCTCAGTGTGGCTGATAGAGCTTTTTGAAAAAAGTTTTAACAGTTTCTTTTTGTTTCAGATAACATGGATCTCACTAGTCATTTATATATTTTACAATTCGTATATTTATTACCTGAGTGGTCGTCAATTTTATTATTTAAGGGAAATTTTAGGGGTAAGGAGGAGTTTTCATATTCTTGTATTTTACTACCTATTTCTTCTTTTAACATGATTATTTTTTTACAGATAGGTCTCTGTGTATCCCGTGGCACAGCGGCGGTTTTAAACGTATGCTGTGCTCTAGTCCTACTGCCTATGTGTAAAAAACTGAACCTGGTGCTATATAGAATGTTATCGAAGCTATGTCCTGGCCTGTTCTTCCTGTGGTTGGAGAAGATGAAGAGCTTTCATATGACCGTCGCCATCACCCTCGTTATTTTTGCTGGTAAGGAAATATAAACACCCTTGCTAATATACAAAATATATTTAGGTACACATCGAATCGTCTGATTGTCTTTTTTGGCCTATTGGAGAAGTGATTTGATAGAGAAAGACAGCGGAACTTAAATTTAACTATATACGCATACGCTGCAGATTTGTATCTTTTTTATAAGTACGACTACAAATCTTCTTATATCTTTTCTTTTATTGCAGATAGTTTTTTTAGTTTTATTTAACAGATCTTATAACAAAAAAATAAATTTTAATGCCGTAATAAAGTAAAGAGTTGCGTAAAATTTAGAGCAAAATTATTTTATTCCACAGAAAGCTAATAACTGAGAAGTAATAACCGCATAATTTACTTATCTAACGCTTCTCCAGTTAATAAGTCGATGACAACTATGAAATTACACTAGGCCATTCCTGAACGAAGATTGTAGAGCGCCTTTTGATTTCCGGGGCTTGGAGTTCTTCTAACAGGATTTTACAATTATTTGTAGTATTTAGTTTCTAGTTAGTTCATCAATTCCAGTTAATTTATCATGTTATCTATATAAATTTTAATATTTGTTACTCTTTTGTTTTCTTAGTAATTATTGCCGTGAAAGTCCGAAAGGTTTATATAAGAAGGGAAGTTATACCAAGTTCACTTGGTCATTTATGTAATTTCGTACCCAAAGGGATTTAAAAATACTAATATTCTTGCTTCCAGTCGATGTAAGGTAAAATTTTTCGCCCAAAGGCGTACCATTTATGTTCTTGAGACAAAGGCTAATGACGAGCTCTGTCGTTCTTTATTGCGTTCAGACCATAGAGCGCATTAAAAATGTGACCTACCACAATTCCTGCTATACTCGTTTCGCTGAAATTTTAACCTCAATTCCTTAAAATTGGGCGTTAGGAAAAATGTAGAGTCGAATTTTTTGCTGTTGATGGTGAATTATATCTATTAAATATAATTTATTATACAGTATCAGGTAATGAAGTAAATGGATGGTTGAAACATTCAACATTCTTACAATATAGATATAATTGCGTAGATTATTGGTCCGTCTAATTTGAAATAGTCAAGTTTTCTATTTTTACCAACAGATCATCAAAATATGATTATAATCAAATTTTTAACGGTCGGTAACGGTCAATTCATAGTTCAACGCTACATGACGCGATGCAGCCTGATTTCTTGAGCTATTATGCAAATAAAGCATACTCATGCACAGTCATATTAGTTGTGGTGCAAAGTAACCACAATTTGCGTCTGAAAAACCGTCATTACGCAATACTTCCATGAAATATTCTAATAGCAATATCTCATTCAAGTTGATTTTTTCTTTTTTTCATATACCTACATAATTAAACTATGGAGCCAGAACTTACGCAACCATGGTCAAAATCTTCGTATTTAATAGCAAAGTATCAAATTTTTAACTGGCAAGTGGCTATCTTTAGATTTGGACAATGCTTCTACCAGCTCTATCTATTCTCTCTCATGCTAATCGTCACCATTTTGTACCGTATCCAATGTATATTTACATTATTTTTGTTACAGTAATTCACTCGATATCCCACGTTGTAAACCTGTGGAACTTCTCTCGAAACTACGACGAAGTGAGACTGGAGATAAACATGGCCAAATATAAGGATGAGGTAAGTTATATCACTCAATTTAAAGTCATTTAGTCAAGTCAAATTATCAAAGGAATTTATTCATAGGCAGTTGGTGGACGTAGTTTATTTAGTTAGGTTATATCAATCCTTCTTTTTTTTTGATGCGCAGGGGAAACCCTTTATGAGTGGGTTGGGGGTGTGCCTTGCAGTTAAGTATGTGGGACTCCCGACGTGAAGCGCCGGGCTTATCAGTATCAAAAGTAGCAGCGCTGAAAGACCAATTTTTTTCACTATGGGGAAACTCGCAATGCTCGGGCGCTTGCCCATACAAAAGTGAAAAATATTTTTGGTCTTTCAGCGCTGCTACTTTCACGGTGAAAACTACAAGGAACACGTACACATCCTAAAGTATTATCACTTAGATTTGTTACACCCTGTATATCGATGATAATATTATACTTGTCATCGAAGCTCTGACTAATCTGGGGCCTGGGGCCTGAGTCAAGACGAATTCGTAATCGCTTCGTTATAGAATCGCCGATCAAAATGTATGGAATTGACATAAGACGAGTCGAACGTCAACGGCATATTAACGAACGCTTATGTCAATTCCATACATTTTCATCGGCGATTCTATAACGAAGCGATTACGAATTCGTCTTGACCTGTTTGTCTGTTACCACTTCAAGCAAAGAGCGAGAAGTATACATAAATCTAAAATCCTTGAGACTACGTAATGTAGTCCTAAGGACTTTCGTACTAATTTCGCGACTACTTTGCTGTAATTACGATTTATGAAAAGTTTTTAATGCAACTCAGCACTTAATGGGCAAAAACTAAAAAGTTAAGTTGTTAACTACCAAATTATTTACTAAGGATGTTATCCACAAATTTTGTTTGTCGTACTGTAAGTTGAAACCGTAGGTATAATATTCTTTCTCCAAATAAATTGGATATGTCTTTTCGCGACTTAAAGTATGTCTTTACCAAATCTACAACATTAAGAGGTAACAGACATACACACAAAAACTGCCACATAGATAATGTTACTAGATGTGACTCTTGCCGTTTAAAAAAATCTCCAAGGGTACGTTCTCTTTGGAATATGGTCAGCTTAAAATCGGTTTCACCCATGATTTGGTATTTAAGCTGTGCGCGGCAGTATTAGTAATTGCATTATCTAACACAGCCAGGCTTTCAACCTTTGATATATTGTTAGCATTTATAGCACTCTATGTTGTTACATTCCCGTGACCAAGCCAGCTTAAAGCCTCCGTTTAAAAGCTTGGCTCTTGAATGTTCTATTCCCGAGCTAGAACAATCTTTAATTTAATTTCGTTAAAAATATCCTATGTCCTTTCACGAGACTCAAAGTATCTCCATGCCAAATTTAAGCAAAATCGGTTCAGCGGTTTATGCGTGAAGAGGTAACAGACAGACAGACAGACACACTTTCGCATTTATAACATTAGTTTGGATTCTTTTCATGTTGGTATGAGGTTTGGTAATAAAGGACAAATGACAATACCGACTAATCATCTGAATATGAGAAAATCATCAATGCGCCGGATCGGATATCTGTCGCAAAACAAGTCGGTTTATATATGTCCCACTGGGTTCTAAAAAAACTCAGCATTCTACACCTACGTGGGACCTAGACCTAGACCTACTAAGACTTTGCATAATGCATTCGTTACAATCTAAGTTCTTAGGTCCTAATGTATTGTGAAATCTACAGACATATAGATAGCTGATAGGTAATCCTAATGGGCCGCTTTGGGAACACTTTAGGGAGCGTTTGGTCAGCTTTCTGTAATACGTCTATGACTTATTACAGCTAAATCGCATAGCAGTAGTTGCTATATTCAGAAATAGATATTTCATTACCGTATACTATAGTAGCTGGGGTTAGCACTCGGTCAGGCTTACCGCTTAAGCTTATCTCTGTGTGTCCAGGAACGACCTCATTTCGAGGCTCGTTTAATTGGCTATGCGTGTATGTTTGAGTAATGTTAATGTTAAATCTGTGTCAATTTATTCGCATATTTTACCTTCAAGTTTTGCTTTTATATTTCAATATGTTAATTGGACTTTATTTTCTGATGTTATTTCGAGTTCTTTGAAAAATATTGCTATTGAAATAAATGGGATCGGCTGGTTTATCTGGGATATAAGAACCTACCACTACTACTCTTCGACTTCCCGGATATGATAAAGAATAAAGCTGTAAATGACAAAGAATTACTATGTGAATAATAGTTAAGTTTTAGTTTACATCGAGTCCTGACGAAGCCATATTAATGGGTAGTAGATAGATATTCATTATTCAAAATGGAAAACGATTTATTGCACAAAAGTTACAACGACGCTGCGAGGCGCAGCATTGTTCTTGCAATGAAATGTGTCTCTTCTAGTATAGTCAATAAAGTCCAACTTCGCAATCTCCATAAACATTATGCTGACCCATCTTCAGATCTTAACATTATGTTTTAGACGTAACAAGATCAGTCAGTAATAAATCAAGGGCAGATTATGCCGTAACGTAGACAAAGTCAACACTAACGATATAATTAGACGGCATACACCAACTTGACTTTGATAGATTGGGGCTTTGACCTTTACGTAGACTAGGAAATACGAAAATTAGACCTACTGTAAAGCAGCTACAGTTCAGTAGCCGAACTCCCCTTTATCCGTCAGCCATACCTTGCTCAAGACTAAAGAGTAAAGACACAAAAAGAAGCAATCACTCATTTAATCCTTCGATCGGGGATTCTTGGAAATGCTATTGTATTCTATTGTTGTCGCGATCACCGGTGCTCGTATGGGGCTTGAAGGATTAACGGCCGTTCCCAATATTCAATCTATCTCTGGTTTGACATACGACCGATCGCAGCTAAGTGCGACCGCACATTGGAGACACGACTGTAGTTAGACAGTCTTGTCTCACTTAGACAAGTCAGTCTTACGACACAATTAAAACAGTTGTGTCTATCACGTGGCGCACACCAAGTCAAAACTGTCTTGACTACGATGACGCAACGCATACAATTGTATAATATTAAACAGTAGAGAACGCCCGGACAGAGTAGACAGAATTATAGAGTATGCCGACTAAGAAGTTAGAAATTTTTAAACTTTACGTAATATGACGAAACCTCCACCCCATTTCGACAGCTGGAACAGTCTCTCAGTGAATCACCTGTCATGGCCATGCCATCAGATGCCATGATCAAGGTGAATAGCTTTTCGAAGCAATATCAGGTATTTATACCTTCCAGGGAGGACTGGGAAAGAAAAATCCCAATCGATGTCCGCCCTAGCGACATAGTTTGGTTCACGGATGGATCAAGGAAAGACAACCGTGCGGGAGCCGGATTCTACGGGGGCAGGCCACCGAAAGGCAAATACGCCTGTTTGGGGGAATTTGCGACCGTGTTTCAGGCTGAAGTCTTCGCTATCCTCGGTTGTTCACTAGAAAGCCTGGAGATGGCCCTAGTTAATAAAAACGTGTTTATCTTCTCCGATAGTCAAGCTGCACTTAAAGCACTGACTGCCGTAGAAGTCTCGTCCAAATTAGTTCTGGAATGCATTGAGACGTTAAACATGCTGGGAAGGAACAACAGCATCCGCCTAGTATGGGTCCCGGGCCACAGTAACGTCCCCGGCAACGAAACCGCTGACGAACTGGCTAGGCTTGGGGCCGAGAGTCTCATATATGGCCCAGAACCTGTCTGTGGTATAACTCCCAGTACCACAAAACAAGTGCTCAAGGAATGGGGCCACACACTATGCAGGAAGCAATGGGCTGAGACCCTTGGCCTTGAACACTCCAAGGCACTAATCCCTGGCTTCAATAAGAAACTAGCAGAATTAGTGCTCACCCTGGGTAGGAACCAATTAAGAATCCTTACCAGAAGCCTAACTGGGCACTGCAAGCTCAACAAACACCTAAACAGAATGGGTATTTGTAGCATAACGACTTGCAGATTCTGTGAGGAGGAGGATGAAACACCTATACACCTTCTCCTCGACTGTCCTGCTCTAGTACAGAGCAGGAACAGGCACCTTGGTCGCCACGAATACTCATCCACAGAGGAAATTCGTGGCACCAACCCCAACCACATCGTTCAATTTATGAGCAGTATTGGGTTGGGGATGATTCTTTAGTGCGAAGGAGTCACAATAGATCCTCATGGGTCGCAGTGACGCCAGGGCTATAGCGACCTGCCTTCTATAAAAAAAAAAAAAAAAAAAAATATGACGAAAATCGCTAGGGTTGTTAACTTGTCACTACGGACTTAAAACTATGACATATTACAGGCATTAGGGTTTCCTATTACTGTATTTCTCTGGGATGTTAAACATGTTAAACACGTTAAAAACGGGTTGTGAAACACGTCAATTTGAAATAATTTATGTTTACAACTTAGGTAAATTTACAAATAACAAGTTGTATATTAATAAAATTAAAACCTAATTCAAAACTACTGAACCAATTTTGATGAAACTTACCTAAATTGAACAATACCTATCACAACAAAGTCAACAAAACAAAAAAAGAATTACTTAAATCGGACATGTAGCTCGGACGATACGCAAACACAAACATACTATATACACTTAAAAGTTTCTACATATTTTGTTCAGATGCTGATGAAATATACTCATAATATACGAAAACTAGGCAGTTCTAGAAATATTATTCATACGTAAGGCTCAAATTGAAATCTTTTTTTTTTTAAGTTGGTTAAAAAGCACAAAAATGTTGTACTTATTACGTTACTGAAAAATATATTTTACGTCTATTGCGAGCATTTCTGAAAGATTTAATAGTTATAGATAGAAAAGTTCTCATTCGGATAAAAATAACTTCAAAAATAAACGGGAAAGACTAGACGAGAGAGATAGTACTTGGATCGTTGGACGTGTTTCTCTTTTTGGTCGTATTATTGTTTTTGTAGAATAGAAGCACATTGGATTAAAATTGTCAGAATCTAATTTTGAAATCTATAATTATTTAAAAATAAATTATATCAGCCAGCGCGAGGCACATTCCAGTCATAATCTTAGTGAAACCCGACGAATTTGACAAAATAATATATTGAAACCTGTTCGTCTCTTTGCAGTTGAACTACTGGTCGTTATGTCTATTGTGGCTAGACAGTTTTGTCGTAGATGTGCGCGCTCGCATACACTTCAAAGGGAAGCCGACAGTCGTTAGTCAGACTTGTCGCGGGGCGCATTAGACAACTTTGTCTATTAGACGTCTTGTCTCAAATGTGCGCATCTAGTGCATTTTATTAAGCGAAAGTCTGTCTTAAGACAGTCGTGTCTCAGGTGTGCGGTAGCTCTAACATTGAATTGACATAAAATATATGTCTCTAATGTCGAATGTGAGCTATTCCTATCTCTAGTAGGGCAAAACCAGAGATAGATCAAATATTGGAAACGGCCGTAACTGAGCAACAATAATCAAAATAATAGCAACTAGTTTCTAGTTTATCTGGGGGCACGGCAGTGCCCCAGCCAAGCTTTTTAGCAAAGGCACGGCCGTACCATACTTTTCTCGAAGCGGTTCGCGGCTATTTCACACCCCCTTTATCTACGATGTCAACAAAGCTAGGGATTTAGAATTTCGGTCACTAAGAGCAAGTATTAAAACTAGCTTAACCTCCAAATTACATGAAATTTCGATAAATAGTTTAATAGTTACGGATGGTCAAAGTTACTACATCTTGTCACTCACTGACTGACAGATCATCAAAATTCTAAGGTACTTCTAGCAGACTTAGAACCTTGGAATTTGGTACCCGGGTAGGTTTTTATTCACAATAAAAGGAAAAATTATGAAACCGGCCAAGTGCGAGTCGGACTGGCGTACATAGGGTTCCGTACCGTAAATTTGTATGGGAGCCCCCCTTAAATAATTAGTTTATTTAATTTTTATTATTAATTATTAAAGTTAAAATACAGCTGAGTATTTTCTGAAATTTTCAAAAACCTTACTGTTACCATTCTGGATATAGACCAAAAAAAGGGGAAAAAATCATGTTTGTTGTATGAGGCCCCTATTAATAATTTATTTTATTTTAATTGGACTATCAGCTTTTATAACGACACCAAAAATACATAATTTGTGAAAATTTCAACTATCTAGCTATTGCGGTTCTTGAGATCCAGCCTGGTGACATACGGATGGACGACGGACAGACAGCGAAGACTTATTAATAATAGGGTGCCGTTTTCATCCTTTGGGCTAGGAACCCAAAAAACTGAAAAAATTAATAATAATAATATAATACTTTATTCAATAACAGAAAAGATTTTATGTTTGTAACTTTGCAAAAACAGTATGAGTTATGTTTGTAGTGCATATTTGTTTTACATACAAAACTGAAATGATATTAATTGAATAAAAATAGTACTTACTAACAACGTTAACAATGAAACAATAATTAAATTATATTAAAATATAAATGTAATCAGTACTGCAATAATAAATCTACATTATATCAATAAATAATCCTTGCTCGATATAATATGGGAGTTTTAAGTTATCACATGAAATAAGGTGTGCTCCTTTCCTGCGAGGAACGTCAAGACTCAAGACGCTTACATCATTGCTGCTATGTATTCAACGGTAATGCTTCAAGTATTAAAGCATGAGAGTCAAGTATATAATATTATGAATATAATAATCGACTCAGAACTCAGAAGTAGTTATTTACGTTACGTTTAGTTGACCGTTTTCCACCAAAAGAACTAACGAAGCCTCGAAAAAATATAAAGGAGATAGAAAATGAGTGCTAAGCTAAGTACAGAAAAGTTATAACGTGACCTGAAAAGAAAAGAAAAAAACCTTCAAAAAAGAAATGAAATCCCACCAAAAACATGAAATGTAAAAGGAGCCAAGCAAAATATTGCATAGCTTTAATACTTCTGTCGTAAAAAGTTTTCAGATCACATTCAAGCCAAGCCTTCAACTTATTTTTTAATTTAAATCAACATTCAGTAAATGTATCAATAGATTTCTTTATTTTATAATTATTATAGTGGCTTGGCAATGAGCACTAGAGAAATAATCAGCGCCTAATTGAATTTATCAGGTACCATCGGCCACATGCATGTTACATGTACTAAAACACTTTACGCTTGCCGTCTGTGTAAGTATAATATTAACTCCGCCAAATATGAAGTTTTATATTTGTTTCTCTTGTGCTCATTGCCAAGCCACTATAATAATTATAAAATAAAGAAATCTATTACATTACATTTACTGAATGTTGATTTCAAGTAAAAAATAAGTTGAAGGCTTGGCTTGAATGTGATCTGAAAACTTTTTACGACAGAAGTATTAAATCTATGCAATATTTTGCTTGGCTACTTTTACATTTAATGTTCTTGGTGGGATATTAATATTTTAACACGTTCTCTACCGGTAGTACAAACAAGAAAAATTACAAAAAATCTTTTTGGTCGAAATAGATGTATTGGGTCAAGACATAAACCATGACATCATTTAGGGTTCGATGGGGTGCACGGTTCCTGAGATATATCAAAAAAACCCCTTGAGGTCACATGTGACCTACGCGGCGCTGTAGTACGGAAAGTACGCAATCTTTATCACTGCGCTGCTCCGGTCACGTTTCCGGTCACCGCAGTCTGTCTGTCTCCAGGCTGTAACTCAATAACCGCTATGGCTAGACTTCTGAAATTTTCACAAATTATGTATTTCTGTTGCCGCTATAACAAAAGATACAGATAATAAAATTAATATTTAAGGGGGGCTCCCATACAACAAACGTAATATTTTTGACCTTTTTGGCTCGTAATATATAATGGTAACAGCTAGGCACTTGAAATTTTTACAATATGCTTAATTTAATCTGTTGTCTAATTATTAATAATAAATTGTTAATACCATTATTGATAAATCAATAAAAAGTTATAGAAACAGTTATTTTTTCCAGTGCTTTGCGTTTTTTAACCGACTTCCAAAAAACGAGGAGGTTATATATTCGGTTGTGGATATTTTTTTATTTTTTTTTATTTTTGTATGTTCAACGATTACTCCGCCGTTTGTGAACCGATTTTCGAAATTTTTGTTTTGTTGTATTAGGTTTTACTCCAATTTGGTCCCATTTTCACAAAAGTGGTGACCTGATGATGGGATCCATGAGTAATCTAGGGAACTCCTCGAAATTTATATGGAAACATATAGTGATTTTGGATTTATGTGAAGTGTACTAAGAATACGCTACCAAAAAGTCAAATATTGGGTCAAGGTATACCATGGTTTCGATGATGCTGAGAGAACTCCTGATTCCTTATAGATACACGTTTGGGAGTTTCGGCGTTGTTTTAAGAACAGAAAGCATTAACTACTATGCAATTCATATTCAACATCATAATCATCATCATCATCATCGTCATCATCATCATTACCACGTCGTGTTAAGGCCACCAATGTCTCATGGCACAGAATAGATAATAGTACAAGGCATAGGTATGGATATACTAATAATAATAATTATGTACTGTATAACAACACCTTTGTTTTTAATACACGGCGGTCGGCGTCGCCGCCCCGCGCCGCCGCGCGGCGCATGGCGACAGAAGACAGAATATCGAATACTTTACTAACTACTTTATATACAGATCGAATACTTTACTACTTTATAAAATTTTAATAGACAAATAGAATTAAAATAAAGTTATTTTAAAAAGAGCATTTAAACAAAACAAAGTCATTAAGTGTCTTTTTAATTAGTTATACTTATTAATCGATAGATGGTGCACTAAGTACCTATCGATTTGAATTCTTGATTACAAGAACAGCTGTCAATAATTATTATAATATTAAATACTCGTATTATGCTACGCTACATCCTATGCAAGTTTGCACAATTTTTTATCTGATAGATCCTTCGATCGTGGAAAAACGAGACACAATAGCCTTTCTATTGTTATCGCAATCGCCGGTGACCGCTTCGGGCTTGAAGTATTAAAATTGTTAAATTACTTAGCACAATATGTTCACTTCACTAATAATATTATATTATTTTGTGAGTGTGAGTTGTGACTCTAATGCCCGCTTTCACCAACAACCCCTAAAATTAGGGACCCCTTAAGCCAATATTCCAAGTTTTGTTCTTGATGAATTGACAACCCCCTAACTCTAAGGTGACGTTTATAACTACATAGTATAAAACAAAGTCGTTTTTTCTGTCCTCATGTCCTTTTGTTCCCTTTAATTGCGGTTTTCTTTAATAGATAGAGTGATTAAAGAGGAAGGTTTGTGATAAATATGTATATTAATTATGGGAGTTCGCTCTTTTACAAGTAAAATATCAGACGGCCATTCTATAACAGATTTATTGTCAAGGCAACCGTCGTCGTCGCCACATTACGTCACCTAAGTTTGCGGGGTCGTCAATTCATCCCGTAAATTATAAACGCCACCTAATGGTTTGACGGATGAATCGCAAACAGTTTATGTCAAATAAACGTCACCTAAGAGTAAGAGGGTTGTGAATTCATCAAGAACAAAACTTGGAATATTGGCTTAGGGGACACCTAAATTTTAGGTGTGGTTGGTGAAAATGGGCATTAACAAATTGTAATAAGATACGTAAAATATACGCGAAGATTTACCTACTAGTGTAACTAAAAAGAGTGAAATTATTATTATTTTTAACAAAAAATTTAAACCGACTTCCAAGGTAAAAACAATAATAACATTAATATGAACTAAAAAGTATTAAATAATTTTTACTATCTAATAGTGCCTTTTTCAGAATTCGGCTAAACCTCAACTATTTCTGTACTAAATCTTCATAATTTTGAAGTCGGTGCCAGTTCCAAAAATTTTAAATATTCTGTCAGAGGACTGAAGATTCAGCTATCTAGTACCGACTTCAAAATAATGAAGATTGAGTACAGAAATAGTTGAGGTTTAGCCGAATTCGGAAAAAGGCACTATTAGATAGTAAAAATTATTTAATACTTTTTAGTTCATATTAATGTTATTATTGTTTTTACCTTGGAAGTCGGTTTAAATTTTTTGTTAAAAATAATAATAATGCATTAAAATTTTCTCGTATAATGAACACAGGTGAATACCATGTGAGAGTATTGCTCTACAGCGCCGCACCGGTCACTTACTACAGAGAAATGTAAGATAAACGTGTCCTATGGCCTACGAGTTCGATTCAAAAACAGGTCTGCTCTGAGGTCACCGGTGCCCTACGCGGCGGGTAGATACAGGTAGGGGTCCGGGCACATGTGACCTACGCGGCAGAGAACGTGTTAAATACCCGCGTATATTGCAAGATTATAAAATCTTGTAGGCATTTAAAAAATTTCGATCTAACAAAACCCATTTTTTCAGAGCCCGTTCCTACTGTTGATGAGTGTACCCGGGGTTACGGGGGTGAGTATGCTCGCGATTGTACTAAGCATGGGCGTGACGTCATCGCGGTACCTGCGTCGGCGACTGTACAACGTATTCTGGTACACCCACCAGCTCTACCTGCCCTTTCTACTGCTGCTGATGATACATCCGTTGAGGTGAGTGCCAAATATGGTGAAGAATTAGAATATGTATAAATGATTATTGCCGCCCTGGAGGAGGTACGATTAATGACTACTAACGGATTAGTTACTGCAGTCAAAGCCAGAGCTCTAGGGCCCGTATTTTTGGTCAGTACTCAAGATGCATCTCGGTCTCAAGACACGGTTCAGGCTCTGTGATTAGTTGGCTGTCAAAAAAAAAATGGACCAATCACAGAGCCGAACCGCATCTTGAGACCGGGTAGCATCTTAAGTACTGATCAAAAATACGGGCCCCAGTATCCTGAAAATCTTTTCTAACGACAGAGGCATCTTGGACAGTCGTTAGATACTGTATTAATCGATACAAACATACATACCTAAATTACGTTTGTGGAATAGGTATACATTTTCCTTCATTGATATATTTATTCGCGTACGAATATGCGATAGCAAAAGGCGATATGTATAATTGTATAACGTTTTGCACTACTATTTGTTAAAGTAATATGTATTCTGTGCTCCTATGTAAAAGTAATAGAAATTAGAAATATTACCCGCCTTCGCTGCACTTTAGCTAAAGACTAAAGTCTGTAAATCACACGGTACATTTGATAATGTCATCATGATGCAGATGTTCAGAAGTTTTAACTTTGATCTTATAAATTATAATAAATACATTTCTCACAATTTCAGCGGCGTTCTCAAAGAAGAGTTGCTAGATAAAGAGAGTAAAGACTCTACAATTTTATATGAGGCTAGTAAATCACCGAAATTCGTCGCCATACATTCTATGGTGAGTTTTCAGAGAATTCTAATCACTTATAATATGCTAACCTTAATTGCGGAATCTTACGGAATCTCGGTCAGCAATAAAATATTATTGTCATGAGTAGACAGCGGATAATATGCGCTATGAAAGTGACGAAATATGAATGCAAATATGCATCTAAAATAATCGAAAGATGGAAAAATATGCATAATCAATAGTAATTTATTTGCAAATACATATAACCCGATGAATAATTAGTCACCACTTTTAGAATTATGAAACTCTATCACTCAGAGTAGAGTTCAGCTCTGTACACTATAAACCTTACAAAAAAGTACGAATTTTGGTTTTTTCACTTGTAAAACTGTGCCACTAAAATATTTATTTTTATTAGTACATTTTTAGAAGTTTATTTTTTTAATATAAAATTTTATTTATTTTCCTCTAAAACCTTTAAAATTCTCAAACGTATTTCATAATTAATTTCACTTTTGAGTTTTGACCTTTCCTCTTCAAAACTCATTACTTTTCGTCAACTAAGGGGAACTCCCCTAATTTTAGGTAGTACATAACAAGGTTTAGCTCTATATAGTCTAGACGCACTCACATTAGCATAAGGTGTAGGTTTAATATTAAATTATGTACAGCACTCTGGTAAGGGCTCTTACGCCGACATGTCTTCCAATTAGAGCTTGTTAAGAGTGATTGTTGAATTTTATGTAACGTTATAGAGGCGTTATGAATATTAATATTCGATAAGGAATTTCAGGGACATTTTTATTAAAATAAGTACCTACTTACTTTATTTTTTTTATCTACCTAGTAAGATATTTCGATAATTAAAAGTCAACAGGAATATTATTATGTGTAAGGACATAGGTTATTTTTATTAGCTTAAGAAATTTTGAAGTGGATTCTAGTAAGTTTTACCTGTGTCTAATCCTTAACGGACAATTTTACTTTCTTTGAGGTAACAAATGTAGGGACTGGGGCAGAAACTAGGCAATAGGGTAGCAAGTTAACGAATTACGACTAAAAATAATAATGTCAAATTCAAATTGTCCCGAAGATATCGCATTTGAAAAAAATTTAACTAACTGCTGAAACCTAGAGCGTAATCTGAGCGTAATAGATTTTGGTGAGATTATTATTATTTTATTATCGTGCTATTTCCAGACCTGGCTGTGGATGGCTGTGCCGCTAACTTGCTTCTCCGTGGATTTGCTGTGGAGGATATTCACAAGAAATCTTTCCAATGTTAAAATATTAAACGTAAGTTTACCTCTCTGTTACTCTACTTACATATTGCTAGTATTTAATTGATGCGTAAAAAGACTACTGCAGTTCAGTAACATAGCTTCACTACCATTGGTAAATTTTAACATTTGCACTATTAATTTATGTATTTTTTCGATCATTCATCATGTATTTTTTAAATCAAGAACTTTAAAAACGCACAGAGGAAGGGAATCAAGCCAAATAATGAGAAATTGAATCGTCGGCTTCGTTAGTTTGTCGGACTACGTCAAACGTAGATCACGATTCACGAATAAAACTGACATCACCTGACCAAATAACGAAGGTTCCCCATCTGGCTATGAATCAATTGCAGTCCATAATACAATTATCTGTAGGACAATCCCAGCAACCTATATTTATAGTCGGCGCCATGGGCGGATATAGACCGGGAGCCATTCTGTATTAATTACAACGACCGATTACAGCGTAATTGCATTACGAATATTGTTGGAATGCGGCTCATCACAACAAAGCCATTATAATCTCTAGCTGTTGTAACTGAATACTTTGAATCCTATGGCCCTGAGCGAGAATCAATTTTCTACGAAAAAGACAGGCGTGAGGCGATATTGTATGAAAACGACGCGATTTCTAAAAGACTTTAAGTGAGGTTTGAACTTCCCAAGTTATTTTAAAAGTTTTTAACTAACTAACAAGCGCTCTTTACCTTGCACGTTGGGCTATAATTAAATTCAATTCAAATTAATTATTTCAGACTTTTATCCATATTTTAGTAGCAATGGGTCCTTATTCTAGTCTAGTGTTAGTAAAATTAAGATGTGATTAAAATTTTAATTAAATGTATGAGAACCGAGCTACCGGAGCATGGAGTTGCACCCGATGCTCCAACAACTGGGGGTCCCATCATCTACCCCACACACTCGGGAGTCTGTTTGGACTGTACCGTATACGTGACCAAATCAAGGCATCGCTTACGAATTATTGAATGATGAATAACCATGATTGAGAAGCTCTTTACAGCATACACAAATCACTCACAAATTTTAAGAAGCTCGCAACGCCCTTGAAACACTTTTCGCGTATGGGCGTTTACCATAGAGCTATCCGCCTCTTCGCTTCTCCTTTTTAGGCGAAAAGCCATACGCTTGTACCACAGTAAACATATTATATACAGATTATATAATAATTTGTATATATGTTTACTTTATAAGATAATACTTTATGGTGTACATAATATTATGTGTTCCTTGTATAGAGCTCACTTTGAAAATAGCAGCGCTGAAAGACCAATTTTTTTGTGATTATAATATGGGCAAGCGCCTGTAGCATCACGAGTTTCCCCATACAAAGGTAAAAAAAATTGCTCTTTCAACTCTGCTACTTTTACAGTGAACTTTGTACACGGGACTCATACACACCCTAAAGTATTATCCCTTAGTTTTGTTACACCCTGTATAGAGGTACAAACTCTGTTACAAGTTTGACGTGACGCTAAGGCGCTTGCCCATACTAATCAGTGCATACTTAAACGTGTGGAGCGATTTCGATCTAGTTTTGTTTTGTTTCAAAGCTGACATAGAGAGTGTTCTTGGCATTCATCATCATCAGCTCGCTTCCTGTTGAGGTTTATCTAATTCGAGTTTTTTTTCTAAATTAAGGCCGTCCCCCGAGCAAACGACCTTGGCCATACATTTGCCGCGTTGCCGAGAGCGCACCAAAACCCTACTTTTTTACTTATCTTCGTTAAAAATTGACCTAAAAAAATTAAAACGGGGAATATGTAGTTTATGATATCGACGGGTGAAAGCGGAAGTGGCGTAACTTGAATTTTGGCCAAAATCACTTTTTAATTGATTGTTATATAAAAAAAAATTCTGCGTCGAATGGTCTATATCTCGTCTTTCTACGATAAATTCTAGTAAAGATACGACCATGGATTTTTAACACCTTTTAGCACAGACCTCAAAAAAAATTGTCGTAACTAGACGAAAAACTGCAATTTTTGGATAAAAGATAGATACGACAATGCGTGAGAAATTAGAAAAAGATACGACACAGGTTTTTTAACTTTCTAGTTTGGTTTAAATGAGTTACGACATTTTTGTCGCCTAAAATACAACATTTACAAAGATACGACAATTTATTTCATACTAATTTTATAGGTATGAGAAAGTTATTACATTTCTAACACATAATTTTATTCTTAAACCTATACTTACAACCAATGAATATACTTAAGTAATGAGTACAGAGATAAGTAACGCCATTTCATCTCCCTCCCGCCCCTGTATGATACCTTCGCCGGCGCACCACATACGCCGTTCTTAACGCCTTTTAGTAGATTGTTAGCGTCGATTTGAGAAAATGTGTTTGTGTTTATCAATGCACGTTTATTCTAAATGGAACTGATAACGTTTATTCTTAAATGAAGCTTAAAGACGTATTAGTGAAATGTTGCATGTATGTGTCCACGTATAATTTTTTCCCCTGAGCATTGCTCTGGACATCTACACACTTATTCTTGTATACATATTTTGTTGATTTTACATGTTTGTAAAGATAAAAGCCCGTATATTTTCGTTTAACAATATCAACTCATTTATTTTTATGTAAATTTGCTAATATTTTTTTTGTTGATGGTTCAATAAAAAATATTGTTGAGCTATAATTGTTGTTGTTAATAAATATTGAGCTCCTTCGGGTCTATGCGTGGACACACACATAATATAAAATGGAGTACAACCATGCCTCTAGGTCCTTCAAGAGAGAGAGAGATGTCTCTGTCTGTGAGAGACTCGAGACTCCCTCCGGGAACCCGTACATGGTCTCTGGCCAAAGCTATTGAAGGCAATTTCTGCAAGCCATCCCAACCATCCCTACAAGTAGAAAATGGATCGCTAGCCTACGACGCAAAATACAAAACCGATCTTCTGGGCAAGCTCTTTGCGTCAAGCTCGACCCTAGATGACGGGGGATAGAAAACGCCGACCATTCCACGATGCACGAGCATCATGTCGGAGTTTCATCAGCGCTCAGTCCTGCGTTCCCTTGATATCCAAAATCAGAGTTATCCTGACGGAATCCCTCCTATTGTGTTAAAAAAGTGTGCTCCAGAGTTGGCTCCGATTCAACGCGTCTTTTTCGGTTCTCCTACTCTTCTGGCATTGTCCCGGCTTCTTGGAAAACAGCCTTGGTGTAAATAGGTGACCACTGAAATCCTTCCAGCTACAGACCAATCGCTATAACCTCCGTCTTCTCGAAGATTATGGAATCCATTATCAATACCCAGCTCTTTCGATACTTGGGCGGCCAGGGACAAACAGTACGGGTTCCAAAAGAGTCGCTTGGCTGGTGATCTCTTGGCGTACCTAACTCGTTGTTGGGTTCAGGCGATTGAGTCGAAGGGAGAGGCGCTGGCTGTTAGTTTGGACATTGCAAAGGCCTTTGATCGGGTTTGGCAAAAAGCGCTGCTACCAAAGCTTCCATCATATGGGCTCCCCGAGAATTTATGCAAATGGGTCACAAGTTTCTTAGCAGATCATGTTACAGACCAACGGCATTTATTGCTATGCGGATTATAGTATAGGCGCTGCCCTATATACTCCCTATAAATGAAGTTGTGTCTAAATAGAGAATTCACAGGAGAAAGTCTCTGAATGGGGTAGACGTTACTTATTCCAATTCAACCCCGCCAATACATAAGTCTGCGCGTTCACCACTAAAAAGTTACCAATGGTCATATTCGTTCTTATTCTCCTCGTTTTCAGGGCACCCCTTTAACATTCTCCCCCAGCATTGAAATACTTGGCGTAAGCATATCGAGCGAAGTTCAGTTCCGATGTCATCTAGACTCTAGAGGGTGAGGCCAAGTTAGCCTCGAAAAAGCTTGGTGTCCTTAACAGAGCGAGACAGTATTTCAGTCCGGACCAAAGACTATAACTCTGCAAGGCGCAAGTTGGGCCTCATATGGTATACTCTTCTCATCTCTGGGCAGGGGCGCCAAATACCAACTACTCCCTTTGGATCGTATAGTTACAATAAAGGGCCGCTCGGATTGTTGACTGCCATAGTGTTTCAAACAGGCTGGACTCCGTGGAAATACGCCGAGATGTAGCTTCACTCTGCATCCTCTATCGGCTTCATGGTGTATCACGGGGAGTGCCCTGAGGGATTGTTCAGAATCATACCTCCTGCAATTTTTCGCCATCGTTCCACGCGAAAATCCTCATCACATTGATGAGTGGCAGTCTTCCACCGTGCGTTTTTCACGTAACTTTCTGCCGCGCACTGTAAAATTGTGGAATGAACTGTCACCAGCAATATTTTCAGACCTATACGACCTGCAAACCTTTAAAAAGATAGGATATTAGTACCGGGTAAGGCCGGCAACGCACCAGCAGCCCTTCTCATGTTGCTAGTGTCCATGGGCAACGGTAGTTACTTTCAATCAGGTGACCCTTATGCTCGTTTGCCCCCATATCTTATAAAATAAAAAGAATAACTTTAAATTCATGAGCATGAATAAAATATTAAGGCTTAAACCTTTATAAAGTAGAAAAAACAAGAGAAATAAATGTTTTATTACATAAATTTTCATTTTATTATAATAAGTTTTATATTTCAATGTTGATTAATGATTAATAAAACAAATTTCCATTCCTTTAGTTTCTTATGTTATAAACAAATAATAGTATAATATAGTCATATTATTTCTTTTAATTTGTTACAATGACATTCATTTAAAACAAACAATTCATTTAGCTTAAGATACAGCATTTCATTTTCACAACGTCTGTCGCCGATTTTGCACTTGAACCAAAAGTTGTAAGGCAATTTAATTAAGTAAACAAGATACGGCGAAATGAAATGTGTAGGGGCGTGCTATATTTGAAATACGACAGATCTGTCGCTTAAAAAATTATGCTTTTTTATGTTATCTATACATTTCCTCTCAAAGATACAACATTTCTGCTGCGTAAAATAGAAATATTTTTTGTCGTAACTTGTTAAAAATCAATGAAATATCAACTTTAGAAAAATTTTAACAAACTCTTCGTATGGGTCTTAGATTAATTTAAAAACGTTCCAATTTTTAAGTTTCTACCTTAATAAATATAGAAGTTATGAATTTTTAAAAAAGTTTTTTGGCTCTCCTGTAAAGTTGGGTTTTTCAAGTTACGCCACTTCTGCTTTCACCCGTCGATATTGTCGATCTATCGGCGTGTGTTTCAAATAAAAGTAATTTGTAAATCCTAAGGAGATGCTGAATGTATGCTTGAATTTTAATAAATTGGTTTCTTTGGAAGCTGATAATGATATCAGCTTCCAAAAAAACCAATTTATTCATGAGCATAATAAACAAAAATAGAAAATTTAAAACGGGGAAAGGAATGTCGATATACTGAGGATTATTGCTGTATTTTTATTATAACTTTTTAGCTTTTAAATTGTGAGTTTATAGCACTTGAAATACGGTAAATTACGGTATCTCCGTAAGGAACGAACGCCCTTAATGGTCTTGTTTCTTTCAGGTGAGTCACATGTTAGGTCGCACCATGAGCATCAACATGAGCTGCCCCGCGCAATTCACTTGTCGCATCGGCCAGTACGTGCTAGTACAGTGCACTGACATCTCCGCTATAGAGTGGCATCCCTTTACCGTTGTTAGGGTAAGTAGATACAACGTGCTCTAGTTAAGCTATTGCATAGCATGAAGTATTCGCAGGCTCGAGATTCAAGAAATGACACAACGAAAAGCACCTAACACTCGTCGAACGTAGTTTTAGTTCGGCAGACTTCGGCACGCTGATTATGTGCGTGATTGCATAATTTGATAAAAATGCTATGCAATAGCTTTACCACGGCATTCCCTGATTACCACACGTATTTTTTCTGTTACAATCAACCACACGTCATTCCCACCACTGCTGTAATGCCAGGATCAGCAGCGGTAACTAACTATTAAAGCTCTTTGAAAATTTTAACCGACTTCCAATAAGGACAAGGTTATATTCTGTTGGTCTGTTTATATTTTTTGTATTCTTAATTTAATTTTATTTTTGACGATCTTTTGCTCGCGGCTTCGTTCGCGTCAAGAAGTATTATTACATACAAACTTTGATCCCCTATTTTAACCCGTTGGAGGTATGCCTACGTCATAACATCTACCTGCATGCCAAATTTCAGCCCGACCCGTCCAGTGGTTTGGGCTGTGCATTGATAGATCACCATGTCAGTCAGTCACCTCTGAGTTTTTAACCGACTTCCAAAAAACGAGGAGGTTATATGTTCGGCTGTGGATATATTTTTTTATTTTTTTTTATTTTTGTATGTTCAACGATTACTCCGCCGTTTGTGAACCGATTTTCGAAATTTTTGTTTTGTTGTATTAGGTTTCACTCCAATTTGGTACCATGTTCACAAAAGTGGTGACCTGATGATGGGATCCAGGAGTAATCGAGGGAACTCCTCGAAATTTATATGGAAACATATGGTAATTTTGGTTTTATGTGAAGTGTACTAAGAATATGCTACCAAAAAGTCAAATATTGGGTCAAGGTATACCATGGTTTCAAAGATGCTGAGAGAACTCCTGACTCCTTATAGATACACGTTTGGGAGTTTCGGCGTTGTTTTAAGAACAGAAAGCATATTATGCTACCATGCAATTAAAATTCATCATCATCATCATCGTTATCATCATCATTACCACGTCGTGTTAAGGTCACCAATGTCTCATGGCACAAAATAGATAATAGTACAACTTACAAGGCATAGGTATGGATACAATAATAACTTTCTAGTCTTCGTTTGTGTATGGATTGTTCTGAATGCATTAGGTACCTATTTAAGATTTTGTCTGTTATTTTATTTTTAATAAGCTCTTTCATAAAATATTTTGTATCCATTCTATATAGTTTATGTTTGTATCCTCAGTTTGTACTTTGTACTTTGTATCTGTTTGTAAATATTAGACGCCATATAGATCTTCTTCTTCTTCTTTCATCATGGCGGCCTTATCAAATTGCCAATTGACAGTATAATAATTATTGAGCTGTGTGTTTCTTCATAGACCTTGTATTTTTCTTTTTTTAGTATTTTTTTTTTTGTATTTACTATTAGTGTTTTTACAGTATAATAATTGAGCTGTGTGTTTCTTCATAGACCTTGTATTTTTCTTTTTTAGTATTTTTTTTTTTTTTGTATTTACTATTAGTGTTTTTGCTTTCTTGTTTAAATTATTGTTAGCTTTTATTGTAAGTTATAATTATAAGAGTATAGTATAGTTTTCCCCCCTGATTTTGTGGTGATGTCACTCATTGGCCCCTGCAGAATATCAGTGCAGCGAGCTTGCTCGCTGCGTATAGCTGAGCTTGGGCCAATTTTGACATCGCACAATATGTATGTATTGTGTTCTACATGATGTTGTGTGGTGTCAAAATAAATATGTTCTTATTCTTATTCTTATTCTTAATAATAATTATGTACATAACAATACCAATTATTAATATAGGCTGTTTATACACGGCGGTCGGTGCGGCGTCGCCGCACGCCGCCGCGCGCATCGCGGCATTGCGTCGTACCTATTCAAGTTCTAATGTCAGGGCATACCGCGCTGCGAGCATTTTGAGTGTCATAATATGATTTTAAACTTTATCTTCATTAATGTAATACAATATAGTATCGCTTGAGAAAGGCGCAGGCGGCCGCGAGGCCGGCTTTCCAAGTTTCTCATGAAAAATAAAAAAAAATAAAAATCGTTTTATTTCTGAATAAATTTGAATCAAATGTTTTCAGAACGTTGAGCTACATGTTGCCTACCACCGGTTCGGGAACTAACCCGGCGAGAAGAACCGGCGTAAGAAACTCGCACGGGGCCCACTTTTTTACCAAAAAAAGCGAGAAAAAATTAATCTTTTAAAATAAAGTTTACAATTTTGTAACTTAATATTATATACAATACATAATTGTAAGTCCTATTAATAATAATGTAGAAGTAGCCTTGCAAGAAGCCATCCTACTCCCAAGGTGTGCCATCGTTTATGAAATCATTGACCTTATAATAGGCTTTGGCACACAAACGTTCTTTAATTACTTTTTTAAATTTATTAATTGATAGATTTTGAACGTTTTTCGGGATTTTATTGTAAAGGCGTATACATTGACCTTTAAAAGATTTACTTATTTTGCTAAGTCTGATCACTGGCATTTCCAGCTTGTGCCTATTTCTAGTGTTTCTACCGTGACTATCACCTTTAGTTTTAAATTTAGTTAGATTCTTTCTAACATACAACACATTATCCAAAATGTATTGAGAAGCAACAGTTAGAATACCAATTTCTTTAAACTTTTCTCTCAGAGATTCAAAAGCCGACATTTTATAAATTGAGCGTATAGCTCGCTTCTGCAGCACAAAAATTGTATTGATGTCGGCAGCGTTTCCCCATAAAATGATACCGTAAGACATTCTACTGTGAAAATAACTAAAATAAACTAGTCTTGCCGTGTCTTCATCAGAAATTTCCCTAATTTTTCTGACTGCATATGCTGCAGAACTGAGCTTACCTGCAAGGTTAGCAATATGAGGACCCCACTGTAATTTACTATCTAATGTAATGCCTAAGAATATAGTGGAGTCCACCAAATTCATTTTCTCATCATTTAATAGTAAATTGGTTTGAACTTGCCTAACATTGGGCAAAGTAAATTTTAAACATTTGGTTTTCTTAGAGTTTAAAAGTAAGTTATTAACATTAAACCAATGTACTATTTTTGAGAGAGTACTATTTACCTCGTCGTAATTTGACTGCCGTCGCTTCACTTTAAAAATAAGTGAAGTGTCATCAGCAAAAAGTACTATCTCATTATCCTTAACTAGATAAGGTAAGTCATTAATGTAGATGAGAAAAAGAAATGGTCCTAAAATAGATCCCTGTGGTACACCTAATTCTATTTTGGTCCCATTGGATCTTTTACTATTAACTTCAACCCTTTGAGTCCTATTTTTGAGGTAAGAAGTCAAAAGGCTGAGTTCTGAGTCCCTTATGCCATAGTGGTGCAATTTTCTGACTAAAGTAGCATGCTCGACACAGTCAAATGCCTTAGAGAGGTCACAAAAAATACCTAAGGCATCTTGTGACTCCTCCCAAGCTTCAAATATGTTACAAAGAAGACCTATACCAGCATCCGTTGTGGAACGGCCCTTAGTAAAACCGTATTGGTTATTGTGTAATAAATTATTTAAATTAAAATGTAACAGTAATTGTTGTAAAATTATTTTTTCAAATATTTTACTAAGAGTCGGTAAAATCGAAATAGGCCGGTAATTAGTCGGATCTGATTTAATTCCCGCTTTGAATAAAGGTACGACCTTACTGTGCTTCATTAAGTCAGGAAAAACACCACTCCTAATGCAGTCATTGAAAATTATTGCTAGATGAGGAGCTATGATGTCAACTATCGATTTAATAATTTTTGTAGACATGCCCCAGAGATCAGTAGTATTTTTAATATTCAACAATTTAAAGGTATCAATAATATCTCTAGGGCTAATTTCCCTAAACTTAAAATTGACATCACATTCCTTTACATTGTCTCTGAGTAGCTTTTCAGCAGCTTCTGGTGAGGAATTTAGATTTTTTGTAGTTGAGACCGGAATGTCAGCAAAAAACTTTTCAAAGACCGTCGCAACTTCAAGATTATTTGTAATCTTTTTATTTTCAAAGTATAATTCAAAATCAGTGTTACGACAGGTGACGTTTCCAGTCTCACCAGATATAACCTTCCATGTAGTTTTAATTTTGTTTTTAGAATTTTTAATTTTATTTTTGATATATAGAGCCTTAGCAGCTTTACAAACTTTTCTGAAGGTTTTAGAATAATTTTTAACATATGATTTAAATGATTCACTGCTGTTATTACACCTTTCATCATATAATTCATATAATCTTTGCCTACTTATTTTAATTCCTTTAGTTGCCCATTCAATAAATCTGGTTTTTTTATTATCGTTTCTAACTGTTTTAGAAGTAAATACTGTATTAAATTGTGTTCTTATTACCTTAAACAAATTATTAAAAGCTTCATCTGAGCTATTTGATCTACCCAATGACTGAATATTTGAATTTAATTTACTTCTAAATTGCTCAATACGTTTTGTAGTCACAGGAACAAACACAAGATTGTCCTTTACGTTATTATCGCAATTGACATTAAATGATGCTAACTGTCCACAGTGATCAGAGCTTAACTTATTAATTATTTCCTTTTTATCGGGAATGAGATTTGTAAATATGTTATCAATACAAGTAGCTGTAGTCTCGCAGACTCTTGTAGGTTCATGAAACAAATTGCAAAGGTTATATGATTTAAATAAAGATGTGAATCTAACAGTTGTGGAATTTAAATCCAATAAATTAACATTAAAGTCTCCACATATAATAACCCTTTTGTTAGATGCACATATTTTTGACAATATTTGTTCCATAGTTTGTTCAAAGGTATCAAATAACCCCGACGGAGGCCTGTATACACCCACAATAATAAGATGACTTAGCTCAATGCAGGCTACTTCAATTGTTCGTTCAATAGAGAGACTCACAATATCTTTACGTTCCTTAAATTTCAAATTATTTCTAATTAATATTAAAGAGCCGCCTCTAATGGCATTTTCTCTACTGAACGAACTAGCTATCTGGTGGTTATTGAAATTGAAAGTGAGTTCATATTGTCTGAACCAGTGTTCAGATATACAAATAATATCAATGTTAAATTCCTTTAAAAATAACTCAATTTCAAGTTCTTTACCTACCATACCTTGTAAATTTTGATGCACCAGATAAATCAAATTACATTTATTCTTTCTTAATATATTTGAGTCTAACGAATTATTGGTAGGATTTTCAATACTTAATTTATTTTCGCAAGAGATGTCCTCCATTGTCTTATTATCTAATTTAAATAAATATTTGGAACATATTCCAATTCGTTAATATTATGACTAGTATAATTCTGCTCAATAGAAGCAGTAGTCTCTAAAGCCAAACACTTGGCTGGTTTAAAATTTAAAAAGTTAAATAGCAACCTGGCTATTCGTCTTTTATAAAAATTAGATAAGAAGTACTTATCTCTTGTCATGGTAAATAACTTAAAATCTAAATTATTTATGTCTACAACCTGACATTGCTTATGTGAGTCATCTAAAATGATACAATTATTATTTACAGCGGTATACATTAGGCTGTTCAGTTGATACCTAGAAAAGTTTTCTTTATTATATCTCTTTGGCAACATTTGTATATAAGGAAAAGTAAACAAGATAACATTATTAATATTTTCCATACTAAATAATTTATCTAGGAATTCGGTCATTTGTTTTTTGTTTAATTTTCCCTTCCTCCCAACTAAAAGTATTATTGTTGTGTTCGGACAATAAGTCATAGCTAAAGCCCTGCACATTATTTCACTATAAGTAGCTCCAGGCATACAGAAATTGGAAACTGATTGTCCAATACACATCCTACTTAAATAAATACCTAAGTCCTTACCTAATTCATCACTGAACAAAGCAATTTGTGGGCATTCAGTATGTACCTTCTGACTGGAACATATATCAGTTATACTTTTCAAAACAGAATGATTTACTTGATCTGAGGAACCATTGACTCTCAATAAAGAGTAAACCCGTTCCTCATTATAACGAGTCACTTCAAGTAAATCATTCATCGCTGATATATGCCTCTGTGTTTCTTGTTGTGACAAAGCATATTTTCTGTTTAAATTATCCAAAGAATCAAGAAGTATCGAAATTTCTTGCTGTAGGTTACATACATCGGCCTCATAGTTACATTTTATTTGCTCTATGTCAAAATTACAGTTTAGTAAGTTATTATTCAAGAGTTTATTTTCGTTTATAACTTTTGATAAATTAATTAAACATTTTTTATTTTTCTTTGAAAGTTTACAATAATTTTTAATACACTTTTTGATTTTAATATATTTCTTTAATTTCCTCTTACTATTCAAGGTACATATTGGTAAAGTATCATCACTAGTTAAATCAATCGTAGAAATGTTTTGACAAGATTTTGTGTTAGAAACCAAGTTGCTTTTATCACAAATAAGCTCATTATATAAGATTTGGGTTTGGGTGGAATTTTGAGCATGGATTTGTTCTTCTAGTTTTAAGATGTAGTCTTCGGCACTACTCAGCTTGATTTTGAGGTTAGCAGAGGTCTTGAGAAAGTCTTCATATTCCTCTCTGCATTGGTCAAAGCCGTCAACAATATTCTGTAACTCAATGTTTTTCTTAAGAATGTCCTCGTAGTCAAGACTTAACTTATTGAGTTCTAACTTTAAATCCTGATTTTTTTGTATTACTGATTCTATTTCTTTTTCGTTATCATCTCTTTCCCTTAACAGCATTTGGCATTGTTCTTTATATTGCTTTAATTCTATGAGGGTGACTCGAAGTTGCTCCTCGTTGCGACGGGCCACGGCCGAGCGAGTCATCATTTTACTATCCATTCCCGAGCACTGAAATGAGTTATATAATATGTTAGGGCTTTACCGGCTTTAATGTAAATATTGTAAGTCACCTTTTACATTCAATGCAAAAGCCAGCCTCAATATTTCAGTTTAACTCATGTACAGTCAATTTTAGAGGGGAAAAGGTTAGCAAAAGATTAGAAAGGCAAGATTTAAGATTAATAATAAAGAATAAGCAAAGAACAAAGTATGGAAGACAGTATAGACAGATTAAATAGTAGTTATTGAACCTGAATATAACTGTACAAATCAAGGTTTGAAAACTTTATTTTTGAATATAATTGAGGATGTCCTTTGCTTGTATAATGAGTGTATTAGTATATTAGTTTTGGTTTTGTCTGGGCTTGTTGTTTTTATCTACAACTTCGCTTCCACTACTCGTCAAGCCAAGAGAGAAATAAACTATGCCAAGTGTGATTTTGGACGTAGCTCACGGGTGTGAGCGGTGTAAAGTGGATTTGTAGTTGCTGAAATTGTAAAAGGTGACTAATTGATTTGAAAATTAAAAGCAATACTCCCCGGGATTAGGCAGTCCTCGAGAATAATCCAGCTCCAATTTGAACTCGTCCAGTCGTTGACAGTTGCACTTGGCTTGAACTTTTGTTTCCAAAATTACACAGTTTTACACAAATACTGCTAAGGGTTGAAGAGTTACAATAGTTTCTAACACTTTGATTTTTACTTTTAGCGATTTACAGAACAAAATATATCATTAAACTTATTTAATTTTATTTAAATAGTCGGGAGGTGACAAATGTACGTGCAGTTACAAATGTTGCCAGCACAAAAAAAAAAAAAAATGCGATAGTACTATGTATTACAATAATGAAGGTAAAGATTAATATCATAATAATATTATGACACTGAAAATATACTCGCCGCGGCGCTGGGTGTGATTCGGCTCATCCTTCGATCGCGGATTCTTGGAAATCCATTGTTCTGGCGGCCGCTTGGGAGTTGAAGCGTTAAATTGTTAAATTACCTAGCACGCATAGGGTTGTGTTCACTTACATTTTTTTAATGTATTGTTTAAATTTATTTACCTGATATTTGGGCCTTGGGGTATGACTCTTAACAGTCTTAACAAATTGTAATAAGATACGTAGAATAAACGCAGTAATTCGACGCGTAGGGTGGTATGGTCACTAAGTCACAACTCACTAGTTCACTACCACCGACGACCACTTATAAACTCGCGGACTATGACGGAGGTCATCTTGGAGGGTTAATTAATATTTCTAATAACAATACGAGATCAATAACTACCACTCAAAATGTTGACAATTCAAATTTCAATGCTCACTGCTCACACCAATGGTGACACATTTCTGATTTCACACAGCCAATACAACTATATAAAACTCCTACGTACAAGCGATACTGCGATTCAGGAGCACCTCAGCGAAATCTATTGAATACATCGTGTAACTAAAACTATATGAACAACAATCGGAGTTCGGACAAGCGATAGCGCCGACAGAGCGCCTCAATGACATATAGTGAAGACAATATAAAACTATTTTTTATACAATTTAAATTGGCACTAATTATAGTTTATCTACTAGGTAACTAAAAAGAGTGAAATTATTATTTTTAACAAAAAATTAAAACCGACTTCCAAGGTAAAAACAATAATAACATTCTTATAATATGAACTAAAAACTAAAAAGTATTAAATAATTTTCTCTCTAAATGTGCCTTTTTCCGAATTCAGCTAAACCTCAAATATTTCTGTACTCAACCTTCATAATTTTGAAGTCGGTGCCAGTTCCATAAGTTTCAAATTTTCTGTCAAAGAAAATATAAAGATTCAGCTATATCTGGTACCGACTTCAAAATGATGAAGGTTGAGTACAGAAATAGTTGAGGTTTAGCTGAATTCGGAAAAGGGCACATTTAGAGAGAAAATTATTTAATACTTTTTAGTTTTTAGTTCATATTATAAGAATGTTATTATTGTTTTTACCATTGGAAGTCGGTTTTAATTTTTTGTTAAAAATAATTTTTATATATATTATATAATATTATTTTTTATATCCCAGCATTTTCGAATCTCACGAGTCACGTAGGTTAGAATTTAGATTGTTGTAAAATTCAATTTGCAAATACGATTCTCGGTGCAATTTATCTGTCAGCGGTAAATTGCTAGCCGTTGAGGTATTTCGCATACAGTCCATTTCAAGTTATTCCTTGGACCTCTATGTCGAGGACATAAGGATTAAGGATATATTTGAAAGCTGTACTTTAATAAATAAATAAATAAAATATGTTTATTTCAGATTATTTAATGGTGATAGAGGTACTAGGTTTACTAGGTGCCCTATGGATATATTGGTTTAACTAGAATCATAGTACTTACCTATGTAATTTCAATATCAATAATAATAACAATATCCGTTGTTTGTAAGTTGTGAGGGCACTAGAAAATATTCATACTCTATAATAATTAATAATAGCTCCCATACCGGTTTCGGTGACGGTGGCCGGTTTCACTGAAACCAGGCCGGCTACGAAGGAGATGAGCAGTACACAAGAGCACTCTCTATTCCCTTACTCTCATAATCCAGTGGCACGGCAGACCGACACGACCGGCGAGAGATCAGGCCCAGGACCGACTTTTTACATGCCCATCCGACGCATGGATCGTCTTACTTGTCAGACAATCAGGTGATCAGCGTGCATTGTCCTAACCAAACTTGGAAATAACATGTTTCCAACGCGGGAATCGAACCCACGACCCGAAAGTCAAGCCGCGCTCTATACCACTAGACCACGGAGTCGTTCATAGACTCTACAATTGGGTAGTTTCAAAAACAGATTTAATGATAACTTTAATTTGATCAAGATTTTGAGTTAACTCCATACATTTTCTATCAAGCTTTATTTAATTTTTTAAGTATTTATTAAATGTATCTTGATTGGAGTCGTAGGGGGTGCAACGATAAATTAATATAAAAAAATATATGTATTTTTCCAGCTACCCACATGCGACAAGAAAAATTTTACGCTGTGGATTAAAGTGAAGGGGGATTGGACTGAAGCGTTAGAAAAGTGTTTGTTAGAAAAATGCGGAAATGAACTTAGGTTAGTATCGTTTGGTTATCTTTTAATTTTTGGAAGCTCGTAGGATATTTGAATTCTGAGTTCTACGAACTCCTATACATTCTGAACATAAAATGTCTGATAAGGTGTCTTTGACCTCTTCTTGCTTTAATAGCTGATACGATTTTGATTGTGGAAATATTATATGTACACTATGATTCTTGGGAAAGAACAAAGGATAGCTTTTATCCCAGAAATTTTAGGGTTCCATTCTGCGATAAACTAAGTCTATGAATTTATTTCTCTGATCTATAAATCCATGCCAATAAGATGATCCTGTCTTTTGAATAACTTTAGCCTAAAACCGTAATAAAATACGCCCGATAATACAAAGTTGAAATGTTTTAGTGTACTTATAGATGGGCCGTACTGCAGCCCCATGGAGGGCGTGTGTGAGAGCGAGATAGCGATATGCGTCGCCGCCGGCGTCGGGATCACACCCTATGTGGGTGTATTGGAGCAGATTCTCAGGTTAGACAGAAATAAGTATTGAAAAAAAGTCTTTGTAGAGTCAAATTCTCAAAAATGGTGTGGAGAGTACCATTTAAAAGAAAGTTGAAGTACTTACTAATATAAATAAATAAATATATACATTTTATATCTCTCAATCTTTGCACATAGGACAGGTATTATAAAAGATGAGGCGTGATACCGCGAGAGAAGGGGATCTCATAGATCTACCGAAATATGTATATTTTAATTTGGTCAAATCAAATTCCAGACTTCCAAGAAACCGATTGCCTGGCAGAATCCACCTAATATGGATAGTGAGACACGAGTCCGAGATAACTTGGCTCGCCGACTTGGCTGAGAGGACTATCGCACAAGCACGCAACGCCAACAGGCCAGATAGGCTACATTTGGAGTTCTACGTCACTGGAAATACCGCCCAAGTGACGGTAGACGAGAAAGGCAACAACCACATAGTGAGTGACGAGAGGAAGATACTTTTGACCCCCAGTTGGGGGCGACAAGTGGACGAGGAGCGTGAGGTGGTGAAAAGATATCCCCTGGTGGGATGCAGACTGAAACGTGGGAGGCCGCATTGGGACCGAGTGTTCGGTTATTGGGTGCATTTATATCCTGGGTAAGTTAGTTTATGTGGCTTTTTGCAAAAAAGTTCTGAGATAGAATTTAAGACCAGTGAAAAAAAAATATGTTTCTATAGTTCATGTTAGTTGATCTTGTACTCGTAATTTAGAGAAATACAAGATCAAAAACATACTTGACAGCAACCATTTTTATAGGCGTCGCCCATCTGCTTTGGCCTTAGAGTTTAGACGATAGAAGAAGATAAAAAGACTCAGTCCAAATTGTACTCGATTTCAACAAGACGACCAAAATATTTAAATTCCAGTGTAAACGTGCCTACAGCTTGAAGCTGCATTTTTTCAACCATTTAAATTACTTGCTCTCTTTTGAGTTTTGACTAGGTTTTGACTTTTGACTCATTGCAAATAAAGAAAATTTGCTGCAGGCGGTCGTTGCCTACGGGTTGAATAACACTGCCCAAAAAGCGCCATAGCGATTTCTTTCCTGTAGCCATTTTCTGTATCAGTATTTTCCAAAATTTCAGGCATCACCTGAACCTGTACTGCTGCGGACCAAAGAAACTAGTGAGGCTGTTGAGGAGCAAGAGTAAAAATATGTCACGGACTACCACCACCAAGTTCACCTTCGTCCACGAGGCGTTCTCCTAACTATAATAAATGTCTATAATATTAATTGTTTTTTTATTGCATCATTAATTTATACTATCTACTTATTATTATTAACAACTAAGAATATAGCTGTTATGGTTTTTTTTACCAATGAAAAACACTAATATAAAATGACAAAAGTAGGGTGCTGCCTAAAATAAATTTAGAAACCACTGAACTAACGGATCATTTATTATGGAAAATTCTATATTAGTATCGAGTATCGACTAGTATCGAAAACTCAATTGCATAATGGGGGTCCATAACTACAGCAGTATTTATCTAGTTATTTAGAATTAGGTACCTAGTTAATTCTGTTGAACTACATTTAAGTGATTAACTTTGAAACTAGTATAAAGTGCAGCAAACTTTTCTTAATCGGGGGTAGTTAGCGAAAAGTTTAAGTACCCAACTAATGGATTAACTGCTCATACAATCTTGAGCTTTCAGGCTTAACGCTCGTTAAAGATGTTCACAGAAGGTGAATTGTTTCAATTTAATTTAGATGTTTTATTCTACGTCGGATTATGGCCAAAGGATGGTTGGACTGGGCAAAAGTTGGTGCTGTACCGAGCATACGAGTATTTCATTCACGGGCTGGCTCTTACGTTCATCTTCATAACTAGCATCGGCACGTACATGGTGCGGAACGATTTGCCCGTATTCATGTCCAATTTGGACAAAACCTGCGTCTCATACAACTTCGTCATCAAAGTATTCTTCTTTTTAAAATCGCGGGAAAGACTGAAAAGGTTGATAAAGGATATGCAAACTTCTGGAGACCGAGTCACCGAGGACCGAAAGAAGCAAATGGCGTACCATCTGCTCCTGATAATCGGTTTAGCTACCGTCCTGACCTCCGTCTTTTGCGGGATTACCCTCCTGAAAGGCGAAATGATAGTCGTAGCGTGGATGCCGTTTGACGTTAACAAGAGTTTTATGAATTTGTTTCTGAGTGCACAAATATTGTCGACGACTTTCGTCGTTCCCTGTCTATACCGGGGGTTAGCCATGCAGGGCGTTATATGCAGCATCGTGATGTACTTCTGCGATCAATTGCACGATGTACAATGCAGATTGAAAGGGCTAATGTATTCCGAGCGAGCCAGTCACGATATAAAAGAGGGAATTAAAATGATTATTCAGAAGCACGTACGGATTATAAGGTAAGTAATCATTCGTATACTTGAATAATGCCCTCTCCATACTCGCGGCGCGAACGCCACCCGCGAGTCACGGGTGCTACGCGCCGTGAACACGACGCCAACAAATACGGCCTTCTACACTCGCAATCTTCGCATTTACCTTCGCGCATTTGAGTAAAATTGACGTTGAAGTCACTGTTGCTGCTGCTCTGACATGTGTGCGACTGCGAATAAAAGCGAGTGTGGATGATGTTCGCGTTCGCGCTTCGCGAGCCCTTTGTCGTGGGCCAAAAAACCGACACCAGACGGCGAAAGCCGCGAAGCGCGAACGCGAAGCCGCGAAACCCTCCACACTCGCGGTTCGCGGGCTTTCGCGCCGCGAGTGTGGAGCCCGTTTAAAATATACGGATAATGTAAAATATGATTAAAAGAATAAATAGTATTTTAAAAAGATAAAACCGACTTCAAAATTGTACGTATTATTAAGAATTTAAATTCCATATCTCAAAAACTACTAAACAGATTTTGATGAAACTTGCAGTATTCCTTAAGTTGAACAATACCTAGTACAAAAAAAAATCGGCCAGTACGAGTTGTACTCGCGCACGAAGGGTTCCGTACCACTACAGAGCAAAAATAGGCTAAAAATTATATTATATATTTAATAGTATTTTAAAAAGATTAAATCGATTTCAAAATTGTACGTATTATTAAGAATTTAAATTCCATATCTCAAAAACTACTAAACAGATTTTGATGAAACTTGCAGTATTCCTTAAGTTGAACAACACCTAGTACAAACAAAAAATCGGCCAGTACGAGTTGTACTCGCGCACGAAGGGTTCCGTACCACTACAGAGCAAAAATAGGCAAAAAATTGTATTTTTATTTTTTTGTATGGGAGCCCCCCTTAATTATTTAATTTATTTAAATTTTATTATTAATTATTAAAGTACAAATACTATTAAGTATTTTGTGAACATTTCAATTGCCTATGTGTTGCCGTTATTGATTAAGAGCAAAAAATAGCAAAAAAAAAAATGTTTGTTGTAAGAGAGCTCCCCTTAAATATTTAATTTATTTTGTTTTTAGTATTTGTTGTTATAGCAGCAACAGATATACACAATCTGTAAAAATTTCAGAAGTTTAGCTATAGCGGTTTTTGAGTTACAGCCTGGTGACAGAGAGACGGACCGACATCGAAGTCTTAGTAAAGGGTACCGTTTTTACCCTTTGGGTACGGAACCCTAAAAAAAGAATTTGACTTGTAGTTCCGGAGATAATATGCAAACACAAACATAAAAATATAACTACATACATACCTATATAGAGTACATAATATGATATATTATTGTTTCAGTTGGCCCTTAGGTTAACCCAAAATCCAAATATATGTAATAACGACCCTTAAGTGCCAAATATATAATGCCAGTTAACATTCTAAAACTACTGTGTAGATATGCGAACACTCTGGAAGGAATCACCAAAGAATTTTTCCTGATACAAAACCTCGCTATGACTTTTGAATTGTGTTTGAGCGCGATTATGGTGACATTGGTAAGTAAAAAAATAAGTGGGCATAACATTTTTTTTTTTTTTTTTTTTTTTAAAACTTGTTATTCGGGACTTAACGCGACTTATTTTAATAGTAGTGCTACTATGAGTACATACTTTTTCTCGACGTTTCGGCCGTGTTGCAACGGCCGTGGTCACGAGGGGACTGCAGGAGCGCGACGTCTTCGTTTGCACCGGGCCGTCTGATCTTCGACTACCCTCGAGTTGTCTAACATTTGTGTTCCAGTATATTTACACTCAGCAGGTTCAGTGCGACACACAACACTAACTGTATCCGGGTTTACATTTATTGATAAAGGTGACACACGCGGTTTGCACTTATTAATCACTGGATTCCAGGCTGGAGACAATTTAAATCCGTCCTCACGATTGAAGTTCTTGTACTTTTTAATTTCAATAGCTTCACGTATTACTCTCGTGTGGTAATGACGATCCGTAGAGAGGATTTTGGGGTCGTGTAGTTCCATCCAGTGATTAGTCCCCATATCAAGCAGATGTTCTGCTACCGCGGATTTATTTGTCTGGCGATTTTTAAAGTGGGCATATATAGCTCTTATAGCTAAGTACATACCTACAACCATAAAGTTAATATACCTAGGTATATTAACTTTATGCTAACAACACTCAAGAATGAACATGGCACCTGCTTCCATAGCCATAACTTTATTCTAAGATTTTTTTGTGAGTTATGACTGTTATGAGTTATGACTTATGAGTTATGACATAGAGTGCGTTTCATCAAATAGTTCCTTTGCCGTCATGCTGGCACTTATGCAAATTAATGTTGCCACATTACCCTTACTGTGCTACCTTAAATTGGGGGAGATAATATGTTATCACAAAATGCACTTAAAGAAAATTGTACATAATTCTAACAGCTTTCGCCCGCGCCTCTGCCTACGTTAACGTCTATCCCTCGGGCTGATAGTTTGTCCGTAAAGTGTACCACAAAGTGTACAGGTTGTGAGAAGTACTAGGGCTCGCTCACGGTAGACACGCTCTGCATGTATTCATAAGTTTTACTGTGTTTATGGGTGATTAAACTGACGCTGGTAACCCTATTTCACTAAGCCGTAATGGCGGCAACCCGAGTTTATTGGACTTATTGGGGCCTAGTTACGTTTTTCACGTTGACAAAACTCTTTCATTCTTAGCACCATCATTCTTTCACCACTCTTTTATGTTTTCGGCATGATTCTCTCACGAAATCACAGTAAAAATATTATGAAAACTCGCAGAGCATGTCAACCTTGTTTACATTATTGACAGACAGGAATGCCAACATGACGGCAAAGGAACTATTCGATGAAACGCACTATAATCATTAAAGAAATTTGCCTTTTATATTATTATAAAAATTTATTATATTTTTGGTGGTGTAAACATTAAGACAAAGGTAAGCACAACTTACCTTTGTCTTAATGTTTTCCATAGAATTTCAATTTGATGTGCATGGATGGTAGCAATTATTATCTTTTATCAGGCGATTCGTCTGCTCGTTCCCTTAAAAATAAATACAATATTTTTAGTACAAATTAAAAACATTGAAAAGAGGTTAACAAAATGGAAGACAATATTATATTGTAACATAGTAGGTAGATATAAACTACGATAACATGGCGCGCCCCTCCAAAATTCAAAACGTTTGAAGTGCGTAGTCAAAACGTTTGAAGTGCGTTGTCTTGCGCGGTCGGCTAGTTATGATTAGTTGACAACAAAGGTTGACAATGACTCTGGTCTCTGCAATGACATAAGAAACAGTGAAATATTACGAGTACCTACTGGTTGTGATAGGTTGATTGATACAACTACATACAAACTCTTTCATAAGGATGTGACTACACACATTGAAACAGTAGTTTGGAGGGGCGCGCCATGTTATCGTAGTTTACTCTATCTGTAATCTGTATCACTTGTCACCTATAATTTACATATGATTCAAGATTGCGTTTTCAACAAGTAGTGTTATGACTTCTGGGTCGCCTTTTAAAGGTTCAACAACATTTTGTTTTTTCAGATGGGATCAGAGAACAAGACAATGCTCGCTTCGTTCCTAGCTTTTTTATCCCTTGCCCTGATCAACGCCTACATTTTCTGTTACATTGGAAACGATTTGATTACTAAGGTATTACATTGATAAAAAGTATCAACTTACAAGTTACGACCCATCCAAATAGGCTCAACGTGAACTCAAAGGCTGGTACGCCTCCGTGGATAGAGCGTTGCTCTTGACTCGGATGTCGTGGGTTCGTTTCCCGCGTTGGAAACATGTTATTTCCAAGCGTGGTTAGGACAATGCACGCTAATCACCTGATTGTCTGACAAGTACCTACGACGAACCGTGCGTCGGGTGGGCAATGGGCATGTAAGAAGTCGGTCCTGCACCTGCCCCTCTAGCATACGCCAACGAGAAAATTTTGTCTACACGTTTTCTCGATGTTTGATGGCGTTTCTCTTCATCTCTATTAAGGGTTAATAGACATACATTTTTTCTCGTGTAGATCTGTCGGCAAAAAATATCGTCATAATATCAAAAAATGATTTTGACATTATGTCGTTATCGACAATATAACTACACACTAGAGTGAGATATCTCGAGATTTTCTCGTTTGCGCATCTTAGGCCGGCTGATCTCACGCCAGTCCTGTCGGTCGTCCGTCCCACTGGGTTATGAGAGTAAAATAAATAGAGAGTGGTCTTGTGTAGGTACTGCGCACACACTTAGGCACTATAAAAATTACTCCTGCTTAACTGGCCTGGTTTCAACGAAGCCGGCCACCGTCACCGAAACCTGTGTGGGAGTTATTATATTATTATTAAATAGGCTCAACGGTTAAAGCGTGAAGAAGTCACAGACACACGGAAAGACAGGCACATTTTCGCCATTATAATATTATGTATTAGATAACAAGGCTGAAACATAAAATACTAGGTCGTAGTTAGCTTGCGGTAGTATCGCAACTCTGCTTTAAGCGAGGAGTGGAGCACCATGGTTTTTTAGGGGGTAGACTACGCAGGAAGACTACCCCGGCCGACATCCCCAATTCGCCGGGGATGCGTAAAGCATTTCCCCATGCAGCCTGTAGGTAACTCGGAACTAGTTCATTATTAAACTATGATACTGTCTATTAGAGCATCGGTGTAGCGAGTGCCGCATATGAGGTGAGCTGGCCGCAGTGGCCGGTGCCCATTCAGAAATATGTACTCACCATACTGACTGTCGCGCAGCGTCCGCTAACCCTCACCGCGGGCGGTATGAAGATCATGTGTATGCAGACCTTCGGACATGTATGTAGCTACCTCATTCCTCAATGCCGATGGACGCATCTGTAGGCTTAGCCAACATACATTAAGTTTTGAAAAGATCGATTAAATAGAAATCGCCAATAAGATAAAGAAAACTTAGCCCTTGCCAAGTGCACAAGCTGGCACAAGCTTTGTTATGTCTTCGTTTCTAATTGTTTTTTTCTACTTGCAAAAGTCAATGTAGTGGTCGATTGCCCTTGGGTGTAGAGATAAACTACGATAACATGGCGCGCCCCTCCAAATTACTGTTCAATACTGTACTGTGTAGTCACATCCTTATGAAAGAGTTTGTATGTAGTAAGTATTCAACCAATTAACATACTCGTAATATTTCACTTAATGCCACTTATTACCAAGATTTGTTGGTCAACTAATCATAACTAGCCGACCGCGCAAGACAACGCACTTCATACGTTTTGACAACGCACTTCAAACGTTTTGAATTTTGGAGGGGCGCGCTATGTTATCGTAGTTTATCTCTACACAGCATACGTCGATTGCCCTGAACTATACCTACGTAACTTGGTTTTGGCTGATGCCCTCTCTTCAAGTGAGCAGGTGTGCCAGGTGACGTCTGCAGATCTGTCCGCCGACATGTAGAGGCTTAACAAAATGGCGCTGTAATAGGTTTAGTGGTTTAGGCCAAGAGAATAAAGTTTGAATTTTGTTTCAGGCACTGTACAACGCTTATTCTCTGTTTACGCTGCTGAACGATATGATAGATTAGCTGTATGTTTATTGCAAATTAAATCTGGGTACTTAATTTGTAGTTTCTCAATACAATTTAACCAAAGGCTTAGTTGATGGTATACCGTATAAGTCAGGGGCTGATTTTAGTGTCACCTCGACCGCTCACTTGCATTCAATGTACGAAACCTATGAAACCTTATCAAAAACGCTTCCTAGAATTTTATACATCTCGGGCCATTGGCGCAGAGTCGCAGACGACGGTGCGCGTGCGTTGTAAGTTGTGACTAAATCCAGCCATAGGCTGCGTCCCCAGCAGACACGGCACGGTGCCGCGTACGGTGCGTCCCTATTCAGTCGATATTTGCGCTCGAACGAGATTGCTTATCTGCATATATGGATCGCGAAAGAATTATTCTCTTGTTGTTACTAAAACGAAGATTGAAAAAGAAACAGAAACAGAGGAAGTTTTGGGTAAATTCGTATTACAAATTACTTACAAACTTAATAATTATGGGGGCTCCCAGACAAAAAACATAATTTTTTGGTTATTTTTCTCTATAATAATGGTACGGAACCATTCGTGCGCGAATCTAAGTCGCACTTGGCCGATTTTTATGTGTTCCAAATAAGTGCCTCGTTTAAGTTTGGACAAAATTTTTGTTCGGAGTTTCACCCAGAATAGGGGCGCGCGGTGCACCGTACGCGGCGCCGTGTTACGGTACGACGCAGTACCGTGTCAGGGTGGCGGCGTCGTGCCGTAACAGGGTGACGGCGCCGTGCCGTGTCTGATGGGGACGCAGCCATAATATATACGGAGGTTACCGTAGCGACTAGGTAGGTAACAACAAAACCTGCGCATGGACTATGGACATTTTTTTTAGTTTTAATTAATGCTAAAGGTTATAAAACAGAGGAAGCAAAAAAAAAGTTTCATTTTCAAACTGTGCTGACAATTTGCTGTCAGGCTGCGTAACAAATCATACTATCAAAAGATTTTCTAGGATGTTTTACAAAAAAAAATCGACAAGTATATTTTACGATTGATTTAGATATTTTTACAAATAAAACTTCTAAGTATGTCTCCTCCCGCAAAGGTAAAGTCTGATGCAAGAAAATCGAGAGGAAGGCAAGCAGGAGTTACCAAAGTAGGTTTTTTATTAAATCCTAAATCCTAAACTAATTATAAAGAGTGAGTATGCGTCGAAAAGGCTCCGAAAATACTGGGCCGATTTCAATAAGCTTGGCGAAGATAATAGAGTAAACCACGGGGAAAGACGTAATATTGGACACCGCGGGATCCATGCGGGCGAAACCGCGCATCTTCTAGTACAGGGGTCACCAAATGACGGACCGCGGTCCGCATCCGGACCGCCGACCCATTGTGTGCGGACCAAGCATGTTCGAAGATGAACTTATTTAAAATTTCGACATACTGAGCAACAAAAACTGTCACTTTTCTCATTGATACAAATACCTTTGTAATTTCCGTAATTTTTTAAATTTTTTTCCATGTCCGCGAAGGTCATTTTATTTCTTAAAACGGACCCCGAGCTAAACTAATTGGTGACCCCTGTTCTAGTAGATAATATGACCGAATAAATGATCGAAAATAATTTTCATAGTTTTGCTAAGTACGTACATTGATTTCAGTAGAAAACCAAGTCAAGAAGAACCCTGCAAATAAAATGCCCAATTTGCCTTGACAAGCTGACCAAGAACTCTGAACTGTCAACAACCGTATGTGGACACATCTTCTGCACACCGTGTATACAACGAGCTTTGTATACAGCATCTCTTTGCCCAGTCTGTAGGAAACGTTTGAGAAAGACCAATCCATTCCATGCCATATATTTATTTTAATAGTTTTAATAAGCACCGTACTGCACAAAATTCAAATAGTTCCATAATAAACTATAGGTGTTCAAAATAAAAAATATATATATTTGTTGTAATACACAGTAAAAAATTGTATTATTTCTCACTTAAATAGCCGTAAAATAAAACAGGCATACTCACTCTTAATAAGGGTAAGATTGAGGGCGATAACACACGACCCATTTTATTCGTGGGTAGGATGCGTAGATTTGCTATATTAGGTTCAGTCAAATATATGGTGCGCCATGGACGCTATTGCCAGAGAATAAGTTGAAAAGTGGTATAGTTATCAGCTTCTTTTCGACCTTTCTACCTCGTTAGGGCTCTATTAATTTTAGCTCTGTTTGTACTCCGTAGTCCGTACGCCTGCCTACCGCGCTTTTAAAATACGGCGGCCCTCTTAGGTCCGTATTTTTGGTCAGTACTTAAGATGCAACCCGGTCTCAAGACGCGGTTCAGGGCCGGATTTATATTTTTTATGAGTATAGGCCACTTTAATTTTGCCGCTCCTATGTACGAACTCTGCCGCTATCCTAGGACGCTGCCGTGCCTCCCTTACGACGCCATAGGGCCAGGCCACAACACTGCGTTGCGGCGTCGCATCGCAAAAAACAACCTTAGAAAAGCAATGTAACTTTATTTGCGATGCGACGTCGCAATGCAGTGTTGTGGCCTGGCCCATAGGATGCTGCCGCCCATAGGCCATGGCCTATACCGCCTATACATAAATCCAGAGCTGACGCGGTTCGGCTCTGTGATTGGCCCTGACAGCCAACCAATCACAGAGCCTGAACTTGAGACCGAGATGCATCTTGAGTACTGACCAAAATACGGGCCTTAGACCGTACATAATTATGTAGCACCATAGATTGCTGCTTCTTGCAACTACGTGTTTAAATTACTTATTCAAATGAGATCATAAGAATATTAAGAAGCCTTTCATAACTTGGTCGTAAGCCTATACTAATAAGAATAGGAATTCGACCAACCTGTACGCTGTACTACTATGATGTTTAAAAAGTATATGAGGTATTTGATTTGATAAAAAATATTAAATAAAATATAGTCCATCTATCCACAGTGGATTCCATTGTAAATGTCTCCGGGAATTCATGATAAGCTATTAATAGCAACCTATGTTCTCAACTCTAAAGTGTATAAGATAACACATCTTCTAGCTTGAATTGTATTATTTTGGCAGAATAATTTCTTCTTCTTGGTGGCTGAAATGAAATAAAAATTGTTTAGCTGTTGTCCATTGATATTGGAATATAAAAAAAATGCATTATATTACTATACTATAAGCTATTGTAAATTATTGTAGGAAGAAAATATAGAGAAAAGTCCAAATTACCATTTCCACATCTTTGAATGGAGCTTTGTTAAAAATTACACTATTGTTGTTGAAACTCAAGCCATAATGTTTGCACGCCGAAAATGCTTCATCGTTATCTCCGAACATCAACCACTTTTTGACTGTGCTGATGGGGACTGACAATTGTTTACTGTTGTATGCATGGCACATTGTAGATATGGCTTTTCTGAAACAAAAAGTAAGGCTACGTTCAGACGTGCGCGTGTTCTACATATTATAGTGTATGGGAAAACACGCGCGCGGCACGCGCTGAATCCGCGCCGACCCCGCCGCGCGGTCCGCGGGGACCGCGCGCGTGTTTTCCCATACGCTATATAAGAACACGCGCCAGACGTGCGCGTGTAGCCTGAGGGTTGGACCTCATCTGGCAGCACGGAATCGCCTTTTTCCGTCGCCCTTTCTCTTTCTGTCGCTTAGAACTGCCATTCGCTAGACCGAGACAGAAAGCATAATGCGATAGCACGCGGCGGAATCCTCGAGGCTATCGCATTATGCTTTCTGTTTCGGTCTAGCAAATGGTAGTTCTAAGCGACAAAAAGAGAAAGGGCGACGGAAAAAGGCGATTCCGTGCTGCCAGATGGGGTCCAACCCTTATAGGGTATTGCGCAAAGGTCGGAGCAGAGGGCGTTGCTAACACATAATATAGTAAAATGATCTGACGAAAATCCAACATGTTGCTCACATCACATCAGAATATTGACAGAAACATTGAAATTAAATGAAAAAATGAAAATATACTTTATTGTGCACAATCAATACAGAGACAAAGTTTAAAATAACATATACTACAGTCGGGGCATTTATAATCTATACTACAGTCGGGGCATTTTAATAGGCCACATTTCACATTTGACATCTGTCAGATTAATTTCCATAGTGAGGTAAGCTGCGTAAAAACATCGACCAAAACGAATGAATCGATACGGACTTGAAATAAAATATTAGATTTTTATACGTTATTTGTTAAGCCAAAAACAAAATCCTGTCCCATTATGACTTTAATTCAAGGAGCAAAATAAGACAAGTACATAATTTACAAAAAAAAAAAGCATTTATTCCCTTGAATTATTATAATAAATGTTAAATTTAGTATTATCATTATTCATTTCACATAAATACGTGTTACTTTTCACAACGTGGTTATTATTTTATGGGGATATTTCGTTCGTACACATATCCATCGATACTATTTATTTGCTTTCGATTTTTAGAGTAACATCCCTAGAGTTTAAAAAGAAAAAAGGTCAGCTGACGTAACATTGTATTGACGTGCAATTGTTAAGATCAGAATTTGTTTATTACGTTTAGAATTGTTTATCAGTAAAAGCAAATCGTTAAATAATTCGTATCGGTCATATTTACAATAAATATGTAATCGTAATTGAAAAAAGTTAATCAATTGTGCAGTTATAACAAAACGAAAATCTTTATTTTTTATGCACGTCGCTACAAGGTTACGTTGTGCAATTTTGATGAACTGTCAAATGTGGCCTATTAAAATGCCTCGACTATAATATTATAAAGCGGAAGAGTTTGTTAGTTTGTTTGTTTGAACGCGCTAATCTCAGGAACTACTGGTCCGATTTGAAAAATTCTTTCAGTATTAGATAGCCCATTTATCGAGGAAGGCTTTAGGCTATATTTTATCACGCTAAGACTAATAGGAGCGAAGAAATAGAGGAAAATGTGGAAAAAACGGGGGGAAATTATTTGAAAGGGCTTATTTGAACGCGCTAATTTCAGGGACTACTGATCCGATTTCAAAAATTCTTTCGGTGTTAGATAGTTCATTTATCGAGAAAGGGTACATTATAGGTTACATTTTATCACGCTAAGACTAATAGTTGTGAAGAACATACAGGAAAATGTGAAAAAAAACGAGGGAAATTATATGAAATTGCTTATTATCTTAAGAACTACTGGGGCAATTTTTATGTTATTTCTCAAAAGGTGGGTTTACACCAAAAGAACATAGAGCAAGAACAGCACAAGAACATTCTTTCGTATTCGTTTAGTGTAAACTATAATTCGTTACAACATACTTTAGATCGTTTACACCAATCGAATCAACAATAATAAATAATATAATCTTTATTTCTCCTCACAATACAAGTTTAAGAATATACATAATAACAGAATTTTCGACAGTCAGGTAAAGATGTAAGGAGCTGGTGTCCATTATAGGTCATGCCTGTATTACAGATCACCAGGTCCTCACCCCAAGGAACATTGTACTTAGGTGGTATTCCGATTTTCAATCATTGCATGTTACAGCATTATGAGAAGATAAATATTACAATACAAAAATAAAATCTGTTTTTGATAAAAGTAAAAGTAACCCGTAAAACAATAGATGCCCTTTAGATTGATGTATGTGTATGTGTGTGTGTGTGTGTGTGTGTGTGTGCTTGCGAGTGATTGGGTGTGTTGGCGCGTGTGTGTGTTATGGTGTGTGTATGTGTATGTGTGTGTGTGTGTGTGTGTGTGTACGTGTACGTGTGTGCGTGCCTGTGTATGTATGTTATGTCATACATTCAGTACGAGGGTCTATAAGTGGATTGATGGATATAGAAAGTGTTAGTGAAGTAAGTTTTCTGTAGGACCGTATTCCAAATCCTGTAACCATAGACTCACTAAAGTCTTACACTTCTGTTTCGTCAAAGAGTAAATTTTTAGAATCCTATTAATTTTGTTATATAAATAACCACCCTTATAATCGAAAAAGCGTTGAGCAAATGTTGTATTGCATTGTGGTAAATTAAAAACTCTATCTTTTCTGCGACGCTTTTCTATTACTTTAGGATCGAAGGAAGATATGCAGTGTTGCTTTAGTATAGTCTGAAGGACATAAAGCTGACGAACGGTAAGAACCTTACTTGTTTTATAAACTTCGTTAGTTGGGTGGAAGAAGGAAAAGGAAAAGCCTACTTTTAGAACTGCTCTCTGAGCTCTTTCAAGTTTTAACATATGGTTCTTTGCAGCACCTCCCCAGGCAGAAATACAGTAGCTCAGCTGAGATTGGACTAGCGCAAGGTAAACAGATCTTACAAGCTCCTTGGAGGCAACGTGACGAAGGTTTTTGATCACATACATCAGTTTGCGTGTTCTTGCTACTAAACAATTAATATGTTCGCGGAAAGATAGGTTATTATCAATTACTATTCCTAGGTATTTAATTGTATCAGTCTTCTCAATTTTTGCACAATCGCAGCCACGCTTACTGTACTCTGAGCATTTATGAGATATTATACTATAATGCATATTGTTATCATTTTTATTTCTTAACGAGAATGTAATGTATTTAGTTTTATTTGTGTTTAAAGTTAGGACATTTAATCGTAGCCATTCAGTTACCGCATTAAAACCATTTTGTGCATATGTATAAACATCAGCCCAATTTTTACCGCTAAAGAGTAAGACCGTGTCATCGGCAAATGTTATAATTTTTGCATGTGGTATCGCTAATTGACACAGGTCATTAATATATACCAGGAATAGAGTAGGGCCTAATATACTACCCTGGGGTACTCCAAAGTGTATTGTAAGATCGTCGCTTTTCAAATTCTCAATTTTTACACACTGAGTTCTTTCAGACAAGTAGCTTTTGAAAAGGCTTAACTGCAGATCCCTAATTCCCAAGGACTCCAATTTTATTAGTAATATCGGAATAGAGACCGTATCGAAGGCCTTTGCGAGGTCCAAAAATATTGCTATTGATTTATTTTTACTATCTAAGTTACTAACAATAAAACTAATCAATTCATGAACTGCATTTGAGGTAGATTTCTTAGACCTAAATCCAAATTGCGCGTTTGAAAGCAGATTATTATCTTCTAAATATTTTACTAACCTTTTATTAATAATTCGCTCTAGAATTTTAGATATGGCTGATAGAATCGAAATAGGTCTGTAATTATCGATACGGTCTCTGTCTCCGTTTTTGTGGATAGGATAAATTCGTGACTTTTTTAATGCATGTGGGAATATACCAGTTGATAGAGATAAATTACATATATATGTTACAGGTTTCACTAAGAATACGGAGTTTGCTTTAAGAATGTCGGAAGATATCATATCTAAGCCAGTAGCACAGCCACTCTTAAGATTGCAGATCAAGAATTTAACCTCTTCCTCGTCCGTAGGCAAGAGAACAAAAGAGTTGGGGCAGGATCTTAAAGAATTAGTATGCATATCCTTATCGGGCTTAGTTATTTTTTCGGCTAAAGACTTTCCAATGCTTGCAAAATAATTATTTATAGCATTTATAGATTCCGTAGGGTTGGATGTATTTATAAGTTCATGTGGTGTATCATGAGCTTTTTTCGTATATGTAATATCCTTAATGGCTTTCCATAATTTTTTATTATTGTTGTGCGCGTTTTCTAGTTGTGTTTTTTCATAGTTGTGTGTAAGTTTTTTAACTAAGGATGAACAGAAGTTTTTATACCTCTTATAGGTCACCTTTAAAATATCATTGTTAGGATCTTTTTTTAATTTTTTTAAAAAGATTGTCGCGATTTTTTAAACATTTCAGTATTCCAGAAGATATCCAAGGTTTAATCAGTCTGTTCCGTGTAGAGATTTTAATTTCTTTGGTATTAGCTTTTATAATCGATTTAAGCGTATTTAGTAAATAGTCAGTAGCTGTGTCTGCGTCCTTAATGGTATACAATGGACTAAAATCTACATTCGTTAAGGCAGTAGCGAGATTTTCATAATTGATTCGGCTTAGTTTCTTTGCAGGCTTAAAACTACGATTTGCATCAACGCTAAGAGTAACACTGTTGTGATCTGTGAGAGACGTTGTAAGTACAAGACAACTAGCCGTTAACTTAGTTTTTATAAGAACATGGTCGAGACAAGTTTTCCCATGAGTTGCATATGTGTGTGCAGGTAGTATTCCATGAAATGCGAGCATGTTCAAGTATTGTGAAGCATACGGACAAGAACATCAAGAATAAGAATTTTTGGTCTATAGATGAGAATCATGTAGCTCCGTTTAGACCAAACGAGCGAATGCTCATTGCTCATTCGTCAACGATAAGTAGATAATTTATTTTTATAGTCATTAAAGGTTGGATCCCATAAACATCTTTTGTTATGGTATAATTCTATCATTTGTAAACATTTTTCATTATGCAATCCATATTTACGAAATAACCTTTGATAAACTACCTAAAACCAGCCGCCAAAAAGAAAAATATCAAGAACACTAGAATCCCTTTGAAGAGACCGCCTCGAAGAGCGAGCACGACCGAACACAAAAGAACGCTCTAGGCAATTGCTCGAACGCTCTTGCGTCGTTTACACCAAACGAGCGAGATTCTTAGAGCATTCTACCTTTTTACCGCCGAACACGTGGCGAACACACTAGAATAACGAAAGAATGCTCGTTGTTAGTTTACATCAAAAGAGCTTTACTAGAATGAGCATTCGCTCGTTTGGTCTAAACGGAGCTTAACATGAAGAACAGACCACGTGAAGGGACATAGGCAATTTTTTGCGGAAAAATGTACGGTTGCGTGAAATTCCTAAATACCTAATCCTATCCTAAATACGCGGGCGAAGCCGCGCGGAACATCTAGTATCATATAAAGAAGGCGGATACACAAAGGCGGCCTTATTACTAAGCAGCAATGTATTCCAGGCAACCTTCGAACGAGAGGATAAAATTGCGAGAGGATATAAAAAGCCAGTATAAAATATAATAAATAATAAATAGAATAGAATAGAATAGAATATACTTTATTGCGTTCAAGATATTGTACAAACATAAAATACGGTACATTCATCAAAGATACAAGAACGCAAAGGCGGCTTTATTGCTATTGAGCAATTTCTTCCAAGCGACCTTTGGTATCTATAGGAGTACATGATAATTAACTTAGGGTATACTGTGCAATAAAAACTATACTTAAGTATTGAAACTTAACAACTAACTTATTATATTCTAATAATATATGCCTAATAATTACATAAACATTTACATTCTAATACACAAATAATACTTACGTATATTATAAACTAATAAATACTCTATAATAATCAAATAATAATATTATACCTACATGTAAATAGAATCCTCTGAACATACCTACATGTAAATAGAATAAAAATAAAAAGAAGGAGAAGGATAAAAAGAATTGTCATTACATTACGTCTTATTATTATTGGGAAGTGACTCTAAATAATGTTTTTTAATTAACGATTTAAAATTATAAATGCTTTTAGCTTGCCTTATATTGGTTGGTAACGAGTTCCATAAAAGTATCGACCTGACCGTAAAGGACTGTCCATAAAAATTTGTTTTGTGAATTGGGATTTCGAGAAGGAGGTTAGTCGAGGAGCGCAATTGTTTAGAATCCGATGTTCGGAAGTTAAATCGATCCTTAAGGTAAGACGGAGCCCTCGGATCGTGTAGCAAGGTGTACAAGGAGGATAAAACTCGCATATTACGACGAAGACGTATGGGCAACCAAGAAAGCCTGGAACGGTACTCCGATACGTGGTCAAATTTACGCAGGCCAAAGACAAAGCGAATTGCAATGTTTTGGAGACGCTCTAGCTTATTTAATTTTTCTTCAGTGAGGTCTACATAACATGTGTCTGCGTAATCTAATATAGATAAAAATAAGGATTCGGCTAGCAAGATTTTGGTTTTAATGGGTAATATGTTCTTAAGCCTTCCTAGTGAGTGCCACACTGCGTACACCTTACTGCTGATCATTGAGATATGATCTGACCATGAAAGATGTTCATCCATGAGAACACCCAGGTTCCTTACCTTTTTACTAAAGGGGACTGGAGTACCACACACGAGCACCGGAGGGAGGTTCACCCAGTCAATCCTTGAGACTAATCCCTGGCTGCCAATGATAATGACCTGAGATTTATTGGGATTGATAGTGAGGCCGTTACACTTACTCCACTCACAAATTGTATTCAGGTCACTATTAAAGTCGATAACTTTACTAGGAAGATTCTCTAAGGAAGACTGAGCGTAGATCTGGAGATCATCTGCGTACAAGTGAAAGAGAGAAAACCTAAGCATAACTGTTATTGAGTTAATGAACAAAGCGAATAGAGCAGGGGATAATACGCCACCTTGGGGAACACCAGCAAAGCTAGTTGACCAACAAGAGAATTTGTCATTTACTCGAACACGCTGTCGGCGCCCCCCAAGGTAACTTCGGAACCAACCGAGGACTGTAGGCGAAAAATTAAGAGCCTTAAGTCTAGCTAAAAGAATATCGTGGTCAACGCAATCGAAGGCACAGCTGAAATCTAGAAGGGCAAGTAAAGTGAGTTGTTTATTGTCCATAGCAGATCTTATATCATCTGTGACCTTGACTAGTGCAGTGGCAGTGCTATGGCCAGGTCTAAAACCGGATTGAAAAGTGCTAAGAAGACTGTTTTTATTTATATAAGTCAATAGCTGCTGCTGGATTGACCTTTCCAGAACTTTGGACAAGAACGGCAGAATCGAAATTGGGCGAAAATCAGTTGGCGATACGGGTTTACTTTTTTTAGGCAGTGGGATAATTTGTGCCCTTTTCCAGATAGATGGGAAAACGCCATTCTCAATGGAAAAATTGAAAATGTGCATTATGATAGGTGCAATTTCATTTATAATTAACGTAATCATCTTTCTGCTTATGTTGTCGTCCCCAACTGCATTCGATGCAATAGCCACGATATTCTTTTTTATTTCTTCCACAGTAACTCGGTTGAAAAGGAAGGGAGGATAATCAGGTGTAGGCGCGGAAGAGAGTAAATGTATCAATGAGGATTTAGAATTAGGATCAAGAGGAGTATTGTGGGAGGTGAAATGGCTATTTAGGGCATTAATATCTATGTTGTTCAAAGTTGAGGAGGAATCATTATTTCTACCAACGCCTAGGGTCTTAAGGAATTTCCAGATTTTGGCAGGGTCACTATTGTCAAGGGAGGAGTGAATATGGCGTCTTTGTGCATCTCTAACAGTCTTGTTACAGCGATTTCTCAATTTTAAATACCTCTCACGGTGCTCGTCTGTGCCACTTTTTTTGTATTTAGATTTAGCTACATGTTTTTGTGCTATTAATGTTTTGATTTCTTCGGTAAGCCAGGGTGCAGGAAGGTGTTTTATTTTTAATGGCCTAATGGGAGCATGCTTGTCAAAAAGTTCAATAATTTTTTCATTGAAGAGCTCAACCTTCATGTCAATATCATCAGCCTCGAACACATTGGACCAATCAATTTTTTGGGCATCCTCTAAAACTAAATCCTGATTCATTTTGTTAAAGCTACGCTGGAATTTAATGGTAGGTTTAACCTTAGGTGGTCGTATATTATAGGACAAGTAAATAATGTCGTGGTAGGAAAAAATGTCTGCTGAACATTGGCCTCCTTTGGTGACATAGTTCGGCGAAGACACCACCATTAAATCCAGCAGAGATGGTGAGCAACCTGGTGCACAGTGGGTAGCCTGAAGTGGTATCATGTGTAGGTTTTGACTGTCAAGGATAGCTTTAAATTTTCTGGATCTACTGTTATCCTTAATCATGCATGTGTTGAAATCCCCCATAATTATTGTATGTAAGTAAGTTGGTGAATGCGTTTCCAAGATATTTTCGAAGAGAGAGAAATAGTTTATATGTAAAGAGGGACAATAGAAGACTCCGATTAGAATTTTGGTGTGGTACAGTGATAATTCTGCGAGAATGTACTCGAGATCACAGGAGGACTGATCAGATGTTGCTATCACTTTGTAAGGAATGTGAGATCGTAAATAGATAGCAACCCCACCACCAATCCTGCTAACTCGGTCATTTCGTATTAGTTGGTAACCAGGTAAACTATAACTAGTTGAGGGAAGACAAGGTTTTAGCCAGGTCTCTGATACTAGGATGACATCTATACTCAGTGACTCGAACGAAGCAAGCATGTCTGCATAATGGGCTGGGATGCTTTGAGCATTAAAGTGAATGACATTTAAGTTCTTTTTCACATCATCAAAGGCAGCCGAAAGCGTATCATTAAGATTAAGTGAATGTGTACTGTAGAAGCTATCATCGCCAGATTCGCTAGAAGAGAAAGAAAAGTAGTCATTCATATCGTCATGTTCATTCATGTTCATTAGGTTATTCTTATTTATTCTATAAAATTCTATAAAATATAATATACTTAAATAAATAATTTAAAATGTAATATAATATTATAAAAATATAAACTTATATTAATAAAATAAAAATATATTCCAATACACTTAATCTATTTTGCTATGAAAAGCAATTTACTATATTTATGATTTGTGATTACATGCAATACCACCAGTGACAGCAGAAGCAAAATATTTAAACAAAGTACCTAATAAAGCTTTATCTTAACCACAAGTTTTTTTTTTTCACATCTGTCACTGTTGTCAGTTGTCATCTTAACAGGTGACAACTGACAACTCTGACAAGTGACAGCTGACAATTAAAATTATTACAACTAACCATGCACTATAAGATAATATTCGCATCAAATGTATTTAAAAATAAACAGTAATACCTGCAATAAGCAATAAATTGAGTACCTTCAATTTAACATAATCAAAACAGATTGAAAACATATCACAGTACTCATTATATTATGTTATTAGCTACTTTAAAAGCGTGCAATCATAATACAAACAAAACCAAGCAACAAGAATTAAGCACTACAAGGCTGAGATAAATGGCGCAATACAGCAAATAAGCAAGGTAAGCAGGTAATTATTTTATGATAATAATATTAAGCTACTACATAGTACATATTACTTAGCCTTATTGACATTGCGTTTGTTTCTAGGTGCAGCTCGTTCAACGGTTACCCCAGCTTGGGATTGAGGTGCTGTCTGGCTATTTGGTACTGGAGCTGGAGCAATATTCTTTAGAGCCTCGAGGTCAGCCATGTTCTGAATATGATGTCTGGAGCCTTCAGGACCGATAGCAAAAATATTACCGTCCTTTGTCCAGCACTTATGCACACCCAGGAGTTGACGAGCAGAAACAAATATTTGGTGACGTCTTCTGGTTAAAAACTCTGACATTGTAATACCCGTTTGCTTTAAGTTGGTTTTTAAATTCCAAATTTTGGAGCGGGATGACATCTCCTTAAACTTTACCAGTATAGGCCTGGGCTTGTCTTTGTTTTGCTTACCAAGTCTATTACAATGTTTTATGCATGAAGAGTCAAGATCAGTTGGCTTCAGATGGTTTTTAATAATATTGGAAACGGAAACAAGAACATCACTGCCGCCTTCTGGTACACCATGAAGTAATAGAATTTTTCTTCGACTTCTCATCTCCATATGATCATTCAGATCATGCAGCATTTGCACTTGTGATTGTAAAGATTGAAGAGAACTTACAACAAAGGCTTTGAATGAGTAGAATTCTCTACTGAGTTTGTCGGCTGGACCTGCGCCATTATCAGTTGCAGACTGAAGATCCTGCTGAAAGGCTTCCATTCGTGATTGAAACATAATAGTCATTTCTTCCAAGGACTGTTTGATGGATTCCATTATGACAGAACAATTGTAGTTACAAGTCAGTGGGTGATAGTGCAAGTGGTGGTTAATAGTGGTTGTTGATGTTTAAAATCTTGAAAACTATAGGAGACTATTGCACTGGTAGGTAAGATGATCACTTTAAAACATTATAACGTTGTTTTTGCTGCAAAATTTCAATTATTTCTATTTTTAAATTAAATTACTGTTTAAAAAACGTCTTGACTTTTTTGCACAACTACCCGAAAAAAAAGATTGTGAATTGTCAAACAAAACTTTTTGTTTACTGTGTGTACTGGTGCTGCCGTCTAGCGTAAAAACATTGCAGTAATTTATCCTATTGCAGCAATGCATATAATGTGATCAATTAAAATACTTTTTATTAATGAATACAAAAGAAAGGTCATCAAATACCAACTATTTTAAGATCTTTGGCCCGTATAAATAGACAGTACTTAAGATGCGACCTGCTGTAATTGTCCAAATTATGACAGCCAGCCAATCACAGAGCCCGAACCGTGTCTTGAGACAGAGATGCATCTTGAGTACTTTTTATAGTACTATTTTCAGCCTAAGGAATTAAGGCCCGTATTTTTTATCAGTACTTAAGATGCGACCCGGTCTCAAGAAGCGGTTCGGCTCTGTGATTGGTCCAAATTTTGACAGCCAACCATTCACAGAGCCTGAACCGTGTCTTGAGACCGAGATGCATCTTGAGTACTATTTATACAGGCCTCAAACGGCCCATTCACTATCATGCATTGCAGGCCTGCACGGCGGACTGCAATGCAGGATAGTGAATGGAACCTTTAAGGAATTAAGCAACGAAGTCACATAAAAAAAAAAAAAACTTGTGACTTACTTTTGCAATACAGGCAGGTGTGAACACAAAGCAGCATAAGACAGAGGGCACAGTCGTTTTGATAGTTTCATAATTCTCACAAAGTTGCCTCTATAGTTCGCTACTCCAATACTGTATGCCAACTTCAATGCACTTACACTGAAACACATTGTTATTTGTTATAAAAAGTATTCTGAAAAACAATTAAATCCTTGCCTAATATTATATTCAGAACTAGCTGTTGCCCGCGACTCCGTCCGCGTGGACTTCAGCTTATAGCGCGCGGTAGTTCCCGTTTCCATACTTCAGTTAAAAAAATCTTCTAGAAACTTAGTTACAAGCGCGAGCGCAATGTTGTTGACGCAGAGCGACATCTATTATGAATTTTTGGAACTAACTTGATTTGAACAAATTTACGCATAAACCTTCTCACAGCCCCTTTTTCCAGTTAAAAAGTAGCCTATGTCCTTTCTCAGGCTTTAGACTATCTGTATACAAAATTTCATTACAAACGGTTCAGTAGTAGTAGTAGTTTTGACGTGAAAGCGAGACAGACAGATAGACAGAGATACTTTCGTATTTATAATATTCCTTTAGGCCCCGCGCGAGCACTGGTGATCGCGAGAACAAATACAATAGGAATTCCTCCGATCGAAGGAATATTAGTATAGATTGTGCTTCTACATATATTATATTTGTTGAGACTTGAGTGTATTGACTGTTTTTTGCTGTGTAATTTTTTGTTAAATAAAATGGAAAAATTATTACCTTCTTAAGCTTTCTGGTAGTTGCAAATATCTATGCAATGGATGTGTGTCATTTAGATTGGACAATATGTACAAACTCTCCACCAATACTCGGTCTACAACTAGTTTCTGCTTGCTCAAATCTAGCTGTTCTATTCTAAGTGCAACATTGTCCAACGGTGAATATTCCTTTGTTTTGTCTAAAATATCATAACAACTGAGGAACCATTTTAGACATTCTAGCAAATGTTTTTTGTTTAAAACTGGATCATATTCATTTGGACCACATTCACATAACCTGAAAGGAAAATTTTAAAATTAAGTAAAGTAAAAACATAAATAATAATAAGCAGGTAATACATTAGCAGACATGAAAATCAGATCTGTGCGAGAAACTAAAAACCTTTGGATCCTTACCGGTAACTATAGTATACATAAAATCGTATCATAGGCTCAAGTAACTCAACACATTGTTCTGGGGGTAGTCTCTGTATTGTCATATCTTGGCGCACAGACCTCAGGCGATCTTCAATAAAATCGTAAACAAACCACTTCTTCATATCTGTTCTTTTCGATACCCTGTAATAGTGATTAATAGGAAAATATTAGAACCTTAATTTAATCTCTAAATCTGACGAACTCTGTGGCTCAGTTGTGGGTGAGTTGGTAGCTTAAGCCGGGGGTTGTGGGTTCAAATCTCGCCGACGGAACAAAAAGTTTTCAATGTTCCTGGGTCTTGGATGTGTATAAATATATGTATAATATAGTAAAAATCTTAAATATGTGTATACTTAGTATAAAAGTATTAATATATTTCCATTCTGTGGTACCCATAACACAAGTCCTTTGGGTACTTAGCATGGGGCCGGACTGATGCGGACGTGGTTAAATCGTCCATAGATATTATTATTATATGAGTACAATATTATATGTTTAAAGTTTATGTAAACTTACTCAAACATCAAGTAGTGTACACATTTTAGGAGCACTGGGTAAGATCTCAAAAGATGAGGATTAGCCATATTAGCATCAGCTGCTGATCTGCTAAAACACTTTATTAGTTTGAGACCTGTGTCAGTAGCCTCCAGGACGTGCACCATTTTCTCTCTGGTTCTCCTAAGTATATTAGCAAATAAAAGAATTAGAGTGGAGTTTTCAGAGGTTATGTTTTTTTTATTAGTGTAAAAGATATAGGTACGTACATATTAACTTCTTCTAAGGGACAAAAATCTATACATGCTCCTTTTATAGATATTTCTTCCTCATTTTTTAGTTCAGTCATGATTTTAGTTGTATTTTAAATGAAAAATACTTTAGGGTGCTTTTTGTTTTCACATGAGCTTAAGCACTTAAGAAACAACAATTAGTTAATAAAACTATCAATCTAAAGTTCTAAACCCATTAAACAACAGGGCACAAACAGGGAAAACAAAAGCTTAATGTATAAACTTTTGTTGAATTTTCATTTTTCAATTTTGTTTTTGTTTTGGAACTTCTTTTTCTTCTTTTTGATTTAAGTACCCCGCAAACGATCAAATTTGTTTGACAAACATGTTTGACGTAATTTACGTTTTCATCAAACAGCAGTGCAGACGAACAAACGTGTGTGGCGGTACCCACAATTCGCCTAACATTCCTGCATCGCACTATCGAAGTTTTCTAAGCGCGGCGGTATATATACGACAGCTGAAATGTATCACGTGGGCTTCGGCCTGACCGGGCATAACACCTTGCTCGGTCGGAAGATCTTCCTTTGGTCACCACACATTATTCCCACATTGGTGACCCCGACGTGATATTCATCGCTGTCAATCTTGTGATGCCGGGGAAGTCAGCCAGTATATCGTGATACGACTGCGTGCTGTCGACACTACGGACTGTAGGTACGTCCGTGTAGCGTCCAGGAGCGTTGATGTGCAGACTTGTTCTCCCGTCGATGAGTCTTCTGTTCTTCATGTCGACGATGAGTTCATGATGTTGCAGGAAGTCGGCACCGAGGATTGGTTTCGAGACTGCAGCGACGATAAACTTCCATCTGTATGGTCGGCGAAGTCCGATGTTGAGCTCTAGTGTTTTTTCGCCGTACGTAGGTATTACGGTGTTGTTGGCGGCGTAGAGTTGAAAAGGTAGCGGCTGGAGATGAAGGCCTTTCTTTTTTGGTATAACGGATATATTGGCACCCGTGTCTACCAAAAAAGTCAAATTCGTAGTCTTGTCCGTAACGAATAGGCGGTATTGTTTGTTGTGAACGCCGGATTCCGCCGCTGCCAACGTTCTGTCTAGTTTTCCGATGTGTTGAATGTACACACCGTAGATGTTGGCGATGTTCTTCTTCGCTGCTGGTGGCTGCTTCGAAGGTGACGAACCAGAGCCTGGGTTTGTCCCTCCAGAACGGCGGGATTCGCATTGACAGTGCGATGCCAGCGATTTCTTGTGATGATGCTGATGACGGCGCCGGGCTGGTGGTGAGTGTCGAGTTTTCGGGCAGGGATTCGCTTCTGGGTTCCATGGTTATGGTGCAGCAATTCGTTCGACAGCTGAAATGTATCACGTGGGCTTCGGCCTGACCGGGCATAACACCTTGCTCGGTCGGAAGATCTTCCTTTGCGGCCACCACGCATATCCCACATTGGTGACCCTCGACAGAACACGCCTCCTTCATCATCGTCACTCCCCGCCCCTCCGCACCGCGCCAGCCAGCATCGCCTCATCGGGTACATCGTCCACTAGCCGCAACGTACCGCGGCCTGGGCGACTCCGCATCGGCATCATCGGGCTTTCTCACTACACCGACCGGTCAGCAAGCAGAGCACATCTCTCCTGGTCAGCACGTAGCATCGGCCCCGCACGGCAGCTTATCCGACTCACTGGATCCCGTGCAGCAGCTTATAGTTCCGACTCACTGGGACTCACTGCAACAGTTCCGACTCACTGGAACTCACTGGCATTGGCGACTCAAGCGACAAGACTTCAAGATTCGACCTCCGGTCTTCGGGGGGGAGTGATGTGGCGGTACCCACAATTCGCCTAACATTCCTGCATCGCACTATCGAAGTTTTCTAAGCGCGGCGGTATATATACGACAGCTGAAATGTATCACGTGGGCTTCGGCTAGGGATGAAAAGCGGTAAAATTACTTTCGTAAAATTCGGTAATATACGATATTTTACGTAAAATATTATATTTTACGGTAAATTACGGTAAAATTTGGTAAAAAACGATTTTCGAGTTCGTGGCATAATTTTCATTAATAATGGGGATATAAGCAGGTTTCTTAATGCACGTCTAGTGCAGTCAGTCAAAACAAAATAACTTCCAGGCCACCGGCTTGCTGTATACCCCAGTAGAGTTAGATTTTGTCAGAATAAAGTAGATAGTAGAATAGAGTAAAGTCAGAATTTTTTTGCACCAGTGTTTAGAGGAGGTCACAAATAGCTTAAATTCAAAAACTCGACCAAATCCGACGAGTACGTTACCCGCCATATTGGTTTAAAGTTCCAATCTTTTTTTAGCTAATTATATCTAATTTATATTTTTTTTTTGGAAAATGATAAAGATCAAATTTGTCGCAAATTTGATTCTTTACAATTTTAGTCCTTATAATTTTTATTGTAAAATCAATATTTACGGAAATAACTGCAAAAAACAAGTCCAAGTATAATTTCGACCTGTTTGACCTGTATCGCGATTATTGTCAAATACAGAAAAAATACGGAAATAAACTTGTAGCTCATTAAATTAACCACAGTAATTAAAAATGAAGACTTCGCTGCCTGTCCGTCTGTCTGTCTCCAGACTTCAAGAACGGTGATAGGTAGAGACTTGAAATTTTTAGATATTATGTATTTTGTTTCCCTCTATAACAACAAATACCAAAAACATAGCAGCACTAAGACAATTAAAATAAGCATAAAATAAATTTAATTGTATTTGTATTTTAAAAATTAAAATAAAATAAAGATTTAGAATAAAAGAAAGATTTAGAAGGGGGGGGCTCCCATACAAAAAGCACAAATTTTTGCCTATTTTGTCTTATAATGGTACGGAACCCTTCATGAGCGAGTCCGACTCGCACTTGGCCAATTTTTTAATAATGATTTAGGTGTAGGTTGTGCCGTAATAGTTATAAGGTCTAATTCATGATAAAAAATATTCAGTTTTATCCAGTCGCTTGGGTCTCGGTACATTTACCATACTGTGTAGGAGCTTAATATTGATTTCTAAAAAAAGTCATGAGGATCAAATTTGTAGGAAATCACCTACAACTTTGTTTCTATTCTACAATTACTTTCGCTAAATTCGATAATATTTGACATACAAGCGAAATAATACTCTGACTTGTTTTTTGCATTTATCTCCGTAAATATTGATTTTACGATGAAAATAATTATAATAATTCAAAATGTAGAAAATTAAATGTACAACAAATTTAGTCCTTATCATTTTCGTAAAAAAATAAAATAAAGGAGATATAGCTTAAAAAAGATTGGACCTTCAAACCAATATGGCGGCTAACGCACTCGTCGGATTTGACCGAGTTTTTGAATTTAAGCTATTTGTGACCTCCGCTAAACACTGGTGCAAAAAAATTTCTGACTTTAATTAATTTCAGCTTCCAATACATGATATAAGGCTGAACTAACCCTACTGGGCTAGTATACTCTGTCGAGTGACGTCAACAGCTATCAACAAGTCGCAACAGCGCAGAATATTATGGCAAACAGCACTTATCGGCAACGTCGCATCGTGCAACGTGCACGCAGTACGCAAGATGCAACTTGCAACTTGCAACACGCTAGCCTCGCCCGCCGTCATACTATCATTCACCATACATACGTAGCCGGTAATTTTACCGTCATTTATATAAATTACCGTAAAATACGCGTATTTTACCAGCGTTTTCGGTAAAATTACGTAATTTTGCAACCCTAGCTTCGGCCTGACCGGGCATAACACCTTGCTCGGTCGGAAGATCTTCCTTTGGTCACCACACATTATTCCCACACGTGCATCAAACAAGTTTGTCAAACAATTAGCTAGAATCGGTTTGAGATCATGAGATCTTGATTCTTGTTTGACAAAATATACAGCGGAACACGTTCAAACACGTTTGTCAAACGCTACGCCAATGAAAATTTTCTTCAAACACGTCAAACACGTAGTTTGTTTGACAAACGCTTCAAACAAAGCTGTAAATTACTATCAAAATGTTTGACAAACATCTTAGGACAAACACGTAAAATTTGACAAACAATTTGATCGTTTGCGCCCATTCCTTATTCTTTGGTTTGCGGGGTACTTTACATCTTCTTCTTCTGTCTTTTGCTCACCGTAATTTTATGCCGGTTGGCCGAATTTCTGAATTATTTATTTATGGCAATGTGAGAACTGAATACTGAACACTGATAAACTGATTACTGATTGACATGACATTAGACAGATTACAGACGTATAAATTTGCGAAAGAAATACAAAAACCAAAATCGTAATTCAATAAGTAATATTTTTATCAAAAATTTAAACTAAAATGAATGTAAATTCAGAATCATTTAAATCTGTTTTTAATAAAAAATTAGAAAATCCAGATGTTACATATCAAACTTTTGTTAAAAATTTGGCCAAGAGTCACTTTTTAGTAAAGGCTATAATTCAGGTAAATATTAAAAGCATTTTTCTCAATATTATTGTGGGGTTATTGTAATTTTAAGACCTCAATAATCATCTTTATTTATTTAGGATATACTAGAATGTCAAGACTCCATGGAGACTTTGAATGAATTGAATGAAAAGGGCCGGGCAAAAATTGCTGCTATTAGGGAAGAAATGGAAAAGCTGGAGTCGCATGCTAATGATTCCGGAGACCAAAAGTATTTCCTTGAATTAGAATCGCAAAGACATCTGTTTGCTAGGTTTGTACTGAATACAATTCATTTTTTCGTATAACAATAAAATTGTTACAAACATGCAGCTTCCAAGTTTAAACAGTTACAAATGGTATAATATGTTTCATACCAGTTTATAATAAGCCATGCAATGCATAGTGTACACACACTTCTAGTAATAATACTTACCTAACAAGATAATTTTAAGATTTTGAAAATATAAAATTGTTGTTGTAAATAGCTTTTAATATGTTTTTAGTCTTTTAAAGGAATTCAAAGAAGCCAATATTAGCAGCCTGTTTGCAATCGAGAAAGCCGAAAGAGAGGATCTCCTGAAGACAGACAAAGATGAAGGAGTGAGAAATAGAAAGAAGAAAGTTGATAGAGATGGCATGTTGAAAATGTCTTCAGGTAATTGGCCCTACTTTATATGTACTATCAGAGAAGTTGATTCCTAGGTAGATGGGGGACCTATTTAGAGATAAACTACGATAACATGGCGCGCCTCTCCAAAATTCAAAATGTTTGAAGTGTGTTGTCTTGCGTGGTCGGCTAGTTATGATTAGTTGACCAACAAACCTTGGTAATAACTTAATAAGTGACATTAAGTGAAATATTAAGAGTACTGGTTGATTGGTTGAATACTTGCTACATACAAACTCTTTCATAAGGATGTGAATACAAACATTGAAACAATAATTTTGAGGGGTGCGCCATGTTATCATAGTTTATTTCTAGTTTGGTCGCATTACATCAAACCCAGCTGACAGATCACAATTAACTTTAAATTGACATGATCCGACCAAATGACGTTGGTCTGTCAACTACTTAGGAATCAATTTCCTCGATGCGATGGTACATGTCCTGTCCAGAGTTCTTTTATGTTTTTGTTTCTATGAGATGTTGTCCATGTCCTTGTTTTTAATTATTAATATCAATAACTTTAAAACCATTACACTTGTACTTGTAATGCTAATACATTAAAATAATGTTCCTAAATTTGTATTCATGGTGACTTAATATCTTTCATTACAGGTGTGACGGAACAGCTACTGTCAATAAGTCGACAGCTGGCTGCCACCACACAGAGGAGTCAGGACACACTTGACAACTTGGTCTCATCCAGTACAACCGTACATGTAAGTTTTCATCACAATTATTATGAACATGAAACCTTTGAATGTTCGTCATGATTTTATATCATTAAAATATATTTTGTTGCATAGAGTTGCCAACAGATTTGCTCTATCACTTTTATACCTAAGGTGACCATACGTCCCGCTTTGGGCGGGACAGTCCCGCTTTCAGGCAGTCTGTCCTGCTGTCCCCCGCGAGGCCGAAATTGTCCCGCTTTTGCAAACAGACCAAACGACAATAATTATTGAAAAGTATTTTCATGTTTGAAATATTTTGCTCGATATCAATAACTAGACGTTCCGCGCGGCTTCGCCCTCGTAAATTAGGAATTTCGCAGAAAAATTTGCCCACAAAAATAGCCTATAATCCTTCACGTGGTGTACTTTTTATCTGTGCCAAATAACATAAAAATTGCTCCAGTAGTTCGTGAGATAAGCCCTTTTAAATAATTTTCCCCGTATTTTCTTCTTAGTAAGTTCTTCGCTTCTATTGGTGTTGGCGTGATAAAATGTAACCTAAACCTCGATAAATGAGCTATCGATCCAGTAGTTGGGGGGGGGGGTGTGTGTGTGTTCTGTATTTGTCCCGCCCTGCCAAAAAAAAATTAAAGGTCACGTTAGGTATACCGGATCTGTCTTCAACTACAAAAAAAATTGAAATTTGTATAAGCATCAAGCATGCTAAGTACTTTATGTAGTATAACATAGTAATTGTAATTTTCATCTTAGTGAAGATATTTAGTTGATTGAACTATATAATTTTTTTCCTAAGCATTATCAGGGCCCTCGTAATTTTTTGGGACCTTGGTTTTGGCGCCCCTAAAGATGGCAATTTGGCACCCCTAGAGGATGGCACTCGTGTGCATTGCACACATTGCACATATGGTAGCGGGGCCCTGAGCATTATAATGTTTTGGTTGTCAATATTCATTACTATTTTCTTATTTAAGGGAACACAATCAGAGCTTCTTAACACGGGATCAACAATCCAGCAGTCGAGTAAGCTTTTGAAGAAGTATGGCCGTCGCGAGTTCACAGATAAAGTTATTATGTTCTTTGCATTCCTTTTCTTTTTGGCTGTTTGCCTCTATATTGTACAGAAACGACTGTTTTAATCAAATATTTATTTCCTCTCTTACCAATAAAAATATTCACTCAGCTGGTAACTAAAACCCGTAACTGTTTTTGTCTAAAATGTTGGCCAAGTCAAAAAAAGGCAGCATATTTTAGTTGAATTCTGTGGAAATATTTTTATAAGTAAGAGGGGGGCCAGTATTTTATTGTTACATGGGCTTTATTTGCTAAAAAATTTAAAAGACATGCAGTTTTACAATACTTATGTTAGCTGACTTAGAGCCAGTCCACACGGCGCGTTGCGTCAGCGTTACGTCGACGCAGCGCTGACGTTGCGTTATTTTATATACAAATAACCAAGGTGTTCACACAGCGCGTTGCGTCGTCGCAACGCACATATGACGGACAGCAGCCCCCGAGACGAAGCAGGAGAGGGTGTTGACTGTTGACGTTAAGACTGCTTCGCAATAACGGTGCGATGCGTCCGTGTGGCCGGCTATGCGTCAAACGGCAGCGCTGCGTCGACGCAACGCGCCGTGTGGCTGGCTCTTAGCCAAATGCATTCAGCAACATTTTAAAATAAATTTTAATGACTAAACTGCTCCCACACAAAATTGCGAATTCGCATTGCAATGTCATTTTAAAATTTTAGTATGAGTTTTGTTGCAGATTATTGCGATGCGAATTCGCAGTTTTGTGTGGGCGCCTTAAAGACACGACACGACGCGACACTTCACGATCCGTAGAATTGACGTTTGTAAAACGTCAGTGGGGTCAGGGGTGTTTAAGAAATGTCAATTGTATTGTATAGAAAATTAAGTGTCGCGAATGCGTTTCGTGTCGCATAGTGTCGCCTTGCCTTTAAGGCTTCTTACAGACGAACGGCACGTGTCGGCGGCAGTCGACGGCAGTCGGCGGCACGTGTTGGCGGCAGTCGACGGCAGTCGGCGGCACGTGTTGGCGGCAGTTGACGGAACGTGTCGGTGGCAGTCGGCGGCAGCCGACGGTAGCCGTTGACAGTTTATGACGCTAGCAGCGTGAAACTGCAAGCGTGATAAACTGCCGCCGACACGTGCCGTCGTCTGCCGTCGACTGCCGCCGACACGTGCCGTCGTCTGCCGTCGACTGCCGCCGACACGTGCCGTCGTCTGCTGTCGACTGCCGCCGACACGTGCCGTCGTCTGCCGTCGACTGCCGCCGACACGTGCCGTCGTCTGCCGTCGACTGCCGCCGACGCGTGTCGTGTAACGTGTTGGGCCAAGGTAACAGGTGAATATGAATTTGTGAAATGAATTGTAAAGAGGTGACTAACTACTAAATGTATCATACATTATGCGGTTGTCCACCATGGCCCGAAATGTAGAGCTAGCATTACACAAAATTAAGTTGTAAATGTTTACAAAATACAATTTTTTCCTAGCTAATTCTAGCTAAAAATAATAATTTTACTACTACTCTGTAAATATAGTGTCGTCTATCGCTCATGATGTACAATTTATTGTATGTATTTATTATAATTTTATAATGATTTATAAATTAAGAATAAAAAGTAAAATATACAAGTATGGAATTTAAATTTTTATGACTCTGGAAAAAACACCACCACACAAATAATTTCTAACACTTTCATGTTACTACTAAATAGAGACAAATAAGTGTGATGTATCCCTGGAGATAATTGATAAATGATTTGAACCCGCGACCGCGCGGTGCTATGACCTGTGGCCGACCTACAGTAAGTGTCGGTCTGCTTTGCTAATAATACACGGGACTATTTTGGCCATGATTGTGATTTGTGTACACAGAATAACGCATTCGGCGTTGCTTGTCAACAGGCGAAACAGCTGCTTGTTTAGAATAGAATAGAATGATTTATTGCATAAAATGTGGTACAAAAGGTCTTACAATTTTACTGAAGTTCCAACATTCTGCCTATTATGTGGCGTGCAAAATATTTTTTTTTGCCCCCACAAAAGCCTTATTTTTATGATTTTGTACAAATTACATTCTCAGCTCCATGTTTCTGAAATAAAAAGGAGTCTACGTCTGTCCTAGTTATCTAACTTTCCATTAAAATCTAATTCATAAGAATCTATACACGCATAACAAAAGTGCGTAGTAATTCAAGAATAATTCCCACATAAACTAACCGCCTTGAGATATCTAATTACAGTGTTGGATTGACACACACGGTGGTCGGTGACTGCACTGAGACGAGACAGTTACACAAAAAGCAGTGTCGAGGCCGGTCGTCCACTGCCCGCTGACATGACGTATAATTTCCTTCTCGTCCTTTTACTGTGTCAACATGCGTATCCACTTAATATTCTCGCCGTCGTTTCTTTGCCTCTGCGAAGCCACTACACCGCATTCCAGAGGCTTTTCGAGGAATTATCCAGGAGGGGCCACTCGGTGACCGTCATGAATAACTATCCTCAAAATGAGACGGAAACTTTGAAGTTTGTGGATCTTACAGTCAAGAGGCCCAGCATGAAACCCATCCCGCCCATGTCGGAGTACGAGAGGGTTGATCCAAGATACGCTCATTTAATGAATATGTATCACCACGTCGTGTGGGGTCCACCGATAGCCGAGGAGGATTGTGAGAACTTTTTCACGAATGACAACGTTAAGGCGCTGATAGCAAGCGGCAAGAAGTTTGACGTGATTTTTGTTGAGCAGTTCGCGTGCGATTGTGGTCTAGCGTTCGCGGCGGCTACGTACGATGCGCCCATCATAGGCATAACATCGCATACGTTGTTACCTTGGACATATTCCCGGCTCGGCATACCTTTCGATATCGCATCCGATGCGTTCTACTTCTCACCCCACGGAACAAACCCGTCATTATGGGGAAAGATTGAGAACTTTGTGATGCACAAGCTGCTATTATCTATCGGTCGATGGTACATGCAGAGGAGTCTGTATGGAGTCTTCAATAAGCACCTTCCGGGTGTCAGTCTGGATGTGGAGAAGATTGGGAAGGAGACAATGAAGATGGTGTTTGTTTACCAGCACCATTCTGTAACGGGCGCGAGGCTCGCGAGCCCACAGCTACTTGAAATCGGCGGCTCTCACATACATCAATCGAAACCTGTTTCGAAGGTAAGCCAGCATGCTGTAAAAAAATACTTGCAATCATTGAACTCGTGAGTTCAATTATAGGTTTAACGGTTAGGTAATATTGTCTGTAAGAGCCTGTGCTCTCCTACATCTCCACGTTACGAATACGATGTCTTCAACGTGGAACGGTGTGGTAAAGTGGCACAGTACGTCGCGTTGACGTGACGTGCAAATTTACGTTAACGTAACGTAAAAATGCACGTCACGATGGTAGCAACTACAAATACTAAAAATGTGGACAGGCTCTAAAGATATTAGGTATGTGAGTTAATACATAATATTGGTATCTTGCTATCTGCTCTACCTATCGAAGTAAAATGTAGGGTCAGAAAGCTTAAGGAATTCATTTGTTACCAATGGATTATTCATAATTTAAATCGTTATTGGTTAGAAATATTAAGATAAGTAGCAATTGTTATTTGCCTAGAGATAACCCTAATCAGCTGATTGGGGCAATACAACAAGTCATCAACAACTAATTTACATGTAGTACCACCTATTGCTTGATTGGAGCGATGATTTAGAGTTAAATTTTCATCAGGGGCCTAGTTATCGATAGGTAGTGAATACTTATTGACTTATAACCTGAGTTAAAAACAGGGAGCTAATACAAAGGTTAAAAATCAACTTGTTCACGAACACAATAATAATTGAAACCGTGTATGTTTGTAGGAAATCGAGAACTTTTTAACAACCGCAAAGGATGGTGCGATATACGTGAGTTTCGGCTCCAATCTCAACGCGAACACCATGTCAAGCGACAAAATGCAGCAATTCCTGCAAGCATTCGAGAAAATACCACAAAAGATTCTGTGGAAGCTCGACAATGTGACGCTGCCGACGGGCTACGACAAAATATACACCAACAAGTGGTTTTCCCAACTGGACGTTCTGTGTGAGTTATGAGTTATGACTTATGTGGAAAAATGATGGTAACAGGATGTAACGCGGTATCTCCAACCTAATATAGTCCGTGTTGATGAGTTTCTATTAAGAATAGAATCTGCATTTTAGAGCCCATTTTTGCTGATTTGGTAGAGCATTGGTAGAGCAGAGGATAGAGAGTTGTCAAAACACTTTTAAATTATAATCTATATCTTATATATAAAAATGGATTTTCAAATGTGTTAGTCGCGTTAAAACTCGAAAACGGCTGAACGGATTGGGCTGATTTTAGTCTTAAAATATTCGTAGAAGTCCATGGAAGGTTTTAAAGTGACACGAAGTTCACCGGGACAGCTAGTAATATATTATAAAAATGGATTTTCAAATGTGTTAGTCGCGCTAAAACTCGAAAACGGCTAAACGGATTGGGCTGATTTTGGTCTTAAAATATTCGTAGAAGTCCAGGGAAGGTTTTAAAGTGACACGAAGTTCACCGGGACAGCTAGTTTATAATATTAGATATTACCTTAAATCTATATTACTATTATATTTTTTGACTATGCGTTATCTACATTTTCACAGAATCTAACTTTGTATTCGATTAATCATTAATTAATAAGGTAGGTACATAGTGTTGACATACTTAATATGCGAAAAAAAAGCGGATTGTTAGTGTTTATTATTATGTAACAATACAGAGTTATTCATTATAATAAATACAAAAATAATAATTTACAAGTAATTACAGGCAATTGTAGAGCTATTAGATCGTAAAGAAAAAAAAAGTTTGCTATTGTTATTAGTTTTTCCAAGGTATCTTTGTGCAGAATACCATCGTCATGGTCCATAATTAATGTAACCAATATCTTTTTTTGCTATGCAAATTAGCATTTTCCTTAATAAGTATAGTTTTATCTACGAACAATCGATCCTAACAAACATCCGTATGGCTCAATGGTTAGAGTGTGTGGCAACTCAAGCTCAAACAAAAAGTTTTTCAATGTTCCTGGGTCATGAATGTGTATTAAATAATATATGTGTATGATATAATAAAAATCTTAAATATACCTATGTACCTTTAGTATATAACAATGATATAATAAATAATAACTCAAGTATATAAGTATTAAATATATTTCCGTTGTCTGGTACCTGTAACACAAGTCCTTCAGATACTTAGCACGGGGCCCGACTGACGTGGTGTTTAGCGTCCATAGATATTATTAAACATGCCGCTCGAAAATTTTGACCAGCCACCAGGCCAGCATTTTTAAAATGATATTAGGTAGGTATATACACCTGCAGTCGTTACGATGTTTCTATAAATTCAAAATATCTTTTGCAGTTGGCAAAGAAATAAAACTTTTCGGTCTAGACTCTAGACTAGTCGATAATGTCGACTGCTCTACATAGGTAAATCAGTGGGTTTACGAGCGCACTCATAGACATGTAATAGGTAATTAATTACCTAATGATAATAATAATTGATGATTTAACTTTTATTTAATTCATCAAGCCCCAAGCGGCCACATCCGGCGACAACAATATCTAGATTCTAGATAATCTATTGTGTCTCGTTTTTCCACGATCGAAGGGAATAAAGATTTTGACATAAGCTCTTATGTCTATCTCAACATTTGAGTAAAGATAAGCAATCATATCTCTGATTGCGAACGTCAATGTGAGTTGTATGGAATCGACACTCGACAGCCTGCCCTCTTTTAAGTGTCTAAACACACTAGGCCGAAGTTACGCGGCGTAAATTACGTCCGCAATGTCAAACGCATACAAAATACGGACGGAACGCGACGGAATAGTGTGTAGCCGGCAATTCAAAATACATTGCGGGCGTAATCATGCGGAATTTACGCCGGCGTAACTTCGGCCTAGTGTGTGACACTTAGAAGCAAACGATGGTTACTAATGTATGCCAAATGTACACAAACTATATTTAAATTATCTTTTATTACGAAGAGAAGACCAACCCGACAGACGGCAGACCACACTATGCACTCGTTCGATTTCGTTTTTCCAATTTCAGGTCATCCAAAGGTCATCGGTTTCATCTCCCACGGCGGTATGCTAAGTCTGTCAGAGGCGGCTCACTGCGGCAAGCCACTTATCACGATGCCGTTCTTCGGAGACCAGTTCTCCAACGTGGCTGCTGCTTCTGAGGCCGGGATCGGCATCAGCATGACTTTCCAGCAGCTGGACGCGAACAGCTTACAGGCAGCGATAAGAAAATTGACGTCTCCGAAGTAAGTGTAGCATTGCTGATTTGCTGCTATGCTTAAGTCCAGGAAAAAGTGGGTAATGTTTATTAAACATTGGTTTCTTTCAATGCAAATTGTCACTGGCGCACATTGGTAGCTTTTTAGGGTAGATTAAATATTCAATTTGTAAGTATGTTATTATTCTCAGGATGCAACAATCAGCGAAAAAAGTTTCCAAGTTGTGGCACGATCGACCAATGGATGTTTTGGACAGCGCCATCTATTGGACGGAGTATGTAGCGCGGCACAGAGACGCTCCGCCTGCGCTACCGAGCAAGAATAGCTCGTGGTTCCAACTTCTGCTACTAGATGTCTATAGCGTACTAGTTGCAATGTTTGTTTTTGTGTTTTTGTTCCTTTATTTCGTTGCTAAAGTTATTGCCAGTTTATTGAAGTTTTGTAGCAATAAAGATAAAAAAGATTAAGTTATTTGTAGTAAGTAATAATAATTAGTTATTAACTTATTAGTTTTTAAGTGAACACTGTAAATAAAGTAAACATAGACAATAAATTGTTTTTAATTAACACTAGCTGACCCGACAGACGTTGTGCTGTCTTAACGACAGATGAGTATTTAATTCGAAATGTTTTAAGAAAACAATAGATTAAAATTAGTATCTCCATGCCAAATTCATAAAAGTTTATTGTGCGGGAACCGTACATTTTCCGGGACAAAAAGTATCTCTTGTCCTTTCCCGAGACTCAAAGTCTTTCCATACCAAATTTCATCAAAATAAATTGAATAGTTTAGGCGAAAATCATAAAAGTTTATTGTGCGGGAACCGTACATTTTCCTGGGACAATAAGTATCCATTGTCTTTTCCCGAGACTCAAAGTATCCCCATACCAAATTTCATCAAAATCGATTGAATAGTTTACGCGCAAATCATAAAAGTATATTGTGCAGTAACCGTAAATTTTTCCGGGACCAAAAATATCCCTTGTCCTTTCCCGAGACTCAAAGTATCTCCATACCAAATTTCATCAAAATAGATTGAATAGTTTAGGCGAAAATCAAAAGTTTATTGTGCGGGAACCGTACATTTTTCCGGGACCAAAAGTATCTTCTTGTCCTTTCCCGAGACTCAAAGTATCTCCATACCAAATTTCATAAAAATAGACTGAATAGTTTAAAAGGCGAAAATCATAAAAGTTTATTATGCAGGAACCGTACACTTTCCGGGACAATAAGTATCCCTTGTCCTTTCCCGAGACTCAAAGTATCTCCATACCAAAATTCATCAAAATCGATTGAATAGTTTACGGGCAAATCATAAAAGTATATTGTGCAGTAACCATGCATTTTTCCGGGACAAAATGTATCCTATGTGCTATTCCTGGTTCTAAGCTGCCTCTCCACCAATTTTCAGCCAAATCGGTTCATCCGTTCTTGAGTTATAAGTGGCGTAACTAACACAACTTTCTTTTATATAATATACTAGCTGACCCGACAGACGTTGTACTGTCTTAACGATGATTATTTAATTCGAATTGGTATAATTAAGAAAACAATAGATTAAAATTAGTATCTCCATGCCAAATTTCATCAAAACAGATTAAATAGTTTAAGCGAAAATCATAAAAGTTTATTGTGCAGGAACCATACATTTTCCGGGACAAAAAGTATCCCTATTCCTTTCCCGAGACTCAAAGTATCTCCATGCCAAATTTCATAAAAATAGACTAAATAGTTAAGGCAAAAATCATAAAAGTTCATTGTTCGGGAACGGTACATTTTCCAGGACAAAAAGTATCCCTTGTCCTTTCCCGAGACTCAAAGTATCTCCATACCAAATTTCATCAAAATAGATTGAAGAGCTTAGGCGAAAATCATAAAAGTTTATTGTGCGGGAACCGTACATTTTCCGAGACCAAAAGTATCCCTTGCCCTTTCCCGAGACTCAAAGTATCTCCATACCAAATTTCATCAAAATAGATTGAAGAGCTTAGGCAAAAATCATAAAAGTTTATTGTGCGGGAACCGTACATTTTCCGAGACCAAAAATATCCCTTGCCCTTTCCCGAGACTCAAAGTATCTCCATACCAAAATTCATCAAAATCGATTGAATAGTTTACGCGCAAATTATTAAAGTAATTTGTGCAGTAACCGTACATTTTTCCGGGACAAAATGTATCCTATGTCCTATTCCTGGTTCTAAGCTACCTCTCCACCAATTTTCAGCCAAATCGGTTCATCCATTCTTGAGTTATAAGTGGCGTAACTAACACAACTTTCTTTTATATATATAGATTTTAAATTCGGTCTATTTTCAAAGCCCTTCAAAGTAACAAAATTTATCTTTAATGAAGTTCTTTCAATCTTTTGAAAAAAAAATCTATACTTACTTACTTACTTACTTACTTATACATAATATACCTCACCTATATATTGTATTTTACCAATATGTACTTATTTTGGTTTAGATTAACCTACCTAGGTTAATCTTAACCAAAATAAGTACTTACATAATAATATTTAAATACCTAATCGAAATTATCAAAATAAAAGTTTTTTTACTCACACTGTATTTTCATATCAAGCTTTTATTTATTTCGTGGGTTATATGTCCTTCACAGGTGGGATGTGAGATAATCTCATGGCGCGGGCGAGAGTTAAAAGGATTACCTTCCGGCCCTAAAGTGAAATATTCTCTAATATCTACTCTACTTATAACTCAGGTAAGGAAGGGTATTAAAGAACAGGTGGCCCGGTTCAGTGTTGCCATATTAAAAAAGATAAAATTTCAATACTCTTTAGGTATAATGAGTGTGGCAAAGTGCGCCACCCCGGCAAGTGCGCCAATTCGCTATAATATAGCTATAATTCCATACTGCTGATTGGAGATATCCAATCATGAATGCTATACTTAAAAATAAACTAGTTGCACTATCACCCATCCCTAAAAATAAAAAGTCTGTGTTCCAAAATGTATATGTTACGAAAATATCTAGCATTCAACAAGCGCAGCGTTGAAATTCGACGCATCTTGCAATATTGAGTTTGTATTTTATTCAAACAACATCAAATAAGGATTTGAATTTGGAACAATAACATTTTGTGTACTCTCTGATTGCATGCTGCATTCAGTTTGTTAGCGTAGAAATATAAACTCCAGTCACAACTCAAAATATTTAGAGCTAAATGTTATACCTAATGATTTATTATAAACTATATGATGCCCGCAACTCTGTTGCGCCAAAACTCGTTTATCGCGCGGGAATCGCTCATTTTTCCGGTATAAAAAGTATCTTATGTCCTTTCCCGGGACTCAAACTATCTCCATTCTAAGACAGGCAGATAGACAGACAGACAGACAGACAGACACACTTTCGCATTTATAATATTAGTATGGAAGTATGGATATGGATAGCTCTTAACCCCTAACTTCAGTGTACAGCAATTCGAACGCGCTAGGAACAGTATATTTTCCGGAACTAAAATTACTATCCTTTGATGTCATTTTCTGAGACTCGAAGCACACCATATTTAGCAAAGTATCGAATTGGACCTGCTCGGCGGTTTAAGCGTGAAGACCTAGGGGCTAGGCAGCACTGGATTTATAAATGGGCCGTATATGCCGTGACATAAGGGGCACCAGCGTCTATAGGGGGTCAGCAGATTTCGTAAACAGGGGCGGCGGAAATAAAGAAGCACTATATTAAGGCCGTCCCCCGAGCAAACGACCTTGGCCATACATTTGCCGCGTTGCCGAGATCGCGCCAAAACCCTATTATTTTTACTTATCTGAGTTCAAAATTGTCCTAAAAAAATTTTAAACGGCAAATATGTAGTTTATGATATCGTCGATCTATTGGCGTGAGTTTCAAATAAAAGTAATTTGTAAATCCTAAGGAGATGCTGAATGTATGCTTGAATTTTAACAAATTGGTATTACTTTGGAAGCTGATATCATGAGTATAAGAAACAAAAATAGAAAATTTAAAACGACAAAAGGAATGTTGATATACTGAAGATTATTTCTGTATTTTTATTATAATTTTGTAGCTTTCAGATTATGAGTTTATAAGGTTTTAAATACGGTCAATTACAGAATCTCCGGACGGAACGCCCTTAACACTACACTACACTCATAAAAAATATAAATGCGGCACTGGACCTAGGAGTGAATTTATTTTGTTGACATTTCATTTGATTACCTACCTACGTTAAAATTGAAACCAATGAAAAGTGATGTCGAATAGATAAACTCGTAAGTCGTATCAAATACCACTGGTAGTACAAACAGGCAAAAGTTTGTACACTCAGAGAAATTATTTCATAGACACTAGATCTAAGATAGCAGACTGGGCTACTTTATTTGGTATAATTCAACAAAAAAAAATTGTAGGTGCGAGTCAGCGTTGTCAGATTTTTTTTGAGCCAAATCGGGAATTTGGAATTTTTTGAGTGAAAAAGCGGGATTTTACAGTCGAAAGCGGGACAAAGTAAAAAAGGTATAAAATCAAAAGTTTTTTGAATTTTTATCTATTTATTTGCGTTAAAATTACTTTTACGTGACAATAGATAGCTAAAGTAGCCATAGAAAATCCACCACTCTACCTCCCACACTCTTGTCTTCATTACGCACCTTTCTTTCTCAGCACGCTGCACGATCGTTCGGACTTTCCCCAAAAAGCGGGACTGAGCCTGTCCCGCGCGGGACATTTAATTTTGATGAAAAAAACGGGACGTCCCGCCAAAATCGGGACGTCTGGCAACGCTGGTGCGAGTACACAAATGCTAGCAGAAACTGCCTTGTAAATTGGGATCTGTATCTAGTGGGTCAACCATCTGCATATGAATCAATTTCTTTGATAATAATGATAATAATAGCTCCCACACCGGTTTCGGTGACGGTGGCCGGTTTCATTGAAACCAGGCCAGCTACGCAGGAGTAATTTTATAGTGCCCAAGTGTGTGCGCAATATACAAGAGCACTCTCTATTCCTTTATTCTAATAACCCAGTGTGACGGCAGACCGACACGACCGGTGAGAGATCAGGCGCAGGACCGACTTTTTACATGCCCATTCGACGCATGGATCATCTTACTTGTCAGACAATCAGGTGATCAGCCTGCATTGTCCTAACCAAACTTGGAAATATCATGTTTCCAACGCGGGAATCGAACCCACGACCTCCGAGTCATGAACCGCGCTCTATACCACTAGACCACGGAGATGTTTGATAATAATGACTATGATAATGAGCACCATTATTTCCTGGAGTGGTGTCTAATAGAAATATATCCTTCGTATACGGGACCCTGCGGACATAATCCGCTAGGAACATTCCTGCCTGCGAATTCCGAGAAGCTAATATGCACCGGGAAGTGTAGCCAATGCCAAAGCGATTTTACATAAGCGATATCGCGATAATCGCCAAAACACCGCGACCTCTCGTCAATACAGGTTCAATGTCGCATCACTATGTTCATACTTATATTGCCTCTGGTATATCCTTTATAACTACGATATTAGGATCAGTATAGAAACCAGCTCTAAACGCAGTCTAGTGTAGTTCAAATCGCTGATCGCTTCTGGTGTTCTCATGGGATCTTCAGGAGACGATTACGTAACCGTGTTTTGTAAGAGTCCTCTAACCCTCGAACATTTTGTATTGATTTTCTAAAGCAAAAAAAATCTTTAGTGACATTGAGTATTAACGGGATGACTAAAGAATGTGACACTCGTGTCAAGCGACTCAGGACACGTAACGGTGCGTCCACATTTGTATCATTGTCACGATCATCGCGCCGCGCCGCATCAAGTATGAGTATAGTATAGTATGAGTATACTTGTCATATCAAATACACAGAATGATCTAATAGGCGTCCACACTATGATACTCATACTTGATACGGCGTGATGATCGCGACGGAGATCTGATCGCGCAAATGATACAAATGTGGACGCACCGCTAGAATTTAGATAGAGGGAGAGTAGAGTAGGGAAGGAAGTAATATTCCTAACCTCTTTCTACCGCGCGGCAAAAACGAATTTCTGCTGCTGTACTACCGAAGTGTGCTCGTTTTTTTCTGTAGATTTAAATACCTCTAGGTTGTTTCTAATCTTTGAAAAATTTGCCGAAAAGTCCAAATATACAATCTGGGTGTCTTAACTCAAGCCCGTCACAGACCTAGCTATAATATATATTAATATGTTTATATACCTGTCTGTGTGACATCCCGCAAAAATATTATAATTTGTGTTAAGCCCGTCACAGACTTAGCTATAATATATATTAATATATTTATAGCAAGGCATATTATTCTATACTAAATCCACATGTCACAGAAATATATATTATAGCTGAGTGTGTGGTCACGCGAAAATTAGTATAGAAAATATATATTAATATGCCTAGCTATAAACATATTCTAGCTATAATATATATTATCTAGCTATAATATATATTATCTAGCTATAATATATATTATATATTTATATATATTATAGCTAGGTCTGTGACGGGCTTTATAGTTTTTATTATTCGTAGTTTTGTTACAATTCTCCTACTTTATAACTAGTTTTTTCACTGAAGTAGTTCCATCGATCTCTAGCGCCTACAGGTTGAATACTGTCCTAGAACTCCTAGATATTTTATTTCAATTGTAATAGAATGTCATCATGTCGTTTATCGGCTCAATAGGCCGTAAACATCGGTACGGTTAAGTTGTACAGATAATGATAATATTATTAGCGACAAGTTCGTGATTCTCGTAATAAGATCACGGTCGCTTCGACCAGGAAGTACTGGGTTTTTGGTACAGGATTTACAGGGTTAATGTTTTTAAATCTTACATTTTTTAAGTCTTCGCTTATCATTTTTAATTTTTTCCTTAAAATAATAAGTTACAACTTACATCTAAATTAGTTATCATTATAATTGAATAATACTATTTATATAACAAAGATATCTTTTATTTATAATAAGAAGATACGACTCTTTCTTGCGTAATAGTAATATTAAATAATCTAAGGATCAGCCCAATTATTGATTAATATTATTAATCAATAATTGGGCTGATCCTTAGATTGTTTTATGTAGTTATGGAAAAGTATAGAGACTATAGAGAGTGTAAAAGCAAATTGTTCTTTCGAATATACAGCCAATACAGGTGTAACAAAACGAAGTGATAATTATTTAGGGTGTGTATAATTGTATATGGGCCTCTTACTACGAATAATAAAAGCTAAGGAAACATAACTCCCATACTTCAATCGTTTTAAATTTGGCACCTTTTCGCAAACTAAAATATGACAATTCAGATTTTCGCCAAGGTCGTATCCCAGGTAACGTATCATAATACTGCGCGCCGGACGACAGCCTGCGCGGTTATTGTCATTGTCAAAGTTATAAAACAAAGCCGTTGACAATAATAATTATCATGTCAACCTGGTTGAATGTACTTACATGATACACACTCTCTAAATTATTATCATTTAGTTACTCCATGTATAAATCTGTCCATTATACCATAAAGTTAATATACCTATCGGAATAGAGAAACAAAGGCCTGAGCAAGCGAGATGGCACTATCAGTAACACTGCGTGGTAGAATGAGAAGCGTGATTTGAGGTTGCATAGCTTTTTTTTCATCTGTTTGACAGTCTGTCTGCCCCTGGGCCGATCGTTGTCAATTTGGGCTCTCAGAAAAATTGTGATTTTAAGTTAAATAATGAATAATTTTTAGAAATACTGCTCTAGAAACATGGTTAAGTGTTTGTGGAATGATTCTGGATCCACACATCGAAAAAACCCGGACAAATATTCATTTCACAGGTGAATTATTCTACATAGACAGGACCTAGTTTTAAGTTTATTTTTGCCAATTCCCTACGAGTTATTGGTAATTTTACGTCCGTGTTCACTTCTGTATATGTTTAATTATATAGAAAACATAACTTGACTAGCCATGGTGCACAATTTAAGGATATTTTGTGTAAACAATTTTCATCTATTTTACACTAGGGCTGTATCAAGTTATCGATAAGTTGTGTTGATATGAAAATATTTTTTAGTTAAGTATACTAATTATCTAGGAATGTTGAAATGATAACATACTCATCCGTAGTTTGTAATTAGTTTAAGTATATTAATATACTATCATACATAATTTATCGTTTTTAAGGTTCCGCACCCAAAGGGTAAAAATTAAGTCCTAGTAGTGGGGTCCCGCAGCCCGCTCTACTACTAAGGCTTCGTTGCCTGTCCGTCTGTCCATCCGTCCGTCTGTCTGTCTGTCTTCAGGCTGTATAACAAGAACCACTATAGTAATAGACTTCTGAAATTTCCACAGTCTTTCTACATCCAATACCGCTGCTCATCCAAGATAGGGAAATAGTTGAAAGCACTTCTGCAAGATGGGCATGAAATAAAAGGGATCAGTAGGCTCATTGAGAGTGAATTGAAAATTAATAGGGTCTAGTGAAGTCGTGTCGTGTCGTATACGTACTGATGTCACGTGACGTAACCTGTCGTGTCGAATCGTGTCATGACATGTCGTGTCGTATCGTACCGGGTTTTAGAAAATGCCCGGTTGAAACCGGTCACCCTTCATGCGCGAGTCCGACTTACACTTGGCCAATTTTTCAGATTTCCTGCTGACCTGGATACCAGAAATTCATGGCTTAAAATAATTCGGAGTCCAAACTGGACTCCGAAGAAAAATTCATGCATACTTAATTATGCAGCAAGCATTTTCAAGAAAATTCACATTTTACTTCAAAATTACAATTTTATTTAATTATATCTATGCAGTTTTATTTTATCCCATTTAATAATGCCCGCTGTACACTCGCCGAGAGCTCTCGGGCGAGAGTCTCGTGCGAGAGCCCCTTGCCCGAGTGCGATCATGTACATTCTCGGTTAGTTCAATCGCAGATAAGAACTCAGAGAACATGGACGATAACGACCATTCACCATTCACCATGCATCGAAAGATATAATTGTAATCCGAAGATTTATAATCATGTTTAATTTTATTTCTCATAGATGATGACTGATAATGACGTTTATTATTGTTATTTTTCTGTTCTACACTGTCCAACGGCGGGACTAGTACTGAAAGACGCGAGAGTATACAGTAGTGCGCTCGTTTTCCTCGCGAGAGACCCTTTGTCTCGGGCGCAAAATACCGACAACGGACCGTGAGGGTCCGAGACAGGCGAGACGAGGCGAGCGCACCCATTTACACTCTCGCACTCGGGCCGCCTCGCTGTGTCTCGGCGAGAATGTACAGCCGGCATTATGTTTACAATCTTACAATTATTATTCCATGATCGATATTTTGTCGAATTACAAGATGTTTGTACATCACTGACACGCACACGTAAACATAATTGTATACACAGATGTAAATCAAATTTTGGTTAAGCTTGACAGCTCGGGATTGTTTCTCTATTCCGATAGGTATATTACCTTTATGCATTATACTTACTTAATAATGTTCTGAATTAAAGTGTATTAAGAGAGAAATAACTAGTTTAGCATAGCGAGCAGAGATATTGTTCCCCGAGGAGGTCAGCATTACCATGAGAATACTGCGGCGTCTGTACGTATGTTAATTAGGAAAACATCCCGTATTTAAATTAGAATTAATGTCAAGAAACAATTAATTGCTTAAGAGAATTAATTTTGCGTGTGTTTCTGAAGAAAGTTTTTGCTTCACAAAATCCGGGACCCAATCCTCGTACCGACGAGGTTTGATTTCATTTTATTCTTCATACATTCGGTTTCAATTATATTGTTTTAAGCATAGTGTGGCCCTCTTTATTTCAGTAATGGCGTAATAGCGTTTTTACATTTTCCCAATCCAGTGATTGAATCCAGCGCTACAGGTACTGGTATGCTCTGAATTCCATTCCAGTGCCCGTTTACATTATTCCAGTAGCAATCCAGCGCTGAATTGAATTAATGTTAACACTAAACCATAAAATATGTCGTAAGCACAATGTCGAGTATCGGTGGTTGAAAAGTACTAACTACAAAGGCAGAGCCCCCGTAAGGGCTAATGGCGCCTGTGTGCAAAAAAAAGGATTTTGGCGCCCCTTTAGGCATTTTTTTGGGTCCTTGGTTTTGGTGCCCCTAAAGATGGCTATTTGGCGCCCCTAAAGGATGGCGCCCGTGTGCATTGCACACCTTGCACATATTATGGTAGCGGGGGCCCTGTACACAAGCTTTTCTGCAAACGTCATAATAATATGCACCAGTTTTCTGCTGAAGCAACATCAGTAGATTCGCCAACGTGTAGAGGCAACTTTAGCACATAAGTCAACGCGAACAGCGGTTTTATAGATCCCATTTTACACTAGACACCTTTGGCATTCGCGCGAAAAGCTTCGCAATGGCAAACAGCTAGAATATCGAAGTGTCAAAGCCAAACATGGATTTATTTTATTCGGGATTCAGGAGCACTGCATTTTATTTTATTTTATTTTAAATAAACCATTCTGCTCAATATGAGCAGAATGGTTTATTTAAAAATTTTATAACTTGTATGTGTATAGGTCAAGAAACTTGCTTTATAGAACATAATACTGACGTACTAATACGTAAGTTTTAACCAATATTAGCTCTATTTTTTGCCTTTTTAATAGGACAGATAATATCTTTATTTAACCAAAAATTATCTACAGACGGATAACAATAGTTTGTCCACCAAACTATTGTTATCCGTCTGTAGATAATTGTAGATAATTGAACTGCGTAAGCAAACATAACGTGTTTGGACCTCTTGTACCTCCATGGTTTGACCCCTTTGTAAATGTGGTCCATTTATAAAACCACCGCAATTTGTCGCATAATCGGGACAACCACAGTCTATTCTTAACCTCAACGTGACAAAATCGAGATGACCCGGTGAACTTCGTATTAATTCCCTCCTAATATATTATATATGTTACGCTCAAAGACCGAAAACGCTCAGTGAGCGAAAAAATAGCTCACAACGCGTTGTGGTCACAGTGAAACAGCCACGACGCGAAATTCGCGTCGTGGCTCTAATGAAAACGGCCACGACGCGTTCTGGCAATCACAAAAAGACCATAACGCGAAATTCGTGTCGTGGCTGATATGCTATTTGTTTTTGATTGATTAATCGTCCATAGGTATGGAAGATTATATTTGAATTACCACGCATACTACAAAATATTTTTTCTTTTACTAAATCACTGCATAACGTGTTTATCATTATTATAATTATAAAATATCCAAAGTTCCATACTATCCGTAATAATATTATTACTGTCGATTCATTTCAAATTAAATATATAAATTAAATAAAAATATATTTTTATTATTTATTGAGATCAAATTACTTTATATTAAAAAAAAACAACAGATTGCGCCAGACAGACAGACAGACATTACTGTCTTACATATTAGTAGGTACAAAATACAGATAGCATGAAACTATGGATATTTTATTAATAATAATGATAAACACGTTATGCAGTGATTTAGTAAAAAGAAAAAATATTTTGTAGTACGCGTGGTAATTCAAATATAATCTTACTGCTTACATACCTATATACGATTAATCAATCAAGAACAAATCAAGAAAAATGAATAGCATATCAGCCACGACACGAATTTCGCGTCATGGTCACTTTGTGATTGCCAGAACGCGTTGTGGCCGTTTTTATAAGAGCCACGACGCGAATTTCGCGTCGTGGCTGTTTCACTGTAACCACAACGCGTTGTGGGCTATTTTTTCGCTCACTGAGCGTTTTCGGTCTTTGAGCGTAACATATATATATATATATATATATATATATATATATATATATATATATATATATATATATATATATATAAGCCTTTCCTGGACTTCCACAAATATTTCAAGACTAAAATTAGATTGATCGGTTTAGCCATATTTCTTTTTAGCGAGACTAACAACATTTTAAAATAAATTTTATTTACAGAGATAGATTACAATTCATATGCAGGGTGTAACAAAACTTAGTAATATATTTTTTACACTCTGCATAATATGAAGGTTGTGTATAGATTTCGCTGAGAAAGCAGCAGCGTTGAAAGAATAACTTTTTTTCATCTTTGTATAGAAAAATTCATGACGCTGGGGCGTTTGCCCCATATAAATAAAAAAAAAAAGATCTTTCAACGCTGCCACTTTCACAGTGAGTTATGTATAAGGGACACTTAAGTATTATCATTTAGTTTTGTTACACTCTGTATAGATAGATCACAATATTGTAATATCTTCATCTATAAAAGTTTAACATTTAAGCAACAGTTATTTAGGTAGATAAAATGTAAATATAACGTAATCTGAACTGCCAGTGAATTCAGCACAACGAGTTGGCTATTTGGCGGGGAATATTTTAATTGGTCTCTGTTTACAGCTCATTTATTTTCAGCTTGGAAAGTGACATTGTTTCATCCGATAACACGATAATAAGTATTATATGACATCTATGTTAAATTTACAGTACCTTTAGTCCTATATACAGTATATAAAAAGTATACATACCAACATATAACTTCCTCCTTTTTGGAAGGTGATTAAAATTAAATGCTGAAGTTACTTTTACTAATCATGAACACTGGCATAATATAATTGCGATGCTGGTCTGATAGCTTGCTGCACTATTCTTTTATATAATACGTATTGCCTATACAACATATCCTTCGATCGGAGGTTCTTGGAATTCCCATCCCATTTGTATTCTTTTGTTCTCGCGATCACCGGTGCTCGCGCGGGGCCTGAAGGATTGAGGAATATAATGTTAAGTACTACTATGATATAATGCGAATTCTGTTTAAAACTTCTGCCGTGACTAGCTAGCATAGCATTAGAAATGCGTAAACGTAGAAAAACTGACCAATTCTACGACTGACTGAAATTATAATCTGTTTCAGTGTATGCCGCCGTTAACAAAAAACACTATACTCGCTAGTTAAAATAAATGTCAGTCTGATAGATTATAATAATTACTGTGATATCGAAATTGCCGTTTCGAAATAACCGTTGAGTAAAATCTAGATATCTAGAATATGACTGCAATACGCTTGTCCGTTTGTATGGCAATCTATGATTTGATGTTGAGTAACCTGTAAACTTCGATTTACTGCAATATGACACCGGCTGTACTTTATATTATACTTTAAATTATTAAGTACAGTACCCGGCGATAAATATTGCACATCGACCTTTGGAAAGTGACAGTCGACTAATTTCGGTTTTGTAGAGCGTTATCTCTTACGCACGAAATACAAAAAGTCCGGTATATATTAGGAGCTGTTAAAACAATTTTATTATATTTTTCTCTTCTTATTCTCTTCTTTTGACAATTTTATTATTCTTTGTATAAAATACACCAAATTTTCTATAAGTTATGGCTTGAGTTCGGGTAAAATAAAATAAAAGAAGGTGTTCAAATTATGTTTACGTATTTAAAATTCTTTTGGAAAATTACAGCTGTAGCAAATTTAGGGGTGTTAACAACTCTAGATATATATTTTGAACTGGACGCGACTGCACTCTATTGAATTTGAACAACGACTGACATAATGTCAAATAGGTGTGTGCTACAAAGATAACGCTCTATGAAACCGAAATTAGCCGAATGTCTCTTTCCAGAGGTCGATGTGCAATATTTATTGCCGGGTATTGTAATATCCTATTTATGCCAATTTTGTTTTATGTACCGATGTAGAAAATATAACTTTATTTGTTTCGGAGCGCGGTGCTGCTACGAAATTTTGTATTGTAAGGCCTTGGCCAAACATTTGCCGCGTTGCCGAGATCGCACAAAACTCTATTTTTTTATTTATCTTAGTTTAAAATTGACCTAAAAAAATTAAAACGTGGATTATGTATGTAGGAGAAAAATAAAAGAAACATATGATATATAAAACAAACAATATATTTAAATAACAACTATATCACAAATAAACAAAATATGAAAATTTTACCTTCAAATAAAATTTATATTATGCTTCCAAAGACGTCCGAAGTCCATTATGAGAGAGTACATCGTTTCCTTTTCCGATCGGTCGCTATAGATGTCGCTGCTTCCGCTACCATTTTGCGCCATCTTTACTCCCTGCTTCCTGTAACTGATTTTTACCGCACAGAAACAAGCCACCATTTTCGTCATTGTTCGGTTCATAATGGAAAAGGCACCAGGAAGACATTACTGGGACTTCGGACGTCTTTGGAAGCATAATATAAATTTTATTTGAAGGTAAAATTTTCATATTATGCGTTCCGTTTGACGTCCGAAGTCCATTATGAGAGACTGTTTGTTATCTCCTGGTGGCTTGTATTTCTAGTAAAAATTAAAACGCAACAATGTGATTGAAACTTTTTTTTTTTTTTTTTTTTACATAATATATACACAATTAACTTAAAATACTGAAAATTACAAGTATTTAAATCAAACTAATCAAAATTAAGAATTAGGATGAAAATATTGTGACAAAGACTTTTCTTCAACAACTTCTCTACTATTAATTTGTTTTAAATAATACTTTCTAAAAGTATTTTCATGCTGCCAATTTGCCTTAACTAAAATATCATTAATGTGATAATTTTCAATCCAATTTAATGATGAGACTGCTGATCTACAACTTCCAGCTGACGAATTAATGCCAGCCTCGGATAACAATTTCTTTATCCAACCACCAATAATTGCTGCAGTAGCTGGTCTCGTAGGATTTCTAGTCGCTAAGAATAAATGAGTAATATTACCTCTGCTGTCTCTTGTCATATTTACTAGAGTACGTAACCAGTGTACTGCATCTATATTCCTATCAGGAGCTGATGTAAATGTCCAACTCGATTGCTGATAAGAGGATGAATCAGTCTTTGAGCCGAAAACGGGGTGCAAGGTAATTGAGTTAGAGTTATCAATAAAATGTTGACTGTCAGTATGCAAAAGGGTGAGATCATGTACTCTTCGACCGGAGGACAATAACAAAATAGCAGCTGTGTGCCGAGAAACTTGATACAGGCTATTTAAATTAACATTATAGTTTTTTAAAAATCTAATCAAAATCCTTGCATCCCAAATCGGTAATTTAGGAGGCGCAGGTTTTGCCAAGGAAATAGCTTTTAACATATGTTTTACTATTGGGTTAGCAGAAATTTTAATATTAGATATTGTTTCGCAAACTGACGCAATAACAGATTTGTGGACAAGAATTGTCCGATAAGAAAGACCATCAGTTAAAAATAGATTATCTAAATGTTTAGCTACATTAGAAGGATTCGGTGAACGAAAATTGAAGCTATTTACTTGACAAAATCTCACCCACCTACTCCAAATAGGGGCATAAGTTTTTATAGTTGATTGTCTCCAACATGAAGACAATAATTGCTTTTCCTGTGGAGTCCATGTATCTATCAGAGTGTCCCACCCGAAATGAGCCAAGCTTCCAGGTGTAACTTGTTGACTTGTGGCGGCGGTAACATTGTCGACGTGTCCACCAGCGACTCCTTCAAATATCTGAGTTTCACCGGTCGTTTCAGCGCACGATTTTTCAGATCGGGTCTCCAAAAGGGCTTCTTCCACCTGGGTGCTATGAGAATGTACTGACCTGAGGCGGAGTTCAGATGATCTAGAACCCTGGGTATGAGGCTGGGTGGTGGGAAGAGCCATGCAAGTCGATAACTCCAGGATCTGCTGAACGCGTCGTGAAAGTAGGCGTTCGAGTCTGACAAGTCTAGCGATACATAGTCTGCTACGACGTGTGCTGTTTGTGACGCGAATAGGTCTAGATCTGGCGTTCCCCACATACTGAACAGCTTGGTCGTTGCCCTGTCTGTCAGGTGCCACTCGGCAGCGGCGCGATTTCTCGATAGGTGATCTGCTTCGGTGTTGAACAGCCCGGGTAGATGGTGCGGGAGAAGCACGATATTGAGTTGGTCTACTAAGCTCAACAGCTGCTGTGTTAGATTTAGCAGTTGACGTGATCGCGTTCCTCCTTCGTTTTTTATATATGACACAACTGTTTTGTTGTCGGTCTGAAGCATTACAGTCGAACTCTGCAGCGTCATTGCTTTGGCGGATATCGCTGCTATTACGGCAAACATTTCCTTTAGATTGCAATGCCACGCCCTCTGGTGCTGCTCCCAATTTCCTTGTATCGTGTCGTTGTTTACCTGAGCACCCCATTGAATGTCCGACGCGTCGGTGATGACGTGGTTCGTGGACATTCTTTGGAGATGAATAGTCGACTTCCGACTGATGTTCGTCAACCACCATATCAGCTCTGCACGTACCTCCTCTGGATACTGATTGTGCAATTTCGGATACCTCCTGAGTTTGTTGCTGTGTCGCTGTATTAACCGGCAATGCAACCTTCCCCGATGGGTGATGAAGGTTGCGAAATTGAGGTGGCCTAATAGGCGTTGTGCTTGTTTTAGGTTCCACCTGCCGGCCGCGAGTCGTACTCGCAACATTTGACGAACACGTTGTATTTTGTCGGTAGGCAGGGACTTCGTGTTGGATTTGGTGTCCCATACCACTCCCAGGAAGTCTATAATCCTCGTAGGAGTCGTTACAGATTTCTCCATATTGATCGACCAACCCAAGCTGGTCAAGAACTGTACTGCTAGCTTTACCTGTGCTGCAAGTGTTTCTTTGTTCTGATGCACTATCAGATAATCGTCTAGATAGACCACTAACCTTAGACCCTTTTTTCGGAGGATGTCTGCCGTCCAGTTCGTTACAGTGGCGAAAATCCGCGGTGCCGCTGCTAGGCCAAATGGCAGACACGTCATCTGGAGCAGACGACCCTGATAACTGATTCGCAGAAATCTTCTGTGTTGTTTCTTTACAGGGAGGTGGAAGTAAGCCTGACTTAAATCCAATTTTACCATCCAATCTCCTCGTTGCAGAAAATCGGGCACTCGTTGATGGTGAAAGAGACGGAAATGCTTCGGTTGCATGTAACGATTTAACGCCTTGAGATTGAAAATTACACGATTCTTTCCGTTGGACTTGGGAATTATAAATAGGGGAGATATGAATGAAGGCGTCAGAGGAGCCGGTTCTAAAACTTTCAGGTGAATCAAACTTTGAATTTCGGTTGTCATTGACTGAGAACTTGGAGTTTGAAATTTTGCTAAAATGTCTAATGTTGGAAGAACTAGTGGTGGCGTTTTGTTGAATGGTATTCTGAGACCCGTTATGAACTGTAAAATTGATTTGGGAGGATTGTAAATATTCCAAATATTTTGAAAGTGTCTCAGACAGCCGCCGGAAAAATTTGCACAGTCATTTATTTTTATATCCCGACCGCCTACCGTCAGTTTTAAATTTTTTCCCCGCCCTACTTTTTTTAACAGACGAGTTATTGGACTGAAATCGCTCCGAATCTTTGTTATCGGCCTGTTTTGATCTAAAATTGTTATTTTGTCGGCCGCGAAACGGTTTTGTGTTACTAAAAGAGGTCGAAGGTTCGGGTGATTTTGGCCGGAAGCGGGTAGAAATTGAATGTTTTTGCAATTTATCTACCCCACCAATTTTTTGTATGTACGTGGATAACTGACCCGGTTCAAACATATACTCACAAGAAGGCGGAATTCTACCTAGATCTTCCCTCATATATTTATCTTTTAATTTTTTAATGAGATCTCTACGGCGTAATTCTAAAACTTCGGCTCGTTTCCCGCAAATAATTTGCAATATATCATGAGAAACCGACTTATAATCAGAATCATTACCGAATAATTGATTTAACTTATTATAAATAGAAGAAGAATCAACTTGAACCTCCGAAGAGGCGGACCAATCGATTAAAGTTTGTAAAGCGCTATTTACGGCTTCATTTTGGGCCAAAAATGCATTAGATAAAGCTGCAAAACTACGTTCCATTTGGAACCAACGTAAAGGCGCAAAAGGATCCTCAAGACGACGTAATTCTTCATTAACTCTCAGCTCTGTGAAGGCGGGAAAGGCTACGTACTTTTTCTGAATATCGGTATATCTAACTGCATTCCAATCGAGTGAGTCAAATCTTTGCATATTTTTAATTTTATCGACCCGAGCTTGTTTTGCTTTTGGTACAGGTGGATCTTTAACGGCGACGTTCAGATTTACAATACTACCCGCATCTAATTTTGGCGGGCATAAGAACTGTTCACCGGAAGTTGATGCATTATTGTTTTCTGATAACGGCATTTGTGTATTTTGCTGCGTTGCCTCCGTAGATGCCATGAATTTCGTCATTAAAATGTTGTTCAAATGACTCACCAGTTGCTGTGACAATGCATCAAACCTTTCGTCTAATTCTGCTGAACTAGTACGTCTTCGGCGTTTACTTGGTGGCCCCTCTTGATCTGTAGAGCACTCCGAAGAACTATCACTGTCCTCTTCAATAGGCGCGTTTACGTTAACGTCTTTATCACTCATTTTACACTCACGGTTACGTAACGGTAACGGAAGCAAAAATTTAAATTGTTTGAATTTCACTTTCTACTTTAATCTCGAAAGCGATTTAAATTAGTTAAAAACTTGCGACAAACTCAAAAATAATTATAAAATTAAATAATTTTATATTTAAACTGCGACCATGCGCTCGGTTCGAAAAACGACGCAACAATGACGAAAATGGTGGCTTGTTTCTGTGCGGTAAAAATCAGTTACAGGAAGCAGGGAGTAAAGATGGCGCAAAATGGTAGCGGAAGCAGCGACATCTATAGCGACCGATCGGAAAAGGAAACGATGTACTCTCTCATAATGGACTTCGGACGTCAAACGGAACGCATAATATGTATAATATACTTCAAACATAGAACAACTTACCAGATATATTTCTAAGTTATTCTAAAGACAGTTCAGAGCAACGTCTTGCCGTGCCCAAAATCAGACAACTTCTGATCTGTCGATAATAAGTCATCCCCTTTTTATAAACTTGTGGGGATAGAAGGGGTAGAGAACCGAGTGGGGGAGAGGCGTGTTCGTCTATGACGTATCAACTGACTATCCAAATATCAATTGACTATCCCACAAAAATATTAGGTAATTATTAATTATAAATTAAAATTAAAAATATTTCTTATTCTCCCACATGTAGTTTATGATATTGTCGATCAGCTATTGGCGTGTGTTTCAAATAAAATAATTTGTAAATACTAAGGAGATGCTGAATGTATGCTTGAATTTTAATAAATTGGTTTTACTTTGGAAGCTGATATCATGAGTAGGTATAATAAACAAAAATAGAACATTCAAAACGTGGAAATGAATGTTGATATACCTACTGAAGATTATTGCAGTATTTTTATAATTACTTTGTAGCTTTCAAATTACGAGTTTATAAGGCTCTAAATACGGTAAATTACGGAATCTCCGTAGGGAACGACCTTAAGGCTACGTACGTAAAGTAAATGAAGTAAGTGCCGTTTGTTGCGACGTTGCCAGTTTCCGGCTCGGTGTTTGTGGGCGTGGGGCTGGACGTATGCGAATCATAATTGCATAAGTTGATAAAAACGCTACGCAATAGTTTTACCGCGGCATTCCCCTATAGTTGTTATTCCAACTAGTTTGCTAGGGCGAGGAACTACGGTCAGAAATCTCAGGAACTAAAACACTGCACTGCAGATTGAAACAAGATTAGTAGTGAATAGTGATCGTTGAAATAACAAGATCTGACACTGACACATCTTACTATAAGTAGGTATCTCTTTGTCCCTGTATGGCGTAAAGGCATTATGTCCTGACTCCTGTATTTATAACGTTTTTCATTACCGTCGTCTACGGAGCAGAAAATAATACGCCTAGTTTATAGTGGACGTAAACAATGAACAAACCCTAGTTTATAAATGACAGCTCCTTTTGATTCTTTGATTTGATTTATATCTGAGGAAGTATCATAGTGGTAAAAGAAATAAAATCCTTCCTAATTCCTATAGTGAGTATAGTCCATAGTCGGTCTCTATCTATACGGTCGACCTATATTCTCGCACTTACATGATTATGAATTCGTTTTCATTTCAGCTACCTGAAAAAGAACATTAAAAGATGTTATTGAAATATCAAAGGTATAAAAAAACATTATGCATCGTATTTAATAATAATTCTAAGTTCTTTAATGTAAGATAGAATTAACTGGTCGACGATTTCGCGGTTAGCCGAAACTAATGTTGGCACCCCTGCGGGCCGGAAATGGATGGTTGTCACGGATGTATCCACAACTAATCAACAAGTTTCATCTCGATTCCAACAGTTTCGGGATTAGCAAAAAATATTCCCGAATAGTTTTCGATTATTTCGATGAAATAAATATTATCTTTCTTTGTATAGGTTTATTCAGGTTATACTGTCAAAACCCGTTTAAATTTTAGTCAATTCAATCAATCAAATATACTTTATTTTGCACATATAAATAACTCGAAAAAAGGATAAAAGAAATGAAAAATATACGCAAAGGCGGCTTTACACACTTAATTTAACTAGTAAGTACTTCTGTCTTCTAGGTATTGTTCCGCAGGTTGCATAGCAATTTATTCCAGACCACCTAAACTTTTTTTTTTTTTTTAATTTTCATCGAATGATATCCACTCAATATTATGACATTGAGTCGGCTAGCCAGTGGAAAAACAAGCCACCTGGTACCAACGTTACGTTCACATTAGCATTCGCCTCGATCTTGTATCTTGTTCGTATTACGTTTGATCACAATATTTGGAGCAATGTAGAGCGTGCCAGAAACCCCCTGCCACATTTGATATCTAGTTCTATGATAGTGATATCCTTGTATTATAGACGAATAATACAAGATCTAACAAAAAATAGTGATAATTAATAATTATACTTTAGGGTGTGTATGAGCCTCATGTATAGAGTTTACTGAAAAAGTGGAGAGCTGAAAGAATCACTTTTTTTAGCTTTTGTATGGGGAAAGTCATTACAAATCACAAAAGAACTCTATATGTGGGACAAATATACACCCTAATGTCCTGTATTCAATTTGATTAGTGATAAGTGCAGGTTTATTAGTTAGGTGAAAGCAAATGTGGACAGCGACTGAGCGTCCTGTATTTTATCCAAATCACTAATCAACTGCACTAATAACCTGCACTCGCACTTATCAATGTGAATACAGGCCCTAAAGTATTATTACTCAGTTTTGGTTATTATTACCCTGTATAAATACAATTTTGTAAGTCTCGCCATAAAAAATCGAGAATGGCTGAACTGACTAGGCTAATTTTAGTCATGAAATAGTCTTGGAAGTCCAGCAAAGGTTTATACTCGTATTGGGAGAAAAGTGATACGGAGTTCTCCGGGTCATCTAGTAGATATAATATTAATAGAAACCTGATCTTTCAACCTGTTATTGTTATTCGTAAAAAATATCAAATAAGTATATTTTTATGGAATTAGTCACACACTGATGACTCTCAGACTCCCATCTGAGGATAAGGAGAATTGTGCTCCGTATTGTAATCGAGGGGATTTTCTTAGTTTAGATATTACATCATACGCGCAGTATCTTTATTATTTTCACCCTGGCCCGAGTTCTATGTGGAAGGTCGTGTTTACACGCCCGATTACATTGAAATTATGCAACATAAACACACAGATATAGGGCAGCGTCATTATTTTAGTATTTGACAGGCCATTTTTCAATCGAGCCTATAACCGGGCAGAATGAGAGCAGCCTTGTGACCACAATAACCAATTACGAGCAATTTCCAATTTCTAGATTGTACTTTGAGTGTTGTTGGGTGTTTTAATTAATTTATTAGTTTCAAACTTGACAAGACTTATAATGGCAATCTTAATAATTATATGCAATATGCATAAATACACAGTTGAAAAATTCTTTATGCATTGGTTTATAGATATGTGTAATTGTGTATTAAAATAAGTTATATGTACTTAAGTAACTTTTATTACAATGGTATTCGTTGTTATAATATAATATTATTATATTATAATTTAATATGTCATTTACATAACCACCATTGAACACAAGAAGTAAAATTATCTGTTTTAAAACTATTTATTACCAAGGTGCACCGGTTTTGTTCCAAAGAGTTAGTTTCATATTGAGTCAGAATTTCTGTCACATTTATTCCGTGGCCCATGGTTCTTTGGTCCAAAATCACAAATACAACTGCGCAGATTACGGAAAAGGATATTTTGTCAACAATAAACTCGTCGAACGGATATGTAAATAACAAGTCGGATATATATTTTAACCCTCAAGTAACATGGTGATTTTTTGTTACACTACTAACATCGTGGGGTAAAAATTACCCAAAATAAAAACTTCAAGAAATGATGTAAAGCATAAAAAATACTCTAATTTATTATTTTATATATTAGACTAGCATATTATAAACATATAATATATAAACAAAAAACATCATTTGTTTAAAAAATATCTTTATAATTCTAATTATGGAAAGAAGCAATTTTAACCATTTTTTCATATGGCTTGTACAAAATTCTTAATTATAACAGTAAAAACGGTATAGCTTGACTTTCTTAAATATATTTGAGTTGTTTAATGCAGGATCGCTAATAATAATTTAATTATAATTTATGTAATGAAATAAACAGAAAAACAATGTCAACTACTTTCCTGAAGCAAAAATGTTGCAAAATTTTCTCAAAAAAAAAAAAAAACAATTTTTCTTCCAGACATTAGAAATATTCAATTCTATGTAATTCTTTTATTTTTCATACTTTTACCACTTTGCACTCCGTTTCAGTGTCAGTTTCATGATTTCAGCGGTATGACGGCGCGTCTTATAAACAAATCTAAAATTGTATAATGGAATGCCACAAATCTTTTTCTTCTTCAAAAACTTCGTCTTTTAGAACGTAAGCAACTAATTTGTTAGATAAAAATACTCATATGGCCTCAGTTATATAAATATAGACAACAAATTTTTAGGATAGTAAAAAAACTACATACGTATTGAACATCGTGGGGTAAAATTTTACCCCATAAGTCTGCACAGCACAAACGGATTACTTTTCACCTACTATGAGTCCACTACCCTTCAAAATGTGCGATTTACTGAGAATACTCAAAATGAATTAAATGTACTTTCAGTAAAAAAAAAAATATAGCAGTCTTTATGCGAGTGGGGTAGAAATTTACCCCACGATGTTACTTAAGGGTCAAAATATCAAAATCGTCAAAGAATAATCGGCCAAGTGCGAGTTGGACTCGCGCACGAAAGGTTCCGTACCGTTATAGAGCAAAAATAGGAAAAAAAACATGTTTGTTGTATGGGAAGCCCCACTTAAATATTAATTTTGTTTTGTTTTTAGTATTTTGTTGTTATAGCGGCGACAGATTTACACAATCTGTGAAAATTTCAGAAGTCTAGTAATAGCGGTTCTTGAGATACAGCCTGGCGACAGACAGAAAGACAACGAAGTCTTAGTAATAGGGTCCCGTTTTTACCCTTTGGGTACGGAACCCTAAAAACGAGACATTTTCCTCATTTCGCTCCATTTCGTTTTCCTCGTGGTAAAGGGCAGGGACCGCGTAATGCATGTATCGAAGTCAAGTTCAGCCGTCAGTGCGTTCAACTCTGGCCGTGAATCGCCTGCAAACCTGTTGCAGATCAGAACCCTAAGGGCCTGATTACACCTAGTACAGTGGCGAGACAGTGCCCTCGGTCGAGCACATCCATAATAAACATGCTTGCTTGGCCGAGTGCACTAACTTGCCAATCTAAGGTAGGTCTAATCGAGCCATTATAATACACTTAGGGCCTGTTTCACCACTTTCTGATAAAGTGCCGAATAGGCTATTCACAACTTTTTTGACAGTTTTCCATACTTGATCTGTCAAGTTAAGTGGTGAATAGCCTATGAATCGGCTCTTATCAGGAAGTAGGAACTGGTGAAACAGGCCCTTACACTTTCAAATTACCGTCCTCGAATTATGAATCGTTTCGATATTGTCTTGATAGCATCAACAACAAGCAATTTGAAGTCAAAAACAATAACATAAAAGTACATAATATTTGCTCTCTTTTTTTTTCGTTTTAGTTTAGTACTTAGAGAGAATGATACAATTTTTATAACGTGTATAGTGTATACATTATATTTTCAATAATTTTTTTATTGTTGCATAGCTATATATCGCATAGTACGTAATAGTCCTGCCGAGTCGAAAAAGAGAAAAAAAAGTTTATAGAGCCTATAGGGCATTATTACCCCAAAAAGGCAGCGACAGCCAGGCTTTCGTCATTTTATAAAAGTTGAAAGTTTTCCTGTATAATTATATGACTTCTATTATAATAGAGGTAAGAAAGACCAGCAACTATGAAGGTTAAGTTGCAGTCACTTTAGGGGGTAGAGATTGTCTAACTAAAAATGTCGCGGGCTCTTGGGTATTGGGTTATATGAGTATGAGTATCAATAATATTAGATTACGCTATGAATAATTATAACAAGAAGGAAATGATTTCCCGCGAAACCGCGAAGGCCGCGAACACAATTAGTTGAATATAAATTATACCCCCGCAAATCGTTAGCAGTGGTTACGGTCTATAAATGTTTCCATACTAATATACGGAATCGAAGTCTGTCTGTCTGTCACTTCTTAGCTACTGAACCGATTTAGATGGCCATGGAGATACTTTGAGTCCTAGGTAAGGATAGTATTTTTTATCACAAAATAATCCTTTTCTAATAACAAGCTTTTGCGTAAAACTGCGTTAACGGAATTGCGGGCAACATCTAGTAATGCGAAAGTGTGTCCATCTGCCTGTCGATTAGCTTTTTCGCCTAAACCGCTAAAAAATAAACATACGAAAGCTGTGTAGGTACATAGTCTGAGTCCTGAGAAAGAACATAATATAAAATTTTCTACAGATATAGTGTGTATTTCGCTTTTTAAACGTGAACGTTTGAACGCCAACGAAGTTGGGGGCAACTAGTATCTATACCGTCGCGTCGCGTCGTATAAATTTTCTCTAAACTATAAATAGATTTCACTTTACTATTACAGTAACTATTCCGTCTGTTTAGGGTTCGCCGACAGAATGCTGTTTTTATGAGATCGAATGTATGATTCATAAACTGGTATTTTAGTTCTTAAAGGAGCTGTAGCATAATATTAGTCACCAATTTACTTGGAAAGTACTGTAATTAAATTAAATTTGTAGTAATGCAATGATCTTATAAAGCAAACACGCTAAGCAACGTCATGCTGTAAAACTGCAACATTTTCAGTGCATTTCCACTTACAAAAGTGTTGCTCGCGACGTCGTTTGCGCAACTGGATATTTCTGAAACAAGTGTGAGTAACAGAGAGACAAATATAAAGACAGCGAAGTCTTAGTAATAGTGTCCCGTTTTTAACCCTTGGATACGGAGCCCTCAACAGGAACACTGTCTTCTTAAATGAAGAGATACTGTTGTTTCTCACTAACCTTAATTTGTTATCCAGATTCCAGGTATACCTACTATATGTATTTTTATGTAGAAAATTAATGAAATTATTGTTGGCGTCTCTAGTGACAATTTCTTCTTATCCACGGACCACGCCACATGAAATAATAGTACGCGCGGTCACTCGCTACTATACCTGAGTACATCCTTGACTGATTTCATCTTTCTTTCAGACACAATTTAAAAGCCTTAACAATTAAATATTTCCTCTAATAAGACGATTATGCTACACAATAATATTAACAAAACAGACATGATGCATAGCAACACTGAATTTAATATTATGTACTTAAGAATCTAGACGGGTAATAGGACAAGACGAATGTGAGCTGAAATTGTGTAACGTGCTTCATATTATTTACACTTCAGCTTAGTTTATAGTATGTGGTTCTATTTTAAACACGTTTGCTATTTTACTTTTGACTTTATTCATTTCTATATCTGTTTTGCCTAACGTGTAGCAGTTCTCGAAATGTTTTGGTAGCAGTAGTAGTGGAACCCTTTTGAAAACAAAATTTTTTGACCGAACCCGAATAGTATGAGTTTATTCATCACGAATTTTGAGCCCACGCTGGTGTCTGGTGATTGATGGAGCCCTTCGATCAAAGGATGAAGACCCTATACAGACTCTGCGGAGCCCCACCACCACTTTGAGAATGATCTAGAGTAGCTTAAGGGGGCGACTAATCCAAAATGTTCGATTTTATAATTCTTTTTTAATCCCCGACAAAAAAGAGTCTGTCTGTCTGTCTGTCTGTCTGTCTGTCTGTTTGTCTGTGTGTGTATCTGTCCGTGGCATCGTAGCATCTAAACGGGTGGACCGATTTTGATCTAGTTTTTTTTGTTTGAAAGCTGACATGATCGAGAGTGTTCTTAGCTATAGTTCATCATCATCAGCCTGCTCCGTGCTGGACAATCAGGGTTTATCTGGTTCATGTCCGTGGCATCGTAGCATCCAAACAGGTGGACCGATTTTGATCTAGTTTTTTTGTTTGAAAGCTGACATGTTCGGGAGTGTTCTTAGCTATAGTTCATCATCATCATCCAGCTTAGTGCTGGACAATCAGGGTTTATCTGGTTCATGAAAGGCCGTTAGCAATTTGTAGTCATTTGATGGGTTTTATATTTCATTATAGTTTGTGACATTTGTGAATATACAATATAAGTATAAGTACACATAATAATGGAAAGTTGGCCTGGTGCTGCACCATCACCTGGTAATCAATAGGATATCCAACTCCTCGCCAACTTAGAGTAGCTAGAGGTTTCGTGTTTGGGCTCATTTTAATTGCGACAACCAGTAAGAAGTAGACAAACAGAAAATATTTACACGCTGCTGCTGCAGCATCACCTGGATTCTATAGGAACCGAGCTTCGTATGAACCCAAAGTGGAGGTTTAATGTTTGGGCTCATATTAACAGCCTCATCGAAAGGGACATTGATAGATGGTTATCATGAGAATACTTATGATTCTGTTGATAGGAATTATTCTGCACTATAACCAACACAAGTTTAAAAAGTATGAAATAAAATTAAATTAAGAAATTTAAAAAAACCCCCGCCAAACAACTTTAAAAAGTAATGAAATAATATTTACTGCCTTTAAGTTCAAATAATTCCTAACTTGTGTAAAGTAATATTTTAGTCCGTAATTGTTGTCAAGGTGTGTCGGGGGACCGCTAAAGATATTTGAACTTAAAGGCAGTAAATATTATTTCATTACTTTTTAAAGTTGTTTGGCGGGGGTTTTTTTTAATTTCTTAATTTAATTTTTATACTTGAAAATAAGCCCTGAATTGTTTCATTTTCTAAAATTAGATACTACATTATATTTACAAGAATCCGATCTGAGCAAAAATACGATATCTTAAAATTTTCTCAATAGAAAAAAATCGCAAAGATGCATATCTAATATTCACGAATTTTTCATTTATTGCCATAACCCTGCATTGAACAAAGTTAATATTTTAACACATTGTATAAAAATCTATCATTGAGAAGCTGACCTAGCGGATTTTTAAAATGTTGTATATTTATCAAGTTATTGAGAAAAAAACTAATTTGGCGATAAATCCGCGTCGTCCTTTTTCACCTGGCATATGAAAGACGGGCGTGAGTGTGAAGAGAGAAGGACGATGTTTCATTTTTTGGGTTAGTCGCCCTCTTAACTTAGATAAGAAAATATACTGGGGCTATCTAAGCCTAATTCGTAATCTATACGAATGAAACTATTTATTTACTTATTGAGCTTAGATGAGGCACATAATGTCTATGATAATGAAGAATGATGAGTCATTGCTTAAATTTAGTTTAAATAGCCATAACGGATGGATGTGATGTGGTTTTATTTTGCGGAGCTGCGCATTTAAAAAATATATTGTTATTCATGTCGAATGTTAGACTATTGTTTGATAATAAATTGTAAACATGATCGTTACTTTAGGTATTATACCTAAGTGCGTATTTATATGCTGGTCTGACTAAGGTCAATACCACTATCATGAACACTGGGTTAGACAGAAGGGGGGAGTCCCGTATAGAAAATGTTGGTAGTGCAAAAGTTTGCTAAATCCGCTTCGCCATATTATATGGTACTATCTAATATATCGATTTATAGGCATTTGGAGGCCAATGTAATTTGGTCGAGTTGTATAACCCAGCAAACAAATCACGAAGAAGATTCACTTGACATACATCACATAGCCCGATCAAATTAAGTAGGTGCCACAATTATTAATAAATCAATTTCTCTGACGGCCCTATTTTTATGGAAACAGTGGGCCAACAAACAACAATCATCTGGTGAAAATCAATTACCGGCGATTATTCATATCCGTAGGTAACACGAAGGAGTAACAAGTACTTAACAAGACGATTTTGACATAAACTCCTTACATAATCTGCAAACTTTTCATTCAATTAAAGATTGATCGGCAATAAATGCGTAAATGCATACTATGATCAGTGATCACTTTTACTATGATCACTTTTAATAGAAATAGTAGTGACTGCTAATCAACATTCACATTTCACACAGTGGTAGGCCTGCTTCTGGATAAACTGAATTGAAATGTTAAATTACTAACTGCAGCACTCAGAGAGGAACATTAAATAACTGTAATTAAATGAAGATTTAGCCATAATAAGTCCGATATATTATAATTATGTCAAACTTTTCATTAAATTGAATTTATCATTATTAAATGTCTCTGAGTATAGCTGGAGCAACCGAAAGCTGCTTACATTGACGGAGTCACATACAGCGCTGATACAACTGAATCCAGTGATCCAGATCGCTATTTTTTTGTATATCAACGATAAGTTTTGTTGTTATGCAAAGCGTTGACATTATCAAATAATTACTGTGCAATCTACGATCAATAAATGTGCAATTAACTGGATGTAGTAATTAACTAAACGCCGATTCTTTGCCTTTTGATACGTCTTGTACGAAACGCACTAGGTTAGCTAGTGCGTTTCGTACAAGACGTATCGTTTTTGTTTTAAATAAATGAGTATGAATAATGAAAAGACGTAAAGTTACGTCTTTTCATTATTCAATACTCATTGGTTGAGCATAGAACACTAGCGTCATCTTTAAAACGAAAAATGTTCTATAAACAAAAACAATTCCAGTAAAACTGGAGGAGTCGAGTAGTTCTAGTATATAGATTATACAAGAGACTTCCTCGTGATTTCCAGTAATTGTTGACGAGTTCCCGGGTGGGACCGTGAACTCGGTTATCAGCGCGAGGCCGGTATATAACGGGCGGCAGAAGATCCCGCCAGCAGTCCGCACGACGAGGCCGGGGAATTAGCACAATTGCCACTTGAGCCCTTCCGCGATGCATCGCCTTCTACTGATCCTCCTGATCGCAGCCGGCGTCGGCGCCGCGCCCTTCTTCGACGCTCTGTACGACGCGATCGCCGGCAACGGCCGAAGATCGTACGGCTATGGGTATGACAACGGATATCGGTACGACGGTGGATATCGGCCCGATACCGGGTACCGCGCCGAAGGGTACCGCCGCCCGCGCCAGGGGAAGACGTGGAAGGACCTGTGCAGGGTCCACTACCCGGACTCGGCGTTCGGCGTCCCCGGGTCAGCGGGTGTGGTGTGCCCCTACTGAAGTTCAGATCGCGTGTTCTACGCTATGGAACGCCTGCTGCGCCGCAGGAATATCATGAGAATGGGGTAGTTTGGTGTGCTTTGACGGAACGGCGAAATTCTGTCTTCCATCCAGCGCACGTACTTTTACGACCGTTTTTGGAATGTTGACTGGCCATAAGGTTTAATGGACGTCCCGTCAAAGCACACCCCTAGTTTTAAGTTAGATCAGATGGGACCTCTACCTTTATTGAACCCATCCCAGTGTTATGTGTGAAAGTGAACTCGTGTGATAACCTTGTGATAACATTTTAGTGATAAGTAACGAACACTGCCTAGAACACGCGATAAACAAATATTGGCTCGTACTTACGAAATTTTGTCGGTGCCCTCTGTATGTTGTAATTCCTCGATCGTAAACAGCGACCTATTTCACATTAGAAACAAGTAAGTTACATAAAATGTGCAAGGTTTAATTTATCACTTAGAACCTTATAATGTGCATCTAGTAAAAGTCATTTGCTTTGCAAAGTTTGTTCTTTGTATGACACAAAAGTTAAATCAAATTTTAAAATATTTAGAATGGTTTGCAATTATTTGTGACCTTTTAAAAAAATATAATTTTTAAAAACCTTTCATGGCTTAAATCGGTTAATTTGGAGCTTTTGTATTTACCATTGATGCTTCAAACTTTAAGCTCAATAGTTTATGTTTAAGTCATTTTAATAGCAATGATTAGGTTTTACGTTGCTCTGTTTAGATAATAATTTATTTTTTAGTATTATTTTTAAGTTCTGTTCATAAGGAGGTTTGTTCTTATGTTGTAAGTAATTTAAGTTGTAAATAAATTATGTTAAAACAAGATGCTTTCTTATTTTTTATCTTCAGTACATACTTACTTTTTATCGTTTTTCAGAAAATAGAGTTTGAGCTTAACTTTTATCTGGGCATTTGTTTGTAAGCTCGTCAGGTCCCATACAAATTTTGTCTTGGAAATTATTTTTGACATTTGCCAAAAAATATGTACTATTTTAAAGAAAATTACCTTTTATTTAAGTTAGATAAGGAGGTCCACTAAATTTATGCGTATATTCCGAGATATTAGCGATTCTCTTAGAAATCATGACAGGGGACTGTTAAGTGTGACAGATTTTTGTATGGTAGCCCCCACTAAATATTTATTTTATTTTAATTTTATTATTAATTATTAGAGTACAAATATAATTAAGGATTTTGTGAACATTTCAAGTGCCTCCCTGTGACCATTATTCATATCGAGCGAAAAAAGAAAAAAATCGCGTTTGTTGTATGGGAGCCCTCCTTAAATATTTATTTTATTTCGTTTTTAGTATTTGATGTTATAATGGAAATAGAAATACATAATTTTTGAAAATTTTAGCTGCCTTGCTATCGTAGTTCTTGAAATATATCTCAGAGATAAATAAACGGACTGATGGATAGACAGGCAGGCAGACAGACGAGACAGCGAAGTCTTAGCAATAGGGTATTGTTTATATCTTTCGGTACGGAACCTTAAAAATAGTTTTTTCGCTTAAAAATCGAGATATCCAATCAAATCGTACAATTTAAGACAGGGGACTGTTGCCAGGGTACTGTTTATTTCGGTTAGATTTCAAGATATATCCTAAACGGCTGTAAAATAGTTTTTAAAGAATCTACTAATCAGTTAAGATATCAATAATACAAACAATAAACAAAATATTCAATTGGTAAAATAATTAACACACCTTTTATTAGTTACTAGAGGACAGTTTGTGATAGCGGTTCAAACACGTGTTCATCTTACAGATGACTTTGTGACACTTAAAAAAAAGGCGTCCTTTCTCCGAGTTCGACAAGGTTGCCATTTTCACACTAATTACGTTTTGTTTCAATCGAGACAACGTTCGTAAATATTATAGTTTTTCATTTAAATGGATTGAAATTTTTGGCAGGAGACTGTTTAAAAATTCTGGGGACAAAGTTTACAGAAGCCTACTAAAAATATAAATTGGCAGTGAGACTTTGTTTTACGAAAACATTATACATTAATCATTATTATTTGTAATATTAACCGCCTTATGTATGTAGTTTCATCAACTTCTTCATAAATATCAGTTTAGGTGGTGACGGTAGTGATGGGGACAGCCAGGGGACTGTATTTTCAGACCTTCTGTGGCCTATAGAAAAAACTTAAAATAGTTATGGTTCTGAAAACAAAGGGACTGTGAAGTTTCGAGGTTCGAGTTTCATTAGGAGTGATTATTTTATTATTTATTCAAATACTTTTTGAAAAAATCGGTAGGGACAGCCATTTATGAGCTTACAGAGAATCGCCCATCTATAAACTAAGGTTTCGATCTAGGTCGAACGGCTCAACGTTACTTAAAAATCCATACTAATATTATAATTGCGAAAGTGTGTCTATCTGTCTGTCTCTTGCCCAAACCGCTGAACCGATTGTGCTGAAACTTGGTATGGGGATACTTCGAGTCTCGGGAAAGGACCGGAAAATGTACGGTTCCTGCGCGATAAGCGAGTTTCTTCAATAACTCAATAAATTAAGAACAATCGCGACCAAGTTTGGTCGAAATTTTAGAACCTATACTGTATTCAGCGAAACATGGCGCAGCGGTCATTGACCCTGTCAAAAACTTGTCATATTATTATATAAACCGCGATTGATAATGAAGTGTCAGGTGTTGTCAATCGTGGCTTTGTATAGAAAATGATAAGTTTTTGACAGGGAGTCAATGACCGCTACTGCCATGTTTCGCCGAGTACAACATAATATAATATTCTTATGAATCATTTTTACAATATAACAATTATTCACATAGAAATGTAAATAATTGTTATATTGTAAAAATGATTCACAATTGACTTTCGAATATTGTAAGTCTTGCTAAAAATCGAGAACGAGTGAATCGAATTGGCTAATTTTAGTGGAAGTTCTGTGAACTTACAAGGAGGGAAGTAATGCAAAGTTGCCGTGTCATCTATATTTAACATTATGTAAGAATAATTAAACAGACTATTATATTTTGCAATTAACCGTAGAAATTACAAAAAAGCTCAACTACAGTCGCTTCGTTGCCTGAAGAGTGAAGACGCTACGCGTCATTCATCTGCATTACAAATAATTTGTGCTTAGTGACTTGCTATATTGGAAAGTAGTTTGCTTGTAAAATGTAAAGCCTTCTATCTATTGGAGTTAAGTTTGCTGTGGGTCATAAGCGCAAACCCATACATATATTTATTTTATAAATACGAAAGTGTGTCTATTTTGCCGAAATTTGGTTTGGAAATACTTTGCATCCCAGAAAAAGGGCATACGATAGTTTTTATCGAAAAATGCACGATTCCCGCGCGATTAACGAGTAATCTGATTCGTCTATGGACTGAAAAAAATCAGTACAAAAATCTTTCTCCATTTTTACACTTTGACTACAACGAGTATAAATTCATTTTGAGCAAATTATGAGTAAATCAGTCTATCTTTATTAACTTAGACTGATAAACTCATTTATTACCTAACTTTCTAATACTTAAATATTAGAAAGTTAGCCAATAAATTGTATGTAAAGCAGTAACTCGAGTTAATTTTTATTAATCTAACTTAATACTGCTCTACATAGAGAATATATTTTTTGCAGTATTTTAAAAAGGCTCAGACCTAATTTACTAGTCTTATTTTTTTAATAACTATCAACACTGATACAGCAGTGTGAAAAAATAGGTAGCTGACAATATATTAAGAAACAGACAGATTGCATAGAAATTCATTTATCTCGAAGAAATCGTACATTTTTTCGAAATCAAACAGCATTTAAAATATTAGTAAGTACAATATATCTGAAATATAATAACCAAATCATAATATTACTCGTGGACTTAATAGCCGAGTTTTGTTGAACATTCTTGCATTCTGCAAGTTAATACGGTGACTAACATAACAGCTGCTAACTTACGAACGTAATATTGCACCTTAATCATTCGCTAAATTATCTTGATCGTTGCACTACCAACATTCCTGAATATTTCGGTATTAACTTATTATGTCAGTGGAATAATTGGACGGGATTTATTTCACTTATATCTAACTTATTTCCTTTTTAAATTCATTTGTCATTATACAGACTGCCTACGCATATTAGCGGGTTTCGGGCCAATTTTGATTAGGCATAGATGACTTTAGAGAAAATTACGGATATGGACATAGGTAACTTCTTATTGTGGCATTTAATATATTACACACGGGCAGAGTCTGTGGACAAAGTAGTGCCGAGTTATTATCACTTATTTGCTCTACAAAACAATTTAGTTTACTTTTAGTTTTAATTGTATCTGAACATTGTCGTCCGTCCAGTGAGTCACAGTGTAAAAGTCCCGAGGTTACTCCTATTAAGGTCAAAGTCAATCCGCAATAAACACTGCAATTCTGCGTAAAACAGGAGAGCCTGCTTTACGCAGAATTTCAGTTGCAAAAACAGTTCTTATTTTCTCATACATTTGTCAATATATTTTATTACAATGCGTTGATGGAAGACCTGTTTTGAATCCTTTAAAATTATTGCCAAAAGCGATACGACCGTAAGACATGGTGGACATTAGCTATAAATATTTCATTTCTTTGTCAATATTTCATTTTACATGTTAGCTAAAGCTATAATCAAAAACAGACGAACATATAACCTCCTCCTTTTTGGAAGTCGGTTAATGAAGTTTCAACATTATCTCGCAATCAAAATGGCGCGCAACAATGCGCGGGAAATCAATGTCTGCTTGGAGTGACGTCTGTCATTTGCGGTTAGGGCCGCCCTCCACCCTCAGCCGACTAGATTGAAACGCCCATAAATTGTGTGCCACATTCTAAGGGAGATTCAAAACAAAAGAGGAAACGCTGGAAAATTTTCAGCGATTCCATTTTTGAAAGTTTTTCTAGACACATTCAAAATCATATACCCCGGGAAAATTAAACATTCGACCTCGGAATAACTCGCATAGAGCTGAAAATTGGTATAGACGTTAAATACATCATTACAAATAAAACCTCAAAAGTCCCCGGGGATCCTCCTTGTGAAAAAAATTTTATTCAAGGTCAAAGGTATGAAAATGAGGTTTTTCCTGATTTTTTCCCAAATTGTACATTTTATCACAAAAATTCTATGATCTACACTCTTGTTTTACCAATTTTTGTGATAAAATGTACAGTTTGGGAAAAAAACAGGAAAAACCTCGTTTTCATACCTTTGACCTTGAATAAAATTTTTTGCACAAGGAGGATCGCCGGGGATTTTTGAGGTTTTATTTGTATTGGTGTGATTAACGTCTCTACCAATTTTCAGCTCTATGCGAGTTATTCCGAGGTTACGATTTTTTTGCGTCTAATTAGACCGGACTATTAAGTGTTTATTACAACCTCAAAATCGTCATACTCCTCAGTTCTGTCTACTCTGTTATTATAATGTCGATAGAATAGAGATTTGTTCGTCTTTAATGAAAATTATCATCTTCGGGTACACCCACTAAAGCTATGGAGAACACCACACAAATTCAATCCCCTAAAACACTTCTTACCCAATAGAGAGAATGTTATAATGGCACCTACAGTAAATTATCTAAAAACACACTGGACAAATTTTAAATTGTATGACACACGCATCAGCTTATAAGCTGGCTTATTGATATTTAAACAATAATTATAACCCTTAATTTTTTTATTATCAGTGATTACTTATTTAAGTGACACGTGAAGTGACACTAGTTAGAGGAATCATAATTAGATATATTTTTAGTATAAATGGTTAAATTGATGTAACAAAATCGGCATGCTTATGAAAATAAAAATAACTTCCAAGATTTTGTTCTCGTTTGACTAAAATGTGTCGGATATCCAACATGGACGTAGTTGTCAGAGCTACAATAAATTTATAATAATGTAATATGTATACCTGCAAGAATCCCAAACGTGTATTAGATGACAGGTCTCCTAAAAATTACGGGTCACTCCAAAGGCAACGCCACTATTATGGGATATTGTGCCATAACATTTCGTGTTTATTACACCAAGTCATATTATACCAAAAGTCCATACTAGGCTTAGAGCTATTTTAAGATTACAGGTTATTTATATCGATACCGAGAAATGTAAGATGGGGAATGTTAATCCATCAAATATCAGGTTTATATGTTCTTAGACATTACGTAACGTGCAGTTTTAGAACGTGAGAGAAAAAGCACTGTGCGGTTCCTTTAGTGGAACTAGGACGTGAACTTAGCTTTGCCTCAGAAATACGCCTTTCCGGTACTCGACTTTACGATGGACTTTGTGTACGGCACTTTTAAAGAAAATCTAGTTGAACGAAGAATTTAGCTTACTTCATGAAATGTTATTGTTAAAGCAGTGAGGCCTATTGTAATGCAAGATATAAATAGCGTTATGCGCTAAGAGTGAATCTATTGCTTGAGAGCTTTTTAACCGCCGTTAAGGAAATGAGGAGTCCCAACCTCATTAAATAAATAATAAACATAAAAATTGTTTTATTTCTGAGTAGATTAAAAAAAAATGCTTTCAGAATGTTGATACTACGGTGCCTACCACCGGTTGCATTAGCGTTAGCATTAGCTATTGAATTAGCGTTTTGGTTATCTCCCAATTTTAGCACACCATGTACAGGAAATAAAGAATATAATAATATGTGCTGGTAGTGGACTACTACGATAATATTTTTATATTATTACTAAATGACACCTGCGGAGTCGGAACGGAGATCCGTTGCACTAAAATTTCGCCGTTTATCGTGCGGGAACCGTACCTTTGTTTAGGGATAAAAAGTATCCTTTCCCGGGACTCGAATCAAAGTATGTGTGTGTGTGTGTGTGTGTGTGTGTGTGTGTGTATGTGTGTGTTTACAAATGTGATTTTATATGTGTAAGTACGATTAAACTACAACTTTAATAATTCAATCAGTTTTTCAGTATCATCGTAATTTAAGGGGCTTAGATAATCTCTAACCATTTTCTTTAACTCTCTGTTATTTTTGTCAGTAATATTTAACACATTGTTTATTTTGTTGTAAATTATAGTAGACTTATTAACGTATTGTTTCATCGTGAATTCGGTTCTTACTTTAGGGAATTCAATTTTTATCCTATTTCTGCGCCCAAGTATAAGACTATGGCTGCCGTTAAAAGGCATAAGCCTATTTAGAATCGTAAGTAAAATATATAATTTCCTAACGGTTAACACTTTGCTTATTCGATACAGTACATCTGTTGGAATTCTTTTGCTCTTAAAATGTATAATTTTTAACAAACAACGTTGCGGCCTTTCTACTTCTAGTATTTTTGTTTTGCATGCACCTCCCCATACAGGAATGCAGTAGATCAAAATTGATTCTGCTAAAGCTGTGTAAATATCTTTTAGAATATTTCGCGGTGAATTAGCGTTATTTGTATTTGTTACAGGCGTAACTTGTCTTAGGATTTTAAAAATCCAATTTAATTTGACCAATTTAATTTTAACCCGGTGAGCTATTAGACTTCCTATTCATGATTGTTCTTTTCACTTCATTTATATCTGTTTCTAGTAGCACAAAGGAGTTCACCGATGACGAAACTTTGTTGTTGTATAATATATTAGAGTCACTTTTTATGTTTTGTGCTAGTTTCTTCCCAATATTACAGAAATAATTATTAATGTGGTTTATTGATTCCATTGCGTTTTGATTTAAATTAAGTAATTCATGTGTCGTGATTACATTTATTTTTAAATGTGATGTTTTTTTTATATTTTTCCATAGATCTTTATTATTGTTTAGAGACTTAGTTAATATTTTCTTTTCGTATTCCCGTTTAAGTGTTTTTATTAAATTATTGCAGTGGTTTCTATATCTGTTATATGTGATTTTTAAGATTTCATTATGTTTGTCCTTTCTTAGATTTAGCTGAAGTTTATTTCTATGTTGTATGCAGCGCAGAATACCAGGGGTAACCCAAGGCTTAAGTATAACTTGCGATTTTGGAATTTTTAAAGTTTGAGTATTATCTTTAAGCGTATCAGTTAGTAATGCTGTGAGGCGACAAGTCAAGTCATTTGGGTCATCTAGGGTGAATAAGTCAGTTAAATATTTTTGACGTAGATCATCTAAAGCCTTATCAAAATTTATTTTAGTTTTTGTTCTACTATAAGTGTAATATGGTTTAGCTTTTGAGAGGTTAAGGAGAGTAGCATAGTGGTCAGTAACTGTGATTTGCAGTATAGCTATAAAGGCTGTGTATAATGTCTTGCTAATTTTCAGCATGACATGATCCAAACAGCTTTTCTCCCTAGTTGGTAATGTGTGGCCAGCCAGGATACCAAAACCAGAGAGAGAATTTAGATATTGAGTTTTATTGTTATGTTCCTGATTTGACTCTGCAATTTTCGGTGCTATATTTATATTAATATCCCCCGTTATTATAATGTTCTTACTACTTTTTATTGTTTCCAGATGTGAACATAATGAGTCGACAAAATTAATTGTATTACTATGAGACGGAGATCGATATGGATAAATGCATAATATTAGTTTATCATGCAGGTCAATCTGTAAGCAAGATGCTTCTGTCAATTTTATTTCCTTTACTACGGCTGACAAGGACTTTTTAATATAAACTGCCACTCCATCATTTTGGTTATGATAACACGTAGTAGAGAAAGAATTGTAATTATCTATTTTCGGTGTCGGTTTGTTTGGGCTTAATCTACATTCAGTTAGTACAAGAATATCAGGAAGAAAAGATAGAGATGATATGAATATGAGAAAGTCATCAAGATTACGATAAATGGACCTAATATTTTGAGAGATTACTGTCAAGTCGTTTTTATTGATAGTCAAGTGACGAGATAGCTCATCACAACTGCATTCTATAGTTCGTACAATATCAAGATTGTCTATGTCACTCAACGTATTTAGTTTATCTTCCATAATATATCAGTAACTTGTATTTTAAGACGATTATCAATTTAAAGACATTTCTTATATGTGGAGATTTTATGTTATTATTTATTAGTATAATCCTTATTTGTTCAATTTTATTATAGTTTATAAGAGTTATTATTATTTTAATGATGTAGTGTATAGAGATTAGAGATAATATTAAGAAAAGGTTAACGTGATGTAATAATCTTATGTTGTAAATGGTGAAAATATTGCATAATTTTCCCTGTAATTTTGTGACTGAGAGAATTATTAAATTAATACTGAATAGAGATCGTGTCGAGACTAATAAAGTTTTTAAAGTTGTTATATTGGATTTAAAAAGTGAATTTAATGTGAAATATGTTTTGTTTTGCTGTAGAGTATATTGTATTATTTGTAAAGATAGGAGCAATAACTTAAAGTGTTCGTGAATGTAAGGCATTGAGTTATGAACTAAAAAATTGCATACAAGTACAAGCAAGCTATTGCCTAAACTTTTATGAAAATAAAACAGCTTATCTAGTCATTTACTTTGCTTGCCCTGTATTGATGAAGCTGCTAAAAGTTCATGAACCTGGTTTTCATTGTGCAACTGAATTACATTAGATTTTTCATTCTCTCTTACATACACCTTTCCATAAGCTGTCCAACAAAATTTAAAATTTCGTGTTTTAGCTAGATCTCGGGCTAAGAAGTAAAGACGGGCAGCTTTTGGGGTTAAATGATCGCTTAAGTATATGGGGGTGTCCTGCGTATTAAGCCCGGCGTGTTTAGCATTCAGTTTGCTATTTTTGTTTTTAACATGAACCCCCTTACTAATAAACGTTGTATAAGCTTTGAATAGTTATACAGTGTTTTGTTCCTGTCACACAAGTGACATTTTTAATTGGATTGAAAAAGACAAAACACTGTATAACTATTCAAAGCTTATACAGCGTTTATTAGTAAGGGGGTAAATGTTTTGGCCGTTCATAACGCATTCAATCGATTTGGAGAGATTGACAGCCATGTTTATAAGGTCTTCTTTGTTTTCAGTGGACGATTTTGGAATATTTCTTATTTCAAAGCAGGTTTTACGATTATTCAATTGCATTTCTTCTATTTTATTTTCCAAGAGAACAATGTAATTATGATTTTTCTTTGCCTGAGTCTCCAATTCCACAATTCGTTGTCTAAACTCTTCGTTTTGTGAAGTAAGATAAGCAACTGACAATTCTATACTTTGGTTAGTTTGCTGTATTTCTTTTAGCTTAACAGTTAGATTTTTTAGCTCGTTTGATTGCGACGTCGAGAATGATGTTAACAGAGATTTAATTTCAGCTTTAAGGCCGTTGAGTTGCGTTGTGATTGAGTCCTCCATTTTGTCTCTACATCGCTTGTTTCGCATGGAGTTGTAGTCTGGTGGAGTGGTAATTTCAAGAGTACTTGTTCTGGCGAGGTCCGATTCCGAAACTGATTTATTTAACACATTTTCAGCATGCATTTGTAAGTCGGATCTGCAAGACGGTTGCTTTTGATCGATATGAAGAGGTAACAGACAGACAGTCAGATAGACACAATTTCGCATTTATAATATTAGTATGGATGTTCGTAAGTCGTAACTCACTTCGCCTAAGCTCGACACGCGTACTAGGAACTTGCATCTGATTTATCGAGAAATTATTTAAGGTACGATCATAAAAATAACTACAAGTTAATCACCCTTTCTACATAAGGATATCCCTACTAAGTAAGTATATAAGCGCGGACGAAATTGCGCCGGCGCATTCAACGGAAAGCGTCTCACGCGAACTTTCGAAAGGACAACAGCTATCATGTATCCCTTAAGGGTTATTCTCGTGGTTTTATTAATTGTGGCTGCAATCGACGCTGCGCCTTTATTCTTGTCGTTGCTGAGCGCTTTGCTGGGAAAGGACAATGAGCACGAAAGATACCATGGCAAATACAACGACCGGCACTCCGGTTACAACGACCGACGCTACGGTTACAACGACGAGTATAGCGAGTATAATGAGAGATACAACTACGAAGCCCCTGCTCCAAGGAAGGGGAAGACGTGGTCGGATATCTGCGGTGTGCACTACCCCGACTCCGGAAAGGCTCCCGGCGCGGCGGGCGTTGTGTGTATTTAAATGTGGTGTTTAAGAATGAAGAATTGGATTTTTGAACAAGAGTTTTAAAAGTGTCTTTTATTTTGAGCTAAAAGTGTGTATTTAGGGTAATAGAGTTGGGTGTATTTATTGCAATTTGGTGTATTGTGTCATGATTCATGTGTGCAAGTTCATGGAAGTTTTGAAGTTTGAATGAATTTGATTGTGTAAGTATTAGGTATGTTTTATTATTATCTTAAAATCTTCTTTCAACTGATAATAATTTACACGAAACCGAATGCTTAATGTTTGTGTTCTTAATTTTCCTTAATCTTTTTCTTAGTTTGTGGAAACTATCATCGATAAATGCTGATTTTCTATTAATAATTTCCTCGTATGCTATACTTGTGTTTACGTTACCAATATCTCAAATGTAGAGTTGATTGTTGGATAATCTTATACTTAATACATGTTTGTTTTATTCTTTTACATTATTGATTATGATTATTTTGGTTTAATCCTTCGATCGCGGATTCTTGGAAATTCTATTGTATTCTATTGTTGTCGCGATCACCGGTGCTCTTATGGTACTTGAAGGATTAATTAAACTTTTAAGAGAAATCAAATTAGAGTGATAATAAATTAAAGATTTATTTTGGAAGTCGACGACGCATGATGCAACCTACTGTTAAAAAATTGTAACAAATTATGTAAGATTATGTAAATAATGTTGGAGTGCAATAAAATTGTTAAAAACCGCAATATTTTTACTTGTAACACTTAGTAAATAGACCGTGAAATTTTAAAATAACGCATTGCCGTCCAAACGCGGAATTTTGGTTTGAATGTCGAATAATGACACTTTTTGTCGGGTACGATGGCTACAGGAAAAAAATCTGAAACATACTTATCATGGGAATTGAAATATTATATTTTATAACTATATAAATTGCACATAACATTTTGCTTGAAGTAAACCTACCACTAATAAATATTACGGTCTTAAAGACGTCATTGGAAATAACTAGTGCGAAGTTTTGGGGGTTTTACGAGCGTAATAAGGGAATATTGTAAGGGTACTTCTGTAATGTAATAATTTAGTGAGGGCCCAACGTCGGTGTTGCCATAGCCCGCACGTGCGCCGACCGCCTCAGTTTGCCGCCATTAGAGAGAGGCCGACAGAAATATTTGACCAGAACTCTAGTTGGGAAAAAACAAACTACATCATAGTGTTAATGTTACATAATATTTTCTTAGAGGCTTCCATTAAGAGGCGAGGTTAAAGGCCCTGCTTGTCCGCTTCCTGATAAGTGACGAATAGGATATCCATCAATTAACTTGACAGATCAAGTATGGAGAATCTGTCAAAAAAGTTGTGAATAGCCTATTCGGCACTTTATCATAAAGTGGGGAAATAGGCCCTTAGGGTTTATACAGACGAACTGCAATCCAACCGCAAATTGCAGTTCAAGTGCAGTTTGAATGCAGCTTACACGACTACAATTGAACTGCAAATCATCATCAACTGCATTCAAACTGCACTTCAACTGCAATTTGCGGTTGGATTGCAGTTGAAATGCGGTCCGTCTGTATACACCCTTAGAGTCAATTCATATCGATAAAAGTAAGGATACGCGACGCGACGTAGCGATACAAAATTAAAATCTTATATAGCGTGACATTTCAATTTTGTTTTGCTTTTACACATTGCTCAGTCGCATTGTTTTGTTTCTGTGTGAACTGATCCTTAGGGTCAGTTCATACTGAAACAATGCGATGAGGCGATAATCAAATATGAAAATATAAGCCTTTTAAAATTGAGACAGGCAGCACGTCAATTACTCAAAGTGCATGTTCTTGTGTAGCAAATAATAATGAATAAAGTACAATTTTTAATGGCTCTCTTAAGTCGCGTTGCAATGTGAACCGACCGTTTATAGGTAGAATTTCAATCAAAAATTCAATAAGCGTGCATTCATTGCGGTAGAAGTGGTTGAAGTATTTGTCTAAACAATGGATATTACATACTATTATTGAGTACCACAGAAATGTAGAGTCAATATGAAATATGCATTGTTTACAGATGTCATCATAAGGGTCAATTCAGACCGCAACGGGACGAGGTGAGGCGAGGCGCGACGCGGCATAAATTTGTATGGATTTGACAGATTTCAATTGCGTGAGACGTCTTGCGAATCTGTCAAATCCATATAAATTTAGAAACGCATCTATGCGTCGCGTTGCGGTCTGAATCAACCCTAAGGGTGGGTTGCACGGTGCACCAGAGGCGTGGTTAAAATTAAAGTTATGGTTATAGTTAAGGCTAATTTAGCTTTGACCTTAACTTAAACCTTAAATTTGACCACAGAAATTGACAGATGTCTGTTGAGTTTAATTTTTATTAAGGTATAACTGGTAATGGGATTGGGAGTATAAAAAATTGAATTATCCGAAAAAATCGACAGGAAAAATATAAACTGTTCAACAATTTTCACGAAATTTAGATATACGAGTAAGTATGAGCGGTTATGGTTAAATATATATGGCATCGGACGTCATATTTAACGGTAAACTAAGATTTGACATTTTGCACTGTAGTTATTGTTAAAGTTACAGTTTTAGTTAAAGTAAGTTGGTGCAACCCACCCTAACTGTTCATCGTTGACCTATCCCAGATAACCTGTGTAATCTGACTACTGAGGTCACGGTTTAACATTAAACTTGAGTTGTCAGTCAAGTTGGTAAATCTTGACATTTATTTAACAACAATAATTATCCTGCAAGAATGTTTTATGACCAAAATCAGGACTTTCGTCGCAATCTTGTAATGTAACACTGGAGACGCAGTTATTTCGCTTCCACTTCCTGGTATCATCCAAGCATTATTTTATTTACTTAATTCAAATTTAGTAAATAAAATAATGCTTCTTTTATTTACTAAATTTGAACATAATTTAATGTCTAATGAAGACAGTAAAATATGTCAAAATTTGAGGAGTAGAGATAAACTACAATAACATGGCGCACCCCTCCAAAATTCAAAACGTTTGAAGTGCGTTGTCTTGCGCGGTCGGCTAGTTATGATTAGTTGACACACAAATCTTGGTAATAACTAATAAAGGTACAATTCCGTGCATCGCGATCGATCGCGGTCGCGCACGACCTACGACTGTCGTCGGACGCTCGCGACCATAGTCAGCGTATGAAAATGTATGGCACCGTTTCCGAGGCCCGCGACTGGCGCGCGCGTCCTATGACAGTCGTAGGCCGTGCGCGGCCGCGATCGATCGCGATGCACGGAATTGTACCTTAAGTGACATTAAGTGAAATATTACGAGTACTGGTTGATTGGTTGAATACTTACAACGACATACAAACTCTTTCATAAGGATGTGACTACACACATTGAAGCAGTAATTTGGAGGGGCGCGCCATGTTATTGTATTATCTCTACACAATGATATTATAATATTATGAAAAATGCATAATATCATTGGGAGTACATAACATTAATAACGGTTTTAAATAGGTTTCTATGAATGGGCAATGAACATTACCACTGACTACGTGAACCACGATCGTTATAATAGCCGTTGAACCTAGGCTCCAAAATAAAATCCAGTATACTGACCACTGACCAGTGACCAGTGACGCATAATATATCCGAAGCCATATTGCACCGGTGTGCCATTACTCAATAGTGAGCATAAAGTTAATATACCTAGCGGAATAGAGAAACAAAGGCCTGAGCAAGCGAGATGCCACTATCAGTAACACCGCGTGGTAAAAAGAGACGTGTGATACATGACAGCAGCACTCTTTTTTTGACGTCCAGTCGGCACGTGCCGCACGTTGTCAATATAATCTCATAGAATTCATGTTCAATCATGCTTGTGTAAGTGTATACGTACACATATTTTTCACACAGATGAAAACCAATTTTGGTTACGTTTGACAGCTCGAGATTGTTGCTCTATTCCGATAGGTATATTAACTTTATGATAGTGAGTCAAGTGTGACATGCTAATTCCTAAAAAAAGTCATACATTAATATGTCAAAGCTGATGTACGTATTGGAACTAATGTGACGACCTCTGTGGCTCAATGGGTAGAGTGTGTGGCAACTCAAGCCGGGTTCGAATCCCGCCGACGGAACAAAAAGTTTTTCAATGTTCCTGGGTCATGGATGTGTATTAAGTATATGTATGATAAATCTTAAATATATGTATAAGTAGTATAAAAGTATTAAATAATTTTCCGTGGTACCCGTAACACAAGTCCTTCAGGTACAGCACGGGGCCAGATTGACGTTGTGTGAAGCATCCATGGATATTATAGATATTATTATTATAATGTATGGAACTGTATGGACTGTATGGAATGAATTATAGATGTCATGAGCATAAAACAGTACACTGGAAATTATTTCGGAACATACACATTACACACCGTACTATAATACAACTCTACACTTTCAACAGGCGATCAGCTGATCTCCAGACACGCCGTGTATGAATCATTGTATGCAGTTACGTATCGTGACCTTGCATATATATGAAAATGCTCGCCGAACGAGTTTCGATTTCCGCCAAAAGACCGGAATGACGCGTTGAGTAACTGGGGAAGTTCATACAACTCGTTTTTGTTGTTTTACTAAAAGTAGTAAGTATAGTAACTACAAGTAGTAAAAAATAAATAATAAACATAATATTTTTATTTATTTATAGGTGCCTCCGGTTCATCTAGCAGCAGAATCTTAGAAATGCGTTTTGTCTACACAATTATGAAAATATTAATAAATTGAATATTCAAAATAATAGGCATATTAGAATAATACTTTATTATTATTCTGTTACGTTGAACAATTAAAAAGAAATCATTTCTACGTTATGAATACTAAACTATCCCTGCTTTGTTTTCTTCAACTCATATTTACCATACCTTCACTGTTACCATCTTAATCCTTTGCCAGATGATCCTGGGATTATGAATCTTTTGTACACAAAAAAAAAACTTGATTTTCTATGGAATATTTTATTTTCTGCTAATTTTTACACCGTTTAGACTGTCGCTATTGCAGAAATATTATATTTTAAATAAGTTATAAACAAACGACACCAGCTTTTCCAAGTTTCCTGTTGGAGTCAGGGTACAGCACCTTGCACAGCTGCGACCAGGTCCTGCCCTTCTTCGGAGGGTTCACAGGCTTCTGGTAAGTGGCCTTGTAGACTCCAGGATAGTACACTTGAGGATTAAAATATAACCTGTTCTCGTAATTTTCTTCAGGATAAAAGTCGTACATCCTCTCATCTTGGGGGTAATATGGCAAATCTTCTATCTCAGTCTTGAATACGCTCTTGAAAAGAGACAGAAGAGACAAAGCCTCGGTTGCAGCTAAGATTATCAGCAGCAAGTATATTCGACACATGTTGTGGTTAAATTCGACATTTGAGGTTGAAAGTGATGCAGGATTCACTTATTTTAGTTTTTATAGTCAGCGTATGAATAAGCTTTCTAACGTGTTTAACACGATAGTTATTATGATGCAAAGAACTGTACAAAGTAACAAAGGAGGTGACATTACAAGTATTAAATACATAATAAAGTGTTATGAGTGATCATTTTATTTTTATCCTTACTTATAGTCAAAATGCAAATTAAAATATCAAAGAAACTGAATTCGTATCGAACACACACTTCTGTTTGTGAAAAAAATTAATAAAAATAAGCCTTAATATTTAATTGCATAATCATAACAATAATTGGCACTATTAATAACTAACATTTTAAGTTTAAGGAACATTAGGTTGTCACAATTTAAAAACAGAGATTGAAAAACTATTAAATGTTATTCAAGTAAAATGCTTTAATTTAAAACAGTGGCTTAAAAACTTACAAGAAATATACCGTGGTTCATTAAAATTGTTTAGTTTGTTCGTACGTAGCAATAACATTTTCTCAAATGTTACTTTTAGGAAATTTTCCTAGAATGTTTTTGTAAGAGGCTCACCCAGTATTTTCGTTACCCAGTTATAATTCTATGATAATTTGTTTTAATACGAATAATTATTGTTTACATATTTTGATAATATAACCTTTTTGTTTTAGTATTAATTTAGCACAAAATATTACTGCAATATTTTCACGCTAGACTCTAGAGGCAGCACCAGCACGGACAGTATAATAAATGTTCGACGTTTGACAACATAATATATTATATTTCTGACAATATTACGATATGACATAATGTGCAACATGTCGGATTTTCAAGGATTAACCCTTCGATCGTGGATTATTGGAAATCTATTGTTATTCTATTGTGTCTCGCTCACGGGTGAGATTATGGGACTTGATGGGTTAATGACTGTATGTGGTAGTAGCGCCCTGTGCTCTAACCTTTACGTCCCCTATTTGGAAAGTGGATAAAATTATAGACATACCACCCCGGCTTTGCCTGGTGCTCCGCTGGAGTCGGGATAGTGGACATTACATATTTCAGTCCAGGTCTTACCCTGTCTAGGTGCGTCTGTGCGAAGGTAAAAATCATTGTATCCACTGTAATATCCACGAGGGTATCCATTGTATCCACGTGCGTATCCGTTGTATCCAGCGTATCTGCGTGGATAGTATCCTCGAGAATATCCACGACCATATCCATATCCATTGGCATATCCATTGTATCCATTTGCGTATCCGCTGTATCCGCTGGCGTATCCATTGTATCCACTAGGATATCCGTAATATCCACTTGCGTATCCATTGTATTCGCTTGGATATATACAGTCGTCTTGAGTGTAGTAGCCGCTAGTATCCAGATTGTAGTCTTTACCGAAAAATGCTTTTATGAGAGGAAGGACTGTAGCCTCCCCAGTAACGATGAAGCAGAGCAGAGCCAGAAAAACTTTAGCCGCAGCCATTTTAGAATGGATAATAATGTGACGGAGTATAGTAAAACTTACAGAAGAAGACACTATGGAATGATCCAAGATGCGTATGTGCAGGCTTTTATATTGCAGAAAACAAATTATTGACGTGCATTTTTTAATTTATTTTATAGGTCCAGTGTCATCCGGGTGCAGAGAACAAAGGAATACATAAACATCCTGCATGGACGTCTGTGTTCAGATATATTTTGCCTCTTACATGACCTTTATGCTAACTACATAGGGATCATCATCAAAGTTCTGAGTATAATAAATTTTAACGGACTATAACTATTACGGGTTGAGTGGATTTTTAAACGATTATGAAGATACCAGACGACGTGTTTTCCGCATTCTCCTTAAAATGCTTTCACTGACTAGAGAATGGTTTTCCACATATTTTAAGACTTGTTTTAGTAAAAAACAGTTGCTTAAAGATAGTGCAGGTGTTTAATATAGAGGCACATAATATTAACCTGTCTATCTAAACCTGAATATACAGAGTGTAATAAAATAAGGAAGTGTGTTAATTATGTACCATCCAAGTAGAATAAGCTAAGTAATAATTGTATGTGGGATTAAAGCCCGTCACAGACCTAGCTATAATATATATTAATATGTTTATAGCTAGGCATATTAATATATATTTTCTATACTAATTTTCGCGTGACCACACACTCAGCCATAATATATATTTCTGTGACATGTGGATTAAGTATAGATTAATATGCCTTGCTATAAATATATTAATATATATTATAGCTAAGTCTGTAACGGGCTTAATATACATATTAATCCTTCGATCACAGATTCTTGGAAATCTATTGTGATTCTAGTGTTGTCGCGATCACCGGTGATCTTATAGCTTGATAAAGATGCATCGGAGGACACCAGTCGTTTTCATTTAAATCTCAAAAAGTCCAAACTCTTCAAAAAATAATTGATAATACTTTAGACTCTAAAGTTCTCCTTTAACCTCTAAAGTTAAGAGGGAGTGTCCCTTGTATAGAGTTTACTGTGAAAGTGACACCGCTGAAAGAGCAAATTTATTTTGTAGTGTGTATGGGTAAGTTAAAGTAAATTCTCTTGAATTGGTGATATTAGAAGATTACACGTTTTTCAAAATACTCTTATGGTGCATAGTAGACTAAAGACAAGATACACATGAACTCTTAAAAGAACGTTTTCTAAGGAAGTAATTTAAATTCCCGAGATAACTTCTATTCCTCAACATTATTTCAGAGAAGTTTCCACGAGAGTTTTTTACTCAGCCATTTTTGAGATGTTATTTTGTCGGGCAGTAAAATTTTTGTCGGCGCGGAGAGAGCACGTCCGACGTAAATGCAATGGAGACATTTCTATTATCCCCACTCGGATACCTTTATTGTCCACTACACACGACTCTACACACTACACACTACAGTGTACACTCGCTAAATAATTTCGATTTCGTGCGCAAAGGATCGTAAATCATGATGAATGTTGTGAAAATTGTTCGACCATTTTGGTAATGTAGGTACAGGTAAAAATGGTGATAAAAAAACTTGCAATATTACGGTCTTCAGTTAGCTAAAGCCCTTAGAAAGATTGGATGTGAGGTCGCGAGGCGCTGCGATGCAGTTTGAAACGAGCCATTCAAATTTCAAATAAGTAGTCAGTTTGGTTCAATAACAATATCTAGTCTGTCAATTATTGTCAAGAATAGGGGTCTGAATCTTAGGTACCCCGTCACTCTATAGTCTATCTATACCGAGTATTTAAGGGAAAGGAGTCGGCATAAAACATTGGACAAAAGAATTCGCCCGTGAAAAGTGTAATTTACTTTAATTACCTTTTGTTTATCTTATCGACATCCTTGGCCGGTATCTTTTGTGATTTTATATATTATTCACTAGCTGTTGCCCGCGACTTCGACCGCGTTAGCATAGTAGATCACATCCCAAGTACAAAAATATTCAATGTACTGAATTGACTTTCCTACGATTTTATTATATAAAGATCGTGGCTTCGCTTGCGTAATTTAGGAATTTCACGCAACCGTACATTTTCCCGCAAAAAATAGCCTTTGTCCCTTCACGTGGTCTATTCTTCATGTTAGCCAATCGTTGATGTTTGTGGGTTTTGGTGAGTGTTTGTGGATGTTCGTGGATGAACACCAACGACTACGCCAACATAAAGACCAAGACGAAGATGAAGACCAAGATCAACACCAAGTCAAACGCAAACAGCAAAAGTCCAACACCGACACCAACACCAACGCCAACATGAAGACCAAGACCAACGCCAACATGAAGACCAACACAAACACCAACTCAAACACTAACGCCAACGCCAGCACCAACGCCAACGCAAACACCAACACAAACACAAACCCAATCGCCAACGCCAATGCCAATCCAAACATCCACGAACACGCACAAATATCCACAAACACCCTCAAACACCCACGAACACGCACAACTACTCACAAACACCCACGAACACCCACAAACACCAACGAACACGCACAAACACCACAAACCCTTACAAACACTCACAAACATCCACGAACACGCACAAACATTCACGAGCACCCACAAACACCGGCGTTGGCGCAGGCATTGGCGTTGGAGTTAGTGTTGGTGTTAGTTTTGGTGTTGGTGTTAGTGTTGTTGTTTGTGTTGGTTCGTGGATGTCCGTGGGTGTTCGTGGGTGTTTGTGTGTTTGTAGATGTTCGAGGGTGTTTGTGTGTTCGTGGATGTTCGTAGGCGCTCGTGTCTGTTTGTGGGTACTCGTGGATGTTCGTACGGTTTGTGGGTGTTCGTGGGTGCTCGTGAATGTTTGTGAGTGTCCGTGGATGTTTGTGAGTATTTGTAAGGGTTTGTGGTGTTTGTGCGTGTTCGTGGGTATTTGTGGGTGTTTGTGGATATTTGTGCGTGTTCGTGGATGTTGGCATTGGTGTTGGTATTTGTGTTGGTGTTTGTGTTAGTGTTTGCGTTGGTGTTGGCATTGGTGTTGGCATTGGCGTTGGCATTGGCGTTGGTGTTGGTAATGGCTTGGCTAGTGTTGGGGTTGGCGTTGATTTTTGGGTTTGTATTAGTGTTGGTGTTTGTGTTTGCGTGATATCGTTGGTCTTGGACTTGGCGTTGGTGCTGGCGTTGGTCTTGGACTTGGAGTTAGTTGGTTTTGGCGTTGGTGCTGGCGTTTGCGTTGGACTAGGTGTTGGTGTTAGTCTTCATGTTGGCGTTGGATTTAGTGTTGGTTTTCATGTTGGCGTTGGCGTTGGTCTTGGTGTTGGTGTTGGACTCGATGTTGGAGTTGGTGTTGGCGTTGGCATTGGCGTTGGCGTTGGCGTTGGTGATGGTGTTGGAGTTGGTGTTGGTGGTTGTGTTGGTGTTGGACTCGATGTTGGAGTTGGTGTTGGTGCTGGCGTTTGCGTTGAACTAGGAGTTGGTGTTAGTCTTCATGTTGGCGTTGGACTTAGTGTTGGTCTTCATCCTTCCAACACCTCCTCCAACATTGAGTCCTACACCAACACCAACACCAACACCAACACCCACACCAACACCAACGCCAACGCCAACGCCAACGCCAACGCCAACGCCAACGCCAACGCCAACGCCAACGCCAATGCCAACGCCAACACCAACACCAACTCCAACATCGAGTCCAACATCGCGTTGGACTAGGTGTTGGTGTTAGTCTTGATATTGGCGTTGGACTTAGTGTTGGTCTTCATGTTGGCGTTGGCGTTGGTCTTGGTGTTGGTGTTGGCGGATGTTCGTGAACTTGGTGTTGGTGTTGGTGTGTGTTTTGGTATTGGTGTTGGTGTTGGCGTTGGCGTTGGAGTTGGCGTTGGAGTTGGCGTTGGCGTTGGCGCTGGCGTTGGCGTTGGTGTTGGCGTTGGCGTTGGTTTGGTCTTCATGTAGGCGTTGGCGTTGGCGTTGGCGTTGGCGTTGGTGTTGATGTTGGTGGTGGTGTTGGTGTTGGACTCGATGTTGGAGTTGGTGTTGGTGTTGGTGTTGGTGTTGGTGTTGGTGTTGGAGTTGGCGTTGGCGCTGGCGTTGGGGTTGGCGTTGGTGTTAGCGTTGGCGCTGGCGTTGGGGTTTGCGTTGGTGTTGGCGTTGGCGTTGGCGTTGGCGTTGGTTTGGTGTTGGTGTTGGTCTTCATGTTGGCGTTGGTCTTGTTCCTCATGTTGGCGTTGGTGTTGGTGTCCGCGTTGGACTTTTGCTGTTGGCGTTGGTCTTGTTCCTCATGTTGGCGTTGGTGTTGGTGTCCGTGTTGGACTTTTGCTGTTGGCGTTTGACTTGGTGTTGATCTTGGTCTTCATCTTCGTCTTGGTCTTTATGTCGGCGTAGTCGTTGGTGTTCATCCACGAACATCCACAAACACTCACCAACACCCACAAACATCAACGAACACCCATGAACATCCAAAAACACCCACGAACATCCTACATTCACACAAACACCCTTGATATTGGCGTAAGCGTTGGCGTTAGTCTTGGTGATGTCGTTGGTCTTGGACTTGGTGTTGGTATTGGCGTTGGTCTTGGACTTGGTGTTGGTGTTGGTGCTGGTGTTGGTGTTGGTCTTCATGTTGGCGTAAGCGTTGGCGTTGGTCTTGGTTTTAGCGTTTGCGCTGACGTTGGTCTTGGACTTGGTGTTGGTGTTGTTGGGCGTTGGCGTTATCGTTGGACTTGGTGTTATGTTGGTGTTGGTCTTCATGTTAGCATTGTTGTTGGTGTTGGTGTTGGTCTTGGTGTTGGTCTTGATGTAGGTCTTGGTGTTGGTATTGGCCTTGGCGTTTGACTTGGTGTTGGTGTTGGTCTTCATATTGGCGTTAGCGTTGGACTTGGTGTTGGTGTTGGCGTTGGTGCTGGCGTTGGCATTGGCGTTGGACTAGGTGTTGGTGTTGGTCTTCATATTGGCGTTGGCGTTGGTCTTGGTGTTGGTGTTGGTCTTCATGTTGGCATTGACATTGGTCTTGGTCTTCATGCTGGCGTAAGCGTTGGCGATGGTCTAGGTGATGGTGTTGGTTTTCATGTTGGCGTTGACGTTGGTCTTGGTCTTCATGTTGGCGTAAGCGTTGGCGTTGGTGCTGGCGTTGGCGTTATCGTTGGATTTGTTGGTGTATGTGTTGGTCTTCATTTTTGCGTTGGTGTTGGTCTTGGTCTTCATGTTGGCGTTGGCGTTGGTCTTTGTGTTGGTGTTGGTCTTCATGTTGGTGTTGGCGTTTGAGTTGGCGTTGGTATTGGTCTTCATGTTGGCGTTGGCGTTGAACTTGGTGATAGTGTTGGTGTTGGTCTTCATGTTGGCGTTGGCGTTGGTCTTGGACTTGGTGTGGTGAGTGTTTGTGGATGTTCGTGGATGTTCGTTGACACCAGTGTCTGTGTATATTTCTTTAGAATATCTTTGAAAAATATTACTTGGGACGTGATCTACTACGCTACCGTGGACGAAGTCACGGGCAACAGCTAGTTATACGTGTAGATGTTACCGCTTGCCTGAAATTTCGTTTATCGAAATTCGTGTTACGCGTGGAAACTGAATGAGAATGAAAATATTATCCTACGTCCTTTTGATACTACTTTGTGATAATAATTAGTAGCTTCCAGGCTTTGGCTATATTGTATTCCTAAAAATATAAGTTCGCTAAAATCGGCAGTATGATTTTTTACAAGCACAAAAGTTCTGTAATGCCAAAAATATCCGTTGTGAATTCAACTTCAAACATGGAGTGTTTGAAGTTATATAGATCAATTTAATTCGACGGCTAAAAGTAGGTCGAAACTATAAATAATTCTGTAAAACAATTTACTAGCGTTATAAAAATTCAATCATAGCAAAAGGTATCATGGTCAGTACGTGAGAGGCGCCCAAATGCCGAAGTCTGTTTTAAATTCAACGCAATGGCGAGTTTTCCAACGTAATGGTGGCACACTAGAACGAAAAACGCAGCGTTTTTAAAAGAAATATTACTCACCAGTTGTGATAACGATGCGCTTTACGATGGACTTCCGTTATGTGACCTGAAAAAGTTGGAAAGAAGTCGTTAGATGCAGGCTCATAAAAAGCTAACGTCTTGAGATTAGAAATGAGAAAATCTATATTTTATGTCGATGGTCAAAATATGTAGGCTTATAAATAATGTTTGAAAACATGATAATTTCAATCTAAATTAAGATTTTTTTTAAATTAAATCAAATAAAGCCACCAAGATCTTTAAATCGCACTTTTCCGCGAGTATGTCTCTACGTTAAGGTGATGCTCAGAGGAGAAACTAAATACCTCTATGGGTCTAAACACACTAGGCTGAATTACGCCGGCGTAATTTACATGGCCGAAATTACGTTCAGCCGCCTACGTCTGATGCGACACACTATAAATTATGCGAAGAGCCGAAATTTTGCGGCGTAATTTCCGTTGCTCAACGTGCGTGCAAGTGAGTATTTAAAATTCTCAGATGTAACATGTGTTAACTCTTTGGAGTTAAGGTTGGATTTGCTATGTTCGGTTTTGATAATTCCGTCGCGTATAGTGTGTTGCTATACAAAACATTACCGCCGAATCGCTGCCGAGCTTTACGCTCGGCTCGACGGAAATTCGGTTCGCGACGGAATTTCGGCATAGTGTCGCGTCTGTCGCGTTCCGTCCGTATTTTGTATGCGTTTGATACGCGGCGTAAACGTGGCGGAATTTACGTCGGCGTAATTCAGCCTAGTGTGTTTAGACACTATTACTTATATATTTCGAACTACAAATGTTGCAGGATAGAGTAGGCGTTACGACGGGCTTTTATTTTTGTAGACAACAATGGTATTTAGTGTTAACTGGTAGGATATGTACGGTAGGTGACGATAGGGCTTATAGTAGCACCTCTGGACAGAGAATTTGTAAAAAAGTGCGAGGAGTGTACCTATATATTATTATAGTTGTATGTCATGGTTTTGTATAAATATATCTTCAACCGATATCATAGTAGGTTCTGTGAGATTACATGAGATTCAGTGTCTAGTTTTATTAAACTCTAGACATATAATATTATGTTATAGTTCTTGCAATCTAAGAGTGCGCGTCGCCTTTATTTGTAGTTGGAAATGTGAATAGACATTTTCGTTAGTGTGCGTACCCGACGGAGCAGTCAGTAGCGTGCGAGCCATGTACGCGTGCATAGATATGGTCACTCACACAACTAAGGGCGACGCGCACTCGTAGATTGCAAGAACTATGTGTGATGGGCCGAAAGTTGTTTGAACCGAATACGAACTTCGGCCGAACTTTCGGCAAAAATGAAAAATTCGGTCGAAGTTCGGCCGAACTTCGGTTCAATTTCGCCGCGCTTTTTCGTGTTGTGACTTGTTTACGCACTTGCTGCAAATATTGCTAGGTGTGCCCCGCCCGCACTCCGCACTTCCCCGCGGACGCGGGGCCGTTAGCCAGCTAGTCATTAGTAAATTGTAAAGAGTAAAGTCAAAATTTTTGTTGAAGTGAAAACTTCTTTAGCGGCGTTGAGCACTTTTGTGGGATGGGTAAAAACTGTGAAACTCGCGTCAGATTTTCGTGTTGATGGAAAAACCATAGAAAAAAAAGACGGTTGGAGAGTAGTGTTTTGTGTCGAACTCGAACTCGAAAACTCGACAACTCGAACTCGAAAACCGTAAGACGGTTGGAGAGTAGTGTTTTGTGTCAAACTCGAACTTGAAAACTCGAAAACTCGAACTCGAATTGTAAGGGGTTTCGATTAATTAAAAAAAATCGATTTATTAAACATCGATTTTCATAAAAAATGGGTTAAAAATTTAATCGATTGTAAGGGTTTCGATTAATTAAAAAAATAGATTTTTTAATAATCGATTTTCATAAAAAATGGGTTAAAAATGCATAACGTTAATTAATCAAGTTTTCAAGTAAGAAAGATTTCTAAGGCTGGTTTGGTTAGTAAGAAGAGCGGTTTAATTTTGTGTTTTGTTTGTAAGTAACCAAAATTTTTTGAGACTGGGTCGTTAAAAATACCAATTTAAGTTTTTTGCTTATCACGTACTTTTTGTAATTCAAATAAGTAAATGACTATGAATGAGTATAGTTCTTGTATCAGACTTATTTTATTTCACTGGTAGTACAGATAATATGTTTTTTTTCATTAATTTCTATTATGATAGTGCAAGTATATTTAGTGCCGAATGTTCGGCATTTTAACCGAAATTCGGCCGAATGACGAAGTTCGGTTCAAGCTGCCGAAGTTCGGTTAAACCGAATGTAAAACATTCGTTGGGTGGGCCGAAATTCTTCGGCCCACCCCTAATAATAGGATAACAATCTAAGCACAAATAAAATTAAATTAAGAAATTTAAAAAAAACCCCGCCAAACGCAACGCATAACTTTAAAAAGTAATGAAATAATATATTTTACTGACTTTAAGTTTAAATAATTTTTAAGTGTAAAGTAATATTTTAGTCCATAATTGTGGTCACGGTGTGTCGGGGGACCGCTAATGTAGGTAGATGTTTGATTTCACATAACATTATAGTTTAGGTCAGTTCACAGCGAACTGAATCGAGACAATCAGCGACTATATTGTGGCAATACAAAATGCAAAAGTCGCTTTTGTGGTAGTTTACTAGGCGGTCCCCCGACACACCGTGACCACAATTATTATGGACTAAAATATTACTTTACACTTAAAAATTATTTAAACTTAAAGTCAGTAAAATATATTATTTCATTACTTTTTAAAGTTGTTTGGCGGGGGTTTTTTTTAATTTCTTAATTTAATTTTATTTTATGCTTTTTAATTTTGTGTTGATTATAGTGCAGAATTTCCGATCATATCCTAATGAATACAATCTATATAATATATCCTCTTGGAAGAGGCCGTCAATATGAGCCTAAACATACCTCCACTCTGGGTACATACCTACAAAGCTCGGCTCCTATATAGAATCCAGGTGATGCTGCAGCAGCAGCATGCAAATGTTTACTGTGTATCTACGTCGTACTGGTTGTCGCAAACAAAATGAGCCCAAACACGAAACCTCTGCTCTAAGTTGGTGAGGAGTTGGGTATCCCGTATCCTTATGATATCCAGGTGATGCTGCAGCACCACGTCAACTTTTCATTAATGTGTATATATTCATAAGTGTCACGATGGTTCTGGTGAATGCAAAATAGAAAACCCATCAAACGACTGCAAGTTGCTAATCGGCCTATCACGAACCAGATAAACCGTGATATTTCAGTAATAAGTAGGCTGATGATGATGAACTATAGCTAAGAACACTCTCAGTCATGTCAGCTTTCAAACAAAAAAAACTAGATCAAAATCGGTCAACCCGTTTGGACGCTACGATGCCACAGACAGACATACAGACAGACAGACAGACAGACACGTCAAACTTATAACACCCCTCTTTTTGGTCGGGGGTTAAAAAAATCTACAATCTAGTGTATTTAGACTTTAGTTTAATATATATTTTTTAGGGTCCCGTAGTCAACAAGGAACCCTTGTAGTTTCGGTCTGTCCGTCCGTCTGTCTGTCTGTCTGTCTGTCCGCGGTTTTGTTCAGAGGCTATAGGACCTACAAAGCTGTAAATTGGCATGAATGCACATATTAATAATGCCTTCCCTACAGATCAAGCAGGGATGATTTTTTTTTCGCGTCCACCCCATCGTGTGGGGTATCGTTGGATAGGTTTTTTTTAATAATATTATGAGTATTTATAGATAATTTTCCGATTTAGGGATCCGTTTGTGAAATATTAAGTTTTGAAGTGAAAAAAATAGTTAGAGTCCAGTGTCCCCCCCCCCCCCCTTCTACCAGCTAAACGGTTGCTTCTGGAAATGTGAAAAAATTTACGGTAGTAGGAAATATGCTGAATTTAAAAGGAAAACTATCACGGCTAAGAAAACTTCATAAGTTATTGAGCGATCAACTAAAAAAAATCGGCGAAGTATAAAGGAACTTTTCGTTCAAATTCCTTTGAAAGTAACTGTTATGATGTTGTTAGTAGTGTAAAACCCGTTATAAATGTACATTCCTTGACCATACAAAAATAAAAAAAAAACAAGCATAACTAGGTACTACGGAACCCTATATGTATATTGCGCGTGGCCCGACATGCACTTGGTCGGATTTTTTTCTATAATGGTTCGTGGTTATCGCGCAACCCGCTTTTTAAAATATTTATGGCCTATTTCACCGCTTCCTGATAAGGTGCCCGATAGGGTTATTTGACAGATTTTCCATACTCCATCTGTCAAATTAGGTGGTGGATAGCCTTATCAGGAAGCGGTGAAACAGGCCCTTAAAATTTTAAATTCCTTGGAGCTCGTGTTAGTATAAAGTCCTTATTCTGTAAGGTACAGACTACAGCCGCCTTCAATATGGGGAGAGTCTTTTATCCTAGAATATCTTTGATTGAAATTTTGTCATTTTAATATGTCCTCAGCTGAGTTACCGAATGTAAAACGGGAATGAAAATCGTAACATTTTTCAATTACTCCCCCAACAAAAGCCTCGAATCGGTTCATTTTGGGCACAAAGGATTCTTATTATTACGGTTGTTTACATTTGTAACGAATGTTTACAGTTGTTATGTAAATATTGTTTTTAATAAGACAAATATTTTAATTAGATTACATTATGTAATCTTGTGAATTATACCTGTAATTACTTTTGCTTAGGTAATAGGAAGTAATTAATGAGGGCCCTTTATTCTTTTGATTTACTGCTAATGTATTTAGAATTTTAGACCAACAACCATTTTGCACGTCGGTAAAAGCCTCTGACGATGATAATTACGATAGCTTTAGTATCTTTCACAAGTAAGTTGTTGACTTTCATAATTGATAGGTGTAATGAGTTTTGAATAGTGCAAGTATTGTTTTCGCGACATACATATATTATACTGGTGCAAGATCATGTACTTATTAATAATATCCTTCAAGCCCCATAAGAGCACCGGTGATCGCGAGTCGCGACAACAATAGAATACAATAGCATTTCCAAGAATCCGCGATCGAAGGAATAATAATAATAGGACCTACAATAGGACGTTAAGATGTCCGGCTAAAATTCCATACTAATATTATTGATACGATTTATGTCTGCCTATCGGTCTATGTGTGTCTATTAGGTCTGTCTGTTGTTAGTATTACCCCTTTCACGCTAAAACCACTGACCTTACTTCATCTGTAGATATTTTTATTCCTGAAAGATCTAGATCGTGGAAAAATTTACGGTTCCCGCCGAACAATATTACGAGAATTTGGGCGCAACCGTTGCGGCTAACTTCTAATCTAGTCTACCTATAAAGGTGATCGCACATATTTTATCAGCACGCTCACGCCGAACGCGCCGAATGAACCGCATTTTAAAATTCGTTGTATAAATTATGTGAAACCTCGCACATTGTTTTTGTTTCGTATCGATATAAATAGTTATTTTAATTCTGCTCAAACATGTATTTTTGCAGGACAGACTACTTATTAAGTTATTCTGCGTTTCCCATTGTCGGTTTTGTATTTTTAGTATACTCACGTCCGTAATGTATATCACTATGATAATGACGTTAGACGTATTAAGCGCTTGATTTATTTTAGGTAAAGTCCCTTTGGACTGAATCATTGGACCCACCAAAAACATACCTGTTAAAATAGGGCCTAGTTCCTATAGGCTAACTGTTGGTCTAAAAAAAGAGTTGAAATCCAATCCAATGCCAAGTTCAGATGCACTTCATCGATCATAATCATCTTTATCAACAGCCTGATCCATAATACTTCTAATTTGAACTTGGCAGGTTATTTAAATTCTATTAATATTATCTAATTATATAATTAATCAAGTGTAACGCATAGCACAAAAACCTGCCAAGTTCAAATTTAGAAGTATTATGAATCAGGCTGTTGATAAAGATGATTATGATCGATGAAGTGCATCTGAACTTGGCATTGGATTGGATTTCAACTCTTTTTTTAGACCAACAGTTAGCCTATAGGAACTAGGCCCTATTTTAACAGGTATGTTTTTGGTGGGATTTCAATACTTTTTTTCAAGAAATCCTACCTATGTTTTCTTTTCGTGCTACGCCCGATATAAACAATACTTTCAATAGATGCCTCATTATATCACTGGTACATAAGAATTTTTATCTAAAGTTCATTGATGAACTGACTCACGCTTGACGATTTCTTAAATTTCTTAATTTATCGTTAATCTACATAATAATATAACACACGACCTGTGTGCTAAATTTCATAACGCTAGGACATTTGGAAGTAGCCTCTAAAGTTCGTAGATCGGCCGACTCACGCTTGACCGATTTCTAAAATTTCTTAATTTTTTGTTAATCTACATTTAACACATGACCTGTGTGCCAAATTTCATAACGCTATGACATTAAAGTTTGTATGGGCTGTAGATAGGCCGACTCACGCTTGACCGATTTCTAAAATTTCTTATTTTTTTTAATCTACATATTATAACACAAGACCTGTATGCCAAATTTCATAACGCTAGGACAATTGGAAGTGGCCTCTGAAGTTCGTAGATGAACCGACTCACGCTTGACCATTTTCTACAATTTCTTAATTTTTCGTTAATCTACATATAACACACGACCTATGTGCCAAATTTCATAACGCTAGGACAATTGGAAGTGGCCTAGAGGTTTTGATTACCGGTCAGTGAGTGAGTGAATGAGTGAGTCAGTGCCAAAATAAGCTATTTTTACAAGGACATATCTTCGATCACTAATATACAAGATACACAATCCGCGGCAAAAAACGACCTCACCAAAAGAGCACCAAACTCAACATTCTGGTGCACTTTTGATTTAGTAGTGCTCGAACGCTCCGCCGGGAAACATGCCTCGGTGCGCGTTTAATAATTGTAGAAATCATACGTCTAAAACCAAAAAATAAGGATGGAATTTCATATTTCCGGTAAGTATTAATTTTATCCTAATATATTTCTTACAATTGTATTGTAAATATTGGTATTTCTTTAAGAAATCACCAAAAGACAGTTTTAAAATTAAGTTGTAAATAAATCAACACCAGGTATAAACCATCTCAATTGCGAATACTCATACTAAAGGTACTTATCGTAGTTTATCATGCCCACTTGAAATGTTCGGGTTATAAGCTATGTTTCTGTTCCATTTGATGGAGTCGCTATTACTATTATTTTTTTATTGAGGATTTTTTTCAGGTTTCCTCGAGATCCAGTTAGATGTGGTAATAATATTATGTTCCCATCTTCGATCAAATATAGTTCCCATTAAGGATTTTTTAAGTAGGTTAAAAAGTATGGGCGTTGGGTGATGTGAGTTGTCCTTTGTGGCCTATCGGAAAATGTATGTACACTTATGTATATTTTGGTTAATGATAAAATTAGACATAACATTAGAACAACATAATATTACAAGTAAAAAATAATTACTCCTCACTTTATACATTAAACTTCGGAAAAATAAAAAAATGGACTATTAAAATTATTACAAATTACAATCAACAAAAAAAATTTGAACAGTTCGACTCCACTCATACTTTACTTCGCCCTGTTCCAGCGGCGAATTTCGGTCGTAAAATTGGATTTTTTTTTGGCACTATACAAATTTGAACTTAAATCATATACGCGGATGGTTGAATTTAGTATGAAGCGTGCATCGGACGTAAAAATTTTATTGCTTTGTAAACACAAATGTTCATTGTTTTATAAAAAGATCTTTATTAATTACTATAATTAAGGTTGATTTTAGATAAATGTATACTTCATTAAACTCTATTACTCGGGGACAGATTTTCGAGAGGTTTTGTATGAGACTGTGTATCTTGTATATTAGTGATCGAAGGGACATATCTCAGGATCTACTGAAGCTATATCTATGAAATTGGGTATACTGCTTAAGTACTCGTAAATAATTACGTAGGTATAATTTTATCTTTGCACTCGCAATAGACACTGAGCTACAGGGGGGTCAAAAGTACGTCGAAACGGTTCGTGTAAATAGTGCACGGCATGTGCGCGGCCTGCTGGAACTAGGCCGCGCACTTCCGTGCGCTTTGATATGTCTCATCAGAAGTTATTATTATTAGTTTTATGCTTCAACGTAATACACTAACTCAGTAACATAAGAAAATTTAATTGAACTCTCTTTAATTAAAAAAAAAAACTCGAGAACGGTTAAACCGATTTGGCCAAATTTAGTCTTGAAATATTCGTGAAAGTCCAGGGAGGATTATTCCGGTGACAAAATATTATTATGTCAGGAGGGAAATGATACGAAGAGTTTTTCCGCTTATCATTGTCTTGTTTTACCGCATATCAGTTATAGGGCTGTTACGACGTCACACTAGAGCAATACCCCTCGTCACAGTGACACAATATTGTCACATCCGGAACATAGGTACAGGTAGTACTGGGTTTTGCGGTTCCAAGCAAATTTATAGGGAGTGGAAGTTAGGGGTAACCGGTATACAGTGCCTCAGACTTGTTGACCATATTTTAATATAATATAATCTTAATGTACCATTGAGGAAGTTGATTCCTATGCAGTTGATAGACCAACGTTATTTGGTCGAATATGTCAATTCAATGTTATTTGTGATCTGTCGGCTGGGTTTGACGTAACGCAACCAAACGTAGGTCCCCGATCTGCATAGGAATCAACTTCTCTGATAACATTGTGAAAACTACTGAATCGATTTTAATGTTTTTTTTTCAGTGAGTGTCATAAGCTATATTATATTTTATACCCGTGTGAAGCCGCGGCGGGTCGTTAGTACAAGATAAATTAGAACATAATATTATTCGTAAAAAGAATACAATAAATAATAAAAAATGTGCACAGGCACATTTTTTTATCAAACAGGCGCAGGCCTGTTTGATAACTCGCGCTTGTATTGTTGCTGATCCCATTTAGATGGTCGCTACTGCAGAACTGTTAATTTTATTTATTTATTTAAATCAGGCATCTTGGCTCTACTTACTTTGAGTGCCGAGAAAGAACATAATATTTTGTTTTACCAAAATGTTTTAATCGTAGTTTTTGTGTCATTCACGGTTTCTACGAGATAACTTACTTTTAAACAATATTTTATTATAATCTTTATAAGAACTTGAAGAATACTGCGCGGAATTCATAGTGATAATTATACACGTGTGTTATCTGCGCTTCTGGAGGTACGACTTACGGGTATGATGTTATTTGAATAAGGCCATCTACCTCAGCGGAGCGGGAAACACTGGGGGATAAGATTAAAGCTTTCAACTTCAACCTCTAACGTGAATGCAGTTCTGAATGTTTGGGAATCTAACAAGATTTAGTGATTTATGCGGTACGCTTTTTTGATAGAAGTTATGTATTCAATACGGAATTTGATTGGCCATCGTCAAAAGTTTGTGTGTAAAGTTCTTGAATACAAGGTGTAACAAAAATAAGTGATAATACTTTAGGGTGTGTACGTGTTCCTTGTAGAGAGTTCACTGTGAAAGTAGCAGTGCCGAAAGACCAAAAAAAAGAATCAGTTGAGTAAAAAATCTATATCCATAATAATAATTACAAAACATGCGGAAGTGTGTCCGTCTGTCTTTCGGTCTGTCTGTTACCTTTTCACGCCCAAACCACTAAACCGATTTTGCTGAAAGTAAAGGAGATTGATTTCCGGAAAAGGACATACGATCCTTATTTTTCCGAAAAAATGTACGGTTTCCGATAAATGAATTCAGGCACAACGGAGTTGCGGGCTTCATCTAGTTCTATAATATGTATACTGTATAGTTCAAATACTATTTATATAGCAACACCACCTACCAACCTATAGGTACTACGTAATAAATAATAATATGGATATCCATTTGCCACTTACTCGGCCTGCCTTCTAGTCTACGTACAAAAATAATTATAACTTATCGAGAATCTTAAAGCGGTAACAGTCGAACGACGTAAGTTACGGTGTCACATGTGAGTAACGAGTGTTCGTCACAGCTACAATTCACGTCGGCCTACGTGATGCTCGCACACGATAATAAAACCATTGCGAGTTATATATGATGAATACAAGACGTGTACGATAATTTTTCCTGTTTAAGATTTAGCGCCTGCGAATAAAATGAAAATTTATTTTAGAGCGAGACAGTGTTTTGTTTTAGGCGCGTAATAATTTATTTTTGTTTACATCAAAGAACTGTTGAAGAGTAGGTTTGATGAAGTACCTAGTATGATTGGCTATTCATACAATATTATTAGCCAATTAATTTATAGTTACGATTCATGAAAATAAAATTTTTGAAAATTTAACCTAAGAATTTAGACTCCAGCAAAATTATATAGATTTTTTATCCTTCTATTAGTTTATCAAATAAAGGTAATACAGAGCTCACAAGTCGTAAATATAAAATCTATAAGAATCGAATGAAGACTTAAAGTGAGTGTACTTTCCCTATCCATAAAATATTACCTCAATAAAATCTTAAATCAAAATATAGCGCGACTTTTTTCGTTGAGTGACTCGATATTCTCTGATATGATAAATTCCATTCAAATATTTTACCTTTTTCGGTATTACTGTATTTCTATTTCAGTTTATTTTCTTTCAGTTTCTTATAAGTCCCGTCGCGACGCTGTATTATGAATTAGGCAGATATATTTTTAGCTAGAAATTATTGTATTACGTAGCAAAAAATACTAGCATAATGTTAAATGTTAGCTGAAACATAAAAGCGTATAATATATTAAGAGGTAGATCAGAGGATTTTTCCCGTACTGTAAAAACTCTACAAAACGAGAGTGACTAAATATGAACGTGATAATAAAAATAAGGCAAAGGAATTTTAAAAAGGTAAAAAGTTTTTCATACCAGGTACGGGTTGTAAAATTTGAATAGGCTGTATGAGCTGCAACGTTTGCCTCAACCAGCCTCAACTGCGACACGACTGCGATCCTAAAAGTTTGTTTGACAGACGACAGCTGTCATATTAATGTTCTCCGAGTCACGTCTCCCACGCGCGGGAAAAATATTTTGCGCAATGTATTTTTGAGATAACCGGGTGACAGGAAGGGTTGTACAAATTGAACCATTTCCGCCGCAATAAAACAATATGGTCGACGGGGATATTTCAAACTGTACGTTTCTTCTATGCCATAAAACTTGGTGCGTAACAATCCGTAAATAAGTTGTTTGTTTTTACAAAGATCATAAATTCTTTGCACAGTTGGTGCATAACTTGCATAGGACTTTGATCACACAGTATTACATGGAATTTATTTGATAAAATTTACCAGTACTCGTAATATATCAGTACCTTTAGGTAACATTATAATGGAGACTTACGCCTGAAAATCGAAAAAAGGTTTTGTAATTCTTAAAAAAAGCAAAATTCACAATAATTATAGACACTGATAGTTGCTGTACATTGCCAGAAATAGAAAAAAAAAATTAAACTGCAAATGAAAATCATACTCTGTAGATACGTGATGTGATATTTTTTTTCAACTTCTTTATGTATGCATAGGCTCTTCAGACTCAATTACTTAAAGAGGCGGTCTCTCAGACCCGAGGTCTCGACTGGCGTGTGAAAACCAATTAATTCCTTGTAACTTATCCAAACACTATATTCAGTGTGTCTACACAGAAATAATTACTGAATATCGGAAATTACCAAGTTTGTTCGAGAAATTTCGATTAGCGACGTGAAATATTCGATCATAGATATAAAGTATGGGCGAAGATAGCACAGAGCGGCTGATAACATATTATGTACGAGTTCTACTCAGATTCGTATTATTTCGAACGGCGGGATATATTCGGAAATGAACAAGTAATATTAGTTTAACAATTTGATAACGGATTCTAGTTTTTTGGGTCTAGTCTGTGAATAGAGAGAGCCTCATAAAAGAAAAGTCACAATTTCATACTCTGACCTTTAGCGGTTCTTTGAAGTCGAATTAGCTGTAATTGTTTTCCCGGTGGAAACTTATACGGGTGGTCTGTTACGAGATACGTATTCGGGGTGTAATCAAATGAAAACGATTTAAAGGGATTCAAACAGGTAGCATAAACGGTCTGTGAGACCGCAGGTTCGGGTAGCTTTTGGTTTGTCGTTATTAGTTTGTAAAAACAAGAAGATTCCTTCAAACTGTCATTCCTTTTATCTTATTTTGGGCCTACATAAGTCTTGAGAACGTGTGTATGTTACCACTTGCTTAGGTACGAGGAATTAACATAACATCTTCTATCGTCGCGTAAAAGTGTATGGAATATGCAAATGGCGGATATTTTTTTTATTTTCAAATACAGAACGAGATAAAATGTTTTTCCAATAAATATTTATGGACTGTTAGAACATAATTATAGAGGCGTAAATCGTAATATCTTTTAGCAGTGGGCTAAAGGGCGTACCGGTGAAATTCGGTAACAAATTGAAATGTTTTTTAAGCTATGTCAGATAATGATTGATTAATTACAACGCCGGAGGCGCGAGACGCTGCGGCCGGAATACGATCCACCCTGCTTACTGATACTGCAATTAAAATCACTCAAAGAATATCCGAAAATAGACCAGGTTTTTAGCAAGTTTTGGGTAAATTACTCGTATTTCGTTACATAAACTTTCTTACTAATGCACACACTTATATGATGCAGGCGTTTTAGTAAAACAATATTAAGTCCTTACTGCCAAGATAGTGCTCTAGCATATCAGTAGACTAAACAAAAAATAAAATTAGATTTAACATAATAATTATGTACATATCTTAGCATGATGGATCATTTTATTAGTAAGGTTTTCAAATAGTTTTTATAGTCTAAACGTGTAGTACACGTTTGTATGTAGAAAAGTGTACTACGTTACAGAATTGTATGTATAAAAGCAGACAGAGAATCGAAGATAGGAAACGCGTCGAAAGATCCAGAAAATTAAAACTATTTGTAATCTCGCAGAAAAGATTGAATGAATCAATTTGTAGGGAGCGGATGCGCCATCTTCTGCTACAGGCGCCCGTTTCTTATTTGCTTTTAATTAATGGCGTCGTTCTTGTACATCTTTCAATATCAAATCAATTTACCTGTCCATCATTATCAGCGCCATGTGTGAGCGTGAAAATGATTGTTGATGGAGGGGCAAACGGCTATGGTTTGAGACTTCAATATCAGGATTTAAAAAGTTTAAAGCATCACATTAATTTAATGCTAATAAAATACATATTTTTTATAATTTTATGTGAGATTAGGACACGCAAGGGGGGTTCGAGGCGAATCTCACGACATTACATCCAATAGAAAACGGAAAGGGGGTAAAGCAAAATAAAATTTTAAGGAACGTCTCACGTAGTTTATGGACGTCCTTTTACTTGCAAACCATCTTGCTTTATCTGACTTCTACATAATATAAGAACAAGATATTGTCGAGTCGAGTATACTAACTTAGCCACTTTATAAGGCGATAGTAGCGTTTATTGGTATTCATTTATAACGGTGTGGAGTGCAATTTTCCAGCGCGTAAACAGCAGCCGGGAAAAGCCGATTTGATGGAACATATGCTATAAATTGAAAAATCCTTTTATACGCCTATGTACAGTACATTGTTTTGTGAATTGATTAATATTGGCTAGAACAGAGCTGGTGGTTCAGCTTCTTGGAAATAAAAAACGTGCTGCGATAATGGAAATCTCTGGGTAAAGGTTGTTAGTGTTTTTAAATTAAACTACGAAATAATTACATTTTAATAAATATTGAACATGCTTAATGCAGGAGGATCGCATTCTGAATTATTTCCCTGATTAAAATCATTTTAATCGTTGTTCAAACTATGATTACATATTTTAAGAATCTTAAAATAAGTATAGCGCGAAGAACATCACAAGTGAATTCTTAGTCGTCCTTGGGCAAACGATGTTGTGATACTGCCTTCTATTGTAAATCGTATTCTACTACTGCCAGTAAATTTTAATGTCGTTAGTACGAAATACTAATACCAATTTCTACTTTGATAGAAAAAAGGCTGGATCGAACGGTAATAATTGTGCAGCTTCAGCATCCATGTTGCATTCAAATATGATATTTTAATTGTATTACAATATTTTTGTAAACGTATTACGCAGGACATGTTTAGGGCGACTGTATTTTATAAACGGCCATAATTTGTGGTGTCCTTTCCGACTTTTCGCCGGATATAGCGGGACCGTTGGCCGAATTCATTGCTACATATTTCAATTTATACAAAAAATGAATGACAAACGTGTGTAATACATTTTGGGAAATATTTATTGAAAACGTATAAATAATGGTACCGTAGTCCATTACGTCGATTAGGCACAACTTTTTCTTTATTGCAGAATATTATTTAAAGACGACGTGTGTATCTTAATTCAATTAACTCTAAATTTATATATAGTGAGTGTGGCAAAGTGCGCCTATCCGGAAAGTGCGCCATATATAGGGTGTCCAGCGGAAATTTTTCAACTTCAAACTGCAATTATCGAAATAATAGCAGGGTGAGGTGAGCAAGAGTGGTACCCTTGAAAGCGCTGTACGTGCGGATTTGTTAGTAGCTATGAGTCACTGGACAAGAGGGCACCGCTCGTTCGCGGTTGAGCAATATCTAACGAATGGTGAATCGTTGGTTCGCGCGAGTCGAACATTTTGTACTCATTTTAATATTCGGCGTTTAAGTGATGGGCCAAGAACGCAACTTATTAGGTCGTGGGCAGAAAGATTTAGGGAAGAAGGGACAACGCTAAACAGAATTCCTCCAGGACCATCAACATCAGCAGCAACGCCCGAACGTTTGGTGTGCCATTTCGGCTAGCGGTGTAATTTGGCCCTATTTTTTTAACCAAGGAGAAACAGTTGCCGTATGATAGACGAATTTCTGGTACCGCAATTGCAGCTGTATTCAGGTTACAACAATAGAACACAATTTCAGCAAGACGGTACCACTCCGCATACAGCTAGGCTAGGGTCGATGAAAAAGTTAAGAACAATTTTTCCAAATAAACTCATCAGCAAGTACGGAGACATCTCATGGCCGCCCAGGTCACCCGACCTCACGCCCTTCGATTTTTTTTCTATGGGGTTACCTTAAATCGGAGGTTTATGAGAGCAATCCCCGGACAATTCAAGCCCTGCAGGCCAATATTCGCCGTGAAATAAAAAGCATTACTCCAGAGCTTTGCCATCGCGTGATTGCATTAATGTAAGGGTCTGACTACAGGAGTGCGTACAAAAAACGGCCATCATTTAGATGATATAGTGTTTAAGAAATGAAATCCGCATTAATGTAGCACATTTAGTTTAAATAAAAATAAATAAAATCTATGTAGTTTTTTTTATGAGACATTTCAAAGTTGAAAATTTTCCACTGGACACCTGTTAGCTATTTTTCCATACTGCTAATTAGAGATTTCCAATCAGCAGTATGGAAAAATAGCTGTATGGCGCACTTGCTGGGTAGGCGCACTTTGCCACACTCACTATAATTATGATGAAGACTTTTTGGCTGTCGACTGTTTATCGCAAAAAACTCAAATAGTAGAAAGCATAAATATTGTCAGGTATGTTGCCAAGAACTCTTCTATTGTAATCTATAGTCTCTCTGTCTCTCAGTCAAAACTTATTACTAGTCAGAACCACTTTTGACTGCAAAAATCAGGCAAGAGTCCAGACAGTAGACATAGTACAATTTTTGCCTATTGTATTGCTGGGGTAAGATACAAAGTCACCCAGCGTGAATACTTTGGCGTATATTCCATAGCTGATAAGCTATATAAGAACTCGTTAGTCGATATTCAGTGTAGGCAGCTCGGAGGTTGCGGTAATCGTGCGTTTTGAGGCGTGTAGCGGAAAATGGCCGCCGGGCAATGCAGCGTGCACCCGAGACGCGCGATAAATAATCGCCTCGTGCTGATAAAAATAACTAAAGTCTTTGAGGTTTCAAGGGCTATGTATCGCTAATTCTCCTGATCAGTACACTGGATTAGGGAGATATGGATCTTAAAATACACAGACAGGACAGAGGCTGTAGCCAAGACTTTTCTCTTATAGAATCGTCGATTAAAATGTATGAAATTGACATTAGGCGCTGGAGCGCTTGCCCATACAAATGACAAAAAAATAATTGCTCATTCAGCGCTGTCAATTTCATAGTAAGCTACATATCCATATAAGGGACATATCCACACCCTAAAATATTATCACTTAGTTTTAGTACACCCTGTATAAAAATGTGTCTGTATGTCTGTAACACTCTTTCATTATTTTGATGAGAATGTCCCTGAAATGGACAGAAGATATTGCGGTAAAATGTATTGTTACCGCGGAATAAACGAGTTGAATGAACGAAGTTACAGGCACTGTCTAGAAAAGGTTCTTAAAACATCCACTTTTTACCCTTGCAATTTATTCATCATATCAGCCTATATTCGTACACTGCTGGACATAGGCCTCTCTCAATTAACGTCAAGATGACCGATCTCCTGCTACTCGCATCCAACATGGACCCGCAACTAAACGGAGATCGTCGTCCCACCTAGTTGGAGGTTAACCTATACCCCGATTTCCCAGCCTTGGTTTTCTCCATTCTAGAGTAAGTTTACTCCAGCGATCGTCTGTTCTTCGAGCTACGTGACCAGCCCAGTTCCACTTCAGTCAAGTCACACGAGTGCAATTTATTACTAGGTTATAAATAATAATTGTTAAGAATTAATTTTAAAACTTCAAATAAAAGAAAGCCTTTGAGGTTTCAAAATTAATGGAGTATCAATAAAGGATATTTTGTACCTTGGTTAAGATCCAAGATACAATATCCCTTATTGATTTCGAAGTGTAATTAATTGAACAAATCCGAGTATCACTAGACCGCGGGCTCTAAAGCTGTTAACGTTTATTGACAATTTAACATTTATCAACAATTTTAGCATTTATTAACAATTTTCCGCTAAGCCTGACCTCACGAACTTGTCATTTCGGTTATTAACCACTTCGGCTTTGATATAATCTTTATGTTGTAAATAGTGGAGGATAGGTACTTGGTGATATGAAAATCGCTATTTCGGTTAGCGTTTATTAGTTCAGCTTACCGCAAACGTCTAGGTGGAGACCTCTCACTCCCGAGCATGGTGCGCTGCATGCTCGAGAGCGATGAGGCCGGCGATGAGGCAGGCGGCGGTCTCTTTCTGTGAATTTGTTATGTCGCAGAAAGAGGCCACGGAGCGGGACAGAGAGAACGATCCTACCTCTCTGCCGCTCCACTGGCGTAGGACGGGAGTGCGGAGGCGTCGCTACGCGAACCTCCAAACTCTTGTCTAACGGAGCTCCGGGTCAGGATGGGAACCTGCCCGGCTTTGTCAGTCCCGGCGCCGAGGGGAACGCTTTAGTTCGCCTAAGCGTTCCCTTACTTTGGTGGAAGTCCGGTCCGAGGTAGACCGGCCAGTCGCGGAGGGAGTCCTGTGTTTGTTAGATCCGGGATATCCCTCCGTTATACGGCTGAAGGCGAACCGCAGGTGGTTTTAGTGAGTAGGAGTCTCACATACCCCCGGGGTACCCAACCCGGGGCACCCATGATGGGTTTCCCCTGCGTAAAAAAAAGAAAAAAAAAGCTTACCGCAAACGTGATGGAATGAATTTATTCAAAGTCAAAATTTATCTAAGACAGATATTCAGCATTTATAGAGAAAGTGAGTCACAAGCAGATAAGACCTAGATTATATGTTGATCAAGCTATGTGTTATGTAAGTCAAGATCTGTCGGCTGACTGACCAGATGACGTAGAGGTATCTGCCTCCCAATTTTCTCTGATAGTAAATTTTATGATGCCTTTTTTCGAGGAGGGGAGGACATTACCCATCCCCCGCCCCCTCGATAGAAGGCGCACAACACTACTCGCGGAGAAGCGGGATCTCGAAGCATTCTACCGCGACATTTTAAGGCCGTCCCCCGAGCAAACGACCTTGGCCATACATTTGCCGCGTTGCCGAGATCGCGTAAAACCCTATTATTTTTACTTATCTTAGTTCAAAATTGTCAAAAAAATAATAAATTAAAACGGCGAAAATGTAGTTTATGATATTGTCGATCTATTGGCGTGAGTTTGAAAAAAAAGTTATTTTGTAAATCCTAAGGAGATGCTGAATGTATGCTTCAATTTTAATAAATTGGTATTATTTTGGAAGCTGATATCATGAGTATAATAAACAAAAAAGAAAATTTAAAACGGGGAAAGGAATGTTGATATACTGAAGATTATTGCTGTATTTTTATTACAACTTTGTAGCTTTCAGATTATGAGTTTATATTTAAATATGGTAAATTACGGAATCTCCGCAGGGAATGCCCTTAAGATGCCTACTATTTTACCTAGCATCCCATTTTTTTTAACAAAATTTACACAATATGTGATTAGTGATTACTAAACATAACCTCGTTGAAAAGCCTTATCTGCGGTTCTCGGTGCATTGTTGATGGTATTTTGGCGTTAGTTAGTGCGACACATTACTGTTAGCTGGAGGTTGAATCTTGAAGGCTTGTCGCTTGAGTCGCTACTGCCAGAGAATTCCAGTAATTTGAAACTATTATAGTTAGTCTCAGTGTGTCTGAACTGTGATGTTGCACGATTTTCTGTGAGTGTTGGGTGTCCTATTCCAAATGATGATGATGATCAAGGTAAGGATCAATTTCTGTCGCTTGAATCCCCAGAGCTAGAAAATTCCAGTGAGTCGGAACTGTTGCTATAAAGTCCCAGACAATTGAAACCGATGACTCCAATGGTGGAGAGGGTGTTCTTCACATGATGATGATTAAGGTAAGAAACGATTTCTGTAGTAACAAAACACACCTGTTACATTGAACATGAACAGCGCTGGTACCATAACTTAAATCTGATATAAACTCCTTCAACTAACAAGTTCGACCTCGTACCGGACTTTATACGGATCTGGGAGTAAGGGTGAAATTTTCTACACAAATACTCATAAAGTGTAAGGCGTGAGATTAGGTTTGTAACTTCTAGAGGTTTTCCGTTTGGTAGAGTCGTACTTAGGAAGTTATGACTAACTATTTTACAAGAGCTAAGCTAGAGACCTACATTTTAAAGTATAAGCTTTACTTATGAACATAATTAAATATATATATATATATATATATATATATAATTATGTTCATAAGTACATATAGTATATATATATATATATATACACTATATATATATATATATATATATATATATATATATATATATATATATATATATATATATATATATATATATATATATATATATTGTGTTTGTTATACCTATCTCCCTTGATTTTATTTTATAAAATAACCTACACAACAAATTACTTATTTTAAACAAATAAATTATGTGCCATACATAATAAAGTAAACCTATTTATTATCTTAAACTTGATTTGCAAAGCAGTTGATAAGGTTCGATAATTTTAGGAAAAATATTATATTCTTAATTATGAACAGAGTACATAATTATATTTGCCTGCCAACGCATTTGCTTTTGTTAAGGTGACGCCGCGTTAAAGTAAAAAACCGTGTTGGATATGTTTTAGACAAGCAATGAAACAGCAAAAAATGGAAATGGCGTAAGCGACAAAATGGTTTTTGTCGCGTAATTTAAAAACCATAAATACATTTCATATAAGCTATGGGAAAATTAAAGTGTATGCTTGAACCAATCTATGTACAAATTTTGGAAGCTTAAATCACTTTCCTCTGTTGGCAAAATAGGAATCCCTTTTTTTACAGAGGTCTTTTTGATTGATTATTCTGTGTTATAAAAGTCGACCAATCGTGTAATGCTATGGGTAATTCAAAGACAAAGACGTGATGAATACTGACAATGAACTGTAATTTCTTAGCTTTAGTCATTGCTGAGAAAAATCGATATCGATAGATACTAGAGCCAAATTATCAAGGCATCGCCTTACTCTTTTGTCACAGCTAATTATGCCTAGTTTTATACATTTAAACGTCATTTGTGCAAATCTATGACCTAACTTGCGGTAATTACCTCAGTTCTCGCGGGAAAATGCAAAACAGCCGCTAATTTATTGATAATACACTAATTTTTACGTCGTAATAAATTAATACTTGTTGAAAATGCATAAGTATAGCATTTTGTAGTAATTTAATGATTAATACCTACCTTTATTTTAATAAAGAGTTTGACTTTCAACTTCAGTAATTTTTTTCTCTTATAAAATAAAGGGGGCGAACGAGCAAACGGGTCACCTGATGGAAACCACTACCGTTGTCCATTTCGTTCCATAATAATTGTATGCGTATGTAAGAAAATGGGTGAGTTTGCCTAAACATAATTACACTCGAGGCCTGAATTTAGATTTAAATCCTATAATAACATTTGTATAAGATCGTATATGAGTAATTTATCGCCGTGTTAGACGCCACCTGCCGGAGTTAGCATGTCAAAGGTTAATTTGCGCCGTACGTGACGAAACTACGTGACAACGTGACTCAGAAGCTAACAAACAAGGTTTTTAGTACCTGATGCCTAGGTCATAATATTATGATATTGCCAGTAATATATTAAGATCTATATTTGTATAATATCCTACCCGAAATCAGATTTAGGCTCAAGAAAGTGTTGCTATAACTTAAACTGCACAAATTATTATATATTTTTTGTATAAATATGTAAAAAGTTACCTAGTAAAATATTATTTTACTTAGAACACATATACTACGATTCCAAACTCAGCTTTTTCTTAAACTTGCTAGCTTCTGAAACATCTTCACCTTCTTTGTGCACCTAATTAAAACTATTTAAATGTTCAATTTAAATAGATAATTAATTGGCCATTATTCATTCACAAAAACTTAGACAATAGACAATTACAGCGACAGTTATATTGTTGTGTTTGCAAAGTTTCTCTCGAAACTCACGAAAAGTTTTGCTGGGCGGAGCCTAGCCGCGCCTGCGCCGTGCCGCTCCCGAAGACATGCTGCCCAGCATCAGAGCCGAGGCTGGAGAAACAGTAGTCGCGGAGACCCAGTGTCATATACACGCATCCGGGATGCGTTAGTGCATGACGAAAAAAAAAACTGTCCAACTAAAAATACTGTCCAACGCAAAAAAAGTTTCGAAAAGTTTGAAAAAGTTTTAATTACTTTTGAATGGAAATTCGTCATTAGGTAAAGTTTGTTATTTTAATTGATTAAATAATAATCGCATTTTTATCTGTCAAATTTATAAATCATACATTTATTCAAAATTAATAATAATATTTTTTATACTTATAATATTAAAAAATAATAAATAGTACAGCAAGAAACTATTTTACACAAGTCTCATTTTTTTATAATAAACATTTGGGGTCACTTAACATAATATTATAATAAAAATTAATAATAATAATGGTAAGAAAACTAATTTAAATTATTAAGATGAAATAAAATCTTATTATTTAGACATGTAGTTTGCAAAATTGCCATACCCAAGTAATATTTTTTCTCATTACAAACTATGTGCTTAATTTAGCTGCTAAGCCAAATTTTACAAATGTGAAATTTAAAATTTTTCCTCCAAAATAATTAAATAATTACAATTAGACTTACTGAAATAAAAAATTACTATATTTTTTAACTTAAATATAGAGTAAAAAAAAAGAAATCCGAAAGTGTAGACTCGTATAAGATTTTTAAACCTAATCAAATATGGCCGGTCTGAAATTGTTCACAAAGTAATCCTAAATTATGCTAACTGCCACTCGACAACTTTGGTTCAACTTTTTTCGTGGATTAAGTCTTGTAATTTTATACAGAAGTTATTTGAGCTGATAGACGATATGCGTAGCTATTTTTAATTTAATAATGTGAAGTAATTTAAGTACGTATTAGTTTTTTAATTACAAATTATGACAAGAATCTAAAGAATCCACTATAATGTGAAGTTGCTCAACTATTTATATAATTAAATCTTAGGAACAGGCTTCCGCAAATTCTTTATTTTTTACAATGTTTTGGTAACAATGCAATAGAACTCAAATAATATGGACAAAGTTAGATTCTTATATTATAGTTATAATCAGTGATTTTAATTATTGAAAAGCAAATATTTTGCATGAAGAGTTAATTTTTAAGTATACTTCTGAGACGTGAAACAATTTGTTATTTATTAAAAGACTAGCGGGCCCGACGGACGTTATCCGGTTATATCTAAAAGTTTTAATTGTCAAAAGTGTAGTTCGACATAATTCTATATGGTGGTGAGGAATCTTTAAATTTTCTAATTATACACAGAATTACTTATTACATTTTTAGAATATTATAAAAAAATAGCGAATCGTTCTCAAGATTAGTGATCACAAAATACTTAGCGATTTATTTTTATAGAGATAATTAATATACCTAATACTTACCGCAAATTAAAATTAACTGAGTGAATTTCAACAACTTGCATTTTTTATATAACTTTGGTTGAAATTTTTGTTTTCACCAAAATTGGAGATTAGGTGCTTACGGAAAACTGGTACAACAACCACCACCTAGACGAGTTAGCTTGTGACAGAATGAAGTGAATGGCGTATTTTTAATGCTTTCAGAATCAATGGTGTTTAACACCTTCTTATCCACCAAAATTGGAATTTGCGAGAAATATTATCTTTAAAAATAACTACGCGCACTAAACTTATAACACATTAACGTAATTATAAACAATCCAAAACTTTACCGATATTCAAAATAACAACATGACATTATTGCCACAAGTAGGATAATTTAAGCACTCCAGAATTGCTTAAAATCGGGGGTTTTGTGATAAAACGGGTTTCTTTCATTTCTGGCTGGAAACTGACTACGACCCAGCCCACAGGCACCTCCTAACGGGTTAGCGTGTGGCTGAATGAAGTAAATGGCGTACTTTTTATGCTTAAGGGATCACGGGTATTTTGTAGAAACAACGTTTCGTAAATGACACCAAAATTGGTAAAACCTCCGCGACAGACCTTGACTGTGTCATAAAAACTCAACTACAGAACTTAGTACAATAAAATTCATATATTATTATCAAGAGTCAACTATATAAAACGACTACATAAAGATAAAAATCTAACCCAGTATCAAGTTTTTTGTAAATCGGTCTAGATATTGAGTAAAATTAAAAATAGGTCGACGAAAAGCCACCAAAATTGGAAATCACCTAATAGCTTTGTCCACACTGGGCCTTTTCTTGTTCATCAAGTCCATGCGTTATAGCGCAGTCAACAGCGAACGTGAGGCATGCCCGTGACGCGCGTTGAAATCGTAGCGCTCGCTATGAAACTTTTCTTTCAACGCGGGTGCATTTTGACGCATTCAATTATTGAATATGCCAAACGAAAGTTGAATTAAAAGAAGATGACGAAAATTGAAGATGAAATTGCATAATGTGGACATAGCTATTTATATTTATTGTATTGGAAAATAAAATCAAAAATGAAAACCTTATCTTAAAAAAATTGGTCATAGCTTTCAGCCTTGCCGCGCAAAAATGCGGTTTGGAAAATTCAGTCAATTAGAAGATTTTGACACAAGAAATTAGTGAAATGAAGTTTGTTCCAAAAAAATGTAATTATCTATTTTGGATTGTTGCTATTTTGAGGGCATCAAAGAAATAATTTTGAATTATTGAATCGAATAGCTTTATAAGTTCATAGAAACAATTCGCAATTTACGTTGAATTTTTCTTACTTATTTCACTTACCAGATATTTTACAGTTAATAAATTACCCTTTGGGTACGGAACCCTTAACATCACAAATAGCAAGTTTCAGATACTTATGGAAAAGGGTCAGATTATAATATTCTTATATAAAAATATATTAAAATATTCTTTAAGAGATCATATTATCTTTTAAGTGGTGCGAAATAGAATCAATAGTTTGAATATTATGAAAATGTCTAAAAATATATTATAATTATTTATAGATTAAACAGATATTGACAGACAATAATAATGCTTAATATGCATCTTATATCGGTTAATTATATAGTTTTCTAAATTTAACCCCTACGGGAGCAGCAGAAGCTCACGCGGACAAAAAGACAGACAAAAGTTGGTTATATAAATATACGTAGTATAACTATATTCAGTAGGTAATAAATTATAATAACTATTACACCGAAAAGATTAAATTTCTCTGCCGTATGAAATATTATGTGGTCGACAATTGGCCAGAATTTTCAATACCATCGACATTTAAAGCTTTATTAATTGGAAATGACTCATAGATAATGAGGTAGATTAATTAATTATAATAGTATAAACTTATAGAATTAATTGTCTAAAAGTCTTACTAGCCGCACTTCATAGTGTTTAAATGTAACATATTTAAGTAGCCAAAGATACATTTTATGTTTACACTACTTGAATAAACTGTTTTATTTAAATTTTCAATATAAATTATACTTGAGAGCTACCAATCTTATAAATATAATTTTAAAAAGGAACCTCCCAAACAAAACTGATTTCATTTATGTTAATATTCACAAATATGGCGTAAAACAACACCTTTCGTTGACAGTCAAAAATTAAACATCTAATTACGTACGAATGTTCACGTAAATTACAAAATTAATGAGGATAACTCTTAATTTGTAACGCATTTGATTTGCGCCGTAACACTCGGGGTAGCGGCCGTAACCGTTAACGTAATTTAACGTTCACGTAAGATAATAATCGTAACAAATTCATTCCAGAACAGATACTAAAAGAAATTATTGAATTAATTAAAAATGGGACTTTATGAGCTAGGTTACCTGTAGTAAACCCTGATTTTAGTGTTTCGTTGGTTGCGATTATTACAAATACAAAAATCTTTATTATTAAGAACCCATAAATAATTTTAATAAGTCTTACAAACACGCAAGTCTCCCAATCTAGGGGCAGGTTGTGCTATGAGGGATTTTACTTTCTATGTATCTACTCGTATGACGACCTCTGTGGCTCAGTTCGTGAGCGCGTAGGCCGACGGAACATTAAGTTTTCAATGTTCCTGGGTCTTGGATGTGTATTAAATATATATGGTAGGTATAATAAAAATCTTTAATATACGTGTAATATAAAATTATCTGGAATGTCTGGTAGGTAGCTGTAACACAACTTCATGAACCTAGGATACTTGGCAAATGCTCGTACCTGCTTCATTCTGCCGGTGAAAGCCGAGACAAAACTTAAAATAAATATAATAATAATAATTATATCTATATGGACGCTTCACACCACGTCAGTCTGGCCCCGTGCTAAGTACTTGAAGGACTTGTGTTACAGGTACCAGACCACGGAAATATATTTAATACTTTTATATTATACTATACATAAATTTAAGATTTTTATTATAACATACACATCTAGATCCGGGTACATTGAAAACTCTTTGTTCCGTCGGCGGGATTCGAACCAGCGACCCCCGGCTTGAGCTGCCACATACTCAACCAATGGAGCCACAGAGGTCCTCAAGTTTGTAATGGTATATTACGTTGATAGGATGTAAATTGAGTGAAAAGGATTCATTCACTATCTTCCTTTTACGGTTCTTTTACGTTTCTAAGGTTCTATTCGATAATTGAGCAAGTGTTAGTTTCCAAAAATAATAATGTATTTTCAAAATTACGAAAAGTTTTGCATTTCTACTGCCTTTATTTATAATGTATTATGGTGGATAGGTATGATTGAGAAGTTGTCTAAGGGCCAACGGTAACTCGCGCGTGCGCACGCTCGCGAGTATAAAAATGAAAAATAGTATGGGCAGCGTCGTCGCCCGCGTCCGTGCTCTGTCATACCACCCCATACTATTTTTCATTTATACACAAGCGAGCATTAGCCGTAAAGCACAACGTCAATCATAACTCGTAAGCCATTATGTACTAACTAGATGATGCCCGCAACTCCGTTACGCCAAAATTAGTTTATCGCGCGGGAGCCGTACATTTTTCCAGGATAAAAAGTATCCTATGTCCTTTCCCGGGCTCAAAGTATCTCCATACCAAATTTCATCAAAATCGGTTCAGCGGTTTGGGCGTGAAGAAGTAAGAGACAGACAGACAGACAGACAGACAGACACACTTTCTTATTTATAATATTAGTATGGATATCCATCTACATTATTTACTTTAAAATAATAAAAATAGCCCCTCTATACGTTTTAAATCGCTTGTATTGGTTCATCATAGTCTATCGTATAAAGTCCACATTATGTCGTAAGGCACCTATCAAATAGAGAGCGGTCAAGCATTCAAGCGTTTTGCGTTAACATTCTGCGTTCGAGCGGTCAGTCGCACACAACAATTTTCGAACACAGGGGGCGTTCTGACGCGGTCAGAACGCCTATATTATGACTTGTGAGTATCTAGTGATACGTACTACAACCATAGAAATTAGAATTGTAACCTTTAGAAGAGGCATTCCATACAATCGTCAGCGCGAAAATGTGTCACCTTCGAAATGAGTGAGCTCACTCATCTGAGAGCAGTGCTGCCGTGAAATCACTAAAGTGCAGTAAGTGCAAAATCATGGTTCTGAGAAAAACGCATTTAAAGTTTAAAAATGTAAAAAAATATATTAAAACTAGATGACACCCGCAACTCCGTTGCGCTAAAACTCGTTTATCGCGCGGGAACCGTACATTTTTCAGGGATAAAAAGTATCCTATGTCCTTTCCCGGGACTCAAAGTATCTCCATGCCAAATTTCAGCCAAATCGGTTCAGCGATTCGGGCGTGAAGAGGTAACAGACAGACAGACACACTTTCGCATTTAAAATATTAGTATGGATGTATTTGTTTTGTTCTTTGTCGACTTTATCTCAAAGGGAATAACGTAAACTTAATCCAAGACGTAATGAATGCCCTGAAAACCCCATGAATAATTTTTTACAGGCATTAATATTTTTGGGGCCCCTTTACTGCACAGAAAAAAAGAGAGAGTTACATATTAAAACGCAGTAAAAAAGGTGCATTACTGCACTTTAGTTAGTTTTGTGTTCTGGGACATAAAAGCAGTAGTGCATACAAATGAAACAACATAATAATTTTATTATGAAAATTTTATTTTTAATAATCAAATAGGATGCGTTTTTCATTTGAACTTCGTTCCTAAGCTAAAAATTTAAAAAATCTGCATTTTTGCATAAAAAAACTAATAATTATTATCTTATCTGAGTACGTTAACATCGTTTATTTAAAATAATGCTTAAAACTGTAAATACCTAGTACTATATTTTAAAAAATACCATTTTAAGTGAATTAGGAATACTAAGCACTTTAATTATACAATTAATCAGTCCATAATTTGCACTGAAAGGAACACAAAAATCTATAAAATGGTGGAACTGAGAAATAAGTGGTATATTAGTGGTTAAAATCTATCCAAGAACTCCTGCTCAATACAACTACATATTTTCTATAACATGTCATGCAATAAATAATTTTTGTAACTTATCAATTATTGTCAATTAATAAAAATTAAAACCGGCCAAAATTAAGCGATTACACTTATCGTTAATTAATATGGCGTCATTTTAACCATTGTTGATATTGTGAAATCTAATATTGACCTCACCATGCAAATAATGATAGTTATTGCATGGTGAAGTCAATATAAAATTTCACTATATCAACAATGGTTAAAATGACGCCATATTAATTAACGATCATTATAATTGAATATCAAAATAGGATTTACAATAGCTTGCAACTTGCAAGTACATCTTTTTATAAAAGATAGATGTACGAATTGCATAAATACAATCTCTTTCAAAGAATACTATACAAATACTGCATTTTAGTAAGTAGTATAGATTATATCAATATAGCAATTAATTTTTTAAAATGCAGTATTATACCTGCATTTACTGCATTTTAATTAGTAATCACTAGTACTGATTAAATGCAGTAAAAACTGTTTGTATGGAGTTAACATATACTGCGTTTTAATAAGGTTTTCACGTGACTGTGTGTGTATACGGAACTATTTAAAAAACAGTATTTTATTTACTGCGTTTTAATCTGGAATCACAAAAAAATCCTTGCAGCAAGTGATTTTACTGCACTTTATATTGCAATAATGTCTTTTTGGCGGTAAAATGGGAAAGTTACTGCATTTTCAAAAAACTTTATGGTTAAAAATAAAATACTTCCATTTAACTTAGGATAATGTGAGTAAGCCAGAAATAAAGAGAAAAAATGTAGATTTAGAATATATCAAAAACGGAAAATCACAAAAATGCGCCTTACCGCGCTTTAGTGATTGCACGGCAGTGTGTGCCTTAGGATGCGGTGACAGTCGGACGTATTTAATGCATTGATTACGTAAAATATGCATTGAAAGCGTAAAATGAGTGAAAGAGAAAGTAGTTTATGCTATTACTGTAAGACAAAAAAGGACGACAATATTTAGCGAAACACATTTTGCATGCAAAACATTGCTACAGTTTTGATGGCGTATGCCATATCCAAGTATTGACATCGTTGACTACAACATCATACAACATAGTACATATAACGTAATACAACATAAAGAACGCAAAACTGACCGTATGACTCTTTCTGATAGGTCCCTCTTTAAAACACAATAATTCCTAGTCAGTTAGACACTTTCACAAAAGTTGTTTGGAGATAGTAAATAGTAATTGATTTGTTAGATAGCGGCACTCGCTCCGGGGCGGGATTTAAGAACAAGCCTAAGGGTTGACGAAGTTTTCATATTAGTAAGTAGTTGCTGCGTACAGGATAAAATGTTGCCAAAGTTACGAACTATCGTTGGATAGGTTTAAAATAATAGCTAAGTTTACCTACTTGACGTACCGCCGTATTAAGGGATATTTTAATGTTTGCTTTGCTTTAATTTAATGATGACTATTTTAAGTAAGTCCTGATTAAATTTTAATCCTTCAAGCCCCATTAGAGCACCGGTGACCGCGACAACAATAGAATCCGCGATTTCCAAGAATCCGCGATTGAAGGATTAATAACCCTTATTAATTTCGATATTTTAGCTGTTTGGAAAGTTTCACAGACATCTGATCTACACATAGACAAGTCATACTTATAACGCTATGTTTTTGTGAGGTGCTAAAACAGCGAAATGTGTTATAAAATATTCCTACCTACATTTACTTCCTTTTTTCAAGAATTTCTGCAGAGGGTAGGTGCGGAAAATACATTGCATTATATATCGTATAACAAAACATTGACTTGTATTGCTTACGGGAAAAAATTGATTGAACAAGTCGGCACCGCAGGGAATATTTGAAATACGAAAACGCTTAGGAATTCAATGGAATTCTCCACATGATTGTGTTTTGACGTTTAATTTACTCAACCAATTACCTCTTTGACATGTTATTGAATACATATTCAGTATTGATAAGCGTGTTTATTCATTTCCAAAAAACCATATGCCTTGAAGTTCTGTGGAAGCAATAATTCGTTGATTGAATTTTATCAATATGAATGAATATTGTTTTAAATGTATAAAATATTGTTAGTTTAGTCTAAATAGTTGAAAAAAATCCAAGTCATTAAAAGAAATGGTCCAAACTCTAAACTGAAATTCAAAACTATTAAATTTTATACTCCTCTAATGGCTCAGACCACAGTAATCTAAATATTTGAACTAAATAAGTATTTTTTAACAACGGCGTAGGCCTAGCCCAATCATTGTATTTATTCGTAGCGCTTCGTAGACGCCACCGTAGCGCCGCGTAGCATGTAGCACTACGAGGCGCTACGTACCACAATAGCCATTAAATTAATGGCGTTCCGTCCGGAGATTCCGTAATTGACCGTATTTAAAACCTTATAAACTCATAATCTGAAAGCTACAAAATTATAATAAAAATACAGCAATAATCTTCAGTATATCAACATTCCTTTTGTCGTTTTAAATTTTCTATTTTTGTTTCTTATACTCATGATATCAGCTTCCAAAGTAATACCAATTTGTTAAAATTCAAGCATACATTCAGCATCTCCTTAGGATTTACAAATTACTTTTATTTGAAACTCACGCCATTAGATCGACAATATCATAAACTACATATTCGCCGTTTTAAATTTTTTTAGGACAATTTTGAACTAAGGTAAGTAAGAATAATAGGGTTTTGGCGCGATCTCGGCAACGCGGCAAATGTATGGCCAAGGTCGTTTGCTCGGGGGACGGCCTTAATAACCAAACATCGTCGTTACGCAGAATAAATAATAATAATTAGTATTAATTTAATAGTTATGATAAGAATTATTATTAGTAAAATTAGCTTCATTTTGCACTATCGTTTAGTGTTTAGCACAATAATCGTTGCTTATTTAAAGTCACGTAAAATGCGCACTACGTGCATCAGCTTATTTCTATTTATAACATCGCTGATACCAATAATAATCGCCATCGAGCTTAGGAGGATTACGTCGTGTGTCACGCGGCGACTCATTTTGCTATGAAAAATGCGATGAAGTACGTCGGACACCGCTAAAGCCTCGACGGACAAAATTATTCGTCACGTTGCCACTCGGACCCTTTTGTCACAAAAATATTAGTTTTACTAAGCCCGGGCGTTAGGTGTGTATTCTATGAATTGTTGTTTAAATATCGTCGGTTATTTTTAACAGTAAATGTAGTTAACAGTACGTTATGCATATATTCTATATTCTTTATTTCGTATATTTTCAGGCTACAAATTCCACTTAATTATACTATATGAAGTCCGCAACTCCGTTACTCTAAAATTCGTTTATCGCATGAGAACCGTACATTTTTCGGAATAAATATCCTATGTCCTTTTTTGGGACTTAAAGTATCCGCATACCAAGTTTCAGCAAAATCGGTTCAGCGTTTTTGGCTTGTGATGAAGAGGTAACAGAGAGATAGGCAGACACACTATCGCATTTATAATATTAGCATGAACTTCATGTTTCAAGCTGGATCCCACCCACATAATTCATATTATATTCAGTTAGCCTTTTCATTGTCTCTACAGTTAGTTTTTATGAAGTTACTGTATTTATAACTAAGAAAGTTTCCTCAACAGACTTCTGTGACATAAAATATAATGTAGACACAATAATGACACAAACTTGTGGCTCTCCGAGTTTCGGACGAGACTCGTCTTATCTCGAAGTTCGCTTATCGTATCTATTGTTTCATTATTGACGAATTTGTCGGCTCATTAACTTGTATTTATTGTTTTCTAAAGCTTTGTTTTCTAAAAAAAATATAGCTAAGTATTATATATATATATATATATATATATTTTGTGAAACTTTTACATGAGTATAAAATATATATTTTTTACTCTCATTTAAACTCGAGAACAGCTAAACCGTTGACTGAATTTAGATTTAAAGTGTTCCGTGAAAGTCTAGGGATGGTTCATAATAGGATGGGAATCGATAAGAAGTTCACCGGGTAATCTAGTGAATGTATTACGACGATGCATTTGTGTAGTTCTGACTTCTATAGATGCACAGTACTTAAAATATGACAATTTCAGAGATATTCAGTAGTACTAACTACACAGGAGTGTAGTTGTTACTTGTTGTATTTCAAATATCTACTATTCCGCTAAATCCAACTCGCTCTGAATATAAAGATAAGAGAGCACCAGAATTTGCATTCGCATACAAATGCTCTGTATCTTTGTATCCGGATACAAAGATACAGAGCATTTGTATGCGAATGCAAATTCTGACCAAACCCGGGTTTTGACGGATGTTTTTTTTTTTTAAAATTACAATATTATAATGGCAAATGACGACATCTTCTGATGATGATCTTTGACGACCTCTGTGGCTCAGTGGGTGGGCTGTCGGTAGCTCAAGCCGGAGGTCGCGGGTTCGAATCCCGCCGACGGAACAAATAGTTTTCAATGTTCCTGGGTCATGGGTGTGTATTAAATATGTTTATGATATAATAAAAATCATAAATATGTGTACTATAAAAGTATTTAATATATTTCCGTTGTCTGGTACCCGTAACACAAGTCCTTCAGGTACTTACCACGAGTCCAGACTGACGTGGTGTGAAAGCGTCCATATGATAGATATTATATTATTATAATAAGGAGGTGGGTCATCTGATAGAAGTAAATACCGTCACTGGACACTCGCAACATCAGATGAGTTGCAGGTGCGCTGCCGGCCTTTTGCGTTGTGATTTATACGTAATCGGCTCAAACTGATCTAATCACATAAGTCAATTAACAATATTTCATAATGAACGCGCAGTAAGCCAGCAGATCCGTGGCATTAGCATCGGCCCGTAGATCTTTAAAGCATTAAATCATCGAAACTACGGACACATTGAAATCCGCAGTTATTAGTTTATCTTAATTAATCGGGTCCTTCCATCTGATGGGTTATTGATAAATGTTATGTGCTGAGACGTAATATATTGCTCATCCTAATTGATGGATATTCGTGTGTTTTAATATTTCAGTTGTGGATTTAGTAGCTATTTAAAAGTCGTGAAGTTAGTAAAGTATATATTTCTTCATCGTATTAGGTCGCTAAAGTTACAAAAGGTACTGAGTAACATTTCAAAATACAAGTATAAATTAATTTAAAGTATAACTTTACAAGATAAGAGGAATTGTTAAAAGGCAATCATAAGATGAGTGGAGCCTTTAAATAATACTTAGGGCACAATAAATTTACAATTTCCTCGACGTATGCGGAACTTACATTAACCTAAATATTTTTAAATCATTAAATCCAATTTCGCCTAAAAAGGCCCATCAGGACTTGCGTTTACTTAGCATAATTAAATAGAGATTTTCTTCAAATACTCCGAGAATTCCAATTAATTAAAATTAAAGAAACAAAACACTTTATTTAACTCGAGTGCCTTTTAAAAACTGCCTTTGATGCCGAAACGCTGCGAGTGTAAAAATAATGACTAATTACAAATCACATTAGGTCCTTTATGAAGAATTATTGCTAATCCACCTTAACAAAAGTTTAAAAACATAATAATATTACATTTACTATAATATTATGTAGATTATAGCGTTCGAATTTCCGTCCAGTATACCTCTAGTAAATATTTCTCTTCCACTGAAAATGAGTAAAACAAAGACAAAACATTAGTTTTTATATTTTACATGTCGATTTTCCAACATTAGCATAATAAGATCACGTCAGAACAAACCAAGATAAGTTCCGCTGGAAGTCGGCGGAAGTCAGCGACAGTATCGCGCCGGTGACGTCACTTCCGCTCCCACACCAAACAATATTTAGTACCGACACAGTATTACAAGTTATGTTCCAATTGCAATATACGAGTACGAGCGATCCCATTGGAGAATGCAAAATTAATGGCTATTCATACACATTCTGGCGTAGAAATTAAAATAGAGAAATAAAAAAAGTTTGGCTTATAATCTACTAACCCGGAAAAACTTATTTTGTCATATCAGCATTAATCAGTAAAGATTATATTTTGCATCTATTAGACTCATAAACCTTTTTACCGAATCGCTCTGTCTATTAAAAAATTACATCAAAATTCGTTGCGTATTTAAAGGAATTTGGCCTAATATGATACCGGAAACCAACTTTGTTTTATGTACTACCGGAAATACGTCTAATTTCTTTTATAATACATATTATATCAAACTCTACTCATAGCATGATGAATTTCCATTCACTCAAAAGCAGTGCGAAGTGAGAAAATGAGAATACTGATATCGAGGTAAAGGATAACGGCAAAATGATGTCCCAACACCTGTCGAGCATGTTCGAGCAGCTGGGCAACTTCACCAAAAACAACTTAACACATAATAAGGTGAAGGAGAAGGAGAAGACCACCTCCAACCACGTCAACCAGCCCTCATCCTCGCCCAAGCACGGAGAGAAGACGCCGCTGAAGAAACCCTGCAAGCTGCGCAACGTCGCGTCGAAAGCGGAGTCCTACGACACGCTCTACAGCAACAGCAGTTTGGTAAGTTTCTTTTTTATTTAGCTAGGTTATGACGAATCACTTGTCAAAATTCGAATGCACTTTCTTTCATTTAAATGAAGAAGAACAGAAGATAACTTTTTAAAATTTAATCTCTGGTGCAGCTTTGAGTGTTTAATATTGAAAGAAGATAAGTATTTTTTAATGGTAATTTGTATGTGGTGGTGTGGTGTCATGTCTTATGGACAAAAATCCTCATTACGAACGTGTTCCTTAGTTCAGACCTCAGTAATTCAGACTTCAGAGTGGTGCATGTGGCATTAAAATTTATTTTAAGCATGGCATACAAAAACTCAGATAATTTTGGGAAATATTCCATAGGCAAGACAAGATAGATAGTGAAGCAAATGTTGTTACATAAAATTTATGATTTCTACCAGTTTTATCGTATAAGTTTAGATATTATAGGTAGGTAATTTATAAAATATAAAATACATAAAAGTTCGTATTGTATAGATGTATATAAATATTCAAGTATATTGTCTGTAACTAAAGATGGTGTGGAAATAAAATAATGTATCGAGGCTTTCTTCTGTTGGGTTTAATTATGATCATGTTGTGACCTTGCCCGTAATTTCCTGAATTTTTTGTGACCGTACGAGTTATCTGAGGAACATTTCCGAGATATTAGATTCATCTATCATCTACTATTAATATTCGTCCGTATTTTTATTTAAATACTAGCTGTCCCGGCAAACGTTGTTTTGCCATTTAAAGTATTTCTACGTCATCAGTTGATACAAAATCTTACCCCTATTTTGTCTCCTAAGAGGGGTGGGGTGAAAAATTTTATGCACCAGATGTTAAGTTGGAAAAAACAGTTAATAATATGACGTAAGTCCATTAAAGAAAAAAGTTTGATACAAAATCTGACCCCCTCTCTACTCCCCTTAGAGGGGGGGAGTGATTTTATACATCAGATTTTGAGTTGGAAGAAGAAAAATATATCTGCGAAAACCGTATTCAAATCAGATCAGTAGTTTTCGTGTTAAAACAAAAGTCTTATACAAAATCTGACCCCCTCTTTCGTCGCTTTAGAGGGGTGGGGGGAATTTTTTTATAGACCAGATGTTAAGTTGGAAGAAGACAAATATATCTGCCAAAAATTGCATTCAAATCGGATCAGTAGTTTTCGTGTGATAGTGGAACAAACATACAGACAGACAGACAGACTGACAAAAAAACTAACCACATTTTTGGCTTCTATAGCGATGTAGTAACACCCCCGCTTATTATTTTTTTAATATCTTTAATGTACAGAATTCTCATTTCTACAGTTTTATTATATATATAGATATTGTTCGAAAAGATAAATAATTTTGATATAAGATATAATATTATGATTGAAATAAAAAGAGAACGAACAAAGTTTGTTTGCGAATTCAAACCAATTATTGAATTGACAAAAGAAATCTAAATATATAGAATGTCGTTAACGCAGCGTATACAAATTACATAGTTCATTTTGATTCTTTTCTGTCTACTATGATAATAACATTTCAAAATTTTCCTGTTCCATTAGAACTGTTAGGTCTTCTAGAACTTACAGAACGATGCTGTGTACAGCATGTACTTTTACTTACTGTACAATGGTACCATCGAGGAAATTGATTCCTAGGCAGTTGACAGACCAACGTCATTTGTTCGGATCATGTCAATTTAATGTTATCCCATCAAACTCCAAGCGGCACGTTACCCGGCTGCCGTATAATAATTGAAAATCTATTGTATCTGCGATTCCCACGACCGAGGTATTTTTTTTATGTAATAAGGGGGCAAACGAGCAAACGGGTCACCTGATGGAAAGCAACTTCCGTCGCCCATGGACACTCGCAGCATCAGAAGAGCTGCAGGTGCGTTGCCGGCCTTTTAAGGGGTAATAGGGGAGGGTAGGGAAGGAAATAGGGAAGGGTAGGGTAGGGAAAAGGGTAGGGAATAGGGATTGGGCCTCCGGTAAACTCACTCACTCCGCGAAACACAGCGCAAGCGTTGTTTCACGCCGGTATTAATTATTATTGTGATCTGGCGGCTGGGTTTGACATAGCGCGACGCGACTCCATCTGCCTAGGAATCAACTTCTCTGATAGTACACAACAACCTTGTCAAGTTCCATCCCTTCACCATGAATTTTTGGTCCTACACGTGTATTTATAATATCTACTTAGCCGCTACACGTAACACAATCTTATCATGGCGGCCAAACACACACCACAATCAGCTAATGACTATATCGTGTATTACAATAATCAGAAATACGGGGTAGTTAGGAACAAAAAATATTAAATACTTTGACTAGGAATTTCATAAGTACAATTTTCCAATAAAAAAAATTCACTTACTATCCATATGCTACCTGTATTTAGATAATAACCTACTATCAACTCCCAATTGACAACATTTCAAAATTTTTAAGCCTTAAAATAAAAAATACCGTTTCTTTAGTTTCTTCTCCTGATATCAAAAAAATATTCCAAAAAATTTTATATTGTTTATTTACTGAGAAAATAAAGAAAAACCAAAAAATGCGTTGTGACGTCATACTTACGGCATATCAGACATTTTTTCTTTGCCTGGTGTAAAATCGTTTTAAAAATTCGTCATAAAAAAACAGTCACTGTCAAAAATGACATTTCTAACATACGAAAATACCACGATGACATTGACAGACGTCCTAATAAACGTAACAAACTTACATTGACATATTTTTTCTTTTGTAAACTGTAATGGAATTAACCATTCGGGCGTAAGTATGACGTCACTAGGCGCTTACGTCTCTTTAGAATACGAAGGATTAAAATCTATTTTTTAGGTATCTTAAATGCATAATTTTGAAAAAGCAAGAAACACGTGTCGTCTTATTTTAAGTCCACTTTCTTATAAAATAATAAAAATTCCATGTTAAAATTTTGAAATGTCAATTGCGGTCGAATTCGACCGAATAAACAATAAATTTCGATTATCGAAGGAATAATTATTAAAAAACCTATAAACATAATTTACCTACAATAAATGAGCCCGATACAGTAGAACTAGGAAACAACATGTAAATATTTAATGCCTGCTACGTTTATAAATGAAAAATATGTTGGACACATTAATATCTTAGAAAAAACGAGAAATGAAAGGTAGCGGTTTTATTTGTAGGAAAAATATAGTTTTAAAATGAACGTTTTAAATAAAGTCCTGCACTCAGCTCAAGAAATATAAAAGCCTACTTCTAGTTTATTCTGTAATTTATTGAGTGGCTGCGCGCTGGCCGACTTATTATTGTGCACTGAAAGTAAATACTTCTTTCAGCAACCGTAGGCTAAGTCTATTAGAGCCGCGTAGCTGAGCTAACATTATGGAATTCCTGTTTTCTATCCTTTGTCTTTTTATGTTTTGCTCACTTTTCCTCCCTTTTAGGACAGAGATAACGTAATCGTGACAAATCGTTCCGAAACTAAAGTACTATAACGCCGGTTTTATTTTCAGCAGAATAATTAATCAACTATGCATAGAAAAAAATATTCGCAGCTAATTTTTAATTAAAACTCTTGAATCTTTTCTAAATTTATAATTTGGTATTAAGGTGTTAAGAAGTGAAAACTTTCTGAATTAACGTTTTGTAAGGGAGACGGTAATAATTTTACGTAATTTGCTACTTATCATTATTCATCTATTAAGTGGTCTGAGAACTTAAATGATCATTGCGTTAATATCATATTAACTACAAAGTTAACATAATAAACGTGCGTATCTTCTATACTTAATATAATAAAGCGGAAAAGTTTGTTAGTTTGTTTGTTTGTTTGTTTAAACGCGCTTATCACAGGAACTACTGGTCCGATTTGAAGAAATATTTTAGTGTTAGATAGCCTATATTTTATCACGCTTATACTAATAGGAGCTAAGAAATAGAGGAATATGTGAAAATAACGGAAGAAATTTTTTAAAAATGGTTATTATCTTAAGAAACTACTGGAGCAATTTTCATGATAAATGGCACACATGAAGAACAGACCACGTGAAAGGAAAAAGGTTTCTTTTTTTGCGGAAAAATGTAAGGTTTCCGTGACATTCCTAAATTACGCGAACGAAGCCGCGTGAAACATCTAGTAGCTTATATATTTTTTAACTGCTTTCTTTTAACCCTTTTTCAGGAGCATAAGCAGTAAAGCCTTTATCTGAATAATTTTAACATACCTACGTCCTGGAAATTTTTGTCTACATAAACGAAGGAACAATACTAAACAGGATAAGCAGCTACAAAAACAATAAGCTTTGGACATACATAAATATTTATGACTTTTTGTACTATGTTCAGAAAAATAATATGCGCATACTTATCAAGCTTGAAGCTATGCAGGCGTTTACAAAGTTATAACGAAGGCCCCGTGAGAAATAATTCGGAATTCGGCCCCTGCGGCTTCTATGGCTCCATGCATGGCCCCGGTAGCCCCGGCGGGGATAAAAAGATATGACAAAAAGGTACATTACTTTTAACGAAACGCATTAACCTTTTTCTCTTTTTAAGGATGAGACTGGACGGCTTCTTTGCTTTACAACCTTTTTGTGTTATACATTTTTTTTAAACAAAACGACGAAGCTTTGTTTAAAAACCACATTACGGTTTTTTCTCTTCTTAAGATTGTAGGTCCGGTAGATATGGTGGAGAGACTAAGATAATATTCGAATTCCTGACGATGACTCTAACTAAGCAAAAGTTATAGCTACTACAATTGTACTTGACGAAACATTGTATTTCTTTGAGATCTGAAAGACGATATTACGCACTATACGCAGCCTATACCTTTGCCGGAAACTAAATGATTTATTTATTTATCAAAGTGCCAGGATCTACGCATCCCTATCTCTATCAATAAAAAAACAATCTCTGGCGATCTCACATCGAGGGAATAATCAATTTCCTTTGACAAGGATAGGATGTGTTATCTATTGGTTATCTACGCGATATCCCCGCGATACAAATCGAATGAGTCGCATTCTCTGGATGTTTCTGTGCAATTTGACCAGCTGATTGACGGACGAGAAACCAACCAACCGAGCTTTGTACGTCGGAATTACCGCTTATTGCTTTTGAAAAAAAAAACTTAACTTTTTAATTTTATCGATGCATAGACCTGATGATATGTTTTTTTAAATGAAATTAAGAAACAAAGAGAGCGGGACAGATCTAGATGAGAGATTGTCTCCGATCGTGGACCGCGGACAAACATAACCTTGAAAATCTTTTTTACATAAGCTGACTTTAGTTTGTGTTAAATTCGGACTTACTACAAAAGATTTAAACACCTGTTGAACAGTTGATTAGAAAAAAAAAATCAGTAAGTACATAATATTCTCAAAATTTTAGCCAGTTCAAAAGATGTTTAGATATTTTGTGGTAAGACCGTAAAGCTTTTTGATTGATACATTACACACTTTATAAAATTCCACGTTTGTATACCCAGCGAATACTTGAATAGGTATATTATAGCTTTATAAATAAAAAACAAATACTCGAATCCCCGAAACGTGTATCACAAAATAAAACATATTTTGATTTCACAGAACAAAACAGATTGTCGTTCCGCGCAATTCTAAGCAGATAACGTAGAATATTCGGCGACGAGTAACGAAGTTGCGTCGCAGGAAGGAAACATTTTCCCCGTCAGCGCACACTACGTACGGGCAATGTTATAATTTTCCTTACTTTATACGGGCTGATAAAATATTACATAATATTAAGACCTTTGCTCCTATGGAATACACAAAATAAAGTTGAAAGTCGCGATGAGACGGTTTTTCTTGGGCTAATTCAACTAACTCTTAGATATGTTCCCGTTGTTAAACCTAAAGCTTGGGTAAAAAATTCAAAGCAATGATTTTAAAAAATGACAATAAAATACAATAATTATACTTATAAAATACAATAAAATAATAATTGAAGATACTTGGTTTACGAGTAGAGATAAACTACGATAACATGGCGCGCTCCTCCAAATTAATATTTCAATGTGTGTAGTCAAATCCTTATAAAAGAGTTTGTATGTAGTAAGTATTCAACCAATCATAATATTTCACTTAGTGTCCCTTATTGCCAAGATTTGTTGATCAACTAATCATAACTAGCTGACCGCGCAAGACAACGCACTTCAAACGTTTTGACAACGCACTTCAAACGTTTTGAATTTTGGAGGGGCGCGCCATGTTATCGTAGTTTATCTCTAGCTAATGTCTAGGGTTAAAAAAAATTAAACCCCAACTTAACGAAAGTTGTTACTATAATATTATAATATGCAGCCATACATCACATTGTATATTTGACCGACTTCCAAAAAGGAGGAGGTAATACGTTCGGCTGTATGTATTTTTTTTTATGTATGTTCAACAATTACTTGTGGTCCGATTTTCAAAATTCTTTTTGTGTTGCATAGGGTTTGATTTGAATTTGGTACCATGTTTATAAAAGTGGTGATCTGATGATGGGATCCATGAGTAATCGAGGGGAATCCTTGAAATTTGTATGGAAACATATAGTGATTTCAATTTTTTCTGAAGCATTCGAGGTAAATTCTACCAAAGAGTAAGAATTCGTACCAGGTTATACCGATATGGATCCGAAGATACCAAACAGAACTTTTGAATGCTTATAGGTACAGGTTCGGGAATTTCGGCGTTGTTTAAACAACTGAAAGCATAAGCCAATACATCAATTTGATTGATCATCATCATCACGACCATAATTATACCATGGGTCATCACAGTATGACCCAATTATTGGTACTTTTCGCGATATTTTGCATCGAAGCAGTTGTTTTTGATGATGATTTCGCTGTTTGTGGACCGATTTTCAAAATTCTCGTATTGTTGTATAGGATATAATCTTAATTTTGTATAACAATTACGAAAGTGGTGAGCTGATGATGGGATCTATGAGCAATCGAGGGAAATTCTTGAAATTTATCAAAACGCTCATAGTGGTTAAAATGTTGTTTCTAGTAAGTTAAACATATGTTACGAATAAGAGAAATTTCATACGAAGGTGTCTCTTGGTCCAAAGGCACTGAACAGAACTATTGAACCTTTAAAGATAAAAGTTTGGAAATTGCAGCATCGCCAAGATAACTGCAAGCATTTACCACAATTTCGCTTACAGTAATATAATGTGAATAGGTAACATTCGTATTAGTTATTTACGCATATTTGCCTTATTTTGTAGATGACTAAAAAGAGTGAAATTATTATTTTTAACAAAAAATTAAAACCGACTTCCAAGGTAAAAACAATAGTAATATGAACTAAAAAGTATTAAATAACTCTTGAAACTCTTTAGTAGTGCCTTTTTCAGAATTCGTCTAAATGTCAACTATTTCTGTACATACTACAGTCTTCATTACTTTGAAGTCGGTACCAGTCTCAAAAGTTTCAGATATTCTAAGTTCTGACATTACTGAACTCACGAATAAATTAGCTGGTACCGACTTCAAAATAATGAAGACTGTGGTATGTACAGAAATAGTTGAGATTTAGACGAATTCTGAAAAAGGCACTATTAAAGAGTTTCAAGAGTTATTTAATACTTTTTAGTTCATATTACTATTGTTTTTAACTTGGAAGTCGGTTTTAATTTTTTGTTAAAAATAATAATTAGTTATTTATAATCAATGTTGATATACTACCTTTCGTTAAGTTGCGGTTTAATTTTTTTTTATCCTAGACAGTAGCTACTCGTAAACCAAGTATCTTCAATTATTATTATTATTATATCGTAATTAATATTATGTCACAATTTAGTAAGAATACCACCATTATAAATATGTACTTGGCTACAAAAAACCTACAATATAGATCCTATCAATTCAAGTTTTGATTGTGATTTCTTCTATAAGTAGGGACCGATTTCTCGTAAAAGGTAAAGAAGGTAAGGTAATCATTTATGTTGCTTTTAAGAGACCCGGTTTTATTTACAATATATTCGTTCAATAAAAAGTCTTAGAGTAGGCAAATTGAAAGGACAGTTAAGTCTATAAGCCTATTGGGTATCGCATAAAATTATTTCTTTATAGTTAGTTGCAAGGCTTCTGAAGTTGTACTTACAATAAAAACTAATACTTACTGCTATTGCTAAAAATAGTAATATAATAGTAGAGATTAATTACGATAACATGGCGCGCCCCTCCAAATGACTGTTTCAATGTGTGTAGTCACATCCTTATGAAAGAGTTTGTATATAGTAAGTATTCAACCAATCACAGTACACGTAACATTTCACTTAATGTCACTTATTACCAAGATTTGTTGGTCAACTAATCATAACTAGCCGACCGTGCAAGACAACGCACTTCAAACGTTTTGACAACGCACTTCAAACGTTTTGAATTTTGGAGGGGCGCGCCATGTTATCGTAGTTGATCTCTAGTAGCAATCATTTTCTCCATATCTGCCGACGTAGTATTCACTTTAGTAGAATAATATAATGCTAAACAAAATCTAAGCAGGCTTTGTAGTATTTAAGTAATAAATCTTTATTTTTGCTTGTTAGTTATAAATTTTACTTTACTGATAATGACAATTAATAATTAAAACCGACTTCCAAGGTAAAAACAATATTAACATTAATATGAACTAAAAAGTATTAAATATTGTTATCTAATAGTGCCTTTTTCCGAATTCGGCTAAACCTCAACTATTTCTGTACTCAATCTTCATTATTTTGAAGTCGGTACCAGATAGCTGAATCTTCAGTCCTCTGACAGAATATTTGAAACTTTTGGAACTGGCACCGACTTCAAAATTATGAAGATTGAGTACAGAAATAGTTGAGGTTTAGCCGAATTCGGAAAAAGGCACTATTAGATAACAAAAATTATTTAATACTTTTTAGTTCATATTAATGTTAATATTGTTTTTACCTTGGAAGTCGGTTTTAATTTTTTGTTAAAAATAATAATAATTTCACTCTTTTTAGTTACACTAGTAGGTAAACCTTCGCGTATATTTTACGTATCTTATTACAATTTGTTAAGAGTCACAGTTCACACTTACAAAATAATATATTATCAGTGAAGTGAACATATTGTGCTAAGTAATTTAACAATTTTAATACTTCAAACCCCAAGCGGTCACCGGCGATTGTGATAACAATAGAAAGGCTATTGTGTCTCGTTTTTCCACGATCGAAGGATCTATCAGATAAAAAATTGTATAAACTTGCATAGGATGTAGCGTAGCTACTCATCTAATATATAAAATTCTCGTGTCACAGTTTTCGTTGCCATACTCCTCGGAAACGGCTTGACCGATTCTCATGAAATTATGTGAGCATATTGAGTAGGTCTGAGAATCGGCCAACATCTATTTTTCATACCAAAAATTATTTATATGGCAAAACAACGTTTGCCGGGACAGCTAGTAATATAATATAATATTATCATAATTAATGACAGCTGTTCTTGTAATCAAGAATTCAATTTCAAATCCATTCAAATCGATACTTAGTGCGCCATCTATCGATTTACAAGTATAACTAATTAAAAAGACACTCATTGACTTTGTTTTGTTTAAATGCTCTTTTTAAAATAACTTTATTTTAATTCTATGTTTTGTCTATTAAAATTTTATAAAGTAGTTAGTAAAGTATTCGATCTGTACCTATATAAAGTAGTAAAGTATATTCGATCTGTCGTCTAACGGATACCGTCGCCTCCGCGGTGCTGACCGCCGTGTATATTTAAACAAAGTGTTGTTATACAGTATAAAATTATTATTATTATTAGTATATCCACACCTATGCCTTGTATTATTATCTATTCTGTGCCATGAGACAATGGTGACCTTAACACGACGTGGTAATGATGAAGACGACGATGATGATGATGATGATGATTATGATGATGAATATGAATTGCATAGTAGCATATGCTTTCTGTTCTTAAAACAACGCCGAAACTCCCAAACGTGTATCTATAAGGAGTCAGGAGTTCTCTCAGCATCTTCGAAACCATGGTATACCTTGACCCAATATTTGACTTTTTGGTAGCATATTCTTAGTACACTTCACAAAAAACCAAAATCACCATATGTTTCCATATAAATTTCGAGGAGTTCCCTCGATTACTCCTGGATCCCATCATCAGGTCACCACTTTTGTGAACATGGTACCAAATTGGAGTAAAACCAAATACAACAAAACAAAAATTTCGAAAATCGGTTCACAAACGGCGGAGTAATCGTTGAACATACAAAAAAAAAAAAAAAAAAATACACAGCCGAACATATAACCTCCTCGTTTTTTGGAAGTCGGTTAATTATTATAATTACATCATTTCAGTCCAGTGAATCCAGCCCTGCATTAATACTACTGGAATAATATTATGTTTACATTATTCCAGTAGTAATGCAGCGCTGGTTTGGATCACTGGACTATAATAATGTAAACCGCGCTATGTTGTTTTACATAAACAATAATAACACCCACACCGGTTTCGGTGACGGCGGCTGGATCCATTGAAACCAGGCCAGTTACGCAGGAGTAATTTTATAGTGCCCAAGTGTGTGCGCAGTACACAAGGGCACTCTCTATTCCTTTACTCTAACCCAGCGGAACGGAAGACCGACACGACTGGCGAGAGATCAGGCGAAGGACCGACTTTTTACATGCCCATCCGATCCATGGATCATCTTTCTTGGTAACTTGTCAGACATTCAGGTGATCAGTCTGCATTGTCCAAACCAAACTTGGAAATAACATGTTTCCAACGCGGGAATCGAGCCCACAACCTCCGCTCCGAGTCAAGAGCCACGCTCTAAACCACTAGACCAAGGAGGCGTTGTTTAACGTACATGGTTAACCGACTTCAAAAAAGGAGGAGGTTTTACGCTCGGCAATATATAATATTTTTTCTCAATAATGTTTTGGCATTACGACCAGTCGGGCACGCGCTGACGTTTATTATAATAATGGTTGGATTGTATCGTTTTTGGGTATCATTTTTTCCATTGTCTGACGATGCTTTGATGTGACTAAATTAGAATTTACATATTCCATGCATTGTAAAGATGATAATACTTTGAATAAAAAATGTGTTTTCTTTGTAAAGTATACGAGTATTTTTAAGATGCTGAGACTGTATTTTACATAGAGTAATAGTTCTCATGCGGTTAGGGATTTGATGCAAGACTACTCGTATCTTGTTTGTCTTTTGAAAGTTTGAGCTATGGTACTTTGCATGTATTACAAATTATTACTTTTTATAGAAAATTTTAGCAAAATCTGTAGCCTGTTTCATTTTTACAATTTTGGCCTCATTATAATATACTTAATAATTTAATTACAGTAACAGGTTAAATAGTATTCGATACATGCATAATATTCAGGTCAAGTCAAATTCTGAAAGTGATGACTGATGACTGAGTAAACCGTGTATGGATGTAATGTAGGATTGCGAACCTAAAATCTAAAAAACCAGGTTTGAAGTTACACAAACCAGAACAATTTCGCCCAAAAACAGGACACAAAATTCGCAATAGTAGAATAGTAGAATTATCTAGCGACAAAAGACACTTTGTCGCTAGATAATTCTACAGGTTTGTTTTAATTGCAGGATTATTTTAATTTGCTAACAGGTTTAGCAAATTTTCTTTCCTCTGGACTAGGCCGACTATGTTGCGAGAATGCCGTATGCGCTTGGGCAACCATACAGGCATTTAAAAATCTTGTCCCAGGCACTACAGTATTTGAAGAGTGGTTACTTCGCTCTGAAAATGCTGTATAAATCATCCACAATGGATGCAAAGGCCTAGTTTTTTTTTTAGCAAATTATAGTAATAACGTCTTTTAATCAATAAAACAATATAGTTAAAACTATATTTTGTCATAATATAAAACAATTTTGTTTACAACAAAATTTTAAACTTTTGTAATTTGTAGTGAACCCAGGACGCTATCTAAAAACTATTCAGAACGTTCCAGGACACTAAAAAAACTAGGACCTATTCTGGGAAAACAGGACGGTTGGCAATCCTACTGTAATGAGCACATCTAAACAATATCTGCCAATAACTTAAATAATTATGTAGCTATATACTAATAACGTTTCATCATCTGATCAGTGATCTAATAGCGTGACTCGCGTACTCCCCGACTAGTCGCTACTTTAAGCCATCTAAATTTTTTTTTCAGGAAAGATTTCGCTCTGTCCCTTCTCCTTCCGAACGGCCTTAATAGGCGTAGCTACCACAATATTGGAAAGGTCAAAGATAACTCGATTATATCGTGCCCCGGAATTCATAATCGAAAAACCGAATTCACGTAGCTAAAGGGTAATAGGACGTAATAGTGTGGAGTGACATGTGACATTAATAAACTAGTTACACGGCATCGCTCGCCGACACATTTTCAGCCAACCAACTAGCCATGTTATCGATGCTTAAGCTGCTGTAAGTGTTGATCACAGTAAATGCTATGTGTAGATATGCTATCCAGCCATTCTCTAAGTTTGCTCCGCAAAGGTCAAGCGAATGGTCCTGCAAAGGCCTTGTTTCTCCACCTGCGATACATAAATTGCTTTTAGAAAATATGTCATCAGACATGAGCAATGAGCATGAAGACAATTCATACAAAGACAAAATAGTCACTTTTTTCTACCGGTCCGTCGTGAAAAATTACGCTTATTTAAAGGGTTCCGCTACCTAAAAAGTAAGATAATCGCTACTTATCTTAAAGTGGCTTCATATTATCTACATAGGGTAGAAGGCCGGAAGATCCAAACAGCTTCTGTGCCTTTCAAGTTGCATGTCCTCGTCTACGTTATATTCCTGCCAAACTTTATTTAGTAGCTTCATATCCTAAATCCTCCCTTTTTATTCACATAATCCATACTAATATTATAAATGCGAAAGTGTGTCTGTCTGTCTGTCTGTCTGTTACCTCTTCACGCCCAAACCGCTGAACCGATTTTGCTGAAATTTGGCATGGAGATACTTTGAGTCCCGATAAAGGACATAGGATACTTTTTATCCCGGAAAATGTACGGTTCCGCCGCGATAAACGATTTTTAGTGCAACGGAGTTGCGGGCATCATCTAGTATTATAATATAAAAGTACATAAATATTATTATAAATAAATATTTTTTTCAGTCTATTTAAATTTAGCTTCGTATATGTATTGCAATAATTGGAAACATTATTAAGTCGAAGAATTAAAAACATTATTTTTCTAACGCAGGTAGAAGTAACCTAAACATTTTATAGCATAGCTTACTTAGCGTGGAAGCCTAAGTATAGCGGATGAAGGCTATGAATAATGTATTTTCGAAATTGAGTTTTAACTGTTACCTCATGATGCTATTTGTGCACGTTACTCGACAACTTCCATATCGTTACTTGATTTTTGATGCACGATCCTGCTTGGAGGGGAAACTTCGGAACCATTCGATAAACTGCTCAAGATCGTGCTCAAGATTGCTGAAGATTTGACGTGGGAGAGCCATGCTTCGGCACGAATGGGCCGGCTCGACCGGAGAAATACCACGTCCTCACAGAAAACCGGCGTGAAACAGCGTTTGCGCTGTGTTTCGCCGAGTGAGTGAGTTTACCGGAGGCCCAATCCCCTACCCTTTTCCCTTCCCTACCCTTCCCTATTTCCTTCCCCACCCTCCCCTATTACCCCTTAAAAGGCCGGCAACGCACCTGCAGCTCTTCTGATGCTGCGAGTGCCCATGGGCGACGGAAGTTGCTTTCCATCAGGTGACCCGTTTGCTCGTTTGCCCCCTTATTGCATAAAAAAAAAGAAAAAAGATCATAACTTTTACAAGTTATAACTAACTAGTATTTGACATCGTTTTGCTTAGTATCGTGTTAGAAATGATCTTCAACAATTTACGAACTATGAATTTTTAAACATTTTGCAAGTCTTCTGGTAACCGAAACTTATCTAACTTATGGGTGAATTTTAAAACCGCTTTTTTTTCTCGGCTAATGTGAAATTGGGGGTGTGAAATGGCTTTTTAGGGTTAAATAAAATTTCATCGTATAGTTTGTGTGATTACGAGTATCCATATGAGGCAGCAGACACGTTTTTAATTCGATAACTAGAAAATAAAAATAAAACATTCTAAAGGACCCCTTGGTGACTGTCCCAACGACCTTTTTAGTCCTAATTTCATCAGCCGAGGAAAAAATATTAGTGGTACAAACAAACGGATTCTTTTATTGGATTCTTAAAGAATGGAGGTATAATCAATACAAATTTCATAATCTCAATCGTAATACTTTCAAAATAGCGGGAGAAATAAAACTGTCCCAACATTTTGTCTTGATTCGGTGAATAAAAAAGAAACATGAATTGTCGAGACCAGAAGTACTTTTGAACATAATGCCGCTTCTCAAACTCAAGCGCCAGTCATGCTTGCGCCTTCGGAGCTAGAGGTGGTTTGCTGCTTCGCTGCGTGTTCCCGCTAAAAACGTAAGTATATCGTCTCGGTGACACCCGACACTTTTCTCTTCATTTCCGTGATTCAATTTATCATGTTAATTGAACCAGAAGTATTAACTTATTTTCTTACAAACACTTTTAATAATATGTATCAGTATGTAGTATAGATACCAGTATAATTGGTGTCAAAATATTCAACGATTTGTCGCAAATTTTCATTTCGGTGATTCCGTTTCGGTGTATTCGGTGACCTATTTGGTCACCGAAATGAAAAAAAATCACCGATATGAAAAAAAAATGACGGAAATGGTGACAGGTCACCGGCCGCCGGAACTAGAATGTGTCACTAAAACGTCACTTGCACTTATGTGATCTGTCACTGTTCACAAATGTTACTGTCACATGAAGGAACTTCTTCTCCTTCTATTTGTAGATGGCACTGCTTTAACACTACGTTTATTTATTATTTAATTTTTATGTAATTAGTTTCGTAGTCATAAAACATTAAAATTGAGAGGAAACTTCGGTAAAAACTCAAAAAAACATAGAAACAAAAAAGTTCACCGAAATGAAAAAATTAACATCTTCATAAATTGTTCTTTACATATAAATGTAAAGAACAATTTATGAAGATGTTAATGTGAATAGATAATAGGGACGATTATAATTGTGAAGATTTTTGTTGTTAATTGGCAGTTCTACTTAGCTCATCTAAAAACTTAGCCACGATTGGCCACATGTAATCAGTGGAACCCCAGACCTGGTACCAGGTGATAAATCAGCATGCTCGAGATAGGTGCACTCCGCTAATGAATCCTGTTGGAGCGACGTGCTCGGCGTGCAAGCGGCCAATTACAACATTCTTAATTTTATCTACACCATCTGACCTGGATGGTAAAGTAGGCTTTGTTTATTTACGAAGAGTAGCGTTTTTGCTATCCATACTTTACTAATATTATAAATTCGAAAGTATGTATACCTGTTACCTCTCCACGCTTAAACAACTGAACCGATTTTGCTTATATTTAGTACTAGCTGTTGCCCGCGACAACAAAATTGGTGTCAAATTAAGCTTTTATAAAAAAAACCCTAGTACCCATTAAATCAAAACACCCAAAAACAGCTGCGCAGTGTGCACATAACTTATTTCATTTTTAAAAATTAAACTTTATTTATGCCAAATAAAGTATGTATATTTAGCCCCCCGATTACACAACTTTACCCATAAACTATTTTAAATCATTGATAGATTTAAGGTTACGTCACTGCATAGATAAAGTACTGCGTTATATAATAACGTAACAAAGAAATAACAATCGAAAAAATCGAAAATTTGATGCAAGATGATACCACCTCTTATAGAAAGACATTTGAGCAAGCGTCATCGCGATGTAGGGGACGGCATGGCGCCATCTATTATAAATTTTTGGAACTAACTTAATTTGAACAAATTTACGCATTTTCACCCCCTTACAACTATTTTTTTCAGTTAAAAAGTAGCCTATGTCCTTTCTCAGGCTTTAGACTATCTGTGTACAAAATTTCATTACAATCAGTTCGGTAGTTTTGGCGTGAAAGCGAGACAGACAGACAGACAGAGATACTTTCGCATTTATAATATTAGTATAGATATAGTTGGATGTGTAATGAGTCCCGAGAAAGGACATAATATATTTACATATACTTTTTATCCAAGAAAAATGTACGGTTTCCGTGCGATAGACTGTAGAAGTAGTGTTTATGTTCGAAAGGTGGTGACGTTAGGGCTGTAGTCAGCACAAGATCTAGTAGACGAATATGAAATGGTTATCAAATATGTAAATGGTTATCAAATAGGCCAGTCATTAAAGCCAAAACCCGAAAGAAATTAGTAACTTGATAAAATTTTAGGGGGTTGTTAAAGAAGGTAAAATAACTTACCGTGTGATTTCACAGCGTTCTGGGGTGTACGGAAAGAGTTGAAAAGGGGTGAAAAAGGTTTTTTGTTTATAACATTGCGTAAAAAATTAGTAACACGCTGCAAATTTGGAATTAGGTTGTTCTTACCGTTTTGTAACGTGTATTAAATTTGCAGCGTTTTGCAATACACGGAACATATTTCGGGTTTTGGCTTTAATGACTGGCCTATTAGGTACCAAAATTTACTCCGCGACGACTGACGACCGAGTCCGAGACGACTTTGATGGCTCAATGGTTAGAGTGTGTGGCAACTCAAGCCGGGGATCGCGGGTTCGAATCCCGCCGACGGAACAAAAAGTTTTTCAATGTTCCTGGGTCATGGATGTGTATTAAATATGTGTGTGATATAATAATATGTGTGATTTATTTACTATATAATTATAATATTATTATGTATGTTTAGTCCATTGAAATGTTACATTTGCTTTGCATTTATTAGAGGATTTAGGCTCAATAGAAGCTTAACCTCAAGTTTGTGGGGTCGCCAGTCTTGTCCCCCGTCCGCCATCTTGAAAAAAGGGGTGACAACAATATTTTCGTGATATCTCGGAAACTATACGTCTTACAAAAAATTTGTAAGAACATAATTTGTTGCAAATTATTTTGCCTACAAATATGCTTATATAACTTTTTACCCTAAATTAAAATTTTCAAAAGTTATAAGCAAAAAAGTGAGAAAATTTTTGAAAAGGTTTATTATCACTTTTTAACTTTGTTTAACACATTTTACAAAAAAATACCTTAGACCAACCTTGTAGATGATCTTTTGAGAAAAAGATCCCCCGATCCCATGAAATTAATTTTCTGCAGATACAAAGGAAACTGTGGAACCATGTGTAGCTGCAGAAAAGCAGGCCTGAAATGCTTTATAGTATAGTAGGCTTGTACAGACTACGAGTAGTATAGTAACCATACTATAATATAGTTTGCATATTATATTTATGTAGTGTAATAGGCATACTGTAGACTGTGGCTGCAGAAAAGCAGGCCTGAAAAGCTTTACAGAATAGTAGGCATACTGTAGAGCATTTTAGGTCTGCTTTTCTGCAGCCACACATGCTTTCACAGTTTCCTCTGCGTCTTCAGAAAATTAATTTCATGAGATCGAGGGGGATTGCGGGATCTTTTTCTCAAAAGATCATTAACAAGGTTGTTCTAAGGTTTTTTTTTGTAAAATGTATTAAACAAAGTTAAGGAGCGATAATAAACCTTTTTAAAAAATTATCAATTTTTGCTTATAACTTCTTACATTTTTAGGGTAAAAAGTTATATAAGCATATTTGTAGGAAAAATAATTTGCAACAAAATATGTTCTCAAAAATTTTCTGTTAGACTTATAGTTTCCGAGATATCACGAAAATAGTGTTGTCACCCTTTTTTTTCCAGATGGCGGCCGGGGGACAAGAGTGGCGACCCCACAAACTTGAGGTTAAGCTTCTATTAACCCCCCCCCCCCCCCCCCCAACATATTCCAAGAATAAAATTACGTCCCCTAATAAATGCAATATTCGGTCCTAAAATTGTAACATTTCAATGGACTAGTTAGATGATAAGGTATTTGTTATATGGGCCTCTGATGCCCGAAATAAATGATTTGATTTGATTTGAATAAAAAAAAAAGTATAAAAGTATTAAATATATTTCCGTTGTCTGGTACTTGTAACACAAGTCCTTCAGGTACTTAGCACGGGGCCAGACTGACGTGGTGTGAAGCGTCCATAGATATTATTATTATATTATTACTTGCCAGTTCCCTTATAACTTAAATTCATTCCGTGATTCAGAAAGTCATGGTCACTTCTCAGAACGAAGAATATACCTACTGTTTTTATACATTTTAACTTAAATGATGCTGAGTTACAAATGGGGGCGTGGATTCGAATTCAGCCAAAATGGATGATACTGGGATGAGATCATAAGGAGTGTAAGAGCTCTCTAAAATAACATTTTACAAGATGCCGTCGTTAATTCTAATTCTAACCTTAAATCCTTGTAAGATTTTAATTAACATGGCTACCCGTATCCTATAATTAATTGACATAGTCATCCAGAAAGTTTTATATTAGGATAAAAAAGATAAAAAAATTAACTTAAATTATTTACTTTAAAAATCAGGTGCATTAAATAAGTAGAGGTATAGAGTTGTACGAAAAATGTCGATTGTCGTGTCAGAATACCAAGCGATTTATTTGTGTATTTCAATTTTCCAATTTCCTTTTCACTGCGACTGTGACTGAGGAGGCATCTATTGTGAATTATTATTATTTGATAGCGTATCTTACTTAAAATGCAGTGTGTGAAATGTTAAATTCTAGCCCACTCCTTGATGATCGTAGAATGTACCATCGAGGAAATTGATTCCTAGGCAGTTGACAGACCAGCGTCATTTGGTCGGATCATGCCAATTCAATGTTAATAACTGTGATCTGTCGGCTGGGTTTGACGTAACGCGAGAAAACGTCTCCCATCTTGCCTAGGAATCAAGTTCTCTGATAGTTCTTATAAAGTTCACGTTAGAAGCACAATAGACAGAATTTTAAACAGAAAATTATATCTATTGTTTTCGAAATGTAACGTCCTTGATTTTAGGGATTAATCTATCAAGTAATACCTAACCATTTAAGTGGGATTTGAAACGCATTTCGTGAAGCGGTTAGACGTAATATCGTGTTAGCGGCTAAGGTCACAGGGCAAATAGTAATATACCAGCGTGATTAAACTATTATGCGCTATCTGACGTGGATTCGGTTCGCTCGCGGCGAGGACTCACTTAGACAGTGACATTATAATGTTTGCTGTCTGTGTAATTTCGTGAGCCTATTCAACTGTTAATGTTCCGTTGGATATGAGCACGGGATCGGGTACCAAATGAACGAGCCCCAGCCCTGTATCTTCTATATACATATTATAAAAGAAAGTCGCTTTTTTCCCCTCATGTCCCTTTGTTCCCTTTAATCTTTAAAACTACGCAACGGATTATGGTGATTCTTTCAGTGTTAGATAGCTCATTTATCGAGGAAGGCTATAGGTTACATTTTATCACGCTAAGACTACGAGTAATAGGAGCATGTGGAAAATCTGGGGAAATTATTTAAAAGGGCTTATCTTGCGAACTACTGGAGCAATTTTTATGTTATTTGGCACAGATAAGAAGTAGACCACGTGAAGGGTCATAGGCTATCGATTTTAAGCATTTTTTCAGTGGCTATATATTTTATATCCGTGCGGGTCGCTAGTCTATACTTAATATTATAAAGCGGAAGAGTTTGTTTTGTTTGTTTGTTTTTTGTTTGTTTGTTTGTTTGTTTGAACGCGCTAATCTATACTATCTAAATCTAAAACTACTGGACCGATTTGAATAATTCTTTCAGTGTTAGATAGCCCTTTATCGACGAAGGCTATAGGCTATATTTTATCACGCTAAGACAAATAGGAGCGAAGAAATAGAGGAAAATGTGAAAAAATCGGGGGAAAATTATTTGAAAGGGCTTATTTGACCGCGCTAATCTCTGGGACTACTCGTCTGATTTGAAAAATTCGTTCAGTGATAGACAGCCCATTTATCGAGGAAGTCTATAAACTATATCTTATTATGCTAGGACCAATTGGAACGAAGAAATAGAGGAAAATGTGGAAAAACGAGGGAAATTATATGAAAAGGATTATTTGATGCGCTAATCTCAGGAACTACTGGTCCGATTTGAAAAATTCTTTCAGTGATGGATAGCCCATTTATCGAGAAAGGCTATTAGCTATATTGTATTACGTTACAACTAATAGGAGCGAAGAAATAGAGGAAAATGTGGAAAAAAACGGGGGAAATTATATGAAATTGCTTATTATCTTAAGAACTACTGGAGCAATTTTTATGTTATTTGGCAAACATGAAGAATAGACCACGTGAAAGGACATAGGTTATTTTTTGCAGAAAAATGTACGGTTGCGTGAAATTCCTAAATTACGCGAGCGAAGCCGCGCGGAACAGCTAGTATTGTTATAAAGTTTTTTCAGTGTAGTTTTGGGTTTTTCATGAAAAGTAAATGCTTTAAACTTACTCGCGTCAAGACATGTTGGTCAGGTTGAAATCTCAATTGAGAACTTGTAAGACGGAGAGGGACTAGACCGCCAACGCGACGCACGAAAGGAAAACGTATTCTCTCCTTCTCTTTTTACCACGTGGTGAAGATTGCTTACTCTTGTTGTCTTGTTTTATTCTAAAAACACGATCATGACGGAGAAGAAACTGAAATGCAGTTAATTCATCACGTTTCTGTAACCTCTTAACAAGGTTGTACAAATTAATTGTATTTAAGCCACTTCAGACCTTCCGCACATAAATTGAATAATGTAAATTTCGTTAAGTTTGACATTTTATCATGCTCAAGTTTGTAAATTGTAATCCAACACGAAACTAAGCTTTGATAAACAAGTATAATTATTGGAATACTGTTGTATCTCTACTGAAATGTAATTAAAACTACACCTAAGGATGGTTGTATCGAAACCGGTCGTCTAAAATAATAATATTGTGGGAAACATATTTAAATAAAGTTCAATAAGTGTAAAATTAATTATTATTGAGATTAAGTTACAGTACATTCAATATCATGGAATACTGTTTATTTTATTGAGCTTTGTCCGACGCTATATTCGGCTTTAACCCATCAAGCCCCAAAAGCTCACCGGCGAGCGAGACACAATAGAATAACAATAGATTTACAAGAATCCACGATCGAAGGATTAAACTTATAAAACATCATAGAAAATTATGTAAATGTATCAACAGTCATAAACTGCATAAAGCCACTGTTGCATCAACATTCAGAACGCAGCCGGCCCCGGGGGTGTGTCTGACTCGCTTCACTAGACGCCAACTTGCTAATTAGTTGACACAATTATTCGTGGAGACAAAACCTGATATGGTATAGACATTTGACAAGTTTATTATCTACTATGGAAGAAGGATAGAAGTTGAAAGCTGTAATATAGCTATGTCCACATTATGCAATTTCATCTTCTTTTTATTCAACTTTCGTTTGGCATATTCAATAATTGAATGCATTAAAATCCACCCGCGTTGAAAGAAAAGTGTCGTAGCGAGCGCTACGATTTCAACGCGCGTCACGGGTATGCCTCACGTTCGCTGTTGACTGCGCTATAACGCATGCCCTTGATGAACAAAAAAGGCCCAGTGTGGACAAAGCTTATGACACCTATTTGTTTCAAAAAACAAAGGCGAATCTCCAGGATAGTGTGAAAGAAAGATGTCTATTTGCATTTTCGCCGTTGTGGGTACCTATCCCACTTTTGAAGTCTAAAATTAGTATTTCTAACAACTTAAAATAAACTTTTCTGACAAATTCGTAATTCCAACGTCTTAAAATGAGCTCTCTCCATGTCATTGTTGAATTAAATGTCTCCCTGTAAGCCTGGCTCATATCGCCTAATAGAACGAAGACTTGTGTAGATCGTACCTTTTATTTATTTATTACGGTACAGTTACAGACCACAGAATAACAACATACAGTAAAATAACATTAAAAACACACGGCATTTTGTAGTATTTACTGTGAAATATCCTTTACATGCCAAGCCAACTCGCACTTGGCAAGCTTTTTTATTTATTTACGTAGCAGAAACGTTAATGAGGTAAAATATACTCACATTGTCCCTCCTAAACAAACGTTGTTTGAGCCGCTCTACAAACACACTATTTCGCACTAAATCAGCGGTGTTTGTGCACCTGTGACATGTGGACACAGCGACACACTCCGCTGCGGAATTATTAACAATTTACTAAAATATGACGTCATTGTTTGGCCGCTGATTGCTCTACGTCGCAAAGTCGCGTCTTCAAGTATTTTTTGGTTAGATGGCGCTGTGAAGTTCAATACTGTGTGACCTTTAAGGATCTAAACACACTAGGCTTAATTACGCCGACGTAAATTCCGCCGCGTTTCAAATCCATATAATACAAGATATGGGCGGAACGTGACAGACGCCGAAATTCCGTCGTGAGCCGAATTTCTGTCGAGCCAAGTCGAGCGTAAAGTTCGGCAGTGATTCGGCGGTAATGTTTTGTATAGCAACTAACTATATTACATACATACATTACATACGGAATTATAAAAACCGAACATAGAAAATCCAACCGTATCTCCAAAGCGTTAACGCACACATTACATCTGAGAATATTAAATACTCACTTACGCGCGCGTTCCGCAACGGAAAATACGTCGCGAAATTTCGGCTCTTCGCATAATTTATAGTGTATCACATCAGACGTAAGCGGCTGAACGTAATTTCGGCCACGTAAATTACGCCGGCGTAATTCAGCCTAGTGTGTTTAGACGCCGTGTGTACGAAATATTTTGCTTACTAGCGGTTACTACTATGATAGAAACGAATTAAATCGATTTCGAAGTTTGGTATGGATATACTTTAAAGCCTGGGAAAGACATATTATTAGAATAGTTTTATACAGGGAGAAGCGGTTTTCGGTTTACATGTCCGGTATTTGCATACCGGACATATAAACCGGAAACCGTAAATTAGATATTGCCTGTGCAGGCAATATCTAATTTACCTTTAATCAGGTGTACGTATCTTATATATAAAATTCTCGTGTCACAATGTTAGTCCACGAACTCCCCCGAAACGGCTTTACTGATTTTTACCAAATTTTATATGCCTATTCAGTAGGTCTGAGAATCGGCTACTGGGTACTTTATATATTGATGTTGTGCATTTGTTGAATAAATAATAGTAAATTATTACAACCTGAGACTGACGGCGACCATTGTTTGTGCGACGGGATAGCGATCGACGTTGCCATGGTGACATACTTATTTAGTCACTTCAATAAAATAATATGGCAAATATATTATGGCAAAGCAACGTTTGCTGGGACAGCTAGTTTACGTATAAAAAGTACTATAATATATAAAGTACACGGCAAGAAATCAAATGTCTCCCTAGTTAAGACGGCGATGAAACTTTTGATGGTGTTGTAAATTTGAGCGGCGTGTAAACCGGGTTACAGGTGTAATAATGTTTACGTTCGTGAACATTTTTATAACGGCTAATAGCTTTATTACTTTGCCTAAGTAGAAGAGGGGTTTACTTAGTATTCTCGAAAAATCGAGTCACAGAATGTTATATTTAAATTACGATAATTCATATTTAATATTAAGTTTCATTCGTTGATTCACCATTAGGACTTTAGTGTCTGTGTATAATATGTCTGTAATTCATAAGCTTTGTCCACACTGTATCTTTTCCTGTTCGTCAAGGGCATGCGTTATAGCGCAGTCAACAGCGAACGTGAGGCATGCCCTCTGACCCTATCCAAAAAAATAAAAATGACAATGTTGGCGTTGCGTTCGTTGACGAATTCGATTATTGAATGCGCCAAAACGAAAGTTGAATGAAAGAAGATGACGAAAATTGAAGACGAAAGCGCATAGTGTAGACATAGCTATATTGACATTTTCAACTCAAAATGGTAAAAATAAGGGAAATAGTTGAACAAAATATATTTGTATTGTTTCATGTTTTACGTTAAAACTTTATAGTGGTCTATTCGAGTTGTAGCGCTATATTTACGCCACCTAAAATTCTACTAAAATACTAGAACGAGAATATTTTCCACAAATAAAAGCAGAGTGCCTAAAATATCCGTAATATTCGTATTAACTGGCAGTAAACAAAAACAAAACGAAGCCTATAAAGTAAATAACGGCGACCGAGCTGCACTTAAATTTTATGTGAGACCGACTGAACTCCGCGTTTTTGTTACTTCAAATAAAAAAATCTTTATATCTTTATATATATATATAATTCTTCTGTGAGTGTGTATGTCACTGAACTTCTCTCAAACGACTGGACCGATTTTGATGAAATTTTTTGTGTGTGTTCAAGGGGAATGGTTTAGATTCACAATTTTGTCCGCTGGACAATGTTTTTTTAATTAATTTTTAATTTATTAGTAGTTGTTGCTTTTGGAATGTTTTACATTGGATCCGACAGACGGCGCTACCATTGCAGTGTCAAATTTTAAATAATATTCGAATTCGAATTTTAATTTTAGTCTGTCCCGACAGTTAGCGCTGCGATCAAATTAAAAAAAAATATGGCAAAGAAACGTTTGCCGGAACAGCTAGTTATTATATAGATATTGGTTTCTAAAATAATATTATGCTAAATTTTGCGATAAATTAGCCATCAGCACATCTCCAGCTATATAATAATTATTATTATTACAAGCCTAAACTGTTCCACTGCTGGGCAAAAGCCAACCATAAATAATACATGAATTATTTACAATAATAGTTCAAAATCAGATGTCTTAAAAATGTTAATGATAAAACATGGAGTGCCACTTGCAGACTAATCATAGAGTTACGTAATATATATCCTAGATAGATAGATAGATAGAGTATAGTTGATGGCTAATTAATCGCAATAAAAGGAAAATATTGACGAAATTTATTATTAGACGACTTACTAACCTACTTTAATTATTAGTCTATGAAACGGCATCCTTTAAACTTAAAAAATCGAATAATATATTAGTATACAATGCCTACTAGTGGGGAGCCCTAGAACAATTTTTTTTGTGATTACTGATTGCTAACAAGCTAATTTTTTGTGAGTAGCTACATTTTGGTAAGACCAACAACATTTTTATTTTCGAAAAATCTCGAAAGTGCTAGCAGAGATAGACAGGATTTCATAATTTGACTTGATGGTCCTAAAATATGGATTGTTTTATTTGTAGGACAAGGTTACTCTTAAAATATGATATAACTATTAACCTACAAATATACAAAAAATCTGCTGGTTAGGGTTCCGTTTTAGGGTTCTGCAATCAACAAAACTTGGTTGACTATAACTGTACCCTAAAACGGAACCCTAACCAGCTGATTTTTTGTATATTTGTAGGTTATTTATATAATTTAAGAGTAACCTTGTCCTACAATTAATAGAACAATCCATATTTTAAGACCATCAAATCAAAGTATGAAATCCTTGCTATCTCTGTTAGCTACCACTTTCGAGATTTTTCGGAAATAAAAAAATTGTTTGTCTTATCAAAAAATTAGCTTGTTAGTAATCACAAAAAAATTGTTCTAGGGCTTCCGTACTATACCCATTTATTTTTAATACATTTATGTTTTTACTTTCTTTTTAAATAAAACTGTAATTTAAACTGTAATATGCACTTATTGGTTATAGATTAAAATTTACATAACATTTTATCTATTCCAACATAGAGCTTTGTATAAACTCCAACTTGATAATGGAATAAAATATTTACACATGTAACCTACACCTCATGTGTCCATATCAGTAAAATATATCAGTGGATCCGGAGCTATGCAATATTTTTCACTGTATAAATCATTTGATATCGTAAATTTATTTGGTTAAAAAACTAAAATGTCTTTCGAAATTTATGTCTGGTTGTTATAATATCTGGTGGTTCTTGTTTTTATTTACTGATAATTTTTTATAACTGATTACTTTATATATTTAATTAAGGAAAATAGCCGATATTATTTTTTAACAAAAAATTAAAACCGACTTCCAAGGTACAAACAAAAGTAATACTCTAAAAAGAATCAAATAATTCTTATTCCTTAATAATTATAGTGGCGTCTTCAGACCTCGCCTAAACCTCAACTATTTCTGTACACCATACATACATAATATTATCTAATAATATATTTTGTAGTTTTGAATATTAAACTAGACTGTTAAAAATGTGTTTATACCTGTAATCGAAGAGATTTAGTTTTGACCTATCATTCGAATTCTTACTTTCATGTAATATTTATAAAACTCTTCAAGTATATTTACAGAGTATTAATCAAATCCGGTCAGCAGCCAGCGGTACTCAACCGTCGGCCCGCCTCTTAATTAATATAATTAGTATCTCGAGATCTCTAGAGTTAATTCGAGTTATGATAGTTTATCAACTATCAGATCTGGAGGTGTCGGAGTTTTATCTGATTACCTGATTTACGCGTAACCCTTCGCGTATCTAAACATCGGAATAACAAAGTTTATAGCTAACTTTTAAAGTTAGATTTTGACTTTCTGAAGGAAACAGAAACTTGGAACACCGAAAATGTTTATCTGTAACATTAAAACAAAGTTCAAAGTCGTTAGAAATAAGAAATTAACTTTAATCGACTTAAAATAGAGAAAACAACAGGTTGCCCTCCGAAAATGTCGATAGTAGCGAAAAAAAAATATCTTTTCTACGGCGGATTACTCTACTACCGTTTTACGAATTGTATTTTGTAACGTTGGCAAGTTCTATATATTTAAGTGATTTTTTTAAGAAAATCATAGACAATTTTTTCATAGAACTAAATAACTTTTAGGTGTCCTAATATTTTTAACCCATTCCAAAATAGTGCACAAAACGCCGCTAATTTATATATTTTTTCTTTAAATACTAGTGTAACCAAATTATAGATATTATAAATAATTCATTATCCTCTCACAATCGTGTTGAACAAATTATTCATAATAACTTAAGAGGTTAAACCGAAAGTAAATGAAAGGGATCAAACAGCACTTTGTAATTGAACAAATTAGTTAGGACGGAATTGTCCGCTCATGAGTTTAGGGGCAATCCATTAAGTACGTCACACATAAAGGGGGGAGGGATTCGACGAAGTGTGACAAGGACTAAGTATTGTGAGATCGCATTTCAAAATTGGGCTTTTTTTAAAATATCAGCCCCCTTATACAACTGGCAAAACGCTAACGCTAACGCTAACGTTACAAAATGTATGGATTTGACATTAGTATTCGCTAGCGAAGCGATAGCTTATGCCAAATCGCATACATTTTGTAGCGCTAGCGTTAGCGTTAACGTTAGCGTTTTGCCAGTTGTCTACGGGGGCAGGTGGTTTTCAGCTTAAGATGAAAAATTGCTTTGTGACGTCACAGTTCACACTACGGATCTCACAAATGTGAGCAATGAGCACCGGTGACTGGGAGGGCTGGGTCAATCTTGAAATTAGTTTGACGTACTTTATGGATGGTCCCTTATCGCTCAAATTAAAATATGCAGATGAGCCAGGACGAATCTTCCCTGTGATTATAACTTGACGACTTTCACTAATTTATGCGTAGTACTCGTAGTTGTAATACGCACTCCGCTGAACGACCAAATTTGAATTACGCACTCATGGATTTTGTTATTGCTCCAGTTAAACTGTTTCTATGAATTAATGTCTACAAAGCGAAAATCTACCACTTATATTTACTAAAATATGATAACCTTTAATTAAATATTACCCTTTTTACAGTTGTATCGTAAACATTTGATGCGCTAACCCTGAACAAAAAAAAAACGCACAAGGATCGTACATTTTTTAATGAAAATAGCAGTGTTTCCACTTTCCTGTGTCTGTGTTTTCTTTCTCCACGCTGTTTTTTTTTATCAAAACTAGTCCAAAACTTTTAAACTTTAAAAAAATATTCTCTAAAAACTAAAAAGCCCCTACGGTCTACTTTACACCTAGTAGTATTAGTTTTGTTAATGTCAAAAAGGTTTGTATTAAGGTATAGGTTAAGGCTTTTATAGTAAGCTACATGTTGAGTACAACCTTACTATATACGAGTATTAGTTTTTCAATATCCACAATATGTAATCAGAAGATATCTCGAAAGAACTCGTTCCCGGCCAGCAGCAGCCATTTCTAAATCTCTATTTAGACCACTTTCGTACTCTAAGTAAGGAAGTGAACCTCAATTCCACAAACACTCTCTATCTAGAATCTAGATAGTAGAGTACGACGAAATTGTATCAAGAACCGCAAAGAAAACCTCTTTGCTGAAATCTTGGCTCTTTCTTACTTAAACTCTCATAAATAGCTGAAGTATGCTTAAAATATATTTGCATTATAATCATGTTTTATAACATAACAAATTGTTATAATAAATAGCCATCTTTTACGAACCCGGTAGACTTTGTAAAAGTTGGCCGTTTTTACAAAAGAGACTTTGTGAATATTATTTTCGAGCGAACTTAGCGAATTAAACTCTTGCAAAGATTGATATTATTAAGCGGCACACTTTCGTCCGGGAATAATGAAAACATTGGGGGATCTTCCGTGCTGGAGTTTGGGGCTTTATATACTATGGTGTAAACCACGAGCCGAGTCCTAAAATTGCATACTGTTTTAGGGTTCCATACCCAAAGGGTAAAAACGGGACCCTATTACTAAGACTTCGTTGTCTGTCCGTCTGTCTGTCTGTCTGTCTGTCTGTCTGTCCGTCTGTCCGTCTGTCTCCAGGCTGTAACTCAATATCGGTAATAGCTAGAGAGTTGAAATTTTCAGAGATTATGTATATCTGTTGCCGCTATAATAACAAATACTAAAAACAAAAGAAAATAAATATTTAAGGGGGGCTCCCATACAAGAAACGTGATTTTTTTGGCTTTTTTTGCTCTATATCAATAATGGCAACAGGTAGGTACTTGATTTTTTCTCTAAGTCCTTAGTTATATGTCTTCTTTAATATTTAATAATAATATTAAAATAAAATAAAAAAATTAAGGGCCGGCTCCCATACAAAAAACACAATTTTTGGCCTGATTTTGCACTATAATGGTACGGAACCCTTCGCGCGCGAGCCCGACTCGCACTTGGCCGATTATTTACAAGTTTGACTTGAAACATAAGCACTTTTGCTGAGTACGACAATAATGCCAAATTAACATTTCATAATTAGATTTTATCAAAATATTATAAGTAGGTAGGCAGGTATATTTTGAGAATGGAATAGAAAAAGCAAAATAATTTTATATTGAGTTTTTTTGTATTCCTAACACTGTTTGAAATCTACTTTCAAAACAGGAACATGTTCCATGGAACTTAGGCCGTAGAATATCTACACCCTAAGTTTATTTCCTTTTACAATTAAAAAATGTCGTATTTTAATAAGAATTTCAGTACAGTGCAACTGCATTGCGGAAACTTAATAATTATAAGGATCGCGTAACTAATGTTTTAATTGCACCGTGTTAAGTTGCAGCTGGGAGCAACTACCCGGCAGCGCGCGAACGAAATTCAAACTTCCATTAAAAATAAATTTAAAACAAACACTCGGAAATTATTAAACAATAAAACGGAGTCCTTTATCGATCCTTTAAAATATTATTTAAAGTCCAAGGAATGCCCGAATAAAAATTTGTAATGAAAATAACTGCGCTGTGAAATTAAGTGAATTTTAATGGAAACCGTTCCGCCGATGGTTGGCATTCCTCGGCCTCTTGTATTGAGGTGGACATAATTGAATTTCGGTTGGTTTTTTGCAACTGCCGGAGAACTAACATTATAAAGTAAGATAAATCAAACTGTAAGGACGAAACAATTTTGGCCAAGCAAGTTTTTAATAATATATATGGCATACAATATCTAACTAAGTAATAATAGCGTTTGTCAGTCATATCAAATTGTCAGAAGGTATAATTGGTGATGAGTGTAATTTATTGTCAAGCGATGTTGATAAATCTGAAGCTTAGACTAACAATTTGAACACAGTACATACCATCATCATACGGCACATACCTTACTAAACTTTTTTACAATGTAGACAGTCGAGGAGTTTCGTCAGACACAATAATGGGTCCTCCATGATATTGTAAAGTATATAATTATTGATAAGCAAGCATTACTTGAAAAAGTTTAATTATGACTTTAAATATGCACATTATCTTTATTAAGATATCAAGAACTTACCTTGTTCCTTGTTCCTTGTTTCCAAATCCGGATGCAGTTCGGACCACCTTCGTAAGAAAATGAATATTTAAAGTCTCAAGACTCATGTTTCCGGGACTAATTGAAAAAGAACAGTCTAGAAGTTAGCGGCGGTGGAGATCAGGTTGTCATTTCGAACAAAGGATCTGTGTCGCTGAGCTTTTAATTGTTAAATGTTATTCTATCTTTAGCTTTTGTATCGGTTTGTTTCCTATTTGTTGCCAGTCGAAGCATTCACTAATGGACGCTAGTCTTCATAAATAGAGCGTTAGAATGCAATTTTATACGGCTCTAAGAACATCAAAAGGTCAGGCGTTCGTTATTGGTAAATCTACTTTGCTTTAAAGCATACATATTTTAGTTGCCACATAAATACACTTTTAGCACGTTTAAAAGTCAGTTCAGCAAAGCCAAAGTTCAAAAGTCTAAAGGATCTTTTAGTGTTTAGACTTTAACAATCGCTTGAAATGTACAAAGTGAACGGATTTCATCTAGCGCTGGATAAAAAGAAGAAATAAATAATAAATAAATAAATAAAATATCTTTTTATTCAAAATATATACTCTTTTTGAAAGTCGAACGAAGAAGCTACGTTGCCTACCACCGGTTCGGGAACTACCCCGTCGAGAAGAACCGGCGTAAGAAACTCGCACGGGGCCATTTTTTACTAAAAAAAAATGGAAAATTACAATGTTATGGCTTACAGCTATGTAACAAAAATAAAAGTAACCTGCATGGAGCCACCCTATTCCCAAGGTGTGCTGTCCTCGATGAAATCATTGACTTTATAATACGCTTTAGCACACAAACGTTCTTTAACTGCTTTTTTAAATTTGTTTAAAGGTAGATTTTGAACATTTTCTGGGATTTTATTGTATAGGCGTATACATTGGCCTTTAAAGGATTTGCTTACTGTGGAAAGTGGAAGAGATTTTATATAAAAAAGCAAAGGTGTAGCGACGTTTACTAAGATAATAATTTAGACATTTGATTTTTTTGATAATTAAGAATCATGTACAAAATAATAAAATATATAAACGGTAAAAAAAAAATTGTAGCACACAATCTGAATAAATCGATTATGTTTTTATGTTATGAACAATAACGAAACAAAAAATGATTCTGATTCTGGATTGAACAAAGTAATATTCGAATCGACAACAAAATCGAAATCTGAATCTAGAGCATATTCCATGGAGTCTTAATGAGAATCCGCCCCCGGCTACATTGCGAGTGAATACAGATATTGTGTTAATTTCTATCTTTATTTTCTCAAACAGCACGAAAAACAGATTATTTTTGAGTGCATTTATTGAGTTGTTTATGAAAATATATAAAAGGTATATTTCTCTCTCAAATAAAGTTTTTTAACTTTAATTCTCATGTGTATTGTGTATATTATCATTGAAGAAATAATGAAAAATATATTAAGTAAAATATTATTATAGTGATAGACTTTAAGAAATTTAAACGTGCTACTAGATTCGTTGCTTAAAAGGCCCATTTGCATGTTAAGCAAATTTATTGTTTAATCTTGCATACAAAATTTACAAAAACAATTTATTGTAATAGGCGTCTCCTAATCCTATTTGAATATTATTGTACTTAAATCTGGATCCTTTACGGAGGGCAGGTGTCAGGAATGGCGGATTAGTGGGCTAATCGCGGCTCGGGCCGTCATCACAGAAGCTAATAACTGATCCCTTGAACTCCGGTTAAATTACTGTTAAAGTCACGCTAGTTTGAAGTTGGGTGGCGTAATTGAAAATAAAACTGGGCGCCGATTCTGCTACCGCCTACCTTAGGGTGTCTGCCCACGTCCTTTATCATAATTGATCGATTTTTTTTTAGAAGAAAAGTGGAATGTACAGTTCATTAATGCACTCGTCATTGTCAAATATAATAGTCGAAATTGGGCAACAATATTTAAATGCAATCATACTTGATAAATATCATTATCATCCGCGGTCCTACAAAAAGTCGGTCGTGGGAGGTCGTGGGAACCCTTAAAGTTTCGATGCTGTTTCGGTATCATAGTATTGAAATATAAATATTATCACATAGCAGAGTAATGATCGTGTATTTGAAATAAAATCCGCTCAACATAGAGACACGTTTTACTCCTATACGGCGTTATTTAGTTTTTGTCAGTTGAGGTTATCGGAAATACGCGCACCCGATTCCGATAGACTAGTATAGTCTGCTTTTTGTTATTTTCTAAGAAGAACTATAAGAAATATAGCACACTCAATTCGGGTGGTATATTACGAAAATGGTATTCCTACTGTAAATTATTGTATACTACGGAACTCTAGAAATTATAACACAATTTATTAAGAATGCAACACTGCAGTTGGGGAAGTTGGTGATGTTTAAGTTGTATTGTTCTGTCATTATAACCGCGTCTGGCGGTGTCGGCCAGACGCGGTTATAATGACAGAACACGATGAATACAAAAGATTCCCTTACACTTGGTGCTCAGATACACTTGGACTACTTTAATCTTAAAGCTCTATCTCCCTTTGGCTGTTGTATTTTAAACTTTCCTGTAACTAACTACGCTCCAAAAACTTTTCTGTGTGAATATAGGATATTGTTACAATGTTTTCTTGATATACGGCAGCACTAGCACAAAAAAATGTATTTTGACCATGTTTCTGTCAATATTCATATTACCACAGTAGACAGAAATTACAGCGGCGCACGACAACACGTCGTATTATAGTCAGATAGTACGAGTAAAGATGGATTTTTGGAATTAACGTTTAAAATACAACACCTAGGTTATTTTTGTAGGTTTATTAAATAATATTGATTATAATATTATTATCTGTGCCATGACAATATTCATTTGCATCGGAAACGAGCGTATAGCGTGTCCATTGTTAAAAGTTGTAACTTATACCCATTTTAGTAATAATTTGACGATATTTAATTTGTTGGCGGCGTAAGGTTAAAAGTTTTATCTATTAACTGATTTACAAAATGTATGGTTTCATAATAGAACACAATAATAAATAATTAAGAAGTACATTTTATATTTTACCAGACGTTCCGCGCGGCTTCGCCCGCGTAAATTAGATATTTCACAGATAAATTAGTCCACAAAACATAACCTATAATCCTTCACGTGGTCTACTTCTTATCTGTGCCAAATAACAGAATAATTGCTCCAGTAGTTCGCGAGAAAAGCCCTTTCAAATTTATTTCCCCCGTCTTTTCCACATTTTCCTCTATTTCTTCGCTTCTATTAGTGCCAACCCACACGTACAACAACCACACGACATCGCAACGACAAAATGTCGTCGAGCTGTGGTTACATGTGAATGGTGTCGCTGCAGCATTTTGTAGTTGCGTTGTGGTGCCGACAAAATGACGTTGCGATGTGGTTGCTACGTGGTTGTGATGTGGTTGCGACGTGGTTGCGTCGTGTGCAAGTCGAAATATTGTAGTTCGACTCCGGCTTTTATAGCGGAAACACGTCTTGCCACGGAATATATAACACTAGAGGAAAGGGCATGTGGGGCTGGCCCGCGTGCCATAGTTATGTCCAGCTGGAGTCTGGACATAACTTAACTCGCATGCAAAAGGAAGTGCGCGAGTACGAATTTAAACCTTACATTCATTGACGTAAGGTTTAAAATTGCGTACAACTTCAAGTCTTATCGTATTTAGCTGTCAAGCGCCATCTAGCGTTGAATAACTTAATTCGGTAGTCAGTGCCGGTATTGCGAAATTTAAATTCTTCCTTATTTAAAAGGGTTACGGTTGTTTTTACGACATTGTATTTAAAAAAGAAATCTCTTTGTGATTGGTTATTTTTTTGTGTGCGTAAAATGTTACTGTGTGAGTTTGGCGACACCAGTTTCTATGAAACTTATTTGCTATGCCCTTTCCTTTAGTGTTATATATTCCGTGCGTCTTTAATCGTCGTCCGTAATCGTCGAAATAGAATTTATTGGGTACATCCTTTATTGGTAAACAAAAGTCAAAGGCAATTTCGTACTGATTATCTTATACTGAGAAGGTTCAAGATAAAGTTTTTCAAAAAATACATATTGCCATTATGGATTATGAGCCATAAAGGCCAAAAAATCTCGTTTGTTGTATGGGAACCCCTTAAATATTAATTTTATATTGTTTTTAGTATTTGTTGTTATAGCGGCAACAGATATACACAATCTGTGAAAATTTCAGAAGTCTAGCTATAGCGAATCTTGAGATACAGCCTGGCGACAGACTGAACAGACGGACAGACATCGAAGTCTTAGTAATAGGGTCCCGTTTTTACCCTTTGGGTAACCCTAAAAAACATAATAATAATAATATTATTATATTAAATAAAAAATATACGGCAACGAAAAATACGTGAAACGTATTCGTGAGTAACGTTTCGTACTAGATGGCGTACCCGTTACTCAGTACCAACTTTTGCCACAGCTCTAATGAATTACGAAAACACAATATCTACATACAAAAAAACCTTGACTGATGATAGCTACCACTTTCGAGATTTTTCTAAAATAAAAATGTTGTTCGTTTTATCAATAATATGAAGCTATTCACAAAAAATTAGCTTGATGGTAATCAAATAAAAATTGGTATAGGGCTCTCGGACTATATTATTTCCACGCCTCGTTTAAATTTCTAAATTTAAACAAGGCGTAGAATTTTTTCTTTCTTTCTCGTTAAAGTTTCGCTCCTTGAGTTCTTATAAAGGGCGGCCGGCGTGTCGTTGCATCGACGCAACGTTGTGGTTGCGATGTGGTTGCGACGTGGTTGCGACGTGGTTGCTATGTGGTCGGTATTTTACAAGTGGTCGACAACGACTGCAAAATGTGGTACGTGTGAATGGTCCAGTTCATTTACAATACGAAATATACGCCCGACCACGTCGTGTGTTTGTCGTGTGGTTGCGGTTGTCGTGTGGTTGTGGTACGTGTGGGTTGGCCCTTAGTCTAAGCGTGATAAAATATAGTTCCTCGATAAATGGACTATCTAACACTGAAAAAATTTTTCAAATCCGACCAGTGGTTCCTGAGATTAGCGCGTTCAAACAAACAAACGCTTCCGCTTTATAATATTAGTACAGATTAGCTTTAACTTAATAAATAAAATACAGTGTAGGCATAGTTAGTTTACCCAAAAATCAACAGGGTGCACTTCTGAAGCGCCAGCACAAGTAAAAACCAAAGAAAGCAAATAAACTTCTCTGATAACAAGGTATGTATTCAAATGCCGGTTTCTCACGGCGCGTAATATCACGAGCCGCTCGAGCCGCGCCGAGCCGCGCCTTTGTAGTTACCGACTTCATTCGGATGGGACGCGCGTGCTTGAGCCTGCCCGCGCCACCTCGAGCCACCCCCTTTACACGGCGCGTGGCTCGAGCTGGCGCGGCATGGCTCGTGATATTACGCGCCGTGAGAAGCCAGATTTATACATACCTTGTTATCTGAGAAGTTTATTGACGGCGGACCTACATATTGGTCGTGTTCTGTCAAACCCAGTTGGTCTGTCAACTGCCTATGAATCAATTTCTTCGATGGTACATTTTCGGGAAGGGGGATATATGTTTATCTATTATATATAAATCTCGTGTCACGATGTTTGTCCGCGATGGATTCCTAAACTACTTAACCGATTTTAATGTTTCTTTTTTTTAAATGTGTGCTTTTTTCCAGCTTGAGAGATAGGATAGATTAGATCTTTAATTATAGTCGCAATTTTATTTTATTGCAAATTATTTGTCTATAAAGAGCGACCATGTTGTTTATGCGACGCGGGTCACGGGATAGCGATGGACGTTGCCATGGTGCAACGAATAACAAAACTACAGGAAATGTAACTCCCATACTTCAACCGTTTTAAATTTGGCTCCTTTTCGAACACTAAAATATGACAATTCAGATTCTCGCCAAGGTCGTTTCCCAGGTAACGTATCATAATATTGCGCGCTGGACGACAGCCTGCGCGGTTATTATCAATGTCACAGTTATGAAACAAAGCGGATGGCATTATGCAGTATACACCAAACATATCTACTATCACAAAGAAAGGAGTACATAATTATTATTTTAAAATCAAACATTTTCCTCTGATCCTTAAATCGTCGATAATATTAATATATAATAATTTTGAACAAACCGTGTACGACTCGGACGAATTTGTGGGAATAGTACGTGGAGGCCACAAAGGAAGATCTTCCGACCGAGCGAGGTGTTATGCCCGGTCAGGCCGAAGCCAACTGACGTCATTTCAGACGTTGTATATATCTTGCCGTTCTCCGAAACTTCGATAGCGCGATGTAGGATTGTTAGACGAATTGTGGGTACCGCCACATCACTCCCCCCCGAAGACCGGAGGTCGAATCTTGAAGTCTTGTCGCTTGAGTCGCCAGTGCCAGTGAGAGTTCCAGTGAGTCGGAACTGTTGCAGTGAGTCCCAGTGAGTCGGAACTGTAAGCTGCTGCACGGGATCCAGTGAGTCGGATAGCTGCCGTGCGGGGCCGATGCTACGTGCTGACCAGGAGAGATGTGCTCTGCTTGCTGACCGGTCGGTGTAGTGAGAAAGCCCGATGATGCCGATGCGGAGTCGTCCAGGCCGCGGTACATAGCGGCTAGTGGACGAGGTACCCGATGAGGCGATGCTGGCTGGCGCGGTGCGGAGGGACGGGGAGTGATGATGATGAAGGAGGCGTGTTGTGTCGAGGGTCACCAATGTGGGAATAGTACGTGGAGGCCACAAAGGAAGATCTTCCGACCGAGCGAGGTGTTATGCCCGGTCAGGCCGAAGCCCACTGACGTCATTTCAGACGTTGTATATATCTTGCCGTTCTCCGAAACTTCGATAGCGCGATGTAGGATTGTTAGGCGAATTGTGGGTACCGCCACAAATTTAAAACTATCCAGAGCACCTAGACAAGACGTTTTCAGATTACAAAAATATATGTGCTAAATTATTACAGAACTAGCTGTTGCCCGCGACTTCGTCCGCATGGACTTCAGTTTATAGCGCGCGGTGTCAACAAAATTGGTGTCAAATTTAAAAGCTTTTTAAAACCCTGGTACCCCTTAAATCAAAATATCTAATAACAGCTGAGCAGTGCGCACATAATATTTCATTTTTTTATATTATACCTAAAGCTTATTTAGCCCCCCATTACACAACTTTAGCTTTACCTATAAACTATTTAGCATTGGTAGGTTTAAGGTTTCGTCACTCATCACTGCGTAGATAAAGTACTGAGTACTGACTACTAAGTAGAGTAGTGAGTTATTCATTATTTATAGACGTGCATAACAATCGCAACAATTGAAAAACGGTACTTAACTTGGTACCACCTCTTATAGAAAGATGCACGAGCAAGCGATATCGCGATGTAGGAGACGCACGGCGCCATCTATTATGATTTTTTGGTTCTAACTTAATTTGAACAAATTTACGCATTTTCACCCCCTTACAACCCCCTTTTCCGGTTAAAAAGTAGCCTTTGTCCTTTCTCAGGCTTTAGACTATCTGTGTACAAAATTTCATTACAATCGGTTCAGTAGTTTTGGCGTGAAAGCGTGACAGGCAGACAGACAGACAGAGACACTTTCGCATTTAAAATATTAGCAAAGATTATTACAGAATTGAAATAAAAAACTTACGTAAAATTTAGTTTGTTGTTATTTTTAGCAATATTCCGCGAAATAAACTTCCACCTTTAAGTAAATGAGTGAGTGCACGCATAGGCATGCGTACAGCACCTCCCTCCTCCCACACTGCCTATGCGTACACTCGCATGCAAGAACTTGCAAACACCACCACCACACAAGCAATAATGTTGGCAAATCCGTGCAAGGCCCCTCACCACCATGCAGGTTGAAAACCTCGACGCGCGTTTCGCTCCAACACCGGAGCATCCTCAGGATGTGGACTCTACAAACAACGTCCGTCAAGTGCCGCCGCCGGCCAAAACACCGCCTTTTATATCCTATCAAGCCCCGCTACTATCCCCACTACCCCCACTACCCTCACCAGTACCCCCGAACATATTAATAAGCGGTGACGTAGTCAAGCAAGTTTGGTCATTCAACAACTGACGGACGTTGTTCGTAGAGTCCACATCCTGAGGATGCTCCGGTGTTGGAGCGAAACGCGCGTCGAGGTTTTCAACCTGCATGGTGGTGAGGGGCCTTGCACGGATTTGCCAACATTATTGCTTGTGTGGTGGTGGTGTTTGCAAGTTCTTGCATGCGAGTGTACGCATAGGCAGTGTGGGAGGAGGGAGGTGCTGTACGCATGCCTATGCGTGCACTCACTCATTTACTTAAAGGTGGAAGTTTATTTCGCGGAATATTGCTAAAAATAACAACAAACTAAATTTTAAGCTATGGATTTCCGCAAAGTAACGCCTGATTCCATTAACTATTTAAAAAACTTACGGTACAAATGCAGATTTTCGTAATCTCTTTAGTTTTCGGTCATTACTCATTACTCATACAAAATATATCATGACTAGGGCCCGGAAAAATATGTACTAAAAAATCCAAAATATGTACATAAAATATGGACTAAAAAATCGAAAATATGGAAAAATATGGAGTATTAAATAGAAATATGGAAAAAATATGGAGTATAAAATTCCAAAAATTAAACGTTGTTTTAGTGTTATAGGCAAGAAAAGAGTCACTCGTGACAGTTAACAAAGAGATAGAGGCCAGAAATATGCTATGCTGGCTTTGCCTTTGCATATTTGGTAGGCCAGAAATATGCTATACTGGCTTTGCCTATGCATAAATGGTTTGGCAATAAACATATTATGTGACAGTATTAACTGTACAACTTGCATGACATGCTGATCATAATATTGTAACCATGACAGCACGTAACGCACGTCATGCTGCATGATTTGACGTGGGAGAGCCGTGCTTCGGCACGAATGGGCCGGCTCGACTGGAGAAATACCACGGACTCACAGAAAACCAGCGTGAAATAGCGCTTGCGCTGTGCTTCGCCGAGTGATTGAGTTTACTGAAGGCCCAATCCCCTACCATTTTCCTTTCCCTGCCCTTCCCTCTTAAAAGGCCGGCAACACACCTGCAGCTCTTCTGATGCTGCGAGTATCCGTGGACGACGGAAGTTGCTTTCCATCAGGTGACCCGTTTGCTCGTTTGCCCCCTTATTTCATTTAAAAAAATGATCGTCTTGGGTTCGCTTAATATTGGCTAAATGATCCCTGCACGTCACAACTCACAATTCACGATATTTTTTTACTTCAGTTTTTGTTTAGCCATGTCAGTAACATGACCTTCAGCATAGCTGAAACTTTATTTTCTATTTCTTCAATAATCTTCTTTGAAAACAGAATACCGAAAAAATATAATAAATAATAATATAAAACGCGAGAGGAACGAAATACGCAGCCGCATGGTGGCGGGAACGTATTTTTTTTTGTATTTTAGTGAAAATATGGACGATTGTGACATTTTCTTGCAAAATATGGACTTATCTTTGTAAAACCCTAAAATATGGAAAAATATGGAAAATAAAACTTGGGATTTCACAGTCTAAATATGATAATTCGTGTAAAAACACATTCCCTAATCATGACTATTAAAGTGTATGCTACATAAACGAGTAATCTGGCTCGGCATCCAATTCAGTTCGTTTCTTACTAAACGAAGTACGAACGGCATTATAAAAATAAGATACTCCACACTGATGTCAGTCAGACCCCCGGTTATGAATTATTATTAAATTGTTACATCTTGCATAACACTGTCCATGGCGACTTTGTAAAAATTTTGTAATTATATTATTTTTTGATTATTGCATTTTTACAATAACATGTAAACTTAATAAGACAAACACAAAGAGACCAGCTTAATTTTACGCAAATACCCTGGCATCCAACTTAAATAAACCATCTTTTTGGGCATGTTTTTGGGTCGGAAAAAATACAAGAACTTTACCTAAGCATAATTTAAAAAAAAAAACACTTACTGATGAAACTTGAAAGGTTATTCCTGTACTAAAAGTCGTATCTGTATGACTTCTACACCATTTCACAGGGCATTTAGGCATTTTAACAACGAAAATTTTGTAAAAAGCTACGTAAAAAGAAAGTAAACCAAAAGTAAACAAATTGTAAAATGAGTTTGACAATAATTATCATGTCAACCTGGTTGAACGTCACTCGAGTATATATACACGAAAAATGTGTACCGAACACATGCATAAATGTGCATGTATTCGGGTCACATTTTGTAGCCATTTGGTGCACTTTTTTTGACGGAGTTACTCTTCCTGTAGTTTAAAGTTCACTGCCATGGTGACATACTTTTTTTTAATCTATGGACGTTTCACACTACGTCAGTCTGGCCCCGTGGTAAGTAGTTTTTTTTTAATACTTATTTAGTCACCAATTCAGTAAAATAATACGGGCGATACACTTTATATAATATGGCAAAGAAACGTTTGCCGGGACAGCTAGTTAGTTTATATATGTTTACTTATCCCAGGAAACGTACCATCGAAGAATTAATTGATGCATAGGCAAATGGCGGCCTACGTAATAATTTGGTCGCGTAATGTCGTCGCTTACGGTGCGTCCACATTTGTATCATTTGCGCGATCAGATCTGCGATCAGATCTCCGTCGCGATCAACTCGCCGTATCAAAATGATACGCGTATCATGATACTTTGTATCATTTTGTGTCCACACTAGCGATCATGATACGGCGAGTTGATCGCGACAGAGATCACAGATCTGATCGCGCAAATGATACAAATGTGGACGCACCGATGTAAATCACGACTAACATCGACTTGACATAAGCCGATCAAATGACGTAGGTCGGTCAACTGCCTTGTCGCGATTATGTAATCCGCGTATCCCGTGGCTCTGTCTTAAGCGGAAGAGCAAGAACACCGTTGGGGTTTTAGTGGGTATGCCCGGGTGCGGCCTTCCCGCCCCCAGGGAGTCCCACATACCCCGGTAACCCTCCCCAGACTACCGGGGATGCGTAAAAGCATTTCCCCAACGAAAAAAAAAGGTCGGTCAACTGCCTAGGAATCATTTTCCTCGATGGTACATAACGATGTTTCATACACGCGCGCTATCATAGCAACAACAACGTCTGACAAAGTAAAAGCAGTTTTATTTGCTATCCTTTGCTATCCCAATTAAAATGTTTAAATTTATTATATGACTTTTCTAGTTCCCTGACAATTTCGTGTATGATAGTGCATGCGAATGTTTTGTGTGTTGTTACTAACGACCTTTGTAACTATGCAACAGCAGTAATAAAGTTTTATTGTTTTAATGCCGTTTCTGTATTAAAACAGTTATAATATTATTGTGCTACCTACGTTTTTGGTAGTTTTTATAGTTGTATTGAAACTAATTTGGCTTTCTTACATTTTAATTGTAAATTGTATTTCCATTGCATGTATGATGTAATTCTTGAAAAAAGTGTTACAGGCAATATAAACTTTAATTATTATTATAAAAAATACATGCGGTGGAAATTAATTAATTTGTCATTAAAATATCAGAAAGACAATTATTTTGAATACAATTATTTTAAATAAATTGATGTAAATGATAATTTTAAATGAGGAATTTAAAACGTGAAAACGTCGGACATAACCTCATTGTTTATTCACCTGAAGCCTCTTTGGGGTTGAATTTTGCAATCAAAGGAATTTTTGTGAAATAATAGCATGATTTTAGTACCAAATAGGTGACTCCTAGGTTTATCGTGCGGGAAGCGTACATTTTTCCGGGATAAAAAGTACCATATGCTCCCAGGACTCGAAGTATCTCCATATCTAATTTCAGCTAAATCTGTTGAGCGGTTTTTGCTTGAAGAAATAACGGACAGAGGGACACACTCTCGCATTTAATGAAATTCTCGTGTAACAATGTTAGTTACCGTACTCCTCCAAAACGGCTTTACTGATTTTTACCAAATTTCATATGCATATTCAGTAGGTCTGAGAATCGGCTACTGGGTACTTTATATATTGATAAGTGCATATGTTGAATTAATAATAGCAAATTATTATAACTCGAGACTGACGGTGAACATTGTTTGTTCGACGGGATAGCGATGGGCGTTGCCATGGTGCCATACTTTTTTAGTCACTTCAATTAAATAATACGGGCGAAATACTTAAAACGTAGTGATTATTATATTCTCTTTGGAAATATTTTATATGGCAAAACAACGTTGCCGGGACAGCTAGTTAAAATAAAATATAGTCTAATGTTGAAACAGAAAACAGAGAAATTGATACACATAGGCCTACCATATGCCTATGTCTACGTTATTTAGTCTACGTTCTACCGCGGCACAGTAGACTGACGATTTGAAGAAAGTGGCTGGCAGCGGATGGATGAGGGCTGCTCAAGATCGGGATGGTTGGCACTCATTGGGGGGGGGGGGGGGGGGGGGCTACATTCAGCTGAGAGAGCCAACGCCAGCCTGCCATGAATGTGGCGCTGCGGAAGACACGGCCCAGCATACCCTTGAGGTGTGCGATCGTTGGGCCGTGCAGCGCCACGATCTCGTGGCAGTGCTAGGTAGAGACCTCTCACTCCCGAGCATGGTACGCTGCAAGCTCGAGAACGATGAGGCCTGGCAGGCGGCGGTTTCTTTCTGTGAAATCGTCCTTTCACAGAAAGAGGCCGCAGGCCGGAACAGAGAGGATGATCCATCCTCTGTTCCGCTCCGCCGGCGTAGGACGGGAGTGCGGAGGCGTCGCTATGCGAACCTCCAATAACTTCCGCCCCACGGGGCTCCGGGTCAGGATGGGAACCTGCCCGGCTTAGCAAGTCCCGGCGCCGAGGGGAACGCTTTAGTTTGCCTAAGCGTTCCCTAATTTTGGTGGAAGTCCGTACCCTTTTGAGGTAGACCGGGCGGTCGTGGAGGGAGTCCTGTGTAAGACAGATCCAGGACATCCTACAGTATACGGCTGAAGGCAAACCGTAGGTAGTTTTAGTGGGTAAGGCCTACATTCAGCAGTGGATGCGACAATAGGCTGATTATGATGATGATTTAGTCTACGATACTACTGACATTACATAACTATTAGCCACTATGAGGAGTCTGCCAAAGTCGGAGAACCGCTGGTAGAGTTGCTGATCAACCCACGATCGTGCCCGGAACTAATATGCGAAATTATCATGTTATATTATTTACTAAATATTTAAAAATGACATTTTATGAAAATGATTCCTAGCTAGATCGATTTATCGCCCCCGAAACCCCCTATATACTAAATTTCATGAAAATCGTTGGAGCCGATTCCGAGATTCCAAATATATACAAGAATTGCTCGTTTAAAGATATAAGATTTTACAATCGATATTTAATATTAAAAAAATATTTAAATTCAAGAGACGAAAGACTGAAATATCTTTATCAATATTAATGTCCGTATGAATTGCTAATTGCAGTCTTACTTATTTTTGTATAAGATTCTTTTATAAAATTAAATCTAAAAGTAATATTTTTATAAAAGGGTGAATTTCAACATGTCCATATTTTTGTTTCATTTCGGTGAACTTTTTTGTTTCTATGTTTTTTTGAGTTTTTACCGAAGTTTCCTCTCAATTTTAATGTTTTATGACTACGAAACTAATGACATAAAAATTAAATAATAAACAAACGTAGCACACACGTTTATATTTTAGCTGTCACCGAGATGAAAAAGTCAGTCACCGATATGAAAACGGAATTCACCGAAATGTAAATTCACCGAAATAGTATACAGCGTGATTGTAAAACAAGCGAAATGTATTTTTATGGAAAAGTTTTGACACTTTGGGTTACACTTTTGCAATTTTTGAAATTATCTCTAATGTTTTTCAGTATAAAACAGAGCCTACATCCATCACAAAAAATCCATCACGAAATCAGCTATAATTGCACAACTCTTTTGCCTCCGTGACGTACCGATGATAAGAAACGTGTCCATTATCAAGGCCAATGTTTCTATTTGAATTTCTACGGATCAATACGGCCATTTTAGGCATTGAAGCATTTTTAAAATTCCGATTCCAATAGCAGACTAAAGAACAGACTTCCGAAAGACGAGCATTGCTCGTTGTTTGGGAACGCGATATTTCACGCGAAGTACATACACATACGGTATAAGTCAATGTTTTAGGTAATAAACTACATGAGGTCAAAATATCAGTTCTGAGTTTCTTATTCATAAAATGAAAGGTAAATATTGTGTCCTTATAAATATTAAAAGTTAAAAAAAAATACAAATATTGACTGAAACGACGTTAGACGAATGTTAGGTGTTTTTCGTTACTGAATTTCTTGATAAACGCGATCAAAGCTATACAATAGCTCAAAAAAATGAAACATTAAGAAGCACCATATTTCTTTTTTATTTATTAATATTTTTTACGATTTCGCAGATTATTATTCATCCTGTATAAAACAACTTTAAAATCACCGATATGAAAACTATTGTCCCCGAAGGTCACCGAAAGTCACCGAAAGTCACCGAGTCACCATTTCCTTGTTTTTTTCATGTCGGTGATTTTTTTTTCATTTCGGTGACCAAATAGGTCACCGAATACACCAAAACGGAATCACCGATATGAAAATTTGCGACAAATTGTTGAATATTTTGACACCTATAATAATTATATCGATATCTATACTACATATTGATACATATTATTAAAAGTGTTTGTAAGAAAATAAATTAATACTTCTAGCTGGTTCAATTAACATGATAAATTGAATCACGGAAATGAAGAGAAAAGTGTCGGATGTCACCGAGACGATATACTTGCGTTTTTAGCGGGAACACGCAGCGATGCAGCAAACCACCTCTAGCTCCGAAGGCACAAGTATGACTGGCCGCTGGCGCTTGAGTTCAAGAAGTGGCATTACGTTCAAAAATACTTCTGGTCTCGACAATTCATGTTTCTTTTTTATTCACCGAATCAATACAAAATGTTGGGACAGTTTTATTTCTCCCGCTATTTTGAAAGTATAACGATTGAGATTATGAACGAATGAAATAAAAGAACCCGTTTGTTTGAACCACTAATATTTTTCCCTCGTCTGACGAAATTAGGACTAAAAAGGTCGTTGGGACAGTCACCGAGGGGCCAAATTTCCACCTTTAGAATTCTTTATTTTTATGTTCTAGTTATCGAATTAAAAACGTGTCTGTTGCCTCATAAGGACAATCACAAACTATACGATGAAATTTTACTTAACCCTAAAAAGCCATTTCACACCCCCAATTTCACAATAGCCGCGAAAAAAAGCGGTAGGGAAATTCACCATAAATATATTTTAGATTCAAATAATAAACACATATTGTTTTGCAACGCGATGTCATAAACCTATACATTTTTCTTTTTCTCATTTAAAACCAATATTTTTAGGTTTGTGCCGACTTCAAGGTAAATCCACGTGTAAGCTAAAGTTCTGTCAGTTAGTAAGCGACAAGCTTACGAGATATGTGTAGAGATTTACACGACACATTTCGTGTTTAAAATACATTTTTGTTGTTTCTTAGGTGCAAATGCTGTATTTCACTGTAGCCAATACTTGCATTTAAAGGTTCCTTTGTTTGCATAAAGTTACTGTACTGGTTTTGATTAGGCAGAGAAATAAAGTTGATCACGGGAAAAATATCATGCATCATGCAGCACGGGATTTTTTATTACACTTCATACATCATCCTTAATTTTAATCCTACTCATACGAAAAAGATCTATTTTATAGTTTGAGTATAAGCTTGCAATTTGTCGTGAAATAAGGGTCATGTACACGCCAGTAATTACGAGGATCGCGGACTAATCGCCGCCTGTCCATCCCACACAAAATTAACAGTTAAATATAAATGTGTCCTGCAGGATGTCATACCTACTGTATCACATTATTCGTTGTATCGTTATTATTTATAAACGTGATACGAGTAAAAATAAAAGCTAACTAGCCATAGATTTATTATATTAATTACAATGATCAAATTTAATCAATATAACTAGATGACTTCCTGAACTCCGTTGCACCAAAATTCGTTTATTGTGCGGGAACCGTACATTTTCTCTAAGGGACTTAAGGTATCGCCAAACCAAATTTTAGCAACAGCGCTTTGCAGCAGTTTGGGCATTTATAGGTAACAGACAACCAGACATACTCTATAATAATATTTGTATGGATTATGCTTAGTAATTAGATTTTTCCCGACGTTTCAAATTTCGCTCTTTTATTATCAAATCATGTAGACATAGTATACAATTTTAATAACAGCTAATCTAATAGAAATTACCTTCACTCGGTTCGTAACGATTTCTGTAAACGACAATATTATACCGAATAACGTACATCTTCGCTTAAAATTTTAAATTCATTTTAGTCTTCGTAAACAACTAACACGAAATGGAAACAAAATCAATGTATTTTTTTAAATAGACAAAGCTAGGAGTTTCATATTTGCGAAATAATAACTATGCATTAAAAAGAAACTATTTTCTTACTTAAGAAGCTACTGTATTATGAAGTTTGTGCATATTTTTAAGGTTTTAACGAGGCACTGATAACTAATTAGAGTTGAGAGTTGTTGCGAACTGATGCACGTAACATAACCGAGGTAACTAACTTACTTACTGTAATTATAACTCAATGCAACACCCTGTTTACAGTGAAATTATTGTACTTATAATATATTTTTAATGTTTGAGATTTTAAAAAATTGAAATTCGAATGTAGAACTTTTTTTTATTAAATAAGTACTTATTCTTAATTTATAAAGGCTATAAAATATTGTAGGACTTTGTAAAAACAGTTTATTAGTCATATACCAAAAGTCAATACATCCTTGTGAGATTGTATTTATTTTATAGCTTCTTTTATATTTCACACCTTATGTTTATATTTTCAACGTTATAACGTTATAAGTAATAAATTTCCTTAGGCTTATAAGTATGACGGAGGTGTTTCCGATACAGCTATAAAACTATTTTACTGTCACTCCAGCATAGCGTGATGAATTATTCATATATTATCATATTTATTGACATTTTCTATAAAAATACTCTTCTTAAAAGTATGCGAGATTTGTGTATATCATAACTGTAGTATTGCAAATATACTACTTTTCTAGTAGCGCGCTAAGTTTCGTCATTTTAAAATGAAGTGCAAAATAATTTGAAATAACAATAATAAAAACCTAAATGATAGTAATGAACAATGCTTTTATAATTTGAACTAAGACAAATAATATTTAGGGCCTGTTTGACCACTTTCTAATTAAGTGCCGAATAGGCTATTCACAGCTTTTTTGACAGATTCTCCATACTTCATCGGCTGTCAAGTTAAGTGGTGGATAGCCTATACGGCACTTATCAGGAAATGGTGAAACATGCCCTAAACCTAAACATATTAATTTAATCGTTAGAAACTTTCTTTCGTTTCGTAGCAGACGTCTACGCCGTAGCACCATGCTACGCGTTTTAACACTTTCAAAATAATTGAGTTAATATCATTAAATGCGGTTTACTCATTTTACTAGTGTATTATTAGAATGTGTGTTTTAATAAGCTAAGCATTTGCATGCCCAATTAAGCAATTGTGATGGTACTATAGACATTTTGCATTAAACCTTTACTAATACATATTTTCCAATTAACCCATCAAGCCCCGTACGAGCACCGGTGACCGCGATATCATTTCCAAGAATCCCCGATCGAAGGATTAAATTGAAACACAGCTTACTTTTATAAAAACTATTCTTGAAAATAATATATTTTTTCTACTTCTTCGTGTTTCAGTAGCTTAGAGTCTAGCTGTCGATTTATTTAATCTCGGATTTATTTAAGAAAGTTCAAGTTTCTAAGGACAATATGCAAGCTGGCTTTACTAGTCATCAGAAGACCAGTTCCATCGCATCAAATATTTTAATATATTGCGTCCATGCTTGGGCATTATAACATTGCGTCAATACATTATGCAAGACTTACACGTGAATTGGAATATACTTATCTCATATTTCGGTCGGATGCGGTAAATACAACAAACAATACGTGGGCAGCGGTCTTAACCTTCGGCCGCTTGTCCACGGAGTACGGACGCCGTCACCGGGACGTCGCTGACAAGCATTTCAAATATAAATGCCACTTTGTGATCATCAGTTATTTAGTATTCAACTTTTTCTTTCATACGGGCAACAAACACGTTTTTTCCGGTGGGCGTGAAATTCGCAATGGTTTTTAGAATTCACCCGAGTTCCTGATATAGTCCCGCCGTGTCGCATGTGGCCCGTGGGCCGCAGGTTGAGTACAGCTGATTTAGATTATAGGTTTAATGTTTTACCGACATTGGTGCAGTGACCCAAACCGCCACTGCTTTGTAGCGGTGTCGAACAAAATGAAACCTATGGCCTAAGTCAGTGTTCCGAAAACACCCCATCACATACATCTAGAAAATGAAAATTTTTGGAGGTACACCACAAATTAGGTACCCCGCACAGCATGTACCTGTTTACGGGCTTCCCAATTCCCATTCCTTTGTCGATTGCCCCGGGATATTGGCTTTTTTGGTTCTTATAAACTAGGAATTTGGTCATTTTTTCTGGCACACCAACTACATCTGGCCACGGTACACCAGCTATCAGTGTGCCACCAGTGTGCCAGTGTTCCACAAAAGGTGTGCCTTTTAAGGAACACTGGCCAACTTTTTGTCGGTGACATCCCGGTGGGCGGTGACGTTGGCAGTGGACAAAGCCTGCCTCCAGCGGGTAATAATTCGGATTGCTCGTCATTTGAATAATAAAAGGTACGGTAAGTGAATACGCTTTGTCTACATGAAAATTTATTCGTCATTTAAATACGCTACGGTTACTTAGCCCTTATTTTATCTTAGGCTAATAGGACCAAGTCGTGCTTCTATGGCGCTACGAACTTTTTAGCAGGCATGTTGATTTTCATTTTGATGCTTAAACCAAATGGCTTAAACATCAAATTTTAGACTATATTAACCTATAATATAAAACACAGGGTCAGGGTCACGTGACCTATTCGAAACGGAGGGAGAGTAGACCGCCGGAGGAATCGGAAGTAACATCCGCCTACAGTGGTCAGTGTGTCTACTTTGCATTTTCACTTCTGCTGGCACTCCCGGAGTGTAATCTCTTGTTTTATAGTTTAACTTATTACATCAATAAATATCTCTTTTATTAAATTTTATAACAAATTGTAGCCGTAATTTTAACAAATTTGTGAAAACAAAATTATTGAACACAGATAAATGTGGTGTATAAGTAAGATAAAGTAAATTGTAACAGGAGTGAGTATAATAATCTGTGGTATAATCTAGGCGGACTGTCGCTTCATTTGTCTCTTGGCCGTCTTTTGAACGGGAGTTTTGTTCGGACAATTAATCAGGGAATATCAAACAATCATAATTAGTGTCAAAACAAGCCTCCCTGATATTTAACGAGCTGTTCGGTCATATATTTTATAGTAAAAAGCTGTTAAGTAGCCCTTTTATTAGAATGTAAAGTATATTAAACAATGTATAATAATTATAGTAATACTCCGACTCAAACTAAAACAAAAGATATATAAAATTATTTTCTAAAATACCAACAATTTGGAAACTACTCAAGATTTAGGAATTTATTTAGATCCAGTCAATTTACTCGTAATGTTCATACAGTCTATCTTTCAGTAGTTTATGCCACACTCAGATATGAGTATTAATCAATAAACTGTAATTAAATGAAGATTTTGACATATAATCAAGCCTCATACAATATCTGTCAAACTCTTCATTAAATTGAAGTTAAATTATCATTAAAATCAGAGTGCGGCAGTTGGTTAATAGTAAGTTATCCCATAAAGTGGGAATCCTTGTTTCAGTTAGTGGTTATATGAGATGGAGTAACGTTAAGATGATAATAAATTTATTACGTGAACATAACCGAAGGTGTTAATTTTATAAAAGCCGTTATAAAGCTACTTTACAGCTTGTGGCCGGCTACGGCGGGTTAATAGCTTCATTTCACACTCGATTAAAAGTGACCAACTTTTACATTTGATTGAAAAAGTTCCTCGATACCGGATTTCTGGTCGGGAATTTTATCGTTATTTTATACGGGTCATATTCTGTTTCGACTTTCGGGTCATATTCACACTTTCATCTTTATGATTCCGTATGTATGGTTATTGGAGCGAGTTATTCAAGAGTGCATGGAAAAACACTCTTACGATTATTACGTTTTAAAAATATAAATAATGTTTAGTACATGAGAATAATAGCCTTGGCATCCGTATATTTTTTCGGGATAATAAGTCCTAAGTCCTTTTCCGGATGTCAAAGTACCAGTAAAATACCAAATTTAATCAAAATCGGTGCGGCGGTTTGCGTGTATGTCGGCAATACAAATAGGCGAACGCGTTGGCCAACGCGTTCGCCAAATGTGTAGAACAGGCGTTCGCGCATTCGCGGTAGGTATTTAGACGTTGGCCGACGCGTTTGCGAGTCTGTCTGTCTCCGGGCTGTATCTCAAGAACCGCTATAGCTAGATTTCCGAAATTTTCACAGATTGTGTACTTATATCTGTTGTCGCTATTAACAATAAAATATATACTAAAAACAAAATAAATTAAATATTTAATAAATACTTAGTAAATATATATTAATCATGATAGTTATAATTATAAAGAAATAATTATTATATAAGTAAAAAAAATAGTAAGTAATAAAATAATTATATTATTTTAATATTATAAAATATGTAAAAGTGAGTTTATTTCTTTGTTTGTTACGTTTTCTCGCTTTTTACTTATTTATTTCGAGAATACCCTTTAAAAACTTTTTTTTGTCCACATATTTTATAAAGTAATTATAAGCTGTGAATAAATATACAGCTGCAGCTGTTAGCGACTCAACATCAATTTTGAATCCGTCCGCACATTGGCGCGATCCAAAGCATACTGAATGACCTTCCAATGTGTGGATTACTCGCAAGCGCCGTTGCAAGCGCACCGCCAACGCGTGGGCCAACGCGTTGGCAGTGCGTTCGTCTATATGGGGAGGCAGCATAAAGAGGTAACAGACAGACACCTGACACACTGTCGCATTTATAATATTAGTATTGATGTTCCGAGCGGAGTAACTACTCTTTAAGGGGCCGGGTACCCTTGGAATTTCTCATACAAACGTAATGATTTTGGATTTCGACATTTCGATGCTTAAACCAAAGCCATTTGGTTTAAGCATCGAAATGAAAATCACCTATAATAATCAATATCAAAAAGTCACCTATAATAATCAATATCAAAGTAGAAATACTACATTTAAGAGGCCGGGTACCCTTGAAATTTCTCATACAAACGTAATACCAAAATCATTTTCACATACGAAAATATTTAACATGTTTGAGTTATTTTTCAGTTTAGAATAGTAATTACCTAGGTTCCTACACAAAAATTTACTTCAAAATATTTAAACACAAAAAAAAATTTTTTTGTTTAAAATTTTTTTTTAGTAAATTTACTACTAAATATTGAAACACTAAAAATAGAGTAAAACACTAAAAAATATATAAATAAACAGTAAATATACTACTAAATATTTAAACTCTAAAAAATATTTTTTAGTATTTAAATATTTAGTAGTAAATTCAGTATTTATTTATATATTTTTTAGTGTTTTACTCTATTTTTTAGTGTTTCAATATTTAGTAGTAAATTTACTAAAAGAAAATTTTAAACAAAAAAATTTTTTTTTGTGTTTAAATACTTTGAAGTAAATTTTTGTGTAGGAACCTAGGTAATTACTATTCTAAACTGAAAAATAACTCAAACATGTTAAATATTTTCGTATGTGAAAATGATTTTGGTATTACGTTTGTATGAGAAATTCCAAGAGTACCCGGCCTCTTAAATGTAGTATTTCTACTTTGATATTGATTATTATAGGTGACTTTTTGTATATTATATAAAGTTAACTATACAATCTATTAAATATTGCTATGAATAAGTATTCACAGCAATATTTAGTCCTTCGCATTCCTCATCAACAATTTGCGGTAGACCAGCGCGGCGCGCAATCACAAAGCGAATTTTAACACAAACCAAAATTGTCGTGCCAACCGCCGCTGTGTTAATGTGCAAAGATATGAATGCATGTAGATTGTAGACATTTCGTAAATAGTAGTTTTTTTATTTATGTTGTATAAGTTATAAATATTGCGATATATAAATAAGTTCACCATACCTCTAGTAGGATTGTAATTTTTAATCGAAGGATTCAAATAATACATATTGAATTATATTTTCACTATGTTTTATCCTTTGATCCCACCACTTTCTGATTACTTAAGATTGCAAACCTATTATAAAAATAAATTTCAACCTATGAAAATCTTGAACAATCTGAATATTTTCAAAATTAAATCTCTTTCTAAAGCAAACAAAGTTTCTTTGACAAAAATATTCATTTCGCTGATCGTATTTCCAGCGGTCGGCTTCATACATATCTTTATTGGTTGTTTTATTGGAACTAGAACGTGGCTGATAAAAGCCGATACACATTATCTTGCGTCATGAATTTATTCAAACTTCAATTGAATTGAAATAGTTAAAATAATATTTTTGATATATAACTAAATCACAATAATATACAGATAATATTATATTAATTAATTACTAGCTGTCCCGGCAAACGTTGCTTTGCCATATAAGGTATTTTGCCCATTATATTATTTGATTGAAGTAACTAAATAATTATGACATCTTAGCATCGTCCATTGCTATCCCGTCGCACAAAAAATGGTCGCCGTGGGTCTCGACTTTTAATAATTTCCTATTATTTATTCAATAAGTGCACTAATCAATATAAAAAGTAGCCAGTAGCTGATTTTCAGACCTACTGTATATGGATATAAAATTTGGTAAAAATCAGTAAAGCCGTTTCGGAGGAGTACGGTATCTAATATTGCGACACGATAATTTTATATATTATAAGATTATATTTATTAGCATGTGTCCTAAACATTCAAATCTGATACAAGGTTTTTAGAGCTTCTAGCACATAATTAATTGCCGAAGATCTCGTGGTGAAACGGCTAAGCCGCTCGGTCGCGTGGACGTAGGTATACATAAATCGAGCCTAGATATCAGAGTATGACATTCATACTTTAAAGCACTCTGTGATGCGCATAAGCGTAATTACACTAACACTGGTTAATCATTACACTGGGAAACAAAAATAATTGGGTAAAACTGATGAAACCAACACGTGCCCAAAACATATCCGTAAGCAGAACACGCGTATTCAAATTATAATGATACAGACGCGTTTAATGAAGGCGTCAAAATTCCCGACTAATGCTGACTTACTCTCCTGCTGTTGGCGTCTTAATTATGTATGAGAAATGATTACTCGGTCCAATTTAATTAACATCATTCATCCACGATATGAAGCTTTATATACGTGATTAAGGGTTTGTTTCACCACTTCCTGATAAGTGCTGGATAGGCTATCCACAACTTATCTAACATATTCTCCATTCTCCATCTGTCCGGGGCTCCCACACAAAACTGCGAATTCGAATCGCATCGCAAATATTATTTGCAACAAAACTCATTATAAAGATCGGCCAAGTACGAGTCGAACTCACGCACGAAAGTTTCCGTGCGTTCAAGCGCTATAGCGCAGGGACTAGGGTTTCCTACTCGTATATCACAATTTTTGCCTAGTTTGGCTCTGTCCGATTCGCACTTGAACGTTTTTAGGGTTCCGTAGTCAACAAGGAACCCTTATAGTTTCGGTCTGTCCGTCCGTCTGTCCGTCTGTCCGTCTGTCCGTCTGTCTGTCTGTCTCTCTGTCTGTCTGGCTGTCTGTCTGTCCGCGGTTTTACCCAGAGACTATAGGACCTACAAAGCTGTAATTTGGCATGAATACACGTCATATTAGTGATGGAAACAAAATGGTACATGAAATCGTAAAAAAAATATTTTTCGCGCCCACTCCATCGTGTGGGGTGTCGTTGAATAGGTTTCTTAAAAATATTGCGAGTATTCATAGATCATTTTCCGATTTAGGGATCCGTTTGTGAAATATTAAGTTTTAAAGTGGAAAAAATCGTTAGAGTCCAGTGTCCCCCCCTTCTACCAGCTAAACGGTTGGTTCTGGAAATGTCAAAAAATTCACGGGAGTAGGAAATATGCTGAATTTAAAAGGAAAACTATCACGGCTAAGAAGACTTCGTAAGTTTTTGAGTAATAGTTGATTAACTAAAAAAAAATGTATTCGGCGAAGTATAAAGGACCTTTTCGTTCAAATTCCTTTGAAAGTAACTGAGATGATGTTGTTAGTAGTGTAAAACACGCTTTAAATGTACGTTCATTGACCATAAAAAATATCTAAAACTTGCGGTATTACGGAACCCTATATTGCGCGTGGCCCGACATTCACTTGGCCGGTTTTTTTTCTGATTTTTCCCCACGCTTACACACAAATGCTAAGCTGGATTCCCAACCTTCTAGGTCATCTGGAAGTGGGTCAGAATTTTGATCTATAGCTGGTCAGTCAGTCAGTGATAAAAATGTAGATTTTCGGACGTATGATAAAAGAAAAGTGCCCTCATTTAAAACACCTTCTTTTTTGCCAAGCTGTAATCAACCATCCGTTTCCTTACAGAACTAAGTAACACATTAATTTGGTTGAGACATTCAAAATGTTGTAACTCCCTGTTCTTGTTCCAAAAACTTATGTCGGTGGCGTGTGAGCGCAGCTCTCATTAGTTACCATGCATTAACTGGTTAAATTCTCAAAAGCAACAAATAATGTTGACGGTTTTATTTAGGAAATTCCTTGAATGCACTAAAGAAACTTTCTTAGCTATTCAGTGCAGAGAAAAGGTCTTGTATAGCTTGCCGTTTTCATTCATTTGGATCTAAACAAATTTATAAAACGAGAAATATAAATGTCAAGTATTATTATATCGGCCAAAAAATAAAATGATGTGCGATGTAAACAAATAAATTGTGATATTGTGTCGGGTTTCAATTTTATTTAAATATAAATTTATTTGTATGGAATATTTTTTATTATTATTTAAGTATTTAATTTTCATCATTCTGCCAACTTTTAAGCAATACATAATTAACCTATTAAGCCCCATAAAGGCACCGGTGATCGCGACAACAACAGAGTAACAATAGATTTCCAAGAATCCGCGATTGAAGGATTAAAATAGCCCCTTAGTTTAATGCGAATATTCATATCATTTCAAACACTTTAAATGGACTTTTTTGCATAGATCAGAACACAAACTATAACCTTATACTTCTTAGAGTATAGTCCTCAGTCCATTCATGAGTCGTGACCTTGCTAGAAAGAAACCAAAAAGTCGAGTATAAAGAAAATATCCGTTGTTTGATTAAGTATTTTAAACTTTATTAAACAGCTGTTCAATTCTAGTTAATCTTAATATTCTCTCTAGATAGTGTTACAATTTCTTGGTGTATTTAACGCGAAACTTGTTAATGCCATATCGTAATATTTCTGGTTAAATAGATAGTTCAGGCGCATAAGAAATAAACTTGGTAACGTTTTAAAAACGATTTGGTTTTTATTAACCAATGATAAAGGATTTACTATTAGAAATATTCACATATTATTATGTTTGTTAGGTACCTATACTGTATATTTAAATTTTTCTTTTTCATGAAAGTTATCAGTTTAAATGAAATATTTTTTAATATTATGTTAAAATGTACTTATTCTGTTATTTTAATGGTGTGCAATAAGTATCATATTTATTATTTTTGAAAATATGAATCGTCACTGGTATATATATATTTGGTTCCAGAAAAACCTATAATATGCCTTACATTAGTAAATGAAAAGGCGATAGCGATTGTGTAACAGATGTGTCCGGTGGCGGGAAGGTCGCTCTACTTCATTATTTGCGATTAAATGGCTACGACTTTTAAGAGGATACTCCATTTCCAAATACATGAAAATTCAGAAAATTCGTAATCGCCATTTTCGAATAGGGATAATAAATATCAAAATTTCAAACAGATAACCAACAACAATCAAAGGTTACACTTTCAATTTAATAGTTTAAAAATCTAAGTTTTATTGAAAATTGAAACACATAACTGCACCACAATCGTAGCGGCAGTCGGCACCCTCTCGAGTACGACCTCAATTTTATAGTATCATATTAAACACTTGGCCTGTTTCACCGCTTCCTGATAAGGTGCCCGATAGGGTTATTTGACAGATTTTCCATACTCCATCTGTCAAATTAAGTGGTGGATAGCCTTGTGAAACAGGCCCTAAACGTGTAGCAAAACTAACTGATAATACTTTAGCGTTAGTGTGAGCCCCTGTAAAGTGTTCTCTGCAAAAGTCGCAGCGCTGAAAGAGTGATTTTTTTTTACTTTTGTATGGGCATACTCCTGACGCTGGAGCGCGTGCCCATACAAATCACAAAAAATGCTATTTCAGAGGTGCCACTTTTACAGTGAACTCTAGACAAGGGATACATGCACAGTGCACGCCCTAAAGTATTTATTACTTTATAGCTTATTTATTAGAAAAGCAGTCCAAGCAATAGGAACGACCTTTAAGACACTTCAGAATACAGACTTTTAGTTGGCCGTTAGTTTGGTGAAGGCTTAAGCAGTATAAAGATGTATGAAGATGCGCACAACAAACAATTCGTGTCGGCCGACTAAAACTCTAATATTTTGTTCAAACTATAGGCCGACAAAAATCTGCAGTCTGTGGGGGCTTTAACAGTACTGTTAATGCTGTTATGTGAGGAATGTGTGAAGGCGGAGGCGAATGGCTGAGGCTTCCATCAGCTCGGGCTAATAGGCTCGCTAAGTAATCTTAGGTTAGGCCGCTCAGGGAATTACACCAATTTGAACATCGTACGTTCAGCACACTGATTCGTAAGTGCCATAGCAACGTACGAGTTTCTTACGCCATTTGGATGAATAAAGAAAACATAATATTTTACAGATACAAACAGAACATACAAAATAAGTAACTTAGGCTGTACGAAGTAGAACTGTCTTCTTCTAGATATAATCCTCGTATCATGAAATATTAATCAAAGCGCACGGATTCTTAGTTCCCGAAATGGTAGAGCAGATCACGTACGCGTAGGCGTACTTTTAAGTATCAAATCTAAGTCAAAAGCTTTTTTAAATATTTTTTACGTTAAATTTTTTGTACGTTAAATGTATCGTACATACTACATCGTATACTATATCGTACATACTATCGTGCATACTAGTACCACTTTAATACAAGATTGTAACTTTTGAACTTAAACATTTGGCATAAACATAATTTATTTGTAAGTTTCGGGGCCTAGTTCATAATCAATCAATCTTCTAAATTCCAAATATATTATTCAAAATTATTCAAGTACTTACCCAATATTATATATTCAATTAATATTATACGCAAATACCAATATGGGGCTGGCAAATATATCACTGCGTTTATCTGATACACGTAGTAATTTTGTATGTAATTATACACTGGCACGCGGTGCATCCAGATTATCAATAGATCATTGATTACTATAATAATAGGATTAGTTCGCTTCGAGCGTAGGCTTTTAGTTAAATGAAGCTTACATTCCACCATCAGGTTTAACCCTTACAGGCTTCTCTTTAGGTACAAGTGCATAAACTGTCTTTCACATAACAAAATAATAAGCATTGCATATTATTTCAAAATTAGAATAAGCAGCCCAATACTGCGGGTGGCAAGTTATTAAATTTTTCAATTTGTGTATTTTTTTCGTGTTGTAAAAAAGTTCCACATCTAAAATACATCGTATTGCATGGTCTCGTCACGTTGCAATGTTAACCTTCGTTATTGTCACTCTCCAAAATAAGAAGGCATATCAATTAAAAAAACAAACTAAATATATTTTATCGTTCTTGTTTTATCAATCAAGCTTCTATTGAAAACTAATTTTCCACAAAATTACTGCCAATCTCTCGTCAAACCTTATAAATATAAGAAGCTGTTTATAGAATATAAATGTAAATGAGAAAATTGGAAAACGAGCCCGGGTCGGTCTCGGCCGCGGACGTGGCTAATCTCTGATCTAGGGCCCTAATTTTCTTTTCAATCGGTCAATTGATGTAGATAAAGATTTTGTCTTACTAGGTACTACTGGTTTTTAAATTAACTATCTGTATGTTGTAATGACCATCGGTGTAGATGTACAAATGGTGAAATTAACCTAATAAAATAATGAATAAAACAAAAAATGTTTTATTTAAATTGTTTCTGTCTAAATTTGAATCAATTTTTTTTCAGAATGTCTACCTTGAAGCCTACCACCGGTTCGGGAACTACGCCGGCGAAAAGAACCGGCGTAAGAAACGCAATATTGGTCTTCTTCAAAACTTGTAATTTGTATATAGTAGTTATTTGAAAACGCATAAAAATATATGTAGCCGAACATAATAAAACCTGCAAATTTTTAGATATCAGTTAAAAAAATAAAACGATCAAGAATAATTTTATCGATTTTACACTTTTTGTATAAAAGCCAAAATGCTTAATAAGGCAGTCTTGTATGAGAGATGTAGAGTATTTTACGATGACATTTATTTTTATAGTAATTGAAGAGACGTCTTCTCAACTTGGCTTGACGAAGGCTTTGTTACTATTGGCTAATTCCAATCATTATTTTAACTAGTCCTAGACATTCGCTTAGTAGGCATTTTATTAAATATGATTAAAGAAATTCAAAACAAAAATATAAAAATATGCAGATTATTTATACAAACGTTCTGAAATATTCTTCTCTGATAGGCTTGAAGGTGAATCGACCGACAGGTACAAAACATTACGTAAATGTAACAAGACAATGTGGTAATAGTTAATACGTCTTAAGGGTGTATAATGTAAATACTAAATATACACCCTCAAGACGTATTAACATTAAAACTAAATAAGGTTATTTCTTAGAATTTTCGACGATTAAGTTGTAAATAATAACACAATTGGGTTTCTTGAAAAACCAAAGAAACGACATTTATTGTTATTAAATAAACAATCGCCGAAATCAATTAAAAATTCTTTCTAGTTTTTGGACCATTCGGCCATCTTTTCTTTTTATAGATCACAATATAGAAGTCGTAGAACAGAAGGATCTGTCAAATAATAATCTAATTGGCGGCAAAATTAAAATAAAGAAAAATACATTCTTCTTTACATGTTTATGAGTCCCCTGCAAAGAGTTTACTGCGAAAGTAGCAGCGCTGAAAGAGTATCGTCTTAAAAACTTTTGTAATGTTAATAGCTCATTTGGAAATGCATCGCATCGCTACGCCACGTTGTAAATTTCATACGCGCGAGCGGAAATAAGCTCGTAACTTCAGAACGAAATTTTTAGACAAAACTTCGACACGCGCGTAGGTATAAGGGTGGGTTGCACCAGAGGCATGGTTATAGCTATAGTTATGGTTATAGTTATGGCCTTTAACCTTAACTTTGACCACAGAATTTGACAGATGTCTGTTGCGTTTATTTTTTTGAAGCTACAATTAATGGGATTGAGAGTAATAAAAAATTGAATTACCTGTCCGTAAAAACCGACAGGAATAACATTTGTTATAATGACACTTTGAGTCATAGTCAATTTTCACGAAAAATTTTGATAAGTATGAGTATGAGCGGTTATGGTTATCGTTAAATATGGCGTTCTTAAGAAGGAGACTAACCCAAAATTGTCGATTTTATAAATCATTTTTGCACTTGATAAGAAGCCCCGAATCGTTTAATTTTCTAAACATAGATATTACATTATATTACCAAGAATTCAATCTGAGCAAAAACACGATATCGTAAAATTTTCTCGATAGAAAAAAATCACAAAGATGCATCTAACTTTGATGATTTTTTTCCTATATTGCCAAAACTATGCATTAAACTGAGTTGATATTTTTACTCATCATATAAAATTCTATCACCGAGGATTCGTTCTAGCGGATTTTTAATATTCTCTATATTTTTTAAGATATTTAAGAAAAACCACATTGGCGCGGGCGCTTCACCGCCAGATTTGTCTGAACTCTCACCTCTGTCGCCAACAGTCGCGTTCGCGCGCGCCTGAGGAGAGGTTGTACTTCTTTTGCCTTTACTCCGGATTGAGAAAACATTTAATCGAAACCATGGGAAACAAACAAAAATTAAATAAACACACTAAAAGCAACCTTCACAGGTGAAAACGGGAGCCGATGAACAATTGTAGAAGGCTTTTTAATTTAATATAAAATATGTATATTTGTTTACAAATATGATAATATTATCATGACAAATAATTTGTTAAACTCATATGTTGCGGCCGCACATGCGTAGTGCTTCGTGCTTGAGACGATACCATTGGACGATATGCGTGTATCGTCCAATGGTATCGTCTCATAGCACGGAGCTTCGTGACGATAGACGAATCAGCGGCCGCGGTAATAGAGATTGAAATAAATCGGCTTTAAATCGATATAGTTTTGACAAAAACTAGTCTATGACTGCGATGTGAAAATCGATTTGGTTTCAATGAACGTCGTACTCGATGTTATGGAAATATCGAATAAATTTCTTCGGAACAACGCTACGGTCTGGAAATGATAAGATTAAATTGTCAAACAGTGATAACATTATTATATTATATGCAAAAATTTACTACTTCGACCATTCGCTTGAACTTGAACACTGCAAGAGCATGAACAAAGGTGACGGCACATTTATGAAAGGATTTAAGAGTACATATAGGTATTACACAATATATTATAAGGTCTTTTATACCTATGATATTGCCTTTCTGTTTGAAAAATGTTCTTTGATGACCCTATTACTTCAATGTCTGTCTGTCTCCAGGCTGTATCTTAAGAACGGCTACAGCCAGACTTCTGAATTTTTCACAGAATATGTATATCTGTTTCCGCTATAATAACAAATACTAAACACAAGATAAAATTAATATTTAAGGGGGGGCTCCCACATAACAAACCTGATTTTTTTGCTATTTTTGTTCGATTTCAATAATGGCTAGGCACTTGAAATTTTTACAAAATCCTTAATTATATTTGCACTTTAATAATATATAACAAAATTAAAATAAAATAAATATTAAAGGGGGCTCCCATACAAAAATTACAAATTTTGGACTACTTTTAGCTCTATAATGGTACGGAACCCTTCGTGCGCGAGTCCGACTCACACTTGGCTGATTATTTCGAACTTACTTATTTCTGTTATTCAAAGTAATCACCCCTGCAATCAATGCACCTTCGCCAACGCAGTGGCAGTGTATAGATGTCCTTATTGAAAATATCAGCTGGACGGCAGACTACACTTCTAATGCATGCATAAAATTTTCTTCCTGGTAAGAGTTTTCCCAATTTTGGAAAAGGTAATAGTCGGTATGGCAGATGAAGGAGAGCTTCCAAACAAAATGGGGTCGCGCTTTGTCATCAAGGAGCAGCGGAGACGATAGATTGACAAAAACTAGTTGCAGACGTACGAGCATCGCCATCATTGTGGGCAGTTTTCAATGTACACATCTGCAGTAATGCTCTCGCCGTTTTGTAAAAAGCTGTGACTTATCACACCAGCAATTAGACCACCAAAGTGTGACTATCACATTTCTAGGAGTGATTTTTCGTTTTGCACATTGCTTTGGTGTTGAACCAGGATCTTACCAACTTGCTGAGCATTTTCAAGACGTGTCAACCGAATACCATTTTTCGTCGCAGGTCTTTTAAGTTGGCTGGTACCGCCTAGCCTACAAAGTGTGAAGATTGAGTAGTAAAATACATGAATTTTAGGCGAAATATGAATAAAAGCACTTTATATAGAAAAATCTAGCTAATTACGAGTTTCTAATTAAGGCCAAAAGTTCCTGTTTTTAAGTTTTTAGCTCTTTATAACAGTGAGTCGTAAAGAACTTTATGAAAGCTACTAAAATTTACTAAGATTTTGTCTTTCAAACTTTGTATCTAACTCCAATCATTGCCTTGCTATGAGCTTGAGGCCGATTTTTTCAAATACAGAAATAGTTGAGATTTAGACGAATTCTGAAAAAGGCACTATTAAAGAGTTAGAGTTATTTAATACTTTTTAGTACCCATTACTATTGTTTTTACCTTGGAAGTCGGTTTTAATTTTTGTATTATAAATAATTATTAAAGTTATTACAAAAAAATACTTCCGGATATTTTTATTTCTATGAAAAAAATATTAAGTATAGTCATGAGCCCTAGAACAATTTTTTTTTAATTACTAACATGCTAATTTTTTGTGAGTAGCTTCATTTTGATAACACGGGCAACATTTTTATTTTCGAAAAATCTCGAAAGTGGTAGCTAACAGAGATAGAAAGGATTTCATACTTTGACTTGTTGGTCCTAAAATATTATGAATTGTTTTATTTTTACGACAAGGTTACTTTTAAATTATATAACTATTAACAAAAAATCTGCTGGTAAGGGTTCCGTTTTAGGGTACAGTAGTCAACCAAGTATTGTTGATTACAGAACCCTAAAACGGAACCCTAACTAGCTGATTTTTTGTATATTGGTAGGTTAATAGTTACATTATAATTTAAGAGTGACCTTGTCCTAGAAATTGAAAAAAATCCATAAAATCGGTTGAAATGTTTTGGATCAGTTCGCGCACAAACACTGTGACCCGAGAATTTTATATACATATTTGACTAGATGACCCGGCAAACGTCAGTTTGCGATATAAAGTATTTCTAGTATCAATATATTATATCAAAAAGCTATTAATTATTTCTTTCTTTATATTAGATAAAAAAAATTCTCAAGCCTAACGAATGTACGCACAAACATTGTGACATACGAATTTTGTTAATTTTAATCTGACAAAATATGTTAATATGTTTTACGCAAATACATACAAAACTAACCAAATTCGGATGTTGGACGAAGACGTGGCTAGTATATTATATTAAATAAATTTATAATATTTTTGTAACAACTGCAGCTTAGGAATTCTAACCAGAATCGATCCAGTAGTGCCTATTCGATTTCGATAAATACATACATAACATATCCTAAAATATTACTAGTGTATAAGCCAAAAAGTATTAATTAGATTCTCAAAGTACAGATGGAAAATAAGACTCGAACTTCTCAAAATTTTATCTGATATATTTGGTTATACTACATTCGTACAAAAAGTGGTTACGAGAGTATTTACACAAATTTATAGCCGCGGTGACATTTTGAATGCGTTGGGCGAGTGCGGGGGGTATGAAGTGCGCGGGTGAAAACCGATTTTTTTCTGTCATAGGTCTCCCTCTTAACCAAAGATTTGACATTTTTCACTGTAATTATAGTTAAATTTATAGTTAAAGTTACAGTTATAGTTAAAGTAAGTTGGTGCAACCCAGCCTAAGAGTAAAATAATGTACTTTCTGAATGGGCTCTTACTCCGTCAAGATAATCTAAATCTTAAAACTTTCAAGGATTTTGTCCTGCGATGATATTTTTCTTTAATACCTATTTATCGCGTGTTTGAAGCGGGTCCGACGTGTCGTGGTCGGATTTTCCCGACCAGGGGCCGGAGCCCGGGGCTCTGTCAACTGTACTTCGCTAAGTTAATATTGCGAGGGTACAGTTTGTGGGAATATCATTTATCGACACGAGAAAAATGTTGAAGAATTTCACACTATAGTGTCTTCGTTAGTTTATGTGACTCAAAAATGTACGCTTATAGAAGAAAATATTGGATAGAGGGTTATTTCTTGTTCTATGGCATAAAGTTTAAATGCAGTCTTTTAAATATAAGTATTTGTTAATATAATATTATAATATGAATTTTTAAAACTAATATTTTCATCTTTGAAAATATGTACTAGCACGTAAAACTTGTGGTTGTACTACTAATTAAATATCATTCCCTTGCTGCGTTGCTCTACGAAATAAAAATAAAGAATTTTCTTGTTTTAAAACGTAGACATATTTTTAACTTTGTGTGCTACTCGTAATGAATCTCAAAAAGAATAACATTATGCTCTCCATTAAGCTTACTTAAACTTCATTATAGTTATATAACCTTACTATGTAATATAAAGTATTACTGTACCTAAAAGCTTTGGAATTTTCAAACATTATTCACGTGCAGAGCTAACTTAGGTGATTTTAATCAGCTGATTAGTTTAAATTAGTTCACGACTTGACACCGGAATCTGCTCCTGGGGTCTGTTGTTGTGAGTAAGGTGGTAGTAGTGGCATCTTGATTTTTTGGTTCATTTGCAAAGGAGTCGCCCTTACCATTCTGTGGTTGGTATAAAAATTAAGCTGGTTAATAACCGTAATGTCCTTGAATACTCGTTGGTTGCTCGATATCAGATCAATCTCGTTGCAGTGCTGGCCGTCAGGTGATCTCCACGTACACTTTCTTGACAGTTTTTTCTTAAAGAGACTGTTAAGTATTGTGAGATTATTTTCTTGTGCCATATTTAAGACTCTTCTGCCATTTTTGCTTCTTGTCCCTATTCCGTACATTCCTATATTGCGTTCTTCACCCTCTTGTTGTTTTCCGATTTTGCCATTAAAATCACCCATTACAATTAGGTTTTTCCCGGCGTTCCGTAAGACCTCTGATAGTTCGCGATAGAATGAATCTTTGACTGATTCGTCCGATGCTGCCGTTGGCGCATATATTTGCACGATGGTCCAGTGATCTTTGAACCCTTCTAAATGGATCTTTAGGATCGCGATTCTTTCCGAGATACCGGTAAATTCTAATATGTTCTTTTTGAGTTCTTTTTTTATTACGAAACCTACTCCATATAGGCCCTTTGTTTCGCCTACATAACAAAATATAAAGTCATTGTATTCTATTATTACTGTTCCCGTTCTTCTCACCGCGCTAAGTCCGAGGATATCCCACTTTATAGTTTGTAGTGCAGATTCTAGTTCAAGTAGTTTGGCATCGGTTCCTAGTGTTAGTGCATTTAGGATGGCGATATGAATATTCTTTTTTTTCTTGCGTTGTTTTAACTTGGATTGTAAAGTTGTTTGAGGTAGCTGTCCTTTTGCTTTGATTGGGTTTCGATTAGTAGATGCTGGAGGGAGACGGTCATATTCCCCCACGGTGACCGCAATCCGGGTTGGCATATATATAGACATAGGATTCGATAATTTTCATTGCCAAAAAAGTGGAGTTCAAAATTCATCGGCAACTATCAACGAAAGTGTGAGTTCAGTGTTTTATTGTTGATCGAGCCCCGATCCGTAATTAATGTTCTAGCGGAATGCTGTAACTTTGTGAACAATAATGAAATCATTATCACTATCGCCAGCTTTTATTGTTTTTTATTATCTACTCCCTTTTTTATGATTTAATAATCGTTTTTGCAGCACCTGCATTGCTGCAGATATCCTGATTCTACTCCTACTGAAAATACATTACATATTATACATATACATATACATGCAGAACTCCTGACCATTCAACAACTCTTGAGGGCCTGTTTCACCACTTCCTGGTAAGTGTTGAATAGGCTATCCACCAATTAACTTGACAAATGACAGAAGTATGGAGAATCTGTCAAAAAAGTTGTGAATAGCCTATTCGACACTTTATTAGAAAATAGAAAGTGGTGAAACAGGCCCAGTCTTCTTATTTTCTGTCCGATAGATAGATAGATAGATTTTAGTTTTCTTCTCTAGTTTCTAGATGACGGCCGCAACTTCGTTGCGCCAAAACTCGTATATCGCGCGGGAACCGTACATTTTTCCGAGATAAAAAGTATCCTATGTCCTTTCCCAGGACTCAAAGTATCTCCATGCCAAATTTCAGCAAAATCGGTTCAGCGGTTTGGGCGTGAAGAGGTAACAGACAGACAGACCGACCGACAGACAGACAGACAGACAGACAGACAGACTTTCGCATTCATAATATTAGCATGGATTATACTTTGGAGGTAAAGTAATTGTTTCTACAGTAATAATTATTGTAGTCATTAGTTTATCTAGTAATGCTTGCTCGATGCTCACAAAACTTGCGAGAAAAAAGAAAATTAATCTATTTTATACAAGTAATTTGAAGGAAAATTAAACATTGGACCTCGGAATAATTCGCATAGAGCTGAAAATTGGTAGAGACGTTAAATATACCATTACAAATAAAACCTCAAAAGTCCCCGGCGATCCTCTTTGTGCAAAAAATTTTATTCAAGGTCAAAGGTATAAAAATGAGGGTTTTCCTGTTTTTTTCCAAACTGTACATTTTATCACAAAAATAGGTAAGGCAAGAGTGTGGATCATAGAATTCTCTACAAAAAATATTCTACACTTTTTTCATACGACTTAATTCCTTATGAATGGCGGGCCTAAAGTTTGGGAAAATCATATCTAATACTTATATTACAAAGCTAAAGAATTTGTGGAGCTACTAGTTAGAATTGAAGAATTCGTTTTTTGTTGGATAGTCTTATTTATCGAGTAAGACTTGAGCTATATAACATCACGTTGCCACCAATAGGAGCAAAGAAACAGAGGAAAATGGGGAAAAACGGGGAAAATTATTTGAAGGAAGTTATCTCACAAACGGCTGAAGTAATTTTTATGTTATTTGGCATAAATATAGAATAGGTCACGTGGAGGGACATAGGCTAATTTGTTTTTCAGGAAAATTTACGGTTTGCGTGAAATTTATAATTAACGCGGCCGGGCGGAGCCATGCTTAACATCTAGTACTACATACTAGGGTTGTTTGAAAAAATTTAAATGTTCTCGGCCTGACATACTTCTGAGTGACTTGCAAGCGTACTGTTGCTCTTCGCGACTCGAAAAGTTTAGATTTGGTAACGGTAATAAGTCACACTGAAGTATGTTTGGCTGTGAACAGCCCTCGTATGCTGTAGTACAAGAATAGTTCCGCTCCGCCCTGTTAATTATGTATTTCACGGAAACCGTACATTTTCCCAAGAAACAAAATAGCTTATGTCATTTCTCGTGGTCTACTTTATTTCTGTACCAAATAACATAAAAAATGCTTCAGCCGTTTGTGAGATAAGCTCTTTCTAATAATTTTCCCCGTTTTTCCCATTTTCCTCTATTTCTTTGCTCCTATTGGTGGCAACGTGATATTATATAGCTCAAGTCTTCCTCGATAAACAAGACTATCCAACAAAAAACGAATTTTTCAATTCAAAGCAGTAGCTCCACAAATTCTTTAGCTTTATAATATAAGTATTAGATATGATTTTCCCAAATTTTAGGCCCGCCATTCATAAGGAATATTAAGTCGTATGAAAAAAGTGTCTGAATATTTTTTGTAGAGAATTCTATGGTCTACACTCTTGCCCTACCTATTTTTGTGATAAAATGTACAGTTTGGAAAAGAAACAGGAAAAACCTCATTTTCATACCTTTAACCTTGAATAAAATTTTTTGCACAAGGAGGATCACCGGGGACTTTTGAGGTTTTATTTGTAATGGTGTATTTAACGTCTCTACCAATTTTCAGCTCTATGCGAATTATTCCGAGATTACGATTTTTTTGCGTCTAATTAGACCGGGCAACTATGCGAAAACCGAAGTAAATAGTAATAGAAGGATACACCAAATACCAAAACGCACTTTTAATCTCTGAGTTCATGATAGGTTCGGAGTCATACAAAATTGTTTGTTTGAATGACTGTTTGCTCACATGAATAATATGTAAACAAAGGCACATGACTTGATCACAAGCGAATCAGTTTATATAATGATAACATTATTGTGATGGTTTAATTATTTGATTTAATAATATTAGCATTAGATAAATATGTTTAATGAGGAAAATGTTGTGTAGACCTAGTACTGTTTGTATACAGAAAACTTTGAAAGCTTTGTGTTAGGTAAGTATATGGGTATGGGAATATTTAGCTTGGCAGTGAAATATGAATATAACTGCCACATGCCAATAGATCATAATATTATTATTATTATACAGTGTGTAACAAAAATAAGTGATAATACTTTAGGGTGTGTACGTGTTCCTTGTAGAGAGCTCACTGTGAAAGTAGCAGCTCTGAAAGACGATTTTTTTCTTCACTTTTGTATGGGCAAGGGCCCGAGCATCACGAGTTTCCCCATACAAAAGTGAAAAAAAAATTGGTCTTTCAGCGCTGCTACATTCACAGTGAACTCTCTACAAGGAACACGTACACACCCTAAAGTATTATCACTTATTTATGTTACACCCTGTATAATAGGTCCCATAGTTTTTTCAGCACTAAATTATTATAGATTGTTTTTAATACTAGTCTATAATCGAATACGAATTAGCAAGAGAACGTAACGTAAAAGTAACATTAATTAATAATAATTAAGTATTATAGTTAAATTAATGTTTATATGTAAGTGTAGTAAAGCTTAAAAGGAAAGAAATAGAGCAAATTCAGTTTTCCTCTGTGTAACTTGTTGATTTGAGACCAAAATTCAATTCAAAAAATGCGCACGAAAAACAGTTTTCACATTCCGGAACTGTTATTACATCGAACATCCATCCATTCATTTACGGCGGGTCAAAGTTAACATGATCATGAAACATTCATATTTGCCTCTGATCGCCATATCAAAAGCCGCAGCGAATAATACAGTTAGAATTCACAAAAGGAATCCCTGGGGCGGCGGTGCTGGAGGGAAACTCTTTTTTTTTCGTGAAACTATTCAGGCAAAGGTAACTTATAAATAGAGATCTTTTCTTACGCTTAAGCAAAATTTTGCGCCTAGACGACCCATATTATGCCGTTTGAAATGAAATTCCTTTGTAAATGTTTCGAGTTAAAAATGAAGACACTTTTTAGATTAAACCGCATTATTATCATAATAATATTCTGAAGAATGTTAGTGTTTTTAACATAATAAGTAACATTATATTATTATAAAGTTTTTTTCTGTATCCATATTGGATTTAACAAATGGAAAACGTGGGAGTATTTTTTAAAGATGATGTTTTGCTACGAGTACCGACATACTCGCACAGCTACGTACGGTAAACAGATATTTGGCACACTGATTCATGACTGGCTAATCTTTATCCATGCTACGCACAATATAACTGTGGCGGTACCAACAATTCGCCTAACATTCCTGCATTGCGCTACCGAAGTTTTCTGAGCGCGGCGGTATATATACGACAGCTGAAATGTATCATGTGGGCTTTGGCCTGACCGGGCATACCACCTCGCTCGGTCGGAAGATCTTCCTTTGGCCACCACACATTATTCCCACATTACTTTAAAAGCAGCTTATTTAACATATTATTTATTTTAAAAAGTAGGTTATTTCAAATAAATACTATATTAAATAAGCTACTTTTAAAAAGCTAAATAACAAAGTAAGTTGAGTCATCCTTTCACCGCGTGCGCTGTGCGGTAGAAATGTTTAGATGGTAATACCACGGTCGATAAACAAATATCCCTTATCACGATTTTATTTTCAATTCAATATCAAAAACCAATCGTCATTCTCAAATAAGTTCATTGTTATAAGCGGCAGGTAGCGTGGAGGTGTGAGTAGTGCGCTAACGCAGCGCCTCCGTCACACTACTTACTACTCGTAATTTAGTGATCACTAATTACTTAAACAATATGGCGCCCGGCGTCGCGCAGGGCACTAGTCTTGTCGAAAATGTCCCGCAGTGTCCCATTGACCATTTCAATATGGATGGACCGGGCAAAGACATAGAGTATGTCAAATTGGAGAAGAAACATACACGGAAAGTGATCAAGCCCAAAGTGCTCAAGAATTGGGAGTCGAGTGTGCATCTTTACGATCGGCTGTACGACGACACCTGCCCCAGAGTGGTATGTGCTTGAAAAGATGTTACAAGAACTCTTATTTTAACTTAATTTAATCCTTCGATCGAGGATTCTTGGATATTATAGTATATTATGTTATGCCTCTTGTTGTCGCGATCACCGGTACTCTTAAGGGGCTTGAAGGATTAAGGACGATTTAGACTTAACTCATAAGTGTTTGATTTAAGTAAAGTAATCGACATCTTACGCGGCGGTCAGTTCTACACAATATTATTTGAATTTCTGCCTATCAAATCAGTTGGAAGCATAGCGTACTGAAGTGTTTACACATATTTTTTATTAAATAAAAAGCACACAGAAATCATGGACGAATTGATTTATAATTACGTAAAGAAAACAACAATACCACGATTGTCAATTAAATAAGAGTGTGTGATTCATGACCATTGATTAAAGTTATCTGTAATCTGGGTGAAACCGGGCTGTCAGAGTCGAAAAAGTTTTTAATCCGTTATAAAAGTTACAACTTGCGTAAAATATCGACGAAAATAAAAAAAAAAAGAAATAGCGAAATTCAATCGTGAATATTTGATTCTCATTGTCTATGACAATTAATTCAAAATATTTGACCTAGTGACGGGAATATAATATGAATTTTAGCCTTATCTGATATCATAATATCTTATATGATATCATAATATCAGTTCTCTGTTGCAGAGCTTTTTGCTCATCTACTCAAAGGTGACTGACTGACTAACATAGTGATATGTCAACGCACAGCCCAAACCACTGGACGGATCGGGCTGAAATTTGACATGCAGGTAGATGTTATAACGTAGGCATCCGCTAAGAAAGGATTTTCATAAATTCCACTAAATAAAATAGGGGATGAAAGATTGTATACGTATAATAGTTTGTACGAACAATAAAAACTAATATACTTATACAATCTATTACAGTTCGCTAAAATACTTCTTAACGCGAGCGAAGCCGCGGGCAAAATCTAGTTCGTATCATATTATATGTACGAGCAAAATGCTCGAAAAAGTAAAATATACAACGCTACTTCACTCTGCTACGATATTTTGCAATAAAGCATGTCAAAACTATACTCTTTCTTCTTTTACTTTCAGTAGGTTGTCTAAGGGCCAATTCATCTATTGTGGTTTGAATTAACCCTTAGGGTCAATTCAGACCGCAACACGACGCGTAGATGCATTTCTAAATTTGTATGGATTTGATAGATTTGCATGAAATTTCACGCAATTTATGTCTGTCAATTAAATGTAGAATTGCATCTACGCGTCACGGCACGGTCTGAATTGACCCTAACACGGGTTAAATGTATGAGAGTAACCGATAAATACTGCATTGTATTGTCGAAAAAACAAGGATATTGTATGAAGCTTGGGGCCCGCCATTTTATTGAATAACAAATTGCTGCTGTTATTTATCCCCAGAGCACGGTTTATCATTTTATGGAGTTACGTTAAGTGGCATTATCCTTTTAAAACACATGCACGGGTCTAGGTTAAAGTTACTCTGGGTTAAATATCTTTTACATGAATATTGAATACGAAAGCGATAACATGGTATTTAGCTTTAGTTTTAGCTCAGATCTGTCAAGTGGGCCTAAAGAAAAATTTTATGTTTGTTATTTTCACCACTCAAAGGGGCGGTTTTTTATTTTTTCAAGGTTTTGCTTAGCAAATTCTAATATGTATTGTAATTTAAAAGAGAATTAAATCAAGAAAAAATTTGATCTGAACTCGTTCTTCTGATGATGTATATTTAACCAAAATATTAATATTTAGCCTAAATGCTAAGCAATATTACTTAGAATTATACTTAGAATATTACTTCGCACTACTATAACATTCTTGTATACTGTACACTAAGCGATAAGATTTAGTATAATTTTATAGCTGGCGGTCCGTCGCGTCTCGCGCATTAGCGTAAAACAAAACACGGTAAACGGTATTGGTTTTAAATACACTTCATTGACATGTTTGTTTATCTGTAGAAGAATTTATAGAAAAAGAAAATAAAAATGTAAAAAACACAATACATATAATAATTTTATGAAGTGATATTCTTGTCAATTAGGAATGTTTTCTAGCCTATCTTTTATTCCAAAATACGTACAAAACAAGGCAATAAAGAATAATCTGACTCAAAAGTCAAAATAATATATTATGAGCTACATAATACTTAAGTAAGTAGGGTATATTACGATTTACGAGTCATTAGATTTTTTCAGTAGTGGGACACTTTACACTTTGATCGTAAAAATAAAAGTTTGTAATTTTATACGATGTAAATATTAATGGACTTAATATTGAGGGGCATTCACGCAACAATAAAAATAGAGTATTTTTTATCAGGTTGCGGTGTATACAAAATAAAACATATTTTTGTCGCCATGGTCATCACGTGCGCCTTGGTTTTGCAAATGAAAAGAAAAAAATTAGAAACATGCTAAAGATTTTAATAATATTTTTTATGATACACATTGTGTATGTTATTATAAACGTGTTATTGTATAAATAACAATCTATTATGTATTTTTTGTACATTCTTAATAACCTTTTATCTCATTTAAAAAGGTTTCTTGGCCTGTCCTACTACTGGTATTGTAAAAGTGCTGAAAAACAGTTATTGGACGTTATTAGATGAAATAATATTGATCTACTTGATATAATATTCGAAAGATGAGAGTATTATTCAATACGAAAGTTAATTATTTGCAGTTGACTTGTGTCTTCTGAATACTTCAATAAAGTGTGACATCTGAATACTTACATGATACATCAAAAACCTACTTGTTGCCGTTAGTTGCATTGTATGGAATTAATAAGGGAAAGTAACGCAATTTGGGGGCCTTGTAAAATGCTACGGTGTGTTGCACAAGGGCTGATATTTAAACAACGCGTTATTTTTTCAGTTTTATAGAGAAATAAGAATTTTCAAAATCAGCTACCCTTTTGTTTATGTTTTATTAGGAAATCCCTGAATTGTGTAGAACGTTCCTATTATTTTTGTCGCTATAGTAGGCAAATGAAAAAAATGGCAAGCCTTTACTTTATATATTTTCATGAAATCCTTCGACTTTGTGTATAATGAATTAAATTAAACAAATGCTATAGAATTTTTGCTACCCATCAGTATAATCCAGACTCAAGATTCAAGAACATGTGCAACCTGTGGGATCTGTCTGATCTGATTGTCTAATCAGACTTCCTCCTGAAAGTAGAGTACGGCCACAGTGACAGGCAAATGAGCTTCTATGCATTGTGCTCCATATTGAAATATTGTCTGAGTCCGATGGCTCGATGAGGACAATCTGAAATCTCTAACTATTTGAGTTACGTTTTACCCACAGAACAATAAAAACAAAACAAAAATAATAATTACCTGAACAATTAATTAATATACAGACATACAGATAAAGAGACGGACATCCTTTCACATCTATATTATTAATAGACTAGCTGTTCCCCGCGACTTCGTCCGCGTTAACATAGTATAATAACAAAGATGGTTAGTTTTCACCTTTTTGTTGTTCCTTATACAAAGGGTAAAAACGGGACCCTATTTAAGCAAACATCAATAAACTTTCATGTTTCTAACTCAAGAAATGACGGACTTTCATTGAAACTTTCTACCCCAATTTCACCCCCTTGAGGGTGGAATTACCAGAAATGCTTAAATAGGTACGTATCCATTCATTTTAAATTAGTAGCACAAAAATAAAGTTTCATGTTTCTAACTCAAGAAATGACGGACTTTCATTCAAACTTTCAACCCCAATTTCACCCCCTTGGGGGTAGAATTTCCAAAAACGGTTAAATATCTATCCATTCATTTTTAATCAGCAATCCAAAAATAAACTTTCATGTTTCTAACTTAAGAAATGACGGACTTACGTTTAAACTTTCAATCCCTATTTCACCCCCTTAGAGGTAGAAATTCCAAAAACGCTTAAACACGTATCCAATAATTTTTAATCAGTAGTCCAAATATAAAATTTCATGTTTATAACTCAAGAAATAACGAACTTTCATTCAAACTTTCAACCCCTATTACACCCTTTTGGGGGTAGAATTTCCAAAAACGCTTAAATACGTATCCATTCATTTTTTATCAGTAACCTAAAAATAAAGTTTTATGTTTCTAACTCAAGAAATAGCGGACTTTCATTCAAACTTTCATCCCCTATTTCACCCCCTTCGGAGTAAAATTTTCAAAATTCCTTCCATAGTGAGTGTCTACTTAATAAAACAACCCTACTCACCAAATTTCGTTGCTGTAACTTTAACAGTTTTTGCTCAGCGATGATGAATCAGTAAGTCAGTCAGTCAGGACTTGTAATTTTATAAGTATAGATGGCGGCGGTAACTCCATTGCATCAAAGTCCGTTTTTTCGGGTGGATACCGTACATTTTCCCGGGACCAAAAGTACTATTTTTCCTTTCCCGGGATTCTCGGGCCTCCATACCAAACTTTTTCAAAATCCGTTCAGTGGTTTGAACTGGAGCATGAAGAAGTAATTATTGACAGATAGACGGACAGACTTTCATACTTATAAAATTATAATATTAGTTGTTACAATAGTAGGTACTATGTAATATTGGTAAGAATTTTAATTTTTTGAAGTCATTTTTTGTTAAACATTTAATTAAAATACCTTATTTTACAATAAATAATACAAATATATGTGAAAACAACAATTATTTATAATGTAATGTATAAATTTACAATACCAATTTTAACCAAATTTCAATCAAACTTTGCTTGTCCAACTACTGGTTTTGGGTGTCACAACTACTGTAATTCCGTCCCATGACTGTGATTTACCTACCATTCAGTTTTTACCAAAAAAAAATATAAACTGAAAAACCATAGCATTTTTAGGTTTGCATATCTTAAGCTAGATAATTTATGAACACAAATATAATATCTATTTCTATTTCATGCGAAGTATTTAATGTTTTATAGCTTTTTCTTTAAACAAATCCTTAGCTGTCCAAAGACTGGTAGTTTACGGTATAAGAAATGTTATCAATCTTAAAATACACATTTTCATAACAAAAGGATTATGAAAAATTCCAGGAGCTTGAATTATAGTTGGTACGTGCGACTTTCCCCGTGATATATTCGGTTCGTGGAGGCATCTTTATAAATAACGACAATCTTAAAAGTTAATAATTTACCTAGAAGCTCATACTCTGAGTACCTAAAAATATTATATTCATATTGCATAGACTCCATTAGTTTATTTATTCTGAATTTAATGATCTTAAAAATGCGTCGAGTAAGGGCTGATTCAGACTGGAATGGCAGCGTAGCGGCGAGCATTTTCAGTGTCATAATATGATTTTAAACTTTATCTTCATTATTGTAATAGGTACGCATAGTATCGCTTGAGAAACTTGGAAGGTCTCGCGGCCGCGATTTCTCAAGCGATACTGATCTATGTCTGTGAGCGATCCTATGTATTACAATAATGAAGTGATTTCCGGAGTGATTCGGCTCTTATTTTACTAAGTTGAAGTAAAAACTAAAATCAAGGAGTTGCACTCACGGGCAGATAAGATATTATAGTTACCTACCGCATCTTATCTATGGCGAGTAAGGAGCTTAGGAGTAAGGACACGATTTGTCGGATGTATCCTTTTCTATTAATTTTAATCTAACTTTAAACATATTCCAGGAAGGGCATCCATAATGCTACTTAAATAAATGTTAATCATACCGCGCAACAAAGACTTTGATGGCACGTCTTACATGAATTTGCTCGAGTTGCATTTTTTGTTTACATAAACATTTTCAATGTATCTCCAGAATGACCAAGCACTATTTGTGAAATTTAAGAGAAGAATTATATTAAGAGCCTACTGCCAAAACACTAGCCTACACACACCGCTATCCTCCAATCGTGATATAATGATTCCATGAATCGTGCCTCCGAGCTTTGTGTTTTGCGCTGCAGCTAATAGTGAATAATATCGCGTAACAACGGTTCCCGTATTATAGCACGAAAGTAAAGGTTGTAAGTCCTAAAAATGTTTTTGATGATTACTTACTTAAAAACTAAATACAATACTAGTATTATTTCCTTTTACCTTTAATTTATAAAGTGTGTGATTCTAGTAGTGCAAGTTATTTAATGATAGTAACTCAATAAGTGTAACAGATAAGTATTTGTTGAAAAGCCCACAAGATTCATAATTTCGAAAAATATAACTATCGAGTCAAAATAAGTGAATCGTGTTTTCCTTTTACAGAATATCAGCTAAATATGCAATGATTAAAAAATCTTAATTTCATTTAAGTCAATCGTCTTCCGGGATCGTAATACCTATTAGAAAACACAGCAAAATTTGACAGCCCGCTCTTAACACTCACTGCAGCTTCAGTATAATTAATATATTAATATAGTATCGTAAAACGGACGAAGCTCATTTTCCGCCTACGAATTTTCACAGTAACGCGTTTTATTGCTCGCACCGAAATCCAACCGGCACTTTATATTTTATTTAAATTTTTTATATCGCACTTTAAATATTATGAATGCATCCAAAATTAATTTGCCGGAAAATTTGATTCAGTTTTCATTATACTGTTTTTAAATTCCTTGAATGGACAAATGCGTTGTATTTCCTATCGTATGCAAAAGTATATTAAAGGGTTTGAACGAATCCTTTTGGAAATTTGGGGTATATGATATATCCCAAGCATGTAGCATATTACTATTAGAATGAAATACTTATGTAAAGGTACTATCAGAGAAGTTGATTATATGTATAATAATAGCTCCCACACCGGTTTCGGTGACGGTGGCCGGTTTCATTGAAACGAGGCCGGCTACGCAGGAGTAATTTTACAGTGCCCAAGTGTGTGCGCAGTACACAAGAGCAGTTTCTATTCCTTTACTCTCATAAGCCAGTGGGACGAACGACCGACACGACTGGCGAGAGATCAGGCGCAGGACCGACTTTTTACATGCCCATCCGATGCATGGATCATCTTACTTGTCAGACAATCAGGTGATCAGCCTGCATTGTCCTAACCAAACTTGGAAATAACATGTTTCCAACGCGGGAATCGAACCCACGACCTCCGAGTCAAGAGCCGCGCTCTATACCACTAGACCACGGAGGCGTTAGAAGTAGAAGTTGATTCCTAGGCAGATGGCGGAGTGATTTGGTCGCGTTATGTCAAACCCAGTCGACCGATCACAGCTAACATTGAATTGACATAAGCCGACCACATGACGTAGGTCCGTCAACTGCCTAGGAATCAATTTCCTCGATTTTACATCGGATGAATCGTTATAATGGGGGAGTTTGCTTTTGTTTATAAAATGAAGGGGCTGTTTCACCACTTCCTGATAGGTACCGGATAGGCTATCCACAACTTAACTTGACATATAGAGTATGGAGAATCTGTAAGATAAGTTGTGGATAGCCTATCCGGCACTAATAAGGTAGTGGTGAAACAGGCCCTAAGTTTTTTTTCAAGAATTACATTTTTCCGAATGACTAAGCAGCAGGCTATAATATGCTCATAACATCCCTAATTGAATGTTGCCTTGTACAATATTAATAGAATAATATTTTTCGTTGGTCATTTACTACTTATATAAAACAAAATGATACTGGTGCTAAAGCACAGATCAAATTCTGTGTCAATAGACTTTCCCTGCGAATTGCGATACATAATTAAATAACAGTGAAAACGTTCACTATTTCGCCTTTTATCCTAACCTTATTTCGCATGTGATAAGTTTATTATTAAGTTTCCAGTTTGCGCAGATTACATTTGCGAGGCCAAGGTAGCTGTAAGACTTGAATGGTTTAAATCTTAAGTTTTGTGGAACTTAGTTCATTATGAATGTAAGAGGCGCTTTGTATAATTCCGCATTGTTTTAGTTCCCTGTTTATTTTTACCCGTTTGCGGTATTTCATTTAACAACAACTACAACTTTATTAATTTTATGAAACAAGAAATGTTGCTTACTCCACTGGTCAATTAAATTATTATAACACAGTCAATATTATAAGAAATACTTCTAAGTATTTCTTATAATATTGACTGTGTTATAATATATTTTTTTTTTGCCTATGATAAAATATAAATAGTTTTTTTACCCCCAAAATATTTATATTTGACCCATCGAGTCCCATAAGGACACCAGGGACCGCGACAACAATAGAATAACAATAGATTTCCAAGAATCCTCGATCGAAGAATTCAATCTAGCTAACATTACTCCTATATTATATAACTTCAAGGAACTCTTAACGGATTGTAGAGTCAATCACAGAGTTCTGATATCACCTAGTACAGATTATTCGTAACAAAATTGAAATACTTTTCATTGTATTATTTAACTCTTACAACTCTCCAGCCCCAGTGGTTAATGTATTAGCGGTTGCTGATAATGATGTTCTTGATAATGATAATGATGACGCCGATCATGGAAATAATGATGATGTTGTTGATTATGGTGATACTGACGTACTTGATCATGATGATAATAACGACAGTGTTCTTGTGTGACGTTCTTCTTGTTCGATTATGATAATGATGTTCTTGATAATAATGATGATGATGTTCTTGATCATGACGACGCTGATGGTTGTGTTGATGTTGTGGATGCTGATGATGTTGTTTGTCCCCAGCCGACGCTATGCAACGAGAAGGCGTGTCTGGGCAGCCTGATGGCGATCCCCGGCCGCGGTGACGTGCCTCGCAGCCCGGAGGAGGTGCTCACCGACGCCAGGGACTTCCTGGGACAGTACTTTGCTAGCATACGACGGTAAGTACCGGTTATTAGTAACATATTAACAAAGTGATAATACTTTAGGTGTGTGCTGTGTAATATGTATGTGCATTGTGCATCTTAGGATCAGACAATATGGTTAACTATCGCGATAGCTCCTAATTAAAAGAGGTCCTTATAGGCCAGCCTACCGAGTACCGAGTAGTAGCGAGAGTGAGACAGTGCTCTCGGCCAATCAAATTGTCTGTTTGCACAGAGATACCCTACTTGGTAGGTGTAATCAAGCCTAGAGAAAATGCTCTACTATTTCTAGCCATGTTGTTCAATGCAGTTTCGAAGGTTCAAATCTTCTTCATAAGCATTTGATGATTGAGATTAATTACTGTACTTCTACGAGTACGTCATGAACTCATCAGGCTCGTAATTAAAAGATTAATAACTGTATATAATGATGTATTTGGGTTATTTAAATAAACTACGATTTATTTAAATAACCGAAGCTGATTGCTACCCCGAACTCGAGTGAAGCCTCTTAGTTTTGGTCTTCTATTTTTGGCAACTTCTGGACAATACATTAAAATTTAAATATTACTAATCCATCCCCAGTGCTAACACCCCCGCTCACGAGGCTCGCTGGAAGGCGGTGCAGGAGGAGGTGGCTCGTACCGGCACCTACCAGCTCACCACCACAGAGCTGGTCTTTGGGGCCAAGCTCGCCTGGAGAAACGCCAGCCGCTGCATAGGCCGGATACAGTGGTCAAAGCTACAGGTGAGATCAAAATCCAGTCGAGAATACGCGTAGAATTTTGTATTTGCATATAAACTTTCAAATACACTTAAATTAATATCATAAATGCGACAGCAATACATTTGAGCAAGTTAAGGTGCGAAATTAATTTTTCCAATTTAAGGAAAGTCAGAAGTTATAATATTAATGCGAAATAACTTTTTACGAGCTTTCTTTCGCTGGTTCTTTTCGGCAAGATAGAGTTTAAAACCTGAAGTTTTTTGTTACTTTAAAAAAACCTTTTTCTGTCTTTGTAAACAAGACTAGAACAGCTGGTACATCACGTCACATACAAAGTAATTATTTGAGATAGATATTTTGTGTCAACTCGCAAATCCTTGTGAGCGGCGTGTACACTGTACATAGTGCTATGTACACATCATTTATTACTATCACTAATGTAGCACGTGAGTTTTGTTTTCAAAATGTCAGTACCAATGAGTTTAGTTAGGATTTAAACATTTCAATCATTCAAACATATTAAGACCGACTTAAAATAATAATCGGCCAAGTGCAAGTCGAACTCGCGCACGAAGGGTTCCGTACCGTTATAGGGCAAAAATAGGCCAAAAATTGTGTTTTTTGTATAGGATATGCCCTTAAATTTTTATTTTATTTAAATATTATTGTTAATTATTAAAGTACACTCATAATTAAGGCTTTTGTGAAAATTTCAAGTGCCTACCTGTTGTCATGATTGATACCGAGCAAAAATTAATGTTTCAAAAATCACGTATGTTGTATGGGAGCCCCTCATAAATATTTTATTTATTTTGCTTTTAGTATTTGTTATTATAGCGGCAACAGAAATACATAATCTGTGAAAATTTGATCTCTCTAGCTATTACCGTTCTTGAGTTACAGCCTAAAATCAGACGGACTTAGCAATTAATTCTTCGATCGCAGATTCTTGGAAATCTATTGTTCTCGCGGCCACATGTGGCCGCTTAGGGCACCCTTTATAATAAAACGAGGAAGGATAAAAAAACGCCCACTTAAGAAGTTTGTAGACATCAAACCGAAAACAAGTAATTTTTTCATAAGTACACTTTACTTAATTGTTACTTAACAACTTCAGCCTACTTAGGTACCACCCCAGTAGATAATGTCTAGTCATCGTCAATTCCCCGAGCAATAAATAAACTAGTACCTACATACAGAGAATACGGTGACAGACATGACAAAACACTGTTTCTTATTTTCCCATCTGTCATACCCTACCAACATCAATTACTAGTTACTTCTTTTTGTCAGGAAAAACTAAAGCTCATCAAAAAGTTTTATGAACTTTCTACTTTTGGTTAATATAAGTTTATGATATTTAATCCTAATATTATTTAATCATGACTGTTTTATAAATTAAAGGTTATGTCCAAGATATAGAAACTCTGGGGTAGAATCGACAACTATTTTTTTAGTTCTACTACTGTACAATACCCGGCAATAAATATTGCACATCGACCTTTGGAAAGAGACAATCGGCTAATTTCGGTTTCATAGAGCGTTATCTTTGTAGCACACACCTATTTGACATTATGTCAGTCGTTGTCCAAATTCAATGGAGTGCAGTCGCGTCCAGGTCAAAATATATATCTAGAGTTGTTAACACCCCTAAATTTGCTACAGCTGTAATTTTCCAAAAAAATTAAAATATACGTAAACATAATTTGAACACGCTTTTTATTTTATTTTACCTGAACCTAAATCCATAATTTAAAGAAAACTTGGTGTATTTTATACAAAGAATAATAAAATTTTCAAAAGAAGCAAACCATAATAATTATAGTTTTTTTTAACAGCTCCTAATATATACCGGACTTTTTGTATTTCGTGCGTAAGAGATAACGCTCTACAAAACCGAAATTAGCCGACTGTCACTTTCCAAAGGTCGATGTGCAATATTTATCGCCGGGTACTGTAACTAGATATTGTACTATCAGAGAAGTTGATTCCTAGGCAAATGGCGGACCTAAGTAATTTGGACGCGTTATGTCAAACCCAGCCGACTGATCACAGCTAACATTCAATTGACATAAATCTACCAAATGTCGTAGGCCCGTCAAGTGCCTAGGAATCAATTTCCTCGATAGTACAACAGAGGCATAAGTAATATAATATTTTGACGAAAATCATCTTAACTTATTAATACCGTCAAGGGTATGCAGAGAAAGATAGGAATCCTCCTTGAAAGAGGGTCAGAAATAGGGTGCCCTTTTAAAATAATCGCATAATCCCTAGGCACTACTACGCCTTATCTCTTTCGTCAGCATTTAAAACATACGGAACCGAGTCTCGACGATTAACCGTAATAGTTTTGTACCCCCATTCACATAGTATTAGGAGTTAGGACAGTATTAAGACAGTTAGTAGCTTACTATGGCTTCCGACAAGACAGCTGTAATTTATCCTTATCTTTACAATACTTGTATACGCTCCCAGTTAAATTCAAATTTCATTTTATTACGGACATAATATGTTAAGTCTTAAGACATAACAAAACTTAAGCCTAGCCTAAAACAAATTTAACTTTCGCTATTTTAAGTTTGCATTAAACTTAGTCAAACAGTACGTGGAAAAGAAAATTGAAAACTAATCCAAACGATTTTCCATTTAAAAAGCTTTTAAAAATCACTTTTATGTCGAATTGCGAGTAGATAGAAGCGAATTACCTTCGCGTATCAAAGGGCCAGTCGAATAGGCCATTGAAATCAGAAAATCAATCTAAACATTTTTGCAATTAGTCATCTCGACTCGAACTGTAACTCGGTTAGCAGTAATTTGCTCTGTCGGTCTGTTAGCTGCAGCTTATTGGACCGTTTGAACTCAGTTTAAATCCCGTAATAAGTAATTGCATTTCTGTTTGACGTTTCGGTTGAAATAACTTGGTTTTTCAACGTTTGATGCGAATATTAACACTGCTTACTTAGTAAATAACCTTAGAAGGAAATAAACAGTTAATGAAGCTGTTTTAAAGTTTTAGATCGGGAAGAGATTGAATAAAATATCGTCTGCATAGCTAAGCTTTGCAAACAATTTGTAGTTAAATTATTATATTTTGCTTTTTAACCGACTTCCAAAAAGGAAAAGAAAAGAAGGAAGCTATTTATGGCGTACGTACAGACTATGTTCGGCTATGGGTACGCCCGCAACTCTGTTGCGCAAAAAAAAATGTGCAAAATCCGTACATTTTTTCAGGATAAAAACTTTCTTATAACCTTTCCCTAAAGTCCAAGTAAATACACACCACATTTCAGCATAATCGATGACATACAGAGACACTTTCGCATTTATAATATTAGTATGGAAGTACTTTATGTATGGATAGTAACAGTTTATTTCATAAACAGGTTTTCGACTGTCGGCAAGTGACCACGACCAGCGGCATGTTTGAGGCACTTTGCAACCACATCAAATACAGCACCAATAAAGGAAACATCAGGTTCGTTTTGTTAAGTTAATGTATTAATAATTGTAAAGTTCATGACTTAAATGTTATTGATAACTAAAATGTAATAAATTAGTTCCTTTAAGCACTATATTCAAAACTATGAGACAAGAATGGCTCCATAACAAGTCTCTGACTATAGGCAGATCGTCAAAATACCATCCAGAACAATAACTTTTCAAATACGAACAGTACGACAATTTTAAGGACATAGCTAAATTAATGAAAATCGAATGAGAATTAACTAAAATTACAACTAAGCGGATTATAGTCAGGGAGCCCTAGAAGTTTGAAGATGCCCTAGTCAACCAAGTTTTGTTGATTACAGAGCCCTAAAACGGAACCCAAACCAGCTGATTTTTTTGTATTTTGGTAGTTATATAATTTAAGTGTCAACAATGTTGCCCTACAAATAGAACAATCCACATAATATTATTAGAACCATCAAATCAAAGTATGAAATCCTTTCTATCTCTGTTAGCTACCACTTTCAAGATTTTTCGCTAATAAAAATGTTGTTTGTCTTATCACAATGAAGCTACTCACAAAAAATTAGCTTAGTAGTAATAAAAAAAAATGTTCTAAGGTTTCCTGACTAATAACTCTTTCATGATATGGTATTTCGATGAGCCAGATATATTCCAAAAGATTTAAAATCCATTTTTCAAATCCCGTTATCGATTAAATATTCAATTGTAGGTCGGCCATAACGCTGTTTCCCCAGCGGACGGACGGCAAGCACGACTATAGGATATGGAACAGCCAGCTCATCAGCTATGCCGGCTACCGGCAGCCGGACGGGACAGTGCTCGGGGATCCGATGCATTGCGAGTTCACTGAGGTGAGTTTGTTCTATTGTTTTGTGGAAGTACGTGATCAATACGCTGAGCAGCGTACCGGAGCGGAGCGTAAAATGTTAATCTAGCACATTGGTGACTAGCAGCAGCGTATGGGAATGGAGCGTAGCGCAAGAGCCATGTACTATCAGGGAAGTTGATTCCTAGGCAGATGGCGGACCTAAGTAATTTGGTCGCGTTATGTCAAACCCATCCGACAGATCACAACTAACATTGAATTGATATAAATCGACCAAATGACGTAGGTCCGTCAACTGCCTAGGAATCAATATCCTCGATAGTACTATGCGTATATTATGTAACTATGCGTGACATTGATTCATAGGCAGTTGAAGGACTTATGTAATTTGGTCGAGCTATGTCTTGACATTATCTGTTAACTTATAGCACACTGCTGAGTGCTGACGCAGCGGGACAGGGCGAGCCGCATCGTACGGACTCAAAATCTGGGGCGGATTTGCGCCCACTGTAAATACGAGCCCCTGTTACCCGACACAGTATCTAATTCATACAAATTAATTAAGCGATTAGAGCGGATTTTTGCGCTTTTCCTAGGCACGCAGCGGCCCGGCATAGTGTGTACGAACCTGTACTCGACTTTGTTGAACTGTTTCATAAAGGTTTTTGTTGCGCCGAAATTGTTTGCTGTTGCACTTTGAAACGTTAAGCGTGTAAGGGTGCGTCCACATTTGTATCATTTGCGCGATCAGATCCCCGATCAGGTCTCCGTCGCGTATCATCGAAGCGTGTGTGCTCCGATCACTATTAACCGCGTATCTGATACGTGTCGCATCTAATACACGCATGATCGGCAGAATGATCTAATAGGCGTCCACAGTCCACACTATGATACGCATACTTGATACGGCGCGATGATCGCGACGGAGATCTGATCGGAGATCTGATCGCGCAAATGATACAAATGTGGACGCACCGTTAATGTTCAAAAAAATAATTATAATATTATTTTGAATTCGGTTATGTAGGCAGAATCAATTTAAAATTATCCTGTATATAAAATTCACAGGTAGAATTGCAATCTACATTTCTGATTAAAGTATGCATTTATTTACAAAAAAATATATATTTTAATAAGCTATTTGTAGAGTCGTAGAGATTCGCAAGTGAAATTCGCATATCCCCCTTTCCATTCATGTATGCAAAAATGTATTATCAAAATCATGTGTCAGACCTCGCTAAGCTAATAAAATTAAGTAAATTCAAGTTGGTGGGACTCTGGGGAAATTATCTTGGGTTAATAAAGGTATAATTCAGCAAGACTCACTCATAGTTCGTGCATGATGGATATATGTCTCGATTTACGCCTGAACGTTATATATTTTGACGCGTGATTCTTCTGACAGGTTTTTATCTAGCGTGCCCCGCATTGGGGTCGCGGGATATAAATATACTTCATACGAGTTGAAAAATGTCTTTAAATGTAGAGTTTGAAAAGTTGAAAAGTTACTTTAGGTGTAGGATTTGACTGGCTTGAACTCTTTATAATTTTTTGTGCAGTCAACTTAACAAAAGTGAGGCTACAGTCTTAAGTCTACTATCTACAAATATATTATAGTTAAGTCTACTGTCTAATCTCCACAACAGATAGTATAGTACTAGACTGCACACGATAGACTAAAATATCACTTTTAACCTTAGGGCTGGTTTACACGTAATAAGTAGATAAGTATAGGTCTACCAGAATCTGATGGCAATTTTTGACAGCAAATTTTCAAAAAATATCCTTGATCATTGGATAAATTTTTTATGGTACACCTATAGTAACTAAATTTTAACTTAAGGCGGGATTATAGGCGACTGACATTTTAGAATTTGAGACAAACTAGCTTAATAGATGGCGCTCGAAAGGTACATATTTACTTATCAAGCCGTAGTCGATTTTAGTATTTTCAGAAATAATGTGATCACGTGGTAAACTCGACATACAGAGTAATGATTAACAGAGAGGCCATGTTCGTAACTTATGCATAACTTGATAAACGAAATCTTTAATGAATTTTGTATTTTAATAAAATGATGTATTTATAGATATTTAAATATTATGTTTGTTCTGTACTCACGAACATAAAAAAGTATTTCCTCATAATAATACATATACAAATTACAATGTATAACAAAATAAAGTATTACCCATACATAGTTCATCGCAAATGTTCATGATATTGGCGTATTTTCCATAGAAACATTGGAATTCAAAAGCAACTCTTTTAACGCTGCTACTTTCACAGTGAACTTTATATAAGGGACACATACACATCCCAAAGTATTAATACCGAAGTAGATTTAAAATTCGGTAAAGTAGATTCAAAAGTTCTTAACTAGAATAAAACAGCTCGCTTACTGCTGGGAAATAGGGAGCTTATTTTATGACCTCAATGAGAATCTTGTGCTTGGGTTTATTACAATAGCTTTAATAAATAAGATGTAGAGTGTAGCCCCATGATGACCACTTATATCACCTGGAATCAATATATCTAACACCCTCCACAAGTTCAAAAACGATAACTCTACTTGCAGTAAAGGCACAATAGACATAACTACCAGTAGTTCGACTGCAAAGAAACAGACAGGTTTCAATATCTGTCAAATTCGTCTGGTTTCACTAGGATTATGAACGGAATGTGCCTCGCGCTGGCTGATATAATTTATTTTTAAATATTTAAAATTAAGATTTCAAAATTGGATTCTGACAATTTTAATCGCATGTGCCAAAACACAAACAACAATACGACCAAAGAGGAACACGTCCAGCGAATATGTCATAGTTTTAAATTCATAGGTGACCAGTAAACAACCCTAGCGACGATTTTCGTCATAATACGTCAAATTTAAAAATTTCAACATCAGTTCTAAGTCGGCATACTCTATAATTCTGCCTACTCTGGTAAAGGTAACGTTTTTGTTTTCATTATAATAATAATATATTCATTATACTTATGCAGATCATATTCATATTTTCTTTGTCATTTTAAATTTTTAGGAATCTGTTCCCAAAAGAGATATCCGTCTGTCTGCCTCCAGGGTGTATATCAAGTATACTCGGTAGCTAGAGAACTTAAATTTTCAAGAATATTTTATTATTTTTGCTGTCACCAATCACCATAACAAGAAAATATAGAAACAAAATATTTAAATTAATAATTAAGAGGTTTGAAATATTCAAAACAAAAATGCAATTTTTAGGCCTTTTCTGCTCGACATTAATAATGACAACAGGTAGCGGACAACGTGTAGGTATCTACAAAATATCTAGATCTATCAGCAGGATAATATTATTTTTACGATTTCTTGTGCAGATTTTATTACTCCAGTGCTAAGATGTAGTAATTCTTTCTATCGCTATGGATTGGACATATCATATATCATTTTACAATGTTTTGACATGTATACGTAAAAATCTGTCTCTGTGTTGCGGTAATCTGTACATTGTTTTCTGACTAGCTGTAATGTTTACATTTTTTGACTTTCAAACCTACCAAAACCGTAAAAATGATCGTTTGGTGAATATAAATTATCGAATAGCATATTATTAGGTAGTCTTTCGCCAAATAATTTAGGTTACAAAGCAATATTGTAGTATTTGTAAACCAAAAATGTTGACTAGGTTCCGGGATAAAACCCAGTCTACTGATCACTGCCCAAGACGTCAAATTACGGCGCTATTTTGTACTGGTATTCCACTAGTATTAGATAAGTATGACGTATTATAATTATATTACAAGAAATACGTATTCGACAATTCACTAGCAAATATTTCGAAACGAATTAACGGTATGGGACCACGGCGATTCTAGACGTAAAGGGCTGCCAGTATACTGGGATATATTTGTGAACATACTCTAGGTTTTCTATGATAGACAATCAGCCTCTGACATACAGATTTGACTAATGTCATTTATTTATTTTCCATCAAGTGCCTGTGGACTTTTTGTACCAAATATTCATGATCAGGCGTTGCTCTCACATATCAACAGATTGTTCAAATTTGTAAACAAAGCGATTTATCTTTATAATTGGTATATTTTATCAAAAACGAAGCTGATGGGTGCCTCCGGAATCATGATTGAAACATTTTGGCGTAAAAATATTTATTCCTGTATTTGTTTTCGCTGAATTCTAGAAGAAATAAAATTTTGAAAGGATTATTTTTAATGCACATTTTTTTAGTGGTAAATGGATTTAAATCAAAATTTTAAGCTGACCCTAACCTTGGTAAGGAACGTAACTAACTTACAAAAAATGTTTGAATGCTTATAATTACTTGTGGTCAAAGTTCTAGTGAAAATAAAAACACGAAATTTCACTAATCCTCGTTGTATGCGGCCTTAATTTGAAGTGCCTGCTGAAAATGTGTCAAGTGTCAAAAGCCCCGCCTGCCAACCTTACAGAAAATAGTCAAAATACTAATTTCCTTGTTTAGTACTTATCTAAATTTTAACTTGCTACTTACTACTTAATTTTGTGTTTACATGCAACAAATAACTTAAAATTAAGTTAGAATACAGTTAAGTACTTATCTACTTAATACGTGTAAACCAGCCATAAGTCTTACTTGTTATATTTATCTTATATATAAAATTCTCGTGTGAGAATCGCGTGGCGTGACAATGTTAGTCCACGAACTCCTCCGAAACGGCTTTACTGATTTATACCAAATTTTATATGCATATTCAGTAAGTCTGAGAATCGGCTACTCGGTAATTATTATATTGATAAGTGCATTTGTTGAATAAATAATAGTAAATTATTACAACTCGAGAAAAACGACGACCATGCTTCCTACTAGGCTGCTATTTATGTATCCGGAACTGGCCACTTACAAGAACAATATTTAAAAAGTAATTACAACATTTGAAAATAGAACTCTTTGGTTGAAGAATACATTTTGTTTCATGTGACTGTCAATTATTTTTCCATTGTGGCGTCATTTTGAAAATTGCGTGTCTTCATTTGCCATGGATTTAACGCGTGAACATTTTCGTGCAATGATTTACTACGATTTTCGGCGTGGGCTCATTCAACAACAGTGCTTTATTCAACTCACCGCAACTTTTGGAGATGAAGCACCATCAAAAACCACTGTTTATCACTGGTACAGTGAGTTTTATCGTGGGCGGTCTATGCTCACGGATGAAAATAAAGAAGGTCGCCCAAAAACAGCTGTTGTCCCACAAAATATAGATGTTGTGCGGGAACTAATAATGCGTGATCGTCATGTTACATATCGCGAGATAGAGGCGTCCTTAGGCATAAGTATGACGAACATACATAAGATATTACACGAACATTTGGCTGTAAAAAAAATATGTTCGCGTTGGATTCCGCACAACTTTACAATCGATCAAAAACGGGCTCGTGTCGATTGGTGCAAAAAAATGATAAAAAAATACAACCGTGGTACGTCAAAAGCCGTTTATAATATCTACACAGGTGATGAATCTTGGATCTATGCATATGACCCCGAAACTAAACAACAGTCAACGGTGTGGGTGTTCCAAGATGAGCCGAAACCAATAAAAGTTACTCGTGGAAAAAGTACTTTGAAGCAAATGGTCGCCTGTTTTTTTGGAATTAATGGACATGTGGCTACAGTGCCATTAGAGAATCGTAAAACGGTTAATTCTGAATGGTATACGACCATTTGTTTACCAGAAGTCTTTGAAGAAATAAGAAAGGACAACCGACAACGCAGAATCATTTTACATCACGACAATGCTAGCTGTCACACCTCAGCTGAAACAACTCAGTTTTTGGAGGGTCAAAAGATCGAATTGACTGGTCATCCGCCGTACAGCCCTGATTTGGCACCTAACGATTTCTTTTTATTTCCATACGCGAAGAACAAATTACGTGGTCAACGTTTTTCGAGCCGCGAAGAGGCTGTTGATGCGTTCAAAATGCACGTTTTGGAGATACCTCAATCAGAATGGAAAAAGTGCTATGAAAATTGGTTCCAGCGTATGCAAAAGTGTGTCGATCATCGCGGCGAATATTTTGAAAAGCAATAAAACCATATTAAATGATATATGTTTGTTTCTTTTTTTAATTCCGGATACATAAATAGCAGCCCTCGTATTGACGCGTTGCCATGGTGACATACTTATTTAGTCAATTCAATAAAATAATACGGGCGATATACTTTATATTATATGGCAAAGAAACGTTTGCCGGGACAGCTAGTAGATATATAAGAAGATAAAACTACCCTTTTTCATTCCAATACTAACAACAGCTTTTTAACAATTTTCCCCAAATTGGGCTGAGTGTGAAAATTCTGCGAACAATATTATACAATAAAAAAAAAACAAAGTTAATGAAGTTTTTCGGGATTTTATGAAATAATCCAATTTAACTGGCAATGATATTGTATAGAGTTTCGTCGTTTACATTTTATAGAGCTGAACGCCATATCGGATATTAAGTTTTAAATTGAATTGGGATTAACTTTTTTGTTTTTTTTCCCTCAAAAGAATTGTTATAACTGTCGGATGTGTGAACATTTTAACAATTAGTAAGTGTACTAAACCGTAAATTAATTAATTGTTATAAAACCTCTATTTGGTAAAGTTTATTGGAATGGAATAGTTTTTATTTCTTCTTTGAGTTACAAACTAAACACATTTGAATTTAGTTTTTTTTTTCCGTATACACTTTTCTAGCAAGCAGGATATCATATTATCCTATACCTATTGTAAACTAAATAAATGGGTTTTTAAAAAGGAACAATAGACCTATATTATAGTATTCGTACCTAGTTAAGGAATATTCTGTTATTTTTTCTTAAAGAGCCTAATATGCTGTCCCGCGCCTGGAACAATGCCTCCACTAAGGTTTTTCACTAGCACTAGTTGTTTCGATGTTATTTAATATTCTTTATTCTACTGTCTTAAGTAAGTAAGTTTTTTGCTGCACTTGCTATTTGTGTCGCTTCTGTAAGTAATGAGAATATCTTATAAACAACAATCAAACGAATGTTTACGCAACAAGCGACACTAATCTGTAGCGTAGGGACTGGAAGAGACTTATGCTAAGTACTCATATACCTACAGTTTTGCTCGATACATTTACTCGACGTCGAGCAAAAACCACTGTGTGGACCGCAAAACTCACAGCTCGAAGGCTCGCATCGATCCAGTTTGAAGGCTCGAATCGAGCTAGTTTGAAGGCTCGAATCGAGCCGGCTTGACAAATTTTTTGACACTAGTTTTTATTAGAACAGCCTACTATGTAGCGCAACAAATCAAAATTGTTTAGTATTAAGTAATACCTTACCACGAATTGATGTGGTGGACATTAATAATATTTTCGATTCTAGATTAGGTAATTTGACATATGATAAGTATTTCTTATCTAATTTTTTAACTCGACATTTAGCTAAATGGCTATACAACTTTATAGTTTTAAGACAAGCCAAAAAATTGGCTAAGCTGACCACTGCTTTTATTGAGCAGTGTTCTTATTCTAATCAATATGTAACTGAGAGCTTGGAATATGTTCCAAATAATTTAAATTAGTTTCAAGGACAACAGAGGCACACTCTAGCAGTATATTATTAAACAAAAATAATAATACTAATGCCTACCACCAGCAACCTAGTGAGATTTCTAGACAAAATTGTAATTCTAGTATAAACTTGGTGCATCAAAACTTACAGGGAAAAAAAGGAAAAGAATTAGAAATTGAGTTATTTTTAAATGAATGTAACATTGACATTTTATGTGTGTCAGAACATTGGTTAAAAAATTATGAATTGGTATTTAATTATTCTGATCACCAGCTAGCAAGTTCGTTCAGTCGAGAGAATGCTATTAGGGGTGGCTCCTTAATATTGATTAAGAAAAAACTTAAATTTAAAGAACGTAAGGATATTGTTAGACTGTCAACTGAACGAATTGCTGAGTTAGCCTGTATTGAGCTGAGCCACCTTATTATTGTAAGCGTATACAGACCTCCATCCGGCTTATATGATTCTTTTGAACAAATAATGGAGCAAGTGTTAACAAAAGTGTGTGCATCTAACAAAAAGATTATAGTATGTGGTGATTTCAATATTAATTTACTAGACTTAAACTCCACCACTGTTAGATTCACATCATTGTTCAAATCGTATAACCTTATTAATTTATTCAACGAGCCGACAAGAATTTGTGATACAACTGCGACTTGCATAGATAATATTTTCACCAACATAACTCCCTATAGGAAGGAAATAGTTAATGTATTAAGCTCTGATCACTGTGGACAGTTAGCTTCATTTAATATAAATTGTGATAATAATTTTAAAGAAAAAATTGAATACATACCTATAAATACAAAACGTATTGAGAAGTTTAGAAGTAAATTATTATCAAGTTTTGAGAACTTAAATGTATCAAATGATCCAGATAAAGCGTTTAACATTATATTCAATAGAGTAAAACAGCAATATAACGCTGTATTTACTTCTAAAACGGTCAGTTTGAATAATAAAAGAAATAATTTCAAAAAATGGGCAACTGCAGGTATTATTGTAAGTAGACAAAAATTATATGATTTGTATAACGAGAAAACTATAAACCGGAGTGAAGCTTTTAAATTGTACGTCAAGAAATACTCGAAAACTTTTAAAAAGGCCTGTCAAGCAGCGAAGGCACTTCACATAAAAGAGAAAATTAGAGACTCTAAAAATAAAGTGAAAACCACCTGGAAAGTAATTGCAGATGAGACTGGAAAAGTCACCTGTCGTAACTCTAAATTTGAACTTTTAATTAATGATAAAAAAATCAATTCTGATCTTGAGGTTGCGACAGTCTTTGAGAAGTTTTTTGCAGACATTCCAATCTCAACTACAAAGAACTTAAATTCATCACCTACAGTTGCAGAAAAAATACTTAGAGAACATGTCAAGGAATGTGATGTCAGTTTTATTTTTAAAGACATTGACTCCAGAGATATTATCAAGACTTTCAAATCAATCAATATTAAAAGTACCACTGATCTCTGGGGTATGTCCACAAAAATTATAAAATCAGTAATTGACATCATTGCCCCTTATCTAGCTTTAGTTTTTAATAATTGTATTAAAAGTGGTGTGTTCCCCGACTTAATGAAGCACAGCAAGGTGATTCCTCTATTTAAAGCTGGGAAGAAATCAGACCCAACCAATTATAGACCAATATCCATATTGCCGACTTTAAGTAAAATCTTTGAAAAAATAATTTTAAATCAATTACTTGCTCACTTTAACTCAAATAATTTATTACATAATAATCAATTTGGTTTTACTAAAGGTCGGTCTACAACAGATGCAGGCATTAGTCTTCTGTGTAGTATTTTTGAAGCTTGGGAGGGGTCGCAGGATGCACTTGGTATTTTCTGCGATCTCTCGAAAGCATTTGACTGTGTAGAGTATGATACTCTAATAAGAAAACTACACCATTATGGTATAAGGGGCACGGCACTAAAACTTCTAAAATCTTACCTTATAAATAGAACGCAGAGGGTGGAAGTTAACTCCGTAAGGTCTAATGGAACCAAAATAAAACTAGGTGTGCCACAAGGGTCCATTTTAGGCCCTTTTCTTTTTCTCATCTATATAAATGATTTACCTTATCTTGTTAAAGATAAGCATGAGATAGTACTTTTTGCTGATGACACTTCACTAATTTTTAATGTGAAGAGGCGACAATTTAATTATGACGAGGTAAATAGTGCTCTCTCAAAAATAGTACATTGGTTTAATGCTAATAATTTGCTTTTGAACTCTAATAAAACTAAATGTTTAAAATTTATCTTGCCAAACGTTAGGCAAGTACAAACCAATGTACTACTAAATGATGAGAAAATGAATTTAGTAGACACCACCGTATTCCTAGGCATAACGCTGGATTGTAAGTTACAATGGGGTCCACATATTGCAAAACTAGCAGATAAGCTTAGTTCTGCAGCATATGCTGTTAAAAAAATTCGTGAAATCACTGATGTAGAGACCGCGCGATTAGTTTACTTTAGCTACTTTCATAGCATAATGTCTTACGGCATCCTCTTGTGGGGAAACGCGGCGGACATTAATACAATATTTGTGCTGCAGAAGCGAGCTATTCGTTCTATTTATAAGATGTCGTCTTTTGAATCTCTAAGACAAAAATTTAAAGAAATAAGAATTCTGACCGTCGCATCTCAATACATTTTGGAAAATCTCTTATATGTTAGAAAGAACATAAATATTTTCAAAAAGAAAAGTGATTATCATAATGTAAATACTAGAAATAAGAACAAGTTAGTAATACCAATGTTCAGACTAGCCAAAGTAAGCAAATCCTTTAAAGGCCAATGTATACGCCTATACAATAAAATCCCAGAAAATGTTCAAAATCTACCTTTAAACAAATTTAAAAAAGCAGTTAAAGAACGTTTGTGTGCTTTAGCGTATTATAAAGTCAATGATTTCATCGAGGACAGCACACCTTGGGAATAGGGTGGCTCCATGCAGGTTACTTTTATTTTTGTTACATAGCTGTAAGCCATAACATTGTAATTTTCCATTTTTTTTTTAGTAAAAGATGGCCCCGTGCGAGTTTCTTACGCCGGTTCTTCTCGGCGGGGTAGTTCCCGAACCGGTGGTAGGCAACATAGCTTCTTCGTTCGACTTTCAAAAAGAGTATCATGATACCTATTTTGAATAAAAAGATATTTTATTTATTTATTTATTTATTATTCGTAGCTAATTTCCTTCGAACTGGAGTAAAACTATCGAGCAATGCTGAATGTGTGGACGAAAGCCCGAGCCCGAGTTTTTACTCTACGTGATTGCTCGATCGAGCAAAACCGTAATATGTGAGTACTTAAACTAAAACTTATTTTACTTTGGTCTACAGTATATGGGAAGTAATAGTACCGTCCTTAATATGAAAAGGGCAATAAGTCGAGGTTTTGCTCTTTTCGCAAGGATGGCAGAAAAGAGCAAAAACTCGACTAAAACTCTCTTTCTACGACGCGGCGAAAATGTGTAAGTGCAAGTTTTCACTTCTGCTTGCACTTCTGGAGTGCGATGTTTTTTTTATAATTTATTTATTGATACTGTTTTGCCAACAGCTGTGCCTGAAACTCGGCTGGAAGCCTGCTCGCACCGCGTGGGACATCCTACCGCTGGTCCTGTCCGCCAACGGCAAGGACCCCGACTACTTCGACATCCCACGGGAATTGGTCATGGAGGTCCATATGACGCACCCTACGTAAGTAAAATTCACTATGGTAGAACAACTGACAAACGATTTTTGTATGAATCATATTATGATTTTGATAGGCCTCGATACTCGACGTGATTTTGAAAAATATTGAAATTGTGTTGAACTTAAGGATCAATACACATTGCATGGTTGTAAGACGTCATTTTTAAATGAGCCATTTCAATTTGAAACAGGCAGCCAGCAGGCGATGGGCTTGCTGCCCATACATAATTTTCAACGCCTTGCCACGCGCGATGCAATGTTATTTGACCCTAAGTAGTATAAAGATGTTTCTCTTACGAATTAAACTATAAGTTATGTTTGTCACATCACAAGATTTGTACTATCAGAGAAGTTGATTTCTAGGCAGTCGGCGGACCTAAGTAAATTGGTCGAGTTATGTCAAACACATCCGACAGATCACAGCTGCTATGAGCTAACATCAATGATATTCAACTAAATACAGATCTGTTACGTTCATACTATTTTCCGGCTTAAATTGCTTCCGAACAATTTTCAAATTGAATCGTCAAATTTGACAGATAAGTGAAACAAAAGATACGAAATGACATTTACATAAAAGAGACAGACTATACAAAAGACGGGTCAATTGGCCCGTATTTAATGGCTTCACAACGCGCGCGGTAGTAACATATCTGCTTTGAGTTTTTTTTATATAATATCATTGGCTAACATTGAATTGATGATCCGACCAAATGACGTTGGTCTGTCAACTACCTAGGAATCAATTTCCTCGATGGTACTTATTTCATTTGAGAATAATTAATTTTGTAATTAAAGAGTCTACGGGTCAGTGGAAACGAGCTACTGACTATATAATTATTTATCAAGATTCCTTATCCCAAGCTCTACAATAATTACATTACGAATGTAAAGAGCAAACGGTTAAATTGTTTTAAACGGGCTGATAACGAAAATTAACAGAATCTTGTCTTTCGCCTTTTGATAATGTTCAAAGGTCACAGGGATGGCATGTTATATCGCAAAGGGTCTGATTGGCTTTGTTCCCGAGCGGCGGAACGTCAAAACATATACAGCCCCGCGAACACTATTACACACGAGCACATGGGAGAAACGTGTACAGGATGTTTCTATACGGTTTATCCATACTTCCACACTAATATTATAAAAAACGAAAGTGTGTCTGTCTGTCTGTCTGTTACCTCTTTACGCCCAAACCACTGAGACGATTTTGTTGTAACTTGGTATGGAGATACTTTGAATCCCGGGAACGGACATAGGATAAATTTATCTTAAAAATGTACGGTTCCGACGCGATAAACGGATTTCTGCGCAACGATTTGCGGGCGTCACCTAATAACATTAATACATTAAACGTCTATCCCTTTTATAATAAAGTTCGCGCAGAATGTCATGTAGTCGTGCTGTGTTCTGCCATACAAAGATCTTATATATTTCTATTCGCCTTGTTCATATTTTATTAGTGAGGGGTACCCATTGGTTACTTTCACCAATCTATTTATTTTTTGGGAGCACCTACCCATTTTGTAACTTTGTTTAATAATTATATATTTATGAATCTCTAAAAGTAAATTTGGATTACAAAATATGTATTCACGTCATATTTACTATGTTTTTTTTTTTAGTATTGACAACTTGATAGTTGTCTCTTTTATAAGAGTGATCTCTTATAAAATAGACCACGCTGTATATAAAAGCGATAGGCTTTGACATGCAATAAGGCAGCTCTCGCCTTACTTTCTTTTAAACGAATTCCATCGGTACAGGTGTTCGGTCTGTATTTCTGTAGTTCAAAAAGTGTTTTTTTTTTATTTGCGTTATTACCATTGCAAAGCATTTTTGTTCTCGAACTTTCGTCACAAAGGCGAGTGGAATTTTAAATACTAACAAGTTTGTTTTTTTATCGCTTTATTTTTTAAGAACTTTAAGTAGAACAGTTGTTTAAAGTAATGAAAAGGGTTACAAAATGTTTACGAAACGCGACTTTACAATTTTTTGCGATTAATTATTTCGATTTTGATTCAAGATATTCTCAGAGGCTATTCAATATTTACCCATTATAAAGCAATATTAGCGATTACAGTACTGGTAGACTGGGAATGTAATTATTCGTATATCCCTACTAATATTATAAATTCGAAAGTGTGTCTGTCTGTCTATCTGTTACCTCTTCACGCCCAAACCGCTGAACCGATTTTGCTGAAATTTGGCATGGAGATACTTTGAGTCCCGGAAAAATGTACGGTTCCCGCGCGATAAACGAATTTTGGCGCAACGGAGTTGCGGGCATCATCTAGTATTTGAATATTTCTTTAAAAATATGCCATTCCAAATCACAAAAAGTACTCTCTCAGCGCTGCTACTTTCACAGTGAACTCTATGACAAGGAACACATACACACCCTAAAGTATTATTACTTTATTTGCTACAGCCTGTATTTAAAAAACGTTTAGGCATAAATAACTCTCCTACCTGCAAAAAATGTTCCCAAACTTTGCATGCTAGCGATTATGCTTTAAAGCCTCACGCAATGTGTCTGACCCTAACCTGTCGACACAAGTCATCAGAGATTTATGTGGACGTAAACTTAAGGGCACGTGCTTTGTACTTGTACAGTAAATACGTCTCGTAAACCTCCGCCAATCTGACTTTACGGTCCGTAAACTCTGATAGCACGTTACCTAATACTATGTTTATTTACATTTCAATTGTATTGTAATATAGTGGAATTGAATTTTATGTGCCGATTGCAGTTGGTATGAATTTCTATATATTTTTATTTGCATTTCTTTAGCTATTTTGGGGTGTGAAAGAATCTTTTCGCGAAGGGTCAGTAAGCATTGTTAACGTGATGAGCGATGCACTTTTTAAATTAACCATTGGAAGGCCACCCAATATCGCAGATGGCAAGTCTTTCATAAATAAAATTTCATTTTGGACACTGTAGGCTTTTTGGCCACTGTCGAATCTAAGTATTACAAATATTGTGTGATAAATTCGACAGAGTAATATAATATATGCATCTTAAACGCCACGGGGTGCTATATTTCATCATTTCCTTTACTAATAACTAATAAGTCATAACTCATAACCCACCTCTTTCACAAATAAAATTATTATAACAAAGAAAAACACGTAGAGCTTCGTCGCATCCAATTCATATCATCAATAAACCGAACCAATTACCTACATAATACCGTAGTAAAACTAATTGACGCAAATAAAACATTCTTTCATCGCTCCTTTGTCGATCTATCCCGGGATAATGGGGTACGAAGCGGGATGGGGCCAAGCGGGATGGGGCCAAGTGGGATGGGGCAGCGTGACAGGCCACGGGCCGTGAGCATGCAATTATGGAACATGTCAGCCCGCGATACGCCACCGCAATGGCCTGTCCACAGGACAACTACGACTAATTTACTAAAATAAATTGACAAATAAATTGCCTGTTCAGATTTACCACAAGACCATGATATTATCGATGTCTTTAACATCTAGATTAATTTTCTGTTACAGTATTTACGGGTGAAGCCAAACGAGCGTAATTTGTGGGTTGTGAGTCGCAGAATTTCGGTCGCGTAAATATCTTTTCATGCAAATCATGACTTACAAAATTACGCTCGTTTGAATCAAACAGGACTTTTGTATGAAACTGAATGCAGCAGAATTTCTGCAAGCCGAAATTCAGCAACTCACAACTCACAAATTACGCTCGTTTGGCTCCTCCCTAACACTTTTCGATACATTTTACTGTCTCTTTAAATGTTCATTTTACTGTCTCTTCAAATCATGCGAAATCGCGCGGGAACTAAATATGTAAAAAAAAAATACAAAGTAGGTATTTCGACACCAACTTTGCTGGTTGTTATTGAGATACTTCCCCAAGAGTCCCAGGAAAGGACATAGGATACTTTTGTCCCGGAAAAATGTATGCTTCAGGCGCGATAAACAAATTTTGGCGCCTCAAGTATTTTGTAAGTTTTCATAGATTGGTATAAATTGTTGCATACAAAACTTACTCGTCAAGCACTGCTTTGTATTCACAACTCAACGATCCACTTGATATTGAGTTTAAATTGAAAACATTTTTATTTCGACACAAGTATTAATAGTTTAAATTCGACGAAAATTGATTGAATGTCATTGAAACACAAATAGTATTTGTTTTATGTGCTGTACGTCCGCAATAACTCTTTTTATATCTCCTTTCTGAAAAGTAATTAATCGCGGCAAGATTCGTCATTTGTGAAGGCGGTATGTGGGATCTCTGGAGCTGGCCAAAAAAGGAAATTGGCGACGCGAAACTGCTCCAGGAGCAATTTCAAAATTCTCGGATCACCGATCGCTTCCTCTTTCTCAGAGTTCTTCTTCAAATAAATTACGATTTTTTACTTGAATCGATAAAACTCAAAACTTTAGTGTTGCTCATATACAGATATATGCCAACTAGCGGCAAGTAAAAATCTAGCAAGCTTCTTGAAAGCAACAAAATATAGAGCGCGCTTCAATCGATACAAGACAATAATTTGTATTGTATGCCACTTGCCTTCCGTCTATGCAGCCAAGCAAATCATAGTTTGAAATAAGAAAAGAATTCTAAGGAAGAAATTGAAATAAGGAAGATTCATCACTCGGGTGAGGTGAATGTGCTGCCATAAAAATATCTCCTCACCCTAATTATACACCTAACTTAAAAAAATTAACTGCGAGATCGTTCCTCCACTAATTCGCTCCCAATGAGGGACAAATCGCTCCCAATGAGTCTATCGTGTTAATTGCCGTGTCAAACAGCTGGTCTGTCTGACACGACAGTTGATACTAAAGACCCTACCGTTCCTCTGGTGGCAAACTATATAATTATCATAATACTAGCTGTCCCGGTGAACTTCGTGTCACAGGTCACTTTAAAACCTTCCCTGGACTTCTACGAATATTTTAAAACTAAAATCAGCCCAATCCGTTCAGCCGTTTTCGAGTTTTAGCGCGACTAACACATTTGAAAATCCATTTTTATATATAAGATATCGAAAACCCTTGTGGCGGTACCCACAATTCGCCTAACAATCCTGTATCGTGCCATCGAAGTTTCGGAGAATGGCTAGATATACAACGTCTGAAATGACGTCAGTGGGCTTCAGCCTGACTTTGGAAGATCTTCCTTTTCGTCCGCCACTAACAACGTTAAACCCTCATTCGCCAGGCTCTAAAAACCTTATATTATATCACCAGGTATGAATGGTTCCAAGAGCTGCAGCTGCGGTGGTACGCGGTGCCGGCTGTGTCCAGCATGCGCTTCGACTGCGGCGGGATCGAGTTTACCGCCAACGCCTTCAACGGCTGGTATATGAGCACCGAGATCGGCTGTCGGAACTTCTGTGACGCTAACCGGTTGAATATGCTGGAGGTAAAGAATACTTTATGATAATCTGATAAAGTGTATGGCGGTCCTACGTTATTTGGTCGGATTATGTCAAGTCACAATCTGCCGAATGGGGCTTATAGGGCAATGCAACAGGTTTTTGACAGCTGATATTGTAAATTTTTCGCCTGTTGCATTGCTGTCGCAAAATACAAAATCGGGATGCCGATCAAACGAAGGAGGTCCGCTATCTACATAAAAATAAATGTCTCTGATACGAATCATATCAAAGATATTTATTTTTACCAGGCTGTTAGTCTTATCATAGCACGATAATAGCCTGGTACTTTAGGCAGTGACAGTCTCGACTCAAGAATAGTGTTACTTCACAATATGGAAAAGAATAGCCAAATTTCCTAACGAAAGTCTCCTTTCAGACCATAGCCCAGAAGATGGGTCTGGACACCCGGACACCAGTCACCCTGTGGAAGGACCGTGCGCTGGTGGAGGCCAACGTGGCGGTGCTACACAGCTTTCAGCAGCACAACGCCACCATCGTCGACCATCACACCGCAGCTGAGAGTTTCATCAAACATCTGGACAACGAGAATAGACTGAGGTAGGTTTTCAACTAGGATCTAGGTAGTTTCATATCCCAGAGCGCTCCAATAGAGTGGGAGATTTTTGTGGGTGGTAGTTTTTATATACCTCTGGTTCTTATTCTTAAAATAGGATAATATATTATATGAGATTATTTTTCCGACCCAAATATCGACCAATAGAATTGCACCATTCGACGTCACGTGGTACAACCTACATGGTATTATACTGATAATTTTTTGAAAATTTTCTCTGGTTACCACGTGACGTCGAATGAAGCAATTCTATTGGCCGACATTTGGGACGGAAAAATAATCCCCCGAATACCACACGAGCTTCAAAATTATCTGGCATTTCCCTCAAGGTTCCCTGCAAACAAATAAAGTCGTCAAGTTTTTCAGGAAAAATCACTCGCGCTTCGCGCTCGTGATTTTTTAACCTGAAAAACTTGAATCCTTCATTTGTTTGCAACGAACCTATCGGGAAATACCCGATAATTTTGAAGCTCTTGTGGTATTATAAGTGATAATTCTATGAAAAGTCCTCGCCGCAAAAATAGGATGTAGGCATGATATTGTAAATAAAAGTACAGTTGCTACGTGAGCCTTTATTACTGATTAGGATCGTTAATTTTTAACGTTAATTTTTTTATCATCTTTCTGTACTGATTGTTGATGATGACTATGGAAGAAATTAGAAATCCACGTTAATAATTTTCATTAAAAGTTGAAATATGTATCACTTTGTCTCTGTTAATGTTTAGTGTTCATACGAATACAAAGGCACAAAAAGTGAACTGAATAACTACTAACTAGTGAAACAGCTATGAGCTAGAGTGTTCGAATGCTCAGACACAATTTTCCATCATACAAGGCTTTTGGTTTTATTGTCTTTTTATGAAAACGTATGGATTTTGCAGAATATTTCCCACATTTCTTTCCTGGATTTCTAAATCACACACAGATTAATAATATAGTATAACCTTTCTCAAAGTGGGCGATATAACGCCCTCCTGTGGGCGCTGAAGGCCTAGGGGCCAGGTGGTGTGAGACCCAGAAAAAAATGGGAGCGTTGTGTAGAGGCTTTAATAAAAAAAAAACCGGCCAAGTGCGAGTTGGACTCGCCCATGAAGGGTTCCGCAGCAGCAATAAGAATTATTTCTATGAAATTATAAGGTTTTTGATTTATTTTAATATTTCATTTTTGATTTATTGAAAGTTAAATTAAGGTTTATCATTTATGACTAACGAAAAAACTACTGGTTTGATCTCGTTCAAACCAATTTTCGTTGGTAGTTTTTATAGTAATGTACATCATATATTTTTTTTAGAATTATCATGTACTTTAGAAGTTAGAGGGGGGGACACACATTTTGCCACTTTGGAAGAGTCTCCCTCGCAAACTATTCAGGTTAGAAAAAAATGATATTACAAACCTCAATATGATTTTTGAAGACCTATCCATAGATACCTCACACGCATAGGCCAGATGAAAAATTTTTTTCTTTTGTTTTAGTTGTACCTAGGGGACCCCTAAATTTTTTAATAATGTTTCCATTTTTGTATCAAAATCTTAATGCGGTTCACAGACTACATCTACTTACCAAGTTTCAATAGTATAGCTCATAAGAGCTATACTATTGAAACTTGGTAAACTATAAAGTTTCGGAGAAAAGTGGCTGTGACATACGGACGGACAGACAGACAGACAGACAGACATGACGAATCTATAAGGGTTCCGTTTTTTGCCATTTTGGCTACGGAACCCTAAAAAGGTAAAACAAAGGGGGCGCCAAAATTTTTTTTTCTCAAAGTGGGCAGTAGACAAAATAAGTTTGGGAATCCCTGATATAGTATAATGAATATTATTATGAAGATGGCATACATTATAATGTATGCCATCTTCATAATAATATTCATTATTAGGACCACTAAAATCCTGCACACGCACTAAAATCATTTAACGTAACTTGAAGTAGCAAAATAATGTATGTACATTGTACGTAGCATTAAGCCTGCAAACCTGTGTTGATCTAATTTCAAGGACACAACTTACTTAGTCTACAATACTGACTGGCGCTGGTAGTGCTGAAACCGGCACTGGTACTAACTCTGGGCTAATTTGACATAGATTGTAGTTTGTACAGCTATGACGTCACTATCCAAGTCTGGGAATACTCAGGCGCTCCCATAATTATGCGAGGAACATAATAGCGTTATTGAACACGGATGAGGACAAACAATAGAATATTGAAGCCGTAAAACTATCAACGCTGGAGCCTTCGAGCTGGTGTGAATCGAGGAGCAAACACAATATTGTATGAACAAACAAATCGTGCGACTTTTCGTCTTGTTTACGTCTGCACTGAATTGGGCCGTGACGTCATGCGAATACACCCACTGGCTGGAATGCTTGCATATCTAGATTGGTCAAAGGGTACCGGTATCTAAGCAAATACTTTAGGATGGTATGTGGAGAATTAAGTACGAATTTCTCGAATATTCACTGAGTTTTTATTCGGTGTTTAGACTTTTCGAATTGCAGCGCTTTCGGAGCAAACATACCTGTCATATTTAGGTTCTTCTTTATAAAGTCCCTCTTCGCTTTGGGCTATAATTGCGAAGCTGTCTACAGCATATACAAAAAGAAGATCAATAGTCGTGTGCGTACAAGACAAAAAACGAGAAATACGGCTTTTGCTGAACCAAAGATTTCCTTTGGTAGGATTGATCTTTATATCCCTAAGATCGGTTTAAGATGTGGAGCCACCTGAATATTTCATGCAGGTGGGGGAGGGTTTTTTTTTTAGTTTTAACAAGGTATGAGGTCAATAACTGCGTGGGATTTAGGTATATAGGCGAGTTTGGTATCATTTTCGATTGAATCGAATGTTTAAATGCCAATTTTTGAATAATATTTACATAAAAATAGTAAAAATAAAATAAAAAAATTAGAATACTTATATGATTTTCAACCAACGAAAACGCTGTTGACAGGGCTTAATTAATATAAGGAGGCTGTAGCCGCATTATTCTGCATGCCAAAGACATTGTGATGAATGGAGCAATAAATATATTATTATTACTAGACGTACCGCGCGGCTTCGTCCGCGTAAATCTGAAATTTCACGGAAACCGTATATTTTTCACAAATTAATAACCCATATCTCACGTAGTCTACTTAGATATATTCGTGTCAAATAACATAAAAATTGCTCCAGTAGTCTGTGAGATATTAGCCCTTTCAAATAATTTTCCCCGTTTTTTACATTTTCCTCTGTATCTTTGCTCTTATTGGTCTTAGCGTGATAAAATATAGCTTATAGCCTTCCTCGATAAATAGGCTATCAAACACTGAAATATTTTTTCAAATCGGACCAGTAGTTCTTGAGATTAGCGCGTTCAAACAAACAAACTAACAAACAAACTCTTCAGCTTTATTTTCACATATATAATAAAACTTAAGGAAACGTAACTCCCATACTAATACAGTTTTAAATTTGGTTCCATTCGAACTGTCATGTAACGTCAGCCTTTATATCGCTCAAGGTCACCAAATGTATGAAAAGTGAACCTAAGGTACACTTTTTTGACAAGTATTTTGGAGCATATTTTTTGGACGGAGTTACTCTTCCTTAGTTTTTATTATTCGTAGGCTATCTAACACTGAAAGAATTTTTCAAATCGGACCAGTAATTACTGACTCATACTATCTTTCTTTCTTTCTTTCTTTTTCTTCTTTTTTGGCAACTTGACACAAAGGATGTGTATGTTGTGCCACAGACAAGGTAAAAAGGTAAGGAATATGGCGGGAAAACCATATTCCTCCTATTATATTTTTCATCATCGTTTTCATGTATCGTCATTCGTCAGGTCTAAAGTCTAGTCAAAGTCTAAGTAAAAGTCAATACAGTCAAGGAGTCAAGTCGGTCGATTCAGTAAAGTGGTAGACGCTTTACTGAAACTTTCGATGGAGTTTTGGAGGGAACACAAAATAGCACGTTTCTGGATATTACATCACTTTCCTACACTTGTGCATGAACACGAATATCTAATGGTTAATATTCTACCAACATTACACATTAAAAACCCAGCTAACACAATTTTAGGAAAATTGTGTTAGCTGGGTTTCCATTCAGACTCACATGCCCGCCAAAACTCCCGACTCATACTAAGATTAGCGCGTTTAAATAATGCTTCTTCTTCTTCTTCTTTTTACGTTGTTTAAGTAAGTAAGTAAGTAAGTAAGTAAGTAAGTAAGTAAGTAAGTAAGTAAACATTTATTCAGTACAAACACATTACACCACATTACAATAAACATTTCACAAAAATAACATAAAAAAGGAACATTAACAAATAAGTGCCAGATGAACATAATATACTGTAGGTAGGTATCTATTTGGGTAAAGGTAGCAAACGACAATGTAGTGCAATGCGCATTCCACCGAAAAGGACCCCACTCAGGTGACGATCACGGTGTAGTACCTACACCGCGATCCCTGGTGTTCTGTGGGGCCTTGTTGTCAATCGCTCGACAGATGCACACTGGCACCAGCGCAAACTGAAAAATAAGATAGTAAATACTTAACTTATAAAAAATAAATAAGTAGATAAGCCTGAAAATTATTTGAAAGAACATGTACATTAATAGGCATATTATGCATATATACATTTTATAGTGTAAAAATAAAATAGTGTATAATATAAGAATTCCCTCACATCCCATCTGCAATATGACGTCACGTCATAGACCAAACCGCTGAACTGATTTTGCTAAAATTTGGCATGGAGATACTTTGAGTCTCGGGAAAGGGTATAGGATACTTTTCAGTCCGGAAAAATTAACGGTTTCCGCACGATAAACGAATTTAGGCGTAACGAAGTAGCGGGCGTCATCTAGTATTCTATACGTGCGTGCTGCGTAATCTTTCGTTGTTGCTGCGTAGGGTACAACTGAAACCACCACACTGCTGTTGGGATCCGGTTTATCCGAAACTAACTCACGCTTATATATAGGCTCACATCAGGTTTTCGATAGCGCGATGTAGCGATTCTACAAATTTGTATAGTGCCATCTGTTTGCTATAACTAAAATAACTGGGTGGGATCTTTACCTATGTCAACGTTCTCTATTGATAATAATATTATTTTCTATACTTATGTCACATGTCATACCTCTAATTCGTATTTAAAAACATTCGTATTCCATGATGAGCCAACGTAGAATTGCCGCATAAAGTGGTTCCTTCACATTATATTGTCATGTATTGTGTATGTATTCTAATATTTTGTCGACTTTGATACACTATCCGTGAAATTGAATTTGTGGCGTCTTTCAGGAAACGCTAAGTTCCCTGATCGCGGCACTCTGAGCCTAAATTTAATTCCGTTTCGATCCCATAAGATTTGGCATACGTGACTTTGAAAAGTTTTGTCGTTATGTGCGTAAGTTTACATCATAACTCGTGTACTTACTATTATGATACACAGTGTTAAATTCCTCGTAATAATATACCTAACGGAATAGTTTGGGGCACTGACATAATATTATTAGTATTTTTTTATCTATTAAATTATATTTTCTTTTTATCAAACTTTAAATGAATTAGTAGTCATACCTTTGTTTTCATTTTTTTATTATTTTTTGATCAGGTCTGGCTGCCCAGCAGATTGGGTTTGGATAGTACCGCCTATGTCTTCATCGATCACTCCAGTTTTCCACCAAGAGATGGCGCTGTACTATCTAAAACCTTCCTACGAATATCAGGTACATTAAACAGACTGGCCATAGAGTATAGACGGACCACAGCAAGGTTGGTGGTCGGGACCGACTGCTAGATAGAGCGGTCGCAGCCGTTGTTGCTCCGACCGCAAGAACTGCTCGAGTGGTCCTTGTATTGCGGATATGATTTTAGTATGGAAACTGCAGATCGCCGTGCGGCATCCGCATCTTGCAGTCGGTCTCGCCTGCAAGATGCGGTCCGTCTATGCCCGGCCTAAGATACAATATAATAATTGAATTTTATAATAGACCGATGCGTCTGGTGAAGGTCTGGCATGATAAAATTAAAAAGTGTAGGTAATTTTTGTTCCACAGCTCTAGTAATAACATTCCCATTAAGACCACTTTCTATTAGAAAATTAAAAAAACTTTTATAATCTTTTAATGTTATTCTATTAAATCTACGATTATCTTTTCAATAAAAACTTCGGTAAAGACCAAAATTAAATATTAATATTCGCATTTTTACGTCTGGATCTAGACTCTTTTTTACTTAATAAATTTTTAATACCGAGTGTTTTGAATAATTTTTGCGGTTCAAAGTTTGAGACGAGACTGTAGGCCTACTACGAAACCGTTTTGAGACTCAAACAATCGGATCAGAATGCCACGTCCTGCTCTAACAACGCCATTTAACGCTTGCTAGAGTAGGACGCGGTATTCTCGTTCGATTGTTTGAGTCTCAAAACAGTTTCGTGGTACGGGCCCTGATTCGAGACTTTTTACCAGGAACCAGCGTGGAAGACCCATCAGTGGCAGAAGTCAAAGCCGATCACCGGGAAGAGGCCTATTAATAGGAAATTCCACTTTAAACAGATCGCACGGGCTGTTAAATTTACATCTAAACTTTTTGGGAAAGCACTCTCAAAGAGGATTAAAGCTACAGTGCTGTATGCCACGGAGACAGGCAAATCTGAGCAGTATGCGAAAGAGTTAGGAGTCATTTTCGGTCACGCTTTCAACGCCCAGGTACCTACTCCCAAGTTTTAAACTTTAATAGCATCAATTTGGTTCCGTATGTGAACACGCACGTTTGTATTTTGAAATATGATGTATGCAAAATGCAAATTGCAAGTCCTTTTAGCCGGCGTTCCAAATTCGGATTATTGTGGGTAGTTTGGAATATTTTGGACATGACGTGTTTAAAGTTCAGCCTTAATTTCGGGGTGATATTATAATTTTAAAGAATTATAATTCGATCGTTCCTTGTTGCATTACGGTTTCATAGTTAGAGACGAATATAACACGGTGAAATTAACTAGACGCACGGTTTGATGACGTCATTATGGAGCTCGCATGTTATAACATTCCAGCGATGCGTCAAGTTAATGTGACCGTGTTGTAAGTATTTTGGTCACTCAGTACAAAAACTTCCGGATAAGTTCACTTTTACTAATACTAGGTAAGGGTCCATATATTATATTGGCTAGACGTTGCGAAGTGGTACATCATTTGGAACGCCCTCATCAAATTCCATTAGTTTTTCTCGTAGCACAAAATTTAACGAAATTATTTTGCTAAGTTCCTATTAAGGCCCTTACAAAAACATCATTTCTACAACTTATAGTTTTCCCCCAGGTACATTGTATGGCTGACTACGATATAACTTCTATTGAACACGAGGCTTTACTGTTGGTTGTGACGTCCACTTTCGGTAATGGAGATCCTCCAGAGAACGGTGTGGTAAGTATTACACGCATAAATTATGTAGGCACCTCGTTCTAAGAAAACTCAACGAAAACTGTAGTACTTATTATTATATAAGTACTACAGTTTTCGTTGATTTCGTTTTCTTAATGTGGATGATTAGTGATTACACAGTATAAATTCTCCTCCTCCTTACGTCCAATCATTAGATAAGATTAGATACAGATTTTATTATTCAATTTAGTAACAAATTTTTATTATGTGTACAATTTTTAAAAACATTTTGTGAATAAGATGAGATTTAAAAGTTCAGGGTCACACAATATGTTGATTTCTTTGACATGCTCTATATCTATTGATTTTAGAGCATAGACTGCATCCTAGTCATGAATGAGAATCAAAGTGGCTCTAATGCAGGCGCCAGACATGTGCTTCAAAGTTTGAGCAAACTTTGACGTGTATAAACACATGTCTGGCGGTGGCACAAATGTGCCTGCCAGACTTGTTTTCAAAGCTTGTTTTCAAATGTTTCGGCACAGTTATTGCAAAGATGGCTGATAGATCGGACGACGATTTTTAATTTTTAAGGTCTTCTATTGTAAATGGCATGGATAAACTATTTTTTATCCTATGCCATGCGTCGTTTACCACGTTACAGTAATTTTGGGTAACTTTGGATTGCGGTTTTAACTTTGAACAATACATTTTTATACATTTTTGTATTGTTGAAAGTTAAACTGCAATTCAAAGTTACCCAAAATGAGCTTACGATTTTTATGATTATTGTTTTTTGGATTCCATATAGAGGGTTCACCTTGTAGTAGTTCGAGAAATTCTATAACTATCTCATTACTCCACTCCATAATAATTATTGACCACAAATTAAGAGTAGGTTTAATATTGTTATTGGCTTTCAAAATGTGTATTTAGACAACTGCTCCGTTCAGCGGCGCACGCGTTACTAATTACTGCGACAAGTGTGGCAGGCCGCACAAACTTTGAAGTTTGTTTACTTTGATGTTCGCAGAAAAACCGACACATGTCGGCAAATTGCAAATGTGTGTTCAAACTTTGCACAAATAGGCAAATGTCAGTGCCACACTTGGCAAATTTGTAGGTATTTGCGTATTTGGACACATGTCTGGCGCCTGCATAACGCTATTAAATCATTACGAATATTAGATTACCATCCATAACAAAACTTAAGTTATTAAAATAACAAAAGGGAAGTTTGAATAAACATACACTAAATCCCCACTAAATTGATGGTCGATAAATTACCCTTTAAATCGTTACCGCGAGTGATTCACAAACATATATTTCTGGATTGACCCTAATTTACCAAACCAGACCCTTTGAGGTAAAGGTTGTAGAGGGATTGTGGGATCACTCCTGCCCCGAACATAATTATAATGATATCGACAGTAGTTTTGTTAAAAGAGAAAATATAGAAAGCATTTTTGATAGTAAATATAAACAAATTTTCTTGTAAATATGATTAATTTATTGTTTTAATACTTTCATGCACTCAGGGGATTTATTGCTTTAAAAGCTTTAGCCATATTCGGGCGAGCACTCTTTCGCGATCGATTATTTTAATCCTTTTGCGATTGATCAGAACGATGGATGTATGGATAGATCGCAAATGAGCAAAATGATTGGCTACTTAGTACATACTGTTCTTGTTTTTTGTTTTTGTTTTTAGGCATTTGGTGAACACCTTTGTGAAATATTATACGCGGATCAAGTAGGGGAAGATGGAAGCGTGTAAGTATTTTTCTTCAATCTAGAATGGATATTCATCTAACCTATAAGTTACCATTGTTTGTCTTTTATTTTAATGAACCAGATGATATTCTGTTGGTGAATCGTGCTAAATAAATAAATAAATAAATATTGTTGTGCCAAGTTTTAGCGTTTTTTCTTTCAAAAATTTTTTTTTCAGTAACTCGCAAATGTTAGCGCCAAAATCATTTATCAAAGCAAACAGTCAAATAGAATTGCAAAGATATGCAGTAAATAATCCAAAACAACTCAGCCGCTTGGAGTCTCTAAAAGGTAAGAGTTACTCATTTAAAACGTAAAATTCTTAACATTTTCTTGTATAGTATAAGGTTTTACACAGTTAGGTCCGCAGAACCAGCAAAAAAATTGATGATAAATATTAAATACTAATTTAATGCGGTTAGGTTAGTACTTTAGGATTAGTCGTAAGTTGTAACGATAAACTAAAACGTAATAAAAAAGGTTTAACAACAACTCATTAAGTAAATAACATGTCAATTATATAATATTATGTAAGTAATTAGTTAAATTAATATAGATGTGTGAGGACATCCTCATTTTCCTTATTTACTTAAGCATTGAACAGTTAACAGCTTTGCGTTGACTTTATTTTATTTTTATTGCGTCGTTTATTAAGTGGTCTTCAGAGACCTATCTAATAACTTAAGAAATACTTGCCTTTTACTATCTAAGGTAGGTCAATTTAAGTTAATTTTTTTAAAATTTAAGTAAATAAAAAGGCCAAACCTGGACCCGCCATTTGTTAGTGTATCATCAGAGAATTATTCATAGGCAGAATGGCGGGCCTACGTTATTTGCTCGGCTTTTGTCAAGTCTATGTAAGACCTCATGAGCTATGTATTATCAGGGGTATTGCACTATTTTCTTTAATAATAACTTTCTTATAATCTATGTTTTGTAGGTAGCGCAACTGACACTGCGTCAATAGACAGTTTTGGTCCGCTCAGCAACGTGCGGTTCGCCGTGTTCGCGCTCGGCTCCAGCGCTTACCCCAACTTCTGTAACTTCGGCAAGTATGTGGACAAGCTACTGGGCGACCTCGGCGGGGAACGAATCCACGACCTTGCGACCGGCGACGAAATGTGCGGGCAAGACCAGGCCTTCCGGAAGTGGGCCTCTAACGTGTTTAACGTGAGTAACAATACTTCCCTGTTAGACAATTGTTATGATATTGCTATACACAATTGTATATGTAATTATGATATTGCTTTACACAATTCGTTATGGTTATTAGTTTCAATATTTGGGAGGTTGAGAATTTGCTCCGAATATAGAGTAGCAAATAACTAAAAGAGCGCGATTTTCTTATGAAACCAAAATCCAGTCAACATTTATGCAATACGAGCTTTTGCCCGCGGCTTCGCTCGCGTTAAGAAGTATTCTCATATACAAACTTTCATCCCCTATTTTGACCTCTTGGGGGTATAATTGATCAAAACTCTTTCTTAGCGGATGCCTGCGTCATAACATCTACCTGCATGCCAAATTTCAGCCCGATCCGTTCAGTGGTTTGGGCTGTGCGTTGATAGATCATCATGACAGTCAGTCACCTTTGAGTTTTATATATTTAGACAAAAGAAAATCTGTCTGTAAAGGTAAGACCGCACTTGGCGTAACTGAACTGCAGCGGAACTGCGCGACACGACGCGTCAAAATATTCTTTGTATGAAATTATATGAGACAACACGCACTACGCGGCAACTGAACTGCACTGCAACTGAACTGCGCGGCAAAGTTGATCAAGTGACCAAAAGCTGCCAAAAGCGTCGCGACGTGTAGTCCGTCAGTCAGCTGGTTGGAAGCGCTCAGAGCAGTGGTTGCCACTTGCCTAGATACTGAATATATTTTTGTAGCGCCGCTGCAGTTCAAGTGCGGTATACGGTATACCCAAAAATGACGCGTCGTGTCGCGCAGTTCCGCTGCAGTTCAGTTACGCCTAGTGCGGTCTTACCTTAACTCTGTAAACGCACACTAAATATTTTGTATCTACGAATGCAATATAGAACTATAAAACTGCTCAATTTTGATGCATTTTTTAAAATAATCTATAGGAGTAAGACTAAATTATCCTTGACCCTCCTCAGGTTGCGTGTGAAACGTTCTGTCTGGATGATGATGAAACACTTCAAGAGGCGAAACGCGCCCTCGGTACCGTAGCCCTAAGCGAGGAGACAGTGCGATTCGCTCGCGTGTCGGGGAAACCCCTGCCTATACCTACTGCTTTACAGTCCGCCTTTAACCGACAGCTGGTACTGTGTATTGTTAAGGCTAATAAGGATCTAGGAGACTCCACGGCCGAACGATCGACGATCTTCATAGATATGGAACCTAAGGTAAGGAATTTTGTAGCAGTAAATTCGACGAATTAAAAATTTTCCTTTGAATTTTGAAAAGTATAGATACAAACTCACAAGGATGTTTTGCGTCTGAGGAAATTTAAAACTTATAGTGGGTTTACATTATTCCAAGCCACTTACCCAATCTAGACCTGGATTACTATTTTGGTGCCCGTTTACATTATTCCAGTCGTAACCAACTGGAAATGTAAGCCGGTCATAACGCTGGCAAATTGTAAAATGATATCACTGCAGAGACAGCTGTTTCGTTCTTAAGACATTTTGTCAATAAGCATGAGGCCCACGTAAAAACAAACGGTTGTGTACCTTTGATTAACAGCTGCTTTGCATCCGTATCCTCGTGATGATGACGTCACCAACACGTCAGAACATCCATGTAGGTACTATATTATTAATGATAAAGAACCATTTCAGGATGAAATAAACTACGATCCAGGTGACCATGTTGGTATACTGGCATGTAATCGCAAGGAGCTAGTGGACGGGCTGTTAGCTAGGTTCAAAGACGTTGACGATTATGACGAGCCCTTACAGTTGCAACTATTGAAAGAAACACACACTTCGAGCGGTAAGTGTTAGAAAGTAAAATATTATAAGAAACACACACTTCGAGCGGTAAGCGTTTGAAAAGTTTTTTGATGTTTTGTGATAAATCATAAGATTGATTATGATTCTGGTAACTGCAGTACACAGTTGAGATATGGTTCGAATGCAGCAGCTTCGGTACAATAAAACTACAAATTAACGTTATTTACATAAAATTATCAAACTAACGTCGTAACGTTATGGTTCTGGTTGATCATAAGTCCAAATATCTGTTGTTTGCCGTTAATTGCTCGTTTAAGAAAGTACTATCAAGCTTTGCATTCTTGTAAGACTAGTGACTACAAGACAATCCTGGTCTATAGTTCTTACACACTTTTCCTATGTGTTTTATTCATAATCTTGTACAGAAGATTCCTTCACTTTCAACGTTTTTAGGACCCGTTAAATCTTGGGAGCCTCACGAGAGGTTACGAGCGGTCAGCGTTCGGGACCTGTTCACTCGGTTCCTGGACATAACGACACCCCCGACGACGATACTGCTACAGTACCTGGCCACTACCTGCGACGACAACGATGAGAGGAGACAACTTACATTGCTGGCTTCGGTAACTTTAAATTATTTTACTAAACCATTTACGTAATTTAGTACCTGGAGACCTCGATTTGCTCGAAGTTAAAAAAAAAACAGAATAAGAGTCTAAAGTTCTCTAAACACACTAGGCCGAAGTTACGCGTCGTAAATTCCACATGATTACGCCTGCAACGTATTTTAAATTACCCATGACTCACTATTCAGTCGCGTTCCGTCCGTATTTGACATTGCGGACGCAATCATGCGGAATTTACGCCGCGTAATTTCGGCCTAGTGTGTTTAGACACTAAAACACAAATAACTTTAAAAAATGTGCGTTGTCCCTTGAAAGCCCTTTTCATACTGAATTTTACGAAAGCACGTCCAACGTTACGACTAATACGACTACATCAAGATCGATTCGCATAAAGTATAAGATATAATATTTCTATATTCTTTGCTAAGAAGTTGGTCTTCACTTTAAAAGAAAATTCACATTTCTTTGGTATCATCAGGAGTATTTCTTTCTATATTTGTTTATAGGATCCAGCAGCATACGAAGACTGGAGACACTTCCACTTCCCCACAGTTCTGGAAACCCTCGACCAGTTCCCATCAGCAAGACCCAGCGCGTCACTCCTCGCAGCACTCCTGTCTCCTCTGCAGCCCAGATTCTACTCCATCTCCTCGTCTCCCATTGCTCATCCCAGACGTCTTCACCTTACGGTTGCGGTGGTCACATATAGGACTCAAGGTTGGTATTTTCTTTCTGAGTCTAGTTCTTTTTAACCGACTTCCAAAAAACGAGGAGGTTATATGTTCGGCTGTGGATATATATATTTTTTGTATGTTCAACGATTACTCCGCCGTTTGTGAACCGATTTTCGAAATTTTTATTTTGTTGTATTAGGTTTTACTCCAACTTGGTACCATGTTCATAAAAGTAGTGACCTGATGATGGGATCCAGGAGTAGTCGAGGGAACTCCTCGAAATTTATATGGAAACATATGGTGATTTTGGTTTTATGTTAAGTGTACTAAGAATATGCTACCAAAAAGTATAATATTGGGTCAAGGTATACCATGGTTTCGAAGATGCTGAGAGAACTCCTGACTCCTTATAGATACACGTTTGGGAGTTTCGGCGTTGTTTTAAGAACAGAAAGCATAATATGCTACTATGCAAATTACATTCATCATCATCATCATCATCATCAGCATTACCACGTCGGGGTCACCAATGTCACCAAATTCAACCTTATCTCCAGAGCATAAGGCACACATTTGACATTACTTCTGAGAAGTTATAGTTGCTTCGATAATGTAACATTCTGTCTCACTTCGCCGAGATATTCTGGAAAACAACCTAATTTCAACCTTTTGCATTGCGTTTAGAGTTCATAGTACAATAACACTCTCTGCAGTCTCACTGCAATCTGCCAGGGCTGTCAAGCGAGCGGCGCGGCGGCGCGGGCCGGGTAGGTACCTGCGTGTGCGACAAGTCGAGCGAGTGCCAGCCTATTGAAAGTTGAAACTAGTCCGGTGACCGGCTACTTAGCACGTCACGTCACATGTTCACTTCGATTTTTTTTTATGTATTATTTAAAATTATCTGCAGGCTGCAGCAGATATCATATTTTGTATGTGTGACTGTAATAAGATACGCAGAATAATTGTAATTGTAAGGTGTATTATACTACTTATAGTACGCGATGGTTTACTCTGGTAACTAAAAAGAGTGAAATTATTATTTTTAATAAAAAATTAAAACCGACTTCCAAGGTAAAAACAATAATAACATCATTATAATACGAACTAGAAAGTATTAAATAATTATTCCTATCCAACGACTAACAACAACACTACTTCCTATCTAATAGTGCCTTTTTCCGAATGGGCATTGTCCAAAAAAAATTACATGTACTTTTTATTTTTTTTTTCGTTAAAATAGGGTATTTTAAGAATATAAATTCAATAATTTTGAAATTCATTGGCTAGTTTTTTCTCAATAAATTTTTAAAGTTTCGCTCTGACGTCATCATCGGCGGCCAATTGACCTCTGCAGAATGTTTTTTTTTCCTTTGAATCTTATTTATAATGGCTGGTTCGTCAAATACAAGTTCTCATTATGTGAAAGCTGATACGAAAAGCTTACCAAAAGTTCGAAACGTAATGTTGGTCGAATTTATTGCTAATTTAACGCCATTGAAGGTCAAACTAAGGTTAAACATGTTTGTTCAAAAATATAAGTAACTAATGGGTATTTTTTTCGTTTATATACAGAAAAACGATCACTGACCTTATTCCTCGAAATGTTTTTGTAATGAGCAAAATTTAAAAAAAATGGACAATCCCCATTCCGCTAAAACTCATCATAGTCTTTTCGATCGAGACTCGAGTTTGTCGAGTGATTTTGAAAATTATTATAATGTTGTTACAAAGTTAATGATTTAAACTTGGTGTTGCGGTTACTAAGTTGGCAATTTGATCATGGGATCTATGAGGTATGTAGGAAAAAACTTTTTTGAAAACTGCCTGAGTATAGTAGTTGTGATAGTTTCATACCTAAATCCTATATATCTACAACTGACAGCTTATGTGTTTACCGGTAAATAACTAAAAAGAGTGAAATTATTATTTTTAACAAAAAATTTAAACCGACTTCCAAGATAAAAACATTAAGTAATAATATGAACTAAAAAGTATTAAATAATTCTTACTCTTTAATAGTGCCTCTTTCAGAATTCGTCTAAATCTCAACTATTTCTGTACATACTATAGTCTTCATTACTTTGAAGTCGGTACCAGTCCTTAGTTTCATAATATTATATTCTGACATTGACTGATTAACTCACGATTAAATTAGCTGGTACCGACTTCAAATAATGAAGAATATAGTATGTACAGAAATACTTGAGATTTAGACGAATTCTGAAAGAGGCACTATTAAAGAGTAAGAATTATTTAATACTTTTTAGTTCATATTATTACTTAATTCCAATTTGTATGCCTTCAAAGGAAGCGCGTGCGGCGTGAGCAGTCTGTGGTCTTAACAAAATTGGAATCATGAGTATAGGCACTCAGCCTTGGTATTTTCTGCGACTTCCCGAGTGTATATAATATTACCATAATACAAAATAATATTAATTATATTGATACTATTATTATGCAAATTTTTGGTTTAACCAGATAAGTAATTTTCCTCATGTTAGTCGCAAAATGCGAGCTGATCTCATTTGTTAACAGATGGCGAAGGACCAATCCACTACGGTGTTTGCTCGAATTATCTCATGGATCGCAAACCCGGTGACGAAGTCTATTTGTTTATTAGAAGGTACACAACATATTTCCTCTCATATTCTCTGATCATCATTTACTTCACACACAATCTGCAGAGTCTCTGTAATGCTAAGTAGGTACTCACATATAGTTTTACTCAATAATTTTACTCCAAATCGAGCAAAAGTTACCGCGTGGACCGCAAAACTCACAGCTCGCAGGCTCGCATCGAGCCGGCTCGATGCAATTAAATAAATCTAATTTCCTTGCATCTTCCGTCGCCGTCGAGCTTTACTCAAGCCATACTCAATTTTTACTCGATTTGGAGTAAAACTATCGAGTAATCCTGAATGTGTGGACGAACTCCCGAGTCGTGGTTTTTACTCTACGTGATTGCTCGACCGAGTAAAACCTTTTTTTTTTAAATGTTAAAATATGTAAGACAGGCGGAGAGAGGAAAGAAACGCGGCGTAGGAGTATACCCCTCTGTTTCTTCCCCACAGCAAAAATGTATGCCATAGTCCACTATTTCGTTCCTATTGGCAGAAGTGAAAACGAAACAGCGGGACTGTAACAAGTATTTTTGTATATACACAGTACACACACACACACACACACAACACATTCTTTGCAGCTAACGCTAGAAAAATACAACATTTCTTTATTGCAGCGCACCAAATTTCCACCTACCACACGACCTGTCGGTGCCACTTATACTGATAGGACCTGGGACTGGTATCGCCCCATTCCGTGGTTTCTGGCACCATCGACGCGCCTTCATCACCACTCGCTCCAACTCTAATGCTGGCCCGGTCTGGCTGTTCTTCGGATGCAGGACGAGGACCATGGACTTGTATAGGGAGGAGAAGGAGCAGGCAATGAGAGAGGGAGTGTTGACAAAAGTATTTTTGGCATTATCAAGAGAGAAGCACATTCCTAAGGTAAGCTTTATACTATTATTATGTAACTTGAAGTTCTCTCGACATCAGGCAACTACCCTACAGAAGCTTCGCGACCACCCAGCGCTCGCGACCTACAGGTTGAAAAACACTGCTCTAAGTTACAGTACCAAGAGCTACAAAAATACAGAATCTTTCGAATACCCAAAAGGCAGAGATCACGAGAAGATAGAAGAAGAAAATGCCTTTCAAGATTAAGCATTTCACAATTGTTCTTCTAGATGTACGTGCAAGAATTGGCTGAGCAAGAGGGACCCGAGATATCCGACTTGTTGATCAACAGAGGAGCTCACTTCTACGTGTGCGGGGATTGCAAGATGGCGGAGGATGTACATCAGAAACTGAAAGGAATCATCAAGAAACATGGGAACATGACCGACGAACAAGTACAGAACTTCATGTTTATTTTAAAGGTAAGTAAGACGGAAATGAAAAAAATCATCAAAGTAATTTTATATTAATTTGAAATAAGCTAATTTGATGAAGAAATAGACTTGTAGTACACATAATATTTTGATTGATAAAATCGCAGAAACACACTAATATAAGCACATAAATTAGTAATTGTCGTAATTCTATCGTTATTAACTTATTACAATAAGTATATTATGTATTATATTAGCGACCCGCCCCGGCGTCGCACGGGTATAAAATATATAACCACTGAAAAAATTATGCCTATAGCTTCCTCAATAAATGGGCTATCTAACACTGAAATAATTTTTCAAATCGGACCAGTAGTTCCTGAGATTAGCCCTTTCAAATTATTTTCCCCGTTTTTTCCACATTTTCCTCTATTTCTTCGCTCCTATTAGTCTTAGCGTGATAAAATATAGCCCATAACCTTCCTCGATAAATGGGTTATCTAACACTGAAAGAATCATCAAAATCCGTTGCGTAGTTTTAAAGATTAAAGGGAACAAAGGGACATGAGGGAAAAAAAGCGACTTTGTTTTATAATAAGTATAGATTATAGAATCTAACTCTTTTGCTATAGTACACCCTATCGTGTTTTTATTTACGAATAGCAATTTATTTTGATCTAACTCAATTCAGCAAGAATATTAAGGTCTTATTCACCGCGCACGTTTATCAGGAGGAGAATAGATACCACGAGGACATATTCGGCATCACGCTGCGCACGGCGGAGGTGCACAGCGCGTCCCGCGAGTCCGCGCGCCGCAACCGCGTCGCACTGCAGCCCTGACGCCGGTCCTCGCGCTTCCAGGGTGCTGCGCCCTCGGTCTACCCCAACATCATCAACTAGAGACTATGTGATTCAAGTGAAGTGTGACAGTGAGCTGCGTACGCGCTTATAACCCTAGTTATAGGCAAGACAGCAGGCGACACTACGCTGCAGCATCAACGCTTTACGTTCCATTGACGTTTTGTGACGTGCAGCTCAGCTGCAGCTTAGTGTAGCTCATTGAAGTCTCGTCTTAATAAGGTAGAGGCGCTACGCGTCAAGCGAAGTTGTGTCATTTCCGCATCACAAAGCATAGTGTGTACGCAGCCTTATAAAACGTGCAAAAAAAAAAAAAGACAATTTCAAAAGTTACTGCGTACTGTCATCTGGTACTGACTACTGATCTCAAATTAATTATCGTGGTCGTTAAAAGTTTACCTTGCTACTAATTAAAGTTGAACTTAAAGTATATAAAAGAGTATGAAGTTTTGTTTTCTTTATAAGATTCGCATTGTTTGCTATCGAAATGTGCTTTTTCAGAGTTTTAAATTGTTCATCATATTAAGGAGTTTACTGTTCGTAAGGGCCTGTTCACGCTTATGTAACATTATGACATAAAATTTTATGACATCCTATGCACTAGCTGCAGCGCAGCAGAAACGCACAGTCATAAACATGGGTGTCATAAGATGAAAACTAAATTAGTAATCGTGGTATACCCTTAAGCCCGTCACAGACTTAGCTATAATATATATTTATATATTTATAGCAAGGCATATTATTCTAAACCTACTAAATCCACATGTCACAGAAATATAATATATAATAGCTGAGTGTGTGGTCACGCGAAAATTAGTATAGAAAATATATATTAATATGCCTAGCTATAAACATATTAATATATATTATAGCTAGGTCTGTGACGGGCTTAAAAAATTTATTCCTAGGCAGTTGACAGACCTACGTCGTTTGGTCGCCTTATGTCAATTCAATGTTAGCTGTGATCGGTCGGATGAGTTTGACTACGCGACCAAATTGCTCTGGTCCTCCATATGCCTAGGAATCAACTTCTCTGATGTTACATAAATCAAAGTCAATTATCACGGCGACATTGACTTTGCTTTATTTCGTTTGAACGCGACAGGCTGTTTTGAGGGTTGTGTATATTAAGAGTCTTGATACTCGAGTAATGACATTGTATATTAGACGTGCCGCTGACAGCTTGGCGCTTTAATTTAAGCGTACTCGACGTGCTCGAAACGTCTCCTTATTTATGAATTATTCGCTTAAAAAGTATTTGGAATACGCGTATACTTAATCCGACGAATGTGCGGGATAATCGAAACACGTGCTCCTATCCCACGCACGCCTGATCGGATCGCGTAGCATGTTTTAGAAGATAATCGTAAAGGTACACATCACTAGTTTCAGAAATATTTATAGGTATCTGATATAACATTATTAAGCTTGGCAAAAAAGAAATGTTTTAAAGAGGCAGCTTTTGTTTTATTATAGGCAACTACGCGTGAACGCACTTTTGACGTAAAATGTATCCGCCCTACTAGACAAGTGGCAAGCGATTATCATTAAGGGAGATCGCACACGTCACACTTTTTGTGTGATCGAGTCTGCGGCTTACATACAATCTGCATGGCGCGCGCCATGCGGACTGTATGGAAGCCGCAGACTCGATCACACAAAAAGTGTGACGTGTGCGGTCTCCCTAACGCCAACAAAATGTATGCGATTTGACATAAGTCATCGCTTATCTAGCGAATACTAATGTCAAATCCCATACACTTTGTTAGCGTTTACGATAATCGCTTGCCACTTGTCTAGGCCCTCAGGCCGTAGCCAACAGCCCTTTCGTTAAAAACGATGATGAAATTCGTTATCAAAATGTATGGCACTTGACATTAGTCTTCACAAGCGAAATCACATTTAGCGATGACTTATATCAAACCGCATACAGTTTGATAACGAATTTCGTTATCGTTTTTAACGAAAGATACTTTGTAGTCTAGACTCTAGGGCATCAGAGTTGCCAATACTGTAATGTTGCCATAAATAAAAACTTTTAGTTCTAGCTGTAACTGCGCCAGACTCTTTTATGCCGAGCTGTAACTTATAGGTACACCTTTACGTATTATTGTGATGGTACTTTCACAATATTATGGTGTCACGCTTTAAAGATTTTATAATTTAAACCACGAATTGAGACACAAAACTTAAACTAAACTAGCAACTGTCAAAATTTATATGAAATTGTAACTACCCTCGTGAATTTTTCAGTCTTGGGCCTTTTGTTATCGTGTATGCTGGGCCTTACGTTAAATTATAATGTTTCGTACTTCAAAAGATAACATAATGCAAGAGAATTATTTGAGTTAATTCTTAATTACATTAATTCTTTGATGAAGTATCTTGTATCCTAATACCCAATAGAGTATATTTAATTAATTTTGTTCCGTGATGTGTAAGCGTATACAACGAGAAAATTTAATTTAGATATTCAAAGCGTTTGTACAGATGTTATTTAGATAGGTTGTTTTATCTTTGTAAATAAAAACTTAAATTATTTTATAAATTCGATGGATCGAACTCTTGTTTGAATATGAAGCTTACTATTTACTCTATGTTACATTTAAGAACATGAATATTCCAATTCTATGCTATTTTATGCCGTCTCTTTTAGTGTGTGAACTTGTGATCGGTAAGTCTAGCGTTAAGAAATGTATTCATATTTTCTATTATTCATATTTAAATATTTAATATACACCAAATCTTTCTAAAAATAATGTTTCTATTTAATGTAATGAGATTTTAAATGAGATTTCAGCAGTGGCGCAATATAATGCTTCTATGGACATTCCTATAGACGCTAATTGACCGTAGAATTTTTAGTAATAACTTTGACTGTTTAAAATCTAGAAGATAATATTATGTTCGTAATTGTATCTATCAAGAATTTTGTCTGTCTATCCCGTGTCCATTTTTTTTCTTCCTTGAAGGCAGGTCGCTGTAGCCCTGACGTCACTGCGACCCTTGAGGATCTATTAGGATTTAGGTTAGGTCCCGTGTCCATAGTATTGTATAAAGCATAGAATGAAGCTTGTATAGCAAGCTACATTTGCAGTTCTCACTAAGTATACAGTGAGTAGCAAGCGATTTGTCTCAAAAGTTACACAAACAATTTGTTGCTGCCTAGAAAAATATATTTTAAAGTTTGTTTGGTTGCCAGGCAAAATGTTAGTTTACCAGTGATTAACTGTATGATGTTGTTATGTTTCGAGAGTGGTTATGTAACCTAGCTGTTGGATAGTTTACAATGGTATTGGCAGAAGTTTTATCACACATTTTGAACAAGAAGCACTAAAAGTTAGCCTCTTTGAAATTACAGACATGCAAACTTTAATGATTACTTTAATTTAATGAAGAGTTCGACAGAAAATGTATGAGCATTATGTAAAATAAATCGATAACTTAATAAATAATCATTCATTAAATTAATCTAATTAATGCAGCCGTTAACTTCTTACTTGGCATGGTTGAACCTTGAACGTAATAATTGTTCTACGCCACTGCCGGAATCGTATCTTTGAATTAAAGCACGTTTGGGACTAAAGTACATTATCCGGTTCATATCACATCTTGCACTATTTTACTCTTAAGTCTTGACTGTGCAAAGGAACAAGAGGTATTTGAATATTAGATTACAATATATTATTATTGATCAATAAAGTTCCTTCATTCGAATTGTTTTATTCTTATTTACACCCTATTATATGCCTCGCGTCGCGTCGCCTTCAGATCGCTCATCGAAACTTAGCAGGCAAAAGCATAATAATTATTATTGTATAGTGTACTATCAACCAGTCAGTAAGATCAAAAATTTAAAAAATGCCACTATGACCAACTAGGCTATATGTTTCAGTTACTTATACATTGGCCTAGCGACCCATGCCGCTGCTTTTATGTAGTGGCGTATCACAAAATGAAAAAATGAAGCGGAGCGGAGCTTAGCGGAGTCCGAATTGACCAATCAATTGAATGACAGAGAAGCGGAGCAAATATTTCGAGCATGGTGATTGGCCAATTTGACACCGCTAAGCTTCGCTCCGCTCCGCTTCAGTGGAACGCAGCCTAACTGTCGGTCGCGATCGCTTGCTGCGAGGATCGAAATGGCGCACCTTAACTTACCAATTATAGGCATTAACGTACTTCTTTGCCTTGCTCACAGCCAGGGCCGGATCTACCATATGGCTATATTTTAGGCTTAAGCCCATGGCACCATGAGTTCAAGGGCCTCCGCCGCCCAGCTAAGTCAAGTCAAAAATAGACGATAATGCGAAAGAATTCATAATTTTATTAATTTTTTTGTCGGTATCCCTGAGATTCCTACGATGAAGGTTTATTATACAATTTAGGTGTTGATACTACGAACTGACAGTTAAAATGTTGTAGCCAATGATATAATAAATAATAACTCAAAGGTTGTAGCCCTAAATAGTTTCAGCCTAGGGCCTCGTAAGCTCACGGTCCGGCCCTGCTCACAGCAAAATAGGATGGCGAATTATTAGGTGAAATGGGGACCACCTAATAATTCACCATCCTATTTTGCTGAGAAATCTTAAAGTTGTACGCGACCTTCGTCATAGCTTACTTTTAGCTATCGAACTAAAATAACCGTATTGAAAATCTCAACAATATACTTCGCAGACCTTCCTACTACTAAAATGTTAGTGGGCAGTATATTCGTAACATAAAAAATTGTATGATGTCAGCCTCTAATAGTCAAATAATTGGTTTTCCTGTTATATTATCAATTATTTATTTATCATAGACGTGAAAACAGGGATAGATTGCGTAACATCTAGTTGACATAAGATCATACTTCTTTGACTCGAATTCAAAACATTGTCACAGTATAGCAAGGGATATAATATTGCTATACTGTGACATTGTACCCGAGTTCGTTTTAATAAAAGAACAGCGCATGGCCAACAAGGTTTTTTTTTTACATATTATTCTTTCTTCTATGACTTAACAGTCACACTAACAAGTAAAGTCCCTTTTCAGCTTAAGATGATTATTCAGAGTCACCTGTCACAGGGAATTTCGCGGTAAGTATTGTGTATAAATTATAATAAACAGATAGGGTTCCCCATTTCATCGCTACTATGAATGCATCTATTTATCATACCTAATACTTAAAATATAAGCGTACATTTGGCCTTTCCCGTGGTCTTTTCTTTAAGTCAAGCATAGAGATGCAGTCGTACAGACAAATAATTTTCATGCTAATATTATTATCAAGATTTAAGTATTAATTTATCGCGCGAAAAGTGTAAAAATTTTCATAATCAAAATTAATCTGTAATATGCTTTTCCCAGGCACAAACTATCTCCATACATACATCATCATTAATATCGACTTAATGATTTAATCCTTCGAGCCCCAAGCGGTCGCATGCGACCGCGATAAAAATAGAAAGGCTATAATTATTGTGTTTCGTTTTTCCACGATCGAGGGATTGCGCTAAACGGTAACAGATAGACCCAATTTTGTAACCATAAAAAGTATAGATAGATAAGCATTAAGCATTACCTAACTATGACAATATTTCCGTCAATATACTGACGATGATGCAAGCTGTTTTAAATAGAAAATTAATCTTGTTGGTGCTCATTTCAATGCAAATAGTTCGTCGTATCTGGAGGCTGTGCAATAATATTATACAGCCAACCTATTTAAGATTAGCGAAATTTTATGCAACAGTTTATCATGAAGAAGCGGTATTTTAACTTTAAGTTCAGTACAAACACCTGTTTTAAATTGAGTTTGTGATTATTTTTAGCAATATTCCGCGAAATAAACCTCAACCTTTAAGTAAATAAGTGAGTGTACGCTTAGGCATGCGTTCAGCATCTCCCTCCTCCCACACTGCTTATGCGTACACTCGCATGCAAGAACTTGCAAACACCACCACCACACAAGCAATAATGTTAGCAAATCCGTGCAAGGCCCCTTACCACCATGTAGGTTGAAAACCTCGACGCGCGTTTCGCCCCAACACCGGGACATCCTCAGGATGTGGACTTTACAAACAACGTCCGTCAAGTTTAGATTTTCAAAACACATGTTTTAAAAATCTAAACACCCTAATACTTTTGTATGAAAGAGCAGATTTTTTTTCAAGTAGCTGAAACTTGCTGCCATCGAAAAAGTTAAGGTGAGTATTAAATTTTACAAAGTCTTGAAACAAAATAGATATCAATTATTATGTATAATAGCTATTCACAAACCTAAAGGTTCCTAATTTTAATGATCTGATACCGGTATTAGTACTCAAAATATTTAGCATATTACGAGTATGACGGAAGAAACAGACTCTTGGAGGATTTTAAAACTTTATCTAGATCGACTTTAAATAAATCGTCGCTAATTGTGACGTATGAGCTGACCTCCGTCCAGTGAGAGGGAAGAGGCATTAGGACACGTCAACAGATGCCTTGATGCTCGTCAGCTTCCAAGAACTTTCATCTAGTCGTCATAGCGATGATAAATGATACAGTTTTCATTTGTTGAAACGTTGAACTGTTAGGGTCGAATCACATTACCGCTAAAATAAAAATAATGTAAAAAAAATGTTTTGAATGAAAAGAAAAAAATGTTTCCGTTATTTTTATTGGAGATAAATTAGGTACTATGATATTACATTGAAAACATAATAGATTTAAATACTTTTCGTAAACGGGACCCACTCACTATTTAATAGAGTGGACTCTATCAATTCAATAAGGCTTAATCTTGATTGAAAAAATATTTCGTCGCTCTTTATATATTATGCCAAATTTTTTAATATTTCAAGTTTGGTAAATGGTCCTGTATTTAGACGCGATGAAACTTTAGTGATAAATGATAATAATTAGATGGTAGAGTCTGAAGCAACTAACCTAGATCCTCCAGCCCACAGTATGAATTAGTTAATAGAGAAACGCTTGGCCGGCGCGATATCACAACTTATGATAACTGATAAGTAACGCCTCTTTAAGGTCGCAGCACACACATCAATAAGAAAATGGACAATATCCATATTATATACAGGATGTGACAAAACTAAGTGATAACACTTTGAGGTTTGTATGAGCTGTACTTATAACATTTACTGTGGATGTAGCACCGCTGAAAGAGTTACTTTTTTAAATTTTTGTATGGGCAAATTCAATACTAATCACACCAAAAAACTCTTCAGCGCTGCTACTTTCAGAGTAAACACTAGATATGGGATATTTTCAATTTTTCAATTTGTTTTGTTACAGCCTGTATATGACTTATAATTAACCCTGTTTCTTTTTGCGAGGAGATTGTTCACTCTTATTTGCGACTTGCGAGTCAATGTTGTTAATACTTCAAGAGTGGGTTGCACCAACTTACTTTAACTATAACTACAGTGCAAAATGTCAAATTTTTGGTAATAGACGCCATATTTAACGATAACCATAACCGCTCATACTTATATCAAATTTCTTTCGTGAAAATTTACTATAGCTCAAAGTGTTGTTATACTTAACAAATATTTTTCCTGATGATTTTTACGGATAATTCAATTTTTATACTCTCAATCCCATTAACTGTAGCTTTAATAAAAAAATAAACGCAACATACATCAGCTGTCAAATTTTGTGGTCAAAGTTAAGGTTAAAGTTAAGTTAGCCTTAACTATAACCGTAACTTTGACCATAACTGTAACTATAACTACACCTCTGGTGCAACCCACTCTAAGTGAAAATGAAAATTATTTTTAATTCATGTAAAAATTTACTAAAGGTCAAGTAAACTAATTCAACGATTTTAATGTGCAGAATTAACAGAGAGATATTAGTTACACTTTAGACTTTATAACATCAGTATGGAGTATGGACTTAGACTTGAGAGTCCTATAACTGCAATGAATTTAACATCTCATAAGAAACACTAGTTAGCGCCCTAGGCGCTAGAAACTAGAAAGACATTAGATAATTTTAAACTTTATGAGTATGGATTTAGACTTGAGAGTATCCTATAACTGCAGTAATGAATTTAACTTCTCATAAGAAACACTAGTCAGCGCCCTAGGCGCTAGATAGACATTAGATACACTTTAGACTTTATAACATCAGTATGGAGTATGGACGACTTGAGAGTCCTACTGCAATGAATTTAACTTCTCATAAGAAACACTAGTCAGCGCCTTAAGGGGCCGGGTACCCTTCGAATTTCTCATACAAACGTAATACCAAAATCATTTTCACATACGAAAATATTTAACATGTTTGAGTTATTTTTCAGTTTAGAATAGTAATTACCTAGGTTCCTACACAAAAATTTACTTCAAAATATTTAAACACAAAAAAATAATTTTTTGTTTAAAATTTTTTTTTAGTTAATTTACTACTAAATATTGAAACACTAAAAATAGAGTAAAACACTAAAAAATATATAAATAAATAGTAAATTTACTACAAAATATTTAAACTCTAAAAAATATTTTTTAGTATTCAAATATTTAGTAGTAAATTCAGTATTTATTTATGTATTTTTTTGTGTTTTACTCTATTTTTTAGTGTTTCAATATTTAGTAGTAAATTTACTAAAAAAAATTTTTAAACAAAAAAAATTTTTTTTGTGTTTAAATATTTTGAAGTAATTTTTTGTGTAGGAACCTAGGTAATTACTATTCTAAACTGAAAAATAACTCAAACATGCTAAATATTTTCGTATGTGAAAATGATTTTGGTATTACGTTTGTATGACAAATTCGAAGGGTACCCGGCCCCTTAAGCGAATAAATAACAGTTAATATTCTTGCGAAAGGATAGGATATATTATTTTATCAACAATTGTCTACGGATTCCTAACATATTAAGACAATACAGACATTATTTTTATATATCATTACCCGTTCACGTGTATATTTATTATTCATATCCTAGTCGTAAGTACATAATAGTATTATGATTCACGAGAAACGACAAAAACGTCGATATCAATCAGGCGATTTGTGACTTAATTTCGAGGGCACATACGGGGAACTGTGTGGTCATACATATTTTTGTATAATACTTAGCTCAGAACAAAGATGATATTATAAATTCTGATGTTAGTAAAAGGCCAAACTCTGAGTACTTTGGATTCAATTCATGTTTTTTCCGATAGGGTCTAAGCTACTGGCCTACCTACCGCGTAGATTGACGAGTCACTGGCCATGTACTCGGTATGTTTATTATGGATGTGCTCGACCGAGGGCACTATCTCTCCATTTACTTGGTAGGTGTAAAGTATACATTACACAGAACCAGTACTGGCTGCCAATAAGACTGGCAGCCAGTATTAGTTTGACATAATATGCCGCGTGTGAACATATTGGCCTGGCTTGAAAAACTGTTCACACGCGGCATATACCAAGCCAATACTGGTTGCCAGTCTTATTAGCAGCCAATACTGGCTCTGTGTAAATTATACTTAAACATGACCCGTGTCTAAACTATAAAGTTAAAATACCTATCGGAATAGAGCAACAATCTCGAGCTGTCAAACGTAACCAAAATTGGTTTTCATCTGTGTGAAAAATATGTGTACGTATACACTTACACAAGCATGATTGAACATGAATTCTATGAGATTATATTGACAACGTGCGGCACGTGCCGACTGGACGTCAAAAAAAGAGTGCTGCTGTCATGTATCACACGTCTCTTTTTACCACGTGGTGTTACTGATAGTGGCATCTCGCTTGCTCAGGCCTTTGTTTCTCTATTCCGCTAGGTATATTAACTTTATGTTTAAAATACATTGCAGGCGGGATCATGCGGAAATTACGCCGCGGAACTTCGGCATAGTGTGCTTAGACATATAACACCGAGGTTGCTTAATCGGAAAAGTTTGCTGTTTGGTTTGGTTTTAAAATTCGAGATAAATTATTATAAATATGTTATGGATGACACGAAGGACCCAATTAATACAGAGCTCTGCCTTGCGGTAGGTGGAAAATATCTGAAATAAGTTTTCGAAACCACAAATCCATCAGACAGCGCTTGCGGTGATGAAATACCTGAATAAAATGACACTTATTTGGATTTTATCATACAGTACACTACATTTGGACCAATATTCTTTGGTACAGAGTCGAAAACTTTAAAATTAAATGGTAGGTATGCGCAGGCTAATTTATAATTAACTAGATGAGCTGAAGCTCGTTTATCGCGCGCGAACCGTACATTTTTCTGGGATAAAAAGTATGCTTTGTCCTTTCCCGGGACTCAAAGTATCTCCATGCCAAATTTCAGCAAAAACGGTTCAGCGGTTTGGGCGTGAAGAGGTAACAGACAGACAGACAGATAGACAGAAGAAGAACAGAAGTATGGAAGTATGGATATTATCAGTATAATAAATAATTTATCACTTCAACTATCACGACACTTGAATGTAGGCAGTAATTGAAACTATATTTAGTATCCGTAGTAACCTTCGTATGTACAGGGTAAATTACCTCTAATAATATTATCTTCATAACAATCGTCTCATTCATAAAAAGCGATAACTACATAACTGTAATTGTGTTATCTACGACGTTTTTCTCACGTTCGAGCATTCAATGTAAATTGTTTCAACGTCAGGGTCCAGTATTTAACCCTGGAGGGCCCTCAAAATGCGCCGAACGCATAAAAAACTCGACGAGGGAGAATCTTACCCCCGGGACAGTTTGGGCTTCCCTTCTGCGCCTTTGAACTGGTCGAATGTGAGAAAAAGTCGTTTCAAACAAGATATTGATATAGCCCGGCTTTCGTATAATTTTCACGAGAAGCGTGGATTTTGTACGAAAAATTAATGAAGCCTTAAAGCTAAGGATGATTTTTAGGGTTCCGTACCCAGAGGGTAAAATCGAGACCTAACCCTACGAGAACCTAAGACTTCGATTTCTGTCTGTAAGTCGGTCTGTCTCCAGGTTGTATTTTAAACGTGATGTATTTCTTTTGCCGCTATAAGCAGAACAAAACAAATATATTATTTTAGGGGCTCTCATACAACAAACATGATTTTTTGCCCTTTTTTGCTCGGTGTCAATGGCAACAGATAGGCACTTTTCACGAAATGCTTATTTGTATACCTACTTTAGTAATAAAAATATAATAATGAAACGTTCAAGGGGAGCTCCCTTTTACGATACGGAACCCTTCGTTCGCGAGTCCGACTCGCACTTGGGTGATTTTTAATTAAATTACAATATCATCGAAATGAACATAATCAAATTGATTTAAAATGAATGTATGAAATGATTTCTAATAGGGCCGAAAAGAACTTTCTAATCATAATTCCAGGAGCAAAGGCGCTTTGTCCCAGACCAGTTTACCTTGGTATGGAACCTGTAGCCCTTGTGTTTGGCAGATACCGCGGACACGTTAGCATAATCTCGCTCGGTGCGTCACTTGTTGATATTTGTTCAGAACAATGTTTAGTTGTAGAGTCCGCCCGACGCGCGCCGACCGGTCCGCACTCCGACGCGCTCCATACATCGATCTCCGCGATCGTACATCGATAGAATATAATAGATCTTAAATATATCCTCCATCAATAAATACATACAAATCAAGATAGAAGTGCCAATAAATGTCAAAAATATTCAACTGCTGTGTAAAAGAGGAGGCGGCAAAAATGGAGAGTGACAAAACGGACTTTAGAGAGACTCCGGAGTTGAAACAGAATGGTGTATGTCCCTTCAATAGTGATAAAGTTTTAGAGAAAAATGTGAAACCTAATCTTAAGATTAAAGTTCCGCAGCCCTTGAAGCTGAAGAATTATCTGGTGGGTGAGGAAAACTACGATAATCTGCATTCCCATCTAGAAGATGTCACAAGTTTCGTGAGTACTTTTTTACTTTAAGAATTAGATTTTATGATATTATGAGTTATGACAAACTTAAAAACTTAGCATTAGCAAGCATTTTCAGTTTTGCCTAAGTTTATATTATGTATATTTAAAAATTGTATACTACATAAAATTATCGTCATTTATTCGTCACATAGTATCTTAGTGATATTATGAATGTCGTGATTGTAACAAATCACAATTGCCTAAATTAGTAACTTACAAGGTTATATTCTGCCGACGAGAATAATACAATACATTAGTAGTACCTTTAACTGTTTAATTTTACAATAATAATAATAATTAATTTCCCATCGTCAAAACACATTATCATAATTATTATTATTATTGTTTACCCCGATGAAATTTTCTTAAATCTTTTTACCAGCAACTATATAACTATGTGCTCGTAAATTTCGTCTACCTGCCGCGAAACGATTAATTTGAATAAGGTCTTAAAAAGTATAGTCATCGTGGTTCATTCGATGCTGAGATAAAACTATATTTCCATTTAACCTGCACCTTAAAATTTCATTCAACAGTTAGCACAGTAAAGCCTAGAGAGCTTAGCAGAACATGAACAAAAGTGATTGGAAATAGAGCATCACAAACGCTTTCTTAGCGATGAATTATATTAATTACTTATATCCCATACAATTATTACATTATCTTATTTGTTAGTCGATAGCTATCGAATGTAATATGACTAAGTACCCAGGTTTAGAGATAGTTTTCCGTCAACACGTCTCGTGCGCAGCGCGGTGTGGGCCGAGAGATGACAATTAATCATTTCCCTGTAATCAGATAACGACGCGAAATGATGACACGGATTTTCATCTAATTTTAGCCAAAAGTATTACAAGATGTTTTCAGTTTTATGCCCGATCCTGAGATCCGAAATCCCTGATAATATAATTTGAGAGCGTAAAAATAACAAAATGATTTGATATTTTCGTGACCAACTACAGATTTTGAGCTATAATTCTATACAAGCAAGCAAGCAAAAATAATAACTCCCACACCGATTTCAGTTACAGTTGTCGAATTCATTGAAACCAGGCCAGTTACGAAGGAGTAAATTTATGGTGCCGAAGTGTGTGCGCAGTACACAAGAGCTCTCTCTATTCCTTTACTGTCATACCCAGTGGGACGAAAGACCGACAGGACTGGCGAGAAATCGGGAACCGACTTTTTACATGCCCATCCGACGCATTGATCATCTTACTTGTCAGACAATCCAGCCTGCATTGTCCTAACCAAACTTGGAAATAATTTGTTTCCAACGCGGGAATCGGACCCACAACCTCTACTCTCTAGCCGCGCTCTAGACCACTGGACCACGGCGACGTTTAGCAAGCTAAGATAGGCTACGAAGGCTAGGTAATAGTTGAAGGTATAGATCGCAATCATAGGAACCCGATAAGACAGGAAAATGTTCAAAGCTTTACAACATTAGCCATGGTTTTTGTCTCATTGCGTATAATTCAAGCAATTTAGCGGCGGATGCACCGTGACGGTAATGATGACTAGTGATGACCAAAGAGAATATAACTACGGTAATGACTATTAACGATTCAGCCAAACGTAAGTATGAATTAGTATAATTTTTAATATGCGCCGACCCTTAGAAAATTATTTGCCAAATATAGTCATTACTTACTAAATGATATGTAAAGTTCCGGTTCTGTGTCAAGAGACGGACTCCTAAGGCCACACAAGGTCAGGTCAATAACTTGTATTATAACATTAATTCATTACAAACGTGTTAGAAGACATTGTTTCCAAGAATGTAAAGAATTTACATAAATCCTCCATAATATATAAAAATAGATGACGTCGTTTCTGCAACTACAAAGATTTTCGTAAAATGTGGCATAAAATATACCCGGAGTAGGTTATATGTACCCTGGGGTCCAATATACCCCATATAGGCACACAAACGGTGTATTTGGGACTCCACAAATAGGATCACCCACTAAAACCCCATGGTGCTTAAGGCAGAATCGCGGGCACGATAAAACCCACCGCAACTCTACCAGGGATTGTCCACGGACCACGTCGTCGTATTTTTTTTATAAAATAAGGAGGCAAACGGGTCACGGGTAAGCAACTACCATCGCTCATGGACACTCGTAACATCAGAAGAGCTGCAGGTGCGTTGCCGGCCTTTTGAGAGGGAATACGCTCTTTTCTTGAAGGTTTGCAGGTCGTATAGGTCCAGAAAAACTGCTGGTGACAGTTCGTTCCAGAGTTTTACAGTGCGCGGCAGAAAGTTACGCGAAAAACGCACTGTGAAAGACTGCCACTCATCAAGGTGATGAGGATGATGATGATGATGTAGACCCGTCCCGACCCGTGGATAAGATAATTTCGTCAAAGAGCCAAAACATCCCAGACCTTGTCGGCATGAGTCAAGTCTTATCTTATATATATCAGAGCACTTTTTCCGATTCCAAATCACCGGTGATGCAATCAGTGGTTGTCAGTTTGTACATCACTCTAATAACAATATCACATCGACCGATAGATCATCATGGTCAATTATTATCTCATTAATCATTATTATTTACGTATCCTATAATGAATCATCAAATTTTACTCGTCGAGGAGGTGTTGCAATATAACCTACAATAATAATATTTTAAAGTAAACAAATAATATTTTATCAGTTAGGGAACATTTAAAATGTGAATGTGTATTTTTGCAAAAAAAAAATAGTATAGTTTGTGATGTAATTTCTTCAATTCTGCAACGAGACTATAACACTCTATCACATGTCTTATCAGAGCTTAAGTAATACCCTCAAAAATTGATTAAATGTAGGCTATTAACAGACAAACAGATTTGGTCGGGTTATGCCAATTTAATGTTAGATGCGATCTGTGGGCTGGACTTGACATAATTTGACCAGCCGGCCTAAGATGCGCAAACGAGACAATATCTCACTCTCGTGTGTAGTTATGTTGTCGAGAACGACATAATGTCAAAATCGTTTTTTGACATTATGTCGATAGCTTTTGACGACAGATCTACACGAGAAAAAATATATGTCATGTTAGGGTCAATAGAGATGAAGAGAAAAGCCATCAAACATTGAGAAAACGTGTAGACAAAATTTTCTCGTTGGCGTATGCTAGAGGGGCAGGTAATGTAACGTGGGTCTACGGATCTTTTCCTTGATAGTCTACCTATTATTATCAACTTTACAATGTCTTATAGATCAGTGTTTTTATGCCATGACTTAACGCTATTGGGAATACATAAAAAGTTCATGTGTCCGGTACTAACCGACAAAAAATAGGTTAGGTATTGGTACCACAGACCGGCGCAGGCGGGTATAGTCGTGTCATCTAGGATTATTATTATTTAATTTTGGTTCCTTAGTATATAAGCAAGTTTAACAAGCTTTGCAACGAGGAAAGTGTTGACATTTTTTCCAACAATTTTCATTAGAATCGTTGCAGGCTGCAGCGTTAGGGCCAGCGCAGACAGAAAGGAGCGCAGTGGATTTATGCACTTTAGTGTAATAATTTTAAAGATTATTTTCAAGTGCGTTAATAAAATCCTCTTCGCCGCACTCCTATCCGTTCTGTCTGCGCTGGCCCTTAAAGCGTGAGCAACAGATACACTTTAGAATTTTTATGAAAGTGCGGACACAAATGGACTTAAGTATTGATTTTCTTATATTGTATGTAAATTACTTTAATTGCAAATTATAATCTAATACATTTTCTTGTAAATTGACGACCTCTGTGGCTCAGTGGTGATCGCGTTGGTAGCTCAAGCCGGGGGTATCGGGTTCGAATCCCGCCGACGGAACAAAAAGTTTTCAATGTTCTGGATGTGTATTAAATATATTGTGTATGTGATACAATAAAAATCTTAAATTATATGTATAGTATAATAGTATTAAATATATTTCCGTTGTCTGGTACCTGTAAGGTGTCCTTTAGGTACTTAGCACGGGGCCAGAGTCCAAACTGACGTGGTGTGAAGCGTCCATAGATATTATTATTATTATTAAATGCATGGGAATACTTGAAACTCTACAACTCTTGTTTTGTACTTAGCTATCTACCATTTTTATACTTTATCGAATAATAAAAATAATAGCTCCCACACCGGTTTCGGTGACGGTGGCCGGTTTCATTGAAACCAGGTCAGCTACGCAGGAGTAATTTTATAGTGCCTAGGTGTGTGCGCAGTACACAAGAGCACTCTCTATTCCTTGTAGAGTACAAGGAATAGAGAGTGCTCTTGTGTAAGTAATAGCCCAGTGGGACGACCGACACAACTGGCGAGAGGTCAGGCGCAGGACCGACTTTTTACATGCCCATCCGACGCATGGATCATCTTACTTGTCAGACAATTAGGTGATCAGCCTGCATTGTCCTAACCAAACTTAGAAATAACATGTTTCCAACGCGGGAACCGAACCCACGACCTCCGAGTCAAGAGCCGCGCTCTATACCACGGAGGCGTTGTCTTTAGACTTTATCGGATAGAGATCATAATATAAAAGACAGCTTTGGCTTTTTCCGGCACTAAAACTACATTTGTACCAAATTTTATCAAAATTAAAAGTAAAGAGATAAATAAGAAGAAGAAAGACACTTTCACACTAATAATATAATATTTTTTTTTTGTACATTATTACTATATCATAAATATATTCAATATACTGTGGAATTTTATGTTTATAATATAAAATCGATAGGAAATACGTTTAGTATGAAATAAGAGCAGCAATAAAAACGCAAACTCTATATTTTATGATTTATATTTTATTAAATGTTAAAATGGCGGTAAATTAAAATATAATTTTTCATATGAAAATATGTATTAACTATACCGAGCTAATATTTTTAGTGTTAGCAGCAAATGTTCTTATGTAAAAGATATTTAAACCACAGCTCTAGCGTCAACATTCATAGAGTTTGCCTGGACGACCTTGGCCATACATTTGCCGCGTTGCCGAGATCGCGCCAAAATCCTATTATTTTTACTTATCTTAGTTCAAAATTGTCCTAAAAAAATTGAAAACGGCAAATATGTAGTTTATGATATTGTCGATCTATTGGCGTGAGTTTCAAATAAAAGTAATTTGTAAATCCTAAGGAGAATGTATGCTTGAATTTTAACAAATTGGTATGACTTTGGAAGCTGATATCATGAGTATAAGAAACAAAAATAGAAAATTTAAAACGACAAAAGAAATGTTGATATACTGAAGATTATTGCTGTATTTTTATTATAACTTTGTAGCTTTCAGATTATGAGTTTATAAGGTTATAAATACGGTCAATTACGGAATCTCCGGACGGAACGCCCTTAAGCAATTTTTGGTAATGAAAAAAACAAACTGCATGGTGCCCTCAAAAGATGCAGTTTATGAAACTATTAGTGATAGGTCCTTTCTTATGTTTTTATTACAGTTTCCTAAAAATAGCTCACGCTCTGAGGTTCTGTAACTTGTAAGAGTAACCTTTATATCATTTGCATAAATACTGCTAGAAGTATATCAACAATGACCGCACTGACTATTTAACCAAACGCATCCCAAAGGCGTTAACACCAATATTTACAATTCCTCCATCAGTTCTATGAACGTGACGTTTGTTTATTAATTCAGTCAGAAATATCTGAAGAAAATGCCGGGAAATTGCCGTTGAATGATAATTGTGTAACGTCAAACCATCGTCATCCATTGTGAGTCATTTAAAACGCCAAAAGAACATATTGGGTAAGTTCCTAAATTTAACCCAGTATACTGTCGCTGGTCATGACGTCAGTCGTTGATTCGTTCTGAAATATTCTGGCCAATGCTGTGACGCATATGACTTATATATACGTCAATATTGGGATGACATTATTGCAAATATTATACCAAGTAGAATTTACACGTGACACTTGTCTCACATATTTTATACTAGTACAATATAGCGTCGTGTTCAAGACGTCATAAGCGCTGGCGTATACTGGCCAGCACTCATGACGTCATAAGTACTGGCCATTACACTGGGTTATATTTCGGAACAGGCCATTAGTAAATGAGTAATTTTTCACCGTCATGTTATAATTCAATACACGTGTAGTGGCTGAGAACCCAGAGACATTGGAGCAGATGTGAAACTTCCAAATATTTGGTACACATCATTTGTTTGGCGGCACAGTCACGCACGAAGTTTAGTTAACTAATGATAATACCCAAATATAGACCACTCTTCGTACTAGACCGCCCAAAGTTAAGGTAAGTACCTAAAATAATGCCAATGTGTGCTTGAGTACACAAGGTAGCGAACGTATTAGAGTTTTCCAATTACTATTCTTAAGGTAGCTTTCTGATCCCCGCGGCACGCGACCTATATTCAATTATTCAAATAATACCACATTTTGAACTAATTACTAAGCTATAGGTTTCACTTTGGTCTACACCAGAGGTTCCCAAACTTATTTTGTCTACCGCCCACTTTAAGAAAAAATTATATTTTAGCGCCCCCATTGGTTCAATTTAAAATGCATCCCGATGAAATAAATCACCCTCCAAGCCTCTACATTTATTCTGTGTTCCACACTTCACACCTTCAGCGCCCACAAGGGGACGTTATCGCCCAGTTTGGGAAGGGCTGGTCTACACGCAACTACAAAGCAATGGCTGCTTCCATTGCTAGACCAATGTCTGGAACATAATATGGCCTAATTCATAAAATAGTATTTTATTTATACACAAGATTAAGATTTTTCATTTCCATTTTCAAAAGGTCAAATGGTACCAAAAACGGTACCCAAAATCCTGACTCCTTAACAAACGAAAAACTTTCGACTCACAAACGCAGCAAACCCATAACTTTTCATAATGAAACTCTATATTTAATGCTGTAACAACTTCTGACGTTAAAATATTTTGTAACATTCCAGTGTTTCTATGAAAATTTACTATCAAACAAGAAAATCTATACTAATATTATAAATGCGAAAGTATCTCTGTCTGTCTGTCTGTCTCGCTTTCACGCCAAAACTACTGAACCGATTGTAATGAAATTTTGTACACAGATAGTCTAAAGCCTGAGAAAGGACATAGGCTACTTTTTAACCGGAAAAGGGGGTTGTAAGGGGGTGAAAATGCGTAAATTTGTTCAAATTAAGTTAGTTCTAAAAATTCATAATAGATGGCGATAAGAGTCGCCTACATCGCGCTATCGCTTGCTCATGCGTCTTTCATTAAGAGGTGGGACCATGTTATGTCAGGTTTTTCGATTCTTTCGATTCTTATCACGTTGTCAAATAACTCACTACTCAGTACTTTTGTCTATGAATAATGCTTATGACGTAACCTTAAACCTTCCAATAATACATAGTTAATTGATAAAGCTAAAGTTGTGTAAAATATATAATAATAAGCTTTAAAATGTTGGTATAAATAAATAAATAAAAAATGAAATATTATGTGCACAGCTGTTTTGGGTAAGTAAGTATATTGATTTAAGGGGTACCAGGGTTTTATAAAGCTTTTAAATTTGACACCAATTTTGTTGACACCGCGCGCTATAAACTAAAGTCCACGCGGACGAAGTCGCGGGCAACAGCTAGTATTAAATATAAAGATCATGTGTGAAAACAATAAACAATCTATATCTTGAATATACTTACTATATCTTAGGAGATAACAAGATTTGGGATAACTGAGCTATATCTTATCAGAGTATCACTTATCAATCAGGAGACGCGACTTATTAGTTTAGTCTCCAACTAACCGACACTTTTCGTATGAAATAAGGAAAATATCTGTCGTCTCGAATGTAACATGAACACAATAAGGCACATTTACATGTGGAAACTCAATGGAGTGTTGTTCACAATTACTTAAAAAAATATTCCTTTAACCCATCATTCCCCAAGCGGCACCCGGCTGTCACATAAAAATTAAAAATCTATTGTGTCTGCGATTCCCACGATACAGGTATTAAATATTTTTGTACATGTTAAATTTTTTTAATATTTCTAATGTAAAATTTAAAATAAAATGTAAACATAACATAGGCAAACCATTTTCTTTGATTTTTTCATCCGACTTCAAAAAAGGACGAGGATTGTTTATGTTTCTTTTTAATGTTTGTTCGCGGATAACTTTTCCGTTTATTGATGATTATTTTATTGTTGGAGAGAGGATACTTCAAAGTATACTTTTAGAGATAAAAAAATCTATGTCTCGTCTCGTCGGATATGATAATGTTATGAAACCAATAGGGTTATTGGTTTCATAACATTATCATAGGATCTAAGTTTAAAACCTGTTAGATAATATAATCATTACAGCAAGTAACAATCTGCGACAAGATCACGGACTTCGTTAGCATTTACTGTTGCACTATCTGATCATATCAGTTCGATTTGTTAAAAAAAGGCTTACGTCTATTAATTGAAAAATATAGATATAAAGAAGATGTTGCTCGCGACTTCGTTGCGTTAAAGATGTGACAAGCACGTTTTCATTTACAACTAGCTGTCCCAGTGAACTTCGTGTCACTCGAAAACCTTCCCTGGACTTCAAGGATTATTTTAAGGCTAAAATTAGTAGAATCGGTTCAGCCGTTATCGAGTTATAGCGTTACTAACACAATTGGAATTTTTTATTTTAATATAGATTTTTATATGGCCTTTAAAAAGTGTTTAAGATGTTAATTTCTCTTAATGATTAAATAAATAATACTTCAAATTAATTATTATATTATAAGTCCTTTGCCCAGCAGTGGGAAACTACTGGCTAATAATAATAAATAATAATAATTAATTATATTATATTAGTGTTTGTTCGTCATCTGCTAAATGCAGCAAAGAAAACTCTTTAATTCCACGAAACGCTGCAAAACAGTAAATTAATTATGCAAGAGGTGTCAAAGTTTTTGAGAAACATGAGTGTGGGAAAGAACGTTGTTCGTGCTAATTAACCGACAGAGGCCGGTTAAAGTAACCAGCTAACCATCTAGTTAGCGTTAGTTATAAACAAATAAACATCGCATACTCCTAAATAAAACTTGCTCCTATTTTTTATATTGCTTAGTTAAATGTTAAAATGTATATTAGAAAAAGTTTGAACAATAAAAGTTATACAGGGTGTGACAAAACAAAGTGACAATAGTTTAGGGTGAGTCCCCTGTATAGAGTTCGCTGTGAAAGTAACAGCGCTGAAAAAATTACTTTTTTACTTTGGTATGGGTAAATTCATGACGTTGAGGCGCTTGTCTATATTCAAATAACAAAAGGAATACCTACATAATGTGACGGACGTCACGACGATGTGCAGACTTTAAATGCGTTGATATTTTAGAACAGGAAAATAGAATTGATAAGAAATATACCTAAAATCAAGTATCGCAAGATGTGTGACTTGTGAGTGCTAGTGATAGCTAGGACCGACTATCACGACTCTCATATGTCGATATCATTAGTCGAAATGAGATTCAAAATAAATTTTAAGGTAGAGTAAGAACTTATTCTAATCAATTAACCATAGTAATTACTATGGTTAATTGATTAGAATAAGTTCTTAATATAAATTCCTGAGATAAATCCCACAGAACACATTTAAAACATTTAAATCCGTCATAGGCTGGATTTATATGTAGCGGCAATAACCAGTGGTATATGCAGCGGAGATAATCATTGGTTAGGCGGCTACACAGCGAGAATACAGAGAATACATGTAAAGTTACAAACTACTGCTCGTGATGTGTGATGGTTTAGCGGCCGCTCGTTCACGCGAACGCATGTAAATCTAGCTAGATCGACTATAATTATTACGCAGCCACCTAGTACTTTTTTGGGTAAGCAGGTACCAAGTCCTACGTAACCAATAGTTTCCAAGGCACTAATCATGAGCTGGTTATTAATGAGCGCGCTATCAGTTCCGTGTAATCTCAGCTGCGCCGGCGCACCACAATTAGCGCGCACACGTCAAACAATTACTGACCTACTGGGAAATAATACTGGCTACTACTACTTTAGAGTATCGATTGCCTATAATGCTAGGGGCCTGATTACACCAACCCAGAAGAGTGGCGAGACATGTGCCCTCCGTGTAATCATGCCTTAACTTGAAGATATTTTGGAATATTTATTACGTATTCAATATTCATATAATGAATATTCATATAATAAATATTGAATATTATGTAGTCACAAAATCCCTTTCAGCTTTCAGATTAAAAAGCTGATATCTAAAAGTTGAGTTTTTGGAACTTTAACTGAATTTTTACTATTCCGGACAGGGTCACACATAACTCTCCTTAACTGAGATTTACTTTGCACAAACAACAATTAACTAACCAAATTACAAATAAGAAGTTACCGAATTTCCACAGGTCGGCAAACACGTAGTTAGGTTAACAAATAAAAGTTTGGTCTAAACTCTTGTTTGCTTTGCGCCGGCCAACGTCGGTTTACGCCGTGTTTTAATAAACATAAAACACTCAATATAATAATGAATATTCTTCGCATCCAAAAACATAAGAATAAATATTGCAATATTATAAAAATGTAATTTATACAAAAGATAGGCATAGGCATCCACAGATCTGCTCTGTGCTTTTGAATTGAAAAGAAAATCAATATCTTCTGTCTTGCTCAAATTTTATAAATAAGTTACGATTTATCCTTCGTTATCAATTATTTATTCACTCTGAAGCCTTTCTATTTCTGCTAAATAATAAAAAAAAAATGCTGCAATTCAAATTCCGAATGCAATTTGAAAATAGAACGCTACTCCGAAACTCGACACCCACCTTGTATTTCACCATTTCAGTGTATTTTCATGGTGCATTCATCATAGTGAAATGAACCAATAAATATTTAGTTCAGAGTAAACTATTGTTTTGCATCAGCTTAACAGATCGCAGTTATAGTTCGAACTTCGAAGACATTTTCTGAGACAAAACAGTTAACTATTAATAAATTATATCTATTACTCACCCAATTTCTGCACTTATCGGCGCCGAGCCGGTGTTTCTGAAAAAAAACGGATTTCATGAATCTCCCACTTGTTTTGTTTATGAAAAAATACTACATAATACACACATACTAATAACAGTAATAACTAATAAGCTAATAAACGAAATACTTAATATCTATGTTTTACGTCCTATTTTTAGCATTGTTTGTTTGGCTCTTTGCATAATTTGAATTTGGAAACGAGCTAACCAAAAAAGGGGATTCCCCTAACCATAAATTGTTTCGGAATTGTTGTTACATTGAAAAGAATCCGAGTCTTTGAACAATAGCTATGCGGATGCGGTCACGGAAAAAATATCACGAACTCTCAGAACCGATCTCATTGTTACTAGGTCAATTACATTTAATTTATTACATAACGGAAAATTGTTATGTAGGTAGTAACTAGTAGGTAGTAGGAGTCAGAAATTATGTCCGTACTTAGTACAGTCTATTACGTGTTATAGATAAGAACATTGCGTTCTACTCTCTTACCTCTAGTACAAAAACATAAGGACGGCTTTTATAGAAACTTTAGGCTGTTTTGGTGCGTGGCAAAAACTGGAATGATAATACAAAATGTCCCCTTTCGAACGGCCCTTACGTTTAAAGGCGTGATTATTATATACCATCCTCATCACCTTGATGACTGGCATGTCTTTCTGTCGCGCACTGTAAAACTCTGGAACGAACTATCACCAGCAGTATTTCCGGACCTATACGACCTGCAAACCTTCAAGAAGAGAGTGTATTCTCTCTTAAAAGGCCAGCAACGCACCTGCAGCTCTTCTGATGTTGCAACTTGCGAGTGTGCGCGACGTGAGCGACGGTAGTTGCTTTCCATCAGGTGACCCGTTTGCTCGTTTGCCCCCTTATTTAATAAAATAAAAAATCCCGTGATAATAATATTAAAATTATAATTATTGATAAATGGGCGTCCGGCGACTCCGTGGTCCGGCTAATCAAAAAGCAATTTTGTTTGGAAAACAACAGAAGTTCCGCGTATTTTCCAGTAGTTATAAAATTCCAAAACATGCTGTGTGATGTCTAAATGTACACGTAAAACATTTAGTATTATTCAGAATTAAACGTTAAACATGATTTAATTGCAACTACAGTAAAAACTCGATCATCCGGCCTTCACTTATACGAATTTGCGATTATCCGGACTACCATCGGAAGTAGATAGCTCTTACTAAACATTGATTTTCTGTGTCGTTTATAACAAACGCATAATTTTCTGTACTTACTGTGCAATATGCACGGAACGCGCTTTTTCACACATTCTATTAAGTACCGTATCCGGATTTTCGAATATCCGAATGTCTCACGAGTCGCGACAACAGGTGACGCCGCGTTAAATTAAAAAATCGTGTTGGATATAATATTTTAGATTGCTTGTTTTCTATGAGAGGCCGGCCGGCATCTCATAGAAAACAAGCAATGGAACAGCAAAAAATTGAAAGGGCGTAAGCGACAAAATGGTCTTTGTCGCGTAATTTACAAACCATAAATACATTTTATATAAGCTAATAATAATAGCCTTTTATTCCAAAACAAAGGGTTACGAGAGGTCCCTAAGTTCGGTGTGCCGTTTGACAAAGGGCTCCTCCAATTCCTTCCATTGTGTCCTGTCCCTTGCTACTCTCGACCAGAATGGTCCCGCTGTCTGTTTCAAGTCGTCTCCCATCTGACTTGACGATCCCTGCTTCTTTTGCCATCTCTTAGTTGCCAGAGAGTGACTTGCTTACTCCATTTGTTAATGTGGTGGCGTAGCATATGTCCAGCCCATCTCCATATCTATCCGGGTAAGAATGTCTGTGAGTTTTGTTCTTATTCTTATATCAACGTTCCTGATTCTGTCTTTGATTTTTAACCCTAGCATGCTTCTTTCCATAGCACGTTGGCATTTTGCTAACTTTTCCCTGTGATGGAGTGTTAATGACCAAGTTTCACAGCCTTAAGTAAGGACTGGTAGAATACTGGTCTCAAATGTTTTCTTTTTTATGTGAATGCTTAGATCCTTACTCTTTACTATTTCTTTCAGTGACCAGTATTTTCTCCATCCTTGTGCTATTCGCCTGTTTATTTTCTTTTCCATTTCGTCTGAAGGGGATATTATCTGTCCTAAGTAGATGTATTCTTTCACATATTTAATCTTGTTGCCATTTACCACAACGTCTAATTCCCTTGAGTTTGTCATTAACTTAGTTTTATTGGCATTGATTTCGAGACCAACTTCTCTACTTTTGTTTGCTAGGCTCTGCATAATTTGTTTTATAGCCGCTGGATTCTCTTCAAGAAGTACCAGATCATCTGCAAATCTTAAGTGGTTTAGGCGAACTCCATTAATGATCAGTCCCAGGTGGTCCCAGTTTAACTGTCTAATGATGTACTCGAGTACGGCGTTGAATAGCGTAGGGGAGAGAGGATCGCCTTGGCGTACGCCCCTTTCGATTGGGCATTCCCAATCGAAAGGATTCTCCTGTTGATTCTAGTCTGACACAGGCCTTACTAGATTTGTATATACTCTTTAGTATTTCTATATAGTTCCTCTGGACACCATGTTGCTCAAGGCTACGCCATATATATTGGTGCCTAAGGCTGTCGAATGCCTTTGAGTAATCTATAAACGCCAGGTATATTTATTTATTGTATTCGTTATACTTCTGTATCAACTGTTTTATTGTGTGAATGTGATCTATTGTGTTAAAATGTTTTCTGAATCCTGCCTGCTCTACGGGTTGGCTTTCGTTTAGTGTCAAAGATATTCTGTCCAGAATCACTTTAGCTAATACTTTTTAATATATGTTTGATATTAGAGAGATTGGCCTGTAGTTTCCAATCATGTCTCTTGGGCCTTTTTTATGCAGTAGAATTATGTGACACTCTGTCCACTCTTCAGGAATTTGCCTTGTTTGCAAGATTTCATTAAAAAGTTTTGTAAGTAGAGGACTGATTTCGTCTATAGTTCCCCTGAGCATTTCATTTGGTATCTTGTCAGGCCCTGGGGCTTTCTCGGGCTTTTGGGATTTTATTGCCTTGATTACCTCTGAGACAAGGATTTCTGGCACTTCATCTACTTTTTTTTTGTTTCATTTACTTCCGGGATTGTATCCAACCCTGAATCGAACTTATCAGAGAATAGTAGGCGATAATAATCCGTAGCTAATTTCTGTATGGAGAGTCGATTAGTTTTGTGAGTTTCATGTTGTTTTAGTTTCGGTATCCATTCTTTACCATGTTCGCTTAGTTGTTTCATAGCCTTTTTTGTTCCTCCTGTTTTTCTTATATTTTCTTCCAAAACTCTATTTCTTTTCTCTTTACGGTCTTTCCTCATGTTTTCCTTTATTTTCTTGCTAAGGTTTGAGATTTTTTGGCGTCTGTCTTTCTGCCCTTTATATGATAATAATATTCTTCTTTCGTCTAATAGCTCTAGTGTCTCTTTGCTAAAATAGCTTTCTTTGTTTTTTGGTTTACCGAACAGCATCTCTTTCAATTTGTTTTGTAATGTCATGTATTTTATCCCAGTTTCTGCGTCAGATGTTTCGATTTCGATTAGAGTTTCTGTTATGTGGGAATTAATAGAATGACAATGCGTATACCTCATGTTATTATTTACTAGGTTTTTCCTGGATCTCTTTGGTTGGTTTAGACTAAGGCAGCTTCTTACCATGCGGTGGTCTGTGTTAAAGTTGAGGTTTTTAACTATGTTGGTATCTGTGAACGCGTTTGCTTTGTTGGTTATAATAAAGTCAATTTCGGTTTTGTATTTTGCACCTGGGGAGGACCACGTCCATTTGCTATTAGGTTTTTTGTGAAAGCGTGAATTCATTAAAGTAAGATTATTTTCCATCATGAATTCTACTAGTTTCTGTCCATTTTTGCTTCTTTTGCCATGTCCAAACATTCCGATTATGGATTATTCTCAATTTTGCCTTTTCCCAACCTGCGCGTTGAAATCACCCATAATTATTATATTTTTGTTGTGATGCGGTTTTATTGCTTCTGAGATACTCTCGTAGAAATATTCTATGTCTGATTTCATCGCTTGTTCTGTTGGGGCGTATATTTGAAAGATGACCCAGTTTTCCTTGTACCCCGGAAATTTTAAATGGACTACCACAATTCTGTCAGAAACTCCATCAAATTCCATAATGTTCTTTTTTTAGTTTGGACTTCATAAGGAACCCTACTCCTTTTTACCCGGTGTATTCTCCTTTATGGAACATAATATAGTAATTTCTTTCTTCTCTCCCTTCTCCAGGCCTTCTCATCTCGCTGATGCCTATTATGTTCCAATTTATGTTTGATATGGCTATTTCTAGTTCTTTTAGGCTCTCTTCCGTTCTTAGTGTCCGGGTATTTAGTGTGCAGACGTGTATTTTCTCATAGTTCTTTTTCATTTGTTTTGTATGTATTGTTTTCTCTTTGTGCATAGATAGGTTTGCATTTGGGTTTCTCGAATCAGTAGTATAGTGTTTTGATTTAGATGGAGGGTGTTTGTCTTCTTCCCCCACGGTATAATTTGCTATAATTGTAGTTGTTGGGGTTGTTGGAGTCCGGATGTCGTATGTTAGTTTTTTGAGAGATTTGATAGTGAAGCTGATCTCCCGCGCTCTACATAGTTAAGAAGATTTGGTCTGTTTATTTCCTTTGCCACGGTTTTAGAAGAGGCGTTATTCATGTTTGTCGGTGTATTTTGGGTATGGCAAGCATTAACTTTCTTTTGTGAAGGTGTTTTCGGTGAGTGATTTATATAAGCAAATTAAAGTGTATGCTTTAACCAATCTATGTACAAATTTTGGAAGCTTAAATCACTCTCCTTTGTTGGAAAAATAGATTCCTTTTTTTACAGAGGTATTTTTGATTGATTATTCTGTATTGTAAAAGTTGACCAATCGTGTTAATATACTATGGGTAATTCAAAGACAAAGACATGATGAATACTGACAATGAATTTTAATTTCTTAGCTTACTATAGAGGGTGTAACAAAACAAAGTGACAATACTTGAGGGGTGTGTATGAGACTCCTGTATACTGAACTCTAGACACTCTACTGTGAACTCTAGACTCCTGTATAGAGTTCACTGTGAAAATAGCAGCGCGAAAAGAGTAACTTTTGTATGGGAAAATCCATGATGCTCGGGCGCTTGCCCATACAAATCACAAAAAAAATTTGCTAAACACCCTAAAGTATTATCACTTAATTTTGTTACACCCTGTATATAAATACGTTTGATATTGATGATTGGTCTACTAACATACTTGTTGAATGTTGACACAACTTATCTGCTCAATGCTCATACAAAATACGCCAAAAGCTTTACCACGTTTACAAGATTAGAGAAATATCGTGCGGTCAGTGATATAAAATACTAGATATGACACAAATTATATAGAATACAATATATTATTATAATGAAATAGAAAATAAGATTATGTAAATTAAATTAATATTAAGTAAGTATCATAGAAATAACCCATCAATCCCGGTAAGGACACCGATGACCGCGACAACAATAGAATAACAATAGATTTCCAAGAATCCACGATCGAAGGATAGGAAATATAGGAATAACTCTGTATGTTGGGTGTCGAAAAATATAAAATTATAATTATTTATAGACCGGTATGAATTAGCTGCGCGTGACATTAAAAAAAACATAACTTAATTTTTTTTACACTATAATATATTTTACTCTCTTAAGGGCTTCTAGGCCCGCAAGCTTGAAATGGGAATTGGATATTTTATAGAGACGATATTTTTAAAAGAAACAGGATGTCAAACTTTATAACAAACGCTGCGCCCGCGCCACAGCCGTGCTATTAGCTAATATTGTCACTACATAGCATACAATGTCTTATCACAATAATATTATGCTCGCTGTCACAACGAACCAACGATATTCGACTTGGAAAGAGGGGAGTATCAGGTACCTACACAAACATTTGCGATAAAACTTTTTAAGTTATGACTTATAAGTTATGACAGTTTATTTTGAACAGATTTTTTGGAATGCTCTACCGGCTTACACGTACCGTACTGTATTTTAAAATCAAATCACATTGTAAATAATATTTCTTTATATTATCCAAATAATATATTATGTAACTCAATGGTGACTGACTGACTGACTGACTGACATACTGATCTATTAGCGCACAGCCCAAACCACTGGATGGATCGGGCTGAAATTTGGCATGCAGGTAGATGTTATGACGTAGGCATCCGATAAGAAAGGATTTTGATCAATTCTACACCCAAGGGGTAAAATAGGGGATGAGTGTTTGTATGAAACTTTGTCAATTTTAAACTGATCGGGATGAGACTTTGATACCTAATTAATAATAATACTTCTTAAAACGCGAGCCAATCCGCAGATAAAAGCTAGTTATTGATAATTTTGTACCATAAGAGAATTATTTTTCATAATATGCTAATTACCTAAGAAATCTAGGTGGATTTTATCTCTATTTCATCAGGTTATCTCCTATAATATATGAAATCAATTTCTCTGATAATACAAATCTGAGAAATTAGCACCGTCATCAGTTGCGTAAGAGCCACTCGGGGAATCCCTAAGCTCTTTTCAAAGTACACTGAACTCTATTACGTCAGTTTAAGCAACTAATTCCCATATCCGGTACTAAAATCTGGCGAGACGAATGTGAATTAGCTTATAAACGGACTACTCGTATGAAATGAGTTCGACGGAGCGGAAGGATGTCGCTGTAAAAATTTAACCGCTTCCAGTTTACTTCGATCTTTATTTTAAACTAGCGACCCGCCCCGGCGTCGCACGGGTATAAAATATATAGCCACTAAAAAAATTATGCCTGCCTTCCTCAATAAATGGGCTATGTAACACTGAAAGAATTTTTCAAATCGGACCAGTAGTTCCTGAGATTAGCGCATACAAGTTAGCCCTTTCAAATAATTTCCCCCGTTTTTTCCACATTTTCCTCTATTTCTTCGCTCCTGTTAGTCTTAGCGTGATAAAATATAGCCTATAACCTTCCTCGATAAATGAGCTATCTAACACTGAAAGAATCATCAAAATCCGTTGCGTAGTTTTAAAGATTAAAGGGAACAAAGGGACATGAGGGAAAAAAAGCGACTTTGTTTTATAATAAGTATATATAGAATAGGTTGATTAAGACATTGAAATTGCTTTTTCCAGGAAACCCTAAGGCTTAGTTTACACTGCAACTTGACGTTGCAATGTGAACCTTTTTTTTATGCGCAGCGCGCGAAAACCAATCTACTACACCAGCGGTTCCCAACCTGGGGGTAATTACCAGGGCCATAGGGGTAACCGCTCTAAAAAGGTTGGGAACCACTGTACTACACTCTACAGGTAACTATAATTTGTTATCTACATAACTTTTACTTGTACCTTAGAGTTCACATTGCAATATGACGTGACGATATGAATTATGATGTTATGAATAAAAAATATAACATGAACCATTCAAAGCTTAACTAATTTATTCACTATACAAGAAGATATAGCGAGGTACAGACTTGCCATATAAGTTGAGCTGTTTATTCCAATTTTAAATACCTATTTATTATAATATATTTTAATATTTACTTGATATATCCATCGCCTTGTAACATTGCCGCACTACTTCAAAGACGAATATTAATTACTTAACTGTAATTAAATGAATATTTTGACATAAGCCCTAATAGCTGCCAAAATCTTCATTAATCCTTCGATCGTTGATTCTTGGAAATCTATTGTTATTGTATTGTGTCTCGCTCACCGGTGAGCTTATGGGGCTTGATGGATTAAAATGAAGTTTAGTCATCATAAAAATATGTGTCTGAAATCGTGCAGCCGTAAGGTATGTAGTTATTTCCGTCTCGTTGAAAAAACGGTTTGTAAAGTTGGATCCCTGTAAAACTTAGTTAATAACGGAGCTTACAAGCTTTATTTTCTCTTGAATGAAAAGAAGAAGCAGAAAAACTTGAATAGGTAAGCAAATAGCCGTGTTATGAAAATCAAATAATAATATTAAATTATTACGAGCTTAGAGTAGGTAAGGGACAAGGATGAAGCCCAACGAGCGTAATTTGTGAGTTGTGAGTCGCAGAATTTCGGCTGGCAGAAATTCTGCTGCATTCAGTTTCATACATAAGTCTGACTCCTGTTTGATTCACACGAGCGTAATTTTGTGAGTCATGATTTGTATGAAAACATAATATTTACGCGACCGAAATTCTGCGACTAGCCCGTTTGGCCTCCCTTTAGTTCACTTCGAACGGAGACGAAACTTGGCAGGACCATACAACGACATGGCGAATGTTAAAGCAATATCAAGTAGCGTGAATCGAGATTATGTATCGCCATATTATTATTGTGTTTTTCTTCTTCCATTAGAATCGTATCCTAATAAATTATATTAAGTATAATTTGAAATAATTCCCAGATACTCCGGTAAAATACATTTTCTGACGATCCGGATTATATTAACTGCGCCAAAAACTAGCATATTTTACATTTTGTGGTGTATTAAGCGTCTCCCAGACAGACGCGGCCTGCGGTGGCGGTGGCGGTCAGTCGGATGGCTTGGCCGCGTGGCCGCGTGTGTCTGTGTCGTTCCTAGAACTCTCAAGTCATCCAACTGACCGCCACCGCCACCGCCACCGCAGGCCGCGTCTGTCTGGAAGACGCTTTATCGTACTATCAGAGAAGTTAATTGATAGACAGATGGCAGACTCTTGTAATTTGATCACGTTTGGGAAACCCAGCCGATAGCCGACTCACTGAATTGACATAATCTGAATATCGTAATAATCAATTTCTTAGATGGTATAATTACATTAATATTAGTAAAGGTTGGTTAAGCACAGAATACTAATAGTAGTAAGTAGTAGAGTCATGCGGGTCAACTATGCGCATTTAAACTTTGATGCTTTAAAAAACTCAAATATTATTAGTACTTACTACAATGAAACAAAACTGTGTTCATTTTGTAAGAGTGTTTATTTGTCACCAACTTAAATATAACAATGGAATTTGCAATAGCTTATATTTTAAGAAACTTTAGAAAACAATAACCCTTCCATTTGCGCACTTTTACCCGAATGCGGTATGTGTACGCAGAACTTTGTATAAGTGTACACAACAACAAAATATATATATATTTTAATTTGTAACTACTTATGGTTACTTAAAGAAATCCACAAAATCGTCTTAAATCAAAATATGAGAACAATAATTTTCACTTAGAAATATTTAGTTACTTAGTCATACATGTAAATTGTAATACAAAAAAAAATGCCGTGTGCGGAGCTGGTGCACTGTTTTTGCCACCAGACTCCACAAATGCTTCATTTAATCCAAGATTCAGCTGTTGGTTCAGAATACTATTCGCCACATAAGGTAAAAGGCTTCTGCGCACACTTAACCCAAAGCATAGGAACAGGGTTATATGAATATCGTTAATTACTGCATCATCAGAATATCCTAAACACTGGCAAATAACAAACTTGATATTATGTTGCACTCGATAGCAAAAAGCTTATTTAGAAAAAAAAATACATGACTTCAAATGATTACGCATCAAAATTTGCAAAATATCGTAAATATTTGAGCAAAAATCTTCATTTGTCTGTCATTCCAAAATGGCGCGCGCGCAGCCGCTGGGACACGAGCGCTTCGCAGAGCGTCCTGTGGGTTATTGAAGAGAGGGGTTGCCGGTCCTTAGCGTCATAATATATTTTTCGAGATATTTACAATGCGCATACTTAGACGCTGCGCACACTTGACCCACATGACCATAACTAATATTGGATATATGTACATATCATATAATATTCTGTCGTTAAGGCCACAAAGCTTGGGGATGTTATAATTAATTTTATAATTTGTCAAAGGAAGCCATAAACAACGATTTTTACATTTACACAATCTGTTGACACCGTAAAATATTTAAATGGCTCAGTGTTTATTCACCTCATAACACCTAAAAGGTATAATTACATTAAGTATGTTGATTCAAGTAACGATTATTTACTGACCAGTGTGCTAATACACGTGATGTGTTAACTTAATTTAATAGCTATCGCGTGGGAGCCTGTTGATCGTGGTTTAGCCGGTTTCTAGGGTTTTTTGACAGGTGTCTATAAAAAGGCCAAAAAGTTGGCACCGGCTCATTGGCTTTTTTAGGCTAGGACTTCTAAGAGCTATGTGAAAATGCGAAGTGGGTAACTAACATTTTGTAACATAAGGGCAATTAAGTACGAATTTTTTCCCTTATAATTTGAATAAACCTTGTAACTTACCTACTTCATCATCTGGCTATATAATATAAAATCCACATTTTTTAATTCAATATTTTTTCTGGTCCTAAAGCTTCCAACAAATAAAAACCGGCCAAGTGCGAGTTGGACTCGCCCATGAAGGGTTCCGCAGCAGCAATAAGGTTTATTTCTATGAAATTAAAAGGTTTGAGATTTATTTTTATATTTCAGTTGATTAAATGAAAGTTAAATTAAGGTTTACCATTTATAACCTATAAAAAAACTGCTTGCTAGATCTCGTTCAAACAAATTTTCGTTTGTAGTTTTTATAATAATGAACATCATATATATTTTTTTAGAATTATCAATTATACTTTAGAAGTTACAGGGGGGGGAGTCACATTTTACCACTTTGGAAGGGTATCTCTCGAAAACTATTCAGGTTAGAAAAAAAGTTATTAGAAACCTCAATATAATTTTTGAAGACCTATCCATAGATACCCCACACGCATAGGTTAGATGATTTTTTTTTGTTTCAGTTGTACCTATGGGGACCCGTAATTTTTTTTATATTTTTTCCATTTTTATATCAAAATCTTAATGCGGTTCACAGACTACATCTACTTACCAAGTTTCAATGGTATAGCTCTTATAGTTTTGGAGAAAAGTGGCTGTGACATACGGACGGATAGACAGACAGACAGACATGACGAATCTATAAGGGTTCCGTTTTTTGCCATTTGGCTACGGAATCCTAAAAACTGTCATTTTCAAATTGTTAGTTACCCACTCCATTCACTTATGCCTTTAATTGCAAGTCCACGTGCCGGCTCGAGCTGAGATTACCTCGACGAGATTGTTATGTCTAGACAAAGGCAGACGAACACAAACATGGCCTGGAAATCCTGGAATTAAACCCTAAACTCTATTTGCCGTACTTTGGTTTTGACGTTTGGGGAGGCATCAAAAGACACCCATCATGCAATCGAAGGGTTAACACTACCCAGTAATCAGTATTACTTACATTTAAATTTGTTCTAAAGGATAGACAGGATTTGAATCTTGATCGAATGTTGCGAATGCCTAAAATTTAAATTGTTTTTTTATTTTGTTTAGTGAACCTGCAGTTGGTAACCCATTTGTGACTTACGTTACGAGCTAACTAACTGCCGTATGGAGAGAGGAATTTTAATGACTTAACTAACTAACCTAACCTAACCGTGATCAGAGTAAACAGAATGATAGAGTATGCCGACTTAGAACTGATGTAAATGTAAAAAAATTAAGTTTGACGTATTATGACAAAAGTCGTCGCTAGGTCGGGCTTACGCTTACCTACAAATTTAGTTGTTGTTTATATTTCGGCACATGCAAAGAAAACTGTCAGAATTCAATTTCAAAATCGTATTTTTAAAAATAAATTATACCAGCCAGCGCGCCAGCCTTTAACTTATAGGTATTGAAACCCGACGAATATGACTGATATTGAAACCTGTCCATTTCTTTGCAGTCGAACTACTGGTAGTTATGTCTATTGTGCCGTGATTGAGGTGATTGGCAATGAAGTGTCAGATATTCCTAGTCCATTCACTCCATTGTCAATCGCGGTTTATATAGAAAATGACAAGTTTTTTTTTGACAGGGAGACAATGACCATGCGCCACGTTTCGCCGAGTACAGTATATTATAATTAAATGAAGATTTTGACATAAGCCCCATACATTATCTGTCAAACTCATCAATAAATCGAAGTTTATCATTAGAGGTCTGAGTGCAGCCGTTAGAGTAGGTACTTAGCTGTGATTCCAAAGTACCTCATCGTTTATTATTCAAAATTTGAAACTTTCAACCGGGCCAAAGTACAGACTACAGAGGAGACAGGGACGCCTCCTCACATAATCGGCCAAATGTTGGGCATTACGTCTGCAAAGTTTACGAGCTATGATTGTACTAATAAGTTTAAAATTATCGCGATATAAAATATTTTCTACTACGAATTGGGCAGAGAATACATTTTTATTAAAATAACATTTTATGAACATTCAAAAAGCACAATAGAATAATGCGGGCGTTGTTTAGACAAAACAATGGTGACGTTTCGCACAATGCGAAGAGAATAATTTTTACTACACGTATGAAAATTAATGATGAATTTTCATTTGTCCATTTTCACAGAATTTAAAATATTCACCGCTATATTTTAATAAAGTGAATTGTATCATATTATTGAGAGAAATAGCAACAGGTAGAATATCTCATAAAGCCCGTTACACACATTGGACCAACCTTGGACCAGCATTGGGCTAACGCATTGAGCCAGCGCATTGGACCAATGCGACGTGCCGACTGCCGAATACCTATGGAATCTCGCTCCCAACTAAAAGGCTGAGTAGGCCTCATAGCTATTTGACCGAGCTTTGCTCGGTATTCGATAAAACACGAATAAAATGACATTTTTTTTAAATATTCCCAGCTATATACTGAATTTCATGAAAATCGTTGGAGCCGATCCCGAGATTTCAATTAATAATTATATTATAATAATATATATAAAATTCTCGTGTCACAATGTTAGTCCACGAACTCCTCCGAAACGGCTTTACTGATGTTTACCAAATTTTATATGCATATTCAGTAGGTCTGAGAATCGGCTACTCGGTACTTTATATATTGATAAGTGCATTTGTTGAATAAACAATAGTAAATTATTACAACCTGAGACTGACGGCGACCATTGTTTGTGCGACGGGATAGCGATCGACGTTGCCATGGTGACATACTTATTTAGTCAGTTCAATAAAATAATTGGCCCCGACACGCGAATAAAATGCGGAGTGCGGACTGAGATGACAGAATTGTCAAATTTACTGAAGTTATTTAAAACTACGCGACGATTCAGTAATAATTCTTATTTGCGTGTATCGGAACACAAACAATAAAAATTATTAAATTCTTCTAGTTTTTATTACTAACTAAATTGGAATCGAACCTTAATAGATATTATTTTTAGGGTTCCTAAAGGGTTAAAACGGGACTACTACATCTTGGCAAATTTTTGCTACTAGTAGCTGATGTCTGTAGGTACTCCATACAAATAGCATGTCATATTCTAAGCAGAAGCGATAGGAGCCGGAACTGCGAGGCAATCGTGTTGAAAATATGAATATTCATAATAGTGGCAGCGTGGTGGCACCGCAGACGGACGACTTTCAATAATTGATAATATTATCATATTGACGGTTATACAAATACAAATACTAATATCTTTATTGCAGACTACTAAGGTTATGTGTTGTATAGTTTTTTATTGAACAGTAAGCACTAAACTAATTATTAATGTGTTATTAATACATAATATACTTAACTTTTTTGTTTGATTTCGGTCATTCCTACAGCTACACTTTAAACGAGACAATTTCGTATAAAATATCATAGTTTCGGTAGCAGGAGTGTATTAATGAAATTTAATATTATGTAGTGAGATTTGGGTGAGAAAAAAACATGCTAAGTAGGTCCCTTAGGAAACTACTCTTTTTAAAGTATTCATGTTTGGCATTTTTTTAACTCAGAACAAAGTTCTTACTTAAACCGTTTAACAACAAACAGCTAGGTGATCTATCCAGAGGCGGCGCAAGGCGTGGGCGGTGTGGGCGACCGCCCACGGCCTCGCGGTCCTAGGGCTGCCTAGGGGCCTCGCGCCCCTTGGACAGCGCGTTTTTGAAGTGAAAACTTCTTTAGCGGCGTTGAGCACTTTTGTGGGATGGGTAAAAACTGTGAAACTCGCGTCAGATTCTCGTGCTGATCGAAAAACCGTAAGACGGTTGGAGAGTAGTGTTGTAACATCGAAATCGATTAATCGAACAATAGATTGTTTTTTTCGAAATTGCGATTTACGTTTAAAAAAACGATTTTTTTAAAATCGATTTTCATAAAAAATGGGTTAAAAAATTATGCACAACGTTAATAATCAAGTTTTCACTTCTGCCGGCACTCCCGGAGTGCAACCCGTCTTTTGTTAAGGATTCACGAGTATCAAAAAATATTTCAACAAAATCTGTCTTCTTGCATCATCCATCAGGTGACCTCGCAAAATATATTTTGCCCACATAAAATTGAGGGCTTGCGCCGCCACTGGATCTATCATACCCTGTTTATTGTTAAACGGTTTAAATAATGCTGAAAAACTTGTGTCATTTTAATAGGTATTGTTTATGTTGACTTTACCTAGGGCTATACCTTTGTCTTTAATATAAAGTGGCAAAATACTCTTAGCAATTTAACTCAAGTCTGTAAACATTAAACACTATCAGTGGTGCACCATGGTAGCAGTAACTATATTTATTACTCCATAATAATTAAAAGAGCTTTCTTCTAGAATCTAGGCTATTGTGGCGACTTTAAGAGCTATTTAACAGTGGCTTCAATGGCACAGTTAACTAGAGCATCCGAAAATATAAAAGGTTTGGCAGAATATATATTGTTATTGGTCAAATACAAGATAGTATAAAAAAATAAAAGTCTAGTTGGCGATGAAAATGTTATTACCTGGCGCATTGAGTTAATATACACTAGGAGAGAGCCTTATATCGGTGTATAAGCGTCAAAAGCGTGTAATGTTATGTCCGACTTACTCGGACATAACAAAGGAGTCGGTCTGCATATTTCATGTAATAAAAGTGTTAATAAAGGTTTTTAGTGAACATTTTGTGTTAGATATTGTTGAGTTTTGTGGTTCTGCTAAATAATAAACCATAAGAATGGCCAAAGAATGTCTCAAACACGTGGATTTAACATTAAATACGTAAGTTTTGAACAAGGTTTTTTGGGCTTTTCAATCGGTATTTTTGTAAGCTAAAAAGATAATTTATAAGTTTAATAATCCCTTAATCGTGCTATACATATAAGGCATTAGTGCTAAAAATGTCACATCAATTAATAATTTGTCTACAAAAATTGCATAGCTTTTTACGTGTGTTTACGGATTCTCATTACTTGAACTATAGTTTACCGATATCATGAATTAAATGACTTTCTTTTCTGTATAATAATGTGCTTCGAAATTATCGACAAATAGAAATATTCAAGAAAATAAACGCAAACTACTTGTATGAAAATAAGGCACAAAATGGCCACGCGATGACGGGCTAAGGATACATCTATATATATATTCTTAATCTGTGACCTGGCGCCATTTTTTGTATTTTTGAATTTCGAACAGTTATGGAACAGTTGTTCTTAGAAAACATTTTGGCATAATAATGTTATATTTTGAAACAGTGCAATTTAACTTTCAGAATCTTAAATTTAAATAATATTCCAAATAAGGAAAAAAACAAAGAAATTGGCAGTTCAAGAATTCAAAATACAGAAAGTGCTTTTACGAAATTACATCATTTTAATTTCAGATACAAGTAATAGAAAACGAACGATGGGTTGTTTGACCCAATTATAGTTTTGTAAGTCCTCATTATAATAAAATCACATTATTTTAATTGTTAAGTTATTGTTACAGAGCAGGTGGACGAAACTTTCCGAACAAAAAAAAATTGGGTTCCAAATTTAAACGTAGCTACTAAAGTAAATCGCATAATCTGTACAATTTTTAAGCACGGTCGACTGTGATTGGTTGATAAAAAAGACCATAGAGAATATAAACTACATGAGAAAAAAGAGGAAGATGAAGTTTAAAACTCAAGGTTCGAATTCCATTTTGTGAAAATTATTTATTACAAAAATACAAAAATTGTAAATTAAGTGGATTAATTATTGAAAAACGAAAGGTAAGCCATTGTAAAATGTAAATGTAACCGTAAATTGATAAATTGAAGCAAAACATAACGATATCATACCATGTTCTAATACAAAGTATGTCGTAGTATTATTTGCATAATTGTACAATAATTTAGAACTTAAACTATATTAATATGAAAAAGATAGATTATTATTTCATAGAAATTATTATAATGTATATCAGTATGCAGTTAATTTGGAAAATGATGAAATGTGTATCATGTGTATATTGTTTTATTGTAACAATACATAAGGTTATTAATTACTATACTTACTATAATTTATGTAAACTGTATGGAATATAAATGAAAAATGTTTCATTAATTTCAGATTTTTAGGTCCCTATACAGCTAGTTTGCAACATTTTAGTCTGCAAGCAATAGCTGTTAACTCGATCGCAGATTCTAGGAAATCTTTTGTTCTCGCGGTCGCATGCGACCGCTTGGGAACGAAAGCAGCAAAGAGATTCAATGCAAGGAGATTTTAGGAGAAGGAAGGTATGGGATTATGAGTGGTACGGCCACCAAGGAAAAATCCTCTGATCAAGTGAGGTGGTATGCAGCTGGCCTGAACTCGCGCCATAGATTTCAGCTGTCGTATACAGGGTGTAACAAAACAAAGTGTGTATGTATAAAGGTGCGATCCACTGGATCGGAATCGGAGCGCAGGTACGCAGTGGACGGATTTGTTGCTTTGTATGTATGGTACTGACTACTATGAACTGCACTAGAAGTACTGGAACATCATTCTGCGCCTGACAAGTATATGACGACACGTGGTGCCACCGTCCGCACCGTATGTCCCGATTCCAACCTGGTGGACGCGCAGCTTTAATCCCCTCCCTATATAGAGTTTACTGTATAAAGCGCTTATTCCACTTATCCTAGCTAGGTTCCTAGATCCTAAATCGTTTCCGATTTAGTCAAGACGTGGAACAACATTTAGAAGCTAGGATCCTAGCTAGGATCCTACCTAGGAACCTAGCTAGCCGCTAGGATAAGTGGAATAATGGCTTAAGCCAATCAAGTAGTTAGTAGAGTAGCATAGACAGCTATTCTATCATATTTATAAATAAAATACATAAAACTGTACTGTAATAATATTATAATATTTAATAATAGAAATCAACAAAAACTTGTGGATTAAATCTGTTTTATTGTTTAATTTACCTTATTAGCCTATTTATTTAGCCATGTACAATAATTTTTATTGAAATAAAACATTTATTTGAGCTCATTTCTTTTTATTTTTATTTTTTTTAATTTTTGGTATGTTTAGAGTGAAAGGTTTTGCACTTAAAATTTTGTCGTTTAGTTTTAAATTAAAAAAATAACGAATGTTTATTTTTTTTCTTCTAAGTCCGACCTCTTGTTACGTAGTATACAGTTTACATCCTCTTTGTTACAGAGTACAAAATGTTCAGAGGCTATGTGCCAGAGCAGTATTATGGATATCCCGAGCCGGGGGGATGCGAGGAGCACGGACGAGATATACAGAGACGCGAAGTCTTTTCTGCACGAATATTTTTCTTCAATACGCAGGTGAGTGGTTACACACATTATATGCACTTGCCCTGGAATAATATTAAAGTTTTCACCAAAGTGTAAATGTTGTGAAAATGTTATTGAGAAGTTTTATGGTATTTTTGAGATAAAGCTATGAGAGAAAAGTAACTGAATGAGTACAAAAATTGCCTACAATTGAAATTCTTTTTGTTATTACTTAGTAGGATTCATAATTATTTTAGCACTAGCTGTGCCCCGCGGTGTTACCCGCGGTTTATTAGGGAAAATAAATTGTGATATTTTCCCTCAGTAAAAAGTACCTAGCCTATGTGTTAATCCAGAGTAACAACTGACTCCATGCCGAATTTTATTTAAATCCCTCTAGCCGTTTGGATGTGAAGAAGTAACAAACTCACAAACTTTCACCTTTATAATATTATTGTGATTAGTGTGATATTCCATCATTCTAAGAACGCTTACGCACGTATTTATACCGTGAAAATTGATCTTCGTCAATGAACGTTAAAAAAGCGCCTGCGCTTGAAACGACATTCGACTTATGAGAATAGATCCCCGGCATTTTCGAAGCATTCAAAAATCGAACTTACATAAGACATTGAAAGTTCTGTTATTTCTGACCCCGTAGCAGAATAGACATAACTACCCCTTAGCCAACACCATGCCAACACCTTTTCTTTTATAGAATCGCCGATCAAAATGTATGGTATTGACATAAGAGTTCATTAATATGACGTTGACGTTCGACTCGTCTAATGTCAATGGGCATTGTCCGAAAAAAATCACATGTACTTTTTATATTTTTTATCGTTAAAATAGGGTATTTTAAGAATATAAATTAAATAATTTTGAAATTCATTGGCTAGTTTTTTCTCAATAAATTTTTAAAGTTTCGCTCTGACGTCATCATCGGCGGCCAATTGACCTCTGCAGTACGTTTTTTTTCCTTTCAATCTTATTTATAATGGTTGGTTCGTCAAATGCAAGTTCTCATTATGTGAAAGCTGATACGAGAAGCTTACCAAAATTTCGAAACGTAATGTTAGTCGAATTTATTGCTTATTTAACGCCATTGAAGGTCAAACTAAGGTTAAACATATTTGTTCAAAAATATAAGTAACTAATGGGTATTATTGTCGTTTATATACAGAAAAACGATCACTGACCTTATTCCTCGAAATGTTTTTGTAATGAGCAAAATTAAAAAAAAATGGACAATCCCCATTCCATACATTTTGATCGACTATTCTCTATCACAGATTAATAAAATTAGATTGTATAGTAACCATAAAGTTAATATACCTAGCGGAATAGAGAAACAAAGGCCTGAGCAAGCGAGATGCCACTATCAGTAACACCGCGTGGTAAAAAGAGACGTGTGATACATGACAGCAGCACTCTTTTTTTGACGTCCAGTCGGCACGTGCCGCACGTTGTCAATATAATCTCATAGAATTCATGTTCAATCATGCTTGTGTAAGTGTATACATACACATATTTTTCACACAGATGAAAACCAATTTTGGTTACGTTTGACAGCTCGAGATTGTTGCTCTATTCCGATAGGTATATTAACTTTAAGATATTAACTCAATGTTCTCTATAGAAGCGATAAAGAACTATTAGTCTTGGCTACAGGCTCTGTCTACTCTGGTTCTACCAACGTTTATCCTCTGAAAAAATAACTTAAATATAATTTTTAATTAGTGTATTATCCACAGACAAAACTCCGAAGCGCACATCTCCCGGCTGCAAGAGGTAGAACGGGAGCTGCGGGCGAGCGGCACCTACAACCTCAAGACCTGCGAGCTGGTCTTCGGAGCCAAGCTCGCCTGGAGGAACAGCACCAGGTGCATCGGCAGGATACAGTGGAAGAAACTGCAGGTAAATTAATACGTTAGCCGCGTACTGACCAAGCGCGCCGCCTCGCTGCCTCGCCCGAGCGTGCCGCGGCCGAGCCAAAAGTTGTCGGATTTTGGTCGATGCTCAAAGGCGCCTCGGACGTTTGCCGCGCACTAACACGTACTGACCGACCGAGCAAATGCGCGCGAGGCTGTCGCGGCGAGGCAGCTCGCCTGGTTAGTACGCGGCTAATAGAAAAAATGTATTTTACTGTTTTCTTTCTGAGGGTCAGTTCTCATTGTAACGTCGCAAGGCTTTGAGAATAATTTAAATTCATTTCAATTTGTTGAGATGGGTCATTTTGTTCATCAAGAGTATGCGTTATAGCGCAGTCAACAGCGAACGTGAGGCATGCCCGTGACGCGCGTTGAAATCATAGCGCTCGCTATGACACTGGGCGGGTGGATTTTGACGCATTCAATTATTGAATATGCCAAACGAAAGTAGAATAAAAAGAAGATGACGAACATTGAAGATGAAATTGCATAATGTGGACATAGCTAATAGCTTTGTCCACACTGTGCCTTTTTCTATTCGTCAAAGGCATGCGTTATAGCGCAGTCAATAGCGAACGTGAGGCATGCCCGCGACGCATGCCTTCTGACCGTCCAAAATTTTCACTTTGTTATTAAAAATGACAGTTGGCGTTGCGCTCTTATTTAATATGCCAAAACGAAAGTTGAATGAAAGATGATGACGAAAATTGAAGACGAAAGTGCATAATGTGGACATAGCTATAAAGTATTTTCTTGTGTATTAAATTATATAAAGTTCAGTTATAAAGTCTCATATAAAAGTGCATACCATTGCCCAGATGCAACTAGAAACGTTGCAATGTGAACTGACCTTCTAGTGGAGTTCCCAGAGCGTAAAAATCGTGCATACCTCCGATTTTTGCAATAGTGGATGAAAATTGAAAAGAAAAAAGGAATGTGTAGCTGATAACATAAATAATAAAGTTTACCTATTGAAAAGTTGTGCTTTTGATTTTTTAATTATTCTCTTCCACTTCAAGTAAGTACAAAAATTTTTTTTGGTAAACTTTGCAAGTTATAGTGTAAAAAAGAAAATGACACCCCAAAAACAAAAATCCATTCAATATTACAATTTTCGGAGGTTAAAACCTCTGGCGACTGCAGTATTCAGCCTAGATTATGGCTATTGGTTACGTCACGTGCTATCCCTACAGCCTATGTTTTCATACGTTTTCAGTTGCGATAGTCAACACAACTGTGGTGTTAGGCCGTTGTTGTGAAAGGTTCCATCATAATTGCAACTTAGTCTTTGGAGAAGGTTTTAGTTGGACTCATAACACACCAATGTTTCTAATCCGCTGCGGACGCGCAAAGCATTTCCCCATGAAAACCAACTTGGCTAGTGTGCCCAATCCGCTGCAGACGAGCAAATCATCTATACTAATATTATAAAGCGGAAGAGTATGTTAGTTTGTTTGTTTGTTTGAACGCGCTAATCTCAGGAACTACTGGTCCGATTTGAAAAATTCTTTCAGTGTTAGATAGCCCATTTACCGAGGAAGGCTATAGGCTATATTTTATTACGCTAAGACTAATAGGAGCGAAGAAGTAGAGGAAAATGTGGGAAAAACGGGGGAAAATTATTTGAACGGGCTTATTTGAACGCGCTAATCTCAGGAACTACTGGTCCGATTTGAAAAATTATTTCAGTGATAGATAGCCCATTTATCGAGAAAGGCTATAGGCTATATTTTATTACGCCACAAACAATAAGAGCGAAGAAATAGAGGAAAATGTGAAAAAAACCGGGGAAATTATATGAAAGGGCTTATTTGAAAGCGCTAATATCAAGAACTACTGGTCCGATTTGAAAAATTCTTTCAGTCTTAGATCATTTATCAAGGAAGGCTATATGCTATATTTTATTACGCTAAGAATAAGAGGAGCGAAGAAATAGAGGAAAACGTGGAAAATTATATGAAATTGCTTGTTATCTTAACTACTGGAGCTATTTTTATGTTATTTGGCAAACTTGAAGAATAGACCATGTGAAGGGACATAGGCTATTTTTGCGGAAAAATGTACGGTTGCATGAAATTCATAAATTACGCGGGCGAAGCCGCGCGGAACAGCTAGTTTCCATATAAAAACCAACTTGACCAATGTCCCCAATCCGACAAGTTTGCGCAAAGCATTCTCCCACAGCCAAGAGGAAGCTGCATCAAGGGGATCTTCTTATTCCGCAATTAATTACGGCTCTTAAGCGAGGCCGGGTGATGGGTCATTACTCCGTAAAAGCCTTTTTATAGCCCGAAAACACTAGCCTCCTGACCGTTCGCTACTTATACGCATACTCGTTGCACGCAACCCACCATAGCAGAGGCAATTATGAACACTATAATAGCCTTCTTCTTTTTAAAATGTTTCTTTCTATTTTTGAATTCTTCGAAATCAGCAATCGTCTAAAGGTATTTGTCGAGTTTTTCCTATAACGGAAAACACATAAGTACTAAGATGAATTAGGATAATAATAAATTATGAAAGGGGGTTTTGTTCCTGCTATGGAAAACATTATAATAATATGATGAAGCTTATATAAAGCTTCGCAAAGTTTATTACACTTTTTCCTTGTCTATTAATAGACCTAAAAATGATAAAAACTTGTTGACGAATTCTTATGTAAATCTAGTATAAGTATTTATCTACATTACATACACGCTACAGTGTTGCTGGATAAGTCGATCTTTTTCTTTTATTTGCAAAATCTCGTAATTTTACCTCATTAATATAACGAGAATTACATCAAGTAAGAATCATAAATATGCCATGCTTTTTTTACGGATTAATATAACGAGAATTACATTAAGTAAGAATCATAAGTATGCCATGCTTTTTATGGCGCTTTCGATATTTGTAACCCTCATGAAGGAGCAGTAAACTTTCTTCTTTCAGTTATTCTATTCTTTCTAGCTTTAGCTAAAATATTAACATTACACACACTATTAGTTAACCCTCTTGCTAATAAAAACGTACTTACACACTGTAACTGTGTACTACAGGTGTGTACAGGTACAAACTAATGGTTAAATAACCCTCCCGAAGGTCGGGTAAAAATGTTTTCTCCTTTTCTGTTACACTAGAAAAGTTAAGAAAAGAAGATAAAACATTGCAAAACTGCGACATCTGTACACACAATAAAGGGGGCAAACGTTTATCCAGGTATTCCACTGTCAAGAGGTGAGCACGGCGCGGGGCATGTTCGAGGCGCTGTGCGACCACATCAAGTACGCCACGAACCGCGGGAACATCCGGTGAGTCAATATTTGTTCAGACGTATTATCCTGAGCGAATCTGAGCACATTTGTATAGCGCTAGTGATGGGTTATTCATAATATTATGAATTATTATACTCGAGTGAGTATGTACAATTTATTCGATTTGACTAGGAATTTAGTTTGAAAGTAAATATATTAAATACGATTTATTTATTTATTTACAGTTAATTAAAACGGGTGACCACAATTACATTAATTAACCTAAAACTAACACATTAATAATACATGATTAAAATAATAACTTGACAAATGGACATTGATAGTAATTAAAAACTAATAATAATAATAACTTAACTAATAGACAACGGTAGAAGCTCTTTCATACTTTCCCTCGCAGAATTTCACACATACTTTCTTTATTTCCATCCACTTGTCAGCAAAAATGTCACACTCAGGGTTGGCAGACAGGAGAGCGTTGAGCAAGTCTAACCCACGACACAGTGGGGACTCGGCTCTCGCGACAGAATTACATATAGGTAGGGCAAATAATTTAGGCCGACGACAAGAGCGGTGCCTGCGGTATTTGTCGGGCACGAACAAACGACAAACGAGGGTGTGAAGGTCCGGACAGTCTATAATTCCACGAAGAGCTTTTAGAACGAGATCCACACCCCTCCTGACCTCTAGTGAGTGATATCCTAGGGTACCTAAAAGGAAGTTAGTGGGGTACATACCTATATACCCAGGACACACGAGGCTAGTTTTTCAAGCCAGGATAGCAAGCTAGTTTTTTACCAAACTGTCCTGGCTTGCTGACCTAGCTTGGAGCATGAGCTTACTAGCTTACAAATGAAGATAATTTTGTCCACAAGAAGCCAGAAGCTTTGGCTTGCTAGGCAACTTACACTAGCTTGCTATCCTGGCTTGAAAAACTAGCCTCGCGTGTGTCCCGGGCATTATGGATAATATCCATGAACTCTTTTGTACAGGAATCTCAGAAATGTTTTCTGTAGGTACTTTTTCGAGCATCAGTGTTGACGCATTTGTATGAGGGCTCCAAATACAGGCATCCGTTTCTAATTTACTGCGTACCAATGTGTTAAACAGTAACTTAATTACTTAATTACTTTACGATTATATTATGCCTATTGAAAACTAATTTAATAATTGTCTACCATGGGGTAAACATGTTTTAATCGAAATAATCGTTTTTAAATTATATATTAATTTATGGTTATTATAGGCTAAAGTGTTATTTTAGTTATTTTAATATATCGATTTTGAATTTAAATAAATTTATGCGTTCCAAGGCCATACTCCATACCAATTCTACTAATAAATCTTTTTTTTAAATACAGACCGTAATTTTAAAAGGTATTTTGTGATAAGTGCAGTGAGATGATAAATTGAGGAAAAGGGAGGCTTGATTTCGCCAACGTTAATATTTAAGGCAGCGATTAGATCAACATTATTAGAAATCCTTATAATTTATGTTAAACATTGGACTTTATTGAAATTGTTTTTCGTTTTTCAATAGGAATCGATGGAGTTTATACTTAAAACAAGCGGACCGTACTCCAAAATTTATTCGATTTTGTTTTCGAGTTTGATCCTCACCAGGAGGTGAGGATCAAACTCAGTTTATTCAGGACTAATTCAGGAGTAAAAAGAGGACTTTTTACTCCTGAATTAGTCCTGAATAAACTGAATTAACCTATCATGCCCCATAAGAGCACCGGTGATCGCGAAAACAATAGATTTTCCAGAATCCGCGATCGAAGGAATAAGATTGAAATCACGTCAAACTTCTCGATCTTGAATTAGTTGTGACACCGCAGTATTATGCGCTAGTGTTGATGATACTATCATACTGACATAGAGTTGATTCGATTCTCGGTAGTGTTCAGAGCACATTTTAGTACTCGCTCGACACTACGGTAAAAAATTCGATTCATAAACGCGACAGCCCATCACTAAAACTGACGTATCGTCTCAATTTTTTAAACGACCACTCGCGGCATTGTATTTTTCAAAAGCTATTTTTGCACAAGTAACAAATATTAACGCATTCATAACTTTATTTTATTGAGGTAAAACGTTTGTGACGGTAATGTGCTATTTTCTACGGATTAGAGCTCTGCCGACTTTTTACTATACCTAATATTATCTTTTCTTGCTAAAGACTTTGTTTATTGACCGACTTCTATTTGTTTGAACGCTCCAATCTCACGAATCACTAGACTGATTTTTATGTAATTTGCCACAGTTATAGAGTAGACCACGGGGAAGGGCATTTTTTTATCAAAAAAAATGTACGATTCCTGCGAAATTAGAGCATTAGAACCGCGCAAAACGGCAGTATCTTATGTATGTCGCAGTCATCTGATTTAATCTGCGATTCGATCGAATGACTAGCGCATTCATTAGCCGCGTACTGACCAAGCGAGCCGTTTAGCTGCCTCGCCCGAGCCAAAAGTTGTCGGTTTTTGGTCGATGCTCATAGGCACCTCGGACGTTTGCCGCGCACTAACACGTACTGACCGAGCAAATGCGCGCGAGGCTGCCGCGGCGAGGCGGCTCGCTTGGTCAGTACGGGGCTATTGAATAATAGCATTCAATTGAATGACTAAAGGACAACTCGTCAAGAAGTAGACTGTAACACTGTAACGTTTAACGTCTTGACTTAAAGTCATAAAGCGAAGTCGTTAAATGGGATGCTATAATTTTTTCAAGTAGCCGTTGACGGGGTAGTTATAGATAAATCCACGCTATCACATTATTTTATTAGTTATTACTTACTTATGACAAATAAAGAACTTTAATGTAAATGTAATTAATCGATAAAATATCAACACAGTGGTATCAGCTGCGCGAGCTGTTTGACGCCATATTTGTTTTAGTGACTATAGTAGCGCCGCAGTAGGAAGAAAATGAAATACGTTAATGGAATCAGGCGTTACTTTGCGGAAATCCATAGCTTAAAATTTAGTTTGTTATTATTTTTAGCAATATTCCGCGAAATAAACTTCCACCTTTAAGTAAATGAGTGAGTGCACGCATAGGCATGCGAACAGCACCTCCCTCCTCCCACACTGCCTATGCGTACACTCGCATGCAAGAACTTGCAAACACCACCACCACACAAGCAATATTGTTGGCAAATCCGTGCAAGGCCCTTCACCACCATGCAGGTTGAAAACCTCGACGCGCTTTTCGCTCCAACACCGGGGCATCCTCAGGATGTGACTCTACGAACAACGTCCGTCAATAATTTTAAAATGAAATACGTTCAATTACCTGACTTATTTCATGGCCGCTATCTTCAAAACGCTATGCTACTTGAAATCGCTAACTAGTTGAACCTTGAGGGACGATCGTTCAATCGACGTTCGGCCGGGTCATTCAATTGAATGGTGTCATTCAATGAATGCGCTAGTAATTCAATCGAATCGCAGATTGAACCAGATGACTGCGATATGTATAAGCATGGAGTACTAAATACAAACAACTTTGTTTTTACTCCGTAGGTATACGCCACTACAACCAAGTGCGATAATAACAACTTTATAAGCGGGTACAAGACCTCTAATTGTTTATTCATTCATTAATATTCTGCATAAAATTTTGATAAGCATATTACTTGATCTATTTACAATATTAAACTGCATAATATTATTACAATCTTTTAAGCCGTCGTACAGCGTACTCCTTGATAAAAATAAATAAATAATTATTCTTATATACTACGTTTCTCTATCTTTTGATGACTATAGTGCTCCATTGCTTTAAAATGAATGTGGACCGGGCGCTGCTGGTAAAAGAACTGTCAAACACATATTTTCAAAAATGACGTTTTTGTATGATACTAAGCGTTAGTTCCTTTTCTCGCCATGTTCATTTAAAGCCTTGTCGAACTGTATATGACAATGCTACTTTATATTATGTATAAATTGCCAGTTTCCTACGCCGGTTCTTCACGCCAGGTTCCTCCATGAACCGAAAATGTTACTTAGTAACGAATTTAGAAATAAAACATTTTTAATAAAATTTATTAATTGATCCATCCGTTATCGCAGGTCAGCAATCACGATATTCCGTCAGCGCACAGACGCCGCGGGCGCTCACGACTACCGCGTGTGGAACCCGCAGCTCATCAGCTACGCCGGCTACCGCGAGCCCGACGGCACCGTGCTGGGTGACCCGGCCCGGGTGGAGTTCACCGAGGTGAGTGTGATCACGTGGTCACTGTACTCCGGCAGCGAACGACTACCGCGTGTGGAACCCGTAGCTCATCAGCTATGGCGGCTACCGCGAGCCGGACGGCACCGTGCTGGGCGACCCGGGCCGGGTGGAGTTCACCGAGGTGAGTGTGATCACGTGGTCACTGTACTACGGCAGCGAACGACTACCGCGTGTGGAACCCGCAGCTCATCAGCTACGCCGGCTACCGCGAGCCGGACGGCACCGTGCTGGGTGACCCGGCCCGGGTGGAGTTCACCGAGGTGAGTGTGATCACGTGGTCACTGTACTCCGGCAGCGAACGACTACCGCGTGTGGAACCCGTAGCTCATCAGCTATGGCGGCTACCGCGAGCCGGACGGCACCGTGCTGGGCGACCCGGGCCGGGTGGAGTTCACCGAGGTGAGTGTGATCACGTGGTCACTGTACTACGGCAGCGAACGACTACCGCGTGTGGAACCCGCAGCTCATCAGCTACGCCGGCTACCGCGAGCCCGACGGCACCGTGCTGGGTGACCCGGCCCGGGTGGAGTTCACCGAGGTGAGTGTGATCACGTGGTCACTGTACTCCGGCAGCGAACGACTACCGCGTGTGGAACCCGTAGCTCATCAGCTATGGCGGCTACCGCGAGCCGGACGGCACCGTGCTGGGCGACCCGGGCCGGGTGGAGTTCACCGAGGTGAGTGTGATCACGTGGTCACTGTACTACGGCAGCGAACGACTACCGCGTGTGGAACCCGCAGCTCATCAGCTACGCCGGCTACCGCGAGCCCGACGGCACCGTGCTGGGTGACCCGGCCCGGGTGGAGTTCACCGAGGTGAGTGTGATCACGTGGTCACTGTACTCCGGCAGCGAACGACTACCGCGTGTGGAACCCGCAGCTCATCAGCTATGGCGGCTACCGCGAGCCGGACGGCACCGTGCTGGGCGACCCGGGCCGGGTGGAGTTCACCGAGGTGAGTGTGATCACGTGGTCACTGTACTACGGCAGCGAACGACTACCGCGTGTGGAACCCGCAGCTCATCAGCTAAGCCGGCTGCCGCGAGCCGGACGGCACCGTGCTGGGTGACCCGGCCCGGGTGGAGTTCACCGAGGTGAGTGTGATCACGTGGTCACTGTACTCCGGCAGCGAACGACTACCGCGTGTGGAACCCGCAGCTCATCAGCTATGGCGGCTACCGCGAGCCGGACGGCACCGTGCTGGGCGACCCGGGCCGGGTGGAGTTCACCGAGGTGAGTGTGATCACGTGGTCACTGTACTCCGGCAGCGAACGACTACCGCGTGTGGAACCCGCAGCTCATCAGCTACGCCGGCTACCGCGAGCCCGACGGCACCGTGCTGGGTGACCCGGCCCGGGTGGAGTTCACCGAGGTGAGTGTGATCACGTGGTCACTGTACTCCGGCAGCGAACGACTACCGCGTGTGGAACCCGCAGCTCATCAGCTATGGCGGCTACCGCGAGCCGGACGGCACCGTGCTGGGCGACCCGGCCCGGGTGGAGTTCACCGAGGTGAGTGTGATCACGTGGTCACTGTACTCTGGCAGCGAACGACTACCGCGTGTGGAACCCGCAGCTCATCAGCTATGCCGGCTACCGCGAGCCGGACGGCACCGTGCTGGGCGACCCGGCCCGGGTGGAGTTCACCGAGGAGAGTGTGATCACGTGGTCACTGTACTCCGGCAGCGAACGACTACCGCGTGTGGAACCCGCAGCTCATCAGCTATGCCGGCTACCGCGAGCCGGACGGCACCGTGCTGTGCGACCCGGCCCGGGTGGAGTTCACCGAGGTGAGTGTGATCACGTGGTCACCACCGCAGAGTGAGGACGATGCCGCGATGGTCACGAGATCATCGTTGACAACGTTCGAGTTCTCATCTCTAAAGTACTATTCTCTCTCAGGTTATAGCACGCGTGCACATTTATGAATGCACATTCAGCTTCATATCCGAAAATGGTTCGAATTTTGAGAACTAGGTACTCCAATAATTTAATTGTACACGCTCAAGCCATTACAAAGATCTAACACCAAAGATAGGTAAGGTTAATGTTGTAAAAGTTGTTTGAATCAAATTAAATAGTTTAAATAAAAACAGGTGAAAGAACTTCTCGAAGAAATGTAATTTACCATTTCCTGGGAAAGATTTCACACTGTTTAACTGAAAGAATTATCGAGTTTCACTCCAAGATCGAGTGCTTCTTGCTTTGCTGAACTTCAGTTTGTTATTTTTTAGGTTTTCAAACTTTTCTTGATTGCAGCTACTCGCGTTTTACTTTTGAAGATAAATCGGTCGCTTTTATAGACATTAAGATTTTAGTCGATTAGGAAGCTACTAATAATGACTAGCAATTTCCGTAGCAATTTTAATGGTAATACCACCCACTCGTAATACGAAATTTTATGACTCCTCATTCACAGCTCGTGCTGTTAGTCTGTGGAACAAATTACCCACATCTTTGAGACGTGCGCAGTCCTCGTACGTTTTTAAAAATGGCGTCAAGGAACATTTTTTGTCGCAAATAATCCATAATAACTGATTATTACCTGTATTGTGTTATTTATATTTATATTTATTTATGTTTGTATGTACATATATATTTTATTTGTATGTATTATTTTCTTAGTATGTATGTATGTATTTATAATATTATACTTATATATTTTTAAAAGTTACTCTTAGCTGTCTATGTAGTCACCTACCATCTATTATTACTGTTACTTTAAAGTTTTACAATAAAGGTTGCCTGGAAGAAATCGCTTGTAGCGATAAGGCCGCCTTTTGTACTTTTACTCTTAGTTGCTAAGTTTTGTTTTGTATGTCATGTTTGTTTTTGGTGCAATAAAGTGTTTTCATTCATTCATTCATTCAAGCTATTTTATTTGTTTCTTAAGTAATTAGAATTTAGTAAGATTTGAGTCAATTAGGAAGCTATTTTTTGTTTCTTTATAACTTGGCCCTGCATAGGCAAGTATGCAGAGTTACTTCTTATCAGTTACCTAGTGCCTATAGTACCTTACATAGTACGTATATAATACGTATGTAAAATTATGTTGGTAGCGCCTAAACCACAGGTCTGATTTTAATGAATAAGAGGTCAATAAATTCACAAATATTGTACTACTTGAAGTAAAAATAAATAGCCCCCGGAACAAAAGCTAAATATAACATACTAGCTGTCTTGGCAAACGTTTCTTTGCCATATTATATAAAATATATCGCCCGTATTATTTTATTGAATTAGTGAATAAATACTCGTAAGTATGTCACCATGGCAACGTCCATCGCTATCCCGTGACCCGCGTCGCATAAACAATGGTCGCTCTTTATAGACAAATAATTTGCAATAAAATAAAATTGCGACTATAATTAAAGATCTAAGCTATCCTATCTCTCAAGTTGGAAAAAAGCACACATTTAAAAAAATAAAAACATTAAAATCGGTTAAGTCGTTTAGGAATCCATCGCGGACAAACATCGTGACAGGAGATTTATATATATTAGGTTAGATATACCTCGGAAACTTATAACTTTGACTTCGGCTTAGAGCTGAAGATTTGGCCGAACATATTATGGACGAGATAAAAGCTTCGGTCACACACTTATAAATATTTACGTAACCTGGTTATATATATTTTTAATTTCAATCATTTTTGTAGGTGTGTATAAAGTTGGGTTGGAAGCCGCCTCGCACGGCGTGGGACATCCTGCCGATAGTCGTGTCGGCCGACGGCAAGGAGCCGGAGTACTTTGAAATACCACGCGAGATCATCATGGAAGTACACATGGAGCATCCTAAGTAAGCTACTTTTTGACGTGACAACGTCTTATAATTCGATATGGGCTGCGCGCACGAAAAAACATGACGCAATATGCGGCGTTACCTCGTTGTCACGTTCAACTATCGTCAGTAAACCGACTTTACAGACAACCGAGTTCGAGTCGAGTTTGAGTTTCACCTGATGGAAAGTAACTAGCGTCGCCCATGTGCACTCGCAATAACAGAAGAGCTGAAGGTGCGTTGCCGGCCTTTTAAGAGGGAACACGCTCTCTTCTTGAAGGTTTGCAGGTCGTATGTAGCGTAACTTGTCAAATGAACTTCTATTGAAAACGTTATGGTAAATTCAATAGCTATGGATTCACATAGATGCAAAAGCGTCATAAAACACTACATGGTTAGTTTTTGTTTATTTTATGACCCTTCCTAACCATAACGCTGCCATGGAGCTCGTCGAATTTAAAACACATGCCTCTATCTATTTTATTGGTGTTCAAATAAATTGTACAAAAACACAAAAGTGATAGCCGATTAATGTATGAATTTCTACGTAGGTACTATCAAATATTTTTTACTGATAGGCGGCTCAACGTAATAATTTTGTCGGTTTTTGTTAAGACCAGCCGACAGAATCTGTGGATCCGTAAAAATATTATGATCGATCGTCGAACATTAACTTAACACTGACTTAATATATAATATGCATCGTTTCTTGAATTCTTCATGACAACTCCAACTACCCTCTAACCCCTAGCTACCCTTGGTTCCGCGATCTGGGTCTGCGCTGGTACGCGCTGCCAGCGGTGTCCAACATGCGGCTGGACTGCGGCGGGCTGCAGTTCACCGCCACCGCCTTCAACGGCTGGTACATGGGCACAGAGATCGCCTGCCGGAACTTCTGTGACGCCAACCGGCTGGATATATTAGAGGTAAGAAAAGAAGAGTAAGTAACTGATTTAGTGTCTAAACATTCGGCATGATTCCGCCTGCAATGTACTTTAAATTACCGATGACTTCGTAGCCGATGACACACCATGCCGAAATTCCGTCGCGTTATACTCGTATTGTATGCGTTTGACATTGCTGACGTAATCATGCCGAAATTCGGCATAGTGTGTTTTGCACTTAGAACTAGCGCGCACTGCGACCTTTTGTTTCTGTATAAATTGACGCGTGATTATTTTACGTAGTGCTCGCTTGTTCTTAGTTACAAAAAACAAACTCATATTATTTTATCTTATTTTATTAATTTTCGGAAAACTTACGGCATGATAAATGCGAGCTTCATGTTATGTTACATGTGTTTAGAGTTTGGGTCAAATCACGTTACAACGTAATACGATTGAGCTTAGTAGGCCCGTCGATATCGACGTCAAATATTGCAAACGCGATTGTAATTACGATTTTGTTATAATGTTGTTAGGTCCCTTGAGAGTAACACCCAAATTTGCAACCCTGAAAACTCTGTGCTGTCAATGTTAATGTCAAATCCAAATCCGTTCAGTAGTTTTTGCGTCTTTATCTCATAAATCGTGATAGCTAGAGAGTTGAAATTTTCACAGGTGATGTATTTCTATTTCCGCTATAACAACAAATACTAAAAACCAGAATACAATATATATTAAGGGGGCTCCCATACAAAAAACGTGATTTTTTTGCTGGTTTTTGTAGATAATGTTTCGGTGGCTGTTTCTCATGAACCGTAATAGTTAGATAGTTTAAATTTTCACAGATGATGTAGGTATGTCTATTGCCGCTATAACAACAAATACAAAAAACTGGCCAAGTGCGAGTCGGACAACAGATATGATTTTTTTGTCATTTTTATAAATGATGGTACGGAACCCTTCGTGCGCGAGTCCGTCTCGCACTTGGCCGTGTTTTCTGAAGGTGGAGGCGAGTCGGCACTAGGCATATTATGGTGTTGGATTGTCCTTATCCTCGTCCTCGGCATCCAAAACGATAGGGATGGCGTTGTTGCAAATTCGACCGTGGCAAAAGGAACATAAGATAGAACGCTTGAGCCTGGCTTTTCTGCAAGTGCACGAACCTGTAAGCAACCTTTCTTGCATTGGCAAGCCATCATTTTAAGCAGGGTCTGAGGAGCGGACTCTGCGCACATTGTGACAGGCATTAGACCTTGTTCGCTGGTCTCCCATCCCCAATCACACGGGTTCTTTTCAACCCCTAACCATTTTGTAGTTGGTGGTAAGTCCTCCACGAATGATATTTTGCAGCATCTGTAGTTGGAGGGAGGCGAGCAAGGTTCACTTTGGCCGTTACTACTGATTTGACAAATGCTATCGCAAAGTATTCAGTGTCCCGGCTCATCTCCTCCGTAGAGCTTCATCAAGAACTTCTCGCCAGCATTTCCTACGTCTTTCTTGTTAGAGTTTGGGTCAGGGTAAAAGTTGGTAAGATATATCCAGTCGGGGTTTTTTTGAGGATGTTGCACTTCTTTATCTTGCCTTGCCAGAAAAGGGCAGAGGTAGTGTCACACCCGCTGATGGCTTGCAGAAATAACACCATCCTACGTGGAATCTGCATTTCTCCACAAGCGAACGAATTTTCTGGGTATTGGATGCAGTCTTATCCACCTCTACTGCTTTTCTGAAAGTACACATGAGACAAGAGACAACTGAAACAAGAGCTGTTACATGGGAAATTCTGTAATTTCACAGTTTTCCTAGCACTGCGGGAGAATTGCCCATCTTTGATTAGCTGTATCTTCGCAACCAAAAGACACAGAGTGTTCTAGTTTCACTAAAACTGTAGATTTTTTTATTTTATTTTAATTAAAGTTCTAACGAACGTACTTGAAAAACTCTTCGATAAGGTAGATTTTTATAACAAACTGAAATATGTGCCAAATTTTCGCAGTTTTTCGAGCACCGTGGCGGCAGCACAGGGTTTTCAGGGTTGCAAACTTGGGTGTTAACTACTCTCAAAGGACCCAACAACATATATCAAAATCGTAATTACAATCGCGTTTGCAATGTTTAATTTTTTTTATGTCGATATAGACGGGCCTATATAGCGCAGTACCTATATTGATTTTCTTATACCTACTACTATAAAGTTAATCTATAATCTATAAGTATTCATAACGCTGAAATTAAGTAATATCATAGACGAATTTTAATAACTTGAAAGAGAAGCAATGTCATACTCAAAAACTTACTTTACGTTCCAAAAAGACTGGTGGTATAAAAAACTAATCCCCCACCCACGGTACTATATTTTTCCGTGCTTAAAGTAGCTAATATTATGTTAATTGTGCACACGCGGTTAAGGCTACAAACTGTGCTGCTAATCTGTTTTGCATTTCCGACATAATACTCCCGCTAAACTAAAAGAATTTCCGTGAAAGAATTTTCAAATTTTGTGCAGCAATTTCGAAGCTATTTCGAAAAGTTTTCAACAGTTTCGACGATGGCCAATTCGCTATTAACTAGAGTGATCGAGAGTATGTTTTTTCAGAGCGTCGCTATGAAAATGGGTCTGGACACGAACTCATACGTGTCCTTGTGGAAAGACAAAGCACTGGTGGAAGTGAATATAGCGGTACTGCACAGTTTCCATAGAGACAACGTGTCTATAGTCGACCACCACTCCGCCTCAGAACAGTTTATGAAACATCTGGACAACGAAAGTAGAAGCAGGTAATTAAAAAAATATGTGGACACTGCAGTGTTTGTTTTTTAAATTTCGAACTCCCTAAAAGTTGCTAGGGTGACTGTGATGCAATATATTGCGGACACGTCCGATTTTTATACGCCAATTAAATTGATTCTGTCACTTACAAGTCACGCGCGACTGCCGAGACGATGACAGCTGACAGGATACGAGACACCGAACATCTACTATATTGACAGTTAATTTATTTGACAACGTATCGATTCACAAATCAAAACCTTATCTAATAGCGCGTATAATATTATTGCATTACGATTGTAGAATTCTCTATATTTTATGTTTATTTATGAAAACGAGTGGTTTAGAAATAATATTTACACAACTTACATAGGTATTTTCTAATACAGTTATTTTTATCTGGTATATGACTTTTCAACCGTATCAGACAACAACAAGAACCTTTAATCATAATAATAATTAATGGTTGACATTATTGTCGGATTCGGATACTCTTTAATAATTATTATTATTATTAAATAGTAAGTATAGAAAGATAAGAGAATCAAAAACATTTGGTTCCGTATACACTCGATTTAACGCCATAAATAATAAAATAACGCGAATACGTCTTCAGAGAAACATCAGACTGTTATAGCTGTAGTGTTAAGAATTGATTGAAACTTGAAAGCTCCCTCTTCAAAGTGCATATTGTGTTACTCGCTCACTTGTTACGTATGATTCTACAAACAAAAGGAGATTATTTTCCTGACATAACTTAAACAGAGAGAATTTGTAATAATTCAGAGGATTGTGATAAATTGCTCCAAATAAGGGAAAATGGAATTACAACAACGACTTTAGCATGCTTGTAATAACAATACTGTTGCCAATAAATTCGTTAGAACATAACTTAGTTTAGTGTAAGAAATCGTACATTTTGCAGTCATGAAAACAATTTTCCGAGACGTAAAGTTTATTTACACCAATTTTTTTTTTCTAAGTAGGCTTAGTAAAGAGACAAAACCTCTATTATAATAAGTGTGTAGATATCAACTACGATAACATGGCGCGCCCCTCCAAAATTCAAAACGTTTGAAATGCGTTGTCAAAACGTTTAAAGTGCATTGTCTTGCGCGGTAGGCTAGTAATTATGATTAGTTGACCAACAAATCTTGGTAATAAGTGACATTAACTGAAATGTTACGTGTACTGGTATGTGTACTGTGATTGGTTGAATACTTTCTACATACAAACTCTTTCATAAGGATGTGACTACTCACATTGAAACAGTAATTTGAAGGGGCGCGCCATGTTATCTTAGTTGATCTCTAATAAAAATATTTATTTTAGAGGAGGCTGTCCGTCCGACTGGATTTGGATAGTCCCACCGATGTCGTCCTCCCTGACCGCTGTGTTTCATCAGGAAATGGCTCTGTATTACATCAAGCCGTCCTATGATTACCAAGTAAGTAAACTTGGTCCTTTTTGAAATTACTCGACTTTCAATAAATAGTATTTTTCAAAGTCCAATTTGTTAACCCTAATGATTTATCACTTATCAGTTTCTATTTTTCGAAGCCAATTCTCGTACTTTCGATTTTTGTTCAGTATTAGCTTTAGTGTCTAAACACACAAGGCGAAGTTACGCGGCGTAAATTCCGCATGATTACGCCTGCAATGTATTTTAAATTACCGATGACACACTATTCCGTCGCGTTCCGTCCGTATTTTGTATGCGTTTGACATTGCGGACGTAATCATGCGGAATTTACGCCGCGTAACTTCGGCCTAGTATGTTTAGACATTTACAGATCTTTTATTATGATTCAAAGAAATGCATGAAATTTCAGCCCTAAAAAATCACAAAAATACATATACGTAAAAACAATAACCACCTTATAATTTATTTAAAAGTCGCTAAAAAGCATAACAATTCCAGGAGCCAGCGTGGAAGACGCACCAGTGGAAAACGGAGGGCGAAAAGCCGCGGCACCGGAAGTTTCACTTCAAGCAGATCGCACGCGCAGTCAAGTTCACGTCAAAACTCTTCAGCCAGGCGCTGTCCAAGAGGATCAAGGCCACGATACTGTACGCTACGGAGACCGGCAAGTCAGAGCAGTATGCGAAGGAATTGGGCAGTATTTTCGGACACGTGTTCAACGCTCAGGTGAGCCCTAATATTGTTATGAAGTGAGTACACGTTTTGAAACTGTGCGGATAAATATTAATTGTTTCAACTATAGAGCTAGTAATTTTATGGCTAAGCGACAGCTGCAAGTATTATCAGATTTAATTGCGATGTTATGGCGCGGCCTTTTGAAGTTGCATTATGTAACAGTTTAAAAACGTACAAAATGCACAAAAATCTATACGGGCTGATTCTATTATTTTGATGAGATATTAATGAGGTATCGTTCCTTTTCCTAACATGACTGGATTAAACAGCAAAATAGTGCTCTCAAAGGGACTTTTTGACGTATTTTTACTAATTATTTTTTAAAAAAACTAAAAAAGGTTTGGCCAATTAGAACGCATTTTTGTTGCTTAGACATCAGAATACTACTTTAAAGGTTTAAAGGAAGCTGACTGGATCGAAAAAGGAACGTAGCTGAATAAGAATTAACGTAACATTTAAATTGTAGAATTTGTGTACGATAGTACGAAGCGAGATAGAATAAACAAGATCAACATAAATGACAGAAATGCTATCAAATCCTTAAAGGTCTTAATTGATGGTCACCGTAGTTGTGCAGGCGAATGTAATTTACAAAATACAGAGGAAGCTCGTTCCAAATCTCGTCTAATGCTGGAGGTGTTGTACCTCCCGTATTTATTACTGAAATTTATGGTTCGGTATTTTGTGCGATCGTGTATCATGCGCCAGACTGTCACGGACACTAGTTGAATGACAATGTATATTTCAATAAACTGATGAAAACTTTTCCGATACTGAAAGTCTTGAAACGTAAGATAATAAGGACCATTACTCTATGATAGAATCAAATAGATCATCAAAATCGTAGGATACTTTTATTTTATGCCTTATAAAATTGAGTATTTTTCAATCATGGTCATAAAAATAACTTTATATCTTATGTCCTTATAGTTTGCAAGACTGTGGTTAATTTTGTCTTTAATATATTTTCATATTAAAAGAATAACGTGCATTGATTTTTATCCATATATTTTTTAAATTATCCATATCTATACTTATTATAAAACAAAGTCGCTTTTTTTCCCTCATGTCCCTTTGTTCCCTTTAATCTTTAAAACTACGCAACCGATTTTGATGATTCTTTCAGTGTTAGATAGCCCATTTATCAAGGAAGGTAATAGGCTATATTTTACCACGCTAAGATTAATAGAAGCGAAGAAATAGAGGAAAGTGTGGAAAAAACGGGGAAAATTATTTGAAAAGGCTAAATTGAACGCGTTAATCTCAGGAACTACTGGTCCGATTTGAAAAATTATTTCAGTGTTAGATAGCCCATTTATTGAGGATGGCTATAGGCTATATTTTATCACGCTAAGACTAATAGGAGAATGTAGAAAAAATTGGGGAAATTATATAAAAATCTCGCGAACTACTGGAGCAATTTTTATATTATTTGGCACAGATAAGAAATAGACCACATGAAGGATCGTGATAGGCTATCAATTTTAATCATTTTTCAGTGGGTTTTATACCCGTGGTCGCACGGGGCGGGTCGCTAGTATTTTTTAAACTAATTAACGAATTTTAATGCAGTCAATTTTAATACAGTGCGAAGCTGGGTCAGGTCGCTAGCTTTTTTTAAATGTAGGCAAGTGTTTAATAAAATTTAGATTTTGGAATTAATGTAATTTTTGTGTTCATCAGGTGTTCTGTATGTCGGACTACGACTTCTTCTCCATCGAGCACGAGACCCTGCTTCTCGTCGTCACCTCCACCTTCGGCAACGGGGAGCCACCGGCGAATGGAGTGGTACTTTTTATTTCGTTAGCGTGAAACAGAAGCCCTTATTCTACTCTACTAAACACTATAATATGACTGTCTTAATACCTTCTAGGTATGACATTTTAAAATTTTAAGTGCCTTTCTATCACGATTAAAGAGATACATCCCGGGGAGAAATTCAGATATTATTAGTGTCCGACTGAAGCTTCGCCTTTGGCCGGAAATTGTGATGGATTCGGTTTAGGCTTTGGTCGCAAACGGTCGGAAATCGGAATCTGATTTTCTGTTTATCAACGCTCACCAGGCCCACTAAAACGTGCATAACAACGCAGTTAAAATTCATAATTGGTGTTAAGTTAGTCATGCTGTAGGTAATCCTAATTATTTAAACGCTTTCAAACATTTTCCTTATTTATTTAGGTGACTCTAATTACCTATAAATTCCTAGTAAAGAAGGAAAATGATGTTTATTCATCATTAACACTTGGCTGTGTTTCATCACGCCTGTGTGAAAAGTTACACTTTATGAATCATTTTAATAATTAGATGGATACTTATTTTAAATTATTATTAAATTGGATTACTACGCGATAATATAATGACGTAGTTGCAACTTGCAAGACTAATAATAAATTTATTTTTATATTTTTTAGGATTTTGCAAATCATCTATACCAAATGCTGTACAGCGAAAGAAAGAACCAAGATGAACAAAATGATAGTGCAGGGTAAGTTTACTATTAATATCCATTATATTATTTTAATTGATTTTAAAAGTTAAAAACTACCTTAAATGTAGTCTGTGCAATATATTTAAGATAATTATGATTTATGAGATAAAAAATGCAACAACGACATGATTTAAATTCAAGGCCAAAGTTATTATTTAAATACATCGCGTATGGTATGAGTTATAGGCCAGTCATTAAAGCCAAAACCCGAAAGAAATTAGTAACTTGATAAAATTTTACGGGGTTGTTAAAGAAGGTAAAATAACTTACCGTGTGATTTTGCAGCGTTCTGGGGTGTACGGAAAGGGTTGAAAAGGGGTGAAAAAGGTTTTTTGTTAATAACATTGCGTAAAAAATTAGTAACACGCTGCAAATTTGGAATTTGGTTGTTTTTACCGTTAAGTAACGTGTATTAAATTTGCAGCGTTTTGCAATACACGGAACATTGTTTATTATTAAAAAACAATAAAATTTGTTAATAACAGGGGTAAAAAAATTGTAACACGCTGCAAATTTGGAATTATGTTGTTCTGTTAAATTTGCAGCGTTTTGCAACATTATAAATTTTCAGCGTGTTACTACATTTTTTACCCTCGTTATTAACAAATTTTATTGTTTTTTAATAATAAACAATGTTCCGTATGTTGCAAAACGCTGCAAATTTAATACACGTTAGAAAACGGTAAGAAAAACCTAATTCCAAATTTGCAGCGTGTTACTAATTTTTTTACCCCTGTTATTAACAAATTTTATTGTTTTTTAATAATAAACAATGTTCCGTATGTTGCAAAATGCTGCAAATTTAATACACGTTACAAAACAGCAAGAACAACCTAATTCCAAATTTGCAGCGTGTTAAAAATTTTTTACGCAATGTTATTAACAAAAAACCTTTTTCACCCCTTTTTAACCCTTTCCGTACACCCCAGAACGCTGCAAAATCACACGGTAAGTTATTTTACCTTCTTTAACAACCCCCTAAAATTTTATCAAGTTACTAATTTCTTTCGGGTTTTGGCTTTGATGACTGGCCTATTATGACAATCGACTGTGATTTGACACTGCATAATTTAAAAGATGTGCCAAAAATTGTTGTCAGTAATTTAAATTTTTAGCTGCTTTGTCAGCGTCTTCGGTAGTATAGTGGTCAGTATCCCCGCCTGTCACGCGGGAGACCGGGGTTCGATTCCCCGCCGGAGAGAATTTTTTGTTGAACTATAATAACATCGTGGATTACTCTTTAAGAATACCTAGAATAATAATATTTTAATATGAAATATTTTTGATCCAAAAAAATAGTAGATATTTTCTACTATTTTCTAGGATCTACTAAATTATTTTTAATAAACAATAATCTTAATTTAAACGAAAAAGAAGTAACTGTAGCATTTTAATAATATTTATGAACAGGATAACAAAACTACCGACGCCAAAGACGCTGATGCGGACAACGAGTATAATGACACCGAGCATCGAGTACAAGAGGCAGCTATCGAGGATGGAGTCCAACAAAGTTGGCAACTTCGTGGAGTTCAAGCGGCAGCTCACGAGATTGGAGTCCAATAAAAGTAAGAAGAGCTATTATCAGCTAAACCTAACTGGCCCGCTTGATAGTAAAACAATCCATACCGTGTCTACAAAATATGTTATTATTACAAAATATTTTGCCCCTCTCTGTCAAAACACTTTACTTACGTTTCAAAAAAGGATTATTGTATTACTTTAACGTCTGTAAATGGTTATAGGACATTAGTTATATTTTATTATTAATAAAATAAATCAGCATTAAATAACATTACAATAAAATATACAAAATGCTGGAAAATACTTATGGAATTCAAAGCTAACTTGCGCAATTCTGGATCATTGCTATTAAGAATATAAAAGGATCAACGAATTGACAAATATCTTTTACCCAAACTGCAGCAAGAAGGCCTAAAATTATTTAACAAAAATATAATTTTCTAGGTAGCATTGCTGGAACCTCATCGGTAGAAAATATTGGACCACTCAGCAACGTGTGCTATTCAGTGTTCGCTCTAGGCTCAAGCGCGTATCCTAAATTCTGCAACTTCGGTAAAACAATCGACAGAGTTCTAGAAGATTTGGGCGGAGAGAGGCTACTAGATGTTAGTTGTGGAGACGAAATGTGTGGGCTTGAACAACAGTTCAGAACATGGGCCTCGGATATATTCCATGTAAGTAAAATATTAAATACATAAATTATACCAGTAATAAATAAATTTCACAAATTTTTGACAAATCCCCACACTAGGCAACTATAGGAACTAGCCTGGGGCTTCTTTGGGGCCAATCAAGAATTTTGGTCATTTAATTTTCAGACTTCTAGTTCTTGTTAATTATCATCTGATAATTTCCAGGTAGCATGTGAAACGTTCTGCTTAGATGAAAACGATATGGTAAAGGATGCTAAGAAGGAATTCAGTAAGATACCACTCACAGAAGAAACTGTAAGATTCGGAAGAGCAGACAATGTACCAACAATAAAAACTGCGTTGGAAAACGCATTCAAGAAGCAACTCATCTCTTGTACTGTGAAAGAAAATAAGAATTTAGGTGATGTTACGGCAGATCGGGCAACGGTGTTTCTTGATTTAGAAGCAAATGTAAGTTCAGAAATAAAAGTTAATTTGAAAACAGGTATTTAAAAATATAAAAATATTTGAGACGTGTAGACGTAATAAAAAGAATAAGGGAATAACAATCTTCTTTTTAGGTAAAACTAAAATATGAACCAGGCGATCATGTAGGGGTCATGGCTTGCAACCGGAAGGAAATAGTCGACGAAGTTCTAAGCAGACTCAAAGGCATCGACAACTACGACAAACCGCTACAACTGCAATTGATGAAGGAAACTCTTACGCCAACTGGTAATTAATATTCACATTATTTTTTACCTACGGGACTATAGATTAATGGGTATATTTTTTGTAATAATATCTAGGAAAATTTGTTTCAATCTGTTAAAAGTTTAACTTTAAGGGCGTTCCGTCCGGAGATTCCGTAATTGACCGTATTTAAAACCTTATAAACTCATAATCTGAAAGCTGCAAAGTTATAATAAAAATACAGCAATAATCTTCAGTATATCAACATTCCTTTTGTCGTTTTAAATTTTCTATTTTTGTTTCTTATAATCATGATATCAGCTTCCAAAGTAATACCAATTTGTTAAAATTCAAGCATACATTCAGCATCTCCTTAGGATTTACAAATTACTTTTATTTGAAACTCACGCCAATAGGTCGACATCATAAACTACATATTCGCCGTTTTAAATTTTTTTAGGACCATTTTGAACTAAGTTAAGTGAAAATAATAGGTTTTTGGCGCGATCTCGGCAACGCGGCAAATGTATGGCCAAGGTCGTTTGCTCGGGGGACGGCCTTAACAACCTATGATCATCCTGATACGAATTGTTATCATTTAACTGATATTATATTATGGCAATTTTAAGATTGGTCAATTTGTCAGCCTACGAATAATATGAAATACTAAAAGTATGTTGTTTTATTTGATGCAGTCAACTCATCAAATACATTAGGCACATGTTGACAGGCTTGTATATCTTTCAGCGGACGCCTAAAAATGTATATTATTATCTATTTATCCGCTAAGTAGATAAATCTAGGTTTTAAGTAATTGAACATGATCTATCAAAGGTGCCATCAAAACGTGGGAGAAACACGAGCGTATCCCTGCAGTGTCGGTGCGGGACATCTTCACGCGGTTCCTCGACATCACCACGCCGCCCTCCACCAAGCTCCTCAAATACCTCGCCACCGTCTGCACTGACCAAAATGAGGCTGAATACTTACGGATACTTATCGAGGTACGATTAAGTTGCGTTATTATTGTGGAAATATAAGAACTTCTCAATCAATAACACGAAGAACGAGTGAGTTTTAACTTGGCTCGAGCAAGTAACAAAATCTGCTACAAAATTTACAACCAGGTGGGTTATTATGACCTCTTATTTCCAGCCAGTTTACGCCCGAAAACGGTACATTTTGAGCGTAAACTGGCTGAAAATAAGAGGTCATAATAGATCACCTGTGTCCTAAACAGAATTACTCAAGCTCTTCATGAATTAACAGAGAATCTCCGAAGCCATTTGATATCTAATGATTAGCGGGGAACCTGTTACAATTTGAAGTTTGGTATTGTGACCATCGAAGTGGTTACGAAAATTCTTTTATTATTTTAGTTCTATTTTTGTGCGTAATCTTCTAAAGCATCTGGGGCTCTCATACGGATAAGAGAAGCAAATTTTACGACTATCGCTCATCCTCAGGACTCTACCAAGTACGATGACTGGCGGCACCACTATTACCCCCACTTGGGGGAAGTGCTGGCGGCGGTACCCACTTGCCGGCCGCACGCGGCGCTGCTAGCCGCTCTGCTGCCGCCGCTGCAGCCGCGATTCTACTCCATATCCTCGACCCCGCTGGTGGATGCGACGAGGATACATGTGACGGTTGCTGTGGTTGTTTATAAGACTCAAAGTAAGTGAACTGTGAAGCATATTTTTGTTCTGAATTCAAAATCGCCAGTGACTTACAAAGTCGCGGCTATTGGTCAACACTTTGCGACGTGAACGATATTGGCGAATAGCTGCCGCCACTTTAGCCGCGATTCTACTCCATATCCTCGACCTCACTGGTGAATGCGACGACTCAAAGTAAGTGAAGTATTCGAGTTAATTTTGGTTAATGCCCAGCTGCTATGGTAGGTAGGTACGCATTGATTCTTAACCTTCGATTTACGTTTGTTTGCAAGACTGTTCCGCTTGTCAGCCTTTATCTCCATCCGATATTTGAGGTATTCGAGCCGTTTATGACTGGTGATACCTTAGTCAACATTACAAAAATTAACTGAATTAAAATAATTAAAATTTTTAATTAGTAGGAAATAAACAAAGTTTTGATTTATAAATAACTTTAGTTTTTAAACACAAAACAGTTCTATTTTGGTCGCGGGTCGCAGTCAAATCATATTTTACCGTCTCGTTTTACGGTAGCATTATTTTATTGTGGTTGTAAATTACTTAAAACCCCCAGTGTAGTGTGTCTCGACTCTCGGGGCAATATCATAAAACTTGATGACCGCGATATTAACATTAAATGTTATGTTCCCATGGACCTTTGGAATGTTTTGTTTGCAATTAGCAGCGAAACAGGCCGATATTCGGCATAGTTACAAGTATTTTGTAAAATCTGCAAAAAGTTCTGGGGCTTTCGTTTGTGTGCCTTTACTTGCGTTTAAGACTAATACAGCTATAAGATATTATAAAGACTACAGTACCTGGGGTGTAGACTATTCCCTTTTTTAAAAAGGACAGGTCTGTGTACATGTTTTTTCCTTGTCTAATGCTTTCGTAAAGTCGTTTGGCAAGCAAAAACAAAACATTGTATAGCTAAGTATAACGTCTGTATACAAAAATATTTACAGTGTATTAGGTATTAGTAAGATAGGCTTCTAGTTCTATATAGGTATATTAGGACACAGGTGTTGTCTTCATTAATCTACGTCAGAACTCGGAATAACATTTACGTTTTGAAGCCTCAGATGTTTTAAACTTGTACTCTTAAAATTAATTGTCTTTCATAAAGATCGGTATAAACAACCCTTGTATAACCCTTGACTATGTTTTAGAATAAGTAGAGTAAATTTTATAAAATACTACACTTTTTTTTTTAACGGGCTTTGGCCCACCACACATTCCCACCACTGTATCTCCTGTGTCGCCAGAATCGACAGCGGTATCCAACCACGAAAATCCTTTTGATATGATCTCAGGGAGCCCGAGGGACATGCTAAAACTGTCTTGGGACCCGCAACGAATTTAATCAGAAGAAGATAGGAGGAGTAGGAAGTATACAGTTTTTCCCTCCCCATAAAAAGCGGGAGACAGCACAAAGTTGCAGTGACCGAAAGTCAAAGAACTAAAGGGAAAGCACCACGGGAATAATTAAAGTTAATTATGACTACTAAGCTAGATCTAAGTTAATGTTGGGATTTGTTGTGTTACACTGTTTCCAGTAATAATTATGACAAAAACGGAATATTAAAGGCACGGAAGTTCCTAGCGTTGTCCACGAGATCATCGTAATAAGGGACTCCAGATTTACAAAGAATGTTGTTAAGCATTATAGATCTTTCGTTTTGCCAGAGGTTACACTCCCAGAGAACATGATGGGCGGTTTGTTCGATAAAATACTACACTGCACTGCAATGTTAGACGCCTAGTATTCGTTTATAAAATTGTCATAACTTTTCTTTTGTTAATACAAGGAGTGAATAATGGTGCTCCCACACCGCCGTTAGAAAATGTTTGTAAACATTTTCTAACATAAAAACATTTACTAACAAATGTTTTCAATTGTCACATTTTGTTAGGAACTGTTACATGTTATAATTGCTCCTACACTAATAGAAAATGTTTACTAATGTTTACTTACATTTTATAACATTTAAATGACTCACCGCATGGCGCATACCCCGTCGTCCTTCATAAAAGGTTTACAAACAAAAGGTAACACAATATGTTTTATTTTGTTATAATTTGTTTTGCTTTAATTTGTTAACTTACGTTTACTAAAATCGTGTCACGTTTTTGGTGCGCAACTTTCTAATTTGTTTAAACAAGATTTGAATGCACAATCCTTTAAAGTTTAAAGAGTGGGTATTCCCGGGTAAATATTAGGTATACATATAGAATTTACACATTATTCAGATAATAAAAAAGTAGTAGAGTAGTAGATTAGTTCAAATTCGGGGAGGGGGTAGCCGAGGTGTTGCCTTTGATGTTAGAAGAAACCCCGTTCCTCTAGGTCTATTGGGAGCGGAGTTATGGCCACTTTTGTTCAATGTTTGACAGTTGCCGAGCTGTCAATGTCAAAGTTTGAGTGCTTGTAACTTGGCAACTGTTTGTCCTGGATATGGGGTTCTTCGGCTTGTTCTTCCTGGATTTTTACTCTCTATACGATCCTGGCCTTTTGGATTTTTTATCATTATACTGGCTAAAGTGAACTAAAAGTATTTTGAAATAACTATAGCAGAAAGGGGTGTAGATAATATTGCCGGAACATCTGATTTCATATGATATTAATCTTTTTTCAGTTGAATAAACTCTTTTTGTGTATGGTTAGATACTTAAGGAGTAAACTCCAGTCGTGCGTCGGAGCTGACACACTTTTTTTTTAATGTATCATCGAGGAAATTGATTCCCTTCTGTTTTTTGTTTGACAGACCAACGCCATTCGGTCGGATCATGTCAATTCAATGTTAATTGTGATCTGTCGGCTGGGTTTGACGTAACGCAACCAAACTACGTTGGTCCCCCATCTGCCTAGGAATCAACTTCTCCGATAGTACTATGATTTTAAAATAACTAAACGTACTATTTCAGACGGCGAGGGTGCTACGCACTACGGGGTGTGCTCCACATATTTACAGAACTTGGCGCCAAACACCGAACTTTTTGTTTTCATCAGGCGGTAAGTCTAAAGTCTTGTCACAATATTGCTAAGTACTCACATACGGTTTTGCTCGATAGTTTTACTACAAATCGAGTAATAATAATTACTGTGTGGACCGCAAAACTGACAGTTCGAAGGCTCGCATCGAGCCGCTCGAAGGATTGATGCAACCGGATCGAGCCGGATTGATGGAATGAAATATATCGTTTTAGAATAAAACTATCGAGCAATGCTGAATGTGTGGACGAAATCCCGAGCCGCGGGTTTTGCTCGACGTTAGTGCTCGATTGAACAAAACCGTACTTATGTGAGTATTTACTATTTAGCATATAATTGTCTTTAGCTTTGAGTTTTAGTGCGTTAAGTTTGTATCAAACTAGCTGTCCCGGCAAACGTTGCTTTGCCATAATAATATAAAGTATTTCGAGCATAATATTATTATTTTATTGAACTGACTAAATAAGTATGTCGCCATGGCAACGTCGATCGCTATCCCGTCGCACAAACTTAATGGTCGCCGTCAGTCTCAGCTTGTAATAATTTACTATTATTTATTCAACAAATGCACTTATCAATATATAAAGTACCCAGTAGCCGATTCTCAGACCTACTGAATATGCATATAAAATTTGGTAACAATCAGTAAAGCCGTTTCGGAGGAGTTCGTGGACTAACATTGTGACACGAGAATTTTATATATAAGATTATCTTTGATATTTTAGAATGAATTACAAAAGGTTAAGTGGTTAAGCCGATTCATATTACTGAGAGACTGTAAGAAACGATCGACAAAGATTAATGGGCTTGATGACTAATTTTTTTTCTTATTGGTAATTGAAAGACCCTGAAAAAATAGAAACATCGCTGAAAGAATGACTCTCATAGCTTAAAAATTCACCAAGATATGAACAATTCAAACATCTCATAAAATAGACCTGCCCGAAACGCTCCATACAAAGTGCTACGAAAGACTGACGTCAGTCTTTCGTAGTTTGTACGGATCGGGAGAGAACTTTGTTCGATAGGTATATTAAATATTGCGTTTATGAAAGTGGTTTCATAACAAAAGTTGCTTTTAATTGCATAAGTTATCGAATGGTATACAAATATTAAGAAATTTAGTTGAAAAAAAAATCGACTTGATTATCCAACTTTGAAGGCGCCTAGCAAAAAAAATACAAATGCTGTCGAGCTGAAATTTTGGTAACGCTTATTTTTTACCATGTTTTCTTTATATTATTAACAAAATTCGCTAATCTTTGACCTTGTCATCATCCCTATGATTTTAGAATTAAGCACTTAATTGTTCTATTTTTTATTGACAAAACTAAGTTAAATAGTAGTTAACTTATAATTTGAAAAACCTCTCAGGATGAAAAATGGGTCTATAATAAAATGATTTCAGACCGCCGCGTGACCCGATCAAAGTTTTCGCATTTTCTGACTACTGTGTCTAAACACACCATGCCGAAGATCCGCGGCCGAAGTTCGGCATGATTACGTCAGCAATGGCAGACGCATACAATATAACACGACGTAATTTCGGCATGGTGTGTCATCAGCAATTTAAAATACATTGCAGGCGTAATCATGCCGAACTTCGGCCGCGTTTTTTCGGCCTAGTGTGTTTAGACACTGAGCCTCCTTATGTTTCACAGAGCACCAAGCTTCTACATGCCACAAGACATATCGGTGCCTCTCATCTTGGTCGGCCCCGGGTCCGGCATAGCGCCCTTCAGAGGTTTCTGGCATCACAGAAGAATACAAGCCAAAAGTTCTACACAGAAGCCCGGACCTATTCTACTCTTCTTTGGCGCAAGAAATAGAGGCATGGATCTATACAAAGAAGAGAAACAGAAGTTGTTGCAGAGAGGAATCTTGACGAAATCTCTACTAGCTCTATCTAGAGAAAAGGGTGAAAGCAAGGTAATTAGGCAACAATTCAGTTATATTCATTGTAATTTGTAGCCTGTTTTTTTACAATAATAAAATATACTTGAAATCTTGTTTCAACTTTAGCAAAGGCAGAAGTAATTGTTCATAATCTGATGTTTGACATAAATTTTTCATATATTATTATTTATTATGACCGCCATAACGCATTAGTGTCGCCGCACACGGGCTACACGCGACAGCCACAAAGGCTGTGGCTGTCGCGTGTTATAAAAATCGTTACGTGTGGCGGTCACCGGCGACAACCGTGTGCGGCGAGTCCATATAAAATGTATGAAAACTACAGGAAATATGCCGGTAGCAGCGTTTTGTCATTGTGGCATGGTGGCCCGTGTGCGGGAGGGAGCCCTTACAACTAAAGGTGAACGCAGATTTGGGCCGCACCGCACGCACCGCAGTCGCCGCATTCGAATTCTTTATATGAAGTTGCGAAGACTGCGGCGCGGGTAGGTATGCGAGCTTGCCTATAACTTCATATAAAGAATTCGAATGCGGCGACTGCGGTGCGTGCGGTGCGGCCCAAATCTGCGTTCACCTTTACAAGCCACGCGTTATTGCGTTAATTTGAATTCCACGTCAATCCTATCAATCGAACTCTGAACAAACAAATGTCACACTATCCGTTAACACCACGTTAAGACCGAGCTCCCTTTTTTGCTGTGTTTTCTAATAAGTATTACGATCCCGGAAGACGATTGACACAAATGAAATTGAGATTTATTTAATCATTGTATATTTATCTGATACTTACCTTAACGGAAAACACGATTCACTTATTTTGACTCGATAGTTTTACTTTTCGAAATTATGATTTTTTCTGGGCTTTTCAACAAATATCTGTTACACTCATTCAATAACTGGCACTACTACAATCACACACTTTATAAAAGATTAACGGCCTGTTTCACCGTTTCCTGATAAGGTGCCCGATAGGGTTATTTGACAGATTTTCCATACTCCATCTGTCAAATTAAGTGGTGGATAGCCTTATCAGGAAGCGGTGAAACAGGCCATAACTAAAGGAAATATTAGTATTGTATTTAATTTTTAAGTAAGTAATCATCAAAAACATTTTTGGAACTAACAAAATTTACTTTCGCGCTATAATGCGCCTGACTGTTGTTACGCGATATTGTTCACTATTAGCTGTAGCGCAAAATACATTTCATGCGAGCACGATTCATGGAATCATTGTATCATGATTGGACGTTAGCCGTGTGTGTAGGCGGGGCTAGCGTTTTGGCAGCAGGCTCTTAACACGATCTGTTACAGAATACAGAAGTAAATTTTCCATTAATTTAACAACTTCCACCTCACCACCACAACCAACTGCAATACTCCAATCTTCTTCATTCAAAATTACTTCTAGAAACACGTCCAAGCTCTTCTAGAAGACGAGGGGGAGCACATCACGCGCATGCTGACGTCAGAGGGCGGGCACTTCTACGTGTGCGGCGACTGTAAGATGGCGGAGGAGGTGCAGCACAAGCTGAAGGAGATCATCAGAGTACACGCCAACTATACTGACGAGGAGGTGGAGGACTTCCTACTGTCGTTGATGGTAAGAGCAGCTTTCAATGGAATTAAATTGTATAGTACATCTTTAGTCACAGAGACTCAGAATAGTCTGAAGTACTAATAGTTACTAGTAACGTAACTATACTTTTCTTTGCAAATCGGGAGTCCTATATTACGATGATCTCGTAGACAGCGCAAGGAACTTCCGTGCCTTTAAGCGTTTTTGTCATAATTATTACTGGAAACAATGTAACACAATAAATTCCGACATTGACTTAGATCTAGCTTAGTAGTCATAATTAACATAATTAATTATTCCCGTGTGCTTTCCCTTTAGTTCTTTGACTTTCGGTCATTGCAACTTTGTGCTGTCTCCCGCTTTTATGGGGAGGGAAATTGGAATCTTCTTACTCCTCCTATTTTCTTCTGATTAATTTCGTTGCGGATCCCAAGACAGCTTTAGCATGTCCCTCGGGCTCCCTGAGATCATATCAAAGGGTTTTCGTGGTTGGATACCGCTGTCGATCCTGGCGACACAGGAGATACAGTGGTGGGAATGTGTGGTGGGCCAAAGCCCGTTTATAAGTAACGTAACTATATAATATTATTGCTACAGAAATAATATGCTGATAATAGTTTCTCGTTGCTATAATATAGCGAATTATTATGACTACTCGTACAAATTGCTACTCATTGCTAATTATAGCAACATTAAGTAGTCAAAAACGTTTTAACTCAGCCCAGTAGTAAGCAGTCTATTCGACGCAAACAAGTCTCATCTCTTCATATAATATAAGCATAGGCAATTATATTTTGTTTCCATAATTACTTGGCTTATAACTTTTAAACTACTTATCGAATAGCGTATTTCAGCCCATTACTTCATCATCTTAAAGAGTTGTAATAATAGTTATCCTTATCATTAAATGATCTTCCTTTTAAAGTAATATTTAAAAGTAAAACATTAATAAATATCTCAGCAAGTTTAACTGAAACGTATAGACGCAGTTATCGGTTTATAAGTTAGTGGAGATATACGACTTAGCCGAGCGTGTTTAGTCTCTCTTTAAGTCTTGTATTTATTGCCTGACCCAACACCGGTCACCGGTGAAAACTTACAAGCACCTTAACACCTTTGTTATATATTTATTCTACGGTCAGTAAGTACAGTATTCTATCAACGTAGAATATTATTCGGAAAATAAACCATTGAAAAAACATGCAGGTAATAAAGCCAAAAATACATTGAATGAAAATAATATTATGAAGATAAGTAGGACGTCCTAGTAATGTGGTCGCTTACCAATGGATCTGTCTGTTTAAAATGCATAGCAATTTTAGTAGACTACTATTATTAGACCAAATTGATTTCAATTGAATTTGGCATAGACAGATATAGAATGGAGCATAGAGAGCCACGGCCATAGCTAGAGGAGGGTATTGGGGTGCAAAGCCCTATCTTAAAATCACAATGCCCTACCTTAAAAATATCAAAACCAAAGAAAATCAAACAATTATGATATTTTTTTACTTTCGCCCTACCTGTAACCGATCCTGCCCTACCTCAAATTTGACTCTAGCTACAGCCCTGTAGAGAGCATATATTTACTGCGAAAAAGTGTTGACTTTCGAGAGTACAAAATCGCGAGCATCATCTATAGTTATTTCTACCACTTAGGGTCTACACAGACGGACTGCATTTCAACTGCAATCCAACTGCAAATTGCAGTTCAAGTGCAGTTTGAATGCAGTTGACACGACTGCAATACGACTGCAATAGAACTGCAAACCAAACAGTTCACACGACTGCACGCCGACTGCAACTGAACTGCAATCCGATTGCGCGTTTGGTTTGCAGTTCTATTGCAGTCGAATTGCAATCGTGTCAACTGCATTCAAACTGCACTTGAACTGCAATTTGCAGTTGGATTGCAGTTGAAATGCAGTCCGTCTGTGTAGACCCTTAGCGTAAAGACACATTTGTCGAACGTACGTGTCATAGAGATCTTGAAATACATTGCGAGCGTATTGAGCCGAAAGGTGGCTTTCGGATCTTTGCCTCATGCGACCGCGATCGGTAAAAATTCAAATAAAATGCTACTCTATGACATAGAATATGAGTATCATTTTCTACTGACATTAGCGTGGTGACTCACACAGCACGTTGGCGTAAAAGCTAGTAGGTAGAGCATAAAGTTAATATACCTATCGGAATAGAGCAACAATCTCGAGCTGTCAAACGTAACCAAAATTGGTTTTCATCTGTGTGAAAAATATGTGTACGTATACACTTACACAAGTATGATTGAACATGAATTCTATGAGATTATATTGACAACGTGCGGCACGTGCCGACTGGACGTCAAAAAAAGAGTGCTGCTGTCATGTATCACACGTCTCTTTTTACCACGCGGTGTTACTGATAGTGGCATCTCGCTTGCTCAGGCCTTTGTTTCTCTATTCCGCTAGGTATATTAACTTTATGAGGTAGAGTAAAATGAAACCAATCGCATATGTCATAGTGGCATTTCGTTTGAATTTTCGTCGATCGCAGTCGCTCGTGGCAAAGATCCAAAAGCCACCTGAACGTTCGGCGCCGAAGTTTCTGCAGATGTGTCGCGACACTTATATGAGTTACGTTCAATGTAAACGATAATAAACATTTTTTTTTATTGTTAGGACGAGAACAGATACCACGAGGACATATTCGGCATCACGCTGCGCACGTCTATAGTGCACAACACGTCCCGCGAGACCGCCAAACGGACGCGCCTGGAGTCCGGACAGTCCATCACCTAACTCTATAAGTCCTAGATCCACTCCTAGTTACCTAAGTCTAGAATAAGTATTACGACGAGAAATTCTTTAATTGTTAAGTTGTATTTCGTTAATAGCCTGCTTCGATATCGAGTATTTATAAACTTAATACTGATGAGTATTATACTACTAGTATTATTATTAAAATTTTTGTAACTGGGAAATATTCCAACAAGCTATCTTAAACTATATTAAATTTAAAACAGACTTTTTGCATTGAAATATTAATTTACATTTTTCTTTGAGACATAATATTTAAATTATCTATTGTGCTATATTGTGTCAATGTATAAATTTTAAGTCTATCGACAATATTTTAAATGTTTGAAATATAAGCGCCTGTGAGCGTGCCAGTTAAAACCTTTTATTTGAAACAATGATAACATAACGTTTCGTAGGTCGAATTTCGTAGGTCTACGAGCTACGCGCTACAGCGGGCCTACGAACTACGTACAATATAGCAAAAATACTTTCTTTACTTTTGAAATAACATTTATTTTAAAAGACGTATAACATACCACTTTAATGCTCTATATCCGCCAATGACCTTGATCATTGTCTGTCAGTGCGAATATCGACGTAAATGACATTAAAATAACATTCATAACAGCGCGCCTTGTACGGTGGCGGTTACGACGCTCGCCGCGTCCATAATAGGGCGAAATAGGAGAAAAAACCTTTTTAAGGCTTAATATAACACATATTTCAAATAAGTAAAAAAACCAAATTATCAACTTATGTATTGCAAAGCAGTAGATATTTTTATATATTCTTTTAATAAATAATGAAGGAGTAAAGTGGTTTCATTCAACGATTTGGAGGTGATTTGGTTTTTTATTTCTTTATTATGTGATACCGATAGAAAAAATATGGCAAAGCCACGTTACGTATCATATCATGTAGATTACTTATTATTTTTTTCAGATATAATTTCTCTGTTAATGCCGATGAAAAGTGGTTTCATCTGCACGCTTTTTTCGCGAGAGGAGCCTTAAGTTATAAAATTACATATATTATTATTTGTATTATTTTCATACTGTTGACGTTAACATCAGTTTAATGCATTTTTACTGTATTGTAATTATTGTTTATAAATTATGTGAAATTTTTATTATAATTAGTATGACCAAGTTAATAAAAACAATTGCTAATTTGTGTGCAAATTTTTATTTTATCATTAGTAACATTGCCTGTTATCTCAAATACACTGCATTAAACTTGGATAATTTATACTCTATTCTTGTCTAAAATTATTTATATATTTTGGAAGACGTAAGAAAAACTAATTCATAGACAGATGGCCTACGTAATTTGGTCGAATTATTTTAGATCAAGACTGGCTCAGAATGTCTCGACCTATCGACTGGACCTGACGTACTCCGGAGTCCGGCCAAATGACGCAAGCCCACCGTCTACGTTCACTAAGTGCTTGTTCAGACATGCGGAAACCGCGCGGTTCCCTTGAAGAAATCGAGCTAAGTCTGAACGCTGCATAATATAATCCCATATGAAATGAAATGAAATAGTTTATTGAATCAAATTACATAGAATCATTTGTTAGTATGTATAAAAAGTCTTATAAATTATGTTAGTTACCATAGTAATAAGCTGCGAGCGGTTCAACCGCGCGGTTCCCGCCGTGTCTGAACAAGCACTAAGTCTTCCTTCTCACCACATGGTCGTATATCTCGACCTGGAGGTACCGGGGCGAGAACACCCTGACCCTGGTGGTGGCCTGCCCCGGGTCCAGCTGCGGATCCGGGGACAGCAGCTTGTGGTCGTGCCGGTTCTGGAACACCAGCCCGCGCTCCCCGTCCGTCAGCGGCTGAAGATAAGTGTTGTAATATAAATTTGAACCTTAGCTTATTCTTTTTTCACATAAAAAAAGAAACATTTTAGTCTATGGCCACAGACAAGTCTTTTTTCATATCCGGACTCCATATTGTCTATTAGTGTCTTCCATTTGTAAAATCTCTCAGATCTTTAGAATAAAAGATGAGCCATCTGGACCGCTGTATAAATCAAGATTATGTGCTAAAGGATGTAGCCAGAAACATGGCATTGATTATAAAGAGATATATTCTCCCACTGTGAGATATGATACTGTTAGGGTTTTACTTTCAGAAGCAGCACAAAATAATTTGAATGTTACACAGTTTGATGTCAAAACTGCATTCTTATATGGTGATGTCAAGGAAGATATATACATGTCACCGCCTGAAGGTTTGGATGCAGATTCAAATATGATCCATACACTACTCTGGAAAGGAGCACTGAACCTGTGGCCAAGAATATTCCATTCCGAGAGGCAGTCGGATCACTAATGCATCTGGCTGTGGTAAGCAGACCGGACATCATGTATGGAGTTAGTCTGGTAAGCAGATATCTCAATTGCTTTGATAACACTCACTGGAATGTGGTCAAGAAAATAATGAAATATTTAAAGGAAACTAAAGACTATGGCCTGCTTTATACATCAACACATAACAATAAAATTGAAGCTTATAGTGATGCAGATTTCGCTAAAGACACTACCACTAGAAAGTCATTAACAGGGTATGTGTTCATTAAAAATGGAGCGGCTGTAACATGGGCAACCCAACGTCAGCAAAGTGTTGCGCTGTCCACCACAGAGGCAGAATTTATGGCTGCATGCTCTGCAACTAAAGAAGCTTTGTGGTTAAAGAGAATGTTACTAGATATTGGTGAATTTAATCAGGATTCTATATGTTTAAATATTGATAATCAAAGTTCAATTTATTTAATTAAGAATGTGGACTACCATAAACGTTGCAAACATATAGATATAAAATATAATTTCATTAAAGAAAAATACAATGAAAAACAAATAGACTTAAATTATGTTTGTACCAAAGAACAATATGCAGATATTTTTACTAAAGCTCTGCCTAGAGATAAGTTTCAATATCTTAGAAGCAAAATTGGAATTAGGAAACTAAACATGTATAAAAATTAATGTTTAATTTTTGGCCAGAGTTTGTCAACTTATATATTTTGTCTTAAGTGTAGATTTTTTAAATGTTGTTTAATTTTGTTATATGTTTGTGAAAGGGTTCAAATTTGGTGAGAGTGTTGTAATATAAATTTGAACCTTAGCTTATTCTTTTTTCACATAAAAAAAGAAACATTTTAGTCTATGGCCACAGACAAGTCTTTTTTCATATCCGGACTCCATATTGTCTATTAGTGTCTTCCATTTGTAAAATCTCTCAGAATAAACTGCGCTCTGTTAATTACAAAACTTGATAGTTTTATTTAAAACGACAATAAGACCTTTGTTTATTGAGGGATTCGAAATTCGAATCTTGTATTCCATTATCTGGGAACAACATCCATACATCCATGATTCCATACTAATATTATAAATGTAAAAGTGTGTCTGTATGTCTGTCTGTTACCTCTTCACGCTCACAGCGCTGACCGATTTTGCTTAAATTTAGTATTAAGATACGTTGAGTCCCGGGAAAGGACATAGCACAATGTACGGTTCCCGCGCGATAAACAAATTTTGGCGCAACGAAGTTACGGGCGTCATCTATTTACATTATAAAGGTTTGTGCATACTACACGAGCAGCAGCGTGCTGGAGCGGAGCGCGAAAATCCGCTTCAGGCCGTGTTTCCACTGATGTGGAACTGGGCGGAGAGAAGCGGTGAAAAGTGGTCAGTGTTTTCACTGAAGCGGAGCGGAATGGAATGGAATAAGGCGGAGCGGCTATTGGAATCGCGCATTTTTGCGCACTCAATCTCTCAGAAAGACTGTCATCACCGCCCCGCTGTCCTCCGCTCCGCACCCCAATGCTCTTTGTCCTCCGCACCGCATCGCCTTGCTGTATTTTTATTATGAATATCCGCTTAGCTCTGCTCCACACCGCTCGTGCTGTTTCCATTGAAGCGGAGCGGAGATTTCGAGCATAGTGATTGGTAAATTCGCTAAGCTCCTGTCCGCCCCGCTCCGCGTCAGTGGAAATCCGGCCTAAATCAGTTTAATACAATTTGTATGATATCTTACACTGTGACGAACCGCATCAGCTCGCATTGCTCACACGGTACACCTCGACTAGTACCCAGCAAGCCGAATTTGCGTCAGTGCAACGTGGCTCGCCCCGTCAATTACGGTGGCAGCACATTGGCAACCGGATTCAGGAAATTGCACTGTACTTTAAATCTGTCAATGCACTGCGCTCCACCCCTACATACTGCGGCCTGGCATGTCACTAATGTGCTAGGTTAGCATTTTGCCCTGCACCCGGTATGCTGCGGCATAGTGTGTACGAATTTTAATTTAATCCTTCAAGCCCCATACGAGCACCGGTGATTGCGACAACAATAGAATATAATATCATTTCCAAGAATCCCCGATCGAAGGATTAAAGCCCACTTTAATCTTTTAATAGAACATCTTGGAATTAACGATTAACTTTACTAGAAGAGTGCAATTTGATGAAGTTCTGGCTATCACAGTTTTTGCCGACTTAAATATTTTCAAGTTTTTTAGTCGGTAAGTAAAATACTTTGTGGACTATGATTGAAAATATCAATTTCGCAGAAAAGATTATTTTCCAATCTCTAGACGTTATTACAGGCAAGGTGAAACTGAAGTCCAGTCAGGTATCCGACTTGATTTTATTTTATGTTTACCTGAGTTAGGAAAACATTTTCAAGTAACCTCTTTAACTAAATAGTGGAAGAAACTACGTAAATATAGATTTTTTAAATAATTCACTTTTGATTATCTTTTACAAACGTATATCTTTTTTTTTCGATTTGTTAAAGTACCTTCTTTCTTACCTATTCAAATTTTATTGTAGTCGTAAAATTGTAGGAAATAAAACCCACTGTAGCACTTCAGATATTGTACCATAATAATTAGTGTATCAAAAAAAATTGTAGTTTCAAAAAGTCGAGAATAATGGGGATTGTCCATTTTTTTTTTAATTTTGCTCATTACAAAAACATTTCGAGGAATAAGGTCAGTGATCGTTTTTCTGTATATAAACGAAAAAAATACGCATTAGTTACTTATATTTTTGAACAAATATGTTTAACCATAGTTTGAACTTTGACCATCAATGGCGTTAAATTAGCAATAAATTCAACCAACATTACGTTTCGAACTTTTGGTAAGCTTCTCGTATCAGCTTTCACATAATGAGAACTTGCATTTGACGAACCAGCCATTATAAATAGGATTGAAAGGGAAAAAACATACTGCAGAGGTCAATTGGCCGCCGATGATGACGTCAGATCGAAATTTTTAAAAATTTATTGAGAAAAAACTAGCCAATGAATTTCAAAATTATTTAATTTATATTCTTAAAATACCCTATTTTAACGAAAAAAAATATAAAAAGTACATGTGATTTTTTTTTGACAATGTCCATTGCCAATAAGCTGTTAAGCAAAAAAAATCTTCGGGCCGAATAAAGAAGCAACATACCTTCCAATTTCTAGTGACATTGCTCTTCACAATCCCCAATCTCCAGAAGTAGTACCCGAGGTCAGTCTCCCGGGGTCTCAGCACCCTGGTGGTGGTGAAGAACGGCTCCCAGTCCTCAGTTACCAGCCGATGGGCAAAGTCGATGTAGCCTGACACCTCAAAACCGCTGCGAGTGGTGTTCCGGACGAAGATCACTGACTGGACAGTAAAAAAGAGGAGTAAGACTTTGGAAATTGATAACACGAAATTCTTTCTAATTCTATAATGTTTAATGTTAATTCTCTCTACATAAAAATTACACTTGAGCAGACTTAAAAATTGCATTGAGTGATTTTGATAATTTGAGAATGGCTGACCTAGTGTCAGCCATTCTCAAATTGTTCCATCACAATCACTTCGTAAAAGGTTTTCGCCACCATTTCGTTTTGAGAACCGCTGCTCTAGGATGCCTTAAAATATTTCAATGCAAAGAATTATATTTGACTTAATTGAGGTCACCTCCAGGAACTTGCTCAAGCAAGGCTAAGTTAGCTGTAGTTTAGCTAACTGCAGTAGTGTATCAGTAGCTTCGTAATTATACTGACTGTAGTACACTACTACTGCACAAGCTGTAGTTTAATTTGATACATGCATGCACACGATTTAACGGAGATAAAAAGAAGTGTCGTATGTACACTCGTACATACGAACTCTCGACGTACAACGTATGTCTAGACATACGTTAAGAGTCTAGACTTTAGTCGATAGCACATTATATAAATATAGCAGATTAGGTACATCTTCAAAATTTTAAAACAAGCAAATTTTTGGCAGTCTACAAGAATTTCTCGTCTGTAATAGGTACTTCGTACAAGCAGGCGTGCCCATAAGTGTAACATAGAGCCGCGCGGACAACTAATATCCAATATTGAAAAATATTTCCATGCCACGATGTTTTGAAAACGAAATAATTCAAAGCGTCGGAGTGTTTATATTCTCTAAAAGTCAGCGTTCGATGAATGGAAAATGAGTCTGCGGAGAGAGCTACGGCTTTTCCTAAACTGAATGGCTCCAATGCCAATACCGCAAGGTCTATTTCCGCTATTAAAGTTTATGTAGCAAATAAACTTGCTATAGATACAACTCGGAGATGGCCAAACGTGATATCAAGTATATTTTGTCATAAAGTCAAGATTGCCTAATTTGGTGGTAGTCGGTAGACACACTTACTAATAAAAAGTTATACAGCGTCTATAGAGGGTGCATTAGATTATTTCTTCTAATAATCATTTTTTTGACATAAGGCCTTTATAGTGTTGTTGTAACTTCCATACAAATTTCCACAACGCTAATACAAGGCATCACCCTAATATAGTGGTGTAATAGAGTGTGTATAAGATCAAGATGGCGGACTTTCAATAGATCAGCTGATTATATTTCATTCTGAATATGTAGTTTTGAGTGCGTTTGCTGATTTCTACCATGTTTATTTATTTTTATTTATTTTACACTCTATGTACAATGGCGGACTTAATGCCATAGGGCATTTTCTACCAGTCAACCATTGGGTGGTAGCAGAGACAAAACTAAAAAGAAACACAGGTGTTTTCTATTTAGAAAAAAATAACAGACATTCAAGAAATAAATAATTAAATATATATATTATATAATAAATACTGATCAAGACAATAACAAATACTAGGCATAGGTACTAATATAATATACAAATCAAGTTACACATAATATTATAATTACATACTAATACTACTATGGCGACTGATATGATATATAAGCTATACTATACAATATATACATTATACATATTATATACATAAGTTTATACATACATCCATATAAAACATTGAGTAACGTATACTGTGTTATACTTATGATTCTACTAATTTATTTAGATAAAGCAGTCGGACTCTACGTTTGAACGTATCTCTGGTTGGGCTTAACCTGATTTCCGGAGGTAGGGCGTTCCACAGTGAAATAGCCTGGACGTGGAAGGAAGAATGGACTAGACTGGAACGAACGGGCAACCGAGCCGAGCATTATATGAGGAGCGGAGTGTTCTTTCGTGATTGTCGCAGAGGTATTGAAAGTGTGACTTTAGGTAATCAGGAGAATTGGGGGAGTTCAGGAGTGTATAAAGCATACACAGGGCTCGCTCGGAACGACGTTGTCTTATAGGCAACCAGTGCAACTCGGTACGATAGGAAGATACGTGGTCATATTTCCGGAGATTGTATATAAACCTAATTGTTATTATCAAAGAAACATAAAAAACTATTTAATATGTTTTATTTCTTAAATCAACTGAATGAAATAGATTTCCAATGTAAACGTAATACATCGCGATCATTTTATTTAGGGTGTGTTCCATTATGCACATACAACGATAACGCTCACGAGCGTGGGTTTTCCTGTTCCAATCGCATGGTATAAATCGCGTCAATGATACAAACTAAGTGAAATGGATTATTGAGCGTTGTTTTTGTTTAGGAACGGCTTTTAATAGTTACTCGTTTTTATAGCTTTTTCTCAAGATCGTGTTTAATTGTTACATTTATTTTATAAAATATGTATAATATAATAGGTACATATTTATATTTTAGTTTTAATAATATCATTGTCATTCTTATTATTTTTTTACCTCTTATTTTACTAACTTTATTACTATTAATTAATGGATATTTTCAGCGTTTGAGCGCTTAGTGGAACGCGCCCCTAACACGTCATAAGTGACAAAATATGACAATTTCAAATTTAACAACTTTGAAGTTTGACATTAGAGTTTTGCCGGGAATACGAAAGAGTGGCGTTGTGTTTTTGTACTATTTTCCTAAAATTGTGTTATCTCGGTTTTTAATGTTTAATGTTGGTAGAATATTAACCATTTGTAAACTTTTTACGTAATTTTTTTTCCCGCCAATACTTTACTTGACACTGGCCATGGTTTAAAAGCCGAGCGCCATAACGAGAAAAGAAAAAAAAACTTTAACATTAGCGTTGCGTTCAAAAACCATGAAAGTAAATGTCATGGTCGATCATTATAATATTGTTACAGATACGGACACATAGTGCCATCTAGCGTCAAACCAGCAAAACTGATCAAGGGAACATAGGCAACGTAAATCCTCTACTGGATACTAGATGGCGCTAGGTGTATGTACCTACGAGTACTTTCTAGAAATATCTCATATTTGTTTACGCATATCGGGTTTATTCTGGGATGTTCCGGAATTTTCTGAGATTCGATCCGGCCCGTATAAATAGTCGCAGACAGTCCGGCCGGCAATTCAGTTCTATCTGAGCGATCTTCGAGGCGACTTCGAAGTGAAAACAAGTGATCAATAGTGAGTGATTGTGATAGTGAACCAAGACTCGGCTACGACCTAGGACAATGATAGTGCTTAGTGATTTGGATCTAGTGCTTAGTGTTTGGACTTAGTGCAGATTTGTGTGAGCTAGTGTCAGTGAATAAAGTCTTCAAGAGAGTCACCAGGTCTTTTCTCTCCGAATCTACGAACCCTAGCACGTAACAATATTTACGAAATTCACTTACTCTAGTGATTAATATTAACTCAAAATGTTTAAATATCAATCTTGTGTCCAATTATAATTACTAGGTTCATAAAAACATAACTTTTAAATCAATTTTTGTCATCAACACTCGAACATCAGATAGCGTGTTAGAGATCAACTACGATAACTTGGCGCGCCCCTCCAAATGACTGTTTCAATGTGTGTAGTCACATCCTTAAGAGTTTGTATGTAGTAAGTATTCAACCAATCACAGTACACGTAATGTTGAGGACAGCGGCCTCGCTCGCGAAAAACGTATAGTGAGTGCATATAAACTAATTAAAGTGATATGTGAGAAATAGACCCAGTGCAAATTAGTGTTTTTACAAATAGACTTTAAAAAGTGAATTACGATAAATCTGTGGCTCCCTAAGTGATAAAATATAGTTAATTTAATAAGTTAATAAGTTATCTAATAAATACAGGCAAAATTAGTTGTGTAATATATGTAGTTTGGAAAATATTAAGAAAATTGTGTGCAAAAATGTGTAAATTCTATTAACTTTTATGTTTACCTAGCTATAATTACGTTAAAATATAAGTGGTGAAACTTAGATTTAGGTACATATTGTGGAAAAATGAATAAAGAATTTCCCCGAAATGCGTTTCAATTACCTGGCTCACGGAAAATAGGGAAAAATAGCCGCTTCAGTAAAAGTGAGACGGAAAACTTGCGAATCCGAGCGGCTCACTATACGGCATTCGTTCGAGCCAGGTAAGCGAGGTGCGTTTCGGGGAGAATGTTCTCCTCGACTACTCGTGTGTTTTATTTACGCCCCCGCTCTGCAAGATTACCGGTGTAGCCTCGGTCTTCGAGTCCGATCCGAGCCAGCGGCGAAAACCTATGGATGAATACAGTCTCGAACACGTAATATTTCACTTAATGTCACTTATTACCAAGATTTGTTTGTCAACTAATCATAACTAGCCGACCGCGCAAGACAACGCACTTCAAACGTTTTGAATTTTGGAGGGGCGCGCCATGTTATCGTAGTTGATCTCTACTTAATAACGTTTTCCTTCGAGTCTACAGTCTATGGTATATAGTGCGATTTTAGTTACACAAGGTCTTGAATCTCATTATTAGTAGAGCTCTGTATAGACCCTGTGTAATGTGTGTATAACTTACACACCCTCTATAACTATCCGTACGTTAAACACGCGTATAAGGATTTTTTATTAGTAAGGGGGTTTAGTATTTAACATTAAAAATATTTAGTGGGCTCTTTTTGAAAGAACTTTAAGGCCTCAGCCTAGAATTTTGCGAGCAGCGGGGTGGAGCGGAGGCGGCGCCGCGGAAATCCGTCTAGTACGCCGCGCCACGCGCCGCTGCTTTCAAAGTTAGTTCCATATAAATCTATACATTGAAACGCGCCACTCTCGCGCCGCCGCCGCCACTGCCCCGCTGCCCGCTGAAGTCGAGGCTGAGGCTGAGGCTCTCAACTCTCTATATTAGAATCATTTAGAATCGAGTTATTAATTATTATTATTATTGCTCTTCAGTGGGCGTAAAATACGTACATACATTTAGAATCCCCAATCTATTGGCCTTCTCCCTATCAGCCAGCTCCTTGTTCAGAGGATCTGTGTGTGCGAGGCCAGCGCTGACGGCTCTGATGGGCTTCACTACAGGGAATTCCTTGGCATGGATCACCGCGCGCCGGCGGTAGAACTCCCGCTCCTCGAGCGTATCGCCGCATGTTCTAGAACAAATCAAAAGTAACTCTTATGAGTCAAGGAGTCTCCTCTATCAGTCTTATTTGACCTTTACCGTGAGGGTCGTGACTATAGGTCTACCAGAATCTGATGGCAAAAAGTGAGAAAATAAATTGACTCTTGCAATACCGGGGTAATTGGAATAAAACATTTTGATCCTTTTTTTATAGCAGCTGATTATGCGTGTGAAACATGCAAATATATAAAATCCAATGAACAAGGATATTTTTTGAAAATCTGCCGTCAAAATTTGCCATCAGATTCTGGTAGACCTATAATATCACCTTCCATGAGGTAGGTACGTGACATGTTCTTACAGTGCTCCTCAATTTTTTCTTGTCGCAGAATAATCAAACTAGATTTTTGCTTTACAATTAAGGCAATCATTTTCAGCGGGCCGATTCTGTATCGTACATTTGTGAGTTAATAACTGAGTTAGTAACGAAACCGAGGAGTGAGTAACGAAAAGTGCCACTTTTTGTATTCACTTACATACAAAAGTGAGACTTTCGGTTGCTCACTCCTCCGTTTCGTTACTAACTCAGTTATTAACTCACAAATGTACGATACAGAATCGGCCCGCTGATCTACGATAAAGGGCTGAAGTTTCATTTAGCTTTCATGCCGAGCCGAGAGAGTGGATGCTTTTAAAGTATCCTTACAAATATTTGCAATTACGAATATTAAAGTATGACAAAGTCCATTCAAAATGAAAGCTAAACGATTTATATCTAAAAATAGTGATTAAGTTTTGAAACAGTTAGGATGTCAATGAAAATAACATAAAACGTATTCATTGCGCTATAAAGAGGTGTCTAGTCTAGACTTTAGTGTCTCAGACTTATAACTTATTAGTTCTTATTGTTAATATTTTGTGAAAAGCATAACAACTATTCAGAAACGCCTACATGGTCAAGTAGTGAGTGTAACTCAAAACTCGGCGATCGTGGGTTAAATTCTGGCGTTGAAAAAAATACAAGTTCGGTAATGGCGATACAGGTAGACCTGACTGACAAAAAGTTAATCCACGCGTTAGGTGAGTATGTTAAAAGTCCTACTGGGCCTTATCTCTTGCTAGTTGTCCCAGTACAAGTGACTGTTATTGATAGTAAAATCATTCCTGGTAGAGACCAGGTATATTTATTACTCTATGTTCAGGTGACTTGCCTGATTTTAATGAAACTGTCCACTGAAACTGGCGTGGAAGACATTATTATTTCAACAAATTACCGGTATCCAAGAGCAGCAATAGTCCGAGCTGTCTCGATACTCCTCAGGTTCCTTAGGTCAGGTATACCGATCAGCGAGTCCAGGTACTCGTCGAAGGTTTCAAAAGGGAGAAGGTTCTGGTCCGCCTCCACGCTCGGAGGATATTCCGTCTGCTCCTCCATAATAAATATTACCAGATTAAAAACAAAAGTAAATTTTTCTCAAAACTAAAATTTTTTACCCATGTCACTTTGATTTTTTTATTTTTTTATTACTATTTTTTATTTTTTAGGATTTAGGATTTTAGGATGATTTAACATTTAGCCACTGACCTCCATTATATAATTATTCCGAAATCTAACATTTTATAACGGCAAGGAATTATTCCAACTTGCATATGACTTGCATTATAATATAATTATTATTTGTAACATACGCTAATTATTGTGCACGAAATCTTCATAACTACTTAGATCGTAAAAAATAAATTACCTACGTAATTACTAATTAGGTCATACGTTTTACGTTCCTAGATTTTAAATAAACCTAAATTTAAGGCACTAATAAAAATATTTTTGCGTTAAACACAGCTCTGTTATATTATTATAGTTTATTGCTAAGTACTCACATACAGTTTTGCTCTACGAATAATAAAATCTAAGGAAACGTAACTCCCATGCTAATACAGTTTTAAATTTGGTTCCATTCGAACAAAATTAATGTACTCGTAACGTCAGCCTTTATACCGCTCAAGGTCACCTAAATATTGCAAATGTATGAAAAGTAAACCTAAGGTACACTTTTTGACAAGTATTTTGGAGCATGTTTTTTGACGGAGTTACTCTTCCTTAGTTTTTATTATTCGTAGGTTTTGCTCGACAGTTTTACTCCAAGTCTGCTCCAAGTCATAAAGGTAATATACCTATCGGAAGACCAACCTGCTCCAAGTCGAAGGAAATGACATATTTGACATATTTAATTCTATCGAGCCCGGCTCGAAGCCAGGCTTCGAGCCGTCAGTTTTGCACGTCCACGCAGTGGTTATTACTCGACTTGGAGTAAAACTGTCGAGCAAAACCGTATGTGAGTACGGAGCTTTGATAGATTCTAGCAGGTCAGGTATTGCTTGCAGTCGAACTAATAAAGTGTGAACTAATCACATTGCAACGTTTATACGAGGTGATGCGATGCAATTCTAAATAAGCCATTCAAAATTTTATTTACTACACAAGAAGATACACATTGATTTGGTAGAGATGTGTTGAGCTGCTTTTTTCAAAAAATGGCTCATTTGAAGTTTACAACTGAACATATAGCCTCCTCTATTTTTTAAAGTCGGCTAGAATTACGATATTCAGAGAAAATTACGATTACAGCGTCTTTGTTTCTTCACAGCTGAAATATAATCTCTTCCAGAATAGTATTATTTTCATTGAACATAACTGATCTTTTAGATATTACAGTCTATGATATTACCTACAAATCGTAAGAAGTGACTGTCGTACTCACTACTCAGTGAACACAAAACACGTAGATCCACTCGTAGCTCCTTGACAGGGAGTTAGAGCTCTATTAAATCACAATATTTTGTGAGCCGGTCCAGAGTGCTCCAGCACAATGTGGCACGTGATTCGATTTACTTTTCCATTTTAAGTGTGCTTTAACTTTTTGAATAACATCGATTTTCTTGACACTAACTGAAGTCTGAACTAAACTAAAACCCAACTTATTATATTATAAATTTATAAGTAAATTAAATTGGATTTTTACAAAACATCAAAGTCAGCAAGCAGCAAAATAGAGAAATTAAAAAGTTCTCTCCGGCGGGGAATCGAACCCCGGTCTCCCGCGTGACAGGCGGGGATACTGGCCACTATACTACCGAAGACGCTGAGCAGACTTCAACAAAAAGTTCTCTCCGGCGGGGAATCGAACCCCGGTCTCCCGCGTGACAGGCGGGAATACTGGCCACTATACTACCGAAGACGCTGACCGGACTTCAACAAAAAGTTCTCTCCGGCGGGGAATCGAACCCCGGTCTCCCGCGTGACAGGCGGGGATACTGGCCACTATACTACCGAAGACGCTGAGCAGACTTCAACAAAAAGTTCTCTCCGGCGGGGAATCGAACCCCGGTCTCCCGCGTGACAGGCGGGATACTGACCACTATACTACCGAAGACTTGTGTAGTTTTCTCAAATTACGCAATATACTTTTAGTGTGCGAAAATGCCATAATCTATCAGTATCAATTTGAATAGCTTATTTTTTACAGATTTTTAATAAAAAAATATAAACTTGATTTTAATAAACATTAAACATACACAATATTTTTGTTCATTCTTTATCTTAATTAATGATATAGAATACAATATGACAAAGGTGTTGAGTTTTTGTATGTAGGTAGTAACTTGTAGGTAGTTTCATTGTTGGATGTTTTTAAATAATATATTGAATTCAAAATTAAATATATTTAAAAAGTTAAAATATATCCTTATTTAAAACTTCTTTGCCATCATCAAAATTTATTTTCTTGGTGAGCATAATAAGGAGCTTGTTTGTAATGCCGCCATGCATGTATGCACTCCCTCGCTTATTAGTAATTATAAAGTATGGATTCTTCTAGAACTTATTTTAATCCACAAGATCGTTACTGGAATTTAAAACATACCTATTCAAGAAGTCATCGCATAATGAATATATTATTGGACAACAATAGATTAATATAACAATACACTTGGATTTTCTCATTATGTTTTTTTTTATGCAATAAGGGGCAAACGAGCAAACGGGTCACCTGATGGAAAGCAACTTCGCCCATGGACACTCGCAGCATCAGAAGAGCTGCAGGTGCATTGGCGGCCTTTTAAGGGGTAATAGGGGAGGGTAGGGAAGGAAATAGGGAAGGGTAGGAAAGGGAAAAGGGTAGGGGATTGGGCCTCCGGTAAACTCACTCACTCGGCGAAACACAGCGCAAGCGCTGTTTCACGCCGGTTTTCTGTGAGGACGTGGTATTTCTCCGGTCGAGCCGGCCCATTCGTGCCGAAGCATGGCTCTCCCACGTCTAGAGATGTAATTGTATGAATAAAATGTTGTTATGTATTGTATTTATTGTACTATTCGATTTGTTTGTTCACATGAGCTGTCAATGTCCAGTGAGGAAGAAAACATGATAAAGACGAACATAGTCGATGCCCAAGAGGCTTGGACGCGAGAAGAGAGAATCTCAGAACAATATTTGAATTTTTGAACTTAGAGCCATCTTACGAGTAGAACTGCTTTAGCTTTGATAAAAACTCGGGTAAAGGTTCACCAAACTCTCCGTAGAAATTCATTAAATTCGAATCAGTGGCTTAACCGTGAAAAAGTAACAGACAGACAAACAGACATACAGACCGTCAGATACACTTTCGAATTCATAGTACATGTAAGGCTTCTTATAAAACTAGAAAAAAAGAACCTTCAAATAAAGTCTAGACAAAGGACACATTCTGGCGTAATCTCAGACACTATTTTTATCGCAAAATGGTCGTTAATTTGCGACCTTGAATCCATTACCTTTTTAAACGGCGTAGAGGAAAAGAAACACATTAAGAAGAACTACCTCAGCATTACCCGCGCGCTCTGATCCCTACTTAGGGTCACCGGGGTATTTCAGGAGATATAGAATAGATAAACTAATAGAGACGCCGATTATAAAAGCGCGGTCCCTGAAGTTTTTGATTGAAGTTTATCTTTCCAAGAACGCGGTTTTAATATAATTCATTATTATCAGAACGCCAGTATGAAGACCAAGAACAAGACCAAAGCCAACGATAACATGAAGACCAACACCAACTGGTGTTGGTACAACAACACGTAGTCCAACGCTTACGCCAGCATGAAGACAAAGACCAACGCCAACGGCAACATAAAGACCAGCACCAACACCAAGTCCAAGACCAAGACCAACACCAAGATAACACCAACGCCAACGCCAACGCAAACGCCAACACCAACACCAACACCAAGACAAAGGCCAACGCCAAGACGAACACCAACTCCAAGACCAACACCAACGCAGACATGGAGATCAAGACCAAGGCCAATGCCTACATGAAGACCAACACCAACAGCAAGACCAACGCCAACGTTAACGCCAACATGAAGACCAAGACCAACACCAACACCAACACCAAGACAAAGGCCAACGCCAAGACGAACACCAACTCCAAGACCAACACCAACGCAGACATGGAGATCAAGACCAAGGCCAATGCCTACATGAAGACCAACACCAACAGCAAGACCAACGCCAACGTTACCGCCAACATGAAGACCAAGACCAACGCCAACGCCAACATGAGGACCAACACCAACACCAACTCCAACTCCATCGCCAACGCCAGCATGAAGACCAAGAACAAGACCAAGACCAAAGCCAACGCCAACATGAAGACCAATACCAACACCAACACGTAGTCCAACGCTTACGCCAACACCAACATCAAGACCAAGGCCAACGCCAAGACGAAACCCAACACCAAGACCAACACCAACACCAACGCAGACATGAAGATCAAGACCAAGGCCAACGCCAACATGAAGACCAACACCAACACCAAGACCAACGCCAACGCCAACATGAGGACCAACACCAACACCAACGCAGACATGAAGATCAAGACCAAGACCAACGCCAACATGAAGACCAACACCAACACCAAGACCAAGACCAACACCAAGACCAACACCAACTATCTACATATTTTGTAATGAGTAAAGGTGTGATAATAATTATCTTATACGTACCTACTGAAATAATAATAATAATAATATCTATGGATGCTTCACACCACGTAAGTCTGGCCCCGTGCTAAGTACCTGAAGGACTTGTGTTACAGGTACCAGACAACGGAAATATATTTAATACTTTTATACTATACATATATTTAAGATTTTTACTATATGATACACATATTTAATACACACCCATGACCCATCAACTTTGAAAACTTTTTTGTTCCGTCGGCGGGATTCGAACCCGCGACCCCCAGCTTGAGCTACCGACAGCCCACCCACTGAGCCACAGAGGTCGTCAAATAAAAAGTATTTTCCTAAAATAATAATTTTACTACCACCATACTCTTAACAAAAAGTATTTCCCAAGTCACAAGTATCAAAATTGTTGTGCCCACCGACGCAAGTATCAAAATCAGTTAATAATAATAATATCTATATTCTATGGACGCTTCACACCACGTCAGTGTGGGGCCCCAAGTACCTAAAGGACTTGTGTTATAGGTACCAGACAACGGAAATGTATTTAATACTTTTATACTTTACACATATTATTTAAGATTTTTATTATATGATACACATAGGTATTTAATATACATCCAGACCCAGGAACATAGAAAACTTTGTTCCGTCGGCGGGATTAGAACCCGCGACCCCCGGCTTGAGTTACCAACGCGCTCACCACTGAGCCACAGACGTCGTTTTATTTATTGTCATCCGACCGCTTGGCAAACTTGGGCCTAAACGCTGGACTATATTTATTTGGGTTGCACTACGATTCCCGGACTAAACGAGTTTGATTTTTAATCTGTTGCATGCAAAATTTCAGGCGGTAGGTACTATTTTTGAGTTTATCTTGCTTTTATAATGTAAATTAAAAAAAAAAACGCCGAAGTAATAAATGAACGGTACGATCTAATTGCAAAACCTCCCATTTTTTGGAAGTCAGTAAAAAAATTGCTTAAATGTTTTATTGTCGCATCGGTAACTGGTTTATGAAGTAGGTAGGTAGTATAGTTGTTGGTGTTAATAACTGATGTTGTCGATTCATCAAGTGTATGTTTGTATGTACTATGTATGTATGTATGTTTTATGTTTGTGCATGTATATCTCCGGAACTACAAGTCCGATCTAAATGATTATTTTTTTATTGTACTAGGTATTGTTTAACTTAGAGAATACTGCAAGTTTCATCAAAATCGGTTCGGTAGTTTTTGAGATAGGGAATTTTGATTCTCAATTACGTACAATTTTGAAGTCGGTTTTATCTTTTTTTATTTAAAATACAGTTATATCACGCTAAGACTAATAGGAGAATGTGGAAAAAACGGGGGAAATTATTAGAAAGGGCTTATCTCGCGAACTACTGGAACAATTTTTATGTTATTTGGCACAGATAACAAGTAGACCACGTGAAGGATCGTAGCCCGTAGGCTATCGATTTTAATCATTTTTTCAGTGGCTATATATTTTATACCCGTGCGACGCTAGGGCGGTTCGCTAATATTGTGTATATAGATAAAGCGTGATAACTGATAACTTAATTAGCAATATAATTTTAACACAGTTTGGCACCTCTCCCTGTTCTTGGGTCTGCAGTAATAACAAATAAATCACTCGACTCTAGCAGTAGCAAGTTACTCGGTTTTATGTAACAAATAAAAAGCCCCTGTAACTGTTGTCTTTACAGCTGTGACTTTATGCTATAAGTGCCCTAATATCAGGTTACTCACCTATACATTAACAACTTCTAATTTTTAACCGACTTCCAAAAAGGAGGAGGTTCAATGTTCGTCTGTTAATATATTTTTTTTGTATGTTCAACCATAACTTCGCCGTTTGTTGACCGATTTTCATGATTATTTTGTTGTTGAACAGGGTTGAATCCGAGGTTGGTACCATGTTCACAAAAGTGGTGATCTGATGATGGCATCTATGAGGAATCGAGGGAACTCCTTGAAATTTGTATGAAAATATATAGTGATTTCAATTTTTTTTAAGCATTCGAGGTAAATGCTACCAAAATGTAAGATTTCGCACCAGGTTATACCCTGGATCCGAAGGTACCGAACAGAACTTTTGATTCCTTGTAGATACAGGATCGGGGATTTCAACGTTGTTTAAACAATTGAAAGCATAAGCCAATACATCAATTTGATTGATCATCATCATCACAACCATAATCATACCATGGGTCATCACTCATCACATTATAACCCAATTATTGGTAGGTACTTTTCGGGATATTTTGCATCGAGGCAGATGTTTTTGATGATTATTTCGCTGTTTGTGGACCGATTATCAAAAGTCTTGTATAGGATATAATCTTAATTTTGTATAACAATTACGAAAGTGGTGAGCTGATGCCGATGACATCTATAAGCAATCGAGGGAAATCCTTGAAATTTATCAAAACACTCATAGAAGTTAAAATGTTGTTTCTAGTAACTTAAACATGATATGTTACGAGTACTGTTAATATTCGTAGTGGTTATCAACGCATAAAGCCTTGTCTTGTAGATAACCAAAATTATTATTTTCTAACAAAAAATTTAACCCGACTTCCAAGGAAAAAACAACATTCTTAAAATGACCAAAAAAGTATGAAATAATTCTTATTCTTCATAAGTGCCTTTTTCAAAATTCGACCAGGTAAATCTCAACGAATTCTGTACTCAATTTTCATTCTTTTGAAGTCGGTACTGGCTAAGTTCTATATCAAGTATCTCAGTTCTGGACTGGTACCGACTTCAAAAGAATGAAAATTCAGTACAGAATTCGTTGAGATTTAGTGGAATTTTGAAAAAGGCACTAATCAAGAATAAGAATTATTTCATACTTTTTAGGTCATTAATTTGAGAATGTTGTTTTTTCCTTGGAAGTCGAGTTGAAAAAGACTATGATTTATTCAGTATCATAGTACTTATATTGTATTGTTGATCATAATTACTCATAACGGAAAAAAATTGTAGTCGTCCCTATGTTATAAAATGTTAGTTATCTGCAGGGTCTCACGCGTGGTACTCACGTCTTCATATTATTATGTAATCCGTCTAGAGTTCTAGACCCTTTCGTGTGATAAGGTATTTATGTCCGTTTTAACCCACCACACCCCAAGTTAACCTTGGGAGTAGTAAAAATTTATCCATACACATAATATTTGAATTAGAAAGCCAATTAAAGAGAATTTCTGGATCCCATTTTTGGGGTCTTGGTTTAGAAGACTGAGCTGAGGAAATAGCCTTGAGGATTTGTCAAATTAGCATAATATGGTTTCGACAATATTTTTTGTTTTAGTCTACAAAATGTAAAAGTGGCAGACTTATGAACTAAGGTCGTATTATTTATATATTTATATTTTTAACTTTTCTTTTCATTTAAATATAAGAAGGCTAAAATGTCTGGTTAATACAAGTCTAATGTATAGAATTTTTATAAATCCGGGTACAAAAATGCAAGCCCCTAGTTACTAGTATGTGGAATCCTTGGAAACGTAGGAACGTGCGCCGACTAACCCACCGACTGTGGAGCTTTGACGGAGCCACGGGAATGTTCACGCTACACTCCACAAGCATGTATTACTGGAACACAAATGCCTTGGCAAATCGAAAGTATATTTTCAAAGTACGGCCATGCCACACGATGCAGTGCGGCACCGCACCGCCGATGTCCGTCTAACCGGACTATCGCGACCGGCCACACGGTGAGTGCGGCACCGCAACGTTTTACAGTACTGTGGCAGCGACGGACTCGAGCTCCCCGCGTCCCCGCCTCATCTCGATTCCGGTGCACGAGCGGTGCAGCGCCGGAGCAGCACCGGACGTGCCGTGTGCCATACCATCCATTTTTTTTTAATATTATGTAGGACACCGGAGCGGCACCGGTCAGGCGCCGTACCGCCGCGCCGCCGCACCGCATCGTGTGTAGCAGCACCGGACGTGCCGTGTGCCATACCATCCATTTTTTTTTAATATTATGTAGGACACCGGAGCGGCACCGGTCAGGCGCCGTACCGCCGCGCCGCCGCACCGCATCGTGTGGCATGGTACAGGTATTATTCTCGCATGCTAAATATCGGTACTCGGTAGGTTGGTAGAAAAAAAACGAATATGCGCGGTACACCGTCGCCGTCGTATAAATTGTCTATTACTGTTTTGTCCTATGGTCTGATATTAATATTTTTTACACCGCTTTTTGCTCTAATTCTCACCCTCGGAATTAAAATCGTTGCTATAATCTTTATAGGAAGTTATAGGGCATTTATAGGGCTTTTTTTTAAATTTTGACCTATACAAAACAACTTTACAAACAACAATAAAACTACTCTATACGGTGATAAGCTGACACTGGTTCCAAATTTGAATTTGGTTCCAGGTTGTGAGTTGGGACGTTCCAAAGTGGATTTTTTACTCTAACTCGGCTAGAGTCAGTATTCTGAAGCTGAAGTTAAAGTCGGTAATATATATGTACCTCTTTTACATGCTTATAAGGAATTGCATTTTCCTGTTTTTTTTTCTTTTTCACACTACGTGGCAATAGCATAGGTATATCACGTAATTTACATAACGTGTGGGAACTGGGATGCAAGCCGTAAAGGCTAATCTGCAGTGGCTGCGCTTTACTTAGCAAATAAGAGCTCGACCTCTGACACCCCTCTAACTTCCTATAAGGGAATATTCAACGTCTTGCAATTACTTCAGATGAATTGCACTCTGCTATATGTAAGTAGAAGGCGTATGCTTCATAATATGAAACACGCAAAGTGGGTATATCATATTCTTATTTGCTTTTTTTAATGAAATTGGGGGTGTTCAGGTGACCCGTTTGGATGGAAGTTAATGACATTTCAACTATTTTGGACGTTGCAAATATGATAAAATAATATGCTAATATCCTGTGAGTTGTAAGTGTAACTACTTACTAGACATATTATTGTAATTTCATCCATTAGAAAATAAAAAATGTATGGATGGACATTCCGTCTATGCACCCCAAAAAAATGCGAGGTAAATTGATACTGAACGAACCATATTTCAGCTCAATAAAGAAGTGCAGATGATACGAGTACGTGGACAGTTTTTCAGGGCCGGCTTTAGGGCGCGAAGTGGAGTGTCAGTCGTGAGTCGTCAGATGTTTTGACAGCTGTCACCCGCACCGCGACACATCGCCAGAAGCCCACGCTTGGACCTTTCGTCGGAGACCTAAAAATAAATTTCCAAATAGCATAAATCAGCAATTTTAAAGGTCAGCTATATGAATCCCTATCATCGATTGCCTGCCAAGAACACTGGGGCCTTAGAATATATAAATATTTTCTCCCCGTTTATATTTTACTTCGTTATACACTACCGTACATTTTTCCGGGATATAAAGTACATAATATAATAATTATGTCCTTTTCCTTGACTCTAAGTATCTCCATATCCAACCAAATTGGTTTAGCGGTTTGGGCGTGAAGAGGTAACTGACAGACAGACAGACAGACAGACAGACAGACAGACAGACAGACACACTTTCGTATTGAGAGGATGTAACAAAATAAAGTAAAATACTTCAGGTGTGTATATTATGTCCTTTATAAAGAGTTTACTGTAAAAGAAACAGTTGAAATGGATGAAAGAGATTTTTTGTGACTAATTTTCCCGTACAAAACTTATAAAAAAGTTACTCTTTCAGCGACGCTACTTTCACAGTGAAGTCTATACATGGGCCTCTACACACCCTAAATTATCACTAAATTTTGTAACACCCTGTATATATGTACCAAATATATATGTAACACCCTGTATAGGGTGTAACAAAATTTAGTGATAATTTAGGGTGTATACTGTATATATGAGTCCCTTGTATAGACTTTCACAACAAAATATAATGCGGAGGTACAAATTTTGTGGTGTGGGAGATTAGCGTGAACTTTGAGGCTTAGCACGCGTCAACACCGGCCATCATGCTAATTGTACACGATCACCATGCGGCAGGTTTTCAATCCACACTTCCATACTATAAATATTAGTATAATGGCAGATATACATAACACCTTTGTAAATTACATTCTGTGAATAAATAATTTGATTTGGTTTGATATTATGAATGCAAAAATGTCTGTCTGTCCCAGGCTTAAGGCACAATTCCGTGCATCGCGATCGATCGCGGCCGTGCACGACCTACGACTGTCGTCGGTCGCTCGCGACCATAGTCAGTCATAACTCGTAGGTCGTGCGCGGCCGCGATCGATCGCGATGCACGGAATTGTACCTTTAGCAAGAATAGATAAAGTGACAGTAAGACACGACAAAGTGACAGTTAGACAATGGAAATCCGCCATTTTGTCGATAAAATCTGTCAGTATGTCGACTCTTTCTACTGTTGTTATCATGCTAAGCCCTGGTTGCTCTTCATACTCTAACTGTTGAAACGATTTTGTTGGGTATGGAGATTCCTTGAGTCCCGGGAAAGGACGTAGGATTAACAAATTTGTCGCAACTGAGCTGTTACGGGTGTCATCTACTAAACAAAAAAATATTATAGTCGTTATGTCCTGAGAAATTAGGTTCTTCCAGAAACAGAACTACACAAGTCACAACGTTGGCTTCGACAGTGAGGGAAACAGCGGCTAAGTGTCTAAACACACGCCGAAATTCCGCGGCGGAAATTCTGCATGATTACGTCAGCAATGTCCGCATACAATATGACGCGACGGAATTTCGGCATAGTGTGTCATCGGTAATTTAAAATACATTGCAGGCGAAATCATGCGGAAATTCCTCCGCGTAACTTCGGCATATTGTGTTTAGACACTAAAAGTTGGCAAAGGTCTCCTAAAGTTGTGTTCTTCGGGAGACCGTTAAATTGTTGAGTAGTTTGTTTACTTCTGGAGACGAAAATGCATTTTGCAAATGCAATGCATACCTGCTTTAGCCGATGCCACCTTAACTTTTTAATATGCTTTTCGTTCTTGTGTTGAGCTTGAGAGCACACCGCACGCTGCTAAACTTAAAGCCTTATGAATAATAAACCCTATCTGTAGAACCCTTTACCAGCTTTACCATATAGGATTATAGGAAATATATTTTATTTTATTTTACCATTTATTTCAGGCATCTAGGCCCATAATACATATACCTTACAGACTAACATACATACTATTATTATAATAAATACCTTACAAACTAACCTACATATTATTATTATATATTTAAAACTACACTTTGTCACATGTTGACGGCGACGTGACTCGACGCTTCGTTCCGGAGTCTCCCTCGGAACTTCCGGTAGACCACATCCATCGGCCAGAACTCCGGCGCCTCGAAAGTTGACAGAAGATTCGTCGGTACTCTCACCACAAAGGAGCTAAAGTTAACCTTGTGGCGAGACTGCAGACGCTCGACCCTCAGGCGCAATGTCGTCTTCTTCTTGATGTAGTCCATCCTCAATATAGGGCGCTACTAGCGTCTACACTCTAGACTCTAGCACATACAGTAAATAATCCGACAAAAATCCGACAAGTTGCAAAATGCACATGTCATATCAGAATATCGACAGAAACGTTCAAACGTCGAACAAAACTTTTTTACTGTATACATATGCTAGTGCTGCCTCTAGCGTGAAAACATTTCAGTAATATAACCTGCAGGCTTACTATCAACGCTTAATACGATTTAATTTAGGACCTAAACTGAATGGCATTTGATATTTCGTACCATCAACTTCGTTTTACGAACCAATTTAGGTCGACACCTAAACTGAGCCGCATTCCAATATCATTCACTCTTTTTCGTACGTAAATTCGTACCATCACCTTACTTTATCTGACGTTCGAGCCTAAACAAAATCGCTCAACTGTCAAAACTTGCGATTCAAAACAAGTTAGTAAATTTGATGCTGATTTTGATTCTTTTGTTGTTAGTTTTTAATTTTATTTGTTTAAAGTCAGAAAAAAGCAGTGAAAAGCAGTGTCGCGAGGTAAAAACATAAATTGGTATCAAATAGCATTGATTTCGGTGATTCTACAAAAAGTTTAAAGTGCAGTTTTATTCGTAGGATGTGTGACGACGAATTGATGCTTTTTGAGTTCTTGGAAGCCGATAGTGAGGAAAACTCTATGAGGAGAAGGAGACTCGACGCTCGAGCACAATTCGACCCATTCGATTTGGAAGATAATGAATTTATAAAACGTTATCGTCTTTCCAAAGAATTGGTAGTCGGATTGTGCGACGAGATAAGACCGGCAATGAAAGCGCCAAGGAGGTCCACAGATATATCTGTAGAAACAAAGGTAAGGACTAAAATATGCAATATATTACGTATACTCGCATTTTATGAATAACTATAACTTACGCCATTATTATTTCAATCTTTTACACAAACAACCACAACTTTTAATAAACTTATTGTTGTATTCTCACTATTCTATAGGTAATTTGTTTTACAAAATTTCGAAGTCGCCGCCACTGTAGTGTTCAGTATCTGTGGCCGCCACACTCACGTCCAGGGTTGCCAGGTCATTTTCAAATAAATACCGAACAAACAAAAAATAATTTTATTTTGTTTTTAGTATTTGTTGTTGTAGCGGCAACAGATATACACAATCTGTGAAAATTTCAGAAGTCTAGCTGTTCTTGAGATACAGCTTGGAGACAGACAGACGGACAGACAACGAAGTCTTGGTGATACGTCTAGGCTAAAATTACCCTTTGGGTCCGTACCCATGGAATGGAACCCTAAAAAAGAGTTATAATAATAAAAAACAAAATGATTATTATTAACTTATAATACAAAAATACCGAAACGTTCGGTAGAATACCAAAAACCTGGCAATCCCGCTTACGTCACGAACTGTCACACAACACACGTTCAAAAACTTGATAAAATTTTGTGTCCGATACAAGAACTATAAATAAAATATTTTTTTTTCATAATAATTATATCATTAGAAAATTTGTGTCACTTTTAACTAGAATTTATAAAATAATACCAACTGGATACAGTATTATGAAAATGATACAAAGTTTTAGAACGCGGCATTCGAATCAAGAGAAACAGCATAATATTCATTATTCGTATAGCGTTGTCTCTTTCCCACTTCAACCTAGGGATTGCGGTTCAGAGACAAATTGGCGACTTCATTCGTTCTTTTCGGCTCCGTAACGTTTCAATTGAGGCGCGGTTTTAATAAGGTGATGGTACGAATGTTAGCGATTTTGTTTAGGAACCCAAATTAAACTGCTCGGAATTTGAGTCGTCTTTTAAAAGTTGATAGTAGGCCTGCTGTTACTAGGGAGTTTTGCCGGGAATGTAAAGTGTGCTGTTGTGTTTTTATATTATTTTCCTAAAATTGTGTTAGCTGGGTTTTTAATGTGTAATATTGGTAGAATATTAACCATTAGATATTCGTGTTCATGCACAAGTGTAGGAAAGTGATGTACCTAATATCCAGAAACGTGCTATTTTGTGTTCCCTCCAAAACTCCATCGAAAGTTTCAGTAAAGCGTCTACCACTTTACTGAATCGACCGACTTGACTCCTTGACTGTATTGACTTTTACTTAGACTTTGACTAGACTTTAGACCTGACGATACATGAAAACGATGATGAAAAATATAATAGGAGGAATATGGTTTTCCCGCCATATTCCTTACCTTTTTACCTTGTCTGTGGCACAACATACACATCCTTTGTGTCAAGTTGCCAAAAAAGAAGAAAAAGAAAGAACCTGTTACTAAACTACAATTATTTGCGATTACTCCATATAAAGTAAACGTCGTCGTTGTCAGCCTACAGCAGTGTGCATGAAATTTCACAATAGTCATATTAACGAATCCCAACTGTCCTGTACACGGCCGTCCATCCACATGTCGGCTGTCTATATTAGATGCTAAGTTAATCATTACGTCGCTAGAAGGCACATCAGGTGGATGCAAGTTTTGAACAAAAAAAAATTGGGTTCCAAATTTAAACGTAGCTACTAAATTAAATCGCATAATCTGTACAATTTTTAAGCACGGTCGACTGTGATTGGTTGATAAAAAAGACCATAGAGTATATAAACTACATAAGAAAATAAAGGAAGAAGAAGTTTAAAACTCAAAGTTCGAATTTCATTTTATGAAAATTATTTATTACAACAATACAAAAATTGTAAATTAAGTGGACTAATTAATGAAAAACGAAAGCTAAGTCATTGTAAAATGTAAATGTAACCGTAAATTGATAAATTGAAGCAAAACATAACGATATCATACCATGTTCTAATACAAAGTATGTCGTAGTACTATTTGTATATTTGTACAATAATTTACAACTTTAATGGCCTGTTTCACCACTTCCTGATAAGGTGCCCGATAGGGTTATTTGACAGATTTTCCATACTCCATCTGTCAAATTAAGTGGTGGATAGCCTTATCAGGAAGCGGTGAAACAGGCCCTAACTATAATATTAATATGAAAAAGATAGATTATTATTTCATAGAAAATATTATAATGTATATCAGTATTCAGTATGCAGTTAATTTGGAAAATGATGAAATGTGTATCATGTGTATATTGTTTTATTGTAACAATACATAAGGTTATTAACTATACTAAATAATTTATGTAAACTGTATAGAAATGTAGTAAATGAAAAATTTTTCATTAATTTCAGATTTTTAGGTCCACAGCACAGCTACTTTACAACATTTCAGTCTGTAAGCAATAGCTGTTACCTCGATCGCGGATTCAAAAGAGGATGTAAACTGTATGCGGATTCTAGGAAGTCTTTTGTTCTCGCGGTCGCATGCGACCGCTTGGGAACGAAAGCAGCAAAGAGATTCAAAGCAAGGAGATTTTAGGAGAAGGAAGGTATGGGATTATGAGTGGTAACTGGTACGGTCACCACGGAAAAATCCTCTGATCAAGTGAGGTGGTATGCAGCTGGCCTGAGCCCGCGCGATAGATTTCAGCTGTCGTATACAGGGTATAAGAAAACAAAGTGTGTATGTATAAAGGTGCGCTCCACTGGATCGGAATCGGAGCGTAGGTACGCAGTGGACGGATTTGTTGCTTTGTATGTATGGTACTGACTACTATGAACTGCACTAGAAGTACTGGAACATTCTGCACTGGGTCATTCTGCACCTGACAAGTATATGACGACACGACGTGCCGTCCGCACCGTACGTCCCGATTCCGACCTGGTGGACGCGCAGCTTTAATCCCCTCCCTATATAGTGTTTACTGTATAAGTGTATAAGCCAATCAAGTAGTTAGTAGAGTAGCATATACAGCTATTCTATTATATTTATAAATAAAATACAGAAAACTGTACTGTAATATTATAATATTTAATAATAGAAATCAACAAAAGCTTGTGGATTAAATCTGTTTTATTGTTTAATTTACCTTATTAGCCTATTTATTAAGTAATGTACAATATTTTTATTGAAATAAAACATTTATTTGAGCTCATTTCTTTTTTATTATTATTTTTTTTAATTTTCGGTATGTTTAGAGTGAAAGGTTTTGCACTTAAAAATTTTAACTTCAGTTTCAAATTAAAAAAATAACGGATGTTAATTTTTTTTCTTCTAAGTCCGATCTCTTGTTACGTAGTATACAGTTTACATCCTCTTTGAGGCACATTTAACCGATTCATGGCCAATGCCGCGCCCAGCGCGTCATTCAAAAAGTTTTAGTGAGGCCGATGACGCGCCAGACGCGGCATATAAGAATTGTTAAAAAACACGTTAAAACTAATTTATTATACTGTAATTACAATTCCCTTGTCTAAATATACATGTTGAACTCAATTTTATGCGTGGCCGTTTATTTTAGAATTAAAGGCTACTAGTCAGAGATCGTCAATCATTGGTTCACTCGAAGAATCCTTACTTTTCTGCGATTAGCGTATTTATGAAACTTTTTTTTCTTATTAATACTCATCTTCATCAGCGTCAGTAATTTAGCTTCGATGCTACTGTCTGTTGAGTTATTTTTTGCGTCATGACAAATACGAGAACTTTCAATTACTTAATGTCCTTTTCAATGTAAAGTTTTGCATTTTGCAATATTGAGTGACTATATTCTGGAAAACTTTCATTCTCCTTATTGTCGTTTTCCAGGCAATTTTCATTTGAGTATGTTTGTAAATCGTGGCTGGCTATATTCAGGAAAGTCATTATATTCCTGCTGATTATCCAAAACAAACGTATTTCATTTGTTTAAATAAACGATTTTCTGAGAGCTCTTAAATTTTAATACAAATTTATATTGTCATAGCTACACAACTACTCTAAGTTATTTATTCTTCAACTAAAATAGATGAAGTTGCTAGTCATAATAAATCCCACAACCTTTACGGAAAAACTATCATGCCTATTGATTTGTGCTTTAACATGTAATTAGGGTTCTAACTTCCGTACCCAAAAGATAAAAACGGGACCCTATTACTAAGGCTGGCCTCACACAGCCGGAACGTCTCTCTGAATAATTCATAATCGGAAATTCATAATCTAAATTTCGGCACCTTGCCTCACACACATCTTTGAAAATAAGATTGATCAGTAGTCTCATGATTCCTGGCACATATTTAACCGTCTTTATGGAAGAAGAATTAATACTAATAAATATTATTTTTCTTTTACTTTTGTTTTCACTTAATGTTTCCCAATTTGGAATTAAACTTTTAAGAATTTCCAACCACGCTATGTTTTTTCCCTGTCATGGTAATCCTCAATGGATGTGTCCTATATTTCAATGCTTAAGATTAAATTTTCCGTGTCAGACATCACGCCAGCAGGTCACAACACGTCCAGGGGTTAGCTTCTTGCAGTGTCAACTGAAATAATTCATAATCTGATTCCAGTATGTGTGTGCCGCTCTATTAAAATGTATGGGAATACGCGCGTTATGAAATCATAATCTTAAATTTATCGATCCGGAATTCAGAACGCTCGTCAGTATCATTCTTACAGATCGATCTGAGAAACATAATCTGAAAAAAATCAGAATGTGTACGTGGAGCATACTTACTGATATTGTATGGAATTCCAGTCTTTCTGAATTAATAATATGAATTCAGAAAGACATTCCGGCTGTGTGAGGCCAGCCTTAGACTTCGTTGTCTGTCCGTCTGTCTGTCTGTCTCCAGGCCGCAACTCAAGAACGGTAATAGAATTGAAATTTTCACGGATTATGAATATCTGTTGCCGCTATAATAACAAATACTAAAAACAAAATAAAATTAAATAAATAAAATAAAAAATGAAGGGGGGCTCCCATACAAAAACATAATTTTCGGCATAATTTTGCTCTATAATGGTACGGAACCCTTCGTGCGCGAGTCCGTGTTATATGTGTTATCATCAGTCAGTCAAGGTGTGACGACCGACGTGAGCCCTCACAAAGATCGGCTTTTAGTAACCAGCACTAATTAAAATCATTAATACCTACATACTCGTATGAGCAAAATTTATGCCAAAGGTTGACGACTACTTACACATTTTGTTAACAGTATGAATTACTACTTATATACGCCATATCAGCTTTGAATTACAACTAATACGAACACTGCACACAAAATTTATTTTTTCCCTCTCTGATTTACGCCTATTTACAATAAAATATACATAAAACACAACCAGTGGCCAATGCCGCACGTGGCGCGTCATCGTTTAGCAGGGCCGATGACGCTTATGGTGCGTCATCGAACAAAGTACTTGGCCTGTCGTAAGAATTTGTTGAAATGAAGGTGGCAACGAATCGGTTAAACAGGTATTCGCTAATTTTGTGAGAAGTAATTCTTTAGAATTATTGTTTACTAGATCACCCGTGAACTTCGTATCACTTCCCTTCTAATATAAACCTTCCCTGGACTTTCACAAATATATCAAGACTAAAACCAGCCAAATCGGCTCAGCTTCTCGAGTTTTAGCGAGACTATCAAAATTTAAAATTCTTTTTATTTATTTTTATGATGTTTTAGGTATAGAACTTCAAAACAAAAAAAACAAAACGGACGATTAAAAAAAGTTAATGTTTCAGTTTTATAAAAACACTAAATTTGTCGTGCGACTCTGCAGATATAAATTAATAACTTTCTACTTTTTATATTATACATAATTGAAATGTTCGATAAAATAAGGGATCTAACCTAGTGCTACGATTACAAGTCTATAGCTAGACGTCAAAATTAAGTTACTTATACCTTTTTATTATTCGTAGGTTATACCGATATTTTCTCATCTTGAAAAAGCAGTCTAGTCGTGATTAAAAATACGTCTTTTAGCGTGCACCAAAAGAGAATAATTAGTATGTAACTCAAACGCTGAACCTCAGCCGCCGTAGATAGTACTTATAATATTATATTTGTTATGAGTAGGGCCCGGATTTATAATATGTAAATACATATTTTTGTTTTGCGTGATTTTTGGCCTAGAATGTGTTTTTTACGCGAATTATCCATGTTTAGACTGTGAAAACCCAAGTTTTATTTTACATATTTTTCCATATTTTAGGTTTTTTCAAAGATAAGTCTATATTTTGCAAGAAAATGTCACAATCGTCCATATTTTCACAAAAATACTTTTTACAATATTATATCATAGAAAAATACAAAAAAAATACGTTCCCGCCACCATGCGGCTACGTATTTCGTTCCTCTCGCGCTTTATCGTCGTATTTATTGTTTCCAAAGAAGATTATTCCTTCAGGATTCAAGCCCCATAAGAGCACCGGTGATCGCGACAACAATAGAATACTTGATAGCATTTTCAAGAATCCGCGATCGAAGGATTAATAAAGAAATAGAAAATAAAGTTTCAGATGCAAAATGTCACAATAGACATAACTACCAGTAGTTCGACTGCAAAGAAATGGACAGGTTTCAATATCTGTCAAATTTGTCGGGTTTGGGGGTGATAAGTTAGAGGCTGGCGCGCTGGCTGGTATAATTTATTTTTAAAAATAAGATTTTGAAATTGAATTCTGACAGTTTTCTTTGCATGTGCCAAAATATAAACAACAACTAGGGTCGTTACAACTTTGTAGGTAACGACCCTAGCGACGACTTTTGTCATAATACTAACATAAAAATAAACTTAAAATTTTTTACATCAGTTCTAAGTCGGCGTACTCTATCATTCTGTCTACTCTGAAAAGGTCCTGTTGCTGACATATTATGGCTAAACAAAAACTGAAGTACTACTCGACCAAGCCAACTAGACGACTGTCAAATCATACTCTCTCGCACTTATGCATTGCTAGCGACGTGCGTAAGTGCGAGAGAGCAAGCTTTGACATTCGTCTAGTTGGCTTGGTCGAGTAATATGTTTCGATCTTCGGGTAAAATAAAGGATAGTACGTAACACACAAAGAAAAACAAAATTCTGTGCCGATTATTAGGGTTCCGTACCCAAAGGGTAAAAACGGGACCCTATTACTAAGACTTCGATGTCTGTCTGTCCGTCTGTCTGTCACCAGGCTGTATCTCAAGAACTTCTGAATTTTTCAAAGAATGTGTATATCTATTGCCGCTATAACAACAAATACATACTAAAAACAAAACAAAATTAATCTCCCATACAACAAACTCAATTTTTTTGCTATTTTTCGCTCGATATCAATAATGGCTAATGGCTACAGCTAGGCACTTGAATTTTTACAAAATCCTAAATTATATTTGTTGACTTTAATAAGGGAAAGGCGCTAATGGTAGACACTGAACTAATAGAAGACACTTACGACAAAAATGCCATAAAAATAAGAATTATTCTAATTATTTCTCAACACTGTAAATTTTATAAGCTTCGTATGCTATCTGTTGATGTGAAAAAATATATTAGGGATGCCTTCGGGAACAAAATTTTAAAATGGGATCAGTTTTCGTAAATGATGTGACCGCGTCAACACGCACCCGGCAATTTCTTAGCAAATAGGTTAAGGAAGGCGAAATTTTGCACGTCAGTTTTGAATACATTTATTAGATTTTTTGTAATTTCTATTGATTTCATTGGATTAATGGTCATGTTGTATACACTAATTAATGTTTATTTAAGATTTTTTATCAATTTTCCCTAACAATATAAAGGGTGTCTACTATTAGTTCTTGAAAATGTAAAAAACCTAATAGATGACATGTATCTCATCTTTGAGTTTTGCAATACATACTAAAGTTATTTTGTGCTTTATTCTACTGCAAAAATCATCACTATTCTCTGAAAATATAATTCTATTAACAATCTAAGAACTTAGAACTACTGTACCTAAAAATGGACATGGTATCTAATATTAGACCTTGTACTGATCTAAAAATCGATTGCTTTAGTTTTTTAGCAGTAAAAAAAAGAAAAAGGATAGCAGAGAAAAGAAAGAAGAAAAAAGAAGAGGCAAAAGAAGCATGGAGACTAAAGACTGAAAATAAATTTGCTAGGAAAAAAAAGTCGGGTTGCACTCCGGGAGTGCCGGCAGAAGTGAAACCTTGATTATTAACGTTGTGCAATTTTTTAACCCATTTTTTATGAAAATCGATTATTAAAAAATCGATTTTTTAAATTAATCGAAACCCTCACAATCGATTAAATTTTTAACCCATTTTTATGAAAATCGATTATTAAAAAATCGATTTTTCAAATTAATCGAAACCCTCACAATCGATTAAATTTTTACCCCATTTTTATGAAAATCGATTATAAAAAAATCGATTTTCTTAAATTAATCGAAACCCTCACAATCGATTAAATTTTTAACCCATTTTTATGAAAATCGATTATTAAAAAATCGATTTTTTTAATTAATCGAAACCCTTACAATCGATTAAATTTTTAACCTAGTTTTATGAAAATCGATTATTAAAAAATCGATTTTTTAAATTATTCGAAACCCTTACAATCGATTAAATTTTTAACCCATTTTTATGAAAGTCGATTATTAAAAAAACGATTTTTTTAAGTAATCGAAACCCTTACAATCGATTAAATTTTTAACCTATTTTTATGAAAATCGATTATTAAAAAATCGATTTTTTTAATTAATCGAAACCCTTACAATCGATTAAATTTTTAACCCATTTTTATGAAAATAGATTATTAAAAAATCGATTTTTTTTATTAATCGAAACCCATAATCGATTAAATTTTTAACCCATTTTTTATGAAAATCGATTTTTAAGAAATCAATTTTTTTAATTTATCGAAACCCTTACAATCAATTCGAGTTCGAGTTCAAGTTCGAATTCGAGTTCGAATTCGAGCTCGAGTTCGAGTTCGACACAAAACACTACTCTCCATCTCCAACCGTCTTACGGTTTTTCCAAGGATTTTCGATCAGCACGAGAATCTAACGCGAGTTTCACAGTTTTTACCCATCCCACAAATTAAGTGCTCAACGCCGCTAAAGAAGTTTTCACTTTAAAAATATGAAAAATAAAAGGAAAGATAGTTTCAGCATGGAAGAATAATGAATATAATCTGGAGACAACGTGGATAATATTTCTGATGCATGTAGTTACTATGATGAAGTAAATGAAATCTTTTGAAAAATGGCAAATAAAGACCAAATAATAGAAAAAATGTAAAATGTAATGTAAAGTTCTATGTCTACTATTAGTTCATATTGGTGTCTACTATTAGTGATGTTCGTTTTTGTGATGTCATCTATTAGTACTTATGACTAAGTTTACAAAAAGACAAATAATATATTTTTTAATTGATTTGTCAGAGAATAATTATAATAGTTTTATTTTGTAAGAGTTACTGAAGACATGGAAGAAGTTATCAATCCTTTATATTCATAAATATATATTTTATAACATTTAAATGTTTCATGTTTCCTTATAGTGTCTGCCATTAGGTCCCTTCCCTTAATTGATAAAAAATTTAAATCAAATAAATATTTAAGGGTTAACAGACACTAAAACAATGTTTAATTATTGTAATTTTATAGTCCATATTTTTCCATATTTTCGATTTTTTAGTCCATATTTTAAGTACATATTTTGGATTTTTAGTACATATTTTTCCGGGCCCTAGTTATGAGTTATCAGTAATAAAAAAATATACTTAAATATTTTGGATAAAGTTGGTACGTGCTTATGCATGTAGATATACATATTATTATGTTACTTTTAATACAAAACAAAAACTACACAGCGAATTTTTACGCACGCCAATGAATGTGATCTATTCCGTAGATCACTACATAGTATTTAACGCTGCGCATCACTTATACAGTCTATTGTGATTTGTGGCATTACGTTGCAACCAACCAGTGAAAAATTTGGCAAAAACGAGGAAAATTACGCAAAACCAGTATTTTAAAACACAAATCGCAATCATTATAACAGACATTGACACAGAAGAAGTTGCGGCCAATAGCTTTAAATTTTAATAGATTTTTACACACGATAGATAAACATTAATTCATAGACTTATTTACTAAAAGCCATTAGGCTGGAGCAGACGTCGTTTTGGTATTTATAATCCCGGATTAAAAGTTTTGTTGTAAACCGTTACCTAATGTAATAGGCGCACAGGGACGGATTTGAGTGAGTAGATAAAAACGTATTTTCTTACATCATATTTTTTTTAAACATTATTATAAGTTCAATTAACATACTTGAGGGCTTAGCCGCATTGAATGGTAAGTGTGTATGTGTCCCTACTCCCTATAGAGTTCACTGTTTGTGATTTGTATGGGCAGGTGCCCCCGCTTCATGGGCTTGCTATTACAAAAAATTTAAATAACTGTTTCAGCGCTGCTACTTTCACAGTTAACTCAATGCAGGGGACTGTATAACTAAGTATTTTTTTAAGATATTTTATTGCCTAATACAAACGATTCTCAGAAATGCGTAACCACTTGCAGGCATGAACGTAGAAAAAAAGGCGGACGGAGTCTTGTCATATACAAAACTGTGTCTTCACTTTTCTTCAGAGTCGGCCATGCACACATTCTGACGCCTGTCAAATGGTATGGACTAGCGCAAGAATGTGTGCGTTCGGACCGTGTACATACAGCCAGCTGGCCGACTCTGAACGACACAGTTTTGTGTATGGTGGGACTCCGTCCGCCTTTTTTATACGTCCATGCTTGCAGGCATCTTCGAAGTGGCAACGCGTTGCTGCCGTAAACAGCCAATCTAGTTACGTTAGTAACATATAATATCATTGCCCTTCACTAATGAAGAAAATATAAATATACTCTACGAACGTAGTTGTTGGATCTACTTACTATAAATATTTACCTACGCTTGTTATCTTATGTATTGGTATTGAAAGAAATACTGAACCTATACATATACTAAACTGTATATTTTATGCGTTAAGGAAGTTGCTGTTCAAACTATAGCTATATTCTCTTCAAGAATAAAGCTATAAGTTTCCCTCAGCAAAGTTGCTGCATACCTTACACAAGTACTCTTTGTATCTACTTAGCGATCTAAACTAAAGTCTGCTTTAACCGATGTGCACGTTCTTTTGGTTACTACATACTATATCTATTCTCTCCGAAGACTTCAAACTCTTACAATATTATGTGAACGTAAAAACTAATTTTGAAACAGAAGTTAAATAAAAAAAATACACAGCAAAACCATCTTCCAGGTGTGCTTGTATTTATCTGGTACATTAGAAAAGTCATTTTAAAGACAAAGACAGCGGACCTGGCATAAAAAGCATCATCAGCGCAATTATAAATTGTTATAAAAATATTATCAAAGCATTATAAATCATATGTTTATTAATAATTGTAAATCCGTCTCTGGGAAGCCGGCTAAAACATTTAACTTGGACTTAATTTTAAATATTATTAGCACACGCTTTCAGTGAACTTTTCAACTTTCCCAACTGTTTATAATGTTTGTTAATCCTTTACTTTGATTTCAACATTTTAATAATAATTTTGAAATCTGGGTTTACTATATAAATAACTGTGTAGGTATGCTTTTAAGCTTTACATTATAATGCCTTTTATCTTACGAATTATTAGCAAATAATCTTAATCGACGGTTAAAAATATCTAAAGAGAGGGTTATTATTTTTATAGACAGAATGAATGTATGTTTCAGTGTGAGCAAGCTCAGCGCCTTGACTCTTGAGTTTATGTTTGAATCAGATTTTTCCGAGTTGTGAATACACTAATATTCTTGTCATTTAATTCCAAATTGACAACATTTCAAAATCTTAACATGGATTTTTTATTATTTTATAAGAAAGTAGACTTAAAATAAGGCGACACGTATTTCTTGCTTTTTCAAAATTATGCTTTTAAGATACCTAAAAAATAGATTTTAATCCTTCGTATTCTAAAGAGACATAAGCGCCAAGTGACGTCATACTTACGCCTGAATGGTTAATTCCATTACAGTTTACAAAAGAAAAAATATGTCAATGTAAGTTTGTTACGTTTATTAGGACGTCTGTCAATGTCATCGTGGTATTTTCGTATGTTAGAAATGTCATTTTTGACAGTGACTGTTTTTTTATGCTTCATGATGTCTTTTTAAAACGATTTTACACCAGGCAAAGAAAAAATGTCTGATATGCCGTAAGTATGACGTCACAACGTATTTTTCAGTTTTTCTTTATTTTCTCAGTAAATAAGCAATATAAAATTTTTTGGAATATTTTTTTGATATCAGGAGAAGAAACTAAAGACATGGTATTTTTTATTTTAAGGCTTAAAAATTTTGAAATGTTGTCAATTATAGTAATCGCGTCCCGCCTCCGCTACCGCTCTCGCTTCTGCCTCCTCTCCCGCTCCAGTTTCCGCTCAAACTCCGTTGGAAACTACTTGACAAACACAGACTGAGTAGAATAGATTCTAGAATAGGTTCGGTGCGACAAGCTGGCGTATACGTTTCGTAAATTATTATGTAGTATTATAATATTTACATGATTACAACTTTTGTTGTAAACAATTATGTATAATAAACATCTCAATGTAAATTAATAAATTACTAATAATTATATTATAATATAAAGATCTAACATACTATACATGTTAGATCTTTATAATATACTCTAATCTAACACCTATAACTTCGTTGCGCCAAAACTCGTTTATCGCGCGGGTACCATAATTTTTTCCGGGACAAAAAGTACCCTATGTCCTTTCCAGGGACTCAAAGTATCTCCATGCTAATTTTTTTAGCATGTTTTTTTGTTTGGGCGTGAAGAGGTCACAGACATACAGACGGACAGACAGACAGACACACTTTCACATTTGTAAGGATTGAATAATTCATGTCTCAGGCTAGGCGCACGCGTGGCGTAGACGGGCTACAGGTGCGTACAATGTGGCTGTGCTACTCGTACGCGCGTCGTAGCACCCGATCCTGTCTGATATAAAAACTCCTTTGTTATCCTTTCTCCTTTTCTTTGAATTATTTTCTAGTGTCCGACCGAAGGTCTATTTTTGGCCGAAGCCGAAGCCGATTAATTGGCAATCGCCACAACCTTCGGCCGAAGCCGAGCCGCCACTCGCTCAACCATTGAGCCACAGAGGTCGTCAAATATCATGTATCGCCATCGTATCACGTATGCCGAGCCTCACCTGCAGGCGCTCGCAGTTTTGAATTTGTTATATTTAATCAGGGCTTAGAAACTAGTTAGCTGCCGCAGCTGTCACTTACCCGGTAACTCCGTACGCGATTATCATTGATTAAATGACTTACCGCTCCGAGTATTCCAGAAGTTAGTAGATATAGTCTGTGTTTGAGGAACAAGGCCGCTGCACAACACGTTAAGGGCGTTCCGTCCGGAGATTCCGTAATTGACCGTATTTAAAACCTTATAAACTCATAATCTGAAAGCTACAAAGTTATAATAAAAGTACAGCAATAATCTTCAGTATATCAACATTCCTTTTGTCGTTTTAAATTTTCTATTTTTGTTTCTTATACTCATGATATCAGCTTCCAAAGTAATACCAATTTGTTAAAATTCAAGCATACATTCAGCATCTCCTTAGGATTTACAACTTACTTTTATTTGAAACTCACGCCAATAGATCGACAATATCATAAACTACATATTCGCCGTTTTAAATTTTTTTTAGGACAATTTTGAACCAAGATAAGTAAAAATAATAGGGTTTTGGCGCGATCTCGGCAACGCGGCAAATGTATGGCCAAGGTCGTTTGCTCGGGGGACGACCTTAAGGTGGCTTTCGGATCTTTGATGCGAGCGACCGCGACCGAAGAAAATTCAAACGAAATGTCACTTTATGACATAGGCGATAGGTTTAATTTTAATCTACCTACCTACTAGATTTTACGCCGCCGCCGCCGTCGGCAGCGTGGGTCGTCACGCAAATGTCAGTAGAAAATGATACTTATATTCTATGCCATAAAGTAGCATTTTATTTGAATTTTTACCGGTCGCGGTCGCTCACGGCAAAGATCCGAAAGCCACCCTTATGGCGTATTTTCACTGGTCGATAGGGCCCGCCTGCGAGGTGCGGGAGATTTCTAAAATACATGCCACGACCAATCAAAATGCGCTATTAGTTGTCATAGACTCCCCGTATGCTGTATACCGCACGAGTTAACGACTTATGAAAATGCGCCCTTAGCTACGCTCGTTAGATTCTCGTAATGAAACATTTTTGACGTGATAACGTCTCATAATTCGATGGAGCCGGCTGCACGCACGAAAAAACATGACTCATGCGGCGTTACCTCGCTCTGAGGCGTTCCATTTTCTTATGACGTTGTCCCGTTCAACTATCGTCAGTAAACCGAGTTTATAGACAACCGATTTTTTTATAAAGTAAAATACCACTATTTGTTTATTATTTACTACCGTACATTTTTTCGCGATAAACGTATCTATAGTATTTCCATACCAAATTTAAGTGAAATCTGTTCAATTGTTTGGTCGTGAAGAGAACAAGCAGACGTAAAAAAACGGAGACACTTTCATATATACAATAATATTATTACGGATTTGATTTATCGACAAAGCTGAATCAACAAAAAGTTCTCTCCGGGCGGGGAATCGAACCCCGGTCTCCCGCGTGACAGACGGGGATACTGACCACTATACTACCGAAGACGCTGACCGGACTTCAACATATTGATAAAGAGACGTTTTATTACGATCTTTGACTCCAAAATAGTCCGGTGCGTACGTTCGTGAATTTTACGAACTGAAGATAAGCCAGCAACAACATTATACCCATATTATCGAGGCAAAGTGGCAAAGACAACAAGCATCACTATAAACGATTTCTTTTTAAATATCGGAAAATAAAATGAAAATAAAAAATGTGTCGTCTTTCTATGTCAATTTTTATGTAAATAAGGGAGAAGACCTAATGGCAGACACTATAAGGAAACATGAAACATTCGAATGTTATAAAATATATAATTTATGAAAATAAAGGATTGATAACTTCTTCCATGTCTTCAGTAACTCTTACAAAATAAAACTATTATATTTATTCTCTGACAAATCAATTAAAAAATATATTATTGGTCTTTTTGTAAACTTAGTCATAAGTACTAATAGATGACATCACAATAAGCGAACAACACCAATAGTAGACACCAATATGAACTAATAGTTGACATAGAACATTAAATTACATTTTACATTTTTCATATTATTAGGTCTTTATTTGCCGTTTTTCAAAAGATTTCATTTACTTCATCATAGTAACTACATGCATCAGAAATATTATCCACGTTGTCTCCAGATTCTATTCATTCTTCTTCCATGCTGAAACCATCTTTCCTTTTATTTTTATTTTTCATATTTTTTTCCTAGCAAATTTATTTTTAGTCTTAAGTCTCCATGCTTCTTTTGCCTCTTCTTTTTTCTTCTTTTTGTTCTCAGCTCTCCTTTTTCTTATTTTTACTGCCACAAAACTAAAGCATCGATTTTTAGATCAGTGCAAGGTCTAATATTAGACACCATGTCCATTTTTAGGTACAGTAGTTCTAAGTTCTTAGTTTGTTAATAGAATTATATTTTTAGAGAATAGTGATGATATTTGCAGTAGAATAAAGTACAAAATAACTTTAGTATGTATTGAAAAACTAAAAGATAGGATCCATGTCATCTATTAGGTTTTTTTACATTTTCAAGAACTAATAGTAGACACCCTTTATATTGTTAGGGTAAATGGATAAAAGATCATAAATAAATATTAATTAGTGTAAACAACATGACCATTAATCCAATGAAGTCAATAGAAATTACAAAAAATCTAATAAATGTATTCAAACTTACGTGCAAAATTTCGCCATCCTTAACCTATTTGCTAAGAAATTGCCGGGTGCGTGTTGACGCGGTCACATCATTTACGAAAACTGATCCCATTTTAAAATTTTGTTCCCGAAGGCATCCCTAATATATTTTTTCACATCAACAGATAGCATAAAAAGCTTGTAAAATTTACAGTGTTGAGAAATAATTAGAATAATTCTTATTTTTATGGTGGACGAAACTTTCCGAACAAAAAAAAATTGGGTTCCAAATTTAAACGTAGCTACTGGACCCAATAACATAATCTGTGCTTGATCTTTGCAAGATCGACTGTGATTGGCTGATAAAAAAGACAATAAAGAATTTAAACTACATGAGAAAAAAGACGAAGAAGGAGTTTAAAACTCAAAGTTCGATTTTCATTTTGTGAAAATTATTTGTAGCAACTCATACAAAAATTGTAAATTATGTGGATTAATTATTGAAAAACGAAAGGTACTTAAGCCATTGTAAAATGTAAATGTAACCGTAAATTGATAAATTGAAGCAAAACATAACGGTATCATACCATGTTCTAATACAAAGTATGTCGTAGTATTATTTGCATAAAATTTACAACTTAAACTATATTAATATAAAAAGATAGATTATTATTTAATATAAATTATTATAATGTATATCAGTATGCAGTTAATTTGGAAAATGATGAAATGTGTATCATGTGTATATTGTTTTATTGTAACTATACATAAGGTTATTAATTACTATACTTACTATTATTTATGTAAACTGTATGGAAATATTGTAGTAAATGAAAAATGTTTCATTAATTTCAGATTTTTAGGTCCCTATACAGCTAGTTTGCAACATTTTAGTCTGCAAGCAATAGCTGTTAACTCGATCGCGGATTCTAGGAAATCTTTTGTTCTCGCGGTCGCATGCGACCGCTTGGGAACGAAAGCAGCAAAGAGATTCAAAGCAAGGAGATTTTAGGAGAAGGAAGGTATGGGATTATGAGTGGTACGGCTACCAAGGAAAAATCCTCTGATCAAGTGAGGTGGTATGCAGCTGGCCTGAACCCGCGCGATAGATTTCAGCTTTCGTATACAGGGTGTAACAAAACAAAGTGTGTATGTATAAAGGCGCGGTCCACTGGATCGGAATCGGAGCGCAGGTACGCAGTGGACGGATTTGTTGCTTTGTATGTATGGTACTGACTACTATGAACTGCACTAGAAGTACTGGAACGCCCTTCTGCGCCTGACAAGTATATGACGACACGTGGTACTACCGTCCGCACCGTACGTCCCGATTCCAACCTGGTGGACGCGCAGCTTTAATCATCCTATATACAGTTTACTGTATAAAGCACTTATTCCACTTATCCTAGCTAGGTTTCTAGATCCTAAATCGTTTCCGATTTAGTCAAGACGTGGAACAACATTTAGAAGCTAGGATCCTACCTAGGAACCTAGCTAGCCGCTAGGATAAGTGGAATAATGGCTTAAGCCAATCAAGTAGTTAGTAGAGTAGCATAGACAGCAGCTATTCTATCATATTTATAAATAAAATACATAAAACTGTTCTGTAATAATATTATAATATTTAATAATAGAAATCAACAAAAACTTGTGGATTAAATCTGTTTTATTGTTTAATTTACCTTATTAGCCTATTTATTTAGCCATGTACAATAATTTTTATTGAAATAAAACATTTATTTGAGCTAATTTTTTTTTATTATTTTATTTTTTATTTTTGGTATGTTTAGAGTGAAAGGTTTTGCACTTAAAATTTTTTCGTTTAGTTTCAAATTAAAAAAATAACGAATGTTTATTTTTTTTCTTCTAAGTCCGACCTCTTGTTACGTAGTATACAGTTTACATCCTCTTTGCTAAAGTCAATCAGTTAATACAATAGAAACCTTATCATCTATTTTGGAAGTAATAAACGCAATTATAGCGAATCGGCAATGAGCACAAGGGAAACAAATATAAAACTGCATGTATTTTTGGAGCCAAAATACAATTACTTTGAGTAGATCTTAGTTTGAATGAAAAAAATGTAAACTAATTAAACATTAATTTTAAAACAACGAAGCCGGAAAGTTTTTATCACAAAGCACAGCCTTTACAATTTTTACAAGCAGTTAGCTCGAGATAAAATAAAATTGTGCGGACTCGTGCCTTTGTAAATTAACCCCAAGATATTATCTGCGGTAAAATAAGACATTGTATACCGACTAAGCATACTTTTCATGAAAAATATCTAAGTCACAGTCCACAGATAAGTGATAATTATATACCCTTCCCGCTCTGAGAATGTTTTAAAGTTTTTTTTACCTTTATCTATACCAGTCTTTTTAGGATTCCATACCCAAAGGGTAAAAACGGGACCCTATTACTGAGACTTCGATGTCTGTCCGTCTGTCCGTCTGTCCGTCTGTCCGTCCGTCCGTCCGTCCGTCCGTCTGTCTCCAGGCTGTAACTCAAACTATATATTTTGATTGAATGACTAGCGAATTCACTGAATGAAACCATTTGACGGCTAGGCCAACTGGTCAAGTCTTTAACTGCGACCTATTAAACCTATAGAACCTTCGCGACCCCCAAGAGGATCGCGACCCACAGGTTGAAGAACACTGATCTAGAGCAGTATTTCCCAAAGTGTGGGTCGTGACCCACTGGTGGGTCGCGGGTTGATTTTGGATGGGCCCTGAAACTATAAGACGTAAGTACGACAATCGTCCTATAGTTAGAGTGTGACGAGCTTTAGAAAAGGCCCAAGTCCAGAAGTGAACGTCAGTCGTCAGTTAAGGCTATGAGTGTGATTGGTATGGTGGTAAACTACGATAAGAATTAACAGTAAATGTTGCGGCAGCAATTACATACGCTGCTTTTTTTTGTTTTCATGACACAAGGTGGGCCGCGAACTTTAAAATTTCTTGTTGATGGGTCGCGGTCCCGACAAGTTTGGGAAACACTGATCTAGAGTATTATATGCAACATCGGCGTGATTTGTATTGTGGATTTATCGCGGGTTGTTTGGGCTGACGTCGACCCACACTTGAACCCAAATGAAAACATTACTCATAATAATTACAGTCTCGGTCTAAAGTACCGATACATTGCGAAAGGGTTAATGTTATTAAAAAGTGAGAAATAATTTTCTTTATTCGTTATTAAACAGGGAAAACAAAAAAAAAATAACTGGAGGAAGTTTTGAGACAAGAGTCAGTTTGCCCAGTAGACGTACTGCAACAGTATTTGGGCACTCGAAACTGGGATATGGGAGAATAATAGACCGATTTGATTGTAAATATTCTTATCATAGGTATACTATGTCATATTAGAACGAAAAGCCTGATTAATTTTAAGACTAAAAATTAAAATACACAAATTAGGAATATTAATTTACTAGCTGTTGCCCGCGATTTCGTCCGCGTGGACTTCAGTTTATAGCGCGCGATGTCAACAAAATTGGTGTCAAATTAAGCTTTTATAATAAAACTCTAGTACCCATTAAATCAAAACACCCAAAAACACCTGTGCAGTGTGCACATAACTTATTTCATGGTCGCTGTCAGTCTCAGGTTGTAACATTTTTTTGCAATAAAATAAAATTGCGACTACGAGTATAATAATTAAAGATCTAAGCTATCCAATCTCTCAAGTTGGAAAAAAAGCACACATTTTAATAAAAAAATCATTAAAATCGGTTAAGTAGTTTAGAAATCCATTGCGGACAAACATCGTGACAGGAGATTTATATATATTAAAATTAGATGAGACCAGTCGTTCTCTAACGCGATAAGGAAACTCAAACATTTTGGTACGTACGAGTAGCTAACGCTTGTTTCGCCCGTTAAAAAAATACACGCTTTAAAGTGGATTTAAAACAAAACCTGAGCTTTCAGCGTTCAAGTTTTACAAATTTCCTTTGTGTAGTTTCAAAGGATTGAGTAAGTTTTGTTAAAACTACTGACTATTAAATCTCTTTGTCTGTTTAACTTCAACTCGAAGCGGTTAAACTGTACTTAGCGATGTCTTAGCTGTCGTTTATAATAACTTAACGGCCCGACGTTTTGTTTACATACTCATCAAGCTGCTTTTGTGTTAAACACGAGATAATTAAACGGATCAGACAATCAAATACAAGTAGTTACTAGTTGACGACCTCTGTGGCTCAGTGGTGAGCGCGTTGGTAGCTCAAGCCGGGGGTCGCCGGTTCGAATCCCGCCGACGGAACAAAAAGTTTTCAATGTTCCCGGGTCTTGATGTGTATTAATCCTTCAGGCCCCGCGCGAGCACCGGTGATCGCGAGAACAAAAGAATACGAGTACAATGGTAATTCCTAGAACCTCCGATCGAAGGATTAAATATGTGTTTGATATACTCAAAATCTTAAATATATGTATAGTATAAAAGTATTAAATATATATTTTCCGTTGTCTGGTACCTGTAACACAAGTCCATTAGGTACTTAGTACGGTGCCAGACAGACGTGGTGTAAAGCGTCCATAGATTAAAAAGTTATGCGTTTAAAACCTAATGAAACGTACCATTTTCATAGAATGGTTTTTTTTTTTTTTTTTAATTGGGGCCGTCTATGGGCTTTTCGCCCATATCCTTTTTTTTTTTCATTTTAAATTTATTCTATAGGTTTTTCGCACCAAGGATAATTGAAATAAAATTATTAAGTCATTTTAATTAATTGTAGTCCATAACGCCATGGATTTTTTTTTTTTATAATAATAGAATAGATTATAATATATACATATAATAAATAAATATATATTTATTGTTTTATAAATTATATAGTTATAATGTTAGTGTTTTGAACGGTGTGGTCCCAGTGTGGCGGCCAGTAGATCCGACATTTCCGATTTCCTTAGATAACATGTTGTGACATTGGCTTGGTGGAGAGGGGTCACTCAAGCTGGGTGGAGTTTCTAGGATGTTAAAAAGATATCGTTCTGTGCCGAATCTACCAGATGCCAGCCAGTGGAGTCTGGGGTCCACACTTGGATTTTAACAATCTATTTATGACTAAGTTAGTGTTATTAGGTTTACGTTTTTTTTTTTTTTTTTTTTTTTGCCGATCTCTGGGGATCACAGGTCACAACCCGCTATGTGGCTGAGGACTTTATCGTTCCTGTCTTTTATAGCCATTTTTATGTTATAATCTTTTATGTGTTCGGTTGACACCTCCGTGGTTCTTTTTATGAAGCTTGCCACAGCGTCTCCGTCAGTGTCAGTGTAATAGACACAGGTGTTAGTGTGCCGGGATATAGCTACGACTGCATGAGGAACGCTGTCATGGATTGCCAGCTTTCGGGACTTGGTCTGTATGATGATCACCGAAGGACTCGTTAATCCCTGAGCTTCATGGATTGTGAGGACGCGAGAGTCCGTTCCCGATCCATAGCCTGTATTAGTGAGGGCTGCTTTCTCCTCCTGTGTGTGGACAAGATACAGGGTATTTAGATCGGTTTTAGGTATTCTCGCTCCTGTGTACTTCGTTAGCTTTAGGGACCGCACAATTTCCTTCGATGAATAGATGTTATTATAGACCATGCTTAGGGCGTATGCCACATCCATAGGGCTCCTGTGTGTGCAAGACAACTCCTGGGTGATGCCGGTTACCAGGTTTGGACGAGTGTAATTAAGTTTAAAGAGGTTTTCACGCTCTATAAACGGAAGTTGGTTAATATCTCCAATGAGGATGACATCGTTGGCGCCTGTTAGCTGATTCGCCATGACGATTGAGCCGAAATGGTTCATGAGGGCCTCGTCAACTATCAACCTTTTGTAGGCTCCTTTTGTCCCATTTACCAGCAAAGAGGCCATGGTACGAACTTTATCTTTAACTTTGTTGCCAGTTCGTAGCGAAAGCCTTTGCTTTAGATCCTCGGCTGCTTCGATCGTCGTTGTTATTATAACGTCTGTTTCCTCATTGAAGTTATTAATGATCCAAGTTGTCTTCCCACATCCAGGAACCCCATTGACCCACGAGTAATTGATTGGTTTTGCGAATATGTCCCAGTCCATGCTGGATTCAGGGTCCCCAGATAGGACTTCTGCCTTTTCTAGTATCCTGTCTTCCAGCATTATTCTGGTACATTCCGCTATTACCACTATTGGATCCTCAGATGTTGTGATAAATTTGAGTGTTCCTGTGCGTTTTGTCTCATCCTCGTCCAGAGCCACGAACCCGCAGTCGGCACTTAATGCCGCCATATACTGCCCTGTCATCGCCCCGGCAATTATTGTGGAGGTGACATTGTCGTATATGGCAGCTTTTGCATCCTCGAGTCTCACTTCTAACAGCTTTAGATTTTTTCGCTGATAGGCCTGCATGATCTTATTGCAGGTCAAGAGCTTTATGGTCTTATTTGCTCTTGTTATCGCTTGGAACTCGAGGAAGGCATTTATTATGTGATCTTCGGGGCTCTGGGCAAGTCTGAGTTTTGGTGGGAGCACTTGCCCGAAATCGGCCCTATATCTTTTGTTTTTATTTGCTGGTTTTTGTGTAGATGGTTCCCTCAAAAAAGCCTCCATTGCTGAAGCCTGCCGATTTGTTTGTGATGAAGCCTTGATCCGAGAAAGGGTGTTTTTATTCTCGATCATGTCTATTTTTTCACGATGAAGTACTTTTTTGATGGAGCCGACAAACGCTTTTAATTTGGCCATTGAGTTTTGAGATTTCTTTATTTCATTTTTATCCCTCTCTTTTTCATTCTCTTTTTTGTTCTCCCGTGATGCTTGGAGTCGTTCACTTGCGGAGGATGAGTTCGCCTCGTTGCTGGGTTGGGACGCTGCTGGCTGATCGTCACGATTCTTTTTGAGGAAGCTTAGGTCATCCCCTCTATTTTCGTAGACGATTATCTCATGATGTTCTGAGGCTTTTACTATTCCATAGTAATTTGCAGCCCTTCCTTTGTCCTGTCCCAGTGACATGGCGTCTACGCTGATTATGCGTGAGGTGGTACTGTGTCTCATCCCCATTGCTCCCAACTCCTTCAAAGACAAACATGCCCGTTCAAAGGCTGTTTGCGCATCCCATTCGAATACTATTATCGTTTTGGTGTCTGATTGCAATATTCTGCATGGTTGGCCAGCGAAATTAGATGTTGGGAGAGCTAAATATCTGCTCATTTTCATGTTCGTCTTTGATGTACTCCCGTTTAGGATTGCTGCTAGTCCTGGTGAGATGTTAACGTGGTTGGGAGTGCTAATGCGGCTGTATGTTATACCTAATGTTTCCGTTGGATTTGACATAAAGAGAGGGATCGGCCTTAATTTAATTTTCGGTTCCCCGTTTTGTCCGCGTGCTAGTAATTGTTGGGTTTGTTCTAGGGTCGGCTGTGTTACAATTGCGGTTGAAACCGCCCGTTGTATTTCTGTGTGCGCCTGTGATTGTGTTGGCGCGTGTATTTCTTCTGGCCTATGGGCTGATGTAAAGTGTGTCTGTATGGACGTTGAGGTTTGTGCTCGTGTGCGTTGTGTTTGATTTCGTGTGTGTTGTGATGTGTTTGTTATTACTTGCCTTGGTGTATAGTTTAATTTGTTGTGGCCTGTGTATAATGTTGAACCATTTGCTGTGGCTGCACTGGAGACAACTTTGCTAATGAATACCATCAACGGTTCTCTGGTAGCTTTTTCCTCCATGATGGTAGGGAGGGTTGCCTGACTTAGCTCCATTTCTAGTTGTATTTCTAAGTCAGATCTGTAACTACCAAACCTTGGGCATTCAATGAGCAGGTGGAATATTGTCTCGTCCTTTGCGGGGTCACAAATGCAGGAGGGGCTGTCTTTAAGGTGGAAACGATACAAGTATGCTGCGAATCCTCCATGACCGGTCATAGCTTGCACGTGTGTAGGCGTTATTGTAACGTGCCTTAGTATTTCCCACGCCTTTTTAACAGTGGGGAAAAAAACTTTTGTGACCGATCCGGTTGAGGAGGATTGGTATCTTTCCTGCCACTTAACTGTTGTTCCCTCCCTTATTTTTCTCCGTATATAGGACATTGGCACTCTGTTGTAATCTGCGGCCGTGTTTATGGTAAGTGCAGCCTTTTTTGCCAGTTCGTCCGCTCTTTCGTTCCCTGGGGTACCCACGTGCGCTTTTAGCCAGAATAGCCGCACTTTTCTGCCTTCCTCTGTTATGGCTTTTAGGTCTTTCTTCATTTCGATCGCAAGTGGGTGAGTCACCAAAGGATTTCTCAGCATGTTTAGTGACGATTTGGAGTCGCTCATGATGTTAATTAAGCTCTCCTTAGATGTCCTTGCCAATTGGATCGCTCTAAAAAGCGCATAGATCTCAGATTGGAAGACTGTATTGTGCGGTTCTAGTTGGAAAGTGGAGTGTCTGGTTTCCCGGCCGTTATTCCACCACGTTAGAGCAGCTCCGGTTTTCCCCTCTATTTTACTTCCATCCGTGTATATTTGGGGGCCGGTTATTTGGTTTTCCTCGGTGGGGCTTTGGCTTACGTCTTCCAGGCATTCGTACTCAGTTATGATGAGTTGCGATGGATGTGGGTTTTGAAGTGGTCCCACTTTAGCTTCCACTTCCCTGTTTGGTGGTAGGTATTCTTGTGAGTACCCTTTTTTATTTTAAATAGGGTTGCCGCTTCTTGGATTCTCAGGTCTAGGGGCAGCAGGCCGGATAAGATTAGTGCCGAGGTCAGAGATACCGTGCGGTACGACTTACAGATTTTTTGGGCGAAACCCCTTTGCAGTGCATTCAGTTGTTTTTTTATGTACAACTTTTCTACCGCAGGGGCCCACGCACATGCTGCGTAAAGCACGATTGGTTCGACCACTGACACATATATGGTTCTGATTATCTCCTTATTTAGGCCCCAGTTTATCTTCGCTGCACACGCCAGCTGTTTGTATATGTCAGCTGCTTTCCTGCAGGTTTTGGATACGTGCGCAGCGAAGGTCATTTTGTTGTCTATAGTTAGGCCCAATAGCTTGATCTCATTTACTAATTGGATCCTAACGTCAGCCATGTGGATGATGGGGGTGTCATATTTTCGTTTATTTGTTATTAACATCGCGTTGGTCTTTTGCGGTGCAAAACGAAGTTTGTTTTCCAGCCCCCATTCCGAAACAATAGCCAAGATGTTATTAGCTATTTGTTCAATGGTTTGACCGTTATAACCTGAGATAACCAGCACCACATCATCCGCAAAGGCCTGTACATGTATGCCCATTCTTGCAAGAGTTTGCAGCAGCGAGTCGAGTATGAGGTTCCAGAACGTCGGGCCTGCTATTGAACCTTGTACACAGCCTTTCGTTGTCCCTCCATGGTCCATTTCTACACAGTGAGTCAGTGGACGAGAGCTGATCGAAATCTCCGCCTCTCTGGGCCTCACTAACACTTCCTACTTTCTATAGTGTTCGAAAACTGAAAAAATGCCAAAAAAATTTACTTGTCATAGAATGGTTCTCACGGTAGATAATATTATGCTTATAACATTCTGATGTCCATTTTCCAGTTACAAAGATATTCAGAGATGAAGGCAGACATTTATTAAAATAGTTATCGTAGTTTTGGTCTAATTTAAATTCCAATTTCCAAGGCAATTTATAATTATTGCAACTTATTTTTTTAGAAACTAAAAGTTTGGGTATTAACTGGTAATTAAAAACAATTTTTATTGCAATTCTAAGCAAAAACGTTAATCAAAAGTTGTGATATAGTTTTACTTTAACTTTGCAAAGTATTTTAATTAAAATCTCAAACAAAAACGTTTTCAAAACGAAGATCATAAGATACATAATACATTTCGTATTCTCGATTAAGAGCAAAGGTCTACATTACAAACGGATAACAAGATTTATATATAATACAAACGGCAGATTTAATTTGAAATCTAATTCCGAAAGTAATTTAAAACAAAATACGTAAATCTCGCGGCGACCGCAATAAAGAGGTTGAAAAACATGTGATAGAAGAAAAGTTCGCAAACGGGGAAATGGGAGACAAAGCCTGGTCACTCTGTTCCGATACACGTACAGTCAGCACACACAAGTTTGTTTTTATTTAAAAAAATCGTATTTCTGGGCTTTTAGACGTAATACATTGAGATAAGTGGAGAGTCACCTAGACTGTATATTTATTAATGTTTTTATTTATCCAATAAATATAATTTAAACCACAAAAGGATAAAGAAGTGGCGAGTTGTGGTTATTATAGCGCCTTTTAAAGTTGCTAAAAAATAAAATACTAGATGCCCCCCGCCACTCTGTTGCATTGATATTTAGTTTATCGCGCGGAAACCGTTATTTTTTTTGATAAAAATACCCTTTCCTGGGACTCAAAGTATTTGCATACCAAATTTCAACAATATCGTTTCAGCAGCTACAGCGTGAAGAGGTGACAGACAGACAGACATACTTACAGTTTTCGAATTTATAAAATATGAGTAAGGATTATAATTTTAGTAAACATTAAAAACACAATATCATCATTCATTGTATTAGATGTTAGAAAACTTTGAGACACAAATATTTTCCCTTCAAATTAATGGTTCAAGTAAATAATAAAAACAGTGATATTGCTGACTGTCCCTATGAAAATGTTATGACAGCGTAAGGCCTGGATTACGTGAGCTTTTTATTTCTGCATCGACTTGTTTAGAAACTGTACTGCTCCGTTTCGCCTACCATCATCATCACCACCACCTTACCTTATTTGGATATCTTAAGTGAAGATCTAGATTTCAGAATGAAAATGCCTATCTATTATAATGCTGTCGTTAGTAGAATGTGTCTGAAATCTGAATCGTGTTGTGAAGGTGTACGAGTATTGTGAAGAATTAATTACTGAAATAGGCAGGAGGGTGAACATGACTAGTGATTGGACACTACTAGTCATTGGACTAAGCACAAAAACACTATATTAACCCATCAAGCCCCGTAAGGCCCATATGGGCCGCGATAACAAAAGATTTCCAAGAATTGGTGATCGACGGATTAATTAATGTTGCTTTAAAAACTACCTGTTTAATCAGGCATTCTATTGCTTTAAAATCAGGCAGTTTTCAAAGCAACCTTAATAAATTCATGTTTTGTGCTTTGTCTAATGACTGGTACTGTCAAATCACTAGTCATTTACCCTAGTCTATTACAGATCACCATGGACCCCAATACCGCGGTCACTGATTGTCGACCATTAGGTTATAACAAATCCCACCAAAACATGAAATGTAAAAGGTCGAGCCAAGCAAAATATTGCAGGATATTCAATACTTCTGTCGTTAAAAGTTTTCAGATCACATTCAAGCCTAGCCTTCAACTTATTTTGTAATTTAAATCAACTTTCAGTAAAAGTATCAATAAATTTCTTATTTTATAATTATTAAAGTGGCTTGGCAATGAGCACAAGAGAAACAAAATGTATAAAACTGCATATTTGGAGGAGTTCCGGAGTTCATACTTACACAGACAGCAAGCGTAAAGTGTTTAAGTATGTAACGACGCATGTGGCCGATGGTACCCAATAATATCCAATTAGTCGCTGATTATTCTAGTGCTCATTGCCAAGCTACTTTAATAATTATAAAATAAGAAATTTATTGATACTTTTACTGAATGTTGATTTAAATTACAAAATAAGTTGAAGGCTTGGCTTGAATGTGATCTGAAATTTTTTTACGACAGAAGTATTGAATATCCTGCAATATTTTGCTTTCCTCGACCTTTTACATTTCATGTTTTGGTGGGATTTCATTCCTTTTTTGAAGGTTTTTTTTAGGTCACGTTATATATAACTTTTCAGTACTTAGCTTAGCACCCATTCTTCATCTCCTTTATATTTTTTCTTTGAGGCTTCGTCAGTTGTATAGGTGGACAACGTAACGTAAATACTTCTGAGTTCTGAGTCGATTATTATATTCATATATTATATGTATAATATAATTGACTCTTAAGTTTCAAAACTTAAAGGTAGTCATTTTAGCATTACCGAATAATACATAGCAGCACTGATATAAGCGTCTCGACGTTCGTCGCAGGAAAGGAGCACAGCACCTTATTTCATGTGATAACTTAACTCCCTTATTATATCGAGCGAGTAATAAATATAATCAGTACTGCGATATACACTCCGTATATCGCAGAACTGATTATATTTATATTATTTTAAATTTAAATATTGTTTCATTGTCAACGTTATAAATACAATTTTTTATTTAATTAATACCATTTCATTAAGTACATAACTAACCTAAAGCCTTTTGTACGTACCTAAAGAAACTATGTACTCGAAACTCATAGGTACTGTTCTTGCAAAGTTACAAACATAAAAATCTTTTACTGTGTTAAAGTATTTAGTATGACTTATATTATTTTTCAGATTTTAGGTTTACCTGCCCAACGGATGAAAACGGAAGCCTATTATTAATAAGTCTGCGCTGTCTGTCCGTCGACCATCCGTATGTCACCAGGCTGGATCTCGAGAACCGCAATAGCTAGATAGTTGCAATTTTCACAAATTATGTATTTCTGGTGTCATTATAAAAGCTCAAAGTCCAATTAAAATAAAATAAATTATTAATGGGGGGCCTCATACAACAAACACGATTTTTTCCCCTTTTTTGCTCTACATCCATAATGGTAGCTGTAAGGTTTTTGAAAATTTCAGAAAATACTGAATTGTACTTTAACTTTAATAATTAATAATAAAAATTAAATCAACTTATTATTCAAGTGGGGCTCCCATACAAATTTACGGTACAGAACCTCATGTACGCCAGTCCGACTCGCACTTGGCCGGTTTAATAATTTTCCCTTTCATTGTGAATAAAGACCTATCCGGGTACCAAATTTCAAGGTTCTAAGTCTGCTAGAAGTACCTTAGAATTTTGATGATCTGTCAGACAGTGAGTGACTTTGCCCATCCGTAACTATTAAACTATTTATCGAAATTTCATGTAATTTGGAGGTTACGCTAGTTTTAATACTTGCTCCTAGTAACCGAAATTCTAAATCCCTAGCTTTGTTAACATCGAAGATAAAGGGGGTGTGAAACAGCCGCGAACCGCTTCGAGAAAAGTATGGTACGGCCGTGCCTTTGCTAAAAAGCTTGGCTGGGGCACTGCCAGCCCCCAGATATCTAAAAACGCAACTTTGAACACGATCTAGATTGACTAAGGACTAGTTGGCCTACATTCTTAATGGTATGTTGTACGGTGTACCATCGAGGAAGTTGATTCCTATGCAGTTGAGAGACCAACGTCATTTGGTCGATTATGTCAATTCAATATTAATTGTGATCTGTCGGCTGAGTTTGACGTAATGCGACCAAACTACGTAGATCCCCCATTTGCATAGGAATCAACTTCCCCGAGTGTACCTATCTTTAAAAGGTACTACTGACCTATTAAGTTATTTGGAATCGTTTTAATAGGGCCAGCTGGAAGGGTTTGTACTCCAGTTATCCCTCGCCTTACTCATGTAGCGGAAAATTGGGCTTCTTCGTTACAAAAACATACAATGGACGATTCGCTTAGAAAACTCTACGTCAGGAAAACATAACAATTTACCTTAAGGGCGTTCCGTCCGGAGATTCCGTAATTGACCGTATTTCAAACCTTATAAACTCATAATCTGAAAGCTACAAAGTTATAATATAAATACAGCAATAATCTTCAATATATCAACATTCCTTTTGTCGTTTTAAATTTTCTGTTTTTGTTTCTTATACTCATGATATCAGCTTCCAAAGTAATACCAATTTGTTAAAATTTGAGCAAACATTCAGCATCTCCTTAGCATTTACAAATTACTTTCATTTGAAACTCACGCCAATAGATCGACAATATCATAAACTACATATTCGCCGTTTTAAATTTTTTTTAGGACAATTTTGAACTAAGATAAGTAAAAATAATAGGGTTTTGGCGCGATCTCGGCAATGCGGCAAATGTATGGCCAAGGTCGTTTGCTCGGGGGACGGCCTTAAGATTACAAAATAGTATAATGCCCTCGGTTACTTCGTATGTGTAACACTAAATCAATTTTATTACGAATAACTTAATTTTTATAACATTTCGGGTAAACATCTTACTATCTGCTATCAAGTCAAATATTATGCCAAACTGTAACCTTCGTAGCACTCTACCTCTACGGCGTAGAGGGCTCCCCAGTTCATTCTACGAGTTAAAGTACCTTTATAGCAAAGGTATGTTTTAAGGATCACTTATACATAGAAATTCGACTAGGTAAAATAATTTTGAACGACCTACAAGAGATCATATTATATAATACTAGATGACGCCCGCAACTTCGTTGCGCCAAAATTCGTTTTTTGCGTGGAAACCGTACATAATCCGGGACAAAAAGTATCCTATGTCCTTTCTTGGGACTTTAAGTATATCCATGCCAAATTTCAGCACAATCAGTTCGGCTGTTTGGGCGTGAAGAGGTAACAGACAGACAGATAGACACACTTCAGCATATTTTATAATATTAGTATGGATGTACTCTAGTCATACGGTTACTAGAGTAAGATGCAGTACAAAATACATAACGCTGCGTTATTATGAGAATTTTCGTCCCGTGTGTCTTGCATCTCATTAATCACGAGTAATTTATTTCACTTCATTTTGTTTGTTTGTTGGAGTCTTTCATAAAGTTTGGAATTCAACTGAGAGTATTGTAGTGGCAACGTGAAGTGAATCTCAATCTCAATTGAGATCATTTTGCCAGAGTAGACTAGATGTCTATTGTGATTTTACTGTGAAACAAATTGAGTTTTGTCGTTAGTTATACCCATTACCCGGTAGTTTTGTTGGAAATAGATCCCTCTCCCGCCTAGCAAATAACAATATTCTAGAAGAAATGTAATGTATTTGTTTGGGGATAATTTGAAGCATGCAAATTTTTTTATATATTTAGTTATTACAGCGATTTTACATTATAAATTTTCTATCTGAGGTGTTTTGTTCTAAAGGTTTTTAACGTCTATCTATGTAGAAATTAAATTTCAGTATTAAAATTTTGTAATCAAACATCGTATGGGTGTGCATTAAAGGATTTTTTTAATTTTTTGGTTCGAGAAGTATCCAATTAAAATATGTAACATGCAATAAGTCAGCTGTAATAAATCACAATATATTTGCGTATGCACTCGCTCGGATAATGGAAAGTGATTAATTCGCCATGTTCTGCGCTCGTCCCTCGTGCGTCGATTAATCTTTAACGTATTTGAATACAATTTGGGCCGAATGTTTGCCCTGCTAATGAAAAATTGTGTTGTGGGACCGCACTGTTTACCTATCCGTTGACGTTTTTCGGAATCGTGACCGAACTACGTAGAGGGCCGGATTTATATTTTTTATGAGTATTTGGTTTGGCCACTTTAATTTTCCCGCGCCTATGTACGAACTCTGCCACCAATCACCATATTATGGACCCCCTTCCCTAGGACACCAAAGGACGCTGCCGCCCATAGGCCATGGGCCATGGCCTATACTATACAGCTGCCTGTACAATATAAATTTAGAGCTGCTACGTAGTCTCTGTCACTCGTGCAGAAAATAAAAATAAAACGATTTTCATGAAAATTTTAAGATCTATTACTAATTATCAGATATATTGTGGTCTCAAATCTCAATGTGGATATATTGTGTTCTCATATTGTGTGAGCGCAACTCGCGTGTTTGCCGTTGTTATTTTCGTGCTTTGCAACCAGTGTATGGCTACTGCAGAAAGCTGCTGTGTTTTACCTGTAATACCTTGGCAATACCTGTATCATGTACGTAACGACTTGAAACTTATTAACTACTAGCTTTTACCCGCGGCTTCGCTCGTGTTATATGTTTTATCCCCTATTTTATTCTCTTAGGGGCAGAATTTATCAAAATCCTTTCTTAGCGGATGCCTACGTCATAACATCTACCTCAGCCTGATCCGCCCAGTGGTTTGGGTTATGCGTTGATAGATCACTATGTCAGTCAGTCAGTCACCTTTGAGTTATACATGTAGAGCTATAATATATATTATATCTTTAGCTAGACCTATTTAATCTTGGAAATAATATATTGTTTACGCGGTCGAATTCGACCGCTTGGGAGTTGATAGGTTAAAAAGCATTTTGTGTGCGTTCGCGACAACCTCCGGAACCCATCCGCAACCAATTTCTTTTCAAAACACTGAAGTAAGCAGCTACGAACTGAGTTGATGGATCGTCGTCGAAGTAAAAATTTCATCACAAAACTGATGAATGGGGTATCAGATACGCGAATTAATGCCGGCAATTACTTTCCCTCCACGCTCGTTTGATTTTAACAAGATGCTCCACAAACATTAACTTATTTTCAATACAAAATATTATTACCTTATAGTACTTATAGGATAAGGTTGGCTGTTAATGTTTTTTAAAGTAAGGCGGTTTCGTAAACATTGACTGTACTACCTAACTCGAAAATAACAGTTAAACATCATAATATTTTTATGGTCCAATTATTTATTAATTTCAAAATTGCACTGTAAGACACCTATCGTTTCAGGGTTAAGATTTAAGAATTATTAAAAATGTAAATATTAGTATAATTAGGTAAAATAAGTTAAATATAATAATATCAAATCGAGTTTATGTAACGTTCCGTTACAACTAATATCTTTGGCGTACCTATTATCAGATGTAGAATGTAGATAGGTAGAATAATGAAATATTATGTACCATCGAGGAAATTGATTCCTATGCAGTTGATAGTCCAACGTTATTTGGTCGAATATGTCAATTCAATGTTAATTGTGATCTGTCGGCTGGGTTTGACGTAACACAACCAAACTACTTAGGTCCCCGATCTGCATAGGAATCAACTTCTCTGATAGTACCTAAGTAGGTACATAATATAGGTACTATGTTCTTTGTTGGTACTTTAGTCTGTGTGTACGTGATATAATCACATTATGTAAAAAGGATTTTAAAATTAAAATCTGACTTCAAATGTAGAAGTGTTAACTTTTGTTTAAAAACCCTCTAAATCCCTCGTAATGTATGGTAATGAATTCTTTGAAACGAGTCCGGCTCCGGTCAATTCGGCCAGTCCGTCCAAAAGTTGAATAATTGAGTCTAGCTAAGTGCAATTCCTGTTTAACTATTCAATACGACGCGCTCTTCAGTACGATCCATCACTTGAAATGTGAAAATAAAACGATGCTGATAATATTGTCAAAAATAAATTAATGCGTCATACACATAAGCTGAATAAAGCATGTTATATGAAAAAAATAGATACTTACCACAAAACGTAAAGTATTGTAATCGTTTACAAATATTTGAATTACATCTAAAAATTATTAACCATCTCCATTAAAGTTAGATAAAAACAAATACTTACCAATAATTTCAGGCTTCATTAAGCCCCTACAAATAAAAAAGACGGGTTGCACTCCAGGAGTGCCGGCAGAAGTGAAAACTTGATTATTAACGTTGTGCATTTTTTTAACCCATTTTTTATGAAAATCGATTACTTATTAAAAATCGATTTTTTTAATTAATCGATACCCTTACAATCAATTCGAGTTCGCAGTGCCGTAAATAGGGCGGTGCCACCCGCCCAGGCACAGGGCGCAGACTCAGGGTGGGCGCAAGAATGGCCAGACCAGGGAGGCCTGTGGCCCTGGAAGCATTGCTCTGGGTACCTATAATATCTAGAAAAACCGGCCAAGTGCGTATCGGGCCACGCGCAATATAAGGTTCCGTAGTACCGCTAGTTTATTTATAATGTGTTTTACACTACTAACAACATCGTCTCAGTTACTTTCAAAGGAATTTGAACGAAAAGTTCCTTTATACTACGCCGAATGCATTTTTTAGTTGATCGAATTTTACTCAACTAGACGTTCGCCCGCGTAAATTAGATATTTCACAGAATAATGAGTCCACAAAAATGCCTATGATTCTTCACGTGATCAACTTCTTATCTGATGCTCTAGTAGTTCGTGAGATAAGCACTTTCAAATAATTTCCCCCGTTTTTTCCACATTTTCCTCTATTTTTCGTTCCTATTAGTCTTAGCGTGATAGAATATGGCCTATAGCCTTCCTCGATAACTGGACTATCTAACACTGAAAGAGTTTTTCAAATCGGACCAGTAGTTCCTGAGATTAGCGCGTTCAAATAAGCCCTTTGAAATAATTTCCCCTGTTTTTTTCCACATTTTCTCTATTTCTACGCTCCTATTAGTCTTAGCGTGATAAAATATAGCCTATCTAACACTGGAATAATTTTTCAAATCGGACCAGTAGGTAGTTCCTGAGATTAGCGCGTTCCAACAAACAAACAAACTCTTCCCAATTATAAGTATCGATAGATAACTTATAAAGCCTTCTTAGCCGTAATAGTTTTCCTTTTAAACTCAGCAGATTTCCTACTCCCGTAAATTTTTTCACACTCCCAGAAGTAACCGTTTAGCCGGTAGAAGGGGGAAACACTTTACTCTAACGACTAGGTATTTCCACTTTAAAAGTTAATATTTCACAAACGGATCCCTAAATCGGAAAATGATCTATGAATACTCGTAATATTTTTAAAAAACCTATCCAATGACAACCCAAACGATTGGGTGGACGCAAAAAAAAATTCAACCTCGTACCATAAAAAAATTTTTTTTAGATTTCATGTACCATTTTGTCGGCATCACTAATAAATGTGCATTCATGCCAAATTACAGCTTTGCAGCCTGCTTAGTATACGCCAACGAGATATCTCTCTCTACATGTTTCTCGATGTTTGATAGTTTGTATCTTCATCTCTATTGACCCTAGCATGACAAACATTTTTTCTCGTGTAGATCTATCTTCCAAGAACACATTTTTATAGTGTTTTGTCGAGATAATGTCCATATTTTGACATATTTTGGCGTTGGCTCTCTCCTGTGTAGGGTTGCCAGGAGAGAGCCAACGCCAGCCTGCCATGAATGTGGCGCTGCGGAGGACACGGCCCAGCATACCCTCGAGGTGTGCGATCGTTGGGCCGTGCAGCGCCGCGGAGACCTCTCACTCCCGAGCATGGTGCGCTGCATGCTCGAGAGCGACGAGGCCTGGCAGGCGGCGGTCTCTTTCTGCGAATTTGTTATGTCGCAGAAAGAGGCCACGGAGCGGGACAGAGAGAACGACCCCACCTCTCTACCGCTCCGCCGGCGTAGGACGGGAGTGCGGAGGCGTCGCTACGCGAACCTCCTAACTTCTGTCTAACGGGGCTCCGGGTCAGGATGGGAACCTACCCGGCTTTGTCAGTCCCGGCGCCGAGGGGAACGCTTTAGTTCGCCTAAGCGTTCCCTTACTTTGGTGGAAGTCCGGTCAGAGATAGACCGGCCAGTCGTGGAGGGAGTCCTGTGTTTGTTAGATCCGGGATTTCCCTCCGTTATACGGCTGAAGGCGAACCGCAGGTGGTTTTAGTGAGTAAGAGTCTCACATACCCCCGGGGTACCCAACCCGGGGCACCCATGATGGGTTTCCCCTGCGACATCAAAAAAAAAAAAAAAGGCAGGTCCTATAGTCTCTGAGCAAAACTTCGGACAGACAGACAGACAGACGGACCGACGGACGGACAGACCGAAAGTATAAGGGTTACTTGTTGACTACGGGACCCTAAAAAAACAAGGGCCCAGTTATAGAAGCTCGCACAGGGCGCAAAAAAGGCTATTTACGGCACTGCGAGTTCGAGTTCGACACAAAACACTACTCTCCAACCGTCTTACGGTTTTTCCAAGGTTTTTCGATCAGCACGAGAATCTGACGCGAGTTTCACAGTTTTTACCCATCCCACAAAAGCGCTCAACGCCGCTAAAGAAGTTTTTCACTTCAATAAAACTATTTATTTTTCGTAGTTATGCCCATATTCACAATCCATAATATTATTGCCGCTTGACAGAACTGTTACCATGAACGTAGAAAAAAAGGCGGACGCAGTCCATTAATTATTATTATTATACACAGAACTGTGTCTTCAGAGTCGGCCACGCACACATTCTTTCGCCTGTCAAATGGTATGGACTAGCGTAATAATATTGTGTGCGTGCGGACCGTGTACATGCAGTCAGCTAGCCGACTCTGAACGACACAGTTTTGTGTATGGTGGGACTCCGTCCACCTTTTTTTATACGTCCATGACTGTCACGAAAACCGTTAATCGCATCGTTTTAAATAGAATTTGTAAATCAATAAACTTTCACATTGGTACTCGTATTCAAAATTGCAGTTTGTAATAATTATTCGTTACTTTGATGCGTAGAGCAACTGGTAGAGAAATAAAAACATGTTCTTGTTTAAAAACAAATTTATTTTATCTCAAAAATTAATACAAGAGATTCCAAATAGAACAATATAATTTTGACACCGAGATCTTGTAAGCATTCACAATTATAAAATAAGTGCAATGTTTCTTTCATACGAGTGTCCGTATAGTATAACACGCCGAAAATAACTAGGCACCACGTTCTAAGAGAATTGTATGGAACAGATGTCTTGTTAATTTCTACGTGTTGTACGCAAGGGCAATAGATCTTCACATAGCCAACGCACTTTTTTGAATGACAACATAGCAAATACAAAACAGAAAATACATTCCTAACATTTATTATTCGAGTAAAAGGTGGGCATAATTAATATTGTAGTGAATTGAATATAATAATAATATATAAGCATATTATAAGCATTATATTAAAGTATATTATATTATATAGACACCTGTTGAAGGAATTTCCGAAGGCACTGGTTTCTGAATAATTCAAGATTCTTAATAAAGTTAAGTAATAAAAATGAAAGCTTTAACCTACGATCATTTTATGACATTTTTAAAGGACCAGTTTTAAAAATATTATGGTCGTGACATCCTGTACTTCTAAAAGCATACAAATAAAAGTTTATCAAATTAAATAAATAATAAAAAATTTATAATGTCAAAAAGTTAATACTTGAATCATAAATCATAATAAAAGAAATAAATTTAGTATGGACGGTATTAGGTTACCAATCATAAATGAAACATTTAAAGTAAATTACAATAGAATGCCAATTAGAATATTCGTAAGCATTTCAGAGATTCAGATAAAGATCTGAGTAAGTAATTTCAAAACTTATTATACTTTGTGACCCATATATTTAGGCCAAATAACATTTTTTCTTACATAGTTCTGTAATTATTAACTTGTTTTAAATTATAAACATTTGAAATTAAAAATAATTTTGTCTTTCTCAAGCAACATTTTACTCTATGAGCATTGGAAGTTTACTCTCAAGTATATAGTATTACTTTTTAACAAGTATAATAATAATATACTATATTCCTATGTAAACAGTAAATATATAAGCATCTGTATAACGTTTTACCAGCACAGCAATATTCGTCCTTCTCACTGTTCCTTACATATAAAGCGTTGTAAATTGTAAAGTTTTGAGGCAAAGTGAGTGTCTTGAGTGTCTCACTCAAGATTTAGAGACACTTAAACTAGTACAATCCGAGCAGACCCAGCAGACATTTCTTGTAGTGCCCCGAACAGTCTCCCTGAAAAGAGAACACACGAATTTTAATAATAGAAGCGAAAATATCTTAAAAGCTTAGCTTTAATCGTCTGATGGTAGAACTTTGAACGTAGAAAACGAAAAAAAAAACATTATTTACTAAGCAATGGCCAATGACACATTGGCTTTTTTGAAAACATGATATTTTGACGCTAAAATACAGAACTGAATTGTTGGCAAATTAATAAATCTAGTCAGTAAATTCTACCAACATCGTGACTGTCCGAGCAGGACAGCCAATCAACAATCCTAGTCAGAAAAGTTTGTATATTCGCCCATCATTACTGTGCAAGCAAAACAGCAATTCGATAATACGTGCCATGAAGACCACCCTGTATATTCCGCAGTCAATGCTATGAAAACGCGACAGCAACAGTACTGTGCGAGCGGGACAGCAACAGTATAGTGCACTGATCTCTATCTTTTATTACGCTGGACTGGCTATGCCGTAAAAAATGACAACTATTTTTTTTTTGTGTCGGTTTGAAGCGCCACCGGTGAGCGTACTGTGAACTAATTACATTGCAACGGCCATTTGAAAAATAGTAGTTCCAAGTACACTCACTACTGCTATCAGCGCCAATATGGCGACTTTCAAATAGGATCATTTTATTGATAGCGATCGCCGGTCCCGCGTATTATAATAGAGGATAGTGGCTAGGGGACAGCAACACAACTGTACGAGCGGGATAGCTACTGTACGAGCGAGAGAGAGCACCCACCTCGATCCAGCTCTGCAGGGTCTCGCCGTACTTGGCCTGGAAGGTGTCAGCGATGTCGCCGAGGTCGAGCTCGCAGCGCGTCACCATCACGCGGATGAGCTGGCGGTCGTTCGTGCCGAGCCCCTTCATCGACTTGTGCAGCCGCTCCGCGAAGAACAGCGGCTTGTTGCGGACTACTTTTACTGTGAAATTGAAAATATTATGAGTAAATTTTTTGTGATTTAAATTTTTTTATGTTTTTGAAATTAAATTTAACACAAACTTCTATGAATAAGTGTCGCTAGCTTCGTGTCGCATACAAATCAGTGTCGCTGCGACAGGTCGTCTGCGGTTGCTTCATGTCGCCCGCGCCGGCACCTTAATCCAGCCAAAACGCTTTACAGTGCACCGCTAAGTGCTAACTGCGATACTGTAGCGAGATAGGAGATACTGTAGATAATTTTTGACGCAGTAAAATGCTGTGACACATTCGACGCATGGGATGGGGGCTTCCGCTGCGGATATGTGGGGCTCGCCGCTACGAAGATGGTAGGTGCCACGGCCCTACCCACTAAAACACTGCGATGTTCCCTCGACACGCTGGACCGAGTGCGACTGGTAACTGCAACATGGCGTCCGGGACTCTGCCGGAGCGAGATAGGGCTGGCACTCACCGATGGCGCGCAGGGCCTTCTCCAGGTCGCCGGAGAACTCGGCCTTGATGGCGTCGTCGATGTCGTGTCCGGTGAGGAAGGTGTACTCCTGGAAGACCGCCGCCAGCTGCTGGAACGAGCGCGAGCACAGCACCGCGTTGAACACCGACTCGTCCGTGCCCAGCCGCAGCTCGCCTACAATTACACAATGTTATATTAGACGGATGTTATTCGTAGAGACGTTCGTGTTGATGACCTCTGTGGCTCAATGGGCAATGTGTGGCAGCTCAAGTCGCGGGTTCGAATCCCGCCGACGGAACAAAAAAGAAGTTCAATGTTCCTGGGTCATGGACGTGTGTTAAATATGTGTATGATATAATAAAAATCCTAAATATATGTACTATAAGTAGTATAAAAGTATTATAATATATATTTCCGTTGTCTGGTACCCGTAACATAATTCCTTCAGGTACATAACACGGGGCCAGATTGACGTGGTGTGAAGCGTCCATACATATTATTATCATAGTGTGTCGCCTTTCACTTTACCCGTTAAAATATATTTGCATAGCTTGCGTATGCGCTCGACATCGAGGTTTGTATTAAACTAATATAAAACTAATACTTAACTAATAATTACTATAGTCGTTAGTTTAATATAAATATGGCACCAGGACAAACCCTTGTCGGGTTTAATGGTGCTGCCATTCTATTTATAATATGTATATTGTTATGTATCCTATGCTTAATAAATAAAATAAATAAATAATAATAAATATTATTAGAGTCCACATCCTGAGGACGCTCTGGTATTGGGGACGTATTGGGGCGAAACGCGCGCCGAGGTTTTCAACTTGCATGGTGGTTAGAGGCCTTGCACGAATTTGCTCATATTATTGCTTGTGTGGTGGTGGTGTTTGCATGTTATTGCATGCGAGTGTACGCATAGGCAGTGTGGGAGGAGGGGAGGTGCTGTACGCATGCCTATGCGTACACTCACTCATTCACTTAAAGGTTGAGGTTTATTTCGCGGAATATTGCTAAAAATAATAACATACTAAATTTTATTATTATATTCATAAATACCATTGTTTTCAATTATTATTTTGTTATTATTGCTTCGGGAATGGTAATACTATATGGAAGCCTGTTATGGACCACATATTCAGGGACCTATCAGACAGGGAGCGTCACGCGGACAAGAGTTCAAAAGGTCAGTTTTGCGTTCTTTGTGTTTACGTTACATAGATTATATATTATTATGTACTCACACGGGGGCGTTCTGACCGCGTCAGAATTTCTCCTCTGTGACTGACCGCTCGAACGCAGAACACTTGAACGCGTGACCGCTCTCTGTCTGATAGGTCCCTATATCAGGACTCGGGTGAAATAAACTAAAAATACGTTCGTGCGTTTTGAAGATGAGCTTTTATGCGTAGACAGTAGACACGAATAACAATAGCATAATGCCTAGAGAAAACCAGTAGTTAAGTGCTGCGTGGCTTTTCTCCGAGTAAATAAAACTCAACATTTGACCAAAATTTTGCCATTAGCCATGAATTAAAAAACTTTAGTTAATTCAAGTTATAAAGCTTAAATTTTTTTACCTGCTTGTAACAGACTTCTTGCATCTTCTCTCGCTTTATTCTGGTCTACGTGGAAATCTTCAGATCTGTTACCCTGGAATAAAGAAAAGGCATCATATTAGACAGTACAAAGATGATTTTAACTCACATTGTCAATGTCATAATGCTTGAAATCGTTTAACGACGGACTCTGTAATATTTCTTTAGAATTTTAGCCGTATTTTGTAGATCATAAGGTTCTTAATCAAACGGAGAGAACCGCTTCTATTATACGCATGTTTTTTCAACTTGTTTGCACATAATTATGAGGATAACGTACAGTCCAAGGTCACTTCTATATCAGCACAATCATACGCCCTATATCCTCTCTGATTAAAGTCATGTGCGGGAACATTGACACTGAATAATCTCATACTAGAACCTAAAACTATAATATCGTACGTATGAATAATATTTATTATCAATTTTTAAATTGCATCTATTGATTGAAAAGTATAGATTGAAAAAAACCTTGCTATACTCTAACGTAACTATGGACCGTATAGAAACTCTATTTAATAATAAGCCTAGTCAAACAACATGTTAAAAAATTAATAATTAAAACATGGACTTTAAACCCAGTATAGTTCTTGCAATCTACGAGTGCGCGTCGCCCTTAGTTGTGTGAGTGACCATATCTATACACGCGTACATGGCTCGCTCGCTACTGACTGCTCCGTCGGGTACGCACACTAACGAAAATGTCTATTCACATTTCCAACTACAAATAAAGGCGACGCGCACTCTTAGATTGCAAGAACTATAGCATAATGAGTTTTGTGGTTGAGTGTGGACTGTGGAGCTTGCTATGACATCATACGATTTTATCAAATCAAGCAACTTTATTTTGGTTATTAGAATCAAACATTATACTTTGCGGAAAAATCTATAGCATAAAATTTAATAATGTACTATTGCATTTTATCATTATGACCTCATGCATACAGCGTAACAAGTTATATTCAACAAATTTAGACGTAAATTTTGATACATTACTCCCGTTGCTAATAAAAAGAATACGGATGTTACACTGTTTTGTCTGTGTCTGCCAAGTAACATTCGTCACACATCAGACAGGAACAAAACACTTTACTTATAATATCATTTTCCTCGGTTTTTGAACATATAAAAATGTCACAAAAAAAACCTAGGGCCTGTTCCCCCACTTTTTGATAGTGGCGAATAGGCTATTCACAACTTTTTTTGACAGACTCTCCATACTTTATCTGTCAAGTTAAGTGTCGGATGGGCTATCCGCCACTTAAATTGGCAGATAGTATGGAGAATCTATCTAATAAGCTGATGTGGAATGTGGATAGCCTATCCGGCACTTTATCAGGAAGTGGTGAAACAGACTCTAATTGTAAATAAAACTTTGATGACTATAGTAAGAAGCATTATTTTAACTATGTATCATCAATCTTTATGCAATCTTGTGACGCCGCGCCGATGACGCATTTTACGTCAGTCTCATTCTAGGTCAGTCATTCAATAGTCAACACTGATTCATAAGAAATCTTGTCTTTTGACGTAAATAAATACAAATTCGGTTGCAGCCTAACAATTCCCATAAGTAATTTACATTAGATGGCCGCTGGTGTTCTAAATTCAAATACGTCATTTCCTGGATGACGTCATTTGTTGTAAACTTGTTTGTATGACGGTGGGGTGAGTCATGCGATGATACGGCCTCAGTCGACAGGTTTATGCCAAAACTATTGAGTTGTACGAGAGTAAATTGGTAATTGCAGTGACTAATAGACAATTTCAACAACCCGAACTGGTCCATGACGACCTTTAAACTGTTGTTATTGAATATGTCGTTTTCTAAAATAAATTCGCGGAGAGTAGAAATTATATTGACTCATTGTTACTTCTACGCGACAAGATAACAATTCAATGGTTATAGTGCGAGTATAGATGACTCCACATTATATTTTGTGTCTGTGAGATGAGACACTGTTATAACTCCATATTTTACATGCACATGCTACACGACCATACTTTATATTTTAGGACTATAAGTAATCAATATTATATCCTACTGGTATTAATTCCGATAGATGGAGATCACTGATTTGCCACTTAATTCTCTCAAAGGTTTGTTCTTTAAGTGGTACGCGAAATTTTCAACTGTCATGAGCAAACTTCAGCTACAAGTTGTAGGTGAAACTTGCCCAAATGGTAAGAACTGACAAAAAGTCCTTAGGTCGTTAACATTCGATACCGTTTATTTCCACGTTCACACTGGGGCTCACAGTGAGCCTGCTCACATTCGGCGGCTCACAGTCGGTTTGGTTTGAACACGGCCTTAGAACTTTTGAGTGTGCACATAATATTAACAAAACACTCACCATGCAAAGGGATGTCATGAGCCTTTTGAAGTTGCCTGATGTATCACCGCGCAGGTCGTCCTCCAGCAGGGTTCCGTATACTGAAATACAGAGTACATAACATTAAGAGTTTGACTAATAAGATTCTGTTCATTCGGCAGTTATTCAAGCCACAGTAACTAAAATCCTATTGAGTATTAGTATCACACTGTTATGATGGCGAAACTTTGTTACTTGTAGGTACACGAATAACGCAGAACATAATATTTACGGATTTTGTTAAAATTTTGAATGTTGTAATGCTAGATTTTGGGTAAATCCTAATACAATTAACACTTTAAAGTAGGCGCAGATAACGAATAAGCGGGCGGATAGTCTTTTACATTATGTCCGAGGATAAGTAAGTTAAGACTTAGCCTAGTATTCTACGATTAATAAAAACTACTAGTATTAGTGTTATTATTATTTAAGAGTATGAATAGGAAGCGGCTAATTTCGCGAAGGATGTGGCACAATCCCAGAATGTGGATTCACAGCAATTTCCACATTGCATCTCATTGGTGATATCCTTCCCTTATTTACCTCACCTTATCATCATCAGGCCTTCCTAGTTCCTACTTTTTTAAGCAGTCAGCGCTACTTCTTATTACAGTCAGAAATCAGAATACGTCTGTTGTCCATCTTAAGTACCGGTATAAAAACATCTGACAATTGTAATCCAAATCGTTCGGAATATTTAAACGTTGAATACCGGAGTGTGACTTTATTATAATATATTTTATAATGTACGATGAAGAGATTTGAATTTAAAGTTTTAAACACAACGTGATAAAAATTAGTTTATAAAATAAATTCGTATCGCGGTTCATTAGATATCACTTTTATCGACCGCGACGGGCGTTCCCCATTATATCAACCGTAGGTCGCAGTTTATATAGCTTTCTATTGATTAATGTTATTATATTGTAACTTATATACGATATACTGCAAAAGTACAGCGCCCATATAGTATAAAGCAAAGAGTAAAGTGTACTCTATATTTAAGTACAAAGGTGGTCTACTGAAAATAATTTAAGTGGGGAAGGACATAAGCTACGTTTTAACCAACTTCTAAAAAGGAGAAGGTTCTATGTTCGGGAGTAGATTTTTTTTTTGGTTATAATTTTCTCATGCGCTAACGGCAACAAGCCATAGGCAACGTCAACATTCTCTAGCAGTATTTCCCAAAGTGGGCGATAACGCCCCCTTGTGGCTGGAGATCTAAAGGGGAGCGGCGTGGGACCCAAAAAAAATGGGGGCCTTGTGTAGAGGCTTGGGGGGTGATTTATTTCATCTGGATGCATTTTAAATTGAAACAATGGGGACGCTAATCTAATATATATAAATCTCCTGTCACGATGTTTGTCCGCGATGGATTCCTAAACTACTGAACCGATTTTAATGTTTTTTATTTTAAAATGTGTGCTTTTTTCCAACTTAAGAGATAGGATAGCTTAGATCTTTAATTATAGTCGCAATTTTATTTTATTGCAAATTATTTGTCTATAATTAATTGACAGTCACAATTATCTATCTGTTAACTCCAAAAGATTCCAACAGATGTCGATACTTTTCGACTGGATTGAGTAAGTAACGGCTACTGGGTACTTCATATTATATTGATAGGTGCATTTGTTGAATAAATAATAGTAAATTATTACAACCTGAGACTGACGGCGACCATTGCTTGTGCGACGGAATAGCGATCGACGTTGCCATGGTAACATACATATTTAGTCACTTCAATAAAATAATATGGCAAATACATAATAATATATTATGGCAAAGCAACGTTTGCCGGGACAGCTAGTATTATATATTTTTTCGCAAAGTGGGCGGTAGACAAAATAAGTTTGGGAACCCCTGCTCTAGCCTAATACTCACTGGCGGTGTATGCCTGCTTGATGACGTGTATCTCGTGGTTGGACATGGTGCACATGACCTCGATGAGCACGTCCTCGTCCGTGCCGATGCCCGAGATGGCGTCGTGCAGCTCCTTCGCGTAGAACTGCGGCAGCGGCGTCATGAGGGCCACCAGCAGGTCCTCGAACTTGCCGCTCGTCTCGCTCTTCAGGTCTGATACCAGGTCCTGCGGGAAAGAGACAGCATTGTTGTAGTAGGATCTCAACACCTCCATCGTGGGTATCGCAAACACAATAGATTTTCAATTATTATGCGGCAGCCGGCTGCCGCTTGGGGATTGGGTTGGATGGGTGAGATGGATTAAGAAAAAAACTGACTTCACAGTTCACAGTATTTTTTATTGGGACTACCATTGAAGAACCCTCTTTCTCACAAAAAAAAATCATCAAAATGCGGTTATAAGCAGCAAAGTTACCCGCGAACAAACAATAAAACATAAGTGAAGAATTGAAAAACCTCTTTTTTGGAAGTCGATTAAAAAGTTTGTGGTCGTAGGTCGTAGTGCTAGTGCCTAAATCATGAAGGTTACAATATCACATAAGCTACCGTGTCATTGGTATTCCCACTACCTGCCCATATCTGTTCCTGAGAGGATATCAAGTTTGACCGCAACTCTGAATATAGTTTGACTGGTATCTGACAGGAAATGAGTAATATTGCTGTGCTAACAATAATCCTATAACAAAACTTTTGAATAAACGGCCTCTCAAAATTACGCTTAATTGGTAAACAGTAGCGTTTGTTTGCGTTTACGCATTAGAATAGTTGCTAGGAAAAAATAGTCTTATCTGCTATGTTACTCATAGCCTTCCTCGTTTCATCATCTTCATGTGACTAAAGGAGAGTACACCATTATCAAAATCAGGATCACGCTTATCTTTCGTACGTGGTGTATGTTTTCCATCGCTCAAATTATGATTGTTAAATTTCTTTAGTTTTCAGTTGTAATGAGGCAATGAGAGAATTAATTTTAATCATATTTATGAATATTATAATCGATAATTTTATTTCAAATACAAATTACAGTAAATAATAATCATCATGACGAAATTCTGAGATTGAGAGTTGAGACAATGACGAAGAACGAAGGGATTCTTAGAAATATTTTTGCATCAACTTCATACATTAATTTTGACCGCAATACCTGGCGAGTAGCCAACGATCAATTTCAGAGTAAATATTACGTAGGTCGTGTAGACTCTATTTTTTACTTATTCATAATGTAGTCTAAAATAAGTGATGGATTCAGCCTCTTTCGCCAGACTTCTTGACTATCAAAAGAAAAATAAATTTCCTTTTGATTTATTTGCTGTGGCTTTATTTTCTGTCGACTAAACATGTTAAACTAATAATACGTATTCGGTGACTGAGCTATTGATATGGTCGGAATATACATATTTTTTTTTCTACCATTGCTAAATGCTAAGAGATATTAATATGACTCTTCGTGGAAATAAATTATTATGAATACTGTACCAAATTATTTAAGGCCGTCCCCCGAGCAAACGACCTTGGCCATACATTTGCCGCGTTGCCGAGATCGCGCCAAAACCCTATTATTTTTACTTATCTTAGTTCAAAATTGTCCTAAAAAAAATTTAAAACGGCAAATATGTAGTTTATGATATTGTCAATCTATTGGCGTGAGTTTTAAATAAAAGTAATTTGTAAATCCGAAGGAGATGCTGAATGTATGCTTGAATTTTAACAAATTGGTATTACTTTGGAAGCTGATATCATGAGTATAAGAAACAAAAATAGAAAATTTAAAACGACAAAAGGAATGTTGATATACTGAAGATTATTGCTGTATTTTTATTATAACTTTGTAGCTTTCAGATTATGAGTTTATAAGGTTTTAAATACGGTCAATTACGGAATCTCCGGACGGAACGCCCTTAAGTGTGGTGATCATACAATGAACTTTCGTTGAAATCTTATAGTGATAATCGTGGCTTTTAGCTTTTTCGGCCAATGAAGCTACAAATGAATGACAACAATAAAGAAGGGCGTGACCGAGTGACCCCGACAAGGCCGTTATCGTATCACACCAGACAGCCATTTACACGCGAAACATCATCAGTTATAATAATAATATTTAATTAAAATGTTTTTTAAAATATTTAATTTTAATACTTAATCCTCCTCTTTCATGGGAGTGAAATAATTTATATGTGTCTTTTATTAAAAATGTCACGCATTTTGCGTTCAAAGCAACTTCCAGCCAAATTGCTATCGTATTGGGCCAAAATGACTGCCTAGTGCCTAATGCAGGATCCAACTTAATGACAAGCGCTTGGCCCACTACACATTCCCACCACTGTATCTCCTGTGTCACGGGCTTTGGCCTACCACACATTTTCACCAAATATAATAAGCGATTCCATTTTAAAGCAAACCAGGCAAACGGTGCTAAATTGAGGACAACAGTATGATAATAATCTGTTACCAGGCCACGGGTTTTCCAATCGACCGCCTGACGCGGGACCAACAAGATATGACTCATAGTGACGTCAGGGAACACGAAATGTATCGACGACCACATTGAGAAAAAATCATAAATTCGACCTCAGATTTCTTGACGATATTATGACGTCATAACGCGGGGGCGCCATCCGAGTCTTATCAAACAGATTATATTTAACTTTTATAGTGTTGTAACTTTGCATAGGCTGAACCGTTAACATGAATTGCTGTAGTCACATTAATCGTTACACTACAGAAAATTATTTGTATGAAAACCTTGACACCTTCATTACTTTTGACGTAGGCGTATTCAAAACACATGAGAGGGCTTGAGTTCTTGTATCTATGGGGGTGACCCCAGCATAGCAGGCCGGCTTAGTATGGCTACAGTATAAATTCAAAAGAATAAAAACCCCCACAGATCTTAGGGATAAAATGACAGATTAACTTGCATGTTAGGTACTTGACTTTTCGCACTTACCTTTCCATACAGAGTTTTGAACTCGAACGCGATGCGTAGTCGCTGTTCATTGCTGCGTCTGGTCAGCACCTGGATGATCGCCTTCTCATCGGTGCCGAAACCTTTCATAGCCTTGCGGAGAATCTCCGCATCCTTCCTCGGGTCGAACGGGTTCACTGGCACAACGGTTGGCTTTGACTGTAATAAAAGACAGTGTTAGGAATTTGATTTTAGTATACTTTGCTTAACTCTAAGCCAGTTTTTTTTTAAGAGCCTATGCTGTCCCACTGCTGGGCAAAGGCCTCCCCCAAAGTCTTCCAGTTCTCTCGATCCAACGCAGCCGTAGGCCAACCTGGCTCGTATTTGTCTAGCTCATCGCGCCATCTTTTTCGAGGCCTACCACGGCGGCGTCGAAGCCAGTTAGTGTATGTTAATCCATACTACATATAATATTATAAATGCGATCGTGTGTCTGTCTGTCTGGCTGTTTCCTCTTCACGCCCAAACCGCTCATTTTGTTGAAATTTGTTATGGAGATACTTTGCGTCCCGGGAAAGGACATAGGATACTTTTTATCCCGGAAAAATGTACGATGATATTCCCGAGGATAAACAAATTTTAGCGCAATGGAGTTTGTGAGCGTCATGTAGTAACTGATAAGTGTTATGCACTAGCACAAAAGTGCCTAGCAACCTACCCCTTTACTAATAAAAAGATTCATACTAATTACTAAGTTTACAGACATTAATATAATAGTTTGTTGTTTTCTCCCTGTCTGTCCTGTTGGAATAGTCACTTAACTGACAATACATTGTATAACTATGACGCTTATGCAGTGAGAAACTCTTTATATTATAACTTATAAGTTAGGGGCTAGAGTTTACTTCAGCACTTGAAATACCAACTTTATGGTTCAGAAATTAGCAGTCATTATCTACTGAGAGACTCTTTAGAATTATCAGATTAGCTATAAATTAAACAGAACTGTTACAAGCTACTTTGTTATCTGACTATTGAGTGATAAAGTAACTTTCTGCTCATACTTAGAATTAACAGTTTCAATGACTACAATAATTATACATAACAGTATGGCCAATGTGTAGAAGAAATTATGGTGAATTATAGTTTAGGTGTTAAGAGCATTAGTCGTTTGAAGTTGAAGTTCAAAGTCAATAAATAATAAAAAATTGAAGACTAAAATTATAACATTTTATTTATAGATTAGCATTATATAAGAAACACTGCAATCTTTACCAGTGTTTACGAGCAAAGGTTAATGACATGGCTGGACATGGCTAATACTATATTTAGCAGATGCTGTTACACCAGACACAATAAACATGATATTATGCATGATTCATGTAGCAGTAACTTACCAAAAATGAGAAAATTATCAAGTATGTAATATGTATGTATCATAGCCTAAGTGAACTAGACTTATCACACTAAGCTGCAGCTGGCACTAACTAAAGGACGTTATGTAAGATTAAATGAGATTCATAAAATCAGTTAGCTCCTGGCCTATGTTGATAACTAATAACTTTGATACTTATCAATGAGTAGATATCTACTCATATTACAATAGATACTCAGAAATAAGACTTTATAGTCAAAGAGAGGACAGTGGCAAAAATAGTGCTAAAGCCATACACGCAATTTAGAAGTGAATAATACCGTGTAGCGAAACGATTTGAAGCCGCGTCGCAGGCCGATCGACGCTCGGTAAACGCTCCTCATACTCGAATTGGACGTGACCGAGGACATTTTGAGCGGTTCCCGAGGAGTATAAAACACATTTACACCACAAACACTACACCAAATTATTGATACGATCCCGATAGCGATAGAACTACGTTCATTGTGTGCGAGGAGAGAACTGAATTGTTATTGTGATAAATGTACGGACAGACGAAGTGAGCATAACGACGTAATTGCACTAAACTGTTCCTTGAATAGTCGTAGGTATCTCGACTGGCCTTAGAAAAACTTGCGCGATATTCGTCTGCCAGTGTTGGCTAAGGCTTCGGACTGGTCGCCCAATCGTGCTAGAACTCCGCAAAGTTGTTGCGAGAGTAAATCTAATTGATATAGCAAGATTTCGAATGTTTTTATAGAGACTCGGTTCAGGGTAATTTTACCTCGTAACTTCTAGAAAAATAATCTCCATGTCGTTGGCACAGGACACATTGTAAATAAGCATCAAACTAAATGCTTTACAGCTGAGTGGGTTGATGCATGTGAAAGAGCAAGAGACATGAAACCTTGAGGAAAACTTTGCTTATCCACAGTATAAGTTATAACATAGGTTTTTTTTATAAAGAGGGTTTTTTTACCTTTTTTTTAATATATTTATTCATAAAAATCTACATAATATTGTTACAACTTTAATCTCGCCAAACTAATTGTTTGACGGCGAGCTTTATTAGAATGTTAAGAGCACTATTTTCAGCTAAAGTGGTGTAAGGAAACTGGAAAGTTAATAAGTTAATATAGCCTAGAATCTAAATACATTGAAAAATCTGTCCTATAATACTGGAAGTCACCAGTAAGTATTGCTCTCCCATGTGCCAAAACTGACATTCAGCAAAAAGTATGATGACCATACTGATACACTTTTGTTTGACAAAGTGGTACAAAAGGTACAGTGCATTTAGATTCCTATAAAATATGACAGATATTATTATGGTCTATAGCAGGGGCCACCAATTAGTTTCACTCGGGGTCCATTTTAAGACATGAAATGACCTTCGTGGTCCACACATTTCATAAAAAAATATTATTAAACAAAGGTACATTTTATGGAAATTACAAAGGTATTTATTTAGATGTCAATAAGAAAAGTAACCATTTTTGTAGCTAATTATCTCTCTGAAGTTTGGAATGAAATATTGGTGCAAGCTATAGATATTGACATTAAATCCTGGAGATGTTGAAGTCCTAAGATGAACGAAGATCATCTTCGAAGTTCGTACACGCTTGGTCCGCACACAATGGGTCGGCGGTCCGGATGCAGACCGTGGTCCGCCATTTGGTGACCCCTGGTCTATAGACTATGTGGTAGAAAATAAATAGAGAATAGTACCTTATGGCTTACCATTAAAAATTATATTACATTTCTATAAGACATGTTAGATTACTTAAGGCAGGCTGTATGCCAGATTACTCATGATTATTATTCATTGCATAAAAACTATATTAGTCACATGTAATGAACACTCAGTCCATACATATATTGAATATTGTATAATAATAGGAATTAATACTAGAATAACAGCATAATAAACTATAAATACTGAGATAACACAAACAAAATGTAATAAAGTAAATCTTGACCTATTCCTTGCTGTTTTCTTTGCAAATAAATATTACATCATTTATAATATAATAATAACTAGTATTTCCTAAAAATTTATAGTTCAAAGTTCATAAAAAACAAAATCAGATAATTAAGAGAAAGCTTTTTATGTATTAAGAAAGCTTTATTGCACTGCTTAATCAATTGATGAAATCATGAAGAAAGAAAAAGCTGATATAACATTATCAACTTTTTCTTTCTTTGTGACTTCATCTATACAAGCAAGACAGGAAGGAACAACAAAGTTGTACCTAGCGCATTACAAAAACAAAAGCCTGGATTGCAGACTCGTGTTTCTGTAAATTAAGCTTATGAACTAAATGTTAGTAGCAATCAAAGAAACTGTTTTGCTTATCACAAAATAATTGTATGTAATTTTATATATTAGCACAAATTTGAATGAAATGGGATTACCTTTGTGATATTATGATCTACTTGGCTTGATGCTTGATAGCTTTGAACGCTAGCCGGGTACCCCTGATATTGGTTGGATTGTGGATAGCTGGATCGTGGAGCTGCCTGCGGGTATCCTTGGGCAGTTGGATAATCCGTTTGGGCATTATGACTGGGGTAGCCTTGAGCGGGTGTACCGGGATTGGGGTAACCTTGAGCGGCACTTTGAGCAGGATAGGGTTGAGCGGGGTAACCTGAGCTCGGATAACCCTGATTAGGGTAGCCCGCGTTCGATTGGGGATAGCCCTGTGACTGAGGATATCCTTGCGGCTGGGTGGGATAGCCGGATTGCGCTTGCGGATAGCCCGGTTGAGGCGCCGGATAGCCGGTCGCGGGGAATCCCGGCATGGGCATGGGGTTTCCGAACGATTGCGGCGCATTGTTGGCAAATCCGACATTGTGCAGATAATTCGGTTGGCCCTTAAATAAAATGAAAATCATTTGAGTATTTACCTTATTACATTGTGATAAACAGAACAGTTTTCCGCCTGTAAGTACACGTACACAAGTTCACAGCGTTACTTACTTGATACGGATTCATTTTGTGAGGGTGTTTGATTACCGACACAACTATTACACAACAGAAGTTTAGAAAATAACTTTTAAGTTTAACTTATAAACACAAAGCACTATCACGCGAAAACACTGCGATAAAATTAATATTCGAACAGAAGCAGGGACTAGAGAAATCGGAGAAGTGACAAGAATTTATAACTATGGAGTAGTTTTAATAACTTTTGACAACGAAACTGTGACGTTTGACAGTTGACACTTGACATATCGTTGACATTGACAGTACCACAGATTATATAATTATTTTTTTTATTAAAAAGATACGCCATAGCCTTGCCAAAACCAGAACAAGCTGGGAAAATCACAGATTAAGGATTTAAGGGGCCGAGTACCCTCGAAATTCTCATACATATGTACGTAATTCCAAAATCATTTTCTCATACGAAAATATTTAACATGTTTGAGTTGTTTTTCAGTTTAAAATAGTAATTATCTAGGTTCCTGCACAAAAATTTACTTCAAAATATTTAAGCATTAAAAAATTTTTTTTTTTTATTTTTTTTAGTAAATTTAGTACTTAATATTTAAACACTAAAAAATAGAGTAAAACACTAAAAATATATAAATAAATAGTAAATTTACTACAAAAATAAATTATATACTAAATACTTTTAAATACTAAAAAATATTTTTTAGAGTTTAAATATTTTGTAGTAAATTAACTATTTATTTATATATTTTTTACTCTATTTTTAGTGTTTAATTATTTAGTAGACTTAAATTTACAAAAAAAAATTTTAAAGCAAAAAAAAATTTTTTGTGTTTAAATATTTTGAAGTAAATTTTTGTGCAGGAACCTAGGTAATTACTATTTTAAACCGAAAAACAACTCAAATATGACAAACAAAAAAGCAAGGCGCGCCATGAGCGGCTCGGCTTTTGCAATATAAAAATAAACTTTACTTTTCAACATGAAATGAATCTTAAAACACTTAAATGAAGATTATATTTGTTCTCAAGATAGGCGCCAAAATGAGAGCCGTGTGACTTACGTCAGGCTGGATTTATATGCGTAAGCGCGGTTTCGCCGCTAAACCACAAGATCACAAGCAAAATATATATTCTTGACGGCGCCCTTGCGGTCGCACCGGGCGCCGTGCAGCCTACGCCCTCCGTGCCTCATTCTCATGAGATCTGATGATTGATGATTACTTCCCGCTCTTTTTATGCAGCCTCCGTTTTCAACATAACAATTTCGCAGGGTATAAGCTACTGCCTCCCAATAAGTAGTAAGGTCCAATCCAAGGACGGTGCAAAACTCAGCCCGTTGCTCAGCCCAAGCAGAGCGTTCAATCGTCTTTCTCAGAGTGTGGTGGCACCTAGGCGATATTTTCCTCCCAGCCGTATGGTTTAGGTAATGAGTTAATGATAATGACCGATGGTAAGGACGCCCCTTGAATGTGCCATCCACTGTTGTAGTATCGATCGGATCGCTTTCACAGTGCGGCGGTCGGCAGTTGGGGACGCCATCTGGTCTTGCCAGGTGCGTATTGTGCCTGGTGGCGCCTTTGGGTTGCCAGGTCTAGTAGCACCCGTTCTCCTCGCTCTTTAAAGCTGTGTGTTGATACCCCCTCCGACAGCACGCGTGCCTCCAGATCCCATGGAGGGGACCCAGTCAGCGCCAACGCCGCTTCGCCAGCTAACGATTCGATATCAGCGTAGTATCCGCAGTGCTAAAGCATGCTGCGGGCTTCTGAGCAGCTGTCTATTCCGGGTGCCATGTGTTCTCCATCTGCAGGTGGACCCTGGACCACAGATTTTTGCAGAAGGCAATTCAGGGCCATGGCCATCAACATCGGTTATAGTGCCAATCGACGAAAAGGAGGGGTATTAAAGATCCATTCAGAATCAAGGACTAAACCCAAGCACTGCATTTCAGTGCTGATCGGCACACTCTTCTCCACATCTGTGCGATGCGCAGTGATGCTTCCGCGGGGGCGGTGTTTCCGGGGCCCATAGAAAAACATGGCCTGCGTCATTTCGACTGCGACTCGCAGCCCCAACGCTTCTATAAGCGCCACAACCTGAGACTCATCTACTCTCGCCAGGCGTATTGTCTCCTCAAAAATATCTTCGTGGGCCAGCATGTATGTGTCGTCTGGATAGTGGATAGCAATCCAAACGTAGCCCACGGAGATGGGCCGTTCGCAGGATGCAATGGTAGCCGATGTTCCACAGAAGTTAGAAGGCCAAGAACAGACCACCTCAAAGTCATTAATAGAATTTGAGGTGGTCTGGTCTTAAAAAAAACTAAAAAGTATTAACTTTTAGGCAGTCGGCTCACTTCATATTTATTCGGGACATAGACTGCAGGTCGTAGATGGCATTCATTAAGGCCGTCCCCCGAGCAAACGACCTTGGCCATACATTTGCCGCGTTGCCGAGATCGCGCCAAAACCCTATTATTTTTACTTATCTTAGTTCGAAATTGTCCTAAAAAAAATTAAAACGGCGAATATGTAGTTTATGATATTGTCGATCTATTTGCGTGAGTTTCAAATAAAAGTAATTTGTAAATCCTAAGGAGATGCTGAATGTATGCTTGAATTTTAACAAATTGGTATTACTTTGGAAGCTGATATCATGAGTATAAGAAACAAAAATAGAAAATTTAAAACGACAAAAGGAATGTTGATATACTGAAGATTATTGCTGTATTTTTATTATAACTTTGTAGCTTTCAGATTATGAGTTTATAAGGTTTTAAATACGGTCAATTACGGAATCTCCGGACGGAACGCCCTTAAGTATATTCTCTATGCTAGGGAGTTGAAATTCTAAGATAACAGATTATGTGATTCTATTGCTTCTTTTAATAAAAAATACTACAAAGCAACATAAATTAAATATTTAAGGATACAATCCCATACAAGAAATGTGATTTTTTGACCATTAACGTAGGCTCTTGAAATTTGAAATACAAAATACTTAATTTTGTATATTTTGTACTTAAATAAACATTTAAGGGGCTCCCATAAAACATAATTTTTTGCCTATCTTTGCTTTATAATCGTACGGAACCCTTCGTGCGCGAGCCCGACTCGCTCTTGGCCGATTTTTTATCGACCGCGCGCTTGCTAGGGGGCGCTAGGGTAATATTTGCACACGGGCGCCACACCGGCTAGAGACGGCCCTGGTGCATTGCATAGGCATTTCAAACATAAAAATAATTTTAAATTATTGTCGTTTGGTCTGTTTGCTAAAGCGGGACAATTTCGGCTCTGACTGCCCTGCTGACTCCGACTGCCTCAAAGCGGGACTGTCTCGTCCAAAGCGGGACGTATGGTCACCTTACCTATACATTGAAAAACTTACCTTACCAAATGAAAAACTTTGAAAATCGGTTCACAAACGGCGGAGTTATAGATAATCGTTGAACAGAAGAAAACAAACATAACACCTCCTCTATTTTAAAAGTCGGTTAAAATTGTAGCCTGTGTTATTCTGATATAATTTTTTTGTACGTCCATGGTATAAGCTATATTATTGTAAAATTTCTGAAAATCCGTTCAGTAGTTTTTGCGTGAAATAGTAACAAATATCCAAACTTTCGCCTTTATAATATTAGTAGGATTGCCCATAAATCTGAGCCGTACATAATGACCCTGGTGGCATGGTAGTTGGTTGCCCAATGCTTCATTGATAATACTATATTTCTATGATAATACATATTATATAGTGCGTCAAGAAAGTGAAGAAATTAAAAAGTGGCAACATCGTAGTGTCATCCCTTTTTTCTCAGATTGATTTGAAAGGCAAATAAATTATTATTATTAAGGGATGGGATGACACATTTATGTAAAATCTTTGAAAAAATAATTTTAAATCAATTACTTGCTCACTTTAACTCAAATAATTTATTACATATTAATCAATTTGGTTTTACTAACGGTCGGTCTACAACAGATGCAGGCATTAGTCTTCTGTGTAGTATTTTTGAAGCTTGGGAGGGGTCGCAGGATACACTTGGTATTTTCTGCGATCTCTCGAAAGCATTTGACTGTGTAGAGTATGATACTCTAATAAGAAAACTACACCATTATGGTATAAGGGGCACGGCACTAAAACTTCTAAAATCTTACCTTACAAATAGAACGCAGAGGGTGGAAGTTAACTCAGTAAGGTCTAATGGAACCAAAATAAAACTAGGTGTGCCACAAGGGTCCATTTTAGGCCCTTTTCTTTTTCTCATCTATATAAATGATTTACCTTATCTTGTTAAAGATAAGCATGTGATAGTTCTTTTTGCTGATGACACTTCACTAATTTTTAATGTGAAGAGGCGACAATTTAATTATGACGAGGTAAATATTGCTCTCTCAAAAATAGTACATTGGTTTAATGCTAATAATTTGCTTTTGATCTCTAATTAAACAAAATGTTTAAAATTTATTTTGCCAAACGTTAGGCAAGTACAAACCAATGTACTACTACTAAATGATGAGAAGATGAATTTAGTAGACACCACCGTATTCCTAGGCATAACGCTGGATTGTAAGTTACAATGGGGTCCACATATTGCAAAACTCGCAGATAAGCTTAGTTCTGCAGCATATGCTGTTGAAAAAATTCGTGAAATCACTGATGTAGAGACCGCGCAATTAGTTTACTTTAGCTACTTTCATAGCATAATGTCTTACGGCATCCTCTTGTGGGGAAACGCGGCGGACATTAATACAATATTTGTGCTACAGAAGCGAGCTATTCGTTCTATTTATAAGATGTCGTCTTTTGAATCTCTAAGACAAAAATTTAAAGAAATAAGAATTCTGACCGTCGCATCTCAATACATTTTGGAAAATCTCTTATATGTTAGAAAGAACATAAACATTTTCAAAAAGAAAAGTGATATTCATAATGTATACTAGAAATAAGAACAAGTTAGCAATACCAATGTTCAGACTAGCCAAAGTAAGCAAATCCTTTAAAGGCCAATGTATACGCCTATACAATAAAATCATTTAAACAAATTTAAAAAAGCAGTTAAAGAACGTTTGTGTGCTAAAGCGTATTATAAAGTCAATTTCATCGAGGACAGCAAAGAGGATGTAAACTGTATACTACGTAACAGAGGACAGCACACCTTGAGAATAGGGTGGCTCCATGCAGGTTACTTTTATTTTTGTTACATAGCTGTAAGCCATAACATTGTAATTTTCCATGTTTTTTTTGTAAAAGATGGCCCCGTGCGAGTTTCTTACGCCGTTTCTTCTCGGCGGGGTAGTTCCCGAACCGGTGGTAGGCAACGTAGCTTCTTTGTTCGACTTTCAAAAAGAGTATCATGATACCTATTTTGAATAAAAAGATATTTTATTTTAGTTCGGTGCCTTCGGCTTGACCTTTCGGAGATTAACCTTCGTTACCTTACCTCAATGCAGTGTTCTAAAGTTCCATACTTACGTCTGATAGTGTGTAGAGAGGCGACGCAGGGCGTGAGGCGCGGGGGTAGATTCCCCGCACCCCGCACCTCGCGAGTCGGCGGCGCGCGCGACTCTGCGAGCTTCGACAGTACGCTTTTGTTACCCAACCGATGTGTAGTGTTAAGTGTAGTGTTTATAGTGTTCTGGTTAAACGTTGTTGTAACGTTCGGAATTCGGATTATTATGGTAAGTTTACCAATTATTTTTAATAATGTCTTTCAGTGTGTGGAGTGTGGCGATAGTAAAAGATTATACAAATGTTTCGGTTGTCTGCCACATGGCTGCAACTGATAATATGAATGCTTAATGTTGGTATGTCGGCCATTCAGCCACATCCACAAGTTTTTTCATGCTATGTGCCCGCACAAGCGGCTCGAAAATTACGCCGCGCGGCTCGAAAATCACGCCGCGCGGCTCGAAAATCACGCCGCGCGGCTCAAAAATTACGCCGCGCGGCTCGAAAATTACGCCGCGCGGCTCGTGTTAACCACGCCGCGCGGCTCGAGTTAATCACGCCGCGCGGCTCGTGTTCACCACGCCGCGCGGCTCGTGTTCACCACGCCGCGCGGCTCGTGTTAACCACGCCGCGCGGCTCGTGTTAACCACGCCGCGCGGCTCGTGTTAACCACGCCGCGCGGCTCGTGTTAACCACGCCGCGCGGCTCGTGTTAACGACGCCGCGCGTCTCGAAAATTGATCCGTACATCTCAAAATCGGGAGGCGCGGCTAAAGTTGAGACGCGCAGGTCGGAACCCCTGAGTTGTGAGCTATGGCTGATTAGGCTCTTTGCTTGCTACAGATGTCGAATGGTGGCGATTTTGTTACCCTGGGGGCCTTGCTGGAGGAGCCGGGTGAATCACAGAGGGACGAGGAGATCTTAGGAAGATTGAAGGTGTTGGCACAGGAGAGCCTGCCGGAGGGGTGGACAAGATGGGAAGTGCGAAGGTCCTCTAGGGAGGAGATTTTCGGGGAGAGTGTGGAGGTTGCCACACTCAACAAACTAATTTTCGCGATCCCCACGGTTGGTCTTGTTAAGGCCTTCGACCCGGAGGCGGACCACCTGTCGGAGAAGGCCTACCGGGACATTCGGCTGAAACTTTTGGACTGGGCGTTCACGCGGGCGCTGATAGTGGGACCTCCTGCAATCGCTAATCGAATACGGGGGTCCGCAGCTAGGACCGAGCTGTTTAAAGAGGAGATCGCCCCACTGAAGCCGTTGATTATATCTAGAAAGGAGGCGGATCAGATCCTGTCGGGCACTCTAGGAGAAGAGTACACCGGAAAGAGGAGGAGTACCTCAATAGCTTCAGACATGTCTGGCCCATCGAAGAGGTCCAAGGTGGATATGCTGGAGGAAAAGATGGACAGGATGTTTGAGCTAATGGTCGAGAAGATTGAGTCACTCCGTGGGACTCAGCAGCCACCTCAGCAGTCTGATGAGTCGGACAACGACTCCGTATTTGAGCGTGAGCTAGATCAACGGGAGTCGTCACCTGAATCAGAATGGCACGCTCCGGTCTTGGACACTGTGGATTTGGCAACTTTTGATGATTTGGATTTTCGCCCAGAAGTAAAAGAGGCAGATCCCGTTATTCCAGAACCCTCTCCTGAACTGAGAGAAGAGGGCATCGGATGCCAAAGGCTAGGTAGCTCGGGTTGGACTCGGATTCGTTACAAGGAGGTGGAGAAAAAGTTGCACGCATCCCCAGTGTTCAGTGCGCTAAAGGTTAACACCGAACTGGGCAGTGTAGCTCGCGATTTTAGCTGGCTCGGCAAGCAAGACAGCTTGCTGGGAACTATATGCCACGGATTGCTTCTTCAAAGAAGAGCCATTGCAGACGAGCTCAGAGCGTTGGCCAAGGAGTATCCGGGTTCAGGGGGAGAAGTTAAGAGGATTTTGAAAGAGTCCAATTTCAAATCATTGTCAGATGACTTGCTGCAATATGTCTGTGCCCACAGGGCCGAAACAATTGAAAATCGGCGAAAGATCTTTAAGGCCAAGAATGAGACTCTTACCGCAGCACTTCGACAGATTCCTCCTTCCCCAACTCATTTGTTCGAGGAAAAAGCCCTCTCAACATTCATTAAGGATAATGGTGGAGTAGGACAAGTATTCCCCTCAAAGCAAGGAGCATTTCCGGAAAAGAGGGTATCTACTTTTCGAAAGCAGTCAGCTACCGGATTCTCCCACTCGAAAACGTCTTCAGGTCGCGGGCGCCAGAGAAGTTCCTTTCGGTCCTCACCTCGGCCTTCAACATCCAGAGTGTCTGCTTCAAAGAGTCAACGTGACAACTCAAGAAATAAGTCGGGAAAGCAGCGCCCCAAGAATAAGAAATATTGACTGTTTTCGCGGGGGTCAACTCAAAAGCCGCTTGTCTCTATGGCAAAAATTGGGGGCCCCAAAGCATGTCCTGAAAACGATTGCAGGTTATGCCATTCCCTTTTACAAAAAACCCCCAACAGTACGTTTTCAGGCAGGTCTGCTGGAAAGGTTTGCGACACAAAACTCACCCTTAATGTCCAAAGAAATTCAAGAGCTGCAAAGAATAGGGGTCATAGAACCATCTATGGTAAGAGCGGGTTTTCTGTCGCGAATGTTTCTCATTCCCAAACAGAACAGCAAGGTTCGGCAGATATTCGATTTAAGACGTTTGAACGCTTACTTAAATCCTCGGAAGTTTCGTCTGATAAATCAAAATCATATCCCCAAATTTCTCCTACACTCCGATTACTTAGCGAAAATAGATTTGTCTCAGGCGTACTTTCACGTCCCGATAAAAGAAAGCCACAGGAGATATCTATGCTTCTCGTACGCAGGAAAGCTATTCCAGCTGACAAGTCTTCCTTTCGGTCTATCAAGTGCGCCTCTGGCCTTCTCACGTCTCACAAACTGGGTTGCGAGCGTCTTAAGATCAAGGGGCTTCCGAGTACTAGTATACCTGGACGACTTTCTGTTCGCTCATCAGGACCCTTTAGTGCTCGAGGATCAGGTGCAATCTGCGTTGAGTTTCCTGCAAAGTCTCGGATGGGCTGTGAATCTGGAAAAATCTGTAATAAGGCCGACCAACTGCATAGAGTTTCTAGGCATCATGTGGGATACAGTAGCGAACCGAAAGTTTCTACCAGAGGCAAAGATGGTACGTCTTTCGTCAGATCTCCAGAACATCTTAAAGGATCCCAGGTGGGATTGGAAGTCTGCAACTTCGTTGATAGGGAAGCTAGGGTTCGCGTCATGGGTAACTCCTTTGGGGCGGCTTTACATTCGAAACCTCCAAAGGGCAGCCAGGGTTTTGAAAGAAGAAACTCCATTCAAAAAGTTGGTCATGCCAGCGCTGGCCAGGGCCGATTGTCTTTGGTGGATCCATCACCTTCGAAACCCGGGAAGGATTTTTCTACCCAATCCTACAATCTTTGTCTCGACGGACGCGTCAGATTCCGGCTGGGGCATACAGCTGGGTCAGCATCAGCTGGCTGGAATTTGGACGAGGGAACAAAGGGGTTGGCATATAAACAGAAAAGAACTATTCGCAGTATTCACGGCCCTGTCCAAATTTCAAACAGCGGTGCAAGGCCAATCACTGATGCTTCAGTCGGACAACAAAACTGTTGTGGCGTATATTCGAAACCAGGGGGGTACTCGTTCAGCGATCCTTCTAGAAGTAACTCGGGAACTGCTGCTGTTAGCAAATCGATTGGAGGTCACAATTCAAGCCTTCTATATACCAGGCAGATACAACACGGTAGCAGATCGTCTATCCCGGTCGATGGATCTTCCAGATTGGCATCTGAGCGAGTCGATAACTGCTCTGATTTTCAAGAAGTGGGGAGTACCTCAAATCGATCTCTTCGCTACTCACCAGTCCAAAGTGGTTCCCTGCTATGTGTCGATGGATGCAAGGGACACAGAGGCGAAATTCATAAATGCGTTCAGTCAGGAGTGGCAGTTCAATCTGGCCTGGGTCTTTCCACCCCCTCCGTTAATTCCCAAGGTTCTTCAGCATCTCAACAGGGCATCAGGGGTTTTTCTAGTGGTGGTGCCCCGATGGGAGAAAGCTTTTTGGAGAGGATCTCTGAAACGCAGAGCCTTAGAGGCACCCTTCGAGATTCGAGACCTGAATCAGCACTTGGTCGACCTGTCATCCAATCGCTGCCCGGAGAAGATAAAATATCTGCATTTAGAGGTTTGGAAGGTACGGGGTGGGGCGAGTTAGTGTCCGGTTTAAAGCCTGATTATGTAGATCTGTTGCAGTCAGCTTGGCGGGATTCTACATGGAAGACCTATGGGTCAGCCTGGAAACAGTGGGTCTCGTGGGGAAAAAAGAATGGGGTAAATCCTAGTCGGCCTCGCCCACTGGACCTATCGTCTTACTTAGGATACCTTGCTAAAGAAAAGAACTTGGCTTATGCTACAATCTTGGTGCATAAATCAGTGATAGTATCTTTGGCTGATCCATCTCAGGAGAGTCGTCTTTCTTCACATCCCCTGGTAACGGTAATGCTGAAGGGGATAGGGCTATCCAAACGTTCTTCTTTATCATCTGCACCCTCAATATGGAACGTGCAAAATCTTATAGAATGGTTAAAGAAGAATACCCCGTTGTCGAATAGTATCTTTCAGGTGTCACGTCATGTAGCTCTTCTTTTGTTATTGGCGTCAGGACGAAGAATTCACGATTTAACTCTTCTTAGAATAGATGAACAACACTGCCGAATTTTAGAGGAATCAATCCAATTTTGGCCGGCTTTTGGATCGAAGACGGATGGTATCAAAACTCGGCAGTCAGGTTGGGAGTTGATATCTTCGAAAGATTCTTCTTTGGATCTGGTCAGATGGGTAAAATGCTTGATTGAATGCTCTTCGGAGAGGAGGACGGCTCGAGAAGGCCTGTATAATTTGTTTATTACGACTCGGGGAGAAGTAAAGGCTGCATCTAGAACGGTAATTGCAGGTTGGCTTAAAACTGCCTTTCAGGACTCAGGCATTGATTGTAGTCCGGGGTCCATACGGTCAGCTGTGGCATCGAGTGATTTTGAAAATGATGTCCCCCTAGATAGGATTCTTTCGAGAGGTAACTGGCGGGGCTCCAGAAATTTCTTCAAGCATTATTGTAGAACTGTAGATTGTCCCCGCTCTTCTAGTGCCAATGCTTTGAACAGTTCGTTTAACGTTATTTGAATTGATGTATGTGGTACGTAGCCTTAGTTATTAAGTAAAGTTACCTGATCTCGCTACCAGTGGCTGTGATTTATGAATATGATAGGTTATAATAGATTTAGAGTCCTAGAAGTACTAGCGGCTGTGATATTATAATTACATAATTAACATAAAGTTAAAATGCTTCTATATTTTTCTATATATTTTTGTTTTTCGGGTTCTTTACCGAACTGTGTTACTTAAGAATAAGGATAATAATATGTTATCAAGTATAAATTGAGTACTGTATACTCTGTCGTTTCCTTGAAACACCTTACCTTGCTAGAATAGTCACAGTACGCTTGAGGCGCCGGCAGATGGTAGAGCACGTCTCCGAAAGGTCAAGCCGAAGGCACCGAACTAAAATGGAACCGTTTTCCACCCCGAAGGGAAGAAAACGATTATTTTAGGTCGTGCCGAGGCTTGACCTGGAGTAAGGGCCTTGCCGGCTTTTCGAAGACTCAGTACTGTCGAAGCTCGCAGTCGCGCGCGCCGCCGACTCGCGAGGTGCGGGGTGCGGGGAATCTACCCCCGCGCCTCACGCCCTGCGTCGCCTCTCTACACACTATCAGACGTAAGTATGGAACTTTAGAACACTGCATTGAGGTAAGGTAACGAAGGTTAATCTCCGAAAGGTCAAGCCTCGGCACGACCTAAAATAATCGTTTTCTTCCCTTCGGGGTGGAAAACGGTTCCATTTTATACGATGTTGCCACTTTTTAATTTCTTTACTTTCTTGACGCACTATAAGTAAGGTAATTATTATAACTGCAGGACAAAGCAGGAGGTAAATGTCACATTATAAAGGAAAATGAAACAACGCTTTCTGTTGTTCTATTTTATTTGTAAATGGCAATAATATTTATTAGTTGTTTCAGTACCGGTTGGAGTGAACAGTTGCGGTTGATGCATCATACTCATATGTAGTTCCTCGTCTCATCCATCAGTAGTACAAAACATTTATCTATCTACAACATTATGAGGCTACTACTGTCGAACGTTACCGACTCTAGCGACCGTACGTCGCGCTAACAACTATCGTCGAAGTCTAAGCCCAGCGCGACGAATGTTATACGCTCGGACGTTACACAACTTGAATATAAAGCTGCATTAAAACGATCAATCATGAAAGTATACTCGGGTGAGTTAACTTGGTCGCTCGAATGCACGTCACAGTAATATTTTGCAAGTGTACCTACATAGCTTGTGACATCACTTTATTTTTAAGTTACTTGTTACTTTTGGCTGCTTTTGGCTTGGCATAAATATCAAATAGAGATAAACTACGATAACATGGCGCGCCCCTCCAAAATTCAAAACGTTTGAAGTGCGTTGTCTTGCGCTGTCGGCTAGTTATGATTAGTTGACCAACAAATGTGAAATATTACGAGTAAGTACTGGTTGATTGGTTGAATACTTACTATATACAAACTCTTTCATAAGGATGTGACTACACACATTGAAACAGTAATTTGGAGTTACGCCATGTTATCGTAGTTTATCTCTACATTGCATAGTGTAAGTGTGTTATGTGCCTCGCCCGAACGTACAAGCTGTCGTGCGCATGAGCATGGAAACATAATATAATGACAGCTAATAACAACTGTAACATACGATGGATGAACAAATCCGTGACTAGAAAAGAGTCTCAAAACAATTTTGGACCTCCGCCCTCATTTTTACAAATGGTGGCTCGATAAGGTTCATTGTAAGAGACTCCTCCCCATAAAAATAATTTCTATTAGCGAGCTCAAAACTATTTGTAAGACACAGTGGTAACTTTTTAGAGAAATGTACATTTAAAATGAAAATGGCAATAACATTACTCATAAACTGATCATAATATATACATGCACTAGTGGCTACACGCTTCAGCCTTTAATGTTCTACAACACCAAGCAAATTGCCACTGTGTGGGTGCAATGACACATATTGTATGACCAAACAGATTCAAACATGTAACTTGAAATTTCCTTTGGAGTAAATGCAACAACTACTCAGGAGTTACGAGTACAATGGCAATTTTATAAATGCTCGATGTCAAGGTTTTTTCTAGTTACATACATACATATCAAATAATTATTTACAACCCCTAATACATGACCAGGACGATTTTTTCTCCGCAAAATTGCAGATTGCTACAAAATCAACATGTTTAGCAAAAATACATTATATATATAGTCATTAGTCGCATCACTAGCTCGCAGCGTCGAAATTCCACAGGAAAATAAACATAGACAATAATAATAATATATAACAGCTTGAGCAACTAATTTCTAATCTAGTTACAATTTAAATTAATGCAAGTACAGTGAGAACCCGGAGTCACTTAGTAAAGATAAGCAGCGCAAAAAAGTTTAACGACGAATATACACTTATTGCAGTAAGTATTGACAAAGAAATCAATTCCTTTATATCAATGTTTGTTAATGTCATTGCTTTACGGCTAAACGTTTTACTGATACGATTAGCACATATCATTTATAATTTCCAATATAATCTAATCGCAATCACATAATAAAATAAAGCCAAATATAAATACAAGAGCGGAAAATTATATACAACGCGGCCAGTGAACGATTAGTGCGAAGCTTTCGGCAAGTCGTAATGAGTCTATAGTCTATACAATAACTTTACAATAATACAATAGAATATGAACAACCAAATAAATTATTTAAACCATTAAAATTATCGTTAAAAGTATTAAAATAATATCTACATTTATATACGAAGCTCCGAACCCACGCTTGCCCTTTATATTATGGCTTCCAGTGCGGAGCTCTAGAAGTCAGAGTATGTCAGTAAATGGACAGCGGTTATGTTAATATTCAAGTTAACGCTTTAAATTAATTGAAAAACAATGTGGAGCAGTATCTCACAGTTAATATTCGGCCATGAAACACTAACTATAATATAAAAACACGTTCCTCAAAATATAAAATGCAATTTGTAGTAAGCGAATTCGGTGGAACATAGGTTAATATTATACAAAGTCTTAAAATATATTAATAAAATTAATCACATTTGTAAATGTATCCAAATTTTTACATCCAGCGTAAAACAACATAATTCGTATACTTTCTTTATACAGTTACGTCTCCGTGTGTTGTTCCAAACAATTAAATCATCAAAAATACATACATATATTGCCAACTATTCTCCGTTATCGTTAAGGCCTCTGAAAGGCCTACGAAGTTCGGTTAGTTGTAAAATTCAATGTAACCTCCTCCCTTCTGGATATAAAAATGAAAAAGATGTTAACAAAATTGGCTTTGATATTCGTCTTCGATAGCCATAGATTGCGACATTTAAATGCATCGGTCGCAAATCCATCATAGAAATTAGTTCAAAGTATAATTCACATACAAAATTGATACAAGTCCATCAAGTCAATTTAAACATACATCGAGATACCGCAAATAATTTCAAGTGATATTGATAACGCAGGGCGCACGCGCGCGGTAGAAAGGGACGGGTGCTACGTGTCGTCTCTTTCGGGGCGGCGTCCGAAGCGGCGTTTGGCGTCTCTTTCGGGGCGAGCGAGATAGCAGCATCGCGTCTCTCGCGGGCAGTCAGCACGGTCACAGGTCCTTGAGCAGCGCGGACTTGGCGTTTTTGAGCTTGTCGAGCCGCTTGGTGAGGTGTTTGTTCTCCGTCTCCAGTTCCTCAACGCGGTTCAGCGCCTCCCGAGCCTGCAACACAACGCGTCATGTCACACACATGTCATCATAATAATATGTTGTAAGTTATAAGCTATAACTTATTCAACATGCTCGTCATTTCAATATAAACACTCCTTTATGATTATGTAGCTTGCTTTTCTCAAAAGTTTTATATACAATTTTACGAGTAGTTGAATGGGACAGTAATAATTAAATTAGTTTTATTTTAAAATCTCGAAACACTGCATATTTATTTAGTCGGTGCGTTTTAGTTTTGCTCTATTTATTACTTGGCCGTTAAAGAGAGTTTAAGTATACATTATTCATCTGTTATGGTCAAAGATAATAAATATTATATAATTCAAGTTTTTAATCTACTAGTTACAGTGTTACAAGTCATGCATTAAGACAAAACACTGAAAAATTTTGACATACAATAAAATACAAAGTCAAAATCAAGTTTAAAGTAGCCTTTAGGTATTTTCATGGGCTTAGATCAGCTACAATTAATAAGTTCTTTAGCTTGTCAAAATATAATATTATGGCACAAGAAAGTGGAATGGTGTAGGAAAAAGTTTTATAAAGTAGACAGTACAAGTAGCCTTTGTTTTTGACATAAAGGTACTGGTTGTGGTACACTGCACTGTATACACGAATGTTTGTGCAAATCAGAGAAATCGATTCACAGGCAGATGATGGACCTATGTTATTTGGTCGAGTTATGTCAGGTCAATGTTAGCCTTTATCTGACCAAGACCAGCCCATTATTACGTAACTCGACCAAATGATGTATCAGTGGGAGAGTTATCGCGTCTGTACAGTCGGCGGGTCACAGTAACAGGGCGGGGTCACACAGTCACTGTACCGTTAGCTGTCACCATTATTGATTTCCGCCCAAAAGTCTACTACTTCCTGAACCTCCTGAAAATAAATAATTAAATACTGGTACAGTACAGCCACAGTTAAAGTGTCAATATTTTTACCCTGGTAAAACAAAAAGCCAAGCATACAAAAACAAAGGTCTTTATATATTTTGAAACATCCATAGTAGAACATTTTAACGCGGTTGTACTGTACATCAATAAAAAACTTGGAACAGTGCCATTGAAGGATAAAGTACACAAAATTAATAAATACTAAATATGTAAGTACTATCTCCTTACTAATAAAAAAAAAATACATAGATGACAAAAAATAACAGAGAAAGACACTACCTGTGAATAAGTTTGGCCCTATGTAAATATTTCCATTAGGAAGTTGTTATAAATAAAAATATTTGATGTCAAATATTGTACATAGTTTTTTTCTATTCAGGTGTGTGGTTCTTGTTCTTATATGTGTATGAGTCCCTAGACAGGCAAAATATCCATTTATTATGCCCAAAATGACCCTGCGAAAAAAAACATATCTACGGATAAACGGCTATAACAGCCCAATACGTTTTTACGTTTACCCATCCATCCGTAAACATAAATGTACTTGTACTGTCAGATAAGTTGATACATAGGTAGATGACGGACTTACGTCATTTGGCCGGTTTATATCAATTCAATGTTAGTTGCCAACCGTACGAGGTTCCTCGTACAAATACGAGATTTGTGGTCTTCCGTACGAGGTACGAGGACACTGTCAGCCTCGTACAATTTTGTACGAGATTTTAACATTAGGGAAGGATACCATACTAATATTTTGCATAGCCATTATTAATAATAGTACTAGTACTTAATAGGTACTCCACCTATCCAAACTTGTAAATTAGGAACACACCAAAACAAATGTGTGCATTTAAAGACTGAACGCACCCTTAACGCGCAATAAAATGCCCCGTTTCCTGACATCATATTTGAATTTCAAACATAGGCTTAGGCAAAGTGAAATAGATCGATTTGTGATTAAATATTATTTTTAATACCTACAAAATAATATGATGTTTTATTTAAAAGATAACTGGAAACAGTATATTTCATTGTGTAAAACGTCCTAAATTCAAATCATTTCAGTTTTAACTTTTTTTACAACCTTTTATTAAATGTACGAGGTTCAAAAACCAAAGTACGAGATTTTGAGCAGCTCGTGTACGAGGATAAAAATTCTGAGGTTGGCAACCCTGATTATTGTTAGCCGAGATCTGTCGGCTAGGTTTGATGTAACGCGACCAAATTACGTGGGGTCGCCATCTGCTTAGAGCGCTTTCACATTAAGTTGCAAGCAGTGCGGCAGCAGCGCTGCAGCCGCGCGACTTCTATACAAAAGACAGTCGCGGGGCAGCCGCGCGGCTCGTTTAAGTATAGAAGTCGTGCTGCTGCCGCGCGGCTGCCGCACTACTCGCGACTTAATGTGAAGGCAGCCTTATGAATCAACTTCTTCGATGGTACGTATATGCGTACATACAAGTACGTACACGCACGTTCACGTATACGTACACGCACACACGCCCTCACCTCTCTCTGCAGCCGTCGTCGCTCCTGTTTGAGTTGCTCCTCGTTTTCGTCCTGCTGCACGTGCTGCGCGCGCAGGCGGCCCACCTGCGCCTCGAGCCGCGCCACCGCCGCAGCCTGCAGAGCCGCCTCCGCCTCCGCGCGCGCCGCCCGACCCTTCGCCTCAGATATCGCCTTGCGGAGTGTTTCCACTGAAAACATATATTAATGGTTTTTAGGGTTCCGTACCCAAAGGGTAAAAACGGGACCCTATTACTAAGACTTCGTTGTCTGTCCGTCTGTCTGTCTGTCTGTCTGTCCGTCTATCTCCAGGCTGTAACTCAATAACGGTAATAGCTAGAGAGTTGAAATTTTCAGAGATTATGTATATATGTTGCCGCTATAACAACAAATACTAAAAACAAAAGAAAATAAATATTTAAGGGGGGCTCCCAGACAAGAAACGTGATTTTTTTGGCTTTTTTTGCTCTATGTCAATAATGGCAACATGGTACTTGATTTTTTCTCGAAGTCCTTAGTTATAAGTCTTCTTTAATATTTAATAATAATATTAAAATAAAATAAAAAATTAAGGGCGGCTTCCATACAATAAACACAATTTTTGGCCTGATTTTGCTCTGTAATGGTACGGAACCCTTCGCGCGCGAGTCCGACTCGCACTTGGCCGATTATTTATTTTGGTTAGTTTAAATTTTTGGGTTAGTCGCCCCCTTAAACACGTATTGTCTGCGACGTGAGACGCGACGTGTTCGGAAGTCATCCTCGGAATCTTTTGTAGACGACTCCAATCGGCCAGAACTTCTCCTTCTCGAAGGTCGGTAGATGGTGCGTCTAAATAAAATTGGTACACAATATTCAAAGACGTGAAAATATTATTGTGATGACTCCAGTTGTCCAACAAAAACGTAAGCGTAACGCTCATGTGTAAACTCTAGTACGAAGCGGACTGTTTAACGGAGATTTTGCCCGAAGAGGCACGTCTTGTTTAGCACGTGCAGCCATGTAGAAATGCATATTGTTTACACAAAAAACAAAGAGATGGATGGATTAGAAAAAACATCACCAGTGGTTATATTCTGTCTGTCTCTCGTTTGCGAATATATTGTACTAGCAACCCGCCCCGGCGTCGTACGCACGGGTATAAAATATATAGCCACTGAAAAAATGATTAAAATTGATAGCTTATCATGATCCTTCATGTGGTCTACTTCTTATCTGTGCCAAATAACATAAAAATAGGCTACTTGATCTACTTTTTTTCTTCATGCTAATCGCTTCGTAATCATTCATTTTCACAAAAAAATTCTAATATTTTAATATTTTACACAGTAGAAACCCATAAAAATGTTTATTGAAAAATATGTCTCATAAATGGCGCCGAAAACACTGTCCGCCATAGTGTGACTTCATACGCTTTGTATTTTAAACTCTCTTTATTGAACATTTTTATGTGCTAAATGTACGAGTCTAAAAGTGCCCAAAAATTATAAAAGAATTAAATAAGAAATTACAAATCATTTGTAATGTTGAAAACTTTTGGAGAAAAGTTTTGGCCATTTCATTTCCCGTCTACAATAAATGGAGATAATATATAAAACTGATGTTTTAAGTGAATTATTTAAGAAAATATATTTTACAAATCTTTCTAGGCTTATTCTTACTATTTTTGTACAAATAAACTTACATATAACGAGCGCGATAAATAAAAGATATTAAATTACTATGAGGATGACGTCACATTCAAATCGGAAGTACCGCAAAAGCGTTTTCGTCAGTACAAATCTTTCATAAAATCATATTTTCAAATCGACTTTATTTATAAATCATAAGCTTTTATTTGATGATAAGGGTGCAGAAACACAATTTCCTAGGCCAAGTTCTACTAGAAATATGCATTTGTTCAATGAAATTGAATATAGGTCAAGTAGCCTATTGCTCCAGTAGTTCGTGAGATAAACCCTTTCAAATAATTTCCACTGTTTTTTCCACATTATCCTATTAGTCTTAGTGTGATAAAGTATAGCCTATAGCCTTCCTCAATAAATGGGCTATCTAACACTGAAAGAATTTTTCAAATCGGACCAGTTCCTGAGATTAGCGCGTTCAAGTTAGCCCTTTCAAATAATTTTCCCCGTTTTTTTCCACATTTGCCTCTATTTCTTCGCTTCTATTAATTTTAGCGTGATAAAATATAGCCTATAACTTTCCTCGATAAATGGGCTATCTAACACTGAAAGAATCATCAAAATCCGTTGCGTAGTTTTAAAGATTAAAGGGAACAAAGGGACATGAGGGAAAAAAGCGACTTTGTTTTATAATAAGTATATCTTATATATAAAATTCTCGTGTCACAATGTTAGTCCACGAACTCCTCCGAAACGGCTTTACTGATTTTTACCAAATTTTAGATGCATATTCAGTAGGTCTGAGAATCGGCTACTGACTACTTTATATATTGATAAGTGCGTTTGTTGAATAAATAATAGTAAATTATTACAACCTGAGATATTGTTTGTGCGACGAGATAGCGATCGACGTTGCCATGGCAACATACTTATTTATCACTTCAATAAAATAATATGGGCGAAATAAGTACTTTAAATATTATGGCAAAGCAACGTTTGCCGGGACAGCTAGTATTATATAGATATAGATAGTAAAGCGTGTATCATACGTACGCTCGCTCTCATGCTCGCGGTCGTGGTGTGAGGCGGCGCCGTTCTGCCGCGCCGCGCGCTCGTCGTTCAGCTGCAGCTTCAGTTTCCGCACCTCACCCTCCAGCGCCTGCTTCGAGCTTACCAAGTTTTGTAATCGGACATCTGGAAATGTCGACCGTGTCTTTTAGTGAGAGAAATGTACTTAAGTAAAATTTATTACCCCTTAAGATTATTTTATAACTTTATAAGACAACTTACGGTGCTTGCATAAATTTTATAGTCAGAAATGATAATAATTGAAATGACAGAACTACGTTCATTCAGTCATCTAGTAGCTGTGTATATATAGAGGTAGAGATAAATGGTAACGCGTATTACCTAGCGTGCCCTCGCCGGCGTCGTCGAGCAGGCGCTCGGAGGCGTGCGAGACGAGCGCGAGCGGCGGCACGGAGCCGTGCGACTCGCCGGACGCGGGCGCGTCGGGCGCGGCGGCGGCGTCGACGAAGGCAAACCCGGCGGCGGCGGCGGCGGAGTCGCGCGCCCGCACCGCGTCCCGCGCGCGCGCCAGCTCCCGCTCCAGCGCCTCGTGCTCGCGGCGCAGGCGCTCGTGCGCGGAGCAGCGGTCGCGGTGCTCGCGCTGCAGCTGCGCGTGCTCCTCGTGCAGCTCCTCCAGGCGGTCGGCCAGCAGCTCGAGCCGGTAGCCGAGCGCCGCCTTGTCGTTGTCCAGCTGCGCGGTGAGGATCATCGCCTTGCGGAACTTCTCCTCCACCTCCTTCAGCTCGTGCCGGAGGTCCTTGACGCCGAGCACGTCGTCCGAATCTTCGGAGGCGCGGCGCGGGGAGTGCGCGGCGGGGCTGAGCGCCGCGAGCCGCCCGCCCGCACGTCTGCCTACTGTCTCTGTAACACGAGTCACGACGGCATCACGTTACGTTCCCGTCACTCTCGAGGCGTGCCGGCCGCTGGGTAGGGGCTTTGCTTTACTCACCTGCGTACATATCATAGGCCTTGTCGGCGTGGTCCTCCTGCTCGCGCTGCTGTCGCTCCAGCTCCCGCATGCGGATCTCGCGCGCCTCCGCCCGCGCCGCGCGCCGTGCCGCCAGACGCTGTTCCGCCTGAAATATTACAACATATAAACTGTAAGTATGGTTGTACGTGTCTATAACGATTTAGCGGGAACAAAAGTAGATCTGTGTTGTGATCATTTCATACTTTACCACCCACTCATAAAAATAATAATTTAAAGTACTAAGCAATTTAAAGTACACCTACAATCAAAATACATTAATTGTATTTCACAATACATAGTAAACGCACTAGGATTGACCTGACAGAAATACCATTAGCTGATAAGTCGCCGAGCGCCGTGATAACAAAACACAATACATGATTAATCACACATAAATTGTTATTATTTACCTGTCACGCGATATGAAACATTGTGGGATTTGGTTTGACTTATCGCTACTATAGGACCAACCGGCTTTTAGCAGGGGGATCGAAGTGGTATTCACATAGAATCGCACTGGATACTGGGTGTGAGTTGTGACTGCAGGGAGTCTGACCGGACGGCGGACGGCAGTAGGCGGCTGTACGTCTGCCCAAAATCCGTTACACAATAGTACTAATTATAATAATTACTCACACTCAATAGCGACGATGTCAATTGAGCGCTCGTCATATTACAACAACCTTGAGTGGCTATGTGCAGACCTATAATATACCTGCCAGGTATTTCGCGAGAGGAGTCCCTGACCGAGGGGCGAAGGCCGCGATCTTATTGCCGGTATCTGGGTGACTCGGCAGCTCAAGGCTGGGCCGTGCACTTGATACCGCATCGACTTACGTTTCAGATCAGTGGGTCAGGTCAGATAAGTTCCTGCATATTAGATTCGCACTTCTACGTCAGCTAAAGAGATACTTGTATTGCGGGTAGAATCTTGCGGGTTGAAAATTGCTTTTGCCACTTTTTGCCTGGTTTCTGTTTTTTTTTATGAAATAACGGGGTAAACGAGCAAACGGGTCACCCGATGGAAAGCAACTACCGTCGCCCATGGACACTCGCAACATCAGAAGAGCTGCAGGTGCGCTGCCGGCCTTTTAAGAGGGAATACGCTCTTTTCATGAAGGTTTGCAGGTCGTATAGGTCCGGAAATACTGCTGGTGACAGTTTGTTCCAGTTTTACAGTGCGCGGCAGAAAGTTACGCGAGAAATGCACGGAGGACGACTGCCACTCATCAAGGTGATTTTTGACAAAAGATTATTTTTTCACTAGTTTAGGTACTTTCTATTGGCTGAAGCAAAAACAATAACCAATCGAAGACTCTGTTAAAATTTAAATAGATACGAGTAAACGCCTCACGCCTGCCTAAAATCATCGTAAACTGGCCATTAGGTATTAGTTTAAAGTATAAGTTAAGATGTAACGTACAGTTTAAATGGAATGTTTATTTAACTGGCGTGTTGGGTAAGTATTTGCGCAAGCGCCGTATAATTCGGACAATTAACTTCGAGGTGCGTTCAAAGTTACACCACTTCCGCCGTACAAGTGAACGTAACGCTTTGCGATTGTAACTTATTTCCAATAGAAGACGAATAGTGAGTACGTATTGAATATACCTAACATCATAGTGCTCCTCTTTCAAAATGAATTCAGTGGAAAAATGCCGCTTCATAATTATAATAGTCATGTGAAAATGTAGCGCTAGCATTTCGTTGTCACGTCATTTTCCCACTGATTTAAAATTTTATGCAAATGAAGAATTTTCAGATTTTCAAATATTACTCTCAAGTCTCAACAGAAACAAGTTTTTGTTTCATGTTTTCATAAACAATGAGTTTAATTATATGTAGGCTCTAAACAAGAAAGAGTGGACTGAAAGTAGAGCCCATCCAAAAACACGAACAGAGATTAATTCAACGTTTAGTTTGTATAGAGTCTGTCTGTATTCAGGAGCATTCATGATTCTAGTAATCATGAAAGCTACATACACGACAACTACGCGCTACGTGACAACTGACAGCAGATAAGACCACCAAAACGAACTCACGTAGAGCAACAACAGCGTCGCTGCGGCGCGCAGCACGAGCTCCGGTGATGACGCTGCCAGCACCAAGGCCATGACACAGGTGTCACCACACTTACACTAACACTACATAGATGTCACACTCACACCGAATGATTGCAAAGCGTCACCAGGGCATAAGTAGCCCTAAAAGAACTCAGAAGAGTCTACACATGTATTCGCACCTAGCTCTTGTCTATGAATCTTCAAAACGCAGGTGCGATGAGCGAAGCCCTACGTCATCCGCTAACGTGATTAGCACCGCCGGACTTATGTAACGCGTGACGACAGCCTGACAATCGCCGAACGAATATCATTCCTCAGCCTTCGTATGACAAATCCTCTACTCATTATTATGAATCGCCAGCTTTAACGAGTCTAACATCACCGCACACTTGTAAAACAAACACTAGCCTCAGATAATAGGATGTCCTTCTAAAACGAGTGTAAACACGTATGAGATAAGATTGTCCACCGATTCGTAAAGGTGTCATTGTCTAATAATATCTTGAGGTTCTGCAGAAAATAATCAATTTCTGTCTTTATCAATCTTTGAATATCCTTGTATATCCTACGAGTATGCTAAATTCGTATCTGCTAACAACTCTATCCAAGCGGGTCAATGCACAAGTAAACTTTAATATACGTAACTATTGATTGTCTCAGTGTATTGTCCGAGGTTGGGGACCTAGTGATTTGTACCACAGGCTTCTGGCCTAACACAAACACCAGATCCTCACAGACCTATGTATGTACTATGCAGATTAAAAATGTTATCTATTGTGAGGAAAAAAATAAATAAAAATATTTATGCTTCTTTCTTTAAAGTTGGCCTCGAAAGTTTAGGGATTTTTTGATTGTGCAACGATCATTTTGCAGAACTTGTGGGTAGTGAGTAGTGATTCACATTCAACAGAAAACCAATCGCATAGGATATGGCAGGAATTCCCCTTTTGATATCCGCAGATACAGTATATCTCTCTGTAACAATCATCAACATTTTCTTTACATTGTTACTAAATGTAGAGTAGGTCAGTTATTTTAATTAAGAGTTATAACATTTTTGGCCACCTGCATAGCTAGCACGGCCTTCCCCAGTCGATTCTTCGGAAGAAAGTAATGGCAGTTTCTTTCCCATGTCTACATATCTTTTTCCCGAGCATGGCGCCACCCATCGACTTGAGTTTCAGTGGACAAAGACAAGAAACTTTTCCATAGCAACCATCATAGCAACGGCTATTTTGACAGTTAGTTTCTTGACTCTTTTTTTAAATATGGCACTTCGGCTATAAAACCATGGCCAGTGTCGTGTAAATGGCGGCAAATTCAAAAATACGACTTGTAGCAACCCAATCTATAGTCGAAATTATAGTTTTGATCTACGAAATACGAATAATAAAACCTAAGGAAATTTATTACTCGTAGTTTGTAGATCAAAACTATTATTCCGGCTATAGACAGGGTTGCTATACATCGATATTTTGAATTTGCCGCCATTTACTCGACACTAGCCATGGTTTTATAACCGAAATGCCATATTAAAAAACAAAAAGAATCAAGAAACAAAATGTCAAAAGCGGATAGAGTTTTGGCGGGCATGTGAAAGAGTGCTGTTGTGTTTTGTATTATTTTCCTAAAATTGCGGATAGAGTTTTGGCGGGCATGTGAAAGAGTGCTGTTGTGTTTTGTATTATTTTCCTAAAATTGTGTTAGCTGGGTTTTTAATGTGTAATATTGGTAGAATATTAACCATTAGATATTCGTGTTCATGCACAAGTGTAGGAAAGTGATGTAATATCCAGAAACGTGCTATTTTGTGTTCCCTCCAAAACTCCATCGAAAGTTTCAGTAAAGCGTCTACCACTTTACTTAATCGACCGACTTGACTCCTTGACTGTATTGACTTTTACTAAGACTTTGACTAGACTTTAGACCTGACGACACATGAAAACGATGATGAAAATTATAATAGGAATTAGGAGGAATATGGTTTTCCCGCCATATTCCTTACCTTTTTACCTTGTCTGTGGCACAACATACACATCCTTTGTGTCAAGTTGCCAAAAAAGAAGAAAAAGAAAGAAGAAAGAAAAGCGGATAAAAATGGTTGTCATGCTTGCATGACATGTTGTCATTCTCAAAAGCGGAAGAAATCGAGAGACGAAAGAAACTTTTTCTCCAATGTTTTTCCGGTACAACTGTCAAAATTTAGTTTCTTTCGTTTGTCTACGACGGTATGCTAGCTACGCTGCAGGTGCGGCTGCGCGACTCTATCTCATGTATCATCCCTGGCTTCATTCCATCATTACTATCAGGAGAGAACTGTATAAAACTATGTACTAGAAAAAAACGTATGGACAACGTTTATCAAAAGGCCAAAACTAGTCTGCTAGTTCGCACTCATAACTAATTTTCACAATGGCTTGTCAGTTAGTACTTCAGGTATTATTTACACTTATAAGTGCAGTAACGTCATGTGGTGATCATTAGTAAAGTGTGCTATTAGCCCAGTGGGTTACTTCTATAATGACATTTTACGATACAGTCTACATGTCGTTTTACCTTAGCATTTTAAACAAATCACGACTCAAAAGGTATGAAGTTGGCAACTTGCAATAAGCACTTATGACTCTTAACAATTTTTCGACTCTATATTAGGTGACAGATTCGTGTTTACTGTTTATAAGATTTATGCAGTACAGAGGCATTTAGCTTTTTATTTTATTGCCTAAGGTTAGGCCGGAGGCAATAAATATAGCAGTAATTCTAGTTTAGCAGTCTTGTACCTAACGAAATATAAGTTGTGACCTTAAACTTGCCAGCCTCGACTCTCGCGTGACTCTAGTTCTCTTCATAATTTTATTGTCTTTGGTATTTAATTGTTTATGTCCTAAGCACTCCTAGATCGCTAAGTATCGTTATTACTCATTGAACACGGCTAAACATTGCTATCTTATCTATTGCAATTTTATATACAAGAAATTCAAAAAGTATATAAGAAATAAAAAAAAGTAAAATTGTAAACAAATTTTGTTTACAATTTTACTTTTTTTATAATTCTATTTTTCACAATTCTTTGAAATTATTGTGCCAAAAGTGGCACGAACAATATTCTCGTTTTGGAATTAATAATGGAAAGGCGATAAGTTTACATAGTGATTCAACTTCTAACAAAAGTCGCAACTCATAAGTTAAATGCCAATGACGAAATCAACAAAAATGTTATGCCTAAATATTAGAGGCAAGGCACGACTTTTATTGGCATTATGTTTCTCTCTGTTCTATTATTCTCAATGACCCTGGGCATACTGTTTATTGTACTTCAGTTTGAAGTTTAACTGAAATACAATAAGCAGTTTAAACTTTACACAATCCAAAACTCCGGATAGAAAAGTGCAATTTCGCATAGCGGAATAAAACTCGGAAGTTGGAAGTTGCAATTTTATGGAAAGGGATCAGGAATCACCTTAGTAAGATACCAATATGTTTTCAATGCACGTGGATATTGTGGTACCTGGTACATACATGGTTCTGCTGATCCCCAAGGATGCCCACTATGGAGCTGGTGCTGCAGTGTGAGTCCCGCCGTCCGTCCACCTCCACCTTCTCACCCTCGCTGCTCTCCGAATCCGGGTGTCCATTCGCTAGCTTTTCTTTGGCATCTACAATTTCGCCGTTGACGGTCTCGACAACGGGCAGCTTGGAGTCGGGGCTGCGTTCCACGACAGTGGTGTCGTCGTCGGAGTCGCCGAAGTCGCCGTCGGTGAAGGCCTCCCCGCTCTCCTCGTCCGTATTCTCGGGGGTTGCGACCTCCGATTTATTCCCCATCTTAACAATTGCACATCACTTGCACAAATCCGGTTATTGCACTTTCAGACTTTAAAATTATTGGCGCAGTAAGTCACTTTAGCACTATCTTATCGCACCACAAGTCGTTCGTCACAGAAATTCTTTGTTCCACTGATTTGGGTTGGTCCAGCTCGTTTGGTTTATCGGTCCCGGTGGCAACTGGCAGCTCGGCACGTTGCGTGCGGTCGTCGTCGCGCACACGTCGCGTATGACTTCACGCGCTATCAATGTCGCCACTCTGCACTCGCCGGCGGCCGGTCACGGGCCCGTTACTGCAGCGGGCGGCCTAATCGCCGAGCACCGGAGGGGAAGCGGATATGCGATGTGCATATAAAATATTTATCAAACCATATTATAAAGTTCTATTTCCGCATTCGAATATGGAGCTACGATTATACTTTAAAATGGCATTTAGGAAACATTAAATACTCTACATTTCCGCAAGTTTTACTCTACCAAAATTCATGAGAATCGGCAGTCGTCATTGAGTAGAAAGTACAAAGGAAAACACTTTGGAAGAAAATATGAATTAAAATAAGTACTTTTCGAAAAATTTAAACAGAAAGCTACGCAATGTTTGGCGGATTTCTTGTGAACCGCGGATCAAACACGTCCATTGTAATTTGTACGCATTAACAACGTTGTTTATTTACATAGAAGGCGGCGAGGGAGCTATTGTGTGATGAGTTGATGATGCAGTCGATGCTGTCACTATAATCTGTCTCTAGTCTCTACCTATAATGAAAGCTAAATATAACAAAGGCCGACGATATAATATGGAACGTTGATACATCCAATGCTCTTGATTATTGATAGCAACTTCCTAAAAAGACAAACAGTATGGACAATCGTTGTAATTGTAATAAAAGTCGTCACATGCAACTAAAGGATGATGATGACGCAAGCGGAAATGGAAGGTACCCTATGCACATTCTATTTTAAATCCTATCCCTCGGCTGTAAAATATATTTTCGTTTGGTGCATCAGCGACCCTGGCGATGGAGCTAGGTCAGGGTCGCGTTGATTACTTAATAGGCTCTATATGTAGCGCAAACAAAATGCAATTTCCCATATTTCCTGCCACGAGTACCTCTTGTTGAACTGCCGTGCAAGCACGTAATCACGTAGGAAGTTTCTGCTAAGTAATAGTTTTGATTCTTGAATATTAAAGTTAGGTAAAATGTCACGTCTGCATGCTAACATTTCCTGTCTTCTAGTTGAGTATAAATTATACAATAAAATGTGAGAGCTGAACAGCAAAGCTCGAGAATTTTTTGTTACATTTTTTGGTAGAGACTTTAAATTTGGGATCAACCAAATTATTGTCACAACTATATCTTAAGAGGCCGGGTATCCTTGGAATTTCTCATACATACGTAATACGAAAATCATTTTCTCATACGAAAATATTTAACATGTTTGAGTTGTTTTTCAGTTTAAAATAGTAATTACCTAGGTTCCTGCACAAAAATTTTCTTTAAAAAAATTTTAAACACTAAAAAATATATAAATAAATAGTAAATTTACTATAGTAATATTTAAATACTAAAAAATATTTTTTAGAGTTTAAATATTTTGTAGTAAATTTACTTTTTATTTATATATTTTTTAATTTACTAAAAAAAAGTATTAAACAAAAAAAAATTTTTAGTGTTTAAATATTTTGAAGTAAATTTTTGTGCAGGAACCTAGATAATTACCATTTTAAGCTGAAAAATAACTCAAACATGTTAAATATTTTCGTATGAGAAAATGATTTTGGTATTACGTATGTATGAGAATTTCAAGGGTACCCGGCCCCTTAAGCTGCGAAATTGTTGCAGAAGTTTCTATACTACGTTACCTTCTTTGTTTGATATAATGAATTAATAAACACTTGAAAGTCAAGATGATGATAGCCAGCTCAGTGCTACTCGTTGAGTTCCGAGACTCGAGTAGCTATCGATCAGTCTCGTCACTACATCAGATTTATCTCACTACTACGACTTCAGAGGCAGTAGAGGTAGGTTCTTGCTATTAACAAGTAGGTCCTAATGCTAAACGTATTTTTAAACTAAATTGCGACATCCCATATCGCGCTATGTTATCACAAGGACACCATTCAACATGTGTTTGATAAGTAATAACAGCAAAACTTATTTTTAATATTTTAAGAGACTGAATACGCTGGAAGGTTACATTTTATTTCAATTTCATACCAAAATGTAGCACACTGCATAAGTGTTTAAAATTTTATTTCGCAATTTTTGGAATAATTTAACCTAAGAGGTTCGGTTAATTCTCAGAGGCCGTTCTGACTCACAATCTAAATATGGTGATGATTAATGTGCCAAATGTTGTCTGGGGACACGAGTGGCATGCTGATTCTGCTGGGCCTCACGAACGTCTGGCAAGGATCTAGAATTAAATTAGGTTACCAGACCTTGCTCTCACAAGTCACAACAATCCATATAATCCATACTAATATTATAAATGAGAAAGTGTATCTGTCTGTCTGTCTGTTACCTCTTCACGCTCCAACCGTTTAACCGATTTTGCTGAACTTTGGTATGGAGATACTTTGAGTCCCGCGAAAGGACTTAGGATACTTTTTATTTTTTTAGCGCAACGGAGTTGCGGGCGTCATGTAGTACTAAATAAAGAAAAGAGTAAGCAATAATTGTGGTTTTAAGATATTTCAAATGGATGATCCATTACAGGTGCTTAATATTCTTTACAATTGACCAAACTTGTTAGGCAAATTGATAGCTTAGTTTCTAGTTTCTGATTTCTGAAGGACACAATACTTTGTATCTTATAAAATATTACGTGACAACTTCCCCTCCGATGGTAAATTTTTAATGACACTCAGAGGGAACGACGCAGGCCAGCTCCCGGTGCGGGGCGCGCGCGAGCACTGGTCAGAGTGGTCAGCCGTCAGGGCGCTCCGAGCGTCCGAGCACGCGGAACTACTGGCAAGTGGCAAGTGGCAGATAGCGCGCCGCTAACTGTACGAGATCAACGGAACTGCACCTGGCACGCGCAGCCTGCGCACACGCTGACAACGACCGACTGCCGAGTGCCGACACAGCAGGAGACGACTTGTCGTCACGACAATACTGGTTTCAATGGAAAATTGCCTATGATCAGCGAAGAGGATAGTTAACATTCATCAGCTTAAAAGACAGGATCAAGGATTAATCTATTGACCTTAGCTGCCTGCACTTAACCGATTCGGGGCCAATGCCGCGCCCAGCGCGTCATTCAAAAAGTTTTAGTGAGGCCGATGACGCGCCAGACGCGGCATATAAGAATTGTTAAAAAACACGTTAAAACTAATTTATTATACTGTAATTACAATTCCCTTGTCTAAATATACATGTTGAACTCAATTTTATGCGTGGCCGTTTATTTTAGAATTAAAGGCTACTAGTCAGAGATCGTCAATCATTGGTTCACTCGAAGAATCCTTACTTTTCTGCGATTAGCGTATTTATGAAACTTTTTTTTCTTATTAACACTCATCTTCATCAGCGTCAGTAATTTAGCTTCGATGCTACTGTCTGTTGAGCTATTTTTTGCGTCATGACAAATACGAGAACTTTCAATTACTTAATGTCTTTTTCAATGTAAAGTTTTGCAATATTGAGTGACTATATTCTGGAAAACTTTCATTCTCCTTATTGTCGTTTTCCAGGCAATTTTCATTTGAGTATGTTTGTAAATCGTGGCTGGCTATATTCAGGAAAGTCATTATATTCCTGCTGATTATCCAAAACAAACGTATTTCATTTGTTTAAATAAACGATTTTCTGAGAGCTCTTAAATTTTAATACAAATTTATATTGTTATAGCTACACAACTACTCTAAGTTATTTATTCTTCAACTAAAATAGATGAAGTTGCTAGTCATAATAAATCCCACAACCTTTACGGAAAAACTATCATGCCTATTGATTTGTGCTTTAACATGTAATTAGGGTTCTAACTTCCGTACCCAAAAGATAAAAACGGGACCCTATTACTAAGGCTGGCCTCACACAGCCAGAACGTCTCTCTGAATAATTCATAATCGGAAATTCATAATCTAAATTTCGGCACCTTGCCTCACACACATCTTTGAAAATAAGATTGATCAGTAGTCTCATGATTCCTGGCACATATTTAAACGTCTTTATGGAAGAAGAATTAATACTAATAAATATTATTTTTCTTTTACTTTCGTTTTCACTTAATGTTTCCCAATTTGGAATTAAACTTTTAAGAATTTCCAACCACGCTATGTTTTTTTCCCTGTCATGGTAATCCTCAATGGATGTGTCCTATATTTCAATGCTTAAGATTAAATTTTCCGTGTCAGACATCACGCCAGCAGGTCACAACACGTCCAGTGGTTAGCTTCTTGCAGTGTCAACTGAAATAATTCATAATCTGATTCCAGTATGTGTGTGCCGCTCTATTAAAATGTATGGGAATACGCGCGTTATGAAATCATAATCTTAAGAGGCCGGGTACCCTTGGAATTTTTCATACAAACAAAAAACACAAAAAAAATTTTTTTTGTTTAAATATTTTGAAGTAAATTTTTGTGTAGGAACCTAGGTAATTACTATCTTAAACTGAAAAATAATTCAAACATGTTAAATATTTTCGTATGAGAAAATGATTTTGGTATTACGTTTGTATGAGAAATTCCAAGGGTACCCGGCCCCTTAAATTTATCGATCCGGAATTCAGAACGCTCGTCAGTATCATTCTTACAGATCGATCTGAGAAACATAATCTGAAAAAAATCAGAATGTGTACGTGGAGCATACTTACTGATATTGTATGGAATTCCAGTCTTTCTGAATTAATAATATGAATTCAGAAAGACATTCTGGCTGTGTGAGGCCAGCCTAAGACTTCGTTGTCTGTCCGTCTGTCTGTCTGTCTGTCTGTCTGTCTCCAGGCCGCAACTCAAGAACGGTAATAGAATTGAAATTTTCACGGATTATGAATATCTGTTGCCGCTATAATAACAAATACTAAAAACAAAATAAAATTAAATAAATAAAATAAAAAATGAAGGGAGGCTCCCATACAAAAACATAATTTTCGGCATAATTTTGCTCTATAATGGAACGGGACCCTTCGTCCGCGAGTCCGTGTTATATGTGTTATCATCAGTCAGTCAAGGTGTGACGACGTGAGCCCTCACAAAGCTCGGCTTTTAGTAACCAGCACTAATTAAAATCATTAATACCTACATACTCGTATGAGCAAAATTTGTGCCAAAGGTTGACGACTACTTACACATTTTGTTAACAGTATGAATTACTACTTTTATACGCCATATCAGCTTTGAATTACAACTAATACGAACACTGCACACAAAATTTATCTTTTCCCTCTCTGATTTACGCCTATTTACAATAAAATATGCATAAAACACAACCAGTGGCCAATGCCGCACGTGGCGCGTCATCGTTTAGCAGGGCCGATGACGCTTATGGTGCGTCATCGAACAAAGTACTTGGCCTGTCGTAAGAATTTGTTGAAATGAAGGTGGCAACGAATCGGTTAAGAAGCTAAGTGTCGACATACACTAGGCTGAATTACGCCGGCGTAAATTCCGCCGCGTTTACGCTGCGTTTCAAACACATACAAAATACGGGCGGAACTCGAGGGGTGAGTGGTGACACACTATTCCGTCGCGTTCCGTCCGTATTTTGTTTGTATGAAATTTCCAATACACAATATACTAATCTACAAACATTCAGATCTGCATTTAGGTACCAATAACAGCAACAAGACGTTTCTTATCAAATCTGAGATTCAGACGAAAAGACAAACTCTACATCCTAGCTCATATCTCCATCGTCTGGACTCTGGTCTCGGCGACGCATGTCAGTCGCGCGTCCGCAGCGTCGCGCAACCAAGGTACTTAAATATCCTGACATTTGCCGCACATATGCGTGCGAGCACGTGAGCGATGAGACACGCTTTCGTAATAACAAAGGTGAACGATCGCCGATCTACGTCGGTATCGGTACCGGCTACTGAGATTATCATATCATAACCGTACGGTTTAATTATAGCGCGCATATTTCGCGAGATGCCAATTTCTTTGTAGCACAACAAGACCAGCACGCACGCACGGATCTAAGTTATGTGCTATGTCGGCTGATTCAACAGAAGTGGAATCTAAAATCTTCCTTATTTGGATCTACAGTGCATCTTGGAGGCATAACTGAATGACGAAAAAGCTTAGTAAAGCCCAAATCATTTGAGGATTTCATTGTTTCCTTGGTGAAACACGTACACGGACTAAATTCATTGTAACTGAACGATACAATGAAAACCGGGGTAGAAACTGTTTCCTTGCACAACAAACGATTTCGACTTTATTGTCCGAATGTTTTGACGTGGAACCAGTTTTTACGCGACCTACAAAAACCTGCCGATTTGCACGCTGGGCTTCGCCACATTTTGCATAATACATTTTATATAAGTTTTCGAAGACGACTCTTGCCTTTCACTTATATTTAAATTAAAATCACAAAAAAAGCAACTGGCAAGTCGGTCACGTAGTACAATAACAATTATAATACTATAATGACTGCTCTGTACCGTTAGTTTCTTATAAAATACAATATTTTATGTTTAAAAGTTTATACGATTAAAATAAAATATATTTTAGAGAGGTGAAGGTCGCAGGCGCAAATAAGACTCCACAGATTGTACAGCATTAAATCATTTAAATACATTCTAAACAGTAATAGTAATCTTGGAACGAGAAGAATGGGGGACTTGACATATGTGATATTATGACCAGCAGCAGGAAATCACGTCTACCCCTTCAATAAAAATAGTAATTTAAGAGATTAATCTTCGATCGCGGATTCTTGGAAATCTATTGCTATTCTTTTGTTGTCGCAATCACCGGTGCTCTTATGGGGCTTGATAGGCTAATATGAAAAGTAATGTAGAGGCGTTTTCCTAGAGCAATGTTTAATTTGTTACATAACGATGATTATTGTATACTGCCCAATGACTGTCCACATTATAATGGCAATTTCTCTTTGTCAACGATATAGGTGCGAAACAACAGTGTATAATTATATAATCGGTCAAGTGCGAGTCGGACTCGCTAACCAAGGATTCCGTACCGATAAATAGCAAAAATAGGCAAAAAATTGTGTGTTTTGTATGGGAGCCCCCCTCAATTTTTTATTTTATTTTAATTTTATAATTAATTATTAAAGAACACATACAATCTCATACAATCAAGGATTTTGTGAAAATTTCAAGTGTCTAATAGTTACCATTATTGAAATCGAGTAAAAAAGGCCAAAAAAATCACGTTTGTTGTATGGGATTAATTATTAAATTTATTTTGTTTTTAGTATTTGTTGTTATAGCGGCAACAGAAATACGCAATCTGTGAAAATTTCAGAAGTCTAGCTATAGCAGTTTTTGAGATACAGCCTTGAGACAGACAGACAGACGAACGGACAGACAGACGGACGGACAGACAGACGGACGGACAGACGGACAGACAGACGGACAGACGGACGGACAGACATCGAAGTCTCAGTAATAGGGTCCCGTTTTTACCCTTTGGCCTTTGGGTACGGAACCCTAATAACAGACGTGTTATAGGTAACTGCTTACCGCTTAGCATTACCAGCGGCATTCGTATTCTGCTGAGTCAAGATTATGCAACTGACGATATCGCACGAACACATTTATGAGGCTGCAGGCTGCAGTGTAGAAAAGATGCGGAATGAGGTAATGGCTATCAGCATCAGCTGCTATGATTATATCAATCAACATTCAATCTACGTACAATCAACGTATCTTGAACGGCATCATCAGTGACAATGTCGTCACCATTGTACCTAGTATGTCCTATACAAGTATACAGCAACAAACAGCTCCAAAAACAAGCATCGACCGGCCGATACCAGGAATTTCTATCGTCTAAAATAGACTTGCAGTCTTTAGAAATCTGTAACTCTATGCGAACAATAACATCACCGGAACTTACAATCTTCTGAAGAACCATTTTCCTGATAGGTGGCTGCACTTTAATGCTCATTATAAAATGCCTCTCATAATTCATGTCCATCAGGACTATAAACTTCTCCCAATTATTTCGTGCGAGACAAATCGACCGTCTCGTCACCATAAACGACAGACGTATATCCCGAGCCAATTAATCCCAAGGTTTTCTAAATATAGACGCATGGTGATCCTGAGGGAGGCTACAAATAACTTCTCAAAAATTAGATTATGGGGCCGTCCCCAGTCTGACTGCGTGGATATAATTTATTTAGATGCACCACGCCGCCGCCGCATAATGGAGAACAAAACAATAACTCTAACTTTCGAATGAAGATGCACTAAAATGAAATGTAGTGTATGACCCATAGACTCTGTACAATATTTTAATATGCATAAAATATTATAATATTGTTTCATGATAAACACATAGCCGAGACAGTACAGTAACAGCGATTTCTTCCATCCCTAAGTTACATACGTAGTAACTCCACATCACGCACGTCTCCAGACTCTACATAACTTTAAGAACCAAATACAACGAATCTACTCACTGCTTTAGGTCGGACATGGCAGACTACGGATCTGGCGGACTCCTCGTCGCTGCTCTCCAGGCAATCAGATATGGAAGGTGACCGTTGAGGCCAGAATTGTTTTTTGCCCAGGCAGGGGCTCTGCAGCGGCGAGGGCGGGCCGCGCCACCACGACACGATCGCCGGCGCCACCCCCACCACCATAGCCAACCCGAGGCGCACCATCCTGACACTACTGTCCGAACATGACCACTGTCACGCGCGTGATACTACGAAGGCCGAAGCACGTACAGAGATGACGTTGTGAAATATGCTGAGCGTGCAGAGTGCAGCATGCAGGAGGTGCGGCGGCGGTAGACTGAGTGCGGTCGTTGACGCGCGCGGCCCCTCCCCTCGCCGCCCGCCCGCCCTCCGCTCCGCCCCCACTGCCTCCCAAACTGCCTTCGCAATTTCAACTTAAATCTACGATATAATTTTTTGAAATCTAAAAAGGTTACTACGAGGCATAAACTGTTAAATATTATGTTTAAATACTGTGAAATGATAATGATCTTCTCGCCTCACAAACTTTACTTTTAAAACTCGGTAACCAATTAAGTAGCTGTATTAACTGTATAAATTATAAAACTTTGGTTGGTGTTCATTTAAATGAGGTTGATAACGGACAGTTATCTAATTGTTGTTTTGGTATGATTTGCCAAAAGGAAGTAATTTGCGCTAGAGCAGAAGGATATTCTTAGACAAAAAACGTTACTGCCTATTTGCGGTTCCCATTAGAATCAAATATTTAAATGCTGATGAAAACCGGAAGTAGGCAGTAACTTTTTGTCTATATCAGGCTCCTAATAGTCTATTCTAGTAATCGTATAGTGACTAGTCATACTAGCTTGATAAACCGTAAATGGTTAGTAAAATTCGGTGTCAGAAGAAAGCAACAAATAGTAATTAGATTTTATCGCGTGGGAAGTATGAACCATAATCGCCGCGCATTATGGAGAAAGCCCGAATGATGCAGCCATTTTGGCGAAAGCGGAACAGATTCGTACATTATGTATTTAGATTTGGACCCTCTATATATATGTTACGCTCAAAGACCGAAAACGCTCAGTGAGCGAAAAAATGGCCCACAACGCGTTGTGGTCATAGTGAAACGGCCACGACGCGAAATCCGCGTCGTGGCCGTTTTCATTAGGGTTCTGGTAATCACAGAAATACCACAAAGCGAAATTCGTGTCGTGGCTGACGTGCTATTTGACCACAACGCGTTGTGGTAATCGATAAAAGCCATGACGCGTTCTGAGCATTTAAAAACAGCCACAACGCGAATCCGTGTTGTGGCCCTAATGAAAACGGCCACGACCCGTTCTGAAACCAGGTTAGTTACTCAGGAGTAATTTTTGAAACCAGGCCAGTTGAGCAGAAGTAATTTCATAGTGCCCAAGTGTGTGTGCAATACACAAGAGCACTCCGGTTTCAATGAAACCAGGCCAGTTACGCAGGAGTAATTACACAAGAGCACGTTACGCAGGAGTAATTTTAAAGTGCCCAAGTGTGTGCGCAATACACAAGAGCACTCTGGTTTCAATGAAACCAGGCCAGTTGAGCAGAAGTAATTTCATAGTGCCCAAGTGTGTGTGCAATACACAAGAGCACTCTGGTTTCAATGAAACCAGGCCAGGTAGGTACGCATGAGTTATTTTATAGTGCCCAAGTGTGTGCGCAATACACAAGAGCACTCTGGTTGTTACGCAGGAGTTATTTTATAGTGCCCAAGTATGTGCGCAAATCACAATACACAAGAGCACGTTACGCAGGAGTAATTTTAAAGTGCGCAATACATAAGAGCACTCTGGTTTCAATGAAACCAGGCCAGTTGAGCAGAAGTCATTTCATAGTGCGTATGTGTGCAATACACAAGAGCACTCTGGTTTCGACGAAACCAGGCCAGTTACGCAGGAGTAATTTTATAGTACCCAAGTGTGTGCGCAATACACAAGAACACTCTGGTTGTTAAGCAGGAGTTATTTTATAGTGCCCAAGTGTGTGCGCAATACACAAAAGCACTCTGGTTTAAATGAAACTAGGCCAGTTAAGCAGAAGTAATTTTATTCTATTCTTTACTCTCATAAGTCATAACCTAATGGAGCGGAAGACGGAATTTTATAGTGTCCAAGTGTGTATTGCGCACACACTTGGACACTATAAAATTACCCCTGCGTAACTGGCCTAGTTTCATTGAAACCAGAGTGCTCTTGTGTATTGCGCACACACTTGAGCGCTATAAAATTACTCCTGAGTAACTATAACCTTGTTTCAGAACGCGTCGTGGCCGTTTTCATTAGGGCCACAACACGGATTCGCATCGTGGCTGTTTTTAAATGCTCAGAACGCGTCATGGCTTTTCTCGATTACCACAACGCGTTGTGGTCGAATAGCACGTCAGCCACGACACGAATTTCGCTTTGTGGTATTTCTGTGATTACCAGAACGCGTCGTGACTGTTTTCACTAGACCGTTTCACTATTACCTCAACGCGTTGTGAGCCATTTTTTCGCTCACTGAGCGTTTTCGGTCTTTCAGCGTAACATATACACAAACAATTTTAACCAGAAATTGAGACAGGATAAGCAAAGAGAATAGAGTCCTCGGTATTGTGCACTTTTTTAAAACATCTGCAAATGATAATATACTATTGGCTCTTCGTCTTCCATATAGAGATAGAACTATGTGAATAGTGATTAGTGAGGGAATCAGGGATAATCAACAAAACTTGGTTGACTACGGTACCCTAAAACGGAACCCTAACCAGCTGATTTTTTTCATATTCCTAGGTTAATCTATACTTATAAAATTACAAGTCCTGACTGACTGACTGACTGACTGACTGACTCACTGATTCATCATGGCTGAGCAAAATCTGTTAAAGTTACAGCCACGAAATTTGGTGAGTAGGGTTGTTTTATTAAGTAGACACCCACTAAAGAAGGAATTTAGAAAATTTTACCCCAAAGGGGATGAAATAGGGGTTGAAAGTTTGAATGAAAGTCCGTCATTTCTTGAGTTAGAAACATAAACTTTATTTTTGGGTTATTGGTAAAAAAATGATTGGATACGTGTTTAAACGTTTCTGGTAATTCTACCCCAAAGGGGTGAAATTGGGTTATAAAGTTTCAATGAAAATCCGCCATGTCTTGAGTTAGAAACATGAAAGTTTATTGACGTTTGCGTTTGACGTTTGCTTTTTTTTAACCACAAAAAGGGGAAATCTATCCATCTTTGTTATTATACTATGTTAACGCGGACGAAGTCGCGGGCAACAGCTAGTAGTTATATCATTTAAGAGTAACATTGTCCTATAAATAGAACAATCAATATTTTAGGACCATCAAATCAAAGTATGAAATCCTTTCTATCTCTGTTAGCTACCATCTTTCAAGTTTTTCACAGATAAAAAAGTTGTTTGTCTTATCAAAATGAAGCTACTCACAAAAAATTTGCTTGTTAGTAATAAAAAAAAATGTTTTAGGGCTCCCTGACTAGAAGAAATTATAGTCTGAAAACTGACCAAGTAATGCGTACAATGTACATGAAGTAAGTACTACGGGCCCTGCAGTACTGGCTCTATTTTTAGCTCTTCTCGTTTATTTTCTATTCAACATCGCAATCTTTAACTGGGGCAACTATAATTAATTTAATGTATGAATTTATAATAAGCAATGAATATTTCGCTTATTATTTTATATGAGAGCAAACCTTCTCTACCTACTGCCAACTGCACTTAAGATTATTATTCTTGAGATAAAGGAGATATTCGGAACGGCATAGTCCTTTTATTCCTCAAATCCTTTGCGAATATGCTTAAAGAAGGTTCTTTGAGCTAGGCATTCATTGATGTTCTAAATTCTAATTAAAATATTTATAGGTTAGTGAGCGTATGTGAGAACTGAGAGGCGTTCGCTGCTCGCATGTTTCAGCCTACAATCTACATGCTACAAAAACACGAAGACGATGAGTAATATACATCAAAGTGTTTCTAATATACCAGATATTTCATTCACAAAAAGTGTAATATTTCAAGTGTACCTGAGTATGAATGAGTGGATTTGGTATGTGGAAGATCGCCAGCAACGTACGCGAACTACTGGTGGCATTTGGTAGTAAACGTTCCGATGCCAGGCACCACATTAATACCATTTTATGAGATTACAAATACTTTCAGGTTTCCGTTAGTGCAATTACAGGTTGAAACGTTTATAACAGAAGCGGAAGCTAGATGTACTTACTCTGATCTAATCAGGCCAGCCAGCATTTGCTGTGTAAAATGCCAAGGGTCACAAGAAAATTATCCTAAAATTCTCACGACTTTGTTATTTGTGATGACTGATGAGTCTAGATAATAGAACCTAAGATTTAGACTTAGGATCGATGGATTAGGGTCGTCGTCTTTGTCAGGGCGCTTGTGGTGTCAAGTGCATGTAGCACTCAAACTTGAGACTTTGCTTCGAAGCGAAAAAGTACTCTACTTTCTTGGTGCAGAAATTCTTTACTTCATAAAAGAAAGGTTTGGAAGCGAAGTATCAAGAATGAGGTAAAGGTATTTTGTAATCTTTGAGTATGCCGTTTGCATAATATATTTTGGATAATTTTATTCTATTACGGATTACATAATATAACATATCGTTTCTGCAGATTGTTGTTTGTGATACAAGTTCCTGTCAACGACTTCCAACATCCTGTTCGCATTAGGGAAAACGAGTTATCAGCAAAAGGAAAGAGAAACTGCAGGATGGGAAAGCAGACAAGATCCGGTTTGGGAAAACTACCATATTCAATACTATCGCTTAATTTTTATCACTTTAGCAATTCAAATCATCCAAGAGAGATATTGCAGGTATACGTGGCTACATCATCTTATTGCACAGTACACCTCTGCTATTTCAATAATCCAACATTTCGATCCGGTCCAGAATATCCAGCAGCAAATAGAATCTTTAACTGATTTCTGGAGCTGTTATTAATGAACGCGTTTGATGTTGGTTTTCAATTTATGAGAATACATTTTGCAATTCCTATAAAGGCATCATCAAATCTATAAGTTAACTGCATTATTGTAAGATTATTACAATCTACATCATATTGTGTCATCCCAGGAGGCGGGTGCAGATATTTCGCGTCCCTCCCCCGGAGTTGCATCAGCCAGACGGGAGGCGTCGGAGGTGGAGGCAGACGGATCGATGCGCTGACGTCACGGACCCAACGCCAACGCGGTACTTGGGCCTTGTACTGGACCCGCTTGTATTATAATTTGTTATCCATACTGATATCTAATGTATCTTATATCAACTCCTAACGTCTCAATCGCGTGACACAACAGGTGTGGATGCAATTTGGTGTTAAGTCCCCCTGGACTCCTGTATCCGTGTCCTTTCCCTAAAGGACACGGATACAGGAGTTTTTGCGATTCCCGAGCAAAGTATTTTTGAGCAAACAAAATTGCAGTCAAATCTAGAGACCGGCCGGCCTGTCACTTTTAAAAAAATTAACAAGCTCTACAGTAAAGAAATATTAGACGAAACAAATGAAAGCAATCTTAGATACTAATGTTATACTACTTTATTAATATTATAAAGCTGAAGAGTTTGTTAGTTTGTTTGTTTGTTTGAACGCGCTAATCTCAAGAACTACTGGTTCTATTTGAAAAATTATTTCATACCAGTGATAGATAGCACATTTATCGTGGAAGGCTATAGGCTATATTTTATCACGCTAAGACTAATAGGAGCTAATTAATAGAGGAAAGTGTGAAATAAAACGAGGGAAATAATTTGAAAGGTCTTATTTGAACGCGCTAATTTCAGGAACTACTTGTCCGATTTGAAAAATTATTTCAGTATTAGATAGCCCATTTACCGAGGAAGAAACTACTGGAGCAATTTTTATGTTAATTTGGCACACATGAAGAATAGACCACGTGAAAGGACATAGGTTTCTTTTTTTTTTTGCGAAAAAAATTTACGGTTTCCGTGACATTCCTAAATTACGCGGGCGAAGCCGCGCAGAACATCTAGTAATACATAGAAGAAACGACAGCCACGATAACGCGACAGTCGACACCCATTTAGAGCAACAGACAAGGCCAAGTTGTTACTGATAGGAGATCTTTACTAATGGCATATCTTTTAAAATAAATAGCTATTTTAGAAGTATTTTTAACCCCCGACCAAAAAGAGGGGTGTTATAAGTTTGACGTGTCTGTCTGTCGGTCTGTCTGTCTGTGGCATCATAGCATCCAAACGGGTGGACCGATTTTGATCTAGTTTTAGCCATAAAGAGACTGATGACTGAATGACTGATCACTTTCACACTGAGTTAGACGCAATGCAATGCAATCTTTTGTCGTTGTCCGTCGAGTGACTTTTTAGCTATTAGCTTTATAGCTATAAAATATAGTGCGTATAATTTTTATTAGTAAGGGGGTAAGTGTCACGAGTCACGACTCACGTATATTCTATCTACGGAGCCGGCTACATAAAATACGGGGACATTAAAAACCGTATACACGAAAGTACGAAACAAATCCCAATAAATGGATGTTTCTCTCCCGGAGCGCGGGGTGGTGTAGGTTTTATCGATTTAAGGCCTAGGACGTTGACTCCCGGGTGGAAAGTAGGCCACAGACGGTACAATCCCAGGGCACAGGTCGATAGGACCTTACCCTATGGCCTAACCTAACTAGGCCTGTATAGTCCCTATGTTTTATGTAAGTACAGCTATCCATATATACTATTTTTATAATTATTATAAAAGTGTGTGTCTTTCTGTTAGCTCTACACGCTTAAACCCCTAAAAAGATTAGGATGAAATTCAGTATGCAGATACTTTGAGTCCCGGGATTGGTTAAAGAATAGCTTTTAGTCCTCGATAAAACGATTTCTTGTGCAATAAAGTTGCGGGAAACTTTTAGTACCTGTTTTATTCAGTACCTTAAGACAATAGGGCTTGTAGTTTGTATCGAAAAACGGATTATAAAAGGGTTCTCACTTCTCGAACACACCCCTGAAATAATAATTTCACCTCTTGAAGTCGGATAAAAAGCAAAGTGCAGAAATACCCTAATTAAATATTGATTTGAATTTTTAACTGCTATAATCTTCCATCAATATCCACCTACAATGAAAAATATAAATTGATACCAATTGCTAATAACAATAATTTCAAAAACCGTCACAAGTGATAAGAAAGCGATATAGACGTTATCAGAACTCTACCTACAGTAATAATTATTTCACGATTGACGACTGAAGAGTGTAGTGTTGGTATAATTTATATTATCATATTAATTCGAATATTATAAATAACAATTGGTATGTAGAAAACACTAACATTAAAGTTGATTAAAGAAATGAAAAACTCATCTCACTAGCGAGAATCAAGATGCGAGCGATTAGCAGAAATACCCTAATTAAATATTGATTTGAATTTTTAACTGCTATAATCTTCCATCAATATCCACCTACAATGAAAAATATAAATTGATACCAATTGCTAATAACAATAATCTCAAAAACCGTCACAAGTGATAAGAAAGCGATATAGACGTTATCAGAACTCTACCTTCAGTAATAATTATTTCACGATTGACGACTGAAGAGTGTAGTGTTGATATAATTTATATTATCATATTAATTCGAATATTATAAATAACAATTGGTATGTAGAAAACACTAACATTAAGTTGATTAAAGAAATGAAAAACTCATCTCAATAGCGAGAATCGAGATGCGAGCGATTAGAAGGCGGGGCGATTGCGCACTGTGCAGCGAGATTGTCGCGACTTCGCAGCGTATGCGTGGCGAACACGCAGCGAGTATCGCTGTCGACACCATGCTACAAATACATATTATCATATATACGAAAGACAAAGTGTGTCTGCCTGTCTGATACCTCTACACAAATAAACTGCTGATTTTGATGAAAAATGTTATGGAGATACTTTGAATCCTGGGAAAGGACATAGTGTGTACATTTTAACCCGGAAAATGTACGGCTCCCGCGCGATAAACGATTTTTGGCGCCACGGATTGCACCAACTAGTACTCCATAAAATTTACAGCGTTTGTTTGGAACTGAACAGGGTATAAAAATAAGGCACATACCTCTCTGGCAATCTGGTCCAGGGCCTGCTCCTCTGCAGTGGCCTTGGTGTGGGTGCGTTGCCGCCGCGAGGCATCCATTTTGGCTGGCACACTACTGAAAATAAACACTCAATTATTAATTAGTTTGCTATAAAATTACATTTGTCATCGGGTTATTATTAGATTCGTATTTCACATGTTCCATGTTCCATTACAGTGGGAGTTATCATGCAGTTGGTACTGTTTCTCAAATTGATACTAAAAGCCAGTAGGTATGTTTATTTGTCTTTCTTTTTTACTCCGTTTTAATGAGTTTTCACATAAATGTAAACAAAAATTTAAAACTTAACCAAACTTATGTGTAATCGAACTTATTTGTTTAGTGTTTGTTGTGTGGTTTCTATGTTTGTATGTTTCTTCTTTTGTTACAAAAACTATTATTGAAAGCTCGCTTTCAACACTTAGGATTTTTGTGCTGAGAAAAGCTTGATCATCCAGATATTTAACATTATAGGAGTCCACATTGTTTACATATTAGATGAAAAAAACTGAAAAGATAGTTTGAGTGAAATTGAATGCAGTCTGCAACATCATAATATTTTTCACAGATACAACTTGAGGTAATTCTAAACAAAAATATTTAAAAGAAAATATTAAGAAATTAATTGATCTTCTTTCTCTCCTCCTCCATATAACAACTGTATTATTATTAATGGGTTAAATTTTGGATTTTAACTAAATGGTCAGTGTTATAAAAAAACTTGTTATTCTTTAAAATGATTTTATCTAAAGTCTCAAATATTATACTATTGAGCTTACATATTGACAGGATGTGGGTTAGGGGGCGTCCACAAATTACGTGAGGTGTTTTTTTTATTTTTTGACCCCCCCTCCCCCCTTGGTGAGATTTCGTGAGATTTTATTAAACCCCCCCCCCACAAATCTTACGTGAGATTTTTCAAAATCTATCTATCTATGTCTATCTATGGACGCACACCACGTCAATCTGGCCCCATGCTAAGTACCTGAAGGACATGTGTTACGGGTACCAGACAACGGAAATATATTTAATACTTTTATACTATACATGTATTTAAGATTTTTATTATATCATACACATATTTAATACACATCCCAGGAACATAGAAAAACTTTTTGTTCCGTCGGCGGGACTCGAACCCGCGACCTCCGGCTTTAGCTGCCACACACTCTACCCATTGAGCCACAGAGGTCGTCCTTGTGGCTGAATGGGTAGAGTGTGGGTAAAATGTGGGTCTTACGTAAACATTTAGTTTGACAGTCAGTAGATTTCTTTCGAACGAATTTGTGAATGATCTTAATTGTATAACGATTACGCTTACAACTGAATCTTAAGCATACATACAATCTGGATGAAATGGACCAAAATAGAATGAACTTAATTGTATAATTTTCTTGAGAAAAAATTACGTGAGATTTGCCGAGACTCCCCAACGTGAGATTAGATGAGATTTTACTCGACCCCCTCCCCTCCCCCCCACCCCCCTAAACACCTCCGGTAATTTGTGGACGCCCCCTTAAGGAAATTTGTGTATATTTTCCTACATAATATAATATTATGTTATCAGTGTGTAATGTGCAATGAAGGCATGGCACATTGTTCTTCAAAATTGTCTGAATGTAATGGAGGCACTTCACATGACTATTTGTATTTGCGTATTTGACGTATTCGCCAAACAGTCACCGTGTGTAGACTGTATGTTTGACAAATATTGGCCTTATTTGCCTATTTGACAAATATGACCAATACCAAATACACTTATCACCTTTATCGGTTTTTGACTCACATCAAAGGAGTCTAATAGGCAAGTAAAGAAAATCAAGTAAAAGTTTGGTGTTTGACGTCCATGTGTGGAAGGCCGTATTTGCCTTTATTTGCTTGTTTGTGTATATGTCAATAATTTTGCCAATTAATACAACAAATAGCCAATAGCAAATACAAATAGCCATGTGAAGTGCCTCCATAATGTTAATGGCAATATGTGAGTAACACAAACATTCATTCTAAATCTGTAAAAGGCACATAGCCATTAAAGTTTTGATTTATGTATCTAAACTGTCAACAATGTTATAATACACCACAGTTTAGAATTATCAGAATAAACATAAAAAGTTACATTATTATCGCAGATTAATCAACTAGTAGCAAAACAGTCATGTTGTAAATTGTAATTGATAAACATATTGTCACCAGTGTTTAATTGTTAATGTTACGCTGATTTCAGTTCTCTTGTTAGAACAAACATAACATAAGCATAGCAATATTTACTAATATATTATTTTAGATAATTTTTGTTAGTTACAGACACACATGACAAAAAATTTCCTGAAGCTCTAGTTAAAACAGACTACAGAAAGTTTTGTTTATAATTCAACACTGAGTATGCTTAAAATACTTTGTTAACAACTTACAGCTAATTTCAATGAGACTGCTCGCTTATCGTGTGGAAGAGTAATTAGCACTTGGAATAACTAATGTGATGTATACATTAGGCACTTTCGGATACTCTCGCATCTAAACCCAACCATGACAAGTAACATTTCAATAAGGACCAGTCAAACATAACCTAAAGGGGACAGTGTGCTGAGGTTTTCCTAAATGAATGTTTCACAGTTTCCGTAAAAGTGTACATAAATTATAAATCCAGCAGGAAAACGGGTGGGCACAAAGCCAATATATTTTAATGGCAGTCGCTAGTCGTTGCAATGACATCATACTTACAGGACAATTTAGAGATGTAAACACATCCCTGCGAGGGCGGCAGTATTGTTTTTTCACTTTTTAGATACGATATTAAAGCAAAATTGTGACCGAGCTTTAAATTTGCACGTCAAACAGATATTTTACATAAAATTTCAAAACTACGGGAACACCAAACTCAACAACACCGATAGCACGAATTTTTGTATTTTCACTAAAATTTTAGCTATATATAGAAACTGTATGGCACCACTATAAAAAAATCATTTACTTTATTGTTATTTTACGTTAATTTGCAAGTTATCACGAATTATTTTCACTTTTCAGTAAAAATATTGTCAGACGTATGACATGCATGCCATTTTTGCCATTTCAACTGTTGCGTTCAGGATTTGGATATTTCAAACATAAAAAAATAAGATCATTCATTTTAAGAAAAAATATTTTTAAAGTAATTATTTTTATCTAGGTTTTTGTATTTATTTAAATAGGGCACGTAAATAATACCGAGACTTTGTTCAAAACTTTAAGCACTCATAAGAGCGAAGGCGTTTTAAGCGCATCACAGACGGTGAAGATAATATAAAATATATATTATCTTAGAGCATATTTTAGAATATCGCTCACCATACAAATCCTATGAACCATCACACACGACGAAGTTAATTTATATTTTATATTTTGTATCTTAAGATATGGAAATATATATTTCGTACCTTAATATTTTTATCTTAAGATACGAAATATATATTTCGTATCTTAATATGTTATATTAAGATGCGAAATATATCTTTATGAATAAGTACAGGGTGTTTTTGTGTCGAGCAGCGGGCTCATCGGTGATCGGACGCACTATTTTTTTTTTTTTTTATAATTTATTGGGAGCTGGAAACGAGTCCTTTGCTCCAAAAAAGGTACATATAATAAACATCAAAATAAAATTAAAAAAAAAAAAAATGTCCTTCTTCTTTCTTCTTACTAAGCACTATTTACAAAACAAAAAAAAAAAAAAAAAAAAAAAAAACACGTTACACACTATTTACAATTTTTACAGTTTTTCCATCGTTGAACATATGTATCGGTACAAACATTTGAAGAAATCGTAGTTAGATAGTAGATCTTCTGGGCGGCGGGGTACACTTATGTCTTTGTCTTCACAAATATTATCTATTTCCGAGCAGAGTAAAATTCTGTCTAAACCTAGCGCTTTGCAATCAAAGATTATATGTTTGAGGTCAGCGTCGTTTTCTAAACATTTCGGGCATTTCGCATCTTCCAATATTCTTAATTTATAAAGGTGGGAGGGGACCAAGCAGTGTCCAAATCTCATTCTTGTTATTACTGTTGTGAATTTTCTTGATTCAGACTGTACAGTGTTATACCATGGGATTGAAAAATCTTTCTTTATGTCACTGTACCATTTACCCTTATTAATCTTTACTATATTCCAGATTCTTTTCCATAGCTCAAACATTTCATATTTGACCGTCAAAAAGAGGTCTGTAAATGGCACTTTTAAGATGTCCTTATGGTCCTCATCTGGTGATCCTCTAGCAGCTGTATCCACCCTCTCATTCCCAGCAATTCCTCTGTGGGAGGGAACCCATAGAAATTCAATATTGATGTTATTACAAACTAATTCGTGTAGAATGTTTTTGATCTTAAAAATTAAATAATTACTTTTGAAACTTAAATTACTATTATCTAGAGCTACTAAAACACTTTTACTATCTGATATTACAAGAAAATTATTTACATAAGACAAAGTTTTTATATATTGTAATGCCATATATATAGCATAACATTCGGCTGTGTAGATAGAGCACCTATTACTGATTATAAAACATTTAGTAACATCCAGAACTTCATCATAATAAGCCGATTTAACCTCATCTATAGTTTTCGACCCATCTGTATAGATTTTGTAAAAGTCTGTTTTCTTTTCTATAAAACTGAGAAAGTCGGTCTTACCATAGATGTCTCCAGTTGTTACCAAATATTTTTTCTCTATAGAGCCTTCAAAGTTGTCATAAATTGGCCATAGATCACTTGAATAAATGTCATTTGTCATATTTAAAACCAACTGTAACAAAGTCGGCATCTGAGGCAAAATCCTTGTAGAAATAATTTGTGATGTTATTAAAGAAGAATCTAATAAGCTAGTTATTTCCTCAGATACTTTAAGTTTTCTTACAGGAAGTGAGGACTTAATTGCAATCATCTTAACAAAGTATTTCTTAGCTAACATGAGTCGTCTCAAGAATAAAGGAGGAATATAAGTTTCAACTTCCATTGAGTTTATAGGGGTGGATTTCATCGCACCAGTTATAATGCGCAGCGCTTGATTTTGAATGATATCTAACTTTTTTAGAAGACTAGCGCTAGCATTAATATAAGCTAAGCAACTATAATCAAAGTGGCTCCTAACTAAGCTTTTATACAACATTGAGAGAATTTTTGGATCAGCACCCCAAAAAACTCCTGCTAAACATCTCAAAATGTTAAGTCTCTGGTAAGCTTTATTACATATATAATCTATATGTTTATTAAATTTGAGTTTGTTATCTAAAACTATACCTAGGAATTTATGTTCATTTACTATTGAAATGATTTCATTATTACATTTAACTTGAACATTGCATTGACTTTTACCAAAAGTCATAACTGAACTTTTTGAAGAATTAATATTTAGTTTTAGTTTGTTATTGTAGTAATTTAACAGTTGCTTAAGAGCTAAATTAATATTACAATTGGCAGAGCGTAGTAGACGATTAATACAATAGATAACTATATCATCAGCATATTGCAGTACATTAACACCTAATACTTTTACATATTTACAAATTTGTGATGTATATAAATTATACAGGATTGGAGACAATATCGCTCCTTGCATTAAACCTTTATGTGCAAATTTTGGACCATGTAGTATATCATTAAATTTCACATAGACAAGACGGTGATTCAAAAATCTATATATCCAATTTAAAAACCTACCAGGGATGCCCAGTTCACTTAAAACCTTAATAAGTACAGACAAATTAACATTATCATATGCTCCTTGCACATCTAAAAATACACAAATTGCATTTGAATGAGCCATTAAAGAATTCTTAATATCATTAATAAATGAAACAAAGCCGTCAACAGTACTTTTTCCTTTACGGAAACCTAACTGAAAATCTGGTAATATTGAATTATTTTCTGTAAAGTAGTCTAACCTAACTTTTATCATATTTTCAAAAACTTTTCCTATGCATGAAGTGAGTGATATTGGACGGTAAGAATTATGATCATGAATTGGCTTATCTTTTTTCAGAATGGGCAAAACACATTGAGTTTTCCATTCGTCGGGAACAACTTGTTTGGACCATAAGTGATTGTAGATGTTAAGAAGAACTGATTGTGCGTTTTTGTGTAAATTTTTAATCATTAAATATGGAAAATTATCCAGTCCAGGAGTAGAATCTCTTCTTGACATTAAGGAATTATAAAATTCATCCCAGCTAAAATCTTTCATGAAAAAGTTGAAATATTCACTATCATTATTACTTTTAAATATATCTTGTAATGAGCTGTCACATTCTTCGTCATTTGTAAATTTGTCTAAAAAATCTGGTACAAAACTGTCACATTTACTATTTATGCTAAAATCTACACGCTTATATTTTTTGATAAAATTCCAAATGTTTGTGACTGGGGTGTATCTATTAAATGTAGAGCATAAATTTTGCCAACTTTTACTCTTTTCCTCTTTTATAATCCTTTTTTTGAGTGCATCTAATCTCTTATAATTTATATAATTTTCCATACTTAAATTACTTCTATATTTTTCCAAAGCTTCTCTACAATCCTTTACAGCCCTATCACAAATATCATTCCACCACGGAGCAGGTACCCTTTTTTTTAATTTTTTAGATGAGTTAGTAGACTTTATAATTTTTGGAACACATTCATCTCTTAAAGTGTTTAGAAGATCACAGAAATGATTATAACTTTCTAAAGGATTTTGTAAATTATATTCAAAATCTAGAAATAATTCTTTTGACATATTAAAGTACTTATCCCAGTTAGCTTTCTTGAATAAATACTTATTTACATTTTTATTCATGTCATATTGCATAGGAGAAGTATTAAGTTTTGTAAAAGTTGGAAAGTGATAACTTCCCAACGGATCGTCACCGACATGCCATTCACAATGGGGAGCCAACTCTGGGCTCACTAGTGTAACATCAATTGCAGAAATGTTATTGTTTGGTCTGCCTACTGTAGTAGCACAACCTGTATTTAAAATACATAAATTATATTCATCTATAACTTCATACAAGTCTCGTCCTCTTGTATTATTTATTGTACAACCAAAAGCTATGTGATGGGCGTTACAATCACCCGATATGATAATAGGTTTAGGAAGATTGTTAATTATTCTTTTTAATTTTGTTTTATTAATTTTGTTTCTAGGTGGACTGTAAATGCAAAGGATTGTAATGGAACCTATACCTGTTTCTATGGTTATGGCAATAGTCTGTATATCTTGATAATTTGGAGTCTGATGTTGCACATACTTTATAGAATTCCTAATAATTATTGCCACTCCTCCGTGTTCATTTGAAGCATTTTTAAAAATGAAATTATATCCAGGGAAATGAACCCGAGGACTTGAAGTTTTAAGCCATGTTTCATTCAATAAAGCTATATCTATTTCCTTATCTAATAAAAGTGATTGAAGTAAAGGTTTTTTATTATTTATACTCTGGATGTTATGTTGTACAATATTAATACTGTCCATTACTTATTAAAGTTTTTAATGAATGTTTCTTTAATATGTGATGTAGTCTTAATATCATTAGAATTTCCTATACTTACAATAGTGCTTATTATGGCTTCTAAAATTTTTTGATTGCTAATAATGTCCTGGGCTGATATTTTTTCTGGAATAATTTTAACATTTTGAGGCTTGGATTTTGTAAGAGCTGGAAAAGCTGTTAAATTATTATTGGTTATATCTGCATAAGTAGTATTATTTCTCAAAGATCTGTTTTTGTTAATTTTAGAAGCCTTAATTGGACACTCTTTTGAAATAGCCAGATGATTACCTCCACAGTTTTTACATTTTAAAATCTCAGATGTGCATTCCCTATAACAATGATTCTCTGCGCACTTAGAACATGCTTGTTCATTAAAACAATATTTTGCAGAGTGATTAAAAAGTAAACATTTGAAACATTGTAAGACTGGAGGTACATAATTATGGACTTTGAATCTCCAACCATCCAGAAAAATGCATGGTGGTAGTACGGTGCCAGAAAAAGTAACAGTTATAGTATTTAAAGGGACGAATGTATTATTTTCTTTTTTCATAAACCTACGTACACCAATAATATCAAGATCACTACTTATTTTTTCAAATAAATCCTTATTGCTAATTTCTTTAGGAATGTACCTAACTACCCCAACCCTTTCCACAGAGGCAGCTGGGATATATGCTCTTAAGTTGTTCTCTTGTATAAATTGTGCATTGAGGAAATCATTTGCTAGTGCCGCTTGTTTGAATGTTATTTTTATTTTGCGGGCGCTTATTCTAGATCTTTCATGAACTCCTTTAGCATTTTTGAAAATTTTCGATAAATTTAGGGGGTTCATATTCCCTATTTTAGTGTCTTTATTGCAGTGCTCTACGAAGACTATGAATTCTCCATTGGAGGTAGTATCGGGATATTTTCTTGTGTAAGAAGGCTTTGTAAATGGTTTATACTTATCGCCTGGGTTGTCTACAATTTTTCTTTTCTTCGATGATGAAGATTTATACTTGGGATCATCTCCGTCGCTTTCGTCCTGCATATTATATACTTTTAACTTCTATTTAACGTATAAAAACTATTAGATACAATTTTTAACAAATTATTGTTCAAAAAAGGCGCCTTCCTCTTCCCGCCAAAAAGAGCAAGTCCTTCTCTCCATAAAGGTAATATACCTTATATTAACTTTATGCTTCTCTCGGACGCACTAGTAGATGCAGTGTTGCCAGTGCTGTATGTTAGAAAGTTACATACCTACTCTCATTCGAAAAGTTACATTTTGATGGGAAAAGTAACATTTCGGATAATTTTAAATAAAATTGACTTATAATTTATTGCTTTATTATTATTATTCTTAAAAAGCTCATGAATCGAAATGAATGTTTCTCTTGAATTTCTAAAATACTCCTGAAACTTCTTCGTTGACAGATATTGATAAGGGTCTACACAAACGGACTGCATTTCAACTGCAATCCAACTGTAAATTGCAGTTCAAGTGCAGTTTGAATGCAGTTGACACGACTGCAATGCGACTACAATAGAACTGCAAACCAAACAGTTCACTCGACTGCACGCCGACAGCAACTGAACTGCAATCCGACTGCGTGTTTGGTTTGCAGTTCTATTGCAGTCGCATTGCAGTCGTGTCAACTGCATTCAAACTGCAATTTACAGTTGGATTGCAGTTGAAATGCAGTCCGTCTGTGTAGACCCTAAAGGTTAAATTCGCCGCAGGTTTTTCTCTTTTTTATGTGAGGCTCTATCCAAATGTTTCTCCTTTTGGAATATGCTACTGCAATCTGCATTTCACATTCTATATCAGAATCATCGTCTAACAAATCAAGAAGTAAGACAGTATCAGTTATTAGTTATCACTCATAGTCAATCACTCTGTATATAGAACTCTAACAAGGAATATGTGTGGCACCAACGCAGACTCGTAAGGAAATGAACATATTTTTAATATTATCGTATCTTAGCCGTGTGTGATAGCTTAAGATACTATAATATTTTATATTTGGGCATCTTAAGATAAAATATTATATTATCTTCACCGTGTGTGATGCGCTTTAAGGACGTCAGTATAATATGACCGTGGACACAGACTAATAAGAGATACTACGTACCGTGGAGTCCAATTTTTACGTCGTTTCAATGATATTATATAAAAAAAAACTGTCGTTTGGACTCCTATCCGCCGCCGCCTGCCGCCGCGCCCACAGATTAATATATGTAGCAAGCATAAAGTTAATATACCTATCGGAAGGTATATTACCGATAGGTATATTACCTTTATGGTAGCAAGCTGCTGCGCCCTCAGCAGATTACAGTTTATTAGCTTTAGTATTAAGTTAACTATTAGGGAGTGCCTCCGCTGCGGGCGCCGGTTGCCGAAACGGCTGCCGGCGCTGTTTTCCGAACTCCGAAGTTTGCCGAAGTCACGTGATGTTTGCCGAATAGGCTGCCGGCGCCTATTCGGCAAACATCGCTTGTCAAAAGATAGAATAATGATCAAAAACATCAGTCTTGAGCTAAAGGACTGTGAAAAGTACAAATAATAAGGTCATAAAATATAGTCATATTGTAAGGATGCATATTATTTGAATCCTTCGATCGGGGATTCTTGGAAATGCTACTGTATTCTATTGTTGACGCGATCACCGGTGCTCGTATGGTGATGATGATGCTGATAATTGTAATCTGCATAGTAGCATAATATAATATCTTTGCTTTTTTAAACAATGCTGAAACTCTCTAATATGTATAAGGAATCTGAAATTCTGTTCAGTACTTTCGGACATATACCGCGGGGTTTATAACTGTAGCTGTGGTGCAAAATCATACTTTTTTGAAAAACGGTAGCTAACTGCTAAGGTAAGCTAAGAAAATGCATCACAAAAAACTAAAATATCCACAGCTGAACAAATAGGTACCTACTTAACTAACTTTCACCTTTGGAAGTCGGTAAAGTCGAATATATTAATTGAGTTTATAATTATTTCTTTTTAAAATTTGTGTATCGGGATTGGAATCTAGCGCTTTACGCATTATCACCGGCTCCCATTTTGAGTGCCAGCGCCGCCGGCAGCCATTGTTTTATATCTCGGCTGCCGGCAGTGTACTTACCGCCGGCTCCCATTACTGATATTTTTGGTAGCCGGCGCCGGCAGCGCAGGCACTCCCTAACTATTACTCTAATATTATTTTAATCCGTTTTCAACCGCTGTTGACGACCGTGTATCAGATATTATTTCATGTTTATCAAAGAGAATACAATGTTTATTACCAAGATGCTTTTAAGTTATAACACTTTATGCTTTTGTTTATTACTATTTCTGTCCCTATTCGCTACGTTGAAAAAACCGCTCAGCTGACAAAAGACAGCAACATAGATTAATTACTCAATATTATTCATAATTCAATATCAAACGACTGTGAAAAATATATCTATCTCGTGATCTATCTATGCCCGCTATCCCCAACCCGCGGCCCGCCGAGACTTTATTTGTGGCCCGCGTGATGTTAAACAATTTTGAAATTCACGACCACCGGCAAATTAACGTAAATTCTACGTGATAGTCGTTAATCTAAACCACAGATTAAGAATATATATATATATATATATATATATATATATATATATATATACTTAATCTGTGGTTTAGAGTTATATATATAGATGTATGCCCGTCATCGCTTGGCCATTTTGTGCTTATTTTCATACAAGTAGTGTTCGTTTATTTTCTTGAATATTTCTATTCGTCGATCATTTCGAAGCACATTATTATACAGAAAAGAAAGTCATTTAGTTCATGATATCGATAAACTATAGTTCAAGTAATGAGAATCCGTAAACACACGTAAAAATCTATGCAATATCTGTAGACAAATTATTAATTGATGTGACATTTTTAGCACTAATGCCTTACATAGCACGATTATGGGATTATTAAACTTATAAATTATCTTTTTAGCTAACAAAAATACCGATTGAAAAGCCCAAAAAACGATGTTCAAAACTTACGTAATATTTAATGTTAAATCCACGTGTTTGAGGCATTCTTTGGCCATTCTTATGGTTTATTATTTAGCGGAACCACAAAACTCAACAATATCTAACACAAAATGTTCACTAAAAACCTTTATTAATACTTTTAATACATGAAATATGCAGACCGACTCCTTTGTTATATCCGAGTAAGTCGGACATAACATTACACGCTTTTGACGCTTATTACACCGATATAAGGCTCTCTCCTTAATATTAACTCAATTAATTATATTAACTCAATGATCTAAACCCTTACAATCAATTCGAGTTCGAGATCGAGTTCGAGTTCGACACAAAACACTACTCTCCAACCGTCTTACGGTTTTTCCAAGATTTTTTTGATCAGCACGAGAATCTGACGCGAGTTTCACAGTTTTTACCCATCCCACAAAAGTGCTCAACGCCGCTAAAGAAGTTTTCACTTCAAAAATTGTTGCGGCCCGCGACACCAAGACCAAAACATGTTTGTGGCCCGCGTGAAAAAAGGTTGGGGACCACTGATCTATTCTATCTCTATCTGTAATCTTAATCCTGCCTCCTTCATTTCACCACCAAGAAATTATTTATATTATAAGAGGTCATTTATTGTTTTGATATTAGCGGAAACTGGAAGCTGCAAGGTAAATAAGGTAATTAATTAAACTACACACTTACTACAAAATTGTTACTTTTATTCTAATTAGAACACTCACTTATGAAATAAATGCATAATAAATTGCGAAATTTATTTAAAAAATTATTCGCTCTTAGACTTAGCAGCATCATCTTTGTGATATAGGAATACAAATGAGAACAGGAACACTCCAATCATCATGGAGAAAGCGCTGACATAGTATGGGTAAGCGCTGGGGATGAATCTCTCGTACTGGGTGTGCTGCAGGGGACGCACTGATACCTGAAGTGTAAAGAAAACAAAATATATTAAACATTTTAGGAATTTACTTACGAATATCTTTACTTATAAAATTACATGTCCTGATTGACTGACTGACTGACTGACTGATTCATCATCGCTGAGCAAAAACTGTTAAAGTTACAGCCACGAAATTTAATGAGTAGGGTTGTTTTATTAAGGAGAAACCCACTAAGGAAGAAATTTTGAAAATTTTACCCCGAAAGGGGTGAAATAGGGGTTGAAAGTTTGAATGAAAGTCCGTCATTTCTTGAGTTAGAAACATGAAACTTTATTTTTGGGTTACTGGTTAAAAATGAGTGGATACGTATTGAAGCGTTTTTGGAAATTCTACCCCCAAGGGGGTGAAATTGGGGTTGAAAGTTTGAATGAAAGTCCGTTATTTCTTGAGTTAGAAACATGAACTTTTATGTTTGGGCTACTGATTAAAAATGAATGGTAATTCTACCCCCAAGGGGGTGAAATTGGGGTAGTAAGTTTCAATGAAAGTTCGTCCTTTCTTGAGTTAGAAACATGAAAGCTTATTGACGTTTGCGTTTGACGTTTGCTTAAATAGGATTTTTTTTTGCGTTGGGGGAATGCGTTTACGCATCCCCGGGGCCTGGGGATTACCACCCGCAGCCCCACCACCTCTGCCTCTTCAGGTTCACTCAGACTCACTTCAGACTCAAATAGGGTCCTGTTTTTACCCTTTGTATAAGGAACCACAAAAAGGGGAAAACTTGGATCCATCTTTGTTATTATACTATGTTAACGCGGACGAAGTCGCGGGCAACAGCTAGTTATAAAATGAATTAAAATTACAAATATGACCAGTGATAATGAACTGTTACCTCTTTTTGTAAGAGAGAGTAAGGGCTGCGCCACACCGGAATGGCAACGGCGGCGCGGCGAGCACTTTCAGTGTCATATGATTTTAAACTTTATCTTCATTATTGTAATACATAGTATCGCTTGAAAAGTCTAGCGGCCGCGATTTCTCAAGCGATACTATGTATTACAATAATGAAGATAAAGTTTGAAATAATATTTTGTTGTAATATGTAGTATTATGAACGGCGCGGCGAACACTGAAAGTGCTCGCCGCGCCGTTGCCATTCCGGTGTGGCGCGGACCTAACACGACTGTTTTGCTTAGAATTATAGCTTTTCACCTACAATTATAAAATTGTAAAATTAACAACCTAAATTTTTAATATAATGTAGTTAAGTGGCATACAATAGAAATAACAAATAGAACTCACTTGTGTGGAATGATAAAGTCTGGTGTATCCAACTCTGTCGTAATCAACTTTGAACTGGTAGACACCCCATACATCAGGGACCTTGAACACTGCTTCGTAGACACCATTGGGCTTCTTCGCCAGATTCGCCCGGATGAACGGGTCAATGCGCACAAACTCCACTTGGACATCATTGGCTTCAAATGGCTGCCATTTACCATTCTTCAACTCCTCAATCTCAATTCTGTAGACCTGTAATTTTTTTTATGATAATAGCATAAGTTAGATAATAGAACATATAAAAAAATTGTTGTGATTATGTAAGCACAACATAATTGAATGTCAAATGTGTGGTAGCTTTCATTAAGTTTTTGTACCTTGTCCATTACAAACCCATAATACGACAATTGGTAGGGACTAGCGACAGACAGGACAGAATAAAATATCCCCATTACAGTGAAGTTTTTGGTGGGGATTTGGGGAAGAGGATCTTACCACAGTGTCAGTGATGGTGTAGGTGTTGGAGGACTCCTTCTCGCCCTGGCGATGGTGGTGCACGCGGCGCACGCGCAGCTGCCCGCGCTCGCCGAACGCCCACTGGCTCAGGTGTGTCGCGAGCACTTTGTTGCCCGATGTCGGTGATTTGGTCTTATCACCCTGTAGGTTAAAACATTGTTTAATTAATAATACTAATATCTATGGACGCTTCACACCACGTCAGTCTGGCCCCGTGGTAAACCTGAAGGACTTGTGTTACGGGTACCAGACAACGGAAATATATTTAATACTTTTTTACTACACATTTATTTAAGATTTTTATTATATGATACACATCCATGACCCAGGAACTTTGAAAACGTTTTGTTCCGTCGGTGGGATTCGAACACGCGAATTCAAGGCTTGAGCTACCAACAGCCCATCAATTGACCCATAGAGGTTGTCAAATTAAAATGGTAAGCTTTTGAAATACAGGTAGAAGCTTGAAAATTATGTAAATAAGGGATATCTACACACATATTACAACTATCTATCTTTTGAGGCTCATAATTAGCTTGTTTGCTGCATATAAATAAAATAAATAAAATAACTTACATGCACTTTGGCTACTGGAGAATTGAAAGCTTCATCTGAGAAGAAAAACAGGGATCCACTGAAGATGATGCGAGCATTATTCCTAGCTTGGAGAGCAGCAATCAGAACAGTCTTCCTGCCAACTGCATGAGGATACTCCTTCACCTATAGACCAATAATTATTATTATTCCTTTGGTTACAAATTCTTGGAAATCTATTGTTCTCCCGGCCACATGTGGCCACTTGGGAGTTGAAGCGTTAAACAAACATTAATGTTATTATAATATAAAGGTTTGGTACAAATTGGTTTAGTTAATAATATGTAGAGACTGGATTATATGCATTTGCATACTTGCATATGTATTTGCATATTTTAGCGATTCTCAGCAGTAATAGCATATTTTACCTAAGATCTAGTTATAATGCATATTATCGGTACATTTACAACATTTTTCAGTAATGCTGCGTTCCGAAATGCGACCAAAAATAACAATAACAGTTACAAAACATAAGGGCTATTGAGTAATAGTTGTGACTTTTTACTGCATTTCGAATGCAATCTGTAGCCGTGCACATCTTTTGTTTTGACAGTTACCATAATAAAATTAAAGAGACAGAAGAAAGTCGCGCTCGCTAACTATAGGCTGTTAAGAAAGTGAAGAAATTAAAAAGTGGCAACATCGTAGGGTCATCCCTTTTTTCATACATTGATTTGAAAGGAATGACACTACGATGTTGCCACTTTTTAATTTCTTCACTTTCTTGACATACTATACAAATTAAACGGCAGAACTTTTGCCAGAAACTGTAAGTGCTAACATAGCACTAGTGTCCGACCGAAGGTCTATTTTTGGCCGAAGCCGGAGCCGAAGGTTTCTAATCTTAATCGCTCGACTCTCTGTAATTAATTTTTAACCGACTTAAAAAAAAGGAGGTTATCAATTCGACGCGTATGTATGTTATATTTCCAGAATTGCCCAATTTTCGTATAATATGTTAGTCTGTAATCTATATCAGCGTCTGAACAAATGTGAGAAATTACAAGTGTATGTATGGTATTTATATGTATGTATGTTTTTATGTCTGTGTTCGTATATCTCTGGAACTACCATTCCGATTTCAGTAATTCTTTTTTTGTTGTACTAGGTACTGTTCAACTTAGGGAATATGTAGTGCAAGTTTCAACAAAATCGGTTCAGGAGTTTTGGAGATGGTACTGAGTTTTAATTCTCAATTATGTATAATTTTGAAGTCGGTTTTATCTTTTTTAAATACAGTTATATTCAATATTGTCTACAAGCTACAATTAATATTAAAATTAAGTATTTCAAAACTTCAATATTAAAGACTATGAGACAGTCAATATACCTCTAGTATATTGTCGCCGAAGGTGGTTTTTTTGGCCGAAGGCGGCTGAAGCCGAAGCTTTGGTCGGACACTACATAGCACCCAAGTTCAAATTCTGCTCAGTTTCTGCAGTGAATGTGAAGCGAACCTTTTCTATTTACAAAAATATTCTCAATGATAGTAGACACTATCTGCATACTACTGAAGAAAATTATTTGGACCAATTTAAGCAAAAACGATCCAAACCACAACCTCCTCATTTTTAAGATTTTGACATATTGTATGTACTCCAAATAAGGTGTATTTTAACATATCAAAGACTCATTACTCTATGTTGACAAATGAGCGAAAAACGCAGTAATCCAACCCACAGTAGTCATTTCAAAGACTATTTTTGAAATGCAAAAGTGTTCCATGTCATTTGAAACATTTTAGTAATTTCTTGGTTGTCCTAGCATCAACGAATAACAAAACTACAGGAAACATAACTCCCATACTTCAACCGTTTTAAATTTGGCTCCTTTTCGAACACTAAAATATGACAATTCAGATTCTCGCCAAGGTCGTTTCCCAGGTAACGTATCATAATATTGCGCGCTGGACGACAGCCTGCGCGGTTATTATCAATGTCACAGTTATGAAACAAAGCGGATGGCATTATGCAGTATACACCAAACATATCTACTACGACGAAGAAAGGAGTACATAATTATTATTTTAAAATCAAAAATTTTCCTCTGATCCTTAAATCGTCGATAATAATAATATACAATAATTTTGAACAAACCGTGTACGACTCGGACGAATTTAAAACTATCCAGAGCACCTAGACAAGACGTTTTCAGATTACAAAAATATATGTGCTAAATTATTACAGAACTAGCTGTTGCCCGCGACTTCGTCCGCGTGGACTTCAGTTTATAGCGCGCGGTGTACAGTTTTTTACAAAACTGCGCAGTTTTTTGAAAAGATATGTACAGTTTTCGTAGAGAACTGCACAGTTTTTACAAGAGATCTGTACAGTTTACATACAGAACTGCACAGTTTTTTCACAGAATTGCGCAGTTTTTCGAAAAGATCTGTACAGTTTTTGTAGAGAACTGCACAGTTTTTTCACACAACTGCACAGTTTTTTCACAGAACTGCACAGTTTTTCGAAATAATCTGTACAGTTTTCGTAGAGAACTGCACATGTTTGTCACAGAACTGCACAGTTTTTCGAAAAGATCTACAGTTTTCACAGAACTGCGCAGTTTTTCAAAAAGATTTGTACAGTTTTCATAGAAAACTGCACAGTTTTTATACAGTACTGCGCAGTTTTTCGAAAAGATCTGTACAGTTTTTTCACACGACTGCACAGTTTTTTCACAGAACTGCGCAGTTTTTTTCCCAGAACTGCACAGTTTTTTGAAGAGATCTGTACGGTTTTCGTAGAAAACTGCACAGTTTTTTACAAAACTGCACAGTTTTTTACAAAACTGCGTAGTTTTTTTAAAAGATATGTACAGTTTTCGTAGAGAACTGCACAGTATTTTCACACAGAACTGCGCAGTTTTTGGAAAAGATCTGTACAGTTTTCGTAGAGAACTGCACAGTTTTTTCACAGAACTGCACAGTTTTTCGAAAGAATCTGTACAGTTTTCGTAGAGAACTGCACAGTTTTTTCACAGAACTGCGGAGTTTTTCGAAAATATCTGTGCAGTTTTCACAGAACAGCGCAGTTTTTCAAAATGATCTGTATAGTTTTCATAGAAAACTGCATAGTTTTTTCACAGAACTATGCAGTTTTTGAAAAGATCTGTCCAGTTTTCGTAGAGAACTGCATAGTTTTTACAAGAGATCTGTACAGTTTACATAGAGAACTGCACAGTTTTTCACAGAACTGCACAGCTTTTTCCCAGAACTGCGCAGTTTGTTGAAAAGATCTGTACAGTTTTCATAGAAAACTGCACAGTTTTTATACAGAACTGCGCAGTTTTTTTAAAATATCTGTACAGTTTTCGTAGAGAACTGCACAGTTTTTACAACAGATCTGTACAGTTTACATAGAGAATTGTACAGTTTTTACGGAACTGCGCAGTGTTTCAAAAAGATCTGTACAGTTTTCATAGAAAACTGCACAGTTTTTTTTACAGAACTGCGCAGTTTTTGAAAAGATCTGTCCAGTTTTCGTAGAGAACTGCATAGTTTTTACAAGAGATCTGTACAGTTTACATAGAGAACTGCACAGTTTTTCACAGAACTGCACAGCTTTTTCCCAGAACTGCGCAGTTTGTTGAAAAGATCTGTACAGTTTTCATAGAAAACTGCACAGTTTTTATACAGAACTGCGCAGTTTTTTTAAAATATCTGTACAGTTTTCGTAGAGAACTGCACAGTTTTTACAACAGATCTGTACAGTTTGCATAGAGAATTGTACAGTTTTTACGGAACTGCGCAGTGTTTCAAAAAGATCTGTACAGTTTTCATAGAAAACTGCACAGTTTTTTTTACAGAACTGCGCAGTTTTTTGAAAATATCTGTAAAGTTTTCGTAGGGAACTGCACAGTTTTTACAACAGATCTGTACAGTTTACATAGAGAATTGCAGAGTTGTTTCAGCTGAGGTGTGAGTTGTGACAGCTAGCATTGTCGTGATGTAATATTATGATTCTGCGTTGTCGGTTGTCCTTTCTTATTTCTTCAAAGACTTCTGGTAAACAAATGGTCGTATACCATTCAGAATTAACCGTTTTACGATTCTCTAATGGCACTGTAGCCACATGTCCATTAATTCCAAAAAAAACAGGCGACCATTTGCTTCAAAGTACTTTTTGCACGAGTAACTTTTGTTGGTTTCGGCTCATCTTGGAACACCCACACCGTTGACTGTTGTTTAGTTTCGGGGTCATATGCATAGATCCAAGATTCATCACCTGTGTAAATATTATAAACGGCTTTTGACGTACCACGGTTGTATTTTTTTATCATTTTTTTGCACCAATCGACACGAGCCCGTTTTTGATCGATTGTCAAGTTGTGCGGAATCCAACGCGAACATATTTTTTTTACAGCCAAATGTTCGTGTAATATCTTATGTATGCTCGTCATACCTATGCCTAAGGACGCCTCTATCTCGCGATATGTAACATGACGATCACGCATTATTAGTTCCCGCACAGCATCTATATTTTGTGGGACAACAGCTGTTTTTGGGCGACCTTCTTTATTTTCATCCGTGAGCATAGACCGCCCACTATTAAACTCACTGTACCAGTGATAAACAGTGGTTTTTGATGGTGCTTCATCTCCAAAAGTTGCGGTGAGTTGAATAAAGCACTGTTGTTGATTTGGCCCACGCCGAAAATCGTAGTAAATCATTGCACGAAAATGTTCACGCGTTAAATCCATGGCAAATGAAGACACGCAATTTTCAAAATGACGCCACATTGGAAAAATAATTGACAGTCACATGAAACAAAATGTATTCTTCAACCAAAGAGTTCTATTTTCAAATGTTGTAATTACTTTTTGAATATATTCTTGTAAGTGGCCAGTTCCGGATACATAAATAGCAGCCTAGTACAGAATTGAAATAAAAAACGTACGGTACAGATGCAGATTTTCGTAATCTCTTTAATTTTCTGTCATTACTCATACAAAATATATCATGAATAGGGCCCGGAAAAATATGTACTAAAAAATCCAAAATATGTACATAAAATATGGACTAAAAATCGAAAATATGTAAAAATATGGAGTATTAAATAGAAATATGGAAAAAATATGGAGTATAAAATTCCAAAAATTAAACGTTGTTTTAGTGTTATAGGTAAGAAAAGAGTCACTCGTGACAGTTAACAAAGAGATAGAGGCCAGAAATATGCTATGCTGGCTTTGCCTTTACATATTTGGTAGGCCAGAAATATGCTATACTGGCTTTGCCTATGCATAAATGGTTTGGGAATAAACATATGTGACAGTATTAACTGTACAACTTGCATGACATGCTGATCATAATATTGTAACCATGACAGCACGTAACGCACGTCATGCTGCATGATTTGACGTGGGAGAGCCGTGCTTCGGCACGAATGGGCCGGCTCGACCGGAGAAATACCACGGGCTCACAGAAAACCGGCGTGAAATAGCGCTTGCACTGTGCTTCGCCGAGTTATTGAGTTTACTGAAGGCCCAATCCTCTACCATTTTCCTTTCCCTGCCCTTCCCTCTTAAAAGGCCGGCAACGCACCTGCAGCTCTTCTGATGCTGCGAGTATCCGTGGGCGACGAAAGTTGCTTTCCATCAGGTGACCCGTTTGCTCGTTTGCCCCCTTATTTCATTTAAAAAATGATCGTCTTGGGTTCGCTTAATATTGGCTAAATGATCCCTGCACGTCACAACTCACAATTCACGATATTTTTTTACTTCAGTTTTTGTTTAGCCATGTCAGTAACATGACCTTCAGCATAGCTGAAACTTTATTTTCTATTTCTTCAATAATCTTCTTTGAAAACAGAATACCGAAAAAATATAATAAATAATAATATAAAACGCGAGAGGAACGAAATACGCAGCCGCATGGTGGCGGGAACGTATTTTTTTTTTGTATTTTAATGAAAACATGGACGATTGTGACATTTTCTTGTAAAATATGGACTTATCTTTGTAAAACCCTAAAATATGGAAAAATATGGAAAATAAAACTTGGGATTTCACAGTCTAAATATGATAATTCGTGTAGAAACACATTCCCTAATCATGACTATTAAAGTGTATGCTACATAAACGAGTAATCTGGCTCGGCATCCAATTCAGTTCGTTTCTTACTAAACGAAGTACGAACGGCATGATTATAAAAATAAGATACTCCATACTGATGTCAGTCAGACCCCCGGTTATGAATTATGATTAAATTGTTACATCTTGCATAACACTGTCCATGGCGACTTTGTAAAAATTTTGTAAATATATTATTTTTTGATTATTGCATTTTTACAATAACATGTAAACTTAGTAAGATAAACACAAAGAGACCAGCTTAATTTTACGCAAATACCCTGGCATCCAACTTAAATAAACCATCTTTTTGGGCATGTTTTTGGGTCGGAAAAAATACAAGAACTTTACCTAAGCATAATTTAAAAAAAATCACTTACTGATGAAACTTGAAAGGTTATTCCTGTATTAAAAGTCGTATCTGTATGACTTCTACACCATTTCACAGGGCATTTAGGCATTTTAACAACGAAAATTTTGTAAAAAGCTACATAAAAAGTAAATAAACCAAAAGTAAACAAATTGTAAAATGAGTGTGACAATAATTATTATGTCAACCTGGTTGAACGTCACTCGAGTATATATACACGAAAAATGTGTACCGAACACATGCATAAATGTGCATGTATTCGGGTCACATTTTGTAGCCATTTGGTGCACTTTTTTTGACGGAGTTACTCTTCCTGTAGTTAAAAGTTCACTGCCTAGCATATACAAATTTGTATTTTGCTGTAATGATCCAAGCTGTCTAGAACAGTTACTTTTTTTTTTTTTTACATCATTGCAATAACGATTCAAGTAACTTTTATAGACGTCGTTTTTTTTCAAATATGCCTTATCTACAGATAAAAAAAAATATGAATTATTTTTTGTATGGACGAAATCATAATTTTGTCATTTTCTTCCAAGATTCAAACGTATTCAAAATAAATCATAGCACAGCTTAATATAGAGGGACTCTTGTCGTACATTTTTGTCACACACATTCAACTGCGATTTTTGCGCCTTTTAGAGCTACAGGCACTTTTTTTTTTTTTTTTTTTGGTCAGTGGATGAATCTGATTTTTTTATAGCATCTGATGCAATTACAAGTGACTTTTGGACCATTCCGCTACAAACAGCCCATAACGAGAATTTTTAAAATGTGGTATTAGTAAAATTTTTCTATTTGATTATTATTCGATTCAATCGTTATTAGTGTTTTAGACGATTAATTTTGTCAGGCCAATAAACAACTGAAAATAAAAATAAAACTACAATTTGGTGCAGTTTTATTACAAACTTACTAGTATAATTATTTATACCACATCGAAAATTTTAAAATTTGTTAGAGAATTACGATTTAATTCACCTTTAAAAGATTTGAGAATTTCGATGTTGCACCTGCGATCGTAAAATGGTTAATAATTTCTAGTACTTATTACTATAATTACTTTTATCTAGTGACATAGTTTCTTTGTTTTATGCTATTTTTAAATATGTATAGGCAAGTTATTTTGTAAAAGTTTCGCAATGACCAGTATTCACATATGAACTCATCACAGTTCTGGAGGGTCAAATTGGTTGCATCCGCGATGGCACTTCGGCCTGTTTTGTGGCCCTTCATACATTTGATGAAGGTTTTCATTTAAAAATCATTGTTAAACTAGTTAAAATGTATGCCTTCAAGGGATATTTTATTAATAAATATGCTTCATTTTGCTTGTAGGAAGCTTTCAGTGTGTCAAACTGTTGCACCCGCGATAATGGGAGAAAAAAATGAATTATTTTTTGTATGGAGTATGGACGAAATCATAATTTTCCAAGTATAGAGGTAATTAGGCAATGAGTACCAAATAATGTTTACAAACTGGATTAGTCGTGATTCGTGATCTATGAGTGAGAGAGGAGGATTAGGGTAGTTAAGTTTTTTAATAATTTAATAAACATTTTGATAAATTTAATAAACATTTTTGAGTAAAAGAGTTTGGAACGTTTTTGCGATTTTATTTTAGCAACCTGTACAGCTTTGTCCATATAAAATGTATATTGCAATAATGATCCAAGAACAAGTTGTCTTGAATATCTAATAAACTGTTACTATTTTTTCACTACGTAAGTAATGGTTTATTAGATTAGTGAACATACAATTACATTAAATTTAAAAAAATCATCATTTTGCATTAAAAGACAGTTAAATTCCAAATTAAACTTAAACTTCAAATATCTCGGAATGATGTTTTTGTGGTTTGGATCGTTTTTGTTTAAATTGGTCCATTTGATTGCTTACCTTTACAAAATTAATTTAAATAATTTTAATGTCATATTATAATGTTACTGTATGGTCTATTATCGCCTATCAAAAAATAATTTAATAATTGTATGCAGATTTTGAATTTGCATATTGTCATATAATTTTGCATATTCTGCCAATATTCATGCATATTTTAATCATTTTTCATGCATATAACATGCTTTTTATGTTGCATATAATCCGGTCTCTAATAATATGTAAAAAACTTGTTAATGGCTCATAATTAATTTTATTAGTTTTAATTGTCTTTATTGCATAGCTGTAAGCTTTTCTGGAGAAATAAAATAAAAAATAAAAGACAGCTTAATATAAGTATAGTAACAATTGGAAAAATTACCTGGCTCTTAGGGTTGTAGCTGTAAGCAGTACTGTCAGCAGACAAGATGGGCAGCACCAGGCTGTTGTCCTTGTCCAGTATCAGGCCTGTGCCCTCAAACAGCAGCGGCTTGGTGTTATCTACTCCCACAATGGTGGGCGCACTGATCAAGTTCTTAGGTGAAACAACAATCCTAGTGTGATCTCCCTCATCCAACTGATCATAGTTGAAGTGATCAATGACTGCAGCAGATTCTTCATCCATCTGTTAGCAAAACAACTATTATAAGAAACATAAAATTTTATTATAACGGCTATATTTTTGCAGAATATTGAGCAAGTTGACTTTACTATCAATAGATTCTGCTCATTTGCATAAATGCAATATTTTCCATTACAAAAGCGTTTGTAAGTTATAACAATAAGAATATGAGTTACCTCAAAACCGCATTCAGAAGCTATTTCTCTGTAAACATCCCCGGCAACTGAGTTTCCAGCGATAAGTACGTTGCCACCATCATCAATAAACTTGGTGATAGCTTCAGTATCGACGTTTCCACCAAACTCGACTACCGATGGTGCGAATATAATCAAGTTCTTGTACAAGTATTCGCCGTATTTTGAAAGCACTAAATTTGAGTCGTCAGCCAACTTGAAGTTGAGATTGTAGCCACGCTCTGAAATATTAACACAAAAACTTATAAAACACCACTAGAAATAGGCTGAAAACAATATTACCGGCGAAAATGCGGCTTACCTTGCAAAGATTTGAAAAATTGAGAGTGAGTTTCCCGTACGTTTAAATTATCGACTAGCACTAGAGTATCCTGTCCCGCGTTAGCATTTGCAAATAGAGCTATTAGCCCTAAAAATATTGCTATTTTCATTTTGATTTTCAATCTAAAATCCTACTCAAAAGCCAGCCAATTTGCTCCAAATTCATTTAAAGATGACGTATTGGACGACTGACGTGTGTCGTGGAACTCACCATAGAGAATTTTATTTTTTTCCAAGTAGCAGCAACTAGCAACCAGCCACCAGAAAAAAATAACGTTACGCAGATACCGTTATTTTTTGACGTGACAACGTCTTATAATTCGATACGGGCTGCGCGCACAAAAAAAAAAACATGACGCAATATGCGGCGTTACCTCGCTCTGAGGCGTTCCATTTAAGGCTATGACGTTGTCACGTTCAACTATCGTCAGTAAACCGACTTTACAGACAACCGAGTTCGAGTCGAGTTCGAGTTTGAGTCAAGATCGAGTCGAGTTCGAGTTCGCGTCGAGTTCGAGTTCAAGTTCGATAAAAAACACTACTCTCCAACCGTCTTTTTTAACGATATCTAATAACATAAAGTTATATTTACCGCTATTATTATAACGATATTTTTTCTTTACGTCATAACTCAGAAGACCTAATACTATGAGTGGGTTGCACCGTGCACGTGCACCAGCCACCAGAGGCGTGGTTAAAGTTAAAGTTATAGTTAAAGTTAAATATGGCGTGAGGCGTCCTTTAACTTTAACTTAAGGGAGTGTCTCGGCTGCCGTCGCCAGTTGCTGAAATGGCTGCCGGCGCTGTTTTCCGAACTCCGAAGTTTGCCGAAGTCACGCGATGTTTGCCGAATAGGCTGCCGGCGCCTATTCGGCAAACATCGCTTGTCAAATGACAGAATAATGATCAAAAACATCAGTCTTGAGCTAAAGGACTATGAAAAGTACAAATAATAAGGTCATAAAATATAGTCATATAATTGTAAGGATGCATATAAATGAATCCTTCGATCGGGGATTTTCGGAAATGCTATTGTAGGTATTCTATTGTTGTCGCGATCTCCAGTGCTCGTATGGGGCTTGAATCTTGATGGGTTAATGTTGGTATTGATGATGCTGATAAATGTGATCTGCATAGTAGCTTATTAGTTATTACAATAACTTTGCTTGTTTAAACAACGCCAAAACTCTCTAATATGTATAAGGAATCTGAAGTTCTGTTCAGTACCTTTGGAAGTATACCACGGGGTTTACAACCGTAGCCGTGGTGCAAAGTCTTACTTTTTTGAAAAAAGGTAGCTAAGGTAAAGCTAAGCTAAGAAAATGCATCACAAAAAACTAAAATATCCACAGCCGAACAAATAGGTACCTACCTACTTAAATAACTTTCGCCTTTGGAAGTCGGTAAAGTCGAATATATTAATTGAGATCAATGATGAAAAACTCAAAGGTTTGAGATTATAATTATTTATTTTTAAAATTTGTGTATCGCGACTGGAACCTAGCGCTTTACGCATTATCACCGGCTCCTATTTTGAGTGCCAGCGCCGGCAGCCGTTGTTTTATATCTCGGCTGCCGGCAGTGTACTTACCGCCGGCTCCGATTACTGATATTTTTGGGAGCTCCCTAAGGGAGTGCCTCCGCTGCCGGCGCCGGTTGCAGAAATGGCGGCCGGCGCCGGTTGCTGAAATGGCTGCTGGCGCCGTTTTCCGAACTCCGAAGTTTGCCGATGTCACACGATGTTTGCAGAATAGGCTGCCGGCGCCTATTCGGCAAACATCGCTTGTCAAATGACAGAATAATGATCAAAAACATCAGTCTTGAGCTAAATGACTATAAAAAGTACAAATAATAATAATAAGGCCATAAAATAGTCATATTGTAAGGATGCATATTTGAATCCTTCGATCGGGGATTCTTGGAAATGCTATTGTATTCTATTGTTGTGGCGATCACCGGTGCGTGTATGGGGCTTGAATCTTGATGGGTTAATGGTGGTGATGATGATACTGATAAATATGAACACTGCATAGTAGCATAATACAATATCTTTGCTTCTTTAAACAACGCTGAAACTCTCTAACATGTATAAGAAATCTGAAGTTCTGTTCAGTACCTTCGGAAGTATACCACGGGGTTTATAACTGTAGCTGTGGTGCAAAATCTTACTTTTTGGTAGCTCAAAAAAGGTAGCTAAGGAAAAAAGCTAAGCTAAGAAAACGCATCACAAGAAACTAAAATATCCACAGCCGAACAAATAGGTACCTAACCTTCACCTTTTTTATATCTATGGATGCTTCACACCACGTCAGTCTGGCCCCGTGCAAAGTACCTAAAGGACTTGTGTTACAACTTACAGGTACCAGACAACGGAAATATATTTAATACTTAAAATATTATACATATATTTAAGATTTTTATTATTTCATACACATATTTAATACACATCCATGACCCAGGAACATTGAAAAACTTTTTGTTCCGTCAGCGGGATTCGAACCCGCGACCCCCGGCTTGAGCTGCCACACACACTTTTTATGTTATTTGACACGAATATATCTAAGTAGACTACGTGAGATATGGGTTATTAATTTGTGAAAAATATACGGTTTCCGTGAAATTTCAGATTACGTTGATGTTGACGATGACTTTGACGTTGACGTTGAGGTTGAGGTTTACGTTTACGTTGACGTTGACGTTGACGTTGACGTTGACGTTGACGTTTACGTTTAACAAGCACGCAAAAATCAAAATCGTGGAGATGGGATTAATAATAATAATAATAATCTTTAGTGTCATAAAACCGATTTTTGTCCGTTAATCATCCTGCATTCATAACTCATTTTTGGTCAAAATGGTCGGTGCAACAATCTAGCACTCAGGCGACGATTGATTGCAAAAGCAAAACACTGTATGTACCTATATATACACTAGCTGTCCCGGCAAACGTTTCTTTGCCATATTATAAAGTATATCGTCCGTATTATTTTATTGAATTAATGTCTCTACTCTCTAGCTAATGTCTAATGAGAGCTATTCCTATTAGTAGGGGAGGTCGCGCTCCGTTAAAAAAGTAATTTCATACCGAGCGAAAATCGTTACAATAATAGTATTCCACTAATATATAACAGCTTTGATTTTCAGCCACTTCATAATGGGTGGAATAAAAATTGAGAGCATCTCAAAGTTGTTGTTGGAAATCGTATTGAATTGACATTTAAAAGATCCCAATTCGCGCCAATAAAGGTTCATATCTAGATTATACACGTTTAGGTTCGGTGGGTGTAGTTTTAGTTTTAGTATATAACAAAAGATGGCGCTTTTAAAGTAAAATGTATTTAATTCTTCTTCACAAATATTGACTACCGAATTAATTACTTAAAATTGCTTTATGAGATAATTTTATGGTTAATTCAAACGAAAATCGCCGTCAGCTGAATGTTTGCAGGTGGAAATGTCGTCTACGCGACGCCCTAGGATACATTGAGCGCGAAGTAGGGCTATATTGGTCATAACTTATATCGCTGGCTGACGGCTTTTCCACCATCGTATTAGCGACTGACGGTTTTCTTTATTATTTACAAAGTAGAAACATTCACCTGTATAAATTTTGTACGGTATAAAATGACTTTATATTCAAAAATTTTTTACATGTTCAGTAACCCGACTGACGTTGAATCCCCCGTCTGCGATACGGCTGACGGTGATTTTTTGGTTAAACATGACCTCAATAATCATCCATCAAAGTTTCATTCGGTATAAAATCACTTTTCGCAACAATTTTTTTACAACTTTGAAATACTCTCAGTTAGCATAACGATATTTGAAGCCCTGCTATAATAGCAACTAGCAGTGAACTTTTTTATGCTTCATGTGATTTACCACTACCTCTTGCCTTCAGTCGAGAAAAAAATGTTATTTGTCAATAGTGACGTTTGTCAAAGCATGTCATTCATTTTTATTGACATTTAATTAAAATTAGAATGTTTTATTTTTGTATCATAATTAAATATGTTCTAAGTTGTTTTTCCATCTAATGTTGTACTTTTATAGGTTTTACTCGTTATCAGTCTTCCAATAAAATATACACAATGATGATATCACGGTCCAAACACCGTTCGTCGGTAGAGATATGCTCCGATTGCGGAGCCTCAGGTCAATATTGAAACAACTTTTGTGCCACAATTAATTAGGAGCCTTAATTAGTGAGACTGTTATGATTCCAGATCCATCTTGGGCGTCTATAAATAGAGGTTTGCTTTTGTGTGCCGAGTGTTGCAGTGTACACAGAAGTATGGGCAGGCACATATCTCACGTGAAATCCCTAAGACAGGGTTCTTGGCCTCCTTCACTGTTAGCTGTAAGTACGGAGCTTAATAATTTTAATTATCATGCCAACGGCTTATTTATTGTTAATCATTTTTGTTAACAATTGCAGATGGTGCAGGCCCTGACTGCACAGAATGTAAACAGTATTTGGGAATACTCTTTGTTAGATGCTACATCCCATAAACATTTGCGGAAGAAACCACAACCTAAAGACCCATTACAGTAAGTCTTAATTACTCAGTAAACAATAGAAATGTATAGTCTGCTTTTTATTAAAAAGACTAGCTTCGTTTACAAGTATCTTGTAAGCTTATGAGGTAAATTTATTGTACTTTGTATTACAACTTATTTTATATTTTTTATTTTAGCCCTGTAAAATCAGAGTTTATCCTAGCAAAGCATTTGAGGCTGACTTATGTCCTACGAGCAAGAAGGGATGAGCCCGCCAGTGAATTGGGCAGACAACTGCACAGTGCAGTCAGAAGCTTCTCTCTTGATACTGCAATGAGGCTACTGGCTCAAGGAGCGGACCCCAACTACTATAATCCAGTAATATAAATCAGTTATAGTAATCCTAAAATGATTGAATATAATATTATTATGTCAACAAAAAAGTTTTTTTGAATTGTTTAAAAATTCCCAGATAACGAGAAAGAATATAAAATTATTTAATATTCCTTCTCGTTTTCTGGGAATTTTTTATTGACTGTATATTGTTCACAACTTTACTCTAACTCATTTTGCAACTTGCAAGATTTCTGAATAAAAAATATTAACAAAAAAACTTTTTTTTATTAGGAAAAAGGTAGCACATGTTTACATGTAGCATGTAGAGCGGGTCAGCCTGCCCAAGCTGAGCTGCTGGTGGCATGGGGAGCCGACCCCACTGCAAAGGACAGCAGTGGAAATACACCAGCAGAGTGCGCTAGGTAAAATAAGTTATATGTATATGTGCCTACTTACTATAACTAGAGAAGCCTGTAAATCCGTTGCGCCAAAATTCGTTTATCGCGCGAAAACTGTACATTTTTTCGGGATTAAAAGTATCAACAGTATATTCAATTCAATTCAAAAGTATGTATCACAAAAGTAAAAGTATATTATATAGTATTAAAACTATATTAAAAGTATGTCCTTTCCCGGGACTCAAAGTATCTCCATGCCAAATTTCAGCTAAATCGATTCAGCGGTTTGTGCGTGAAGAGATAACAGGTAGACAGACAGACACACTTTCGCATTTAATATTATAAATGCGAAAGTATGGGTGATGCAGTAGGCCTACTACGAAACCGTTTTGAGACTTAAGCAATCGGACGAGAATGCCGCGTCCTGCTCTAACAACATCACTTCACGTTTGTTAGAGTGGGATGCGGCATTCTCGTCCGATTGTTTGAGTCTCAAAACTGTTTCGTGGTACAGCCCCTGACTACAAAATCGTTCATTGCATGGGAACCATACATATTTTTAGGAAAAAAACTATTAATGACCTTTATATGTACACTGCAAATATTTATTTTGTTCAGTACCTTAAGGCTAAAGCCCTAGAGACTTATAGGGAAAGTCACATTTAGTGGGAGCAGTTAAGCTAGCCGACAAGATTAAATAAAAAAAAAAGGCTAAAGGAGTAAAAAACAGACTGACATAGTATGAATTTTGGTGAAAGTAAAATAATTTAAAGGTTATTTATACATCAATCAACTAACAAAATGTTGTTATTGCAGACAAGGTGGACATACAGAACTAGCTGAACGAATGGTGGAATTGGTGTATGAAGCGACAGACCGTCTGATCCACTTCCTGAGCGGGGAGAAGCCCGACCATGCTTCTGGGCGACACTACATCATACCACGCACACACGACACCCATGAGATGACAGATGTTGCTAAAGCAGCCAGAGGCAAGCTACAATTAGTAAGTGTATTACAATTTAATTTATTTATTTGCTCTAAACTGAGGTCCTAAAGCTTTATCTTCATAATCTTTCAATTCTTAAGCTTAAATCTTTAGATGAAATTTTATGTCATTTAATAGAGGGGTAATATTTTTGCAGCTTCCAAATCACCTATTTGAGGAGTTGGTGATGGACATCTATGATGAGGTGGATCGACGTGAAACAGAAGCAAGTTAGTAAACATAAGCTGTTAAAGAAAATGTAAATTCTAAAAGTAGCTCTACATAATATTCATAATATATGTAATATTCATAATATTTATATGCCGCTTGGGATTTGTTGGGATGGCTTAAAAATTGAGAAAGAATAGATCTTTTAGCTTTTCTCCCGGAATAATGTACAGATTCCGCGATAAACGATTTTCAGCGCGACCGAGTTGCAGGAAACAACTAGATAATTAATTATCATCTAAGTATTATAATTGAAGACGTGAGTGGAAGAACACGATAGCTAACAGTAAAAAATTGCCCTTTTTTGCATAAATGGCGGCTTTGGGCCGAAAAATTATTTGAAATACAAAACTGTGTATTTTGTTTTCAGCCAGATATATTAGCCATGTGATGAAGTAGATAAGGGAAAAAAAATTGTACTTAAATGTATATTGCAGAATGTTAGTTATCGTGTTCTTTCACTCACGTCTTCAATTATTGCTACATATTAACATTTTAACATCTCGCCTATTATGTGCGCAGTCTGGCAGACGAGCGCAGTGGGGTTAGAACGAGTGGGCGTGGCGTTTCTGCCGGTGAACCCCGCACTGTCGGCGCCGCGCAACCAGGGCAGACAGAAGCTGGCGCGGCTGCTGGCGCCCGAGCTGGCCGCGCTCGCTCGCGACGTGCTGCTCGATGCGGCGCGACGACAGCGCCTCGCTGAGCTGCGCCCACGTGGTACGTGCACTGTCTGTCTTTAAACGGTCCATTCACTATCCTGCATTGCAGTCCTGTTGCAGTCCGCCGTGCAGGCCTGCAACAACATTCACTATCCTGCGTGCAGTCCGCCGGCTTATGCAGGATAGTGAATGGACCCTTTTATCCCCACTGTCTTTTATCGTTTTCGGCATCTGAACTGCCCCGGGGTAGGGTGGGTCGACAGGTTACAGAAACAGCCGAAGTTTAAATTAAAAACATAAACTATGTATTGCACTAGTACTAAGTCTACGTGCTTCATGGATCATCGGTTTTGTTCGGCTATTTCCGTGCCCATTCGGCCTGCCCTGCCTGCCCTGCCTGCACTGCCCCGGGGCAATTCCAGATGTCGAAAACGCTATATTTACTTTTCGAGCTTATTATTTGGCAATTCGCTTTACCAGTAGATCTGTCAGTAACTGGTCATGTACACAAGGTGATACGAGGGCTGCTATTTATGTATCCGGAACTGGCCACTTACAAGAACAATATTTAAAAAGTAATTACAACATTTGAAAATAGAACTCTTTGGTTGAAGAATACATTTTGTTTCATGTGACTGTCAATTATTTTTCCATTGTGGCGTCATTTTGAAAATTGCGTGTCTTCATTTGCCATGGATTTAACGCGTGAACATTTTCGTGCAATGATTTACTACGATTTTCGGCGTGGGCTAAATCAACAACAGTGCTTTATTCAACTCACCGCAACTTTTGGAGATGAAGCACCATCAAAAACCACTGTTTATCACTGGTACAGTGAGTTTAATCGTGGGCGGTCTATGCTTACGGATGAAAATAAAGAAGGTCGCCCAAAAACAGCTGTTGTCCCACAAAATATAGATGCTGTGCGGGAACTAATAATGCGTGATCGTCATGTTACATATCGCGAGATAGAGGCGTCCTTAGGCATAAGTATGACGAGCATACATAAGATATTACACGAACATTTGGCTGTAAAAAAAATATGTTCGCGTTGGATTCCGCACAACTTGACAATCGATCAAAAACGGGCTCGTGTCGATTGGTGCAAAAAAATGATAAAAAAATACAACCGTGGTACGTCAAAAGCCGTTTATAATATCTACACAGGTGATGAATCTTGGATCTATGCATATGACCCCGAAACTAAACAACAGTCAACGGTGTGGGTGTGCCAAGATGAGCCGAAACCAACAAAAGTTACTCGTGCAAAAAGTACTTTGAAGCAAATGGTCGCCTGTTTTTTTGGAATTAATGGACATGTGGCTACAGTGCCATTAGAGAATCGTAAAACGGTTAATTCTGAATGGTATACGACCATTTGTTTACCAGAAGTCTTTGAAGAAATAAGAAAGGACAACCGACAACGCAGAATCATATTACATCACGACAATGCTAGCTGTCACACCTCAGCTGAAACAACTCAGTTTTTGGAGGGTCAAAAGATCGAATTGACTGGTCATCCGCCGTACAGCCCTGATTTGGCACCTAACGATTTCTTTTTATTTCCATACGCGAAGAACAAATTACGTGGTCAACGTTTTTCGAGTCGCGAAGAGGCTGTTGATGCGTTCAAAATGCGCGTTTTGGAGATACCTCAATCAGAATGGAAAAAGTGCTATGAAAATTGGTTCCAGCGTATGCAAAAGTGTGTCGATCATCGCGGCGAATATTTTGAAAAGCAATAGTTTATATTAAATGATATATGTTTGTTTCTTTTTTTAATTCCGGATACATAAATAGCAGCCCTCGTATTGCAGGTCCGCTGAACCCAGCGGCGGGCGCGCTGAAGCACATCTCGCAGGTGTCGGACGATGAGCCGCTTTACGACTCCGTCGCCTCTGACGACGACTACGCCTCGCTCGCGCCCATCGACCTCAACGTGAGTACTAATCACGTGACACTCTAAACTTTTGTTCTATCAAAAGATCTTACATAATTCTATGCATTTTCGCAATAATCTGGCCATTTTGTGGCTTACGATAGTCTACCTAGGAGCAGTCGAAGTATAGCTTAAAATCTTAATAGAACATTTTCTATCTTGTTAGCATGGGGTTGCAAATATTCTCATGCGAAACCAAAGTGAACAGACTTGTATCCAGGTCAATAAACGTTAAAGTATATCATATCGAGACAATCAATTTACATATAATCATTTGTAAGTAATTTGAAATTCAAGCATAAATACTATTTTATAGTATTAGGATTCAGAAAAAATTTACATATAATTTTTTTGACCATTCACCGTGTTGTTTTTCTGATCGTTAATATTGTTACTTATAAGTTATAATGAAGTAATTTATGTGTTATAATGTTAGCAGCAACTGCAGCTGACGAGCCTCGATCAGAACACGACGGACGCTCCACCACAAGAACATTCCACCAGCGTACAAACTCAAGACGCACCCCCGACCACAGACGAAATCGAGACGCTCAGAAAGGAGCTGGACAGCCGGAACTCCACCATCAACGAGCTCAAAAACCAGCTGAAGAGCTTGCAGACCATCGTGGAGCAGCTGACCAAGGAGAATAGCGTGCTGAAGACCAGCAGCGTTGACGACGAGCACAGCGTCGCGTCGCACACGTCCGACAGCGCCGATCTCGACCTGTCGCCCGACCGCGAGCCCCCCGCGCCCGCGCCCGCCGCACCTCCGCCCGCCCCGCGCGCCCCCCAGCGCCCGGTCAGTATGTTTGAGGCTAGAGAGGGACCAAAGAATAACTGGCAGGTTACTAAACACCAGGTACTAATCGTTAATTACACTAATTTAATCGTAGCAGTGATTGTTTTGTATTTTGTAATATAATTTTGGTAATGTCAATATGTTTCAGCTATTTTTGTCTTATACGGCACAAAACAATCAGTGGTACCCTATACACTTTTTTAAGTAGACTAACAGATTAGAAATTATTAAAATGGTGAAGTAGAAACTAGACTGTTGGGTATTAAAATTAGAAGCATTTTACAATAGTAGTAATTAGCAAATTACCCCCATCGAATATCGATTACTACTACTTGAAGCTCATAGTATATTTCGAGCAGAACATAATCCTGCAGTGAGACTACTGATTTAACCGTTTGCTCAAAGACGTAACGTATACCGAACCCGATATCGTTGCAGCTGACGACTATCCCCGTGCTGGAGCGGTCGCTGACACAGAGCGTCCTGGAGGGCGGCGCGCGGGGCGGAGGGGGCGGCGGGGCGGCGGGAGGTGCAGCGGGCGGCGAGGGTGGGGCGGAGGCGGGCGAGGTGCAGGCGCGCGCGGAGGCCGTGACCCGCTGCATCCAGGAGCTGTGGGCGTGCGCGCGCACCTCCCGCGCCCGCCTGCCCGACTGCGCGGCCAACATCGAGCGCGCGGTGGAGGCGCTGCTGGCGCTGTTCCCGCCGAGCGGCGCCGACGCCGGCCTGCAACACGTCCTGGACGAGCTGCGCGCGGCGGGCGACGCGGCGGCGGCGGCGTGCGGCTCGCGGGCGCCCATCGAACGCGTGCGCGCCTCCGCCTACGACCTGGCCAAGGCGGTGAAGCTGCTGCTGACGCGGTACCCGCCCCCCTAGCGGCCCGCGCGCGCGCCGCCGCCCCGAGCCCGCCGCCCCGCCCCTCGCACGGCCCCTCGCGCGCCGCTCGAGGTGCTGTGCGAGGTGACGCAGTGGGCCAGCTCGCAGGCCCTGCTCGCCGACTACTACTGACTGTTTTAGGAAGTGTCATCGTTGTGTTCTAGTAGTTTGTATGGTAACGTAAATAGTGTTCGTCTCCAGTGTATGGATGGAGTATATATACTTTATTTCGAGCATTAAGTGTATGAATTTTGACAAATCTTACTACTCTTTGATGTAATTCCGTTTTGTGTAGATTTATAGATCTATATACCACGAGTATGAAAGTTTTGAACCCGTTTTTATATTCTGCTGCCTTACCCCCGAAACTGATATCAGATTTTTTACACTCCAGACATCTAAAATATGAAGAAATAGAATGTCTAAAGTGTCAAAAATCTGATATCAGAGTGATATCCAGTTTCGAAGGTAAGGCTGCTGATCTAAGCGAGAAGGAACGAAATTTACTATTTCCACTACAACCCTCGACTTTATTCATTAGAATAGGCCAGATAAATAATATAGGTGAATAGTTAAAACATATAGCTTTATTTTTATAACTACTGCTAGATAGTAAAACACTATTATTTACATATTTACTGTGGCTTTAAGTGGGCTCGCGTCGAGGGAACTCGCGGCTTTTGTCACAATGTTATCGTGTTAAGTACCCTGCAAACGATCAAATTGTTTGTCAAACAGTTTGATAGTGTACAGCTTTGTTTGAAGCGTTTAATAAATAAATAATAATAAATAAATAAACTTTATTGACTCTTATTAAATACAAATTTAGATAGGAACACAAATATTATCATAGCACCAAGGTTTACAAATTAAAGTGCGCAACCCCTACACTAAGAATACTTGTGTTGTAGGGGTTGACTAAAATTTTTAATGGTACATACAAAAGAATAAAAACATAGAAGTTATACGTACAAGTTATACGTAGTTTGTCAAACAAACTACGTATAACTTGACCTGTTTGAAGAAAATTTGGATTGGCGTAGCGTTTGACAAACGTGTTTGAACGTGTTCCGCTGTATTTGTCAAACAAGATCTCATGATCTCAAACCGATTCTAGCTAATTGTTTGACAAACTTGTTTGATGCACGTTTGTTCGTGTGCGCTGCTATTTGATGAAAACGTAAATTACATCAAATATGTTTGTCAAACGAAGATCGTTAACAGGGTACTTTATATGATGATAAGCTAAGGTGTGGCTTTTCCGATGACCTGTCAGCGTTGACTGCCGAGTGCCGAGGTCCATTTCGCGGCCCGCGTGTAGCTTCGTCACAAATAGATAATTTATTTAAATGTATCTCGCGTAGGCTAGAATAATTTTTCAATAATTACAAAAATATTTTGCGAACGCTTTTACTCACGTAGCGGCAAATGTTGTATTAGGTAATATAATAATATTATCATCTATCATATGACTTAAAGACTCGCTGATAGGCTTTCTTGATCAAAATTTTGAATCAAAAGTCTGGAGCGTGAGCTCAAGAAATTATAAACATTATGTTTGTTATATGATGAGTTAGAAATTAGAACTTCATTGTTAATCAGCAGCAAAGGATCAACATTTGATTTAGTGTGTTCCTACGAAAGTAATGGTTGTGTTTCAATTTGTTTAACGAGTGTTCCGTTGAAAAACTAAATGTTTTCCGTTTTACTGTATTATTAGTATACTTAACATAAAATTAGCATTTTTATACGATATGTTATACAAAATGTTAGATGTCGCTCATGTATTTAAATTAAAATATAATATCGTTAAGTTTTAGGACGAGACTGTAGTAGGAACTACGTCGGTGAATATATCACCCAGCATTTTGATGTGCCATAAATATATAGAGAGCTGAGCTTCAAATTTATAATTTCAATGCGAAAAAAACTTTTTGTCGAATGTTATTTGACCAGGGCCCGTACCACGAAACGGTTTTGAGACTCAAACAATCGTACGAGAATGTTGCGTCCTACTCTAACAAACGTGAAATGACGTTGTTAGAGCAGGACGCGGCATTCTCGTCCGATTGTTTGAGTCTCCAAACGGTTTCGTAGTAGGCCTACAGATTCTTTCGTTCAGTTATTTGATCTCGGAGCTTATATTATTATGAGTCATGAATTTTTTACATAACATCACATTAAAAATAGCGGAGCGCTTTTCTTATATCGGAATTGTCGGCTATTTTTCAACAGCTCTGGTTATACTTAGGTGTGCTGATCTACCTCTAGCCGAAACTTCCGGAATAAGAAAAGTGCTCCATGACAAAATTCGTAAACAAAACGGCATCTGAGGCAAAATAGCTGTGAACGCACCATAAGTATCAATTATTATAATAAAAAAAAAATGTTCACTGCCGTAGGTAATTTGATGTCTGCAGTAAACTTTATAAAATCGTGCCTGACAATGTTAGTTACTCCCAAATGTTTAGAGTTGACTAGTTAGAGTACTATATTATATCAGTTGTAGATTTTATACGTCGTTCCCTAAAGCCACCAAACCACCGCAGCGCACGGAGAGACTACGCACGTGCGTCAAGCTTCGCTTTGCTAGAAAATATATGTGACTGTGTCCACTGCAACCCACGGACACGCTACGCACGAATTGACGTAAAAACGTGCGCCGCGTGACCGTGCACAGCGTGCGCCGCGGTGGAATGGCGGCTTAATCCTGTTGGTAGTATGTGTCGTATGTAGTTGTGCCGGAGTAGCTTGTGACACGAGATTCAGATTTATGATCTTCTACTTATATTCATTTCATGTTTCCATTTTCCCATCCATTTTCATTTTGTAAGGACATATTTTATATCTAAAGTATGTATTTAAGTTGTCATCAGTTAAAGGTTAGTGATATTATTCAGTATTGTATGCTTTACTTACGTTCCACGTAACTATTTTACTTATATTGAATCTTGTGAACAAGCAGCGAAATTGTGCGAAAATATAAGGCGCTGTGCCGTGTCGTGCGTGGAACAGAAAAAAATATTTGACTAATAATATTCAGATTATAATTTACTTACTTCTCATAACATTTCGATCATCAAATTATGTATGACGATCATAAAACATAATATTTTAAAGGAGTAGGTAAACACATAATATTAAACGCATGTTGCACGCACGGCGCCGCACTTTGCCCGCACTGAGCGTCCTCGCCGCAAGCCCGCGTCGTCGCGTGATCGCTGTTATGTGCCAATATCGAGGTTGTAACGTGTTTATATGCAGAGGGGAATTGAGGCATTTCACATTCAACATACTTTAATTGTTTTTATAAACACAAAACAGTATTTATCACAGCAGTCTTGTTCAAAGAACTCGGTCCCCTCTCCCCGCGTTTATGAATAAAAATATTACTTTGCGCCGCTATTCCATTTACTGCCCGTCTGTGACGGAAATGATAGAGTATGTAGCATAAGCATGGATGCTGGAGTTAATATTTTTATTATAAGCGGGGTTCATGTATACGCGTTATTTCCTCGAGACTGTATGTGTATGAAGCAAATGCTTTTGTAAGAGGTTAGCAGCCTGTTTCCTAGTTGAATTACGTATACAAAAATTGTGCCGATTATTCCTTAGTAGGTATTTGCGAATAACAATGTGTTTGTAATAATATCATGGGCGCCGGCAGGGGGATGCCAGGGGGTGCACTTGCACCCCTTGGGAATCTCGGGATCAACAGGAATTATTGGAATAAAAAGCATTTTGTAACCCTATTACCATACCGTACAAATATAGTTCGTAATGTTTCGGCGCTAAATGTATTCTGTTGACGTAAATAGACAGACACTGTTGTTCGTAAAAAGTAAAAAGAAAAGTAAAATCTGCACCCCTTGGAAATTATTTCTGCCGGCGCCCATGAATAATATGTTAGTTAAAATGAAAATATACCCTTCTCTCGGTTGGTAGATAGGTCTCTATTACTGGTTGTTTAATAATTATTTACTTTAATATTCTTGATTATTCGCTAATTCTAATAATTATTATTACATATTATGTGAAAATCGAAACTTCTATTGTAATAATTGATGTATTATGTTGTTCTATTTAATCTATACAGATAGTTAGCATTTGGTAATTATATACACTAATTCCTAGGACGAAATCAGCGGATGTCGACTGTAATAATAACTAATAACAGTAATGTATTTTATGCACTAAAGGTAGGAAACAGGAATATGTAATGGGTATATTGATTCGTACATTTTTGTGAAAATTTATAACGTTTAAAATATATTATTACTATTGATTATTATAAAGTATTTTATTTTGTGCCTCTGTTGTACTATCAGAGAAGTTAATTCCTAGGCAGATGGCGGACCTCAGTAAATTGGTCGCGTTATGTCAAACTCATCAGACCGTTCACAGCTTCACAGCTAACATTATTGACATAAGCCGACCAACTGACGTAGGTCCGTAAACTGCATGGGAATCAATTTCTTCGATGGTACAATTGTAAGCTGTAACTTAAATGTAGCTGACGTATGCGATGAGTTTTTCCATTTTTATTCCTTTGAAAATATTGAACACGCCAACAATACAACTGAATTTCATAATTCATGGAAAATGGCAAATAGGCAAATTCGCATTCAGGGTCGAAATATTGTTTTGGTGAGACTAAACGTATAACTGTAATGTGGTAACATTAGTATTGTGCTGTTCACTAAACAATACTTGGGACGTCCTATTGTTATTTAAAAAAATCGGCCAAGTGCGTGTCGGGCAACGCGCAATATAGGGTTCCATAGTACCGCTAGTTTTTGACAATTTTTTTATGGTCATTTACACTACTAACAACATCATATCAGTTAATTTGAACGAAAAGTTCCATTTATACTTCGCCGAATACATTTTTTTTAGTTGATCGACTATTACTCAATAACTTATGAAGTCTTCTTAGCCGTGATAGTTTTCCTTTTAAATTCAGCATAATATTTCCTACTCCCGTGAATTTTTTCACATTTCCAGAACCAACCGTTTAGCTGGTAGAAGGGGGGAACACTGGACTCTAACGATTTTTTCCACTTTAAAACTTAATATTTCACAAACGGATCCCTAAATCGGAAAATGATCTATGAATACTCGCAATATTTTTAAAAAACCTATTCAACGACACCCCACACGATAGAGTGGGCGCGAAAAAAAATTTTCATCCCCGCTTGATGTGTAGGGGAGGTACCATAAAAAAAAAATTTTTACGATTTCATGTACCATTTTGTTACCATCATTAATATGTGTATTCATACCAAATTACAGCTTTGTAGGTCTTATAGTATCTGAGTAAAACCGCGGACAGACAGACAGACTGACGGACGGACAGACCGAAACTATAAGGGTTCCTTGTTGACTACGGAACCCTAAAAACACTCATACATATTTAAATGAGCTATTCTTGAACTTCCTAGCTTGTATAGCATCATATTATGCGGTTACTTCACGTTGGCCTATTGTAAACGTGTAGAAGCATTGAGTTAATATACGCTAGGAGAGAGCCTATCGGTTATACAGCGTCAAAAGCGTGTAATGTTATGTCCGACTTACTCGGACATAACAAAGGAGTCGGTCTGCATATTTCATGTAATAAAAGTGTTAATAAAGGTTTTTAGTGAAGATTTTGTGTTAGATATTGTTGAGTTTTGTGGTTCCGCTAAATAATAAACCATAAGAATGGCCAGAGAATGCCTCAAACACGTGGATTTAACATTAAATACGTAAGTTTTGAACAACGTTTTTTGGGCTTTTCAATCGGTATTTTTGTAAGCTAAACAGATAATTTATAAGTTTAATAATCCCTTAATCGTGCTATATAAGGCATTAGTGCTAAAAATGTCAGACAAATGTCAGAATTTGTCTACAAAAATTGCATAGCTTTTTACGTGTGTTTATGGATTCTCATTACTTGAACTATAGTTTATCGATATCATGAACTAAATGACTTTCTTTTCTGTATCTTAATGTGCTTCGAAATGATCGACAAATAGAAATATTCAAGAAAATAAACGCATACTACTTGTATGAAAATAAGCACAAAATGGCCGCGCGATGACGGGCTAAGGTTACATCTATATATATAATATCCTTAATCTGTGTGTAGAAGTAGAGGACTATATATTTTTTTTTTATACGGGCGAAAGGCCCACCACACATTCCCACCACTGCAACTCCTGTGTCGCCAGGATCAACAGTGGTAACCAACCACGAAAACCCTTTGATATGATCTCAGGGATGCCCAAAGGACAAGCTAAATCTGTCTTGGGACCCGCAACGAAATTAATCAGAAGAAATGTAGGAGGAGTAGGAGATATCCGATTTCCCTCCCCAAGCAAAGCGGGAGACAGCCAAATTGTAATGACATTGATGTCCGAACAAAGGGGGAAAAAATTAAATTATACTTAATACAATATGCCTACTTCATAAAAAATGACATTTATTTATAATGGCAAACTTGTGTTCGATTGTTTCCAATAGTATTTGTGACAAAAACGTTTGAAAGCACGGAAATTCTTTGCGCTGCCTACGAGGTCATCGTAATATACGACTCCAGAGACACATTGGAGGCAGTTTAACAGATCGGTTCTTTCCTCATGCCAGAGACCGCATAGAGGAGGACTATACCACAGTATAGCAATATTGAATATACCTACAGTAACGAAACGCCTTTGATGTCGCACGATTCCGACACCGGTGTAGGTACCGAGCAGATATGCCAGGGTTGCCACGAAACGGGAAATAAAATAAAAATAAAATATTGTGCTTGTAATGTAGGTAATCAATTATCATATAATCTGCTTAACCGATTCGTTGCCACCTTCATTTCAACAAATTCTTACGACAGGCCAAGTACTTTGTTCGATGACGCACCATAAGCGTCATCGGCCCTGCTAAACGATGACGCGCCACGTGCGGCATTGGCCACTGGTTGTGTTTTATGCATATTTTATTGTAAATAGGCGTAAATCAGAGAGGGAAAAGATAAATTTTGTGTGCAGTGTTCGTATTAGTTGTAATTCAAAGCTGATATGGCGTATATAAGTAGTACAGTACCCGGCAATAAATATTGCACATCGACCTTTGGAAAGAGACATTCGGCTAATTTCGGTTTCATAGAGCGTTATCTTTGTAGCACACACCTATTTGACATTATGTCAGTCGTTGTTCAAATTCAATAGAGTGCAGTCGCGTCCAGTTCAGAATATATTTCTAGAGTTGTTAACACCCCTAAATTTGCTGCAGCTGTAATTTTCCAAACGAATTTTAAATACGTAAACATAATTTGAACACCCTTTTTTATTTTATTTTACCCGAACCTAAAGCCATAACTTATAGAAAATTTGGTGTATTTTATACAAAGAATAATAAAATTGTCAAAAGAAGCAAACCATAATTGTTTTAACAGCTCCTAATATATACCGGACTTTTTGTATTTCGTGCGTAAGAGATAACGCTCTACAAAACCGAAATTAGCCGACTGTCACTTTCCAAAGATCGATGTGCAATATTTACCGCCGGGTACTGTAATTCATACTGTTAACAAAATGTGTAAGTAGTCGTCAACCTTTGGCACAAATTTTGCTCATACGAGTATGTAGGTATTAATGATTTTAATTAGTGCTGGTTACTAAAAGCCGAGCTTTGTGAGGGCTCACGTCGTCACACCTTGACTGACTGATGATAACACATATAACACGGACTCGCGCACGAAGGGTTCCGTACCATTATAGAGCAAAATTATGCCGAAAATTATGTTTTTGTATGGGAGCCCCCCTTCATTTTTTTTATTTTATTTATTTAATTTTAATTTGTTTTTAGTATTTGTTATTATAGCGGCAACAGATATTCATAATCCGTGAAAATTTCAATTCTATTACCGTTCTTGAGTTGCGGCCTGGAGACAGACAGACAGACAGACAGACAGACGGACAGACAACGAAGTCTTAGGCTGGCCTCACACAGCCGGAATGTCTTTCTGAATTCATATTATTAATTCAGAAAGACTGGAATTCCATACAATATCAGTAAGTATGCTCCACGTACACATTCTGATTTTTTTCAGATTATGTTTCTCAGATCGATCTGTAAGAATGATACTGACGAGCGTTCTGAATTCCGGATCGATAAATTTAAGATTATGATTTCATAACGCGCGTATTCCCATACTTTTTAATAGAGCGGCACACACATACTGGAATCAGATTATGAATTATTTCAGTTGACACTGCAAGAAGCTAACCCCTGGACGTGTTGTGACCTGCTGGCGTGATGTCTGACACGGAAAATTTAATCTTAAGCATTGAAATATAGGACACATCCATTGAGGATTACCATGACAGGGAAAAAAACATAGCGTGGTTGGAAATTCTTAAAAGTTTAATTCCAAATTGGGAAACATTAAGTGAAAACGAAAGTAAAAGAAATATAATATTTATTAGTATTAATTCTTCTTCCATAAAGACGTTTAAATATGTGCCAGGAATCATGAGACTACTGATCAATCTTATTTTCAAAGATGTGTGTGAGGCAAGGTGCCGAAATTTAGATTATGAATTTCCGATTATGAATTATTCAGAGAGACGTTCCGGCTGTGTGAGGCCAGCCTTAGTAATAGGGTCCCGTTTTTATCTTTTGGGTACGGAAGTTAGAACCCTAATTACATGTTAAAGCACAAATCAATAGGCATGATAGTTTTTCCGTAAAGGTTGTGGGATTTATTATGACTAGCAACTTCATCTATTTTAGTTGAAGAATAAATAACTTAGAGTAGTTGTGTAGCTATGACAATATAAATTTGTATTAAAATTTAAGAGCTCTCAGAAAATCGTTTATTCAAACAAATGAAATACGTTTGTTTTGGATAATCAGCAGGAATATAATGACTTTCCTGAATATAGCCAGCCACGATTTACAAACATACTCAAATGAAAATTGCCTGGAAAACGACAATAAGGAGAATGAAAGTTTTCCAGAATATAGTCACTCAATATTGCAAAACTTTACATTGAAAAGGACAATAAGTAATTGAAAGTTCTCGTATTTGTCATGACGCAAAAAATAACTCAACAGACAGTAGCATCCAAGCTAAATTACTGACGCTGATGAAGATGAGTGTTAATAAGAAAAAAAAGTTTCATAAATACGCTAATCGCAGAAAAGTAAGGATTCTTCGAGTGAACCAATGATTGACGATCTCTGACTAGTAGCCTTTAATTCTAAAATAAACGGCCACGCATAAAATTGAGTTCAACATGTATGTTTAGACAAGGGAATTGTAATTACAGTGTAATAAATTAGTTTTAACGTGTTTTTTAACAATTCTTATATGCCGCGTCTGGCGCGTCATCGGCCTCACTAAAACTTTTTGAATGACGCGCTGGGCGCGGCATTGGCCATGAATCGGTTAATCAGCGTGTTATATTTACATATTATGTCATACTGCCAGATATTTACATGAAACTTTATTTCTACATGATTTAGTTCTCTATTTAAAAATTTAATTCACCCATCAAGCCCCATAAGCTCACCGGTGAGCGAGACACAATAGAATAACAATAGATTTCCAAGAATCCTCGATCGAAGGATTAAAATAATGAAGACGCATTATTATATATTAAAATATCCAATAATTATTTAGTACTAATTATAGTACCTACCTAGCTAGGTACACTGGGCCACACATCAAATGTAACATGTTGACCTTTTGGAACGCCCTTACCGCGCACGTAATAAGTGCGAGTTTTGAAGCGCTTCTGTTACACCTGATGTGGGGCGGGTGGCCTACCGTACCTACCAATTAAGAGATTAATAATTATTGGATATTTTAATATCTAACCCTGTTACACACATTAGTGTGTAACAGGGTATTTGACAGATTTTTAATTTATTTTATATTGTTTCTCTCCAAGTTACACTTTTTACAACGTAAGTTACAATAAAACAGAGATGCAAATAAATGCCGCCAAGACCAACACAATATTAGTGTGAACTGTGAACCGATATTTATGAAAATTTAAATTTTTATTTTTTGAATCAGATTTACATCCGTACACTGAAGTCTGAACACTTATTATATCCCATTGTTTATAAGATAAGTTATCGTTTTACAATAATTACAACACAAAATTCGTAGACAACGCGCCAACGTCACCCCTGTGCGGGCAGGTACACAAACTCCGCGAGTTTGTATACGCGGGCCCGCGCCGCCCGCTTCCCCGCGGGTACCCCTCCGTTGCTCTGCGCAAGTACATTCGTTTCACTACTGTAGGGTACTGTAGGATACTGTGACTATACTTATGAATTATGATGGCTATGCTCGACTTTAATATTGTAGATATTTCGCAATCACGGTTACAATACGCGGCCGCAATTCGGCAAGATTACGCCTGTAAATTACCGATGCACGATGACACACCATTTTTTTTATTAAATAAGGGGGCAAACGGGTCACATGATGGTAAGCAACTACCGTCGCCCATGGACACTTGCAACATCAGAAGAACTGCAGGTGCGTTGCCGCCTGCCGGCCTTTTAAGAGGGAATACGCTCTTTTCTTGAAGGTTTGCAGGTCGTATAGGTCCGGAAATACTGCTGGTGACAGTTCGTTCCAGAGTTTTACAGTGCGCGGCAGAAAGTTACGCGAAAAACGCACTGTGGATGACTGCCACTCATCAAGGTGATGAGGATGGTATGTTTTTCGCGTGGGACGATGGCGAAAAGTTGCAGGTGGTATGATTCCGAACAATTCCTCAGAGCACTCTCCGTGATACAACCGATAGAGGATGCAGAGTGAAGCTACATCTCGGCGTAATTCCAAGGGGTCCAAGCTGTTTGAAACACTATGGCGGCCCTTCGTTGGATACGATCCAGAGGGAGCAATTGGTATTTAGGCGCCCCTGCCCAGAGATGAGAACAAAATTCCATATGAGGCCGAACCTGCGCCTCGTAGAGTTGTAGGCGTTGGTCCGGACTGAAGTAAGCTGTCTCGCTCTGTTAAGAACACCAAGCTTCTTCGAGGCTAATTTGGCCTTAACCTCTAGATCCGCTATCCCCAACCCGCGGCCCGCCGGGACTTTATTTGTGGCCCGCGTGATGTTAAAAAAATATTGAAATTCACGCCCACCGGCAAAATAACGTAAAGTCTACGTGATAGTCGTTAAATTTTATTCACTTTAAAATCGTTAATTTTGAAGAATGTAATTTTTTAACCCTAAAAAATTTTTGTTGCGGCCCGCGACACCAAGACTAAAACATCTTTGTGGCCCGCACGAAAAAAAGGTTGGGGACCACTGCTCTAGATGATATCGGAACTGGACTTCGCTCGAAATGTTGACGCCAAGTATCTCAATGTCGCGTTATAACTTATAGCGTACAGCCGAACTTTGGTCGAGCGTAAGGCTGTGTTTCCACTGAAGCTGAGCGGAGCGGAGCTTAGCGGTGCCGAATTGACCAATCACCATGCTCGAAATCTTCGCTCCGCTTCGCTGACTCGGATTCGGCGGTAATGATTTTTTTTCAGCGTCAATTTGGCGGCGTTCGAGACACTGAATAGTCGGACGAAGTGACGCAACTGAATTTCCGGCGCGTAATTTCGACTCTTATGATTCGTGTGTCATATGAGCCGAATGCGTCGAAACGTAATATCGGCCACGGAACTTCGGCCGCGTATCTTCGGTATGGTGTGTTTAGACACTTTGAGCAGCCGCAGCAGGAGTCCTGGGGCTCCACAAAAACCTTGTGTGTGAGCGATACATATGTAATTATTATTTTTAGAAAATATATCATCGAGACACCAGCATGGAGACAATTTATCCAAAGACAAAACATTTTTGTAGGGCCGTCTAAAAAATCACTTCTTGAAAGGGTTCCGCCACCAAAAAAGCTGAAAACCGCTGCTGAGAGTTTTCACGTACATATAGAACTTCTCTTACTACTGAGTGGTAGAGCAAGGGAAGTACCATAGTCCATAAGTACCAAATAAAGTACGGCGGTGACTGATGAAGCAAGTAAGTAATTGAAGTGTGTTGTGACTTGTTGCTTACATAATAAGATAAGTTATATCAGTAGAACGAGCCGGCCGAGGTCGCGGTACAGAAAAACTTTAGTACTCTGGTGGTTAAGGTCGCGTTTGGAAACATTTTTTTATTTTTGCCGCTTCATTCATCATCCGAGTCTGTGAGAACATTTTTTGTGGCTCACAAAAACACACACGATTACAATTGTATGTAATGTGTATGCGTAATTAAAATCCTCCGTCAAACTGGCGGTCATCAGTTACCAAACACCACACATTTTGTACTTATAACCCAGTGTAGAGGTAGTTACCTCTACACTGGGTTATAAGTACAAAATGTGTACATACTAGTAACTAGACACATTAATAGACGTAGAGACAGATCACAAACATAATAATTATTATGTTTTACCTAGTTTTACCCATTTATGACCTTGTCGCTAATAAATAGCGAGTTATTAATATAATAAAAACGCCGATTCATCTTGGCTAAGTATACCTAAAATTTAAGAAAGTGTGGATTGTTGCGTTGCGTATAAGGAGATACAGATTACATGATGAAAATTGAAAATGCAATGTTCTCAAATCTTAAAGTACTACGGAAACAAAAACTTACATCTAAAGTACAGAATATATTGTCGACGCAACTTGCTAAACCTAGATGTGTACAATTACCTAGAATCTTTGAATACAGATATAGGTTCAAAGGGTGGGCATGCAACGCCAATGCGATCAGCTACCCTCAGAGATCGATAGCTCATAGCATTTTACTTGGGGCGGAAAGCATTCCAGACGAGATGAATAAACATAGTTATGTATGTCGGTTCTATAGATTACGAACAGTCCGCATACTATCTTTATGTTACATAATAGAGGCTAAACAAACTTATTTGCAAAACGTGTACAAATAATGTGATCGTAAAGGCTTTCATAAAAAGACTTACGTATTCGTTGTTTTTATTGTACAACATTTTCACATCAGTACATAATTTGCATATCACAAAGTATAATAAATTCTCCTTTTACAATAACGAAAAATATTACATTTAAAATATTGCTTGTTTTATTAATATTAATATTTAGGCACAGAGATATCAAGCAAGTTTTCAATAAATAAAAATAGAAGCATAATGCATCTCCTATATTATATAATAGTGCATTAATAAATACAGGCAAAAATTAATATTTAATTCCTATTTACATACTACTAATATATAATCCTATTTTACGACTTTGTACTTGTATTTTCAGGGGGTGGTTAGCACAGTTTCTTAATTTATATATGGATCGATCTTCTTTTCCAAACGTAAGTTTATACAAAAAAAAACATTCTCCAAAACATGCTTAGCATTTAACAACCCTGAGAATTCCGAGTAGATATCTACCTACTCGACTAGACCTTATCATAATAGTAACAAAAAATTAAAAGTTCATACAGCCATTAAAATTCTGTGACTGGTAATAATATTCCATTCGTTCCATTCGCGTTAAGAAGGCATTTATAGCATCATACACTACAAATATAAATACTTACGATGAACGTCTTCTTAACACGTGCAGACACTTTTCCCTTGGGCACAATAATTGACAATTCTCCCTCTGTACTCCGCGCGCGAGCTACGAGGAATTGAGGGTTTGATATTGATCGAACTATGACAATATTATCCCGCACTCCGCACCCACCATAAAATGGGGAATAACATACAAAATTCCTTGAAATTCCTCGGAGCTCACGTTTAGAAAACTTCCCATCTCACTCACGAGCACTTCCAGATGCATATCGCCTGGTTCCCGCCGAAGTACATGTAGCAAATGGTGGTCGTCTCGTACGTGATCTCGAAGCCGTAGCTCTCACCGACGACCACGTGGAAGGCGGGGCCGAACTTCTTGTCCATGGACTCCTTGACCATGCGCGCGGCGAGCTCGTTGTTCTGCGAGTACTTCTCGCACGCCGTCACCGACAGCTCCATCGCTTCTGTTCGCATCTCCTCCGACATGTCCGAGTGCTGCAACAATATTGATCATGGATGTTAATGGTTTTTGCGGTAAAAATACCATTAGTTGTGCTTAAGTTTTCTCCGATTCGTTAATGCGGTCGTCCGGTTAATGTATAACAGCTTATTACACAATAGACATAATATAAAATTCTGTCTACTCTGCTTATTATATCGAAGAGGAAGAATAATGATTTTGGAAATCTATTCTATGCATTTCAACACAATCTTTATTAGTAATTTAGCGAGATTTTCAGTAGGTAGAGCTAGCCAGACTATTAAAACAGACTGGTTTGTCACAATATTTTATTGATTTGTCACCATATTTTTATTGATTTGTCACCGAATGCTATCCTTTTTCCAATCTCTACTATATTTCATAAATTGTAGCTTATAAGTTATAACCAAACTACGAATTACCAATTTACGTGCACACACACACATTTACACACACAATTAGTGACATATTATATAAATCCATAAACGGATGGTGACAAACCAGTCGAAAACGTTAAAGATTTGGTAAAACGCTGCCCACAAACTAGTTTCTTAAATGGTCAATTCAAATTAAGCATAGTTAGAGGATCCGCTGATTATAACGTGACATTATTATAGTCGCCTCCTTGTAAAAATTATAAAAAACTGTTTTCGATACATTATGTTTTTAAAGCACAGCTTATCGGCTAGTTTGTGCATTGTGTTTAGTATGCGTTGCCATCAATCTTATGACGTTTATTTGGATAACGGCTAGTGCAAGCAGTTATTCATCTTCCCCGCGAGCCCCCAGCCCGCACCAGCTGCCAAAATAAACATGGCCGCGTACTCCGTAACACGACCCATATTTTCATGGCAAACTCTTATGCCAGGCGGCCGATTCTCATACCTCGAATATCGCTTAAGTACCTGTCCAGATGAGGCGTTTTACGCGCGGAGTCCATACGCGCGTTACAATTTCTATTGCATCAAAATACCGCGTTATACGCGCGTTTTTACGATACAAACATGGACTCGAAGTTATCACGCTCCAATCAAATACGTCCATTCGCAAAATCGCAACGGACTCGCGCGTAGTACTGCGCTGCAATGGCACACCGCACACGTGTCCAAGTATCTCGACTCGCGCGTCGCTCACGCGATAAGCGGGCGAGTCGAGAGTCCCGCTCATTGGACGTATTTTACGCGCGAGTAAGTAAACGCGCATAAAACGCCTCATCTGGTCAGGCTAATCATAGGTTATTTCACACTCAAGCTTAAACAATCGAGCTTCGAGAAATCAGAATCGGGTCGCAGATTGCAGTAGGTATATTATAGTAGACTGCGCTCTGATAATAATAATTAATATGTAACGAGTCCATTATCAGAGTAATATTATCAATAATATTATATTAATATCATTATTCATTACCGTACAGAACCTGCCAGAATATGATATGACAATGAAGAAGTGCTGAAATTGGAGCTGTCACGGTCAGCATGTCGCGATCTCGCGGACATCCGACATGCACCATCGGGCTGCTCTACTGACACGGCCTAGGATGGACCCGCGACGGAAACTAGACACCGCTTTATTAGAACCATCGATTGATATCAGATTTCATGAGATTTCAAAATGGTGAGTAGGTGGACTCAGTTAAGTGGGCGACTAACCCAAAATGTTCGATTTTATAATTCATTTTTATACTTGAAAACCGGCCAAGTGCGTGTCGGGCCACGCGCAATATAGGGTTCCGTAGTACCGCTAATTTTTGTCAATTTTTTATGGTCAATGAACGTACATTTATAGCGTGTTTTACACTACTAACAACATCATCTCAGTTACTTTCAAAGGAATTTGAACGAAAAGTTCCTTTATACTTCGCCGAATACATTTTTTTTAGTTGGTCGACTATTACTCAATAACTTATGAAGTCTTCTTAGCCGTGATAGTTTTCCTTTTAAATTCAGCATATTTCCTACTTTCGTGAATTTTTTCACATTTCCAGAACCAACCGTTTAGCTGGTAGAAGGGGGGGACACTGGACTCTAACGATTTTTTCCACTTTAAAACTTAATATTTCACAAACGGATCCCTAAATCGGAAAATGATCTATGAAATCTATGAATACTCGCAATATTTTTAAAAAACCTATTCAACGATACCCCACACGATGGGGTGGGCGCGAAAAAAAAATATTCATCCCCGCTTGATGTGTAGGAGAGGTACCATAAAAAAATATTTTTTTACGATTTCATATACCATTTTGTTGCCATCATTAATATGTGTATTCATGCCAAATTACAGCTATAGTCCTATAGTCTCTGAGTAAAACCGCGGACAGACAGACAGACAGATGGACAGACGGACGGACAGACCGAAACTATAAGGGTTCCTTGTTGACTACGGAACCCCTTAAAAAACGCCCCGAATTGTTTCTTATTCTTAAATTAGATACTACATTATATTTCCAAGAATTCAATCTGAGCAAAAACACGATATTTTAATGCATCTAATTTTCATGAATTTTTCATGTATTGCCATATCCGTGCATTGAACTAAGTTAATATTTTAACACATTGTATAAAATTCTATCATTGAGAATTCGACCTAGCGGATTTTTAAAATGTTGGATATTTATCGAGTTATTGAGAAAAAACTAATTTGGCGATCAATCCGCGTCGTCCTTTTTCACCTGGCATATGAAAAACGGGCGTGAGTGTGAAGAGAGAAGGATGATGTTTGATTTTTTTAGGTTAGTCGCCCTCTTAACAGTTTATATTGCTCAAGCTAGTTGACACGTGTGACGTGACCCGTGGAAGTTGTTGTATTGACAATGAACCAAGGTCCAAGATGATCAGATTTACCCAGTGTTGAACGTGAAGTATCTGTTGATTCTAGTAGGATGCCGTTTTGCTTTTGTCCAACATTTCAGCATGAAGGTCATGAGAAGGCTTCAGGCCATGCCTTTAGTTCTAATTCAGAAAATTAGTCAAACTTTCGTAAGATTGAGAATGAAAGAGACATGGATGCACCTAAAGGAAACATTTCACGTTTACGGTTTACCTACCCTAATTTTGAGCATGAAGGCTATATAAAGGTCTGGCGAGCCATCTCGAGAACTTCTTCAGTCTTCTTTCAGAAAAATAGTAATCTAACGAAGAATGAAGGATGCGTGTTTATCAATACAAACGCCTAAATCTATATGCGACGTAGTCTAGGTAAATGCTAATGTCGATGTTCTCCTCGTACCTAGCATGTTTTATTAATAGTTAGTATACAAAGATGTATCGTCTGCAGTATCAATATTATCAATACTTATATTGAATCGTTTCTATGGTTTCTAGTTGGGTTTCTATTATACCTAATATCTAAGAAAATCTAAGTTTTGCAAAATATCTAGTACTCACCCGAATTAAGGGGTACGTGTGAATTACTTTATCCCCCGCGCCGCCGCCACCCTGGCCGTCTTCAGCCATTCTCTCCCTTTAGATCCAAAACAAACACGTGAAAATCCGGAAAACAACACACGAGACTCCGCGACGCGAGCTGCGCGCTGTTTACCCGTCGCCTTGACAACTGGACACGCCGCGCCGCCGCCCGCCGCGCCGCCCGCCTCTTTGGCCCCGTCGACGTCTGCGGGTGGGAAGATGCGATTGATTTTTCTCGTGCATTTACATACAGCCAGCATTTAAAACCTCTGCCACATTCAATATTTACACTGTACCTCTGCCAAAAGCGCAATTTGATGGTGTAAAGCGTTTTCCATGTTGCTTACGTTTGCAACACTTTAAATAATATTTAACAAAAAATCGCATGCTATTTAAATAGCTGTCAAATTAAACACCCTCACACCCTTGTTTGTTGTTTGTTGATGTTTTTCTAGACTTCTACAATTATTACTAAAGTACCTAACTAAGTTTTAGTTAACTAGTCGAATTAACTAGGCCAAAAATTATCAAGGAGAATAATTGCAACGGATTCTTTAAAACAAATAAATAACAATAGATAATACTAGTACTTAGGTATAATGAATTATGATAGCACACTATATTAAAAGTCGAAATCGTAAAGAAGTAGGTACTTACTAATTTCAATTTTCAGGGCGAGCGAAGCGGGCCCTTAAGTATATCCCGTACAACCTATATTTTAAAAGCACAATTTTGTGATAAATAACACATTCACGCCTATTGATTTGTGCTATAGTAATTTTTATTTATACGTACGTAGATGTGTTATTATCGGTCAGTCAAAGTTTGGTTACTATCCATAATTAAAATATAAAAAAAGATTATTAATACCACGGAGAAAAACGACGCGAACCCTCAAAAAGACGTTATACTAAAGAATTAACAATGGGAAGAAAATAGATATTTAATAATTATATTACAAAGTACAAACTAGTTTATTGCTGACCTTACTCAAGCGTATTTGTCATGTAGAGTAACTTTGACCTTCAAGGTAACTAACGCGTGGGATAAACTATTGGAAGTTTTGTCTAAAATTGAACAATTTAAATCTTCAAAACATGGAAAATAATAAAGATAAGCGTGAGAATAAACTCAGGGCAACATTATAAAGAGATCAGCAAAATAATTTTATACATTTCTACAGTTTAATACATAAGTACCTTTATCAAATATCATCATGTGGTAAATATTTGTTGTAGTAATTTGTCTACGCATAATATTGGTTCACGCATAATATTTTATGATTCTAGAATGTAGATATCATACAATATACAACTTTCAAGTTATGTAATTTGAAAATACATAGGTGATGTACCATGCTAAAATTCTGTAATCCGCGGATAAAAGCAGAGAATACCAATTATATCGTGATTAGATAACACTACAAACTGTAGCTAGCAGTAGGTAGTGGAAGAGGATAAGTGTTATAAGAAAATTGTTGATTTTATCATAAACGTATGATGCTAATATACACACACCGGCAAAATTAGCGGAACATAAGTAAAAAGGGCCACAACTTGAATTCAAGTGGGTCGGGCTGTGTGAAATCCTTTTTTATAGTTTCTAAGCTCATTTAAGAAATAAAATATTGAACAAAACTGGCAAGTTGACAGATTTTTATTGCAATTATGCCCTACTAAGTGTTTTTCGATGATTGACGTTGTAAGTGTTTCTGATAAGAATGGCGTTTTTAGCGGGGTACAAGGTATGCCAGCTCATTTGATTGTTTGGTTTTTGGAAGAACTCATTGCTTAGGTACAAAATTAGTGATTTTCCAGCATCTACGACAGCTAGAGCTGTAACCACGATAGAGAAAGGTCACACCTACCGTTCGGTCAGTCAGGCCTTAGGTGTGTCGGCTTTTGTGGTCCATCGTAAATTTCAACGCTACAGAGAGACTGGATCTTACGTTCGGAGACGAGAACAAGGCAGATATCGGGTGGCAAAGGTTCAGGATAACCGTTTTGTAAGAGTACAAGCCTTAAGAAATCGACCTTAAACTGCTTTGCAGAGATGAAACCTATGGGAACAGGTCCGAGATGTACCTGTAAGTGATTGTACAGTAAGAAGAAGACTCAAAGAAGTTAAATTAAACTCAAAGGTGCCAGCAAGGGCACCAAATCTTGAGACAGGGCACCAAAGAGCCAGGCTAAGATTTGCGCGTGAACATCAAAATTTGACAAGTGAGTGAAATCATGTGCTGTACAGTGATGGGAGCAAATTCTGTGTAAATTTTATTGACAGGCGATAAAGAATGTGGATAAATCGTAAGGAATGCTATAGACCATCAAACTTAACGGAAACAGTGGTATTCATGCAGGCTTCGTAATGGTTTGGGGTTGCATATGATTTGGAGCCCGCACAGAGCTGATGATTGTTAATGATGGTACTTTGACAGTACTGGGCAATAGCACAGACATCCTAGAACTGCATGTTGTGCCTTTTACACAGTTTTAGGCAGTAACTTCAATTTTTTGCGCGTCCATAGAGTAAAAAATCGGGCATTATGACCTAAATGATGCTAGCGTAGCCCAGGTGGAGAGGTCAGCACGGTCTACGGATGTGGATCCGATTGAGAACGTGTGGCACATCAATGGGTGAACGGTACGAATTAAAACTCCAGCTCCAAAATGTGTTCAGGAGCTCGAGTTGGCGCTACTGGAGGAGTAGAAGAATATCCCACAGGAAATGATTGACAATCAAAATGCAAGCATGTAATGGCGTATCCAGACTCTCTTCAGATCCATAGAAGGCATTACACGCTGTTAACATGGCATTTCTTAAGTAAAAATGAAGAATTTAACTTAAAAACTTACTACTGAAATTTCAAAGATTTTTCTTAATTTTAGATTTTTGCAGATTTTTTTAATTTTACACGTTTTTATGCCCTAAATTTATATAAGTTTTATTTTTTAATCAACAATTATTAAATTAATAAATAAATATATAAAAAACAGCGATTAATTTTCAAAAAAAATTAAATTTTGTTATGTTCCGCTAATTTTGCCGGTGTGTATATTATAAGTCTATGGATTTTATAGTGTAGAGTTTAGACTGTACCACAGTATAGCAATATTATATCCCTACAGTAACGAAACGCCTTTGATGTCGCACGATGCCGCCACCGGTGTAGGTACCGAGCAGATATGCCAGGGTTGCCACGAAACGGGAAATAAAATAAAAATAAAATATTGTGCTTGTAATGTTATCATATAATATATAATCTGTATAAATTTGACGACCTTCGTGGCTCAATGGCTAGAGTGTGTGGCAACTCAAGCCGGGGGTCGCGGGTTCGAATCCCGCCGACGCAACAAAAAAAAATTTCAATGTTCCTGGGTCATGGATGTGTATTAAATATGTGTATGACATAATAAAAAATCTTAAATACATGTATATTGTATAGTATAAAAGTATTAAATATATTTCCTTTGTCTGGTACCTGTAGCACAAGTCCTTCAGGTACTTAGCACGGGGCCATACTGACGTGGTGTGAAGCGTCCATAGATATTATTATAATCAGCGTGTTATATTAACATAAGTCGTACTGCCAGATATTTACGTGAAACTTTATTTTTAGATGATTTAGTTCTCTATTTAAAAATTTAATTCACCCATCAAGCCCCATAAGCTCACCGGTGAGCGAGACACAATATAATAACAATAGATTTTCAAGACTCCACGATCGAAGGATTAAAATAATGAAGACGCATTCTATAAAATATCCAATAATTATTTATAAATCACATAATTGGTAGGTACGGTAGGCCACCCGCCAGGCCGCCACACATCAGGTGTAACAGAACTCAGAAACGCTTCAAAACTCGCTCATATTACGTGCGCGGTAAGGGCGGTCCAAAGGTCAACATGTTACACTTGATGTGTGGCCCTGTGTACCTCGCTAGGTAGGTACTAATTAGTATGTAAGTTGTAACAGGGTATTTGACAAATTTTTAATGTATTCTATATTGTTTCTCTTCAAGTTACACTTTTTACAACGTGAGTTACAATTAAACAGAGATGCAAATAAATGCCGCCAAGATCAACACAATATTAGTGTTAACAGCTGTGAGCCGATATTTATAAAAATTTAAACCCTTTTTGTTTTTTAATCAGATTTACATCCGTACACTGAAGTCTGAAACCTTATAATATTCCATGTTTATAAGACAAGTTATCGTTTTACAATAATTACAACAGAAAATTCGTAGATAACGCGCCAACGTCACCCCTGCGCGGCAGGTACACAAACTCCGCGAGTTTGTATACGCGGGCCCGCGCCGCCCGCTTCCCCGCGGGTACCCCTCCGTTGCTCTGCGCAAGTACATTCGTTTCACTACTAGGAATATATTGCTATACTGTGACTGTACTGAGTATTAGAGGCGTTAGTTAGTGTAATACGTACCACAAAAAATTAAAAAAATTATCGTCATGCTGCTGTCAAGTGTCAGCTGCTTGTGAAGTCAAATGTCAACTGTCATGGTTGATGGTTGTCAAAAGTCAAAACAATCATCAGCTGCTACGAACTGCGTTCCATCTGTAAAACATTTTAGGATTTAAACAATTAATAGCAATATCTATGTTATAAGAAGAAAATATTACAGAATGGCTTCGAGATTTAGTGGTGCTTTACAATTAACGGACCTCGACGACTTCATAACTCCCTCGCAGGTAGGCAACATAACCTTCATAATAATGTTTTTCAATTTTTGTTTGGACAAGATTGTGTAATGGATTAAGCATGCAGTAAAGAAAATTTAGATCAGAGAATTTGACGTCTGAGAAACATTAAATGCGTATTTAAATTGCCGGTGTATTAAGTGTACGTCTGGAACGCTACTTAAATCCCATGATTTAAGCAGCGTTTCCAGACATACCGAAATTTATATAAGTAAAAATTAAATGTCCCGCACGGGACAGGCTTAGACCCGCTTATTGGGGACTCGAACTCTTAACATAAGAACGTACGTGCAGGGTTCTGAGAAAGAACGGTGCGTAATGAAGATAAGAGTGTGGGAGACAGAGGGGTTGGATTTTCTATGGCTACTTTTGCTATTATAATAATATATTCTATTGTCACGTAAACGTAATTTTAGGTCAATTAAAAATATGAAAATTCGAAAAAATTTGATTTTATACGTTTTTTTACTATGTTCTGCTTTTGACTGAAATTAAATCCCAGATTTTCACTAAATAAGTTCCAAAGTTTCGACCCGTTTATGTTTATTTTTCTCTATGGTCGGTCCCGACATGGCAAAAAAAATCTTCCAACGCTAGTTATAACTGTCACTGCAATTTTTTTTAATTACAGGAATGTATAAAACCGGTGAAAATTGAGAAGAGCAAAACTAAGACAGGTGCAAAAATTAAAATTGGCGAAGATGGATACTTTGATATATCTAATGGAAAGGAGCAGAAACTGAAGAAGGTAGAAATAACACTGGCGGACTGCCTAGCTTGCAGTGGTTGCATTACCTCTGCTGAGAGTGTTCTAGTTACTAAACAGAGCCAAGAAGAACTATTAAGGTGGTGTTTTATTTTATTTTTTAAGTAATGTCGTAGAACTGCTATCTCCAAGCCACGGGCCGCATACGGCCCGTCAGGACTTTATTTGTGGCCCGCGTAATATTAAACCATTTTTAAATTCACGTCCACCGGCAAAATAATGTAAAGTCGTTGTGACGGTCGTGAATTTTTTTTCATTTTTAAATCGTTAATTTTGAAGAACAATATTTTATAACCTTAAAACAAATTGTTGCGGCCCTCGACAGCAAGAACAAAACATGTTTATGGCCCGCATGAAAAAAGGTCCCCAACCACTATCTTAGAATAAGAACAAAAGATAAGTAAAAAGGACTTTCTATTCTTTTTAAATGTTTCTTTTTATTTCTCTTTATAGGGTATTCTCAGAAAGGAAGTACACAAGTAAGAGCGGTGAGACACAGGACATAAGTCTGATAGTTGTGTCTCTCTCCCCACAACCCACTCTGTCTCTGGCAGACCGGTATAAACTTACCACAGAAGAGGCTACTCACAAGTTAGCAGGTACAATTTATCAGTAATAGCAAAAATAGTTTATATTAATCATAGAGTACAACAAAACATAAAAGTGAAAGTAATTCTTTCAGTGCTGCAACTTTTACAGTGAACTTTTGTATAAGGGACACCTACGAATAATAAAAACTAAGGAATCGTAACTCCCATACTATTACCATTATAAAGTTGGTTCCTTTCGATCTGTCATGTAACGTCAGCCTAGTACCACTCAAGGCCACCTAAATATTGCAAATGTATTGAAATTTGTACCTAAGGTACACTTTTTTGACAAGTATTGTGGAGCATGTTTTTTGACGGAATTACTTTTCCTTAGTTTTTATTATTCATAGAGGGACACACATACACCCTTATGTATGATGGCTTTGTTCTTTTTTTTTCACCTTATACTTATGGGAACACTCAACACTGCAATAACAATGAATCTCTACAGTCTATCCTTCCTTTGTTTTAAGATTATTGGGTTTTAAAATTATATATATATATATCTATCCTGACCGATTTCGGCCACAGCGACTTTGGGTCTATGGCTATTGCAAGCGTCGTTCGTGAGCTCGCAGGTGACTGACGTAAGCTACTTTTGCACTAAACGTACGAGAACATTGAGCGCAAGTCAGTACCCCTCCTACATAATGATAGTGTATGGCTACAGGTGGTCGAGCCTTAAGCGCGTCGCGTTTAGCATCTAGCTCGGCCACACGCACTTTCTCATACTCTGACACCTTAGTGCTCACGGTACGCTTCCACAGTGATCGGTCCACAGCCATTGTCTCCCATTGTGACGGATCTAAGTCACACTTCTTCATGTGGCGCATGAGCACGTCTTTGTACCGCAGCAATTGGCCGCCTTGTTTTCGCTTGCCATTACTAAGTTCAGAGTAAAAGACGCGCTTGGCCACAGCAGTATCAGGCATCCTAGAGACATGGCCGCACCACTTAAGTTGCCGTTTCATTAGATATGCCTCTATACCGCTGACATTAGCTCGTCGTAGAACTTCCGTGTTTCGAACACGGTGGGACCAATGAATGTTCAAAATGTCGCGTAGGCATCTTAGATGGAATCTATCTAATATGCGGATATGATTGCGGTATAGGACCCACACTTCAGATGCATACAGCAGATTGGGCAGAACGACTGCCATGTACACAGCCACCTTCGTAGTGAGCTTTATGTCGTGTGAGCGGAACACCTTGAGGCGAAGCTTGCCAAATGCTGCTGCAGCTGCTCCAATTCTGCTGTTAACCTCGTCATCAAGGAGGCACCTAGATGATATAGTGCTGCCTAGATATTTGAACTTGTCCACAAGTTTAAGTGAGTTGTTACCGAGTTTGATGTCGAGCGAAGGTCTGCGTAGTGTATCCAGAGCCATTACCTCGGTTTTCTTTACACTAATTTTTAGGCCAAATCTTCGACACGACTCGTTAAGACTCTCCATAAGTCTTTGTAGACCCTCCGGGGATTCCGCCACAAAACACAAATCATCTGCATACATCATCTCAGTGATGATCATGTGAGACACTTTGGTGTGAGCTTTTAGCCTGGCTAGGTTGAAGACTCCGCCGCCGTCGATACGAAACCGAATACGAATTCCCTCAAATAAAGTCTGCAGGGCCTCCCGAACTACTACTGCAAAGTACAGAGCGAACAGAGTTGGTGCGAGCACGCAACCTTGCTTAACGCCGCAGCTCACCGAAAAGAACTCTGATTGCTCGCCTTGTACATTGACACAACAACGCATACCATCATGCAGGAGTCGGATCATTCTAACAAACTTATCCGTGCATCCAAGTTTCGATAGTACCACCCATAAAGCTTCTCGAGGCACACTATCAAAGGCTTTTTCTAAGTCAACGAAACATAGGAGAAGTGGTTGACCCTGTTCTCGACTTTTCTCTTGAAGTTGGCGGATAGAGAAAATAGCCTCACATGTGCCCCGATTAGGCCGGAAGCCATACTGGGTCTCGGGCAAGATGTCTTCAGACAAGGGTATCAAGCGGTTTAGTAAGATTCGAGCAAAAACCTTCCCCGGGGCAGTTAACAGGGAAATACCTCTATAAGAATTGCATTCAGCTCTGTCGCCTTTGTTCTTGTAAAGTGGGAAAATACAAGATACTTTAAAGTCATCGGGAACACGTTCTTCATTCCATAGTTGAGCGAAGAGTCTGAAAATTACTTGATGCAATTCTGAGCCACCATACTTCAACAATTCCCCGGGAACATGGTCAACGCCGACCGCTTTGTTGTTCTTCTGTTGCTGTACAGCAATGACGACCTCCTGCAGCGTCAGCGGGCTATCCAACTCACTAATCGTGGGCAATGCAGACATTGAGCTGACATGGGCGAGGTCTGCTGCTCGGTCAATATTGAGCAAGTTATTGAAGTGCTCCCCCCAACGGTTAAGAACATCTTGCTTGTTGGTCAGCAGCTCTGTGCCGTCGAGTGATTTAAGCGGCACACTAATACGGCTAGCAGTACCAACAAGTTTACGGACCTCATCATAAAAAGCTCCCAGTTGGTTACTGTCAGCAAGCCACTGCATGCGTTGGGCCTTGTTTCTCCACCACTTGTCTTTTATTTCCCTCACATGCCTGCGCAACTCTGCACCACTTTCTTTAACTTTCTCCGATCGGTTGTTATTGCGTTGTTGACGTAACAGAGAACGATGCTTCTGAAAAGCCCTGCACAAAATTTCGTCATTGTCATCAAACCAATCTTCGTACACATTGGATTTGATACCCAATGTTTCCGAGGCAGCGACGACTATATTGGACGAGAGCGTTTGCCAGTTAGCAATAGCGTCACCGTTCTCAAGGTCCAGCGATTGAAGAGTATCACCAATTAGCCTATTGTAAGACTCACGCACACTTGGGTTCTGCATTTTTCCAATGTCTAGGCATTTAGGCTTTATATGTTGAGATCTACTAGGAGGGTGTAGGCGAAGTCTCAGTTTGGCGATGACGAGTCTGTGGTCAGTAGAGCAGATCGCATTTGCATCACGCATAACACGCGTAATATGCACTTGGGAAATATCACGCTGTCGGACAATTACATAGTCAATCAGGTGCCAGTGTTTCGACCTCGGATGCATCCATGTGGTCTTATACTTTGCCGGGAGCCTGAACATGGTATTGGTTATAGCAAGCTGGAATTGGGCGCAAAGCGTAAGTAAAAGTTGCCCATTGCTATTCATGTTCCCCACACCATGTCTTCCCAAGACCTTAGGCCAAGCTTCAAAGTCACGCCCGACTCTTGCATTAAAGTCGCCCATCAAAAGTACCTGCTCTCTGTGTGGAATCCTAGAGAGCGTGCGCGTGACTTCCTCATAGAACTTGTCTTTGATGTCCTCATCCTTGTCCATGGTTGGCGCATATACGCTGATGATATTAAGATTATTGTTATTGGCCAGGTGTAAACGCAACGTGGTAACGCGGTCCGAGATGTGAATGGGACATTCCTCCAGTTTGCGTACAATGTTGTTCTTGATGGCGAATCCAACACCGGACCTCCTAGGCTCTGACGATGGAGTTCCTTTCCAAAAGAAAGTATACCCGCCGAGGCGCTCAACCCTCTCCCCCTCGTCAGCCAGATGTGTTTCACTGAGAGCAGCGATATCCACGCCATAGCGTCGAAGTTCTCGGGATACGAGAGCAGTTTTACGAGGAGGGCACAGATTGTTCTCGCAGTCAAGAAGCGTACGCACGTTCCACGCAGCAAAAGTCATGTCATAAGTTTTTGAGATGTTATGTCCTTTCTTTTGTGGCTTTCGACCGCGTAAAAGGTGATGCAGAGACAGCCGCGGTTACCACCTCCGAAAATATTGGGGCTAAGCCTTTTTTAGGACACCTTTTCTAGTCCCCTCCCCGGATTGGGGAAAGCAGGGCCTCCCTGAATAGAGCTGCTTTGTCACTTAGGGTGCTGCCGAATCACACTGTCAGCCCCGTGCAATGCGAAGCGACCACTCTCCCTCAGCCGCCAGCGTGCAGGCATCAGACAAGGCCTGGTTGCATCAGACACAGACCTCTCTACCTCTGCCCATCGCCGCCGGACTTAATTTCGAAAAACCGTGTCCATAGCCAAGTCATTTGCGCAGGAGATATTAAAGTGCACTATACAATAGAAAATGTCAGTGTTCGCGCTAGCACAGGTGCACTCTTGCCCCTGCCACTCTGAGTCCAATGGAACAGGGAACCGCTACAATTGGAGAGAGGTAGGGACGTGAACGTTAGCGAGACCCCTAACGTCAATATAAGCTGCTACGTTAGCAGATCTCGTGACCGGCCAGGATCGCCAGTCGGTGTTGGCGGGGGACTTCCACCTTATGGGGTATTTGGGAGGTGAATGGGGGGATAGGATACTACTGTCACAGGAGAAGGGTCATGACAGCAGTAGCTAGAGCAGTTCGGGGTCGCATACCCGTAGTGACTCCTACAGTACCGGACAGATAGCTGAAGGAAGCACCCTCTGAACGTAAACGTTTTAAAATTAATGAACAGTGAACACCTGTGACATTGAGCATTTGTGCCATGTGAATAAGTACATAATGTGTTACATTAAAATATATAGGTATCTGAGAATAGGATATATTACTGTAATGTTTTCACACTATTATTGCTATTATTTGGTCGGACCGGACTTCCACCAAAGTAAGGGAACTCTTAGGCGAACTAAAGCATTCCCCTCGGCGCCGGGACTGACAAAGCCGGGCAGGTTCCCATCCTGACCCGGAGCCCAGTTAACACGACAAGAGTTTGGAGGTTCGCGTAGCGACGCCTCCGCACTCCCATCCTTCGCCGGCGGAGCGGCAGAGAGGTGGGATCGTTCTCTCTGTCCCGCTCCATGGCCTCCTTCTAGGACATAACAAATTCGCAGAAAGAGACCGCCGCCTGCCAGGCCTCATCGCTCTCGAGCATGCTGCGCACCCTGCTCGGGAGTGAGAGGTCTCCACCTAGCACCACCACGAGATCATGGCGCTGCACGGCCCAACGATCGCACACCTCAAGGGTATGCTGGGCCGTGTAGTGAAGGCTTCATTAGCTTTACTCAAAATATACCAAATATTTCTAGGCTATTTCAAGAAGCTTGGTGCAGATTTGGTTGTGGACATGACTGTTGCCGAGGACCTGTCACTAATGGAGGCTCAGCAGGAGTTTCTGCAGCGTTACCGGGAGCAGCAGGCCAATGCACCGGGAGAACATCTGCCAATGCTGGCTAGCTCCTGTCCAGGTATAAATTAATGTATCATAGAATACCTCACTTAAGGCTGAGTTTATTTTAACAAGATTTTTAATGTATGTACTGTTCTATGTCCTTAATTCAAATCAGTCAAATAAAAAAATACTGTAATTTTATATTTGACTGACGACCTCTGTGGCTCAATGGATAAGCACGTTGGTAGCTCAAGCCGGGGATCGCGGGTTCGAATCCCGCCAATGGAACAAAAAGTTTTCAAAGTCATGGATGTGCATCAAATATGACTGTATCATATCATACACATAATAAAAAATTTAAATATATTTCCGTTGTCTGGTAGTTGGTACCCGTAACACAAGTCCTTCAGGTACTTAGCAGTTAGCATGGGGCCAGACTGACGTGGTGTGAATCGTCCATAGATATTATTATATTTATGTATGTAGATACTTAAAAAAGTGAAATATAGATGTATGTAGAAATAAGCCACATACACACATTAATATTTCACTTTTAGCTAAAAATAGCCATAAAAGTTTGTCCACCTTATTGCTGGGCTCTGAAAACCGTATAAGAAAGACGTAATGATTTTAGCATCGCGTCAGTCCGTAATTTACATTACGTCATTAAGGTGCTACGATTTATCTGCGCCTAAACGACTGACATGATTCCCATCCGTGAGAAGTCTATAAATATTATATAAATAAATAAATAAAACTTGTTTTATTTTTCAGTAAACAATTAAATCTTTTCAGAACGTCTACGTGATGACCTGGTTAGGGCTGGTTAGGGAACCAACCCGGCGAAAAGGACCGGCGTAAGAAACTCCCACGGGGCCCACTTTATACAAAAAAAAAGTGCGAAAAATTAGTATTTTAAAATTACATTCATAAAAATATAGTCAATGAAAACACAAATGTGTAATTTGGTTATAGTATTAAACGTTTCATCCATAACAGGCTGGGTGTGCTACGCGGAGAAGACGCACGGCAGCTTCATTCTGCCGTACATATCTACCACGAAGTCTCCTCAGCAGATCCAGGGTTCCCTGGTGAAGACCCACCTGGCTCCCACTCGCCAGCTGGACCCGGCCTCGGTATACCACGTGACCCTCATGCCCTGCTACGACAAGAAGCTGGAGGCCTCAAGAGAAGACTTCTACAGCGAGGTACTCAACTGCCAGGACGTGGACTGTGTCATCACAGCAAGTGAGTTTTATATGAAATAAGGGGGCAAACGAGCAAACGGGTCACCTGATGGAAAGCAACTACCGTCGCCCAAAGAACACTCGCGACATTGGAAGAGCTGCAGGCAGCTTATTAAAAGGTAGACGCCGAATATTTAAGTCACCTAAAGAATATAAAACTTTGTTGTAAAGATGGGTTAGGGTGATAAAATGTAGTGTGCAAACATTGTGAAAACACCTATGAAAACCAGCTGTGTCTACAAAGACTGCAGATACCTACAAAAATTGCGTAAAATAAATGTCTACAAAAATTGTAGTAGGCGTCTTCGAAAACTGTGTAGATGTCTACGAAAACCGTACAGGTATCTACGAAAACGGTGTAGATCATAGATGTCTACGAAAACTCTACAGGTGTCTACGAATGTCGAATACTGTGTAGATGTCTACGAAAACTGTACAGGTGCCTTCGAAAATTGTGTAGATGTCTGCAAAAACTGTACCTACTGGTGTCTACGAAAACTTTAGAGCAGGGCAACAGTAGACATGGGAAAGAATCGACATACTGACAGATTTTATCGACAAAATTGCGGATTTCCATTGTCTAACTGTCACTTTGTCTTGTCTAACTATCACTTTGTCTATTCTTCCCTAGAAAGAAACCGTTTCTATGGTGACCATGCTACGCCTGCAGGTGTCTTCGAAAACAAAACTGTGTAGACGTCTACACAGTTTTCGAAGCCGGCCCTATATGATCTTCAGTACTTGCTAACAATATGTTATTTGTATGAACAGTCGAGCTGGAACAGATGCTAGACAACAGTGGGCTATCTCTAGCTGACTGCACCTCATCAGCGCTAGACGCGGCGTGGGGCGGCGCGGCGGGGCTGCGCGGCCGGCCCGGCTCGGGCTCCGGAGGCTGGGCTGACCACGTGTTCGCGCATGCTGCAGAACAGCTCTTCGGTGAGAGCGACGCTCCACTCGTGTATAAGAACCTCAGGTAGGTAACCCTCTTCCTTGGTATTTTTGACAGCCCACTCAGTGCTGCTTTGGATTTATCTATTCCATAAAAATTAGGAATGATTTGATCGGTTCAATATTTTGCCCTGGGCCGTACCACGAAACCGTTTTGAGACTCAAACAAATGAATCTTAAAACGGTTTCGTTGTGGGTTGACAGTGACACTTATTAATTTTAAATGGGGGATTGTACAGCATTGCGCCCGTGCGAAGCCGGAACGGTTGGCTAGTGTAAATGCTAATTTCTGAACTTGAAACAGGTGGCAGAGTTTAAAGGTCTAATAGACAATAGCGTTGTAAAATCTTCTCAATAGTAGTCAATGGGTGATGCAACCGTAGGGAAAACTATTACAAGTACTATGATGTTTATTCGTAGTTTGATGTTCATATAACATTGAAAAGCGGGGAACGGACATACTATCTCGCTCGCCACACAACAATGGCTTATATTGCATCTCGCTCTAGGCGAGGCGAGCAGTTTGAGTGTCATATGATTTTAAACTTTATCTTCATTATTGTAATACATAGTATTGCTTGAGAAATGCCGCTGCCAGAGGCCACGAGCGGCCACGAGCGTCCACGGGCGGCCGTCCTCGCCTCGCCTCTGCCATTCCGGTGTGAATCGGCCCTAATAGTTTCCATTAAACTAGCAAAGTATAAATACATGATAACCAGATTGATCTAAGTGACATTTTCAGCAAATAATACTAATTTGAGCCAAAATGGATTTAATTCGCAGTTGCAATTATTGTTATTGTAGTCCCCACTAACATAAGTCATATAAATATATTTCTACCGTGATAATTAGGAACCCGGACTTCCGCGAAGTGACGTTGGAGCGGGACGGGACGGTGCTGCTGCGGTTCGCGATCGCCAACGGGTTCCGCAACATACAGAACCTCGTCCAGAAGCTCAAGCGCCGCGCCTCGCCATACCACTACGTTGAAGTCATGGCCTGCCCCGGAGGTAACGATATAAATCATTCATTTATATATTTTATACTAGCTGTTGCCCGCGACTTCGTCCGCGTGGACTTCAGTTTATAGCGCGCGATGTCAACAAAATTGGTGTCAAAAGCATTTATAAAAAAATCCTGGTACCTACCCCTTAAATCAAAACATCCAAAAACAGCTGTGCAGTGTGCTTATTTCATTTTTTAAAATTAAACTATTTATGCCAAATTTTAAAGTATATTTAGCCCCCCAATTACACAACTTTACCCATAAACTATTTATCATTGAATATTGATAGGTTGAAGGTTACGTCACTGCATTGATAAAGTACTGAGTTATTTAACAACGTAAATGACAATCGAAAAAATCGTAATCCCAATATAAGATGATACCACCTCTTATAGAAAGACATTTGTGTAAGCAATAGCGCGATGTAAGAGACGCACAGCGCCATCTATTATGAATTTTTGGAACTAACTTAATTTGAACAAATTTACGCATTTCCACCCCCTTACAACCCCTTTGTCCAGTTAAAAAGTAGCCTATGTCCTTTCTCAGACTTTAGACTATCTCTGTACAAAATTTAATTACAATCGGTTCAGTAGTTTTGACGTGAAAGCGAGACAGACAGACAGAGATACTTTCGCATTTATAATATTAGTATAGATTGCTACGGCAGTAAGGGCTCCCACACATAAACACGATAAGACGTCACGTCGTACAACGATGCGGTGTCGTTTCACGATACGACGTCGCGTCTCTTTTGCTGTTAATAAGAAAACGAAGAAAGAAAAGACAGATACTCAGAAGATACTGGATCCACCCATTTCTTTCAACCTCGAATAACAACAGTCACTTTATAAAGATCTACAACGCCTTAAAAATAGACCACAACAACTTTTCATGACACGTTACTACGTTGTGTCGTAGATTTCCACGACGCGACGTCGTATCGTCAATCGTGTTTATGTGTGGGAGCCTACGAATAATAAAGTTTTTATTATTCGTACATGGGAGCCCTCAGGCGTCGTGTCATTTCATGGTGCAGCACTGGTCACCGTGAAACGACACGACGCCGCCTACGTGACACGGTGCCGCGCCGCAGCACGGTGCCGCGAACTAATCGCAAAATTACTTGTGTCTGTCTGACAGTTTATCCATACATCTATACTATATATCTATGCTAATATTATAAAGCGGAAGAGTTTGTTAGTTTGTTTGTTTGTTTGAACGCGCTAAACTCAAGAACTACTGGTCCGATTTAAAAAATATTCTTTCCGTGTTAGATAGCCCATTTATCGAGGAAGGCTATAGGCTATATTTTATCACGCTAAGACTAATAGGAGCGAATAAATACAGGAAAATGTGAAAAAAAACGGGAGGAAATTATTTGAAACGGCTTATTTGGACGCGGTAATCTCAGGAACTACTGGTTCGATTTGAAAAATTCTTTCAGTGTTAGATAGTCCATTTATCGAGAAAGGCTATTTGCTATATTTTTTTCACGATACAACTAATAGGAGCGAAGAAATAGAGGAAAATGTGGAAATAACAAGGGAAATTATTTGAATGGGCTTGTCTCGCGAACTACTGGAGAAATTTTTCTGTTATTTGGCACAGATACGAGTAAGAAGTAGACCACGTGAAGGATCATAGGCTATTTTTGTGGACTAATTTGTCTGTGACATATTTAATTTACGCGGGCGAAGCCGCGGGGAATAATATTATAAAGCGGAAGAGTTTGTTAGTTTGTTTGTTTGAACGCGCTAATCTCAGGAACTACTGGTCCGATTTGAAAAAATCTTTCAGTGTTAGACAGTCCATTTATCGAGGAAGGCTATAGGCTATATTTTATTACGCTAATATATACTAATAGGAGCGAAGAAATAGAGGAAAATGTGGAAAAAACGGGGGAAATTATTTGACAGGGCTTATTTGATCGCGCTAATCTCAGAAACTACTGGTCCGATTTGAAAAATTCTTTCAGTGTTAGATAGCCCATTTATCAAGGAAGGCTATATTTTATTTTATTACGCTAAGACTAATAGAAGCGAAGAAATAGAGGAAAATGTGGAAAAACTGAGGAAATTATTTAAAATTGCTTATTGTCTCAAGAAACTACTGGAGCAATTTTTATGTAATTTGTCACACATGAAGAATAGACCACGTGAAAGGACATAGGTTTCTTTTTTTGCGGAAAAAGGTACGGTTTCCGTCACATTACTAAATTACGCGGGCGAAGCCGCGCGAAACATCTATCATATCATAAAAGTATATTGTCCCACACAATATACTTTTATGCTTTGCGCGTTAACTAGGTATTCAATCGATGTACGGGAACAACTATAAACTAAAGTCCACGCGGACGAAGTCGCGGGCAACAGCTAGTATAGAAGGTACGCTGCTATATTGCTTGTGTGTGATTAATTAGAGCACTTTTATTTACATTTGTCACAAGGGCTTAACACACCCAACCAATGTTATTCAACACTTTTAACTGTATCTGTTTATTCTGTTCCCCAGGTTGCCTGAACGGCGGCGCGCAGGTGCGTGCGGGGGTGGGGGAGAGCGGGCGCGAGTTAGTGTCGCGGCTAGAGGAGCGGTACCGCGTGTTGCCGCGCGCGACGTCGCCCGCTGCCGCTGCGGTCGCGCGCGACTGGCTGCACGGCGCCGGCTCGGACAAGGCGCGCGCGTTGCTACACACCACGTACCACGCGCTGCCGCCAGCCGACACCGCGCTCAATCTCAAGTGGTAGTCAGGTGCTACATTCATAACTAAAGGTCCATTCACTATCCTGCATTGCAGTCCTGTTGCAGTCCGCCGTGCAGGCCTGCAACACCATTTACTATCCTGCATAAGCCGCCGTGCAGTCCGCCGGCTTATGCAGGATAGTGAATGGTGTTGCAGGCCTGTACGGCGGACTGCAATGCAGGATAGTGAATGGGCCCTTTAAGGCCGTTATAATTAGTCAGTACTCAAGATGCATCTCGGTCTCAAGACGCGCTTCGGCTCTATCATTGGTCCAAATTTTGACAGCCAACCAATCACAGGGCCTAAACCGTGTCATGAGATCGAGATGCATCTTGAGTACTGACTATTTATAGCGGCCTAGATAGGGACGATAATAAGACAACTTTAGCCAGCACCTCGACGAGCAATTTTACTGTCAATATCACGTATTGCTTATATTATTAGCCGGCTTATAATAGTGCGTAGACTCTGTGCAATGTAACAAAGCAAAGTGATAATACTAGAGTTGTATATTGTGTAGAAACGTTGAAAAAGTTCCTTTAAAATAAATAAGCTCAAATTCTTGTAAGTAGTTGGGGCATTTCTAATCTTATATATAAAATTCTCGTGTCACAATGTTAGTCCACGAACTCCTCCGAAACGGCTTTACTGATTTTTACCAAATTTTATATGCATATTCAGTAGGTCTGAGAATCGGCTACTCGGTACTTATTATATTGATAAGAGCATTTGTTGAATACATAATAGTAAATTATTACAACTCGAGAAAAACGACGACCATGATAGCGATGGACGTTGCCATGGTGACATACTTTATTTAGTCATTTCAATAAAATAATACGGGCGATATACTTTATAATATGGCAAAGAAACGTTTGCCGGGACAGCTAGTAGAAATATAAAATTCAAAAGTAACTTTTCAACAAAAAAAATCCATCACTTTGTTTTGTAACACCCTGTATAGTGTAATTATTCTATATAAGTTGTCTTGTCAATCCACCTATACGTGATTTATCTCCTTAACAAAGTCAGTTGTGGTGAAAACCGGTTTTTCCAGCGTAAACGCGGGCAGGCCCCCCTAGGTTTCTACACTGTAAATGGCTATTGTAAATATTAATATAGTCCAGGAGAATTTTATATTTTATTAAATAAATATCTATAAGTATTAGTATTTATATTATGTTGTACATATTTGTTAGTACGAGGGAATTATTAATTAAATGGTTTTATTGTAACATATTTTTATTTATATTTCATTCCGTTTTCAGCAGGTAGCTTACGCTATTAATATAGAAATACTTAATATGTACTTACATACAAACATTATCTACAAATAAATTGTAAAATTTAATAGAAAAGTAAACATCAAGCTGGTGGCCAGCTTTTTTCTCTAGCTCTAAGGGAATTATTGGCAAAAAGATTAGGAGAAAGGTATGGGACACAGATGTGGAAAGTTCTAGGCGCGAGTAAGTAGCACGCAATAGCAGTAATTAACGTATCGTATTATAAATGTTAAGTAGCGCGACGTCACCGTGCGGCGCGGGGCGGGGCGTGGCGGGGGGCGGGGCCCGGGCGGCGACATTGCGGTGACTTGTGCACTCGATTTGACATTTACACGCTTTTTATGCAGATTTCCACTGAAAGTACCGTCGCGACACGATCGCCGTGCGGGAACGACACGACTTCTCTTGTTGCTTGTATGATCTCTAGTCATGAGTCATGATTCTCTACAATCTACATACTACAACATTATTTAAATAATATATAAGTCTTCTTTGAGCCAATTTTGACACGAAAAAAGCATGTTAATTTACTGATAAATATGTCTTAGTTTTAAAATGAATTCAATATTTAAAAATCTTATTTAATCCTTCGATCGCGGATTCTTGGAAACTCTTTTTACTTTTACTTACTCCAAAGTCCGAACTGAGATTATGCTCACTCACTTCCTATTTTTCTGAGGCTTGCAGATAATATTACCCTTTATCTGGGACTATACTGGGCGTCAGGGGTTATAAGGAATCAGGTGCTGATGATATAATATAAGTACACCCTATACCAATTTATATTCGGTTCAGTATAATATCGGAATCGTCACGCCGTCTTTAAATAAAATTTAAATTAATGAAGTCACCCAATCAATTCGTACGGTCAGTGTGTAGACCGCCCGCCGCGGGTGCAGTTAAAATTCAGTCGCACGTTGTTTACAAAAATAAGTTTACAAAACATATTACATAGCATAAGGACATAGCATAAGGACTTATAATTAGTGTACTGTGATGAAGGTGTCTCGTGTTCTGTGGACGCATAAGTTAAGTTTGATGTTGCTATGTGCGCTGGCCGGCCGCGCCACATGCACAGGGCTAGGCAAGTGCCCCATCTACCCACAGTTCCCCGATTATGACATAACACGGGTAAGTGTTCTTAGATTTATTTTTATATTAAGTCAGAGTTGCACACCCTTGGAGTTTCCATAAAGCTGAGGCTTAACTTATTTTTTTTACGTTACGTTTTGTATACAAAAACACATTTGACAACTTGACGCTCCGTCACAGACGCGTAGGTTTGTTCTAAGCTTAAGAATAGCCCTTATGTTGAAGGTATAAAGTCCTGGCCAGCGGTAAAATGATTCTGAACCATGTGTGGTAGAGTCTGCAAAAGTGTCTCTACTTTCCATTTTTCCAGAATTTGTTTGTCTTGGCGTTGCAGGGTAAATCAAATCATTTTTCAAATGCAAATCAAAGCCAGTTCACTCGCGAGTACCTATATATTATATACGTAGGAAAACTTGTGGATGAGAACGATAGCAATATATTGCGCCTAAAAGACATACCCCGCGTTCCATTTAACGTTAAAAACGATCAAAATGCTCAAAATGCCTCATATTTTGAGCGTTTTGGTCGTTTTTAACGCTAAATGGAACGCAGGGATAATAATATAGCTTTAGGTCCAATGATATTCTACTTATATACAGATCTGTTACGTTCATACTATTTTCCGGCTTAAGTCTGTTCCGAAAAACATTGACAAATTTGACAGATAAGTGAAACAAAAGATACGAAATGCCATTTACATAAAAGAGACAGACTAAATAACAGACGACCCAATTGGGTCGTATTTGAAGCTTCACAACGCGCGCGGTAGTAACATATTATCTGCTTTGAATTTTTTATATAATATATCATTGTTTAGGTCCTTTTGAAATTCTTTTAGCTCTATGGCAGTAGCAGAAGAATATAAGATGCTTGTCCATTAGCCACTCATGCACACGCCCGAAATGCATAAAGTTACAACTGTAAATGTGACGTACTTACGTACAGTAAACTGTTATATTCGCCTTTACTGGATGCACTACTGATTCTGACTAGTGAATTCAGAGGTCACTGCGGCTGTGACCCAAGTCCAAAAGAGTCTTATGTTCGTTTCATTTAAAATTCACGTAGGTGCAACTAACTCTGCGCCTTTTAATCCGCATGAAAAACGCCAAGATAATACTTTATTGCTGGGTGTTATAAATGATGCTTGCTCTATGTTAATCTGTTGTACTTAGGAATGCAAATCGAAAATTAATTCGATTTGCATTCAATTCGTGCATTCTTACGACTAGAATAAATCTATAATATTGGCGTAGGTACCTAACTGTAACATCCGGGGCGCGTATTGCCAAACTGTATACTGACCCAGACGCCCATAGTCTGTACTGTTATAATTTTGTTACGTTAAAGTTGCCAGTTAAAACAATATTGTGCAATGTTGTATGTATAAGAGCCTTTAACAGACCATACGCGATCTAAAGAAACCAAATTCAACGTGCTAACCCTTAACGAATAGCGTTGTCTATGGCCGGAGTCAAAACTGATCTGTAATATATTGATTTGTATATTCAATTCCATGATTTTATTGGTATATTAGAATAAAGATAATTGTTAAAAATCTCCTAGGTTACGAATTAAATAGTTGTAGAATTTTAAACACTGTATTTACGACTATCACTGTAACGAAAGGTAAATAATCTTATTGAAACTGAATGATTTAATTAAAGTAAGATTGTTAATAATTCTGTTTAATTTATTATGTAATGATAAGGCCTGTTTTATAATTTATAATATTGTATTTAATAAAACTACTTCTACGGAAGGTTACTTCCGTAGAAGATTCTAGAAATTAATTAATAATAATTATGCTACTCAAAATAACTGAATAACTTTTTATAACGATATTGTTAGATTTAGACTCTGTCCTTTAGTGAAATGTGTTGCAAAATTAGTATCACAAATACTACTACAAATTGTACTAGTTTTTAATGCATACTTTGTCATTAATTGTACGAAAATAGTTGTTGAATTGTATAATGGCTATTGGGTATAAAAAGCCTAGTGATATTAGGGGGATTCATTCCACTGCTAAGCTATCGAAGAAGCTGAACTTGTAACAAAACTGGTATCTGTGTCTATTGATGTACTTGTACTACCTGTGTAACTAATAATTAATAAACTGTGTTACTGAACTGTGTTACTGAAGTCGTTTTTCTTATCAAGTCAGAAGCGGAGATAGACCCACAAGGTAAATATTATTTTGAATATTGTATAAGTAATTTATCCTATTTTATTTCACCCATATTTTTTGGTGTTATTCTCGTAAAATCAGTTTGTAACTAATTATATATAGTTCGTAACTTTAACACTAGATAACGCTACTACACTGTCGTTTATACTTAAATAAATATTTCACTACAGTACATTATTTAGTTCTCGGGATTATACAATAAAAAAATATGGAGATTATAAAATCAAAATATGTGTGACAATAATTTACCAGTGAATTAATTTTATCTTGGGTTTTGTTTGGACAAAATCAGTTTGTGAGATATAGTTCATAACTTTAATACTAGATAGCGCTATATCACCGACGTTGATAAGTTTGAAGGAATATATTTTGATTACAGTACATTATTCGGTAAAAACAAAATGAAGGTTATAAAATCAAAATATTGTTTTATGTGTGACAGTTTAACAGTGAATTAATTTTATCTTGGGTTTCGTAACTTTAATACTAGATAGCGCTATATCACCGACGTTGATAAGTTTGAACGAATATATTATTTTGATTACAGTACATTAATCGGTAAAAAAAAAAAAAAAAAAAAAAAATGGAGGTTATAAAATCAAAATATTGTTTAATGTGTAACAGTTTAACAGTTAATTAATTTTATCTTGGGTTTCTTTTGGATAAAATCAGTTTCTGAGATATAGTTCATAACTTTAACAGTAACTACCTTATTTATTTTTCGAGATAATACAACCGAATAGAAATTATAATATCAAAATATATATAATATTTTATGCACGATAGTTGAACAGCGAAATCATTTTATTTTTCGTACGCTTCAACTCCCAAGCGGCCACATGTGGCCGCAAGAACAATAGATTTCCAAGAATCGGCGATCGGTTATATTATTAATTATACGTCATCAGTAGATGGCTCTATGACGCCATCGCTGACGATGTTTTTACTTGAACGACTTGATTGATTAGCGTACACATTAATACTCGGGCTTACTGTTAGATGATGTTATTTAATAATAGGTGATATTTGATAGGATCGCATAAATACGTACTAGTATGAATTTATAATTGATCTAAATAATTTTTGTTTACGATGGATGGTTTAAAAATATGTAGTTTTTTTTTAAGATATGAGATAGGGCACAGTTTAGTGCCACGTTTTGTTATTAGGTATATGGATTATGGATCTTAAACCATAAATAAAAATTACTTCTCTTGAACTGATTTTGTTTATCGGTCTTCTGTGTTTTACGGATGTTACGTACATTTTTTTTTTTTTTAATGGATATTACAAACGTATAATAGGTACTCTGAATACTTGTTGTCTGAGTTCTGACGAATATCGTATGGTTACTAATTTGGATATGTTGATAATAACTGAAAGTCTTGCAATATTTGTTTACCTACTGATGGATAATATTTATAATTTTAATTGATAGTTACTATGGAATTTTTGCATATAAATCTTTGACAACGGATGGATGAATTCATGGTTGCTTATGAATACTGATGGATTAAATGATCTGAAATAATGGATACTTGGATTGTAATGGATACTCTATGGATATTTCAATACTGTAGCTTCTTGTTAGATATGTGACATAAGCCGTCGGTTTTTAGGGGGCGGTCCACGTTATTAAGCTTGGTAACGGGGTCGTCGGTTATTAGGGGGCGGTCCGCGTAACTAAGCTTGGTTACACGGTCGTCGGTTTTTAGGGGGCGGCCCACGTTGCTAAGCTTGGTGACGGGGTCGTCGGTTATTAGGGGGCGGTCCGCGTAACTAAGTTTTGTTACGTGATCGTCGGTTTTTAGGGGGCGGTCCACGTTACTAAGCTTGGTAACGGGGTCGTCGGTTACTAGGGGGCGTGCTATGAAAATTTTCGCATAGCTCGTCGGATATGGAATATGGATCACAAGGATGGATAAATAATTTCAGGTCATGAACAAAAGCGAGGATGATGTTGGTACTCCACCTGGTACGCCACCCAGGCGACCCCGTCGGAGTCAAAAGCACCGCAAGGCGAGACAGAAAAGTGCATCGTCGTCGTCAAGTTCATCTGATAATGACATGCCTAAGAAGATGCGTAAGACAAAATTTTCTTCTAAGGATATCTTGAAACTTGTAAAGCATGTATCAAAAGATTCATCTAAAACTTCTTATAACAGTAATTATAATAATGTCGTACCAGAATTTAACCCATCAAGTAGGGCTCAAACAATTGACTGTTGGATTAGAAAAGTTAATGAATGTGCAACTATATACGATTGGGATGAAAGGCAGATCATTCACTTTTCGCTTCAAAAGCTATCCGGTCTTGCGAAACGTTGGTTTGAGGCTCTGCCAACCGTAGTTTATAGTTGGCATGAGTGGCAAATAAAATTGAAAAAGGCTTTCCCCAGTGAAGATAATTACGGTCGTCTCTTGGAAGAGATGTTAGCTAGAACCTCCCGCACAGAAGAAAGTCTTAGGGAATATTTTTACGACAAATTAACTTTACTCACTAGATGCGAAATAATAGGCAAAAAGGCTGTTGACTGTATTGTACACGGTATTAGCGATCGATCTGTCCGGAATGGGGCACAGATTTTAAATTGCTCTGAACCTGAGGATTTACTCCACTTTTTGTCATCACAAAGAAACCAATCCTTAAATATTAGAATACCTCGTGAGCGTTTTACTGCAAAACTAAATTATAATGAAAATAACACTTCATCAATCAATTGTTACAATTGCCGCCAGAGGGGTCACCCTTACCACAAGTGTCCAAAACCGTTAATAAAATGTAAGAAATGTAACAGGATAGGCCATAATAACGATTCTTGTAATTTGGAACCCTTTGTATCAAATTTTAAATCCGGTTCGGGGAATATTACAGGCGAGAAGCGAACAATGATAATCCAAAACAACGATAAGAGTAATGCCAAATACTTTAAATTGGTACAATTAAATGGTAAATGTTTAAATGCTTATATTGATTTTGGCAGTCAGTGCACTTTACTAAAAAAATCTGACGCTCAACAGTTAAATCTAAATAAAAATTTCGATGATATCCCCGTAATAAGAGGTTTCGGACAATCTATAGTTACACCGATATACAAATCAAATGTTATTATACGCCTCGACGATATTGAATCAAATATCGATATATTAATAGTGGATGATATTCACATGCCAACGTCATTAATAATAGGTCAGAACTTTACGGAACTTCCTTTTATTACTGTTCTCAAAGATAAATACGAATTAACATTTTATAAGAGCCCCAATTTTGACACAAATGAATATTCCAAGGGTACCATGAACCTGTATGTAAGTAATTTCACTGAAGTAATAACAACCAGCATTGTTTCCGTTTATTCAGACCAAAGTTTTACAGGTAATTTATACATTAGTGGATATATTGTTTCTACCTCAGATAAGGAATTTAGATTACTACACGGAATTTACGATATGCATGAAGGGAAGGGTCAGGTCGTAGTGACAAACTTTTCTCCACTTAAATTAAAGTTAGAACCAAAAACTTTGATAGCTAGGGCTATACCGTTTAGTGATCCTAAAATTTGTGAAGTAAATCTAATAAGACCTGACCACCAATCTCTTAAACCTCTTAACAAGGAAGATATTAATGTGGGATCAGATCTGGACGATAAACAATTTGATAAATTATATTCATTATTACAAAGTTACCGTGATTGTTTCGCCACTTGTTTGAATGAGTTAGGTTGTGCTACTAATGTAGAAATGAACATTGAGATAACGGATAATAAACCAATTGTTTACCGTCCGTATAGATTATCGCATTTCGAACGTGAACAGGTTCGCGAGACTATTAATGATTTACTCCAGAATGACATAATTCAAGAATCTAAGTCCGATTACGCAAGTCCGATTTTAATGGTAAAGAAAAAGACAGGGGAAAATCGTCTCTGTGTAGATTTTCGCGCATTGAATAGTAAAACTTTAAAAGATCGTTTCCCGTTACCACTTATTGATGATCAAATTTCAAATCTTAGCGGCAGTAGATATTTCACTACTCTTGATCTTGCATCCGGATATTACCAGATACCCATGTCCAAGGATAGTTGTCACCTCACCGGATTCGTAACTCCGGATGGACACTACGAATTTAAAAGAATGCCCTTTGGATTAGCGAACGCACCTGCCACATTTCAAAGAATGATTAATAAAATCCTTGGTAATAGACGATTTGAATATGCCTTAGCTTATTTGGATGACATCTTAATTCCCTCTAGAAATAAAGAGGAGATGTTTAGCCGTTTAGAAGATATTTTAAGTATTTTAAGACAATACGGACTAACTCTAAAATTAGCCAAATGTAGATTTTTTGATAACAACGTAAGTTACTTGGGGTACGAAATCTCTTCAGAGGGTATCAAGCCCGGAGAAACAAAACTATTGGCAGTTAAAGAATTTCCAACTCCTAGCAACGTACATGAGATTCGCCAATTCCTCGGTTTAACTGGCTACTTTAGAAAATTTATTAAAGGTTATGGGGAAATAGCTAAACCTCTAACGTCACTATTACGAAAAGACTCGTCTTGGCGTTGGTCAGACATTGAAAACCGAGCATTTCAACTTTTGAGAGATAGTTTAGTAGCTCGACCTATCTTGGCTCTTTATGATCCAAAGCTTGAAACTGAAGTTCATACTGACGCCAGTGCGATGGGTATTGGGGGTATTCTAATGCAATGGCAGAGTGATGTTAGAGTATTAAAACCCGTTGCTTACTTTAGTCGACAGACGACTTCGGAAGAAAAGTATCTTCATTCTTACGAATTAGAGACTCTCGCAGTAGTCTGCTCTTTAAAAAAATTTCGTGTGTATCTCTTAGGAACTCATTTTAAGGTATTTACTGATTGCGCAGCCCTTCGAACCACTTTGACCAAAAGAGATCTTGTTCCGAGAATAGCCAGGTGGTGGCTACAAATATCGGAATATTCATTTGAAATTAATTACCGACCCGGTGTACAAATGTCACACGTTGATGCGTTGAGCAGAAACACCAAGCTACCCTCGGAACAAGATGATGAGTCATCAGTAGTCGTGTATACAATAGAAAAAGATAATTGGCTTTTATCCTTACAACTAGCAGATCCTGAAATATCTAGAATATATAAAATTCTTAAGCCAAGCGATGATCCGGAATGTAGAGACATTCGTCAAAATTATGTTGTTAAAGATCATACAGTTTATAAGAAAATTAACGATAAATTGTGTTTAGTCGTCCCTAAAAACGCCCGGTGGCAAATTTGTAGAGCTAATCATGATGAAATAGGCCATTTTGGTTACTCTAAAACACTTGAAAGAATACAACATTCTTATTGGTTTCCAAAACTCAGGAAATTTGTAAAAAAATATGTTGAAGCCTGTTTAGAGTGCGCATATAATAAAGATAATGTGTCCAAACAGAAAGCGGGTTATATTTATCCTATCGAAAAAGTTCCAGTCCCATTTCATACTATTCATATCGACCACCTTGGACCGTTCGTAAGAAGTAGAAACGGTAATACTCACATTCTTACTGTAGTAGATGGGTTCACCAAATATGTATTTGTTAGAGCTGTAAAAGATTTAAAAACTATAACTACTATTACAGTCTTAGAAAAGATATTTTATGATTTTGGTATTCCAGCCAGAATTATTTCCGATCGTGGTACTAGTTTTACATCAGCCGCTTTTCAAAATTTTTGCATATCTCATGGTATAAAACACGTACTTAATGCAGTCGCTTGTCCCAGAGCTAATGGACAAGCAGAAAGATTTAATCAAACAATTTTAAACTCGTTAGCAGCTCAAAATTCGTTAGGTCATGAAAACGACTGGGATAGATTTCTAGGCAAAATACAGTGGGGCATCAATAATACCGTTAACGCCACCACAAAAAAAACTGCTACCGAGGCAATGTTCGGAATTAAACTTCGCGATATTCTATCAAATAAATTATGTAATGGATTACAGGAAACTTTAAATAACGTGCAGGAAACTAGAAATGAAATTTCCACAAATATAGAAAAAGATCAAAATAATCAAAAACTGAGACATGACAAAAATCGAATTCCAGCAACTCAGTATTCAGTAGGTGATTTGGTTAAAATATCTCGTAACAATTTTGACAACAACAGCAAAAGTACGAAACTTACGTCTAAATTCGTTGGCCCGTATAAGATAACGGAAGTATTAGGGAATGATCGCTATAGGATAACTGATGTGCCTGGCTTTAGTAAAAAAGGTAAACCATATGCAACTGTAATAGCTGCTGATAGAATTCGCCCGTGGATACATATTAGAACATTAGAGTTGCACGAAACCGATGAGTCAAGTTCCGACACTGACAGTACGTGAGATTAAGTGTATGTTGTGACGCCAGGAGGCGACACATGAGTAGGATGGCCGAATGTTATAATTTTGTTACGTTAAAGTTGCCAGTTAAAACAATATTGTGCAATGTTGTATGTATAAGAGCCTTTAACAGACCATACGCGATCTAAAGAAACCAAATTCAACGTGCTAACCCTTAACGAATAGCGTTGTCTATGGCCGGAGTCAAAACTGATCTGTAATATATTGATTTGTATATTCAATTCCATGATTTTATTGGTATATTAGAATAAAGATAATTGTTAAAAATCTCCTAGGTTACGAATTAAATAGTTGTAGAATTTTAAACACTGTATTTACGACTATCACTGTAACGAAAGGTAAATAATCTTATTGAAACTGAATGATTTAATTAAAGTAAGATTGTTAATAATTCTGTTTAATTTATTATGTAATGATAAGGCCTGTTTTATAATTTATAATATTGTATTTAATAAAACTACTTCTACGGAAGGTTACTTCCGTAGAAGATTCTAGAAATTAATTAATAATAATTATGCTACTCAAAATAACTGAATAACTTTTTATAACGATATTGTTAGATTTAGACTCTGTCCTTTAGTGAAATGTGTTGCAAAATTAGTATCACAAATACTACTACAAATTGTACTAGTTTTTAATGCATACTTTGTCATTAATTGTACGAAAATAGTTGTTGAATTGTATAATGGCTATTGGGTATAAAAAGCCTAGTGATATTAGGGGGATTCATTCCACTGCTAAGCTATCGAAGAAGCTGAACTTGTAACAAAACTGGTATCTGTGTCTATTGATGTACTTGTACTACCTGTGTAACTAATAATTAATAAACTGTGTTACTGAACTGTGTTACTGAAGTCGTTTTTCTTATCAGTACTGAACTACGTCGCGCTCATTGAAAATTGGAGCAAAGTATATACGAGCTCAGACCAATCTGAGTAGGTATGCACTTTGCTCGCTTGTATGTAAAGCAAACTGTGACATGCGAATATCTGTAACTACCTATACAATGTGTTTAATAATTTCCCGTATATTTTTGTTATGTTGTTGTGTGTGGTTGTTATACCTATCCGTGAAACTGAACAACTTTCCCTAAAACATACCTATTGTGAATTATTTTGTGTTATAACCAATGATATTCAACTAAATACAGATCTGTTACGTTCATACTATTTTCCGGCTTAAATTGCTTCCGAAAAATTTTCAAATTCAATTGTCAAATTTGACAGATAAGTGAAACAAAAGATACGAAATGACATTTACATAAAAGAGACAGACTATACAAAAGACGGGTCAATTGGCCCGTATTTAATGGCTTCACAACGCGCGCGGTAGTAACATATCTGCTTTGAGTTTTTTTATATAATATCATTGGTTATAACGAAAGAAAACCCGTTGTACGAGTAAGTATTTTGATAAATTTGAACTGTAAAAATTTGAACTGTAACAATTATAGGTACAGGCTGTTTCAAAAAATGTAAGTGTTTCCAATGACAGTATTTATTAATTTTTCATAAGAAAGATGTACTGACTGACACAATAAATTGTACCTATTTGTAATCGATGTTCACTGAAAATAATAAAGGGTTCCTTCAATCAACAACAAACAAATAAATTAATGAATCAAGAACAGAAAAATGTCATAATTACTATTTTTGTTTTTTGCCTGTATTGTAACATCGAATTTTTTTTACATACTACACCAGACGCCGAAAAGTATGGACGTCTGGACTCGTATGTATTTTGCTCAAGTATTTTAAAGCAAAATGTATTTCGATTCAGACACGCTCTGAATAGGTATACAGTTTGCTCTTCAACTATAAAGGCAAACTGCGATCGAACTCAGAGCAACCCCGGTCTGGGTCAGTATACAGTTTGGCAATACGCATCCGGGGCCCGTGGCAAATAAAATCGTCACGTTAATAATGACACAATGTACCATCGAGGAAATTGATTCCTAGGCAGTTGACAGACCAACGTCATTTGGTCGGATCATGTCAATTTAATGTTAAAATTTGTGATCTGTCGGCTAGATTTGACGTAACACGATCAAACTATTTATAGTTTGTTCGTTTTATGATGATATGCGTGACACATTATAATTGACAATAGTAGAGAAGTTACCCAAAAAATTAATCGAATAATTTAAAAATATCGAATCACCTCGTAAAGGAATTGCAATCGAAATTATCGATTTCGTACTGATGTTTCAGAGTGACGCCGGCGATTTAAGATGGCCGCCCTTTTTGATCGATTTGATTTCGATTCAACTGTGTCAATCTCTATTGACATAAGTTCCGTTTCATGCATCTGACATTTTTAAAATATTTTCGTAGCAATAATTTTATACTCCTATTTCAAAGTTAATATTTATAATTTTATATCAATAAGTTAGCATTTAGCAACTTTTCATTTTTATTCATTTACAATTACAGGAAACATTTATTTTTGTCGATGGAATATAATTTATTACATTCTGATTTTTTTTTGTTTTCTTGTAATAAAATTCCGTAGCAAGGAATATGAGAACTGTCACCCATATCATCTTAGAACGAACAAACTATAGGTCCCCCATCTGCCTAGGAATCAACTTCTCTGATAGTACATAAAAAAATCTGACCTCACGGCCTCTTAGGCCGGGGCCTTTTGGGTCGGGGGCCCGTGGCATTTTACCAGCCGGCCCTGCCACCCTATAGTTACGCCACTATCGGGTTGTAATACAATATACTGCATAATGTCCTTACTGTTATAAGTTATAACTTAATGGTAGCCTGTACATTTCCATTCAAACTGTAATATCACTTCCTACCCTTGACTCTTGAGACCTTGACCCAAATCAATATCATCAGAACTGAAAACTGAATAGTGAATGTACAGGTTTATACTCGATACCTATAGGTAGGTACGCTCATACCAAGCTCATCCCACCCTTAACCCTACGAGTAGGAACTATATAAGGAAGTAAGAAGTACGAATCTCGTTGGTTGGCAAGCTTTATTACCTACTAGCTGTTCCCCGCGACTTCGTCCGCGTGGACCTTAGTTTATAAAATTAGTTTCAAATTTAAAAGCTTTTTAAAACACTTGTACCCCTCAAAATACCCAAAAACAGCTGTGCAGTGTGCACATATTTCATTATTTTAAATTAAACTTAAAGCTTATTTAGCCCCCTTTACACAACTTTACCCATAAACTATTTATCTTTTTTTTTTATTGAATAAGGGGGCAAACGAGCAAACGGGTCACCTGTTGGTAAGCAACTACCGTCGCCCATGGACACTCGCAACATCAGAAGAGCTGCAGGTGCGTTGCTGGCCTTTTAAGAGGGAATACGCTCTTTTCTTGAAGGTTTGCAGGTCCGGAAAAACTGCTGGTGACAGTTCATTCCAGAGTTTTACTGTGCGCGGCAAAAAGTTACGCGAAAAACGCACTGTGGAAGACTGCCACTCATCAAGGTGATGAGGATGGTATGTTTTTCGCGTGGGTCGATGGCGAAAAGTTGCAGGTGGTATGATTCCGAACAATTCCTCAGAGCACTCCCCGTGATACAACCGATAGAGGATGCAGAGTGAAGCTACATCTCGGCGTAATTCCAAGGGGTCCAAGATGTTTGAAACACTATGGCAGTCAACAATTCGAGCGGCCCTTCGTTGGATACGATCCAGAGGGAGCAGTTGGTATTTTGGCGCCCCTGCCCAGAGATGAGAACAATATTCCATATGAGGCCGAATCATTGATAGGTTTAATAAGGCTTTGAATTTTGATTATTTACAATCAAAGGTTTTAGGTTACGTTAGATGAAGTACTGAGTAGTGAGTTATTTAAAAACAATCAAAAGAATCGGAAACTTCATTTTAAGATGGTACCACCTCTTATAGAAACACGTATGAGTAAGCGCTAGCGCGATGTACGCGACTCTTAGCGCCATCTGTTATGAATTTTTGGAACTAACTTAATTTGAACAAATTTACGCATAAACACCCCCTTACAACCCCTTTTTTCAGTTAAAAAGTAGCCTATGTCCTTTCTCAGGCTATAGACTATCTGTGCGTACAAAATTTTGTACAAAATTACAATCGGTCACTAACCTCCATTATACAAGTACTTGTATAATGGAGGTCAGTGCAATCGGTTCTGTAGTTTTTACATGAAAGCGAGACAGACATACAGAAATACTTTCGCATTTATAATATTAACTAGTATAGATTGGTAAAAAAACAATAACATACATGAGTCATGGTCCTATAAGATATTTCATAGAGATTTATGGGAGTCTAACCCATATAGCCATTTTTGGGATCTCGACGTAACGGTTTCGACACCTTGTGCTAAGACTTATTTGTTCTCGACACTTAATCGCGTCGCCGTTTCATAAAGAGAAGTCGCTGCAACTAAAATTGGGGACAAGTCGACACGGTCACATTCGGTTTCTAATTTACGTCGCCGTGTCGTAATATTGTTACCATATTTTAACTAGATTCCACAAATCATTCGTTCATTTATCCGTTCATTCGTTGCATCACATTGACATAAGTAAAAGACGTGAAAAATTAAAAATAAGATACCGCCATCATATCACCAAGGTAAGTAAACAAATATTTTGTTTTTCATTAGTATGGTTTTGTACGCCCAAATCTTTATGGGAAATTAAATTCATCGTGTATTTAGTGGGATAGTTCGAAATTTACCAACGCGCCACCTTAATTATCTTATTTTAACCATTCCTACGAAAATACATTGTTGGCTTATATTATTAATTTTATTTTGTATTCTCAAAATCTTATATCTAATGCAATAATAAACTTGAATATTGAATAGCCAACTAATTATTAGCAGCAATAAACAGTACAATCGATAAATCACAAAAAAATATATTTTATGTCATGTGAGAAATGTTCTCGGCACAACTAGTTACAAAGTTACGATAACTTTTGACATTGTGTGGGAATGTTACGAAAAGTTATCACAAAGTTTTTTGACAAAAGAAAGCTTTTCCGAGTTAATATATCTCGTACCAAGTACCTTATTCATACGAAATAAATATTACATAGATTAATATTAATTATTCTTTTTCAGATGATGATGCATCAGACACAAAAAAATTGAATATCAGTTCTGATATTAGTTACTTACATAACGTACTGTGCAGCAAAAGTACAAACGGTGATTAAATACGAAGATTCTGACAAGTAATCTTGATTAATGTCAAGTAGATAATACTTGTAAAATTATATTATAATGCAAGTGTAATAATTAATAAAAATAGTTTTTTTTTCTTGAATTTTTATTTTATTATCACCCCTAACGTTATATCAATACAGGAATAAATACCATTTGGGAGATGCAGAGCATACGTCGTAGCACAAACTACAATCAAACAGACTAAGGAATCTAGCCAGAAATAACTAAGTAATCGGCCAAGTGCCAGTTGGACTCACGAGTCACGCACATAGGGTTCCGTACCGTTATAGAGCAAAAATAGGCCAACATTTTAGAGTGTTTAATTAAAGCCTTCATTTCAAAAAGTTTTTTGATTTTAATATATTTTATTTTAATTAAACTATAAACTGGCAGTTATCACAACACACAGTTTTAGAATGACTGGGATTTGGTGACTTACAATTATCAAAGTTAGTGTTTAATTGTTACGTAACTTTACTACACATGTTACAACCCAGTTACTACATATGTGGAAAACATGTGTACACATTTTTTTCTGTAACAAGCGGACACGGTTACAACACGTAGAAGTAAACCCCCACACAGTCACTAGGTGTCGTATTAGCTACGAAACTGTTACGATTTGTGACAGATTCACAAATCTGCGACCGAAAATGGCTATATGGGAAACGATAACTCTGATTATGTGGCTTTTCAAGACGATCACCTGAATACTGATAACTTTCAGGAAATGACCTTTAGAAATTTTAAAGTACTTTAAACTGATTTAGTAATTCTAATTACTAATTTGTTATCCAATGCCAAATCATCGCTTGTTGTTATTATTACATAACGATTGTTTTGTCACCTAAGTAAATACCTAGTGAATAGCTTTGGAAATTCCGAGTTCACGTCACGCTTAAAATCTATTCGAACAAGGTTAAGTGTTACAAATAACTTCGGCTAACACACACCTAGCGTCTTAATCTATGTACATAATAATTATTTACTAATTGTATCGTTTTTTAAACACCTACAGTCTAAGAAAATATTAAGTAGGTACGTCGCTTATATAGCTCTGACAAGCTATATTATATATATTAGGTATATTATGCAAGTAGCAACTCTACATTATCCTCACCATTAAAACATTATAATATACATTAGCTCTACTTGACCGGGAACTAAACATTAGCATTAATAAAATTAATGCTAATGTCCTAATCCTATAGATATATTTAATGAATTGGTACTTAACATTAATTTTATGAAGATTTTTGACATACACTCCGTAGGTGCATGTTCTAATTCTTCATTAAGTAAAAGTTAAGTAACAATTAAATGACTCTGACTGCGGTTGTCACCTCGCCACTTAAACATCCTATAAGCTACGAATTTCGGAATTCGGTTACAGATGACGGGCACGTGGTACGAGGTCGAGCGGTCGTTTCACCTGATAGAGATCTCGGCGAGCTGCACCGAGCTGCAAGTCGAGCTCAACGACCGACAACAGCTGCTCATCACCGTAAACACTCTTAACCGCTGGTAAGTCGCCTTATTTAGACAGAGTGTCCTGCAGTTGCAAGACAGTAGACTTTTTTAACTACACCTACTGAGTACATTCCTCCGCAATATGTCATAGGAGGAAATTTTGACCCTACTTAGAATTTAGATACATTGCATACATTTATCTTGAATATTCTCGTGTCTCCAAGTCGTAGGTACCTACTTAAATGACGCACCCATGTATAGACAGGGCTCCCGCTACCATATGTGCAATGTGTGCAATGCACATGGGCGCCATCCTCTAGGAGCGCCGAATCGCCATCTTTAGGGGCGCCAAAACCAAGGACCCAAAAAATTTGCCTAAAGGGGCGCCAACATCCTTTTTTTGCACACAGGCGCCAGTAGCCCTTATGAGGGCCCTGCTGCATGTAGATATCTCTGACAATCTTGTTAGATCCGTTCATCCCATTGTCTGTGATCTGACAGAAAAGATCGGCTAGTTAAGCTGACCACCACCGTCTCTAAGCGCAAATTTTGAATTTTCAAAGCTACATTCTGGGCATTCTGGTTTTCAGGACACGCGGGCAGACAACGAGCTACGGTCTGGGCATCCCGAGCCACAGCGGGTCGTCGGCGTTCCGGTACCGGCTGAACAACCGCATGCCCTACATCATCGGCCGCATGCTGCCCGGCGCCGGACAGTACCTCATCCTCGCGACCGACTACACGCAGTTCGCCGTCGTCTGGTCCTGCACCAACTACAGCATCGCGCACTCCGGTAATGCATAAAACTGTACAGTTTGGACTTATAGTCCGCGCGGAACTAGTTGGCCGCGCCTTAGGCCGGGGGCCGGTTGCTTGCTGCTCGCAACGCACATGAGATTAGACGGTGACGACCAATCTCAAGATATCGTGAACAATAATATTATTTAAATATTGAAAAGAATAAATAAAAGACAATTGATCAGTTTTATATTCTAAACTATTGACATCGGCTTTCCGTTTTTTAAAAACGTATGCACTTTAAATATTATTTCCTTATATTATCTTTTTATCGGCGGACTCATCTTGCTATTGTAATCTCTTGTGATTTTTGTCTAAACTAGCCAGAACTGTCAAAATCAAGCGCCCCCGCCTCTCCATCCCACCGCTCACATACCTAAGCCCTAAGGTGCGGCCAACTAGTTCCGCGCGGACTATATAGTAGATATAGACTAGTAGACTAGTGGCGGTACCCACAATTAGAGCCACATTCCTGCTTCGCGCTACGAAGTTTTCTAAGTGCGTCGGTAATCATTATATTAGGGTTTCGCAAAACTAAGTTATAGTACTTTAGGGTGTGTATGAGTCCCGTGTATAGAGTTCACTGTAAAAATAGCAGTGCTGCAAGATAATTTTTTTTTTTTCACTTTTGTATGGTTTCCCATAGTTTTCACTCGTGACGCTGGAGCGCTTGCCTATGTTTAAATCACATGGACAAATGGTCTTTCAGCGCTGCTACTTTCACAGTGAACTCTTTAGAAAGAATACATACACTCCCTATTTTATTTTTTTCTTAGTTTTGTTACACCCTGTATATACCTACGTCTGAAATTGATCACGATTTACGTGGGCTTCGGCCTAACCGATTATAACAACTCGCTCGGTCAGATCTTCTTTTGCGGCCTCCACGCACCCACAGACTAATATAACGGGGAAAGGGCAGGCACCTAGCACCTACCTATGACTTCAAAACTTTAAACTTCTGTCGTCTTGGTGACCCCATCTTCCTATGCCACAAAGTCCAACAGTAATACATTTTTATACTAGTGGGCACCGATTCTGACGACTGATCCAGGATAGAAGATATTGCTTATAGTGTGCCTTAATTAACCTTCATAAGGTCTTTAATTTTACAAACGTTGCCGTGCCTTGGGTCAGATTTAACTCAAGTAGTAAAATAATTATAAAAAATTAACAGAAATAAATATAAATTAGTTAAAAATATTATTTGTCATTTTTTTTTATTTATTTCTATATAGAAATACTTAAAAGTTTTGTAAAATCAATAATTTATTATATCTAGAGTTTATATTATAAAGCTGAAAAGTATGTTTGTTTGGACACGGTAATTTCACAAAACGCTTGACGGAACTTAAGAGGCCGGGTACCCTTGGAATTTTTCATACAAACGTAATACCAAAATCATTTTCTCATACGAAAATATTTAACATGTTTGAGTTATTTTTCAGTTTAGAATAGTAATTACCTAGGTTCCTGCACAAAACTTACTTCAAAATATTTAAACACAAAAAATTTTTTTTTGTTTATAATTTTTTTTTAGTAAATTTACTACTCAATATTGAAACACTAAAAAATAGAGTAAAACACTAAAAAATATATAAATAAATAGTAAATTTACTACTAAATATTTAAATACTAAATAATATTTTTTAGAAATTAAATATTTTGTAGTAAATTTACTATTTATTTATATATTTTTTAGTGTTTTACTCTATTTTTTAGTGTTTCAATATTTAGTAGTAAATTTACAAAAAAAAAATTTAAACAAAAAAAAATTTTTTTGTTTAAATATTTTGAAGTAAATTTTGTGTAGGAACCTAGGTAATTACTATCTTAAACTGAAAAATAATTCAAAAATGTTAAATATTTTCGTATGAGAAAATGATTTTGGTATTACGTTTGTATGAGAAATTCCAAGAGTACCCGGCCCCTTAATGTAATTTAGCGAAGCTATAGAGTAGACTACGGGGAACGATAATATAAACTTTTTTTTGTTAGAAAATGTATGGTTCCCGTTTCCTAGTTCCTGCAAAATTACTGACTAACGTTGAAGGAACCGCGCGAAATATCTAGTCTCTTCTTTTTATATTATAAAAATTATATAAAATTTTGATAGATATTTTTATAAAATATGGCAAAGCAGTAATATAAAGAAATGTAAATTAGGTATATTTTATTGAGGTCATATAACTACTGTATTAGATTTTTTTACGTATGAATGTCTTATGCCCGCTGTACACTCTCGCCGAGAGCTCTCGGGCGAGAGTCTCGTGCGAGAGCCCCTTGCCCGAGTGCGATCATGTACATTCTCGCTTAGTTCAATCGCAGTTAAGAACTCGGACAAGATGGACGAAAACGACCATTCACCATTCACCATGCATCGAAAGATATCATTGTAATCCAAAGATTTATAATCATATTTAATTTTATTTCTCACAGATAATGACTGATAATGTCGTTTATTATTGTTATTTTTATGTTCTACACTGTCCAAATGTGGGACTAGTACTGAAAGACGCGAGAGTGTACAGTAGTGCGCTCGTTTTCCTCGCGAGACCCTTTGTCTCGGGCGCAAAATACCGACAACGGACCGAGAGGGTCCGAGACAGGCGAGACGAGGCGAGCGCACCCATTACACTCTCGCACTCGGGCCGCCTCGCTGTGTCTCGGCGAGAGTGTACAGCCGGCTTTACAATCTCACACCAAAAGTTTTATTGACAGTTTCAGCACATTGGTGTTGTGGGCAACGACTTCTTTTAGGAAGCTTTTTAGCTGTTGTTATTCTAGGAGTAAGTTGATGGAATTTTCCAAGTAGTATCGTCGTTTTGCTGGGCACCATTTCTTTAGCCACAAAAAGTGTGAGAGCATTGTAGGCTGCAATCTATGTACCATGTTACTTAAGGCTACTTGAGGCCAAAGTTTTGGTTTTCTTTAGTAGTTTTATCCAGGTCATCTAAAATGGCTTTATATTCGATGTAGTCTAATATAATCACAGGTTATTTGTAAGATCTATACACCCACTTCTTAGATATAATGCAAAGAAATTAATAAAATTATTCATCGACTTATTTTTTTTAGGTGTCGAAACAAGTGTTAGTATCTATGGTAAGAGCAAAACATGATGAATATACAGGTCGTTTATTTGTGGTTAATATTTCTAAGGGTAATCTAGGTTTATTTTAACGTATAGCTGATCCAACTACAGTGATTTGTTTTTTGTTTATGCCGATTTTATGTAAAAAAAAAAATATCCGTCATATGATGGAACTCTCAGGCCGCGAGTCAAATCAAGTACTACACAAGTACTACCATAAAGGTAATATTATTAACTTTATGAGTACTACATACAAGCCTAGGTATTTGTCAACACCAGATTTTTTGCCCGTGTAGGGTTGAATATTCCAATCTCCAATCTTAGCTGGTGGCAGAATCACATAAACCACAGTTGTCATATTATTTAGTTGGTTTTGATGGCATGTATTGTCGAAACGGGAATCCTTTTCTGAATACGACAATCTGCTCATCTATTGTAAAATATTTTATTTTTATTGGTCTTAGTATTATAAATTATGATTCTAAGACTTGTATAGGTAGAACAAAAGAACGTCTCATTCAAACGTTATACGATACCTAAACAATTAGGACAATAACAGATGCGCTGTGCGTTTGTTATGAGTTACGGTCAATTCTGACCCAAAGACCGTTAGAGTAAAAAAAGCTATACGCGAAATATTTAAATTATTTTTTTAAAACTTATTCCACTCATAAGTAAATTGAAACGAACAATTAAAAGTCATAAAATATCATACTTCTTTAGCGCTTATTTTCTGAGAAAAAAATCATTTTTATCTCAAAATGGGTCAAAATTGACCCGAAGACCGTATGAAGGTTAATAATTATATTATATTAAGTGTCTACACATCGAAGGAAACAAAGTGTACGGCAGCAATATTATAAAAGTAATCCATACAAAATCAAATTGCTATGTAAAGAAATCACGTTCATTAAACAAAAATCTACGATCTACAGCGACATACACACGTAGCTTTTTTTTTCGATTCCTAAAGGTACACGTCCCTAATTTAGATCTATTTGTTTTAAATTTCAGATCGCATTTGGATCCTGGGCCGGCAGCGCGACATCGAGGCGGGGCTGCGCGCGCGCATCTACACCATCCTCACGCAGTTCAAGCTCGACCCCGACCGCCTCATACTCGCCAAAAACGACAACTGCACAGCGCCCACAGAAATAAACACATATGACTATTTTGTGTTTCAGTCGGACAAATAGGGTTCTCTTGCGCCGGTCTGGGTATTTGATCCTTGCTGCATCTTAACTCTCTTGTACTTCGTATACTTGAAAGAGAAGCCACGATAATAATACGGAGTTAGGCTGTGTTTCCACTGAAGCGGTGCCGAATTGACCAATCACCATGCTCGAAATCTTCGCTCCGCGTCGCTGTCATTTCGCTGGAATAGCACGATTGGTCAATTCGGGCACCGCTAAGCTCCGCTCCACTTCAGAGGAAACGCAGCCTTATTTAGGTATAAGTGATATAACCTAGATAGGCGCAAGCGGCATAAGTCCCCGTAACGTAGTGAGCGCAAGCGCCGTACAAACTTGCTTCGCACTTCTAAATGAAATTTTAGGTACAATTTTACGACTCGGTTAAAATGTCCCAACTCTATTTTTATGAAGAAAATAAACGGCATAACTAAGAGGGTAATTTATACTATCAGTTTCGGTACTTTGTCGCTTTGGATGGATGGATGGATGTTGGTGGATGTCTTCGAGTATAGGGGAGTAGTCAACTCAATAACACACATGACTTCAGTACTTACTTACAATTTAATGGTCGTTAACGAGTCAACATATAAAATGTAGTCCACATTTTAAACAGTTTTAGGCCTTTTATTTGGTTGAAATATAAGTACTAATAAATACAGGCACGACGAAGAGTCAATGCAAAATTAACAAGATTTATTTATTAAAAGGCTTGCTTGACTTTTTTTAAATTAACCAAAAAATATAACACAACTATTAGAACAGTATGACATCACCGACCGGCGACCCACCATCTTATCATCAGACGGTATGGCCGAGTAGCTTTAAAAGCTCGCATAAAAACTAAATTAATTAACAAAAACAAAAATATTAACAAACTATAATACATTTAGAAATAAGTACAACAAAAAATAAAACATTTTCATACAGTTCATTCACATTTCAAGTAAGCTGCAGCACTTTAAAAATATTCTATTTCTGCTGCACACAGAATTCTTACAGATATTTCTCGTTCCCTTGCAACATAATATTATGGATTATAGATAAATAAATAAATAAATAAATAAACGTTTATTCATCCTTTTTGACCATTACACCACAAGAATAATACAAATTAAAAACAAAATAGAACGTACATACGCACAAGATTACAAATAATTTCGACAGATGCAAATAGTACAAAACACTCCACAATAAAATATGTTACAAGCAAAGTAAACGAAAATACAAACAATAATGTGCTTATTTACTAATGGCATAACAAGATTTCAAAGTTCAGCGGAGTAAGGTAGGGAGTGTAATGATCAAAAACTAGATCTACATGGGCATGCTTCCATCCAGTAGGCCTACCATGAAACTGTTTTGAGACTCAAACATTCGGACGAGAATGCCGCGTCCTGCTCTAACAACGTCATTTCACGTATGTTAGAGTAGGACGCAGCATTCTCGTCCGATTATTTGAGTCTCAAACAGTTTCATGGTACAAAGTCTGTTTCCATTTACGATGATACTATGAAGTTTACTTTTTATTAACAAATGAATTTTATACTTAATAAAAAACGGGTAGCGAATCATTTTAAATTCGTATATAGATTACGAAATATCCCTACAAGAATAAAATATTGCTATCGCGTTTCTATTGGTGCTTGACGCGAGCACACAAGCATATTAATTGTATGACTTGTTTGAGTCTCAAAACAGTTTCGTAGTAGGCCTACTGGCCTTGTACCATGAAACTGAAGGCCTACTACGAAACCGTTTTGAGACTCGGATGAGAATGCCGCGTCCTGCTCTAACAACGTAATTTCACGTTTGTTAGAGTAGGACGCAATATTCTCGTCCGATCGTTTGAGTCTCAAAACCGTTTTGTAGTACGGGCCCTGTTTTGAGACTCAAACAATCAGACAAGAATGCCGCGTCCTGCTCTAACAATGTCATTTCACGTTTGTTAGAGTAGGACGCGACATTCTCGTCCGATTTTTTGAGTCTCAAAACAGTTTCATGGTACAAGGCGAGATAGATCGATGTACGAATTTCTACATTACGCTTCGCGACCGGATTTTACAGAAGGACATGGGTCCAGTGCTTATCGTTTTGGAATTCTCCATAAGTTTATAAATTAAAATATATTTCTATTGTATCTTTAAAATACTGCATATTGTTTGAGCAAGAGCAGACTTGTGAAACCGATGAAACAAATGATCTCTTCAGCTTTATAAATATAGATTAAATTTTTAAATCTATTTATAAGTTTTAAATATAAAATGTTTAAAAAGTTTCCACAAGTATAACCTAATTCCAATTTAAATAATAATATAATACAAACTTACTTATTGTGTATATAAAAATCAATCACAGAAAAAGTATTCACTAATCAATAATCATAGACATTATAATATGGAGTTATATGTGAATATAGTTTACAGACATCAATGACAATATTATAATATGTATTAATATTATGATTTATGGTGATTTAAACTATGGTATATAAATACCTATCTATATCTATTGTAATGTTTCTATTGGAAGATCAGCTGTTTGATATTTTATTACATTGCATAGTTTAGGTCACAGTTACAAACAAATGCTTAGTTTTGTTTTTTTGATAATCGCAACTGTTTTGGTGGAATTATTAAACAATATGTAGTTAAAGAACAAAATTTGAAATCCTCATAGACATGATTATTTCAGTTCCATTACTAATATGACTATGACGTATATACAGGTGGTTGTAATAAAATTACTGTAAAATACAGTCTGTAATATAAATGCCACATCTTTGTACATTGATGGTTTAACAAATACCCCTTTATTCATATCTGACTATGATGTACGCATCCCCTTTAAACTATATTAAACGGCCAAAGAGCTCATGTACACTATAATAAATAATTTAAAGTTTCGTATTTCGATTTGATTGTAAAAGATTTGATTATGCATGCATAAAATTTGAAGGTCAAGGAAATATTCCAATAACATCTTATCAGATACATTAAATATACTCATAGAGATCAGTGATAACCTGTGATTCTTATTATCCACATACAGTAATTATTATATCTATACCATTCAATTTCCGAAACATACACATTAAAATACTGTACGTCAAATATGTCTACAGTATGTACAAAATAGATTACTCAATTAAATTAATATTGCTAGCAGTTGCAGCTTAACATCAATGCTAAATCCTCCATTGGAGGAAGAGAAGGCCATACAAAAGAGGGGAGCTTAATAAGACTCATCATCAAGAAATTCATCGCAGTCTCTGTCATCTATTTTTTCCCAATCTGGTTTGTGGTGTTTATTTGTGCCATTCACGCGGTTGTTTGATGTGTGGTGGTTGTTGGAGAAATACTCTAAGCGGTGGCTGTTATGATGATTGTTGTCAATGGGGTCGGCATTGTCACTCATTGTGTGGTGATTATCTCGCCCATGGTCCAGTCTGTTGCTCGATGTGTGATTGTTGGACACATGGTCCAAGGGTTCTCTCATTGTGTGGTGATTGTCGTCTGATGTGTCCACACGATTGTTAGGAGTGGGTTCAGTGCGGTCACTAGTGTACTGGTTAATCCACAGCTGCTTTTCCTCCACCTCTTTACTCACCACCACAAACAGTTCTTTCTCTTTACACTCTAATTGTTCTTTCAAGTACACTATCAAGTCACTACTCTGAAATAAAAGAAAATTACATTACAAAATATTAAGGAACTAGAATAGAAATAGAACCAGCGGAGCTAAAATGGTCGCTTTGAAGAATCATGATATGAATCATAATATGATTCATTTTTTTAAAATCGCAAAATGCAACTCTGCTTGCAATTCATTTCTGTATTTTTGTACTGATTTGACATTTGTCAGTTTGACAGTTTTGACAATTCATTTGCTGAATTGATTGAGAGGAATTGCTAAATGTGACCATTTCACAGTGTACGGAGGAGACGAAAAATCGGAAACTTTTTATTTTCTTCTATTTTGAATAGGCATTAATATTATGAATGCGAGAGTAGAACACCCGCGTGTCAATTCGAAATAGTTTTGATGCTACGAGCTACCAAAGTTTTGCGTTTTTTTGCGGCCCGGAAGGGAAAAATCCATATTTCTCCAAAACTTTTATGTCATAAATAAAATTATGTATTCCACCTGAAAGCCTATTAAATAAAGTATATTTCAAGCTGATTTCAAGCTTTTTTTCTGATTCGTCATGTCAATATTTTACAAACAATAAAATAATTTTCATATTTAGGTTTTAATTTTTTTTATCCTAAACTAAACAAAAGATGCAATCGAAAATGTCGACAAATTAAAGGTATACAAGCATTCTATACGCACAAAAAATCACCCGTGAGATCCGTTTACAACCACTGCTAAATCAATTTATTTAATTTACAAACTTAATTGTCAACAGGGTTATCAAACGACGCAACGCTGTATTATTTGTAGTCTTTTCGTTTTCGTGTGACCATCAATTACCTTGATTTTTTAAAATAAATACTAGAAATAATATTAATTGTTTGAAGTATTATGAACTGACATCCGATTATTTACCGACTTCCAAAAAAAGAGGAGGTTTTATATTTTTTCTAAGACTTATTTTTGATAATTTTAAATATACTCAATAAAAGCGTATATAACTTTCATACTATAAATGTTAACATATTTTGTCAATGTCGACAAATTAAAGGTATACAAGCATTCTATACGCACAAAAAATCACCCGTGAGATCCGTTTACAACCACTGCTAAATCAATTTATTTAATTTACAAACTTAATTGTCAACAGGGTTATCAAACGACGCAACGCTGTATTATTTGTAGTCTTTTCGTTTTCGTGTGACCATCAATTACCTTGATTTTTTAAAATAAATACTAGAAATAATATTAATTGTTTGAAGTATTACGAACTGACATCCGATTATTTACCGACTTCCAAAAAAAGAGGAGGTTTTATATTTTTTCTAAGACTTATTTTTGATAATTTTAAATATACTCAATAAAAGCGTATATAACTTTCATACTATAAATGTTAACATATTTTGTGACTATTTCTATTGCATTATTGACAGCCATCCATTGAAAGACAGCCCTAGCGTAGGATTTCACGATCAAATATCTCCAGTTCTAAACAGATCTTACAGGTGATTTTTTTTTGTGCGTATAGAATGCTTGTATACCTTTAATTTGTCGATATTTTCGATTGCATCTTTTGTTTGGTTTTGGATTAAAAAAATAAAAACCTAAAAATGAAAACTATTTTATTGTAGGTAAAATATCAACACGCCGGATTAGAACATAAGCTTGAAATATACCTTATTTAATAGGCTTTCAGGTGGAATATAAAATTTTATTTATTACGTAAACATTTTGGAGATAAATGGATTTTTCGCTTCTGGGCCGAAAAAAATTGCTAAACTTTGGTAGCTCGTAAAATAAAATTTGCTAATTGACACACGGGTGTTTTACTCTCGCATTCATAATACTAATGCCCATTCAAAATTGAAGAAAAAAGAAAATTTCCGATTTTTCGTCTCCTCCGTACACTGTGCGTTTTAGCCCCGCTGTATGGGAATAATAATATTTAGTGCCTGTTTCACGACTTCCTGATATGAAGTGTTGTATAGGTTATCCACCACTTAACTTGTCAGATAAGAGTATAGAGAATCTGTTAAAGAAGTTGTGGATAGCCTATCCGGCACTTTATCAGGATGTGGTAAAACAGACCCTTGGAGATAGAATTTACACTGATTGATATTCTGACCACTTCCAAATGATACAGCATATCAAATTGTTTCGGAAGTAAACTTACCCTCCCTATTAGTTGTGGGGAGTCCAGTTTTGAATCTAAGTTGTAGAAGTTTCCCTGTATTTGACGTATCGCTATCCAATGTCTTCTGTGTAGTGGCAACATGACAAACCCCAATTTGTAGTCTGAAGGTACATTTAGTATAAACCCGCATATATTTGATAAATCTAAGCAACCTGGATCTCTGCAATGACGAAAATTTTTATACTAATAGAAGCAATTAATACAAAACAATTATTGCCAAATTTTGATGCAGGGTATATAATTAATAAAGCCTTTATTTACTGATACCATTTTTTACATAGAATAATAATATTTCAGATTATGATTAGACATCGGTGTCAGTTTGCCCTTTGGCAAAGGCCTCCCCTAGACTTTGCCACGTTTGTCTGTCTGTGGCCGTCCTCTGCCACAATGCAGGGTATAGGGATACAAAACTAATAATAAAATAAGTACTGGAATATTTCTTACTTTCTTTTATCAAACCAAACGGCTTCACATCCTTTTCTCTGTAAAGCGGCCATTATTACATTGATGTCGTAGTTTCCCAAGCCTAGCATGGACCGGTGTGGATTGATCCAGACGTTTGGCGAGAGCTGGCTGCATATTGAGTCTAGTTCTGATTGGGAGAATGTATTCCGAGTCTGCAAATACGTTACAAGATTATTTTACTCGATTTTATTGAGTTAGACTCAAGGACTGCAAGGAGGTTTAATACAGAAGTTAACTAGTTATTATTATGAGCTCTAAATAGTGTATAATAGTACCTGAAAAAGGTTGTTCAATGCATGCAAAGCGCACAGCTCTTTAACTTGTTTTTCGTGATAAATCTGAGGTTTAGAACTCATGTCGCTTATTTTTAATACATATTATGTAGGTATTAACTCTATCACAGAATTATAATCCTTGCTATAATTTATTTTAAGCGTTTTACAAATTACAATACACCAAATCCAACCAAAAATATTTCGATTTTGGCGTTTGTGTCAAAATTCAAACGTCATTCGTCAATTTATTTTGACAATTGACATTGACATTTCTACATAGATTTTTTTTTTTTAATGTCCACCTATTTAAAGGTCTTTGACCTATACTGTACTCAGCGAAACCCTGTCAAAAACGTCATTTTCTAAATAAATCGCGATTGACAATGAAGTGTACAGAGTACACTGTACAGTGCACAGTCAGAATCTAAAAAGTAAAAAGTTCAGCTCTCTTGATTTTTTTTTTATTTGACTCTTTTGATGTACGTCAATATCCGTGGGTGGCACTTCACACGGTTTCCCACGTGCCACCATTGTGTTTAAAAAAAGAAGTGTCAAAAAATCTGTGGTGTCAAAAATATTTTAAAATTTCAGTTTCCCGCGGTTGTGTTTAATGTTTTCTAATTAATAAAATAAAATAATTTATGCATTTATTACAACACAAAACCACGCATAACACCTAAGTTTGTTTTTGTAAAAACACAATGCGAAAGTTTAGTACAAATAGCACCGACAAGAAACCTGCTCTAACTATGGACAAAACTTTGTTGTTGGCTTATAAACTTTCTCACGAAGGGTACGTATTTATTAGATGAAAACAGCACTATTTTGTGATAAATAGCCTTCATCTCTGTTTCCTAGCAGTCTTTTTATTGCCCCGTGTATTATTTTCCTGTATGCTTTTTATGTACTTACTAGTTTCAATATCATAATTTTTAGATCTACATTTTAGATCTTCAAACCTTACATCCAATATTTTACTTAAAAATGTATTACAAGACCATGTTAAAGTGGTTAACGAGAAAACCATAGAAGAAATTTCAACTGCAGCTAGTAAACTTTGTCCCAATTCTGACAGCAGTAATACATTGGCATGGAAGTCTTCATTAAAGTAAGTACCTACAATGTACATTAAATGGTAAAATAAAGAGGGCCACACTGGTAGACCTATTCAAGAATGCAAAAGGGTGCCAATTTCTATACAACCTAAAAGTAAACCTCGGACCAGCACTGATTTGAATAACTATTAACTGCATTATAAAAATTGAGTAACATGAAACACCCATTTTTCAGCCAATTTACAGATCCCATATCCTACTTAGAAAAAATATCACCTAAATGTGAAAAATGCATATCTATGGAATATAAAGTAAGTGATTTAGCAAACAATGTGTGTCAATGTAACATCAACTTTAAAAGTTCACCAGCAGAAAAGCACAGCAGAAAAACTCAGAGCTCAGAACAAGAAAGTGCTAGACTAATTAAACCAGTATTCACAAGAAATAGATCCAGCAAGAAAATAGCACTAGAAAACTCAAATAAAGACTTCTGTCCTTCAAATCAAAATGAAATGGATGTAGAGGAATTGGACAGCAAAGCCCATAAAAGTTTGGTGGCAAAGATAACATTTAAAACAGCCAAAGAGCAGCTGCTGGCTTCAAATCCGGCTGCCAAAAGAACTCTAGGCACCTCCAGAAAAGCTCAAGGAAAATTTGTGTCACCAATGCTGGGAGCACAGTAAGATTCTTGATGTTATATTTTATAATGGTTAGACTAATAACAATATTTACGTGGAGTAAATATTATTATTATTCATAATAATTAATAACCCTAAAAAGTTAATTGAGTTTTTGTTATAGTTTTTAATCTTTTTCAGGGAAAAGGAGGAAGAAATTAACACTGCTAACACGGTCTCCGATGACAGACTGAAGCACCTAGACCCAAAAATGGTGGAGCTTATAGAGAGTGAAATCATAGACAGAGGAGTTCCTATTGGTAGATACTTTTACATACTAATGAAATAATCAACTTGTGTGCTAATTTTTAGCTATACAAAGTTTTATTCTTGTAAAGTTACTTGACGGACAAGACAAAAATTAATATAATTTTTGTGTAAACAGTGTGGAACTTCTTATTTCTGAGAGCTAAAAATAAAAAATAAAAACTTAATTTTAATTAGACACATTATTACAATCATTATGTCAACTTTATGGGAGAAAACGGGCTACTATATTCTCTTTGTTTGAAGCATAATGTATCATAATATGTATGATCCCTTGACTAGCTTCTTATTCTTGTAAAAAATGTAGACAATGTATGTAGAGTTTAATAATATTAGGTTGGGAAGACATTGCTGGCTTACAATTGGCCAAGTCGGTGATCCAAGAGGCTGTAGTGTGGCCCCTGCTGCGGCCAGATATCTTCACGGGCCTGAGGCGACCACCTAAAGGAGTGCTGCTGTTTGGCCCACCCGGAACAGGAAAAACTTTGATTGGTAAAAAATAAAACTTGTCACATTTTGAAGACAAAATATACTTTGAAATTTATATATTTAACATGTCTGCTTCAAGAAGTCTTACTCAGCCAATAACAAGTGCTATAATAATTTTACTATTTTCTTGCTATAAGACCGGGTATTATCATTTATCAGATTTCATATTATACAAGTTTGCAGTTAAATGTGGTAGTCATATTTAAGACCCCATTCAATCAGGGCATTTTATTATCATTTGGATTTGGTTCTGCATGCTGCATATTGACATCACATTATATTCATTGTCTTTATTCAATTGTAATAAGCGGGTCGGCCTATAAGCTATGTATGACCAATCCGCATTTTTAAGATAAAAACGGGCAAAATACGATTATGATTATGCCTTCTCATGTAACAGGCAGGTGCGTGGCGGCGCAGTGCTGTGCGACATTCTTCAGTATATCGGCGTCGTCGCTCACCTCCAAGTGGATCGGTGACGGCGAGAAGATGGTCCGTGCGCTCTTCGCCGTCGCGCGAGCACGCCAACCCGCTGTACGTACGCATACATACCCCCACGCACGCACGCCTACCAATCCCCACGCACGCACGCCTACCAATCCCCACGCATGCACGCCTACCAACCCCCACGCACGCACGCCTACCAATCCCCACGCGCACACGCCTTTCAATCCCCACGCTCTCAGTTCTCACGCCTACCAATCGACTCGCACAGATACGATGCTGTCGTTTGTACACGCTTACATACTTACGGCTTGCAGCATGCACATCGTACACATATATACACACGCAGCACGCTCGCTTGAATACCTGCATTGCTTAGGGTCTTATCACACTGGCGATTAGCGAGCGATTTCAAAGCGACGCGATTGCGCAGGCCGCAGCGTGCACGCCGCGATTGCTTGGACGCCATTTTGTACACTCGTCTAGGGAATTCCCTAGACGAGTGGACTCCATTTTGTACACTTGTCTAGGGAATTCCCTAGACGAGTGTACAAAATGGCGTCCACACCACGCCGCGACGCCGCGCGCACGCCGCGATTGCGCGACGTGCGCGCTGCGCAATCGCGTCGCTTTCAAACCGCTCGCTAATCGCCAGTGTGATAAGGCCCTTACTGACTCGTTATATTGACTTGTTAGCTTGCTTGTATCGTCATACGTATGCGCGTACGAAGTAAGCCCTCCAGAAATAATGCAATTTAGCTAACTTATTATTATGCTTTAAAATTATATACTATGCTTTTAAATTTATTCACAAACAGAGGTAGACTTACGTTATTTGATCAAGTTGTCAAGTTTGTCGTGCTGACTGGCTGGGCTTGATATTACCCGACCGAATTAATAAGTACTTTGAAATTTGAATCAAATTCTCTGGATAGGACTCTACAACACGGTCAAATTAACTTGACGCATCGAAATGTCAAAGTAACATGCGAGCTCCATAATGACGTCATCAAACCGTGCGTCTATTTAATTTGACCGTGTTGTACTATGAGAGAAGTTGATTCCTATGCAGATCGGGGACCTACGTAGTTTGGTTGCGTTACGTCAAACCCAGCCGACAGATCACAATTAACATTGAATTGACATGTTCGACCAAATATCGTTGGTCTACCAACTGCATAGGAATCAATTTCTTAGATGGTACATATGAGTGGTATCTTCGCAGGTGATATTCATAGATGAGATCGACTCTTTGCTGTGTGCGCGGAGCGACGGCGAACACGAAGCTACGCGCCGCATCAAGACAGAGTTTCTTGTGCAGTTTGACGGCGCGGCCACCGGTATGATATTCTTTTAAATTATTCCTGAAAATAAACTAATATTTAAATAGCAACACACCAGATGTTAAGTTGGAAGAAGGCAAATATATCTGCGAAAACCGTATGCAAATCAGATCAGTAGTTTTCGTGTTAAAGCAAAAGTCTTATACAAAATCTGACCCCCTCTTTCGTCCCTTTAGAGGGGTGGCGGGAATTTTTTTATACACCAGATGTTAAGTTGGAAGAAACCGCATTCAAATCGGATCAGTAGTTTTCGTGTGATAGTGGAACAAACATACAGACAGACAGACAAAAAAACTGACCACATTTTTGGCTTGTATAGCGATGTAGTGACACCCTCCGCTTATTATTTTTTGAATATCTTTATTTTTTAATGTACAGAATCGTCATTTCTACAGTTTTATTATATGTATAGACTAGCTGTCCCGGCAAACGTTTCTTTGCCATATTTTATAAAGTATATCGCCCGTATTATTTTATTGAATTAGTGACTATTAGCTATCCTATCTCTCAAGTTGGAAAAAAGCACACATTTAAAAAAAACAAACATTAAAATCGGTTAAGTAGTTTGGGAATCCATCGGGGACAAACATCGTGACAGGAGATATTTATATATATTATAAAGCGGAAGAGTTTGTTTTTTTGAACGCAATAATCTCAGGAACTACTAATCCGATTTACAAAATTCTTTCAGTGTTAGATAGCCCATTTATCGAGGAAGGCTATAGGCTATATTTTATCACGCTAAGACTAATAGGAGCGAAGAAATAGAGGAAAATGTGGATAAAACGGAGGACGTAACTACTGGAGCAATTTTTATGTTGTTTGGCACACATGAATAGATCACGTGAAAGGACATAAGGTTTCTTTTTTTGCGGAAAAATGTACGGTTTCCGTGACATTCTTTAATTACGCGGGCGAAGCCGCGCGGAACATCGATATAACCATAAAATAGCTGTGCTTGCCAGTTGCCACTACGTGATATTCATTGAGTGTTATTTACAGGCGAGGATGACCGGCTACTGATCGTGGGCGCGACGAACCGGCCGCAGGAGCTAGACGAGGCGGCGCGACGGAGGCTCGTCAAGCGACTCTACATACCGCTGCCGGATGCGCCGGTCTGTCTGTACTCAGATATTTGGATTCGTAATATACGCATATGGTGGACCTACGTTACTTGGTCGGTTCATATCAGATAACGTTAGTTCTTCGAAGTAGTCTGTGTATCAGATCAATGACTTAGGGCCAAACCCACACGTACCACAACCACACGACAACCACAGCCACACCACGTGGTCGGGCGTATATTTTATATTGTAAACTAGCTGTCCCGGCAAATGTTGTTTTGCCATTTAAAGTATTTCTACTTCATCAGTTGATACAAAATCTGACCCCCTCTTTGGTCCCCTTAGAGGGGTGAGGGGAAAAATTTTTGGAAGAAGACAAATATATCTGCGAAAACCGCATTCAAATCGGATAAGTAGTTTTCGTGTGATAGTGGTACAAACATACAGACAGACAGACAGACAAAAAACTAGGTAACTACATTTTTGGATTCTATAGCGATGTAGTGACACCCCCGCTTATTATTTATTGAATACACGTGGTCTATTTCTTATCTGTGCCAAATAACATAAAAATTGCTCTAGTAGTTCGTGAGATAAGCCCTTTCAAATAATTTCCCCCCCTTATTTCCACATTTTCCTCTATTTATTCGCTCCTATAAGTCTTAGCGTGATAAAATATAGCCTTCCTCGATAAATGGACTATCTTATACTGAAACTATTACTAGACCAGTAGTTCCTGAGATTAGCGCGTTCAAACTATTACTAAATAAGCATTTCATATAATTTTCCCCATTTTTTACACATTTTTCTCTATTTCTTCGCTCCTATTAGTCTTAGCGTGATAAAATATAGCCTATAGCCTTCCTCAATAAATGGGCTATCTAACACTGAAAGAATTTTTCAAATCGGACCAGTAGTTCCTGAGATTAGCGCATTCAAACAAACAAACTCTTCCGCTTTATAATATTAAGTATAGATAAGCATTTCATATAATTTTTATCCATTTTTTACACATTTTTCTTTATTTCTTCGCTCCTATTAGTCTTAGCGTGATAAAATATAGCCTATAGCCTTCCTCAATAAATGGGCTATCTAACACTGAAAGAATTTTTCAAATCGGACCAGTAGTTCCTGAGATTAGCGCGTTCAAACAAACAAACTAACAAACTCTTCCGCTTTATAATATTAGTATAGATGAACCATTCACACGTACGATATTTTGCAGTCGTTGTCGACCACTTGTCAGATAACTTGTCAGACGCAACCACGGCCGACCACATCGCAACCACAACGTTGCGTCGATGCAACGACAGTGCGCGCACACCGCCCGCGCTCTTGCCCCCCTCCGTTACATTGATTTTCGTACGTAACCACATCGCAACCACATCTATACCACAACTACAAAAAGCTGCAGCGACACCATTCACACGTAACCACTGCTCGACGACATTTTGTCGTTGCGATGTCGTGTGGTTGTGGTACGTGTGGGTTGGCCCTTAGGGCTGTTCCACACGTGCTACAACACCACGACCACAACCACACCACGTGGTCAGGCGTATGCTTTGTATTGAAAATGTATAGGACTATTCACAAGTGCCACACTTTGCAGTCGTTATCAACCGCGTATGTGATACAGATTACCACGTCATGTTGTCGCCACAATTATATTGACTTGACTTCCGACCAAATAACTAATAGATAAGTTATATCCGCCTACTAAATAATATAAATTGGTTTCTGTTACATTTTAGTCCATAAGAAAACTGAGTTCTCGGACTAAGCAAAATTACGAGTACATTCTTAATTAGCATACGTGTTATTCACCCCACTGGTTACCTTACGAATTTAAGGCATCACTCGTTTAAATCAGAGGTTCAGGCGTTTTACAATGGAACATACATATTATAATTATCTAATATATATAAATCTCCTGTCACGATGTTTGTCCGCGAGGGATTCCTAAACTACTTAACCGATTTTAATGTTGTTGTTTTTAAATTTGTACTTTTTTACAACTTAAGAGATAGGATAGCTTAGATCTTTAATAATTATAGTCGTAATTTTATTTTATTGCAAATTATTTGTCTATAAAGACCGACCATTGTTTATGCGACGCGGGTCACGGAATAGCGATGGATGTTGCCATGGTGACATACTTATTTAGTCACTAATTCAATAAAATAATACGGGTAATAATATGGTAAAGAAACGTTTGCCGGGACAGCTAGTTGTCTATAAAAATCTTTACTCATCCATTTAACTACGTCGTTTAAATATTCAGGGGTTTATAAGTAATATATATTTCATTTATTTATTGCAGGCTCGAGAACAAATTATCACGAATCTCCTCAAAAATGAAACTAACGAGTTATCAGCAGCTGATGTCAGTGAGATAGCTCACCTGACGGAGGGGTTTTCTGGCGCTGACATGAAGTCCCTGTGTTCGGAGGCGGCCATGGGACCCATACGATCTTTCCCTATGTCGCAAATTGTTAACATCGACAGAGATAAGGTATAAAACATTACCAGCCCCCGTAGACAAGTGGCAAAACACTAACCCTACAAAATGTATGGTTTTGACATTAATATTCACTAGCGAAGCGATGACTTATGCCAAATAGCATACATTTTGTAACGTTAGCGTTTTGCCACTTGTCTAGGGGGGCTGGAGTTTGTACTTATTTAAGATACTGATAGTTCTGAAAAACTTAAACAAATTCTCTTTTTAAGGTGCGGCCGGTTAATATAGAAGATTTCAAAACAGCCTTACAAAGAGTACGACCCAGTGTGTCGCAGGACGACCTTGGGCAATATGTGAAGTGGAACTCGACTTATGGACAGGGTTTTTAGTTGCTTTTATAGTACAGTTTGTTTTTGTGAATTTTTATAATACAGTTTCATTTGTTTATAAATCTTTATTTTAAATCTATTCATCATTCACACCACATTCACACATACTGCTGTTAACAACGTGTGCGTCCCCCCAGAAAGCCCAATCGAGCTAAGTGTATTTTCAATATATCAGAATTTAGAGCAAAAATGGAGCACCTCTACAGCCAAGTAAATAAATTGGAGCATTAATACGAACGACGCTGCGAGCTAAAAACCGTGGGCTTGCTGGCGTCCTGTCCCGTCAGCACGCCCAAGCTAGATCTCGGGAACCGTTGATAGTACTATCGTGTATTGTGGTTCAAATTTTAGAGCAAAATTGGAGCACTCTGCTCCCGTGAAATTAACTTCGAAACTAGAATGTGAAAGGAGTTAGACGTGATTAACCGGTGGGCTTGCTGGCGTCCTGTCCCGTCAGCAAGCCCACGCAGATCTCTGAAACGGTAATGATTTGGATTATGATTAAAAACTCTACAATAGAGCCCTATTTAGAGCACTCTGCTCCAAAAAAAATATTAATGTAGCTTCAATAGTTCTCGAGTTACAGGCCTTTGAAAACGGGCTTGCTGACGTCGCGTCCCGTCAGCAAGCCCATTTGGAGCGTGGAAACTACTGAACGGAGAGTCGTCAAAAATATCTCAAATCGTAGCTTAGAATGAGAGAACTATGCTCCAAATAGATCAAAATCCTAGGTTCTACGCTTTTCGCGCTATCAGCGAAAAACACTTCAGCCGCCAAAATTTCTCGATTTTCACAACCGCGCGACATTGCCGTTCCGTGCAACAACATTTGCTTGTTGCACGGAACGGCAACGTCGCGCGTTTTTAAAATTTTGGCGGCTGAAGTGTTTTTCGCTGATAGCGCGAAAAGCGTAGAACCTAAGATTTTGATCTATTTGGAGCATAGTTCTCTCATTCTAAGCTACGATTTGAGATATTTTTGACGACTCTCCGTTCAGTAGTTTCCACGCTCCAAATGGGCTTGCTGACGGGACGCGACGTCAGCAAGCCCGTTTTCAAAGGCCTGTACAAATATATACTAGTAATCTGTGGGCCTGTAACTCGAGAACTATTGAAGCTACATTAATATTTTTTTTTGGAGCAGAGTGCTCTAAATAGGGCTCTATTGTATAGTTTTTAATCATAATCCAAATCATTACCGTTTCAGAGATCTGCGTGGGCTTGCTGACGGGACAGGACGCCAGCAAGCCCACCGGTTAATCACGTCTAACTCCTTTCACATTCTAGTTTCGAAGTTGATTTCACGGGAGCAGAGTGCTCCAATTTTGCTCTAAAATTTGAACCACAATACACGATAGTACTATCAACTGTTCCCGAGATCTAGCTTGGGCGTGCTGACGGGACAGGACGCCAGCAAGCCCACGGTTTTTAGCTCGCAGCGTTGTTCGTATTAATGCTCCAATTTATTTACTTGACTGTAGAGGTGCTCCATTTTTGCTCTAAATTCTGATATATTGAAAATACACCTAGCTCGATTGGGCTTTCTGGGGGGACGCACACGTTAACAACGCAACAGATAACACGAAACTATTGAAAAATAGTGCTGACTTTACAATCATTTTGTTTTCCCGCCATTCACTTGACACTGGCAATGATGTTTGTACCGTACACGTACTACATACAAAAAAAAAAAAAGTCACAACATACTTTTGACATTTCAAATTTCAATGTCTTTTTCTGTCAAAATTTTGGCGGTGCTTTTCTAATTCGATTTGGAGAAAATATAAAATATTATCAAAATAAAATTATTTATTTATTATTATCCATTCAGTGTTAAGCGAACGTTTAGATATTGGAATGTATGAAATCGGCTAATTAAAATGGACAAAGAAAATCGAATTGTTGTATTGATAGATATGGACTGTTTTTATTGTCAAGTGGAGGAGAAACTTAATCCTGAGCTAAAAGGGAAACCTATTGCAGTTGTGCAGTATAATCCGTGGAAAGGCGGAGGGTAAGTAACTTTAGTTTATCCAAACCTAGTTGAAAGTTCATAAATATTTCAACCAACTGAACCTAGTTAATTAATTCCAAAGTACTTTGTTTACTTGGGTTTTTCAATGTGTAGTTGAAAAATTCTTAATTTAATTCATAAACTTGATATGGTTCCATCAGGATTTAATAATCCTATGTATATATCCTATATATGGTAATCCATAACACTATTGTGTATTGATAACTTCATATTAAGCAACACCCAAATTAAGCATACCCCGCTACCATATGTGCAATGTGTGTAACACGGGCGTCAACTTCTAGGGGCGCCAAATCGCCATCTTTAGGGGCGCCAAAACCAAGGACCCAAAAAATTTGCCTAAAGTAAAGGGGTGCCAAAATCCTTTTTTTGCACACAGGCGCCAGTAGCCCTTACGGGGGCCCTGATATTAGTATTGCTAATTGCATAACAATATGCTTGCAGAATAATAGCCGTAAACTATGTAGCCAGAGCAAGGGGAGTTACGAGACACATGCGAGGTGATGAAGCAAAAGCAAAATGTCCAGATATCCAGTTGCCGTCTGTACCGTGTCAGCGAGGAAAAGCGGATATAACAAAGTAAATAAAATATTCAAACAATGGCTCTGCGTATACTATAGTCATTATTGTAATATCTTTTCATTTTGTTCTAGTGAAGCTTAAGTACCCTCCAAACAATCAAATTGTTTGTCAAATTTTACGCGTTTGTCAAATAGTTTGATAGTGTACAGCTTTGTTTGAAGCGTTTGTCAAACAAACTTAAGTGTTTGACCTGTTTGAAGAAAATTTGCATTGGCGTAGCATATGACAAATGTGTTTGAACGTGTTCCGCTGTATTTGTAAAACAAGATCTCATGATCTCAAACCAATTCTAGCTAAATGTTTGACAAACTTGTTTGATGCATGTTTGTTCATCTGCGCTGCTGTTTGATGAAAACGTAAATTACATCAAACATGTTGTTTGTCAAACAAATTTGATTGTTTGCTGGGTACTTTAAATTCTTACCTATGATACTGTCAGTATTGTACCCATGAAAGTGTCCATAAAATTCAATTGATACAATGTGAACAATCCTGTCCTTAATAGTGCTTATGGATGAGATTGTTCACATTATCAAGATTTTTTATCATTTTTTTTTTCCAAAATATGTAAGGGGGGTATTAGATTATCATTTATATTGGATCCTAGATCATTGAGTCATTTAAATTGGATAATCTAATATATATAAATCTCCTGTCACGATGTTTGTCCGTGATGGATTCCTAAACTACTTAACCAATTTTAATGTTTATTTTTTTAAATGTGTGCTTTTTCCAACTTGAGAGATAGGATAGCTTAGATCTTTAATAATTATAGTCGCAATTTTATTTTATTGCAAATTATTTGTGTATAAAGAGCGACCATTGTTTATGCGACGCGGGTCACGGGATAGCGATGGACGTTGCCATGGTAACATACTTATTTAGTCACTAATTCAATAAAATAATACGGGCGATATACTTTATATAACACTAGCTGACCCGGCAAACGTTGTTTTGCCATATAAATAGTTTTTGGTACGAAAAATAGATGTTGGCCGATTCTCAGACCTACTCAATGCGCTCACAAAATTTCATGAGAATCGGTGAAGCTGTTTCGGAGGAGTACAGGAACGAACATTGTGACACGAGAATTTTTTTTTTTTTTTTTTTTTTAATCAAAATTTTTGACGAGGCTTAAAATGCACTTGGCATCTATGCCAGCCTCATAGTATAATTCAAAGTTAAAATAGAAATTAACAAATTAAACTATGCGACCCTTCATTGATAATAAATAGAACCTAATTAAATTACGGGCCTCTTGCGAAAGAGGCGACGCCAAAATAATATTAATTTGCCCCCCAAACAAATTTCTTGGAAACAGCTGGCTTCTGAGATCACGATTTTGTCTACAATCCACCAACAAGTGCATTAGGTCTTCTGTAACCCTACAGTGAATACAATGAGGGGACTCCTTCTTTCCTATCATAAAATTAAACTTGTTGAGTGGAACATGTCCTGATCGCATCCTCATAGCCGCAACCAAGCTAGTCCTAGAAATATTAGCGCCTTCAAACCATGGGCTCAAGCAAGGTTCACAATTCAATGTCCTGTACCAGATACCTTTGGAGGAAGAACAATCAATAAAAAATTTCCTCCACCTATCAATACAAATTTGCTTAGCTCTATGAAAAAATTCTGTATAGTATGGCTGTATATGAGAAGACATATCCCGACCATCACAGATAGCCTCTTTTGCCAGTTGGTCAGAGAATTTTATGAGTTGGCAAAGAAACGTTTGCCGGGACAGCTAGTGTAATATAAATAAATGATTCATTTCTTCCTTGATCATAGATTTTTGACGTTTGCTGAGCGATTGGATCCAATACGGTCATAGAAATTGGTGTTGCCAGTTATTTAATATAGAAAAAAGAGTTTTTAATTTCTTGTTCGTTATTATGTTTCAAATAATGTAATGTAATTCTTTTTCTAATTCTATATACTTGAATAATCTTGCTGAAATAACATAAAATAAGCCATATTAAAAATGACGATGTCTTTTGGCAAATCGAATTGTCTGAGATCTAGTAACACTGATGTCAATACCTGTTAGCGTTAGCGCTCCCCATTGGCAATTGAAACCACATAATATGACGTAAAATAGGATCAATGATAAATGATAATGTAATAATATGCAGATATGATCAAATGATCATTTTTATTGGATCCTATATATGATCCAACATAAATGATAATGTAATACCCCCCTATGCAGTTACAGGAAAAAAAAAATTGTTCACAATTTTCTAATGAATCTAAAGCTCTGACTACTTTTATGTTTACAGGTATAGAGATGCGGGCAAAGAGGTGGCTAAAGTGTTACAAAGATTCACTCCACTGATGGAGCGAGCCTCCATAGATGAAGCCTATCTAGATATTACTACGACAGTAAGAATTCTTCTCACAGTTTTATTTTCTGTTCAGAGAAGGCAGGGGTGATATTTTTACCTGGCTACTATAAAGCAAAAAGGAGGGTTATGATTTTGACCTGTATCATGTATGTGGGTTTTTTTTTTATACGCACCCACGTTGGGTACCCCGGGGGTACCCAACCCGGAGACTCCTACTCACTCAAACCACCTGCGGTTCGCCTTCAGCCGTATAGAGGAGGGATATCCCGGATCTAACAAACACAGGACTCCCTCCACATGTATGTGGGTATGGATGTTCATCTGTTCCCTTGTGACTTTAAAACTACTTATATGTATTATGTTAACTATTAATAGCTTATACTATCAACACAGGCAAGAAGGCCCCTTGATAAAATTATTACTATCACATTATTTCTTTGGAATAAGTTTACTACATTGTCATTTCACCATTCCATTTATTACTGGCAAATCTCAATATAAATACTTTTTTCAAGGTACAAGAACGCCTTCAGAACATAAATATTAACACTGTGACCAGTGAGATGACTCCAAACTGCTTTGCTTTAGGCTATGACAGTATGGCTGATTTTGTGTCAGATGTGCACGGCTGTGGGGAGGACATGGATTTTGATCATGAGCACAGTACCCGGCTGCTCGTTGGAGCGCTAGTGGTGTCTGAAATAAGGGCAGCTGTATACAATGACACAGGTACTAGGCCTATAATATCAAATTTATATTAAAACAATGTGAAGTGTCTTTACGTAGAATCATTGAATAGAGAAATAATTGTACCTAAATCAGAACATTAATAATTGGCCTTTCAATTGGCCTCAAAATACTAAGGGCTTTATCATTTTGACGTGGGAGAGCCATGCTTCGGCACGAATGGGCCGGCTCGACCGGAGAAATACCACATCCTCACAGAAAACCGGCGTGAAACAGCGCTTGCGCTGTGTTTCGCCGAGTGAGTGAGTTTACCGGAGGCCCAATCCCCTACCCTTTTCCCTTCCCTACCCTTCCCTATTTCCTTCCCTACCCTCCCCTATTACCCCTTAAAAGGCCGGCAACGCAACTGCAGGTCTTCTGATGCTGCGAGTGTCCATGGGCGACGGAAGTTTCTTTCCATCAGGTGACCCGTTTGCTCGTTTGCCCCCTTATGGCATAAAAATTTATATATATATATATCACACTGGCGGTTTGCGGGTGGAGTTATTGCACGCCCATACCTGTAACCAGTGCCACGAATCCGTCGTGAATTTGTCACATGTCTGACGCGGTCCAATGCCTATGTTCTAGTGAAAGCTGCGCAACCACTACGCCCACAAACCGCCAGCTGCATGATAAGGCCCTAAAAATTCCGAAACAGATATTAAGTGAAGTTTAGGTTACAGGTGCTCTGCGGGCATCGCCCACAACAAGATACTGGCGAAGCTGGTGTGCGGCATGAACAAGCCAGACAAGCAGACTGTACTGCCCAAACACTCAGTCAACACCCTTTATCAGTAAGTCAATTGTCTACTTATGGGCTCCCACACAAAACTGCGAATTCACATCGCATCGCAAAAGTCTGCAACAAAACTCATACCAAAACTTACATTGCGATGCGATGCGAATTCGCAGTTTTGTGTGAGAGCCCTATGTTCTAAATTCACCATAAAATATCAAATGGCCAAGCTCCTAGTTGAAGTTTGATATCATACTTATAATGCTAATAGCTTACGAAGTTGTAGATTTGCTTATGATTTATGAATGATTCCTAAACCCATTCAAATCCCTTATCTGTATCTCAGCTATATTGAAAGACATGATCTTATTTTCTAGAACACTCCCAGTCAAAAAGGTAAAGCATTTGGGCGGAAAGTTCGGGGACACGGTGTGTTCGTTGTTGAGGATCAAGCACATGGCTGAGCTGCAACAGTTCAGCGAGAAAGACCTTCAGGCTAAATTCGACGAGAAAAACGGGTAAGGAAATGATTATGATTTCCTGCATATTAGAATAGCTGAGAATATAAGCTGACACTATTACAGACACGTCATTGGCTTGGCAACTCTATCGCATTTCCAAACTCCTTAAAAAACTTCCACATCTGTTTAGCCTCTTTCCATATTCAGTTAGCTTTTGCTATTACAGTTCATGGTTGTACAACATAGCTCGTGGGATCGACACAGAATCGGTTCAAGCTCGATACAATCCCAAAAGCATAGGGTGCTGCAAACAGTTCAAAGGCAAGAGTGCTCTCCGCGATTTGCACAGTCTGATTAGGTGGCTCAAAGACTTGGGGGAGGAAATAGACGATAGATTGGAGAAGGAAGCTGTAGAAAACAACCGCAGCCCACGCCAGATGGTGGTGAGCTACTCGGTCGAAGTCGACCGTGATATTAGCAGTTCCAGGTCGTATAACTTTAGTACAGATGATGACCTGTGTGGAGAACTGTTCTCCAGCAAGGCACTAGAGTTGGTCCTGGACGGTATGGAAGGAAGTAAATATGAAGGTAAATATCCTATTGGTTTTGATTTTGTTTCTTGTCGATAATGGCGCAATAACGTAATTTGATTGTTATTGATGCAAAAATGTAAATATAAGGTCATATTTCAGATGGCGAAAGCAACAGGCAATTAAAATATCCAATCAAATTCCTTGGCATCAGTGTTGGGAAATTCGAGGATCATTCGGAAAGCAAGAAAACAAAAAAGATTAAAGATTATTTCGCCGCTGGACCATCTAAAGAAGTTCAATGCGATTCTAAAGAGCCAAAGGAAGAAATATCCACTAAGATAGAAAATAATGCATCCTCTAAAAATGGTAAAAATGAAATTATGCGAAAGTTTCTCCAAAAAAGCGAATCGAAAGATTTAAAAGACAATAGGATCAATCCAAGTTCAGAGTCAAACCACAAACCGCATTTAGAATCATTGTTAGATAAGCAAGAATCGTTTTTTGCAAAATTCTTAAATAAGGGAAACATATTAGAAGGTGGTTTAAATCAATCACCCGCGTCTAGTAGAGGCCAGAACAACGTCACTAATTCTAGTGAAGAAGCCGAGAGTACTACTGAAGAAGTCAAAGTAGCAGGTGGTGTTGATACTTGTAAGGATGACAGCAACGATACCTATTGCTCAGGGTCTACCATAGACGAGGAGATTAACAAAAGTATTGCACTTTTTGAGGAAGACGCTGACGGCGTTGACAGAGTGAGCAAAATGCGACAACTCCTCCGTTCCACGGGAAAAGAAAACGATATACAAACTGTTGAAACAAATGAATCACATCAGGATGAGCAACCTCACCATTCAAAACAAGAAAATATTGAATGTAGTGAGTGCGGCAAAATGATTGCAATGGACGCGCTCGATTTTCACTCAGACTACCATCTTGCACTAAAACTACGAGATGAATATAGGCAACAGGCCCGAAACGAAATAAAAGAAAAATCTATACTAAAAGAAGTAGTGGATAAAGACACAAAGAAGAAAAAGCCAACCGAGACGAAGCCTCAAACAATTTCCTCCATTACGAACTTTCTCACGAAAGTAGATACCACAATTCCAACTAAAATATGTTCAGAATGCGGGAAAAGGATAGCAAATGACAAGTTTATGGAGCATTTAGATTATCACGAAGCTCAAAAGTTAAGTAGACAAATAAACAATAAAGTTGCTCATGTTGTTAGCAAAACTACTAGTGGTAGTAGTGTCAAAAGAAAAAGAAAATCAGAATCTCCAACCAAGAAACCAAAAGTACCATGTAAATCAATAAACTCCTTCTTTAAATCGTGATTGGGGTCACTGTCTGATATGAATTTAGATCTGTACATAATGTTCTACAAGTATATAAATAAAATATTGAAATGTAAGTATTTATGTTTAACTGTGTATTATTCAGTTATTATAATAATAATAATAATAATAATAATTTATTTGCCAGAGTGAGATGTACAATATGGTCTTCATAATAAAATATAGGATCATATCACTCAACTAAATTAATAGTATGCAAATGTCATATAATTAATCTAAAAGGTCGAGAAAAGAAGTAGAAGTATTACCATCACTAAATGTCACAATATGTCATTATTTAAAGACAAGAGAACTGTCAGAAATAAGTACCAACGAAAAAATCCTTTACTTCATAGAAACAATTATTTATAAGCCATTCATTTAGTTTTCTTTTAAAAGGAATTAGGCTCAGTTTTTCTAAATCTTTTGGCAAGTTGTTATAAATTTTAATAGCCATAGAATAAGGACTTTTAAGAAACGTTGTGCTGCTACATTTGGGCATGATTAATTTATTGGGATAACGTTGTGATCTTTTTGTATCATTGTTATCCTTGTTTTGTACAAAATATTTTGGATGCTTTTTAACAAAGATGCACATGTCTCTAATGTACATACATGGCAGCGTGAGTATTTTCAGTTTTTGGAATAAGGGTTTGCAACTTTCAAGCGGCCCTACACCACAAATCGCCCTAATACACTTCTTTTGCAATTTGAAAACTGAATCAAACTCCACAGAGTTGCCCCACATTATAAGACCGTAAGATAAGATTGATGACACATATCCATGATATGCACAAAGAGCTGCTGATATTGACACGGTCTTTGCTAAGCGTCGAAGTGCATAAACGAATTTGTCAAGCTTGCTACAAATATAGTCAACATGTGCTTTCCAGTTGGAGTGTTGGTCAAACTTTAGTCCTAAAAATTTTAATGATTCTACTTCTTCTATAATAATGTTGTCATAAGTGATTTTCTTGGGTATTTGCATTGCATTGTAATATTTAAATTGCATTATTTTAGTTTTATTAAGATTAACTTGTAAGTCATTTTTTACCAACCATGATATTATGTCATTGAGTGCATTTCTTATTTCTTGCTCATAAAATAATATATTTTCGCATTTGACCAAGATTGTAGTGTCATCAACGAATAGAAGTTTAAGGTGTTTAGTTGCCGTTGTGACATCATTAATATACACCAGGAAAAGAAATGGACCAATCAGACTTCCTTGTGGAACTCCTATGTCTAAATATGCATACCTAGATTTGTAAGTTTTTTTAAAATTACCGACATTTTTTGTAATAATTGTACATACCTTCCGATTGCTTAAATAGGATTTTATCAAGTCATATGCCTTTCCTCTTATTCCATATTTTTCTAATTTATCCAGTAGTATGTCATGGTTAACTAAGTCAAAAGCCTTAGTCATATCTAAAAATATCCCCGTTATAGGTATTTTGTTATTTAAACTGTTTTATATAACAATATATATATAATATGTCTATTATTATTTTTAACAAAAAATTAAAACCGACTTCCAAGGTAAAAACAATAATTTTAATATGAACTAAAAAGTATTAAATAATTTTTACTATCTAATAGTGCCTTTTTCCGAATTCGGCTAAACCTCAACTATTTCTGTACTCAATCTTCATTATTTTGAAGTCGGTACCAGATAGCTGAATCTTCAGTCCTCTGACAGAATATTTAAAATTTTTGGAACTGGCACCAACTTCAAAATTATGAAGATTGAGTACAGAAATAGTTAAGGTTTAGCCGAATTCGGAAAAAGGCACTATTAGATAGTAAAAATTATTTAATACTTTTTAGTTCGTATTAATATTATTGTTTTTACCTTGGAAGTCGGTTTTAATTTTTTGTTAAAAATAATAATTTCACTCTTTTTAGTTACACTAGTAGGTAAATCTTCGCGTATATTTTACGTATCTTATTACAATTTGTTAAGAGTCACAACTCACACTCACAAAATAATATAATATTATCAGTGAAGTGAACATATTGTGCTAAGTAATTTAACAATTTTAATACTTCAAGCCCGAAGCGGTCACCGGCGATTGCGATAACAATAGAAAGGCTATTGTGTCTCGTTTTTCCACGATCGAAGGATCTATCAGTTAAAAAATTGTACAAACTTGCATAGGATGTAGCGTAGCATAATACGAGTATTTAATATTATCATAATTATTGACAGCTGTTCTTGTAATCAAGAATTCAAATCGATAGGTACTTAGTGCACCATCTATCGATTAATAAGTATAACTAATTAAAAATACACTTAATGACTTTGTTTTGTTTAAATGCTCTTTTTAAAATAACTTTATTTTAATTCTATTTGTCTATTAAAATTTTATAAAGTAGTAAAGTATTCGATCTGTATATAAAGTAGTTAGTAAAGTATTCGATAGTCTTCTGCCGCCATGCGCCGCGCGGCGGCGCGGGCGGCGACGCCGACCGCCGTGTATTAAAAACATACAGGTGTTGTTATACAGTACATAATTATTATTATTAGTATATCCATACCTATGCCTTGTACTATTATCTATTCTGTGCCATGGGACATTGGTGGCCTTAACACGACGTGGTAATGATGATGATGACGATGATGATGATTATGATGATGAATATGAATTGCATAGTAGTTTATGCTTTCTGTTCTTAAAACAACGCCGAAACTCCCAAACGTGTATCTATAAGGAATCAGGAGTTCTCTCAGCATCATCGAAACCTTGGTATACCTTGACCCAATATTTGACTTTTTGGTAGCGTATTCTTAGTACACTTCACATAAAACCAAAATCACCATATGTTTCCATATAAATTTCGAGGAGTTCCCTCGATTACTCATGGATCCCATCATCAGGTCACCACTTTTGTGAAAATGGGACCAAATTGGAGTGAAACCTAATACAACAAAACAAAAATTTCGAAAATCGGTTCACAAACGGCGGAGTAATCGTTGAACATACAAAAAAAAAATAAAAAAAAAAAAATAAAAAAAAAAACAAAAAAAAAATCCACAGCCGAACATATAACCTCCTCGTTTTTTGGAAGTCGGTTAAAAACTAGGAAAATATTCTTTCCTTAGTCTATTAATTAATGGTTTATTTTCCTTTTATCTATAAATGCCGGGACAGAAAAACAAAACTAGTACGGAGTACGGACAAGGTGGAATTTATCGCAGATTATGAAATATGTAATATTTACACTTTACAGTAATGATGTATGGATGCCTTAGTAATAATTTGTGAGCTGTTAAAATGCACGAGCCCTACCTGGCGGTTTCGGCTATCCAAACCAGGGCGAGCTACACTCTGTTCTGTGGACTGGGAACTACTTTTAATAATCCACAACAGAATACTTATTGCCATGAAAATATTTTAGGACTTGAATACACTAAAATCTTATTATTAGTTTTACTATCAGTTGAACATCAAACGTGTGCGTCCCCCCAGAAAGCCCAATCGAGCTAGGTGTATTTTCAATATAATATCAGAATTTAGAGCAAAAATGGACCACCTCTACAGTCAAGTAAATAAATTGGAGCATTAATACGAACGACGCTGCGAGCTAACAACCGTGGGCTTGCTGGCGTCCTGTCCCGTCAGCACGCCCAAGCTAGATCTCGGGAACCGTTGACAGTACTATCGTGTATTATGGTTCAAATTTTAGAGCAAAATTGGAGCACTCTGCTCCCGTGAAATCAACTTCGAAACTAGAATGTGAAAGGAGTTAGACGTGATTAACCGGTGGGCTTGCTGGCGTCCTGTCCCGTCAGCAAGCCCACGCAGATCTCTGAAACGGTAATGATTTGGATTATGATTAAAAACTCTACAATAGAGCCCTATTTAGAGCACTCTGCTCCAAAAAATATATTAATGTAGCTTCAATAGTTCTCGAGTTACAGGCCTTTGAAAACGGCAATGATATTCAACTAAATACGATCTGTTACGTTCATACTATTTTCCGGCTTAAATTGCTTCCGAACAATTTTCAAATTCAATCGTCAAATTTGACAGATAAGTGAAACAAAAGATACGAAATGACATTCACATAAAAGAGACAGACTATACAAAAGACGGGTCATTTCGTATCTTTTGTTTCACTTATCTGTCAAATTTGACGATTGAATTTGAAAATTGTTCGGAAGCAATTTAAGCCGGAAAATAGTATGAACGTAACAGATCGTATTTAGTTGAATATCATTGCCGTTTTCAAAGGCCTGTAACTCGAGAACTATTGAAGCTACATTAATATATTTTTTGGAGCAGAGTGCTCTAAATAGGGCTCTATTGTAGAGTTTTTAATCATAATCCAAATCATTACCGTTTCAGAGATCTGCGTGGGCTTGCTGACGGGACAGGACGCCAGCAAGCCCACCGGTTAATCACGTCTAACTCCTTTCACATTCTAGTTTCAAAGTTGATTTCACGGGAGCAGAGTGCTCCAATTTTGCTCTAAACCTTGAACCATAATACACGATAGTACTGTCAACGGTTCCCGAGATCTAGCTTGGGCGTGCTGACGGGACAGGACGCCAGCAAGCCCACGGTTTTTAGCTCGCAGCGTCGTTCGTATTAATGCTCCAATTTATTTACTTGACTGTAGAGGTGCTCCATTTTTGCTCTAAATTCTGATATATTGAAAATACACCTAGCTCGATTGGGCTTTCTGGGGGGACGCACACACATCAAACATTAATAAAAACGATGTATTTTCATTTTTCATGCAAAATTTTATATCATAGAAATCAATACTATCTGTAAGAACATTAAATACGAGTTGAATATTTTATCAGAAAATATTCAGCAAATAAAAGTCACAAATTAAGATTTTATACAATATATTCTGTACACAGAATTACATGTTAGCGATCTCAGTCTGGACCTTCCTCCAGGCATCCAGTTGTCCGTGCTCGGGGCGGTACTTGACGTTGCAGCCGTCGTTGGCGAGGCGGTTCTCCTCACGGAGTCGCTCGAACTCCTCGCGCTCGTACTTGGTGAAGCCCCACTTCTTGGAGACATAGATCTGAAATCAAATTACATTTTGATAAGTCAGGACTCGGATAAGCTTTTGATGTCTTCTTGGGAGGTTAAACATAAGTCATGTTCGACTAGTATTGGCAACTTGTGTTGCAAAACCAGGAATTTTCGTTTACAACTAAACATGAAGCAACAACCAGACAGGAAAGTTACCAAAATATCCCTTCTGGACTATACATGGCAGATCATAAAATATGTAATGTCAAATGTATAGTTAGTTTGCTCACAGAAATCTTTAGAAGTGAAATAACAAAATATGTTATTTTACTGTACATAAACATAAAAATTACCAATATTTTTCATCTGTTTTTTTATGTATATTATGCTATGTAGTATGTACTATCAGAGAAGTTGTTTCATAGGCAGATGGGGGACTTTCGTAATTTGGTGGCGTTGTCAGATCCAGCCGACAGATCATGGCTAACACAAGGCATTGAATTAAAATAATCCAAATAACATAAGCCCGTCAACTGCCTATTGCTAAGTACTCACATTCAGTTTTGCTCTATAGTTTTACTCCAAATCTAAATGTATATCAATTTTTTTCTATTTGGAGTAAAACTATTGAGCAATGCTGAATGTGTGGACAAAAGCCCAACCCGCAGGTTTTGCTTGACGTTATTGCTCAAGTAAGCAAAATCGTATGTGAGTACTTAGCATATGAATCAATTTCTTGGATGGTACAACATTCTACCTTTTTACAAAAGCTTTAAAAATGATCATTACCTTCTGGCGACCAGGGAACTTGAACTTGGCACGACGCAGAGCCTCAATCACCTGCGCCTTCCATCTGTCACTGGAGCGCACCGACATGATGGGCTGGCCAATGCGGACTCTGGCAACAGTACCTTGGGGCTTGCCAAAGGCACCGCGCATCCCAGTCTGGAGCCTGGAATTTTATAACAATATCATTAGTAAACATTCATGTTTATGACATTTTTATAGTGATTTTTATGAAAATATTATTAAAAATTCGTAATATACAAGATTTAAGAAAAAAGAAAGATCAAAATATATTTTTATTATCCTTAAATACTAATGTAAGCACATAGCAGTGATACTAATTTTTCCCATAACATTAAAGATAATTACTAGAGAAACAAAATTTATCAGTACTGAGTTATTGCTTCAAATATGCAAGGATACAATTTATTATCAAAATTGTATCCAGATAAGAATATTGTAACATCATGCTGTATGTTTTAGCACTAGATGACTATACTGAATAATGACATTACAAATTATTATTACACAATATTTTACAATATCCTGTTATGTGTATTTAATTTTGATTTCTAGTTTGAACGGAGAGTTGTTTGAGCAGAAAATTTATTGAGATAGAACACTGCAAACATCAACTTTCTCTTTCTCCAGCATAAGCAAATGCAACTCAACTATATTCTTTCATATTCCATATACCTAAGTTGTACATAGGGTTGCCAGGATGCTAGACATAAAAGCCGGACAAAGAAGTCAGCTTGGCCAGACATTAGTACAAAAAATCCGGAATCTTGCTCTAAGAATCTAAACTTTTAGTATAGCAATACGCTCAGTAGCATGTACAGAATCTATAACTTTTATATAAAGTTATAGATTCTAGAATCTAGGCTCTACGAAAGCCAGACTCCATTTAATGGCAACCATAATTGTACACATTATCTGGGATGTCATTTGTCAATCTTAAGCCCAGGCTTTGGCAATGTTATGAATAATGGTTAATCATTCAAATTAGCTAATGTTCATTTCTCATGTACAATATAACCATATACAAGAATACCAAAATCACATAAACTCACCTATCAGCTCCAGCGCACGATAACATTTTGTTGATGCGGATAACATGGAATGGATGCAACCTCATGCGGATGTGAAACTGGTCCTTGCCGCAGTTCTTCACCAAGTATTTGTTGCAGCAAATACGGCCCGCTTCCAGGGCTTCCGAGCTGAGCTGTTCATACTCGTCCGACACCAAGTGCACGCACAGGGGGAAGTCGTCTACGGCCGCTTTCTTCTTACCCAAGTCGAAGATACGGATCTTGGGGTCGGGTACACCACGGCAAAACCGTGATTTTGGGTACGGTTTGTTTTTACAGTACCGGTAGCTAAAATGAATGCAAAAATATCATTAGTTGGGGACAAATTGGAGAGTAATACCCTCAATAAGGCCAAGAAAGTTTGCGGTGAAAACTTACCATCGAGCTGGACGGCGCCCCATTGTGACCTGAAATACAAACGAAATCTACTTTAGTCCCTTCTCACAATGCTATATGCTACAAAAATAATGAAATTTGAGTTATTCTGAGATGGATTTATATGGATAAATTCTAGAAAAACACGATAAGCACCTTCACAAAGTGACACCACAACTTCGAAAGAATGACAGTGACTAGCTGTCAAAATGACAATCGGTATCCATAGACAGCAGTATTTTTTTTTTAATATGATTAAGGCAAAAGATTTCTACCGAATTTAAAAAGGAGGTTTTCCGTTTTAATAGTTCATTCACGGACTCACGGTTCACTTCGTCTATATTTTTTTTTCTACTAATAATATTTTTTATTATTCGTAGATCTTTTAATTATTCTAAATCAAATGTAAAATCTTGATGGTTTATTTAATATTTTACATAATATAATGGAGGTACTTCACATGGCTATTTGTATTTGCGAATTGCGTATTTGATGTATTCGCCAAGCAATCACCAATCACCATATTGTGTAGAGTTTCCATCGAGCCGGCTCGAAGCGAGCCTTCGAGCTGTCAGTTTTGCGCAAAGAGAATATAATCACTACGTGGTTTAGCGGTCCACACACAGACCAAAGAAAATAGAGGACATGAAATACCTACAAAAAAAACGTGCATACCTAAACCATAAAGTTAATATACCTATCGGAATAGAGCAACAATCTCGAGCTGTCAAACGTAACCAAAATTGGTTTTCATCTGTGTGAAAAATATGTGTACGTATACACTTACACAAGCATGATTGAACATGAATTCTATGAGATTATATTGACAACGTGCGGCACGTGCCGACTGGACGTCAAAAAAAGAGTGCTGCTGTCATGTATCACACGTCTCTTTTTACCACGCGGTGTTACTGATAGTGGCATCTCGCTTGCTCAGGCCTTTGTTTCTCTATTCCGCTAGGTATATTAACTTTATGACCTAAACCATAGATTCGTTACATAAAATGGCTGCCATCGCCTAGGGTTGTCACTACCATACTATTTAGAAGATTTATTTGCCGTACATCTATTGAGTATTCTTTTAAATTTATATCCAATTTAACCTGGCCACAGACGTGCTGAATTCCTTCCTGAATTTAAGAATCTTAATCCATAGACAGTATTCAGACACCATATCACATAATTATATATTATTTAAGTTACGCTCAAAGACCGAAATCGCTCAATGAGCGAAAAAATAGCTCACGACGCGTTGTGGTCACAGTGAAACAGCCACGACGCGACATTCGCGTTGTGGCTCTAATGAAAACGGCCACGACGCGTTCTGGCAATCACAAAAAGACCATAACGCGAAATTCGTGTCGTGGCTGATAATTAATGCTATTCGTTTTCTTGATTGATTAATCGTCCATAGGCACAACTTGGAAGATTATATTTGAATTACCACGCGTACCTGCTACAAAATATTTTTTCGTTTTACTAAATCACTGCATAATGTGTTTATCATTATTATTCATAAAATATCCATAGTTCCATACTATCCGTACTAATATTATTACTGTCTGTCTGTCTGTCTGTCTGGCGCGGGCATCAACTAGTAATATTATATTGAAATTATATAAATAAAAATAAAACTAAATTTTTATTATTTATTAAGATCAGATCATTTACTTAGATTGAAAAAAAAAAAAAACAACAAACAATAGCACGTTGCGCCAGGCAGACAGACAGTATTAGTACGGATAGTATGGAACAATGGATATTTTATAAATAACAATGAAAAACACGATATGCAGTGATTTAGTAAAAGAAAAAATATTTTTTAGTACGCGTGGTGATTCAAATATAATTTTCCATACCTATGGACGATTAATCAATCAAGAACAAATCAAGAAAAACAATAGCATATCAGCCACGATACGAATTTCGCGTTATGGTCTTTTTGTGATTGCCAGAACGCGTCGTGGCCGTTTTCATTAGAGCCACAACGCGAATTTCGCGGCGTGGCTGTTTCACTGTGACCACAACGCGTTGTGAGCTATTTTTTCGCTCACTGGGTGATTTCGGTCTATGAGCGTAACATATACATAAAATAAGCACGTGTGACGTGTGTGGCCGTGAACAATACGTGTTTGTATCAAAACTTTGCCTTCGACCTGAATTTGACGTTCTTAGTAATAAGAATGTCATAAATATTTTGGGATCGGATGAAAATAAAACAATTTATTTTATAATTTAGAATTATTTATTCATTTCTAAAAAGTATTAACTTGTTCAAAAACTGCCTATGTGAAAGATTTTCACATTTAATTTGACCATAATATTTAAATCTTATATCAAGAAAGATCTTGATTATACTTTTGATCAAAAGTAACTTATGGTTACTGCAATGTTCGGGATCAGAGTCTGCGGAAAAATAATTATTTAAATCACAAATTTCACATAAAAATTTAAAAATACATAAATAATAAATTTCTGGTTTGGGGTTCTCCTTTAAATGGATTTTTATCAACTTTTCTGTATTTTTGATTATTTCAATTACGCTGTACGAAGCATACTTGACGTATGCTTTTTGCATACGTCAAGTATGCTTCGTACAGCAAGACTTCTTGATTTTTTGTATATCAGGCTTTCTTTATCTTCTTCTCCTAACTGCCGATCCACACTCGCGCGCGAAGGCACGCCGCGGACCGCGGCGCGGATCGCGGCGCAAATCGCGGCGCGGATCGCACATTACTACCAAATCCTCTCAAAGTTCGCGACATGTCCGCAGTGTAGGCGTTCTTTATTTGAAAAATTTCCCGCGCGTCTACTTTTTTCATAATATGGCACTCGGCTGTTTAAGAATGGCCAGTGTCAAGTAAAATATGGCGGGAAAAAAAATCGTGAAAAGTTTACAAAAAGTTGTTTTTCCAGATGATCGTCAAGTCAAAAGTCTAGTAAAAGTCTAAAAATAGTATTTTAAAAAGATAAAACCGACTTCAACGTAAATAATTACGTAGCATTAAAATTCCCTATCTCAAAAACTACTGAACCGATTTTGATGAAACTTGCAGCATTCCCTAAATTGAACAATACCTAGTACAACAAAAAAAGAATCACTTAAATCGGACTTGTAGTTCCAGAGATATGCGCGCACAAACATAAAAAACATACATACGTACATAAGAATAATAATAAGAATACTTTTATTTCCAGCATTACACGAAACATCATAATAATAAACAGTATTGAGTGGTACAGTTATTGTGATCTAGTTACATTAATATCATAATATTATAATGCTGTGTGATGCCAAATACATACATACATACACTTTCGAAATTTGGCACATTTGTTCAGAAGCTGCTATAGATTAACATATAAAAAAACTGGACAGTTCTGGAAATATTACATACATACGCGTCGAATTATTGATAACCTCCTTTTTTTGAAGTCGGTTAAAAAGTAGTCAGTAAAGTCAACGAGTCAAGTCAGTTGTTTTAGTAAAGTGGTAGACCCTTTACTAAAACTTTCGACGGAGTTTTGGAGGGAACACAAAATGGCACGTTTCTTGAAGTTGTATCACTTGCCCACACTTGTGCACGACATCAAATTTTTAATGTTTTTTTATGAAATAAATGCATGCAAACGAGCAAACGGGTCACCTGATGGAAAGCAACTTCCGTCGCCCATGGACACTCGCAGCATCAGAAGAGCTGCAGGTGCGTTGCCAAGGCTGGCAACGCACCTGCAGCTCTTCTGATTAAGGGGTAATAGGGGAAGGTAGGGAAGGGAATAGGGGAGGGTACGGAAGGGAAAAGGGTAGGGGATTGGGTCTCCGGTAAACTCACTCACTCGGCGAAACACAGCGCAAGCGCTGTTTCACGCCGGTTTTCTGTGAGGACGTGGTATTTTTCCGGTCGAGCCGGCCCATTCATGCCGAAGCATGGCTCTCCCACGTCAACGCCGGTTTTCTGTGAGGACGTACGTAAATCGTAATACGTAATGGTTAATATTCTACCAACATTACACATTAAAAACCGAAATAACACAATTTTAGGAAAATAATACAAAAACACAACGGCACTCTTTCGTATTCCCAGCAAAATTCCGCGCGTCTACTCTTTCTTGACAGACTGTATTATCTGTTCACTAAACAATGCTGGCATGTCTTGAATGGCAAAAGCCCTTATTAAAATAAAGATTAAAAAAAAAACCCTTTGTCGCGGGACAAAAAACCGACAACATTCGGGGAACGGGCCGCGAAGTGCGAGACATATGCGAATCGGATCCACACTCATGCTTCGCAGAAATTTCGCGGCGCCGCGGCGTCGCGCACGGTCCGCGTGCGAGTGTGGATGCGGCCGGGGAACCAGCCGCGAAGTGCGAAAAATATGCGAACCGGATCCACACTCACGTTTCGCGGAAATTTCGCGGCGTCGCGCGCGGTTCGCACGCGAGTGGGGATGGGGCTTAACAATAGCGATGTGCAAGCATCGCATTTAATATTTCTCAATAACTTTTTTGTTACGAATCCTGATATGTATTCTAGTACATGGTCTGTATACATCATTTGAAGTTAAAATTATTTCCATATAACTCCCATGCAAATCACTGTGGTCTTCAGTAATTTCAGCAAAATTTTCTTTTATTCTTAAGGCATTTAATGCTGAGATGGGGTTTTTGCTTGAACATGTTAAAATTGTTATTTGCTCTAGCGGGGTACAATTTCCTATCCCATCATCCCGAATCTCAGCTCTAACAAGCAACTTTTTGTATGCTGCACGGAACTGTACTGCATTTGGGTTGTTGTTGAACCCTCCTTTGGCTCTTACAGCCGAGAAGAAGAGCTCTATGGGGTCTTGGCTCACTTTGTAAAGTGGAATATACTTCAAAATTTTTGCATCTTCCACTAAATAGTTGTAAAGTGTTAATGCACTATTCATATTTATTAGCATTGCAATGAAGCCTGTCTTCCTACGAGAATTAATGATTAATTCTCCTGAGGGCAATTTTAATTTTTTATGTATCCACTGGCACCTTCAAATAAAGCCCTTGTAAACCCAATGTTGGAAGGGCACATCGCTTTTTTAAATCCTGGCGGACGAATGGAACGACTGTTCAAGACATCAAAGATGTCATTCATAATATTGATAAAATTGACTGTTCCCTCACAATCTTCGAATTGTTTTAATTTAAATTTGGTTCGACATTAGTCCAAAGCATCTGCTACAGAGCTGCTAAATAATTGGGTGGCCAGTTTCACTTTCATCTTCTGCTTTTGGAAAAATATATGTTGCTTTTTTACTTTGTTTGCGAGATGTAAACCCTTTTTTTCTTGCAGGTCTAACTCTTCCATATATTTAAAATCAACTTTTCGCCCTAATGAGTCCACAAATACGAGTACTCTCAATTCACCATATGCATTTCTTATTAACTTTAATGCGTGACATGGGTCAATGAAAGCATGAACGAGAGTGTTACCTCTTTCAAAATTAGTCACTTCCTGGTTTTTAAAACATCACAGCCAAGAGACGCGAACATGCTAAAGTTTGCTGCAGGACCATCACATGTTATGCTGACCACTGTCACACCCACATCTTCACACTGTTTGAGAGCAGTGTCAATGATAATACTTTTTTGCTCCCCTGACAGAGATGTTATTAAAAAATACCCAATGGGTATTTTCCATGATCCATATTTTATAGATGTCAGCATGAGTACAAGAGCTTGACTGGCTTCATCAACACTGTCACTATCGAGATTAAGTCCATAATCAACTCTGCCATAGTATTTTTGTGTCCTTGGAACCCAAATCAGCGACTTTCTTATAGCCATTTCATCAAAAACTAAGGAGCAGATCACGGGATTAAAACTTTCCTGTACTTTAATCTTTAAAGTATCAAATGCTTCTTTAGTGAATCCTGGTTCAGCATTCACATGTTGATACCATTTACACAATGTTCGTGTATGTGGTAAGCAGGTATTATATTTCTGCCTTACATATTGATAGGGTTTCGGGGATAGAAAATGTAAAGTTAAAGCGAATTTTCTTATATCTTCTGAGTACTTATTTGGTAGAGGTAAACCTTTCGACTTCATAACCTGTCTTTTTAAGAAGTCCTGGGGTCCTGCCAAATCTTCAATCATAACAGCCTGTTCCATGTTTATTTGATTTTTTTGTCGAAGATCTTCTTTAATATCTTTCAAATTGGCAATTTTTTTGTCTTTGCGTCTAAGTTTTTCATTGAGGCGTTTTATTTTCTTCTGGTGCTTCAAACATTTATCTTTAAGAGCCTTAATTTTTTCAAATGCAGTGACCTGAAATTTAAATATCCTTAATTAAATCTTAATATTTGAAAGAAAGAAATATTTATTTGGTGCAATCAACAAAAAATTAAAATAATATAATTATTATAGGTATAATGAACATGAATTATATTTATAATTTTAAAACTAGCTGATGAACGCAACTTCTTTGCATAAAAGTAACGGAAACGGAACCCTATTTTTATACGAAACCCTAAAATAAAAGTTAAATATAAGTATAGTATAAAAAGTATTAAATATATTTCCATTATCTGCTACCCGTAACACAAGTTAAGGTTTATGTGGTGTGAAACGTCCACAGATATTATTAAAAAAATAGTAAATTGTGTTTTATTTACATACCTCTTTCTGAACTGCATCTAATATTGGTAATGGGAATAAAGCATCATCAGAAGACGTACTAGCAACATTGGTATTAATATTGCTTGTTTCACGCAGAACAGATACCCCTTGTGCAGCCCGTAGCTGGAAAGTAAACATAAAAATAATCAACACAATTATCATAAATGATGTACAAGTTTAATCTATTGTGTGCATTGTATACATGTCCTAATATCATTTGATTGCATCCACAATTCAACAATTGATGCGTTGCGACATAACATTGCATCCTAAAACTAAAAACATCATTAATTGAAATTAATTTTATACATGAAACTTACTGGAAATGCAAATATTGTTGGTAATGAGTTGTCACGAAGTCTCATAACATCGAGTGTTTTATTAAAACAGCTTTCCTCAAAATGCAGTGAGCAGAGGTACCAATCCTTTTGCCGAGGATTAATATTTTCCGAGCCGATGGCCTCTAACCATTTTTTTCTCAAAGCTTCATTCTTTGGAAACCTATAAATAAAATTAGCATTAATTATTTTTTATTTTGATAGAACACAACCCTATTCAGATACGTAAACAAATAACGATTAAAATAAATAAAAATATTTACTGTACCACAAAAATATGAACAAATATTTTTAGTATACTTACACTTAAATTAATTATTGTCTTTTGTTTTGCTTTTCAATCAGTGTCGTCGCCTGCGCGTGCGCATCGCGGTCCGCGGACACCGCCGCCGCCCGCCCGCGACCCCGCGCCCCCGCGGCCCCGCACCCCCGCGGCCCCGCCGCTCCGCGCTCGCCAGTCGCCACTTCACCTTCTGAGCTTGTACGCGTCGCACATGGGCATTCTTTTGTTAGATATTGTAATTACGAATATACCTATTTATACAGTCCACGTCGTTTATATTTTACCTTTTCAGGGCCCCTACAATCAGAATGAATTTAGAATTTTATTTCTAGAAAACGAGATACTAACCTATGAAGCGTCAGTTGAGGTTGATTTTTGTTTTTTCTTGCACCACACATCACAATACAACATTTAGTCATTTTGATAAACAGTTTTCTCACACTTCCACGTATTTATTATCCTATTTTCTCGTATTTTATATCAAAAAACTCAATTTTTCCAAATAATAAACAGCCTCTTGATAGCACAACTACCACGAAACTCGTTGCAAAAGATGGCGGATCTGGCACATACCCAAACTTTTGACAGAATTTTACCAAGATTATGCAATAACTGAAATATGTTTGTCTCTTTCGTCAATTGCATTGATACTGTAGAATGAAAGAGACAAAGTTATATTTAACGCTCTGTACGGTGTACCATAAATGCCTGATATACGTATAAGTAAAAATTTGTATATGTTGACAACGGCTTCTCCTCTTTTTTCTTTACTCTGTGGGTCCACACGGTGGTTATTGCTCGATTTGGAGTAAAACTATCGAGCAAAACCGTATGTGTAATGTGAGTACTTAGCTAAATATGTAAATACAAATAGCCATGTGAAGTGTGTCCATTATGTTGAATTCATTCGTCGCATTCGCCCCATTCAGACTTCACCTTCAGTAGCTTGTATTGTATTAACGTATATCGATTGGATTATTGCTATACAATATTGTGCAAGTTGCAACTGAAATAGAAACAGACCAAGGGACCCATTTTTTGCAAAGACCTAGCTGTCCAGGGCCTCGCCTTGCCTTTCGCAATGCCTTTCGCCTGAGGCCTGGCAAAGAAAGGGTAAGGCTATTGGCTAAAGGCCCCCGCCCCCCACTATCATTTACAATAATAATTATCAATAATCAATAGAGTACTGAATAGAGTCATCTGAGAGTTGAGAGTTGAGACTCATCACTCAGATCACAGATGAGTGATGACTCAGATCAGATATGAAGATTCTGATTTATGAATAATTTTACTTTTATTACAGGGATTACATAAAATTTCTGCAGTTTTCCGCAAAAATGTGACAGTGATTTTTTTTTTCCCAAAAAAAAATCACTGTCACATCGAGGAGTGACAACTGACAGGGGGAGAAAAAGCGCGGGAATCTTCGAAAAGGGCGGTCGTGTTTTTTGGAATTTTTTATGTTTTGTTTTATTTATTGTAAATATCTTCGTTAGTTAGTTTTCTTTTTATCTTATTTTTAGTTTCTTTTAGTTTTTATTTTATTTGTGCATACTATTTGGTAAGTTTTTTGTATATATTCTGTAAATATGGATGAGGACCCAGGGGGGCTGGAAGGCCCCCCTGTTGGCCAATTTATTACTATTCATACTAGTGAAAATCTAAATGACTCAAGTATGGACACAGATTCGTCCGTTAATAACAAATCCACAAACCGCAAACGCCCTGCAGCATCTAGGCGAGTATGCAGAAAATGCAATAAAAAGATTAAGAAAAATCCCGACAAAACAAAACCTGATATCAACTGTATGTGCTTGAGTGACACGGAAAATAAAGAAAGCTTGAATAATATCCAAGAAGTACATACAGCTGGCATCATGGAGAAACATCAGGGCTTGGTGAATCCTCGGGTTGGTCGTATGCTGTACACCGACACTGACTCTACACCTTATGTAGTACATGTGCAAAAAGAAATATCATCTCCTAATGGAAACTGTACCTTACATCCCGTTGAATTTGGTCGCTTCCTTAAAAACAATAATATTAAGAATATAGAAAACGGTAGCCTTAAGAGAATTGGTCGGAATAGATTGTCATTATCTTTTTCTGTATTTTCTGATGCAAATAATTTTATTAATAATGAGAATCTAAAACAGAACAACTACAAAGTTTTTCTTCCATCTTTTCAAGTTTGTCGTGTTGGCTTGGTTAGAGGTATTCCAGCTGACTGGTCTGAAGACGAAATTTTGGCCAATATTACTTTACCGTATGGTTGTGGGGACATTTTGAAAGTAAGACGCTTAAAGAAAAAAAACATTGTAAATAATACTGCACAGTTTGTAAATACAGAGTCAGTTGTTTTTAACCGACTTCCAAAAAACGAGGAGGTTATATGTTCGGCTGTGGATATTTTTTTTTTTATTTTTTTTTTTTTTTTTATTTTTTTTTTTTTTTATTTTTGTATGTTCAACGATTACTCCGCCGTTTGTGAACCGATTTTCGAAATTTTTGCTTTGTTGTATTTGGTTTTACTCCAATTTGGTACCATGTTCACAAAGTGGTGACCTGATGATGGGATCCAGGAGTAATCGAGGGAACTCCTCGAAATTTATATGGAAACATATGGTGATTTTGGTTTTATGTGAAGTGTACTAAGAATATGCTACCAAAAAGTCAAATATTGGGTCAAGGTATACCATGGTTTCGAAGATGCTGAGAGAACTCCTGACTCCTTATAGATACACGTTTGGGAGTTTCGGCGTTGTTTTAAGAACAGAAAGCATATGCTACTATGCAACTCATATTCATCATCATAATCATCATCATCATCATCGTCTTCATCATTACCACGTCGTGTTAAGGTCACCAATGTCTCATGGCACAGAATAGATATAGTACAAGGCATAGGTGTGGATATAATAATAATAATAATAATTTTATACTGTATAACAACACTTTGTTTAAATATAGACGGCGGTCAGCACCGCGGAGGCGACGGTATCGCGGCGCCGCCGCGCGGCGAGTGGCGGAAGATCGAATATACTTTACTACTTTATATACAGATCGAATACTTTACTAACTACTTTATAAAATTTTAATAGACAAAATATAGAATTAAAATAAAGTTATTTTAAAAAGAGCATTTAAACAAAACAAAGTCAATAAGTGTCTTTTTAATTAGTTATACTTATTAATCGATAGATGGCGCACTAAGTATCGATTTGAATGTATTTGAAATTGAATTCTTGATTACAAGAACAGCTGTCAATAATTATGATAATATTATATTACTAGCTGTCCCGGCAAACGTTGTTTTGCCAAATAAATAATTTTTGGTATTAGATGAGTAGCTACGCTACATCCAATGCAAGTTTATACAGTTTTTTATCTGATAGATCCTTCGATCGTGGAAAAACGAGACACAATAGCCTTTCTATTGTTATCGCAATCGCCGGTGACCGCTTGGGGTTTGAAGTATTAAAATTGTTAAATTACTTAGCACAATATGTTCACTTCACTGATAATATATTATTTTGTGAGTGTGAACTGTGACTCTTAACAAATTGTAATAAGATACGTAAAATATACGCGAAGGTTTACCTACCAGTGTAACTAAAAAGAGTGAAATTATTATTATTTTTAACAAAAAATTAAAACCGACTTCCAAGGTAAAAACAATATTAACATTAATATGAACTAAAAAGTATTAAATAATTTTTGCTATCTAATAGTGCCTTTTTCCGAATTCGGCTAAACCTCAACTATTTCTGTACTCAATCTTCATAATTTTGAAGTCGGTGCCAGTTCCAAAAGTTTCAAATATTCTGTCAGAGGACTGAAGATTCAGCTGTCTGGTACCGACTTCAAAATAATGAAGATTGAGTACAGAAATAGTTGAGGTTTAGCCGAATTCGGAAAAAGGCACTATTAGATAGCAAAAATTATTTAATACTTTTTAGTTCATATTAATGTTAATATTGTTTTTACCTTGGAAGTCGGTTTTAATTTTTTGTTAATTACATTTGACGGCCAAGTACTACCTAAACGAATTTTTATGTGCTATAACTCCTTGCCTGTTGACTTGTACATTTATCCTACCATACAGTGTTACAATTGCTGCAGGTATGGGCATGTTAAGTCACAGTGCAGATCGACTCCCAGATGTTTCCGTTGTGGTCAAAGTCATTCTGGTGAGAAATGTTCTGTAGATGAAGATTCTGTTTTCTGTTGTCTTTGCCAAGCTTCCCATATAGCCACAAGTAAGAATTGCCCTGAGTTCCAACGACAAAAATTAATTAAAGAGTCCATGGCTCACAAAAACTTATCCTATGCCGAAGCATCAAAGCTCCACCCTCCTATTTCTAAATTATACTCAACAGTTTTAACCTCTTCTAGTCCATCCTCTTCTTTTATAGACTCACAAAAACAAAATTTCTCATCAGTCATCAAAAATTCTGCAAAGAGGACAACCACAGAGTCATATAAAAAAACAGTCTTCCGACAACCTAGAACACCACCAAAGTCAGTAGGTGGGTATGATAAAACTGCCCATTTAAACTTAATTAAAGATTACAATCCCCCATCGGGTTCAAATGGCACTGCTTTGCCTACAAATGGTGATAGTAATATTTCGGTGCCCGAATTAATTACAGCTATAATTAATTATCTAACTCAGTCAAATATTCTACCATCATCAGTTTCACCGTCCAACGTAGCCTCTGTAAGTAACATACCTCAAACTAACTCCCACTATGGATTATCTGATCCAGTGGAATTGTCGCAGTGCAGTCAGCAAAAAAAATGAAATCATTTATTTAATAAACAAATATCACCCTCTTGTCTTTGCTCTCCAAGAAACATGGCTTAAGCCAGAATCTGTTTTTAAGATTCCTGGCTATGCTTGTTTAAGAGAGGACAGATCTGATGGGTATGGCGGTGCTGCCTTACTCATCAATCATCATCATTCATTTGTACATATTTCACTTCCATCACATAATCCAAATATTTCTATAATAGCAGCATCTGTAAATAACATCTGTTTTGTTTCATTGTATATTCCACATCCATCCTATTCAATATTTTTAGAAATTAAGAATATAATTAGCCTTTTGCCAAAACCTTTTGTGATACTTGGAGATTTTAATGCCCAACATTTATCTTGGGGTAGTAGTAATAACAATCAGTGGGGTTTTGAAGTATTAGATTTATTAGATTACCATAAGTTATGTATTCTCAACACAGGGTTTCCAACACGGCAAACTGCACCTAATGAGGGGTATAGTGCCCCTGATTTGTCTATTTGTACTTCAAATTTATCTTCTCTTTTACACTGGTCAGTTCTATCATCTAGTCACGGTAGTGATCACTTCCCTATTCTTCTGTCTCTCCCCTGTAAAAATATAAAGCAAAATCATTCTACTAATTCATCATCATTAAAATATAACTTAAAAAATGCAGAATGGGAAAAGTTTTATCATGCATTAAAAAATAAACTACCCCATCTTCCTAGTATATCACCAGGTAATGAATCTGTTTGTGCTGATGCTCTAGCATCTGCCTTAATCGAATCAGCTGATGAAACTCTTCCTATTAAGAAAACACCTAAATGTTACATTCCATCACCTCCTTGGTGGGATAATGACTGTTCAGCTGCTATATATAAAAGAAAACAGGCTGAAAGAGAATATAATAATAATTCTACCTTTGAAAACTACGATATTTATTGTAAGTCTGTTAACGATGCAAAAAAATTATTTAAGAAAAAGAAGTCTGCAAGCTGGAAAAAGTTTTGTGAATCTATCTGTCCGGACACACATGCTTCTATAGTTTGGAATAATATTAGAAGGTTCAGGTCAGCGTATAAACCTCCTTTTCACCCTATGCCAGATTCTTTAGCCAACGATTTTTTAAATAGATTAGCACCTCCTTCTGTATCATTTCTCCGTCCATCACCTTTAGGTGAAGTTAGCCTCAAAGACCTTAACTCGCTTTTTACTCTTCAAGAGTTAAAAGGAGTTGTTGCAAATTTAAACGACTCGGCTCCGGGCATTGATGGAATCCCATACTCTTTTTTTAAACATGCTTCAGATGAAATTTTAACTTATTATTTAGATTTGGTTAATTCAATGTTATTAACGGGTAATATTCCAGATTCATGGAAAACACAGAAGGTTATTCCCATTTTAAAACCTGGAAAACCTCAATCTTCAGCTTCTTCCTGTCGCCCCATAGTCTTATCATCAGTGTTATTAAAGATTGCAGAACACCTCGTAAAGAATCGTTTAGAATGGTATATTGAAAAACATAACCTCCTTGCCCAAAGTCAATATGGATTCCGAAAAGGAAAAGGTACTATAGATAATATAGCTCTTTTTACCACTGACGTTCGCATTGCTTTTACAGAAAATAAATCAGTTTTAGCAGCTTTTTTAGACATAAACGGAGCATATGATAATGTAAGGATAGATATACTCAAACGAAAGTTAAATTTATTAGGTGTTCCGGAAATTTTAAGTAATTTTATTATAAACGTATTATTGGAAAGATTTATTGCTCTGCCTTTACAAGATGCAACGTCGACAGAAGTGCGGGTTGTTGATAAAGGGCTGCCCCAAGGCTCACCGATAAGTCCACCTTTGTATAATATTTATTCGTCAGATATAGAGGATGTAGTGACTGGCGTGACTTCAGATTTGGAATCGTATATGTTAACAGATATAGATGGTGAATTGTATCTTCTACAATACGCCGACGATTTAACAATTTATGTAATAGATCAATCTATTGAAAGAGCCTCCATTAGACTATCGCGAGCCCTAGCACGTCTTAAGGTATGGTTAGATGAGAATGGTTTAAATCTTTCAGTTAAGAAAAGTTCCGCTGTTCTTTTTACCCGTATGCGATTTCCTCCTCCAGTGCTGGTAAAATATAATGGATTACAAATTCCAGTTGACAAGGAGGCTAAATTTTTAGGCGTAATTTTAGATTCGAAACTTAATGGTAATGCCCATATCGAGTATATTGCGTCGAAATGTGAACGTACGTTAAACATAATTAGATGTTTATCAGGAGTGTGGTGGGGATCTCACCCGTTTAACCTAAAATTGCTGTATAACGCTTTAATAAGAAGTATTTTAGACTATGGTACATTCCTTTTAGAACCCTGTAACGTAGCTGGTTTAAAACAGTTGGATAAGATACAGGCAAAAGCTATGAGGATAATTTGTGGAGCCATGGCATCATCGCCAATAAATGCATTGCAGGTAGAATGCGGTGAACCGCCGCTCTATCTAAGGCGGCAGTATCTGGCTGACAAGTTTTTTATTCGCTGTTTGCAATTTTCAAACCATCCCCTTATTCCGAAATTAAAAAAACTGTTAGATTTAGTAAATAATAATCAATTTTGGTTGCACAAATCTCGCCCTTGCTTAGTTAATAGTTATATCCGATATTTGTCGCTTGATGCCCCTACACATAGATTACCTGTTTTCCCGCTTTTTAACTCATCCTTTGAATCCCTTGTTTTAAATCCTGATATCCGCTTTGACATAGGTATTAAAAAATCTGATAAATATTATGCAAAGCCTTTTTTTAATTACTTAACAACGAACAATTGGCAAGGTTGGCATCACATTTACACGGATGCCTCTAAAATGTCAGTAGATAATAATTATAATTGTGTTGGAGTAGGTATTTACCATCTCCAATACAATATAGTTCAAAAAGTAAAATTTCCACCACAAACTTCTGTATTTACTGGCGAATGCTTTGGTCTTTTTAAAGCAGTTGACTACATCCTACTAGCAAAGCTTAAAAAAACTGTAATTTTTACTGACTCTTTAAGTGCCCTGCAAGCATTGAATAGATTTACGTTTAGATCAAAATGTTTTCCCATAATAATACAAATCAGAAATCTTTTGTACAAATGTATTCTCGGTAATTTGTCTGTTACATTTGTTTGGATTCCAAGTCATTGCGGCATTCTTGGAAACGAGGAAGCAGATAGACTGGCCAAAGATGCGGTTTCTTGTGGAGATGTTTTTCCATATGTGAATTATTGTCACGACTTGTCGTCTCTTGCCAAGAACTTTCTCCAACAGGATTGGAGTAAGGACTGGGCAGTAAGTAGTCAAAGAAAAGGTGTTCAGTATAAGTACATACAACCTGAGATTCAGTTTAAGCCTTGGTTCTTCAAAATAAATCTATCGAAAAGTACAACTTCCTCTATAATTAGAATGAGGTTGGGACATGTCACCACACCGGCGCACTTGAAAAGAATTCGGATTCGCAACGATGATGTTTGCGATTGCGGTTTGGAAGTGGGTGATTTAAATCATATTATTCTTTCCTGTCCTCTGTACGATCACTCCTGTCTATATGATAACCTCTCCTCTATATCTATACCCTTTCCTACTTCTGTTCCAATATTATTGAACTCATGTAATAAATTAATTTATTCTTTTTTATCCCAATATTTATGTAACAATTCAATTAATATTTAAATCTATTTAACTTATTATAAGAAACTTTCTAACTAGATCCAAAATCCTAAATTCCGTACTTACTTTGCTTTTCCATCGCCTATTCCCTACCTTTGTTTATGGCAAAGTACACCCCTGTGTCAGTGCCAAAATCGCACAAAAAAAAAAAAAAAAAAACTGACAGCGGAGAAAGCGCGGGAACTTGAATAAGGCGGTCGCGGTATTTTTTCATAAAATTTTAAAATTAATTTTTATATGTAAATAGTTAATTATATAGTTCATTTTTAGTCATATTTTTTGTATTTAGTAGTGTAGTTAAGTTTTATTTAGGTAAGTTTTCTTTTATTTTGTATTTATAAGAATACCATGGAGGAGCCCGACCCGGGGGGACCTGGTCCCCCCGTTGGTCATTATGTGACTATTTCAAACGATTCGAGTATGGATACAGATGCTTCATGCTCAAATCCACGTAAACGTCCAGCGACATCTAAGAAGCGCTGTAGGAAATGCATGAAAAAAATTAAAAATGACCCAAGTAAAGCTAAGAAAGATAATTGCATGTGTTCTAGCGACTCTGATAACAATGTAGCTTGTAAAATAAATTATATAATAGCTGAGAAACAGACATTATTTGATAATACCGCGAAAAACCAAGGCTTAGTTGATTCTAGGGTAAGTAGGATAATGTATAAAGACACTGACTCGTCTCCATATGTTGTTCACATACAAAAAGTAACCAAATCACCTAATGAAAACGTTAACTTGCATCCAATTGTTTTTGGGCATTATTTGAAGAAAAATAACACACAAAATATAATTGATGGTAGCATAAAAAAGATCGCCAGAAACAGACTATCTATTTCCTTTTCTATTTATTCGGATGCCAATAACTTCATAAATAGTCAACAACTAAGTACAGACCAATATAAAGCTTTTATTCCCTCCTTCCAAGTCAGTAGAATAGGCCTAGTCAGAGGGGTTCCCGCTGATTGGTCCGATGAGGACATTATTGATAATATAACAGTTCCCTTTGGTTGTGGGGAGATTTTAAAAATTAGAAGGTTAAAGAAAAAGACTGTTGTCAATGGAACAAATCAATTTATTAATACAGAGTCAGTTGTAATAACTTTTGACGGACAAGTATTACCCAAGAGGGTATTTATGTGTTACAATGCTCTTCCAGTAGATCTGTATATATTCCCTACCATACAATGTTATAACTGCTGCAGGTATGGTCATGTAAAAACTCAATGTCGATCCACACCTAGGTGTTATAGGTGTGGTCAAGGTCATGCTGGAGAAAACTGCTCAGTGGAGGAGGAATCTGTTTATTGCTGTATTTGTCACGGTTCTCATATTGCTACAGACAAAAAGTGTCCTGAATATCAACGTCAAAAGTCCATTAAAGAGTCTATGGCTCATAACTGCTTATCATATGCTGAAGCATCCAAACTCCATCCAACTGTGTCCAAATTATATTCAGATGTACTTATATCTTCCAACACTCTGTCAGCTCCTGTAAATAATATGCAAAAATCAAGTTATGTAAATAACAATATTAGAAATAATAGTAGTTTAGTTCAAAAGTCATATAAAAAAACAGTTTTTAAACAACCTAAATCTCCACGTAGACAGGAGTATGGGTATGATAGACAAGTTCATAATACTTTAATAAAGGATTATAATCCTCCTTCAGGAAGTAACGGTTCAGCTTATCCTGCCCCTAATTTTGATGTTAGCTCTATACAAGAAACTATTTTAGCTTTAAACAAATTACTAACATCTATATCTAGTTTTTCACCGTCCAACGTAGCTTTATTGAATATAGAATCAAATACAAATAACCCATCCAATAATGGACCATGTAATACAATGGAATACCGAAGCGCAGCCAGTAAAAAACATGAAATCTTATATCTGATTAATAAATATAAGCCATCTATTCTTGCCTTACAAGAGACATGGCTAAAACCGGGATCCCTTTTTAAGATTTCCGGGTATACCTGTCTTAGGGAAGATAGATCAGATGGGCATGGTGGTACAGCCTTGCTCATCAAACATCATCATTTATTTCATCACATTTCTCTTACTCCACATCACTCAGACTTTTCAATCATTGCTGCATCTGTAAATAACATATGTTTTGTTTCATTGTATATACCTCATCCTTCATATAACATTTTTTCTGATATTCATAATTTGATTAGCCAATTACCCAAACCGGTAGTAATACTGGGTGATTTAAATGCACAACATAGGTCATGGGGCAGTCATATAGACAATCCATGGGGACGGGAATTACTAGACCTAGTAGATTATCACCAACTATGCATCCTTAATTCCGGGCAGCCAACCCGTCACACTGCTCCTCATGAAGGTTGCAGTGCTCCAGATTTAACCATCTGTTCACCCCATCTATCATCTATTTTTCACTGGCATGTTTTAGAATCTAGTCACGGAAGTGACCACTTTCCTATCTTAATTTCATTTCGTGGTAAAAAATCTAATAAACCATCCAATCATATTCAATCATCAATAAAATATCATCTAAACAGTAATTCGAATTGGGATAAATTTCAAAATTTACTTTTAGATCAGTTGCCATCTTTCCCTGATATAAAATCTGAAAATGAATCTATTTGTGCAGATGCCTTGGCCTCAGCTGCATTTATTAAGGCAGCAGAAGATTGTTTTCCTAAAAAAAAATATTCATCTAACCATATACCATCTCCACCTTGGTGGGATCAAGAATGCACAGTGGCTATTAGGAACAGGAAAAAAAGTGAAAAAGAATATAACAGAAACCCAAATATAATTAATTACCAACTTTATCTTGATCGTGCTCGTGAAACAAAAAAATTGTTTAAGAGAAAAAAGGCAGAAAGCTGGAAAAAGTTTTGTTTATCTTTGAGTCCAGACGTACACCCTACCACAGTGTGGAATAATATTAGACGATATAGGTCAGCCTTCAAATCTTCCTTCTATCCCATTCCTGAATCTTTGTCTGATAGTTTTCTTGATAATCTAGCCCCTCCTTCAGTTTCCTGTCTATCTCCATCTCCGCTAGAAAATGTAAGTTTCAAGGATTTAAACTCCCTTTTTACTCTAGAAGAACTTAGAGGGGTGGTAAAAAATTTAAAAGACTCATCTCCTGGCCTGGATGGCATTCCTTATAGTTTTTTTCAGCATGCTAATGTCGACATTTTAGAATATTACCTTAAATTAATTAACCAAATTCTTATATCAGGGAATATACCAACTTCATGGAGGATGCAAAAAGTAATTCCCATATTAAAACCCAATAAACCACCTTCTTCGGCTACATCGTATCGGCCCATAATATTATCTTCTGTATTATTAAAAATTGCCGAACATTTAGCCAAAAATAGGTTAGAATGGTTTGTTGAAAAACATAACCTCCTGTCAAATTCACAATTTGGATTTCGGAAAGGTAGAGGGGCCATAGACAACATTGCCATTCTAACCACAGACATTCGTATTTCATTTACAGAGAATAAATTTGTTCTTGCATGTTTTCTGGACATAAATTCCGCTTATGATAATGTAAATATAAGTTTATTAAAGGAGAAGTTAATTCTCTTAGGTATACCAATAATTTTAGCAAATTTCATTATAAATCTATTGTTAGAAAGGATTATAGTTTTAAATTTAGACGAATATACACTAACAAGAGTTGTTCGTAAAGGAATTCCGCAAGGATTTGTTTTAAGTCCTTTATTGTACGACATATACACCGCTGACATGGAAAAATGTTTGGACTTGAATATAATAAAATTATTACAATACGCAGATGATAAAGCTATTTATATAATTTCTCATTCTATACGTGATGCTTGTAAATATCTGTCGATTGCTTTAAAGAAACTAAAATCCTGGATGGATAAGAATGGCTTGGAGTTGTCAGCCAATAAAAGCTCGGTAGTTTTATTTTCACGAATGCGTATTCCACCTCCTGTAACAATTCTTTATGATGGAACTCCAATTCCTGTAAAAGAGAATGTAAAATTTTTAGGATTATATTTGGACTCAAAATTGAATGGTAACGCACATTTTGACTACATCTATTCAAAATGTGAGCAAAACTTAAATAATATGTTAAAAAGTCTTTCTGGTGTTTGGTGGGGATCCCACCCTTTTACAATGAAACTAGTGTACAATGCAATGATAAGAAGTGTATTAGATTATGGGACTTTTCTTTTAGAACCGTGTAACTTGAGTGGACTGCAAAAAGTTGATAAAATACAAGCTAAAGCTTTACGCATAATCTGTGGGGCTATGAAATCATCTCCGATAAACGCTCTTCAGTTGGAGTGTTGTGAACCCCCTCTTCAACTCCGACGACAATATCTGGCAGATAAATTTTTTCTTCGCTGCTACCAATTTCTTAATCATCCTTTAATTCCTAAACTTAAAATTCTATCTCAACTTTGTTATAATAATAGTAAATACTGGCTACACAAGTCCAAACCCCCACTCATTCATAGCTATCGTAAATTTTTGACTTTGGATGCTCCTACTTTTCGCTCGCCTTCTTTTCCTTTATTTGAATCATCATACGAAGCTCTAACTCTGATGCCCGATGTCCGTTATGATATCGGTATCAAAAAGTCTGATAAATATTTTGCTAGTAATATATTTAAATACATTACTAACAACAATTGGCAGGGATGGCATCATTTATACACTGATGCATCAAAAAATTCTGCAGACAGTCATGTAGGAGTAGGAATCTATCACTTACAATATAATATTGTGCAAAAAGTTAAATTTCCTCCTGAATCCTCTGTTTTTACCGGGGAGTGTTATGGTCTTTTCAAGGCTATTGAGTACATTCTACTCGGTAGGCTTGAGAGGGCACTAATATTTTCAGATTCCCTAAGCGCTTTACAATCTTTAAGTAAGTCTCCTTTTAAATTAAAAAATTGTTTTCCTATCATCATTCAGATCAGAAATCTTTTATATAAATGTAAATGTAAAGGTTACTCTGTAACATTCGTATGGATTCCTAGCCATTGTGGTATTATAGGCAATGAATTAGCCGACAAATTGGCAAAAGATGCTATTTTAAGTGGGGATGTATTCCCCTTTCAAAATTACATTCACGATTTGGTTGCTCTTGCCAGGAGCTCTCTCATGGACTTGTGGGATGAGTCATGGAGACTGAGCAGTCAAACAAAAGCAATTCATTACCAAAAAATTCAACCCGTGATCCCAACTAAGCCTTGGTTTTCCAGAATTCATCTTTCTAAAAATGTAACAACTTCCATTATTCGAATGAGACTGGGTCATTTGTGCATTCCAACGCATCTTAAGAGAATCGGCGTACGACGTGATAATTTATGCGAATGTGGTGAAATTGGTGATTTAAACCATATTATTTTATCTTGTCCCCTCCATGATCATTCCCATTTATATCACAGCTTATCATCTATACCTATCCCATTTCCTACTTCTGTAAATATATTGCTAAGTTATAATAATAAATATGTATATATTTGTTTAAGTAATTACTTATCTTTAAATAACATTAATATTTAATTTTTTAGTTTATTATAATATAAGTAACTTTTATTATAAATATTTTATATTACTCATTTGTTTTTTTTAATTTATGTTTAATTTTAAACTATAATAATTAACTTTTCCAAATTCCGTTCCTGTTATTCCTTCCGCTAGTTCCTTACCTTTTACTCGTCTGTGGCACAACATACGCAAAATTGTGTCAAGTTGCCAAGAAAAAAAAAAAAAAAAAAAAAAAAACTGACAGCGGAGTTTTGCCGGGGATACGAAAGAGTGACGTTTTGTTTTTGTATTATTTTCCTAAAATTGTGTTATTTCGGTTTTTAATGTGTAATGTTGGTAGAATATTAACCATTAAATATTCGTTGTCGTGCACAAGTGTGGGCAAGTGATACAACTTCAAGAAACGTGCCATTTTGTGTTCCCTCCAAAACTCCATCGAAAGTTTTAGTAAAGGTTCTACCACTTTACTAAAACAACTGACTTGACTCGTTGACTTTACCGACTACTTTTTAGACTTTGACTAGACTTTCGACTTGACGATAATCTGGAAAAACAACCTGAAAATTTTGTAAATTTTTTACGAAAATTTTTCTTTTCCCGCCAAAACTTTACTTGACACTGGCCATTGTTTAAAGCCGAGAGCCATAACAAGAGAGAGAGAAACTGACAGCGAATGTCATGTCAAAAGCAAAACTTCCGTATAGGTAAAAGCCGAGAGCCATAACAAGAAAAAAAAAAAACTTTACCGTCAAAATTCTGAAACAGCTCATAAATTTATTTTAAATTAATATTGAAAATCAATATTTCTCATTTTTTATTGATTTAATGTTATAAATTATGGGTGCTCTAACAAGCAGACAACATGCTGGTGTAGAGGAGGCCGATGTGATATCAAATCATGCATATAAATATCCTCCCAGATCTGGTTAGTTGACCTTTGTTATTGTTATTTTTCTGAAATTTTTCCTACACAAGGCCTAACGGGATAAATAATTATCGTAACTTTAATTTATTCTGTAACGTTGTCATGCAACAGTTAATATTTTGTAGTAAATTCAATATTTAAAAACAGGCAACTACTTTGGAAGTCACTTCATTATGGGAGGAGAGAGGTTTGACACTCCACAACCGGAAGCATATTTATTTGGAGAAAATGCTGATCTTAATTTTCTTGGGAGCAGACCTACCCCTGTAAGTTGAAATATGTTTTTGTGATCTACAATAAAAAGGACTGCCAACTTAACGCTAGTGACAATAAGGCATTTTTTTTAGTTTCCCTATCCGCCGCCGCAGTCAAATGAGCCTACAAAGACCTTAAAGAGTTTAGTCAATATCCGCAAAGAATCTCTCAGATTTGTTCGCTGTCCAGAGCCTGTGGGCAAGTTGAATGATAGTAAGATTGGAGATGGTGTAGTGAAGTCAGCCGAGTCTAATGGAAAAGGGACTTACTACAATATTGAATTCACTTTCGACTGTGATGTCAGATGTGCCATAACTATTTATTACTTTTGTACAGAAGAAGTTACACCAACAGGTGTTGTGTAAGTTATACTTATTTTTATTATTTCACTTTATGTACTGGCATACACACCAAACAGTATTTATTTATAGCCTTTTTTTTTCTGTTCGATTTTTCTTATAGCTTAACCTGATGACTCTAGCGGGTCAGTAGTACCATAGACTCGGTCTGTTTGCCCTTTGGCAAAGGCCTCCCCCATTTCTTTCCATTCTATTCTGTTTAGCGCTGTCCGTGTCCAAGTTTTTCCTGCTGTCCTTTTTAATTCATCTTCCCACCTCCGGAACTGTCTTCCTCTATTTCTTTTACCATTTCTTGGGTGCCAGAACACTATGTTTTTGGTCCACTTTTCAGTGCCTCTTATTATTTTCATTTTAGTATACAGTGTACAAACAGTATACTTTATACTTATAGCAGCTGGCAGCTGTAATCTTAACATTATTATGTTAACATTTAATGCTTCAACTCCCAATAACAATAGATAAGCTATTGTGTCGGTTTTTCCACAATCAAGGTTTTAATTAATTGTCTTTACAACAAGAAGTAATAAACAGAATAATAAACCTGGATATTTTGTACTGAAGATTTTAGAACACATTTAAGGCTGCGTTTCCACAGAAGCGGAGCGGAGCTTAGCGGTGCCCGAATTGACCAATCACCATGCTCAAAATCTTCGCTCCACTATGCTGTCATTCCGCTGGAATGAAGATTGGTCAATTCGGGCACTGCTAAGCTCCGCTCCGCTTCAGTGCAAATTGAGTTAATATAGTATAGGACAAAGTAAAATTACATATTATGTTTTTTAGGTATTACCCACGAGATTCAGCAATGACATCACAGACATATCACTATAAGAAGGGAGCAAACCAACAGTTTTGTCAAATATCACATGTGTTTGATCCTTCCAAGCATCCCGAAGAAGATCTCTTGTATAGCATGGACCGGGAGATTATTCCAGTGGCTATATACTGTGTTGTAGACGAGGGCCAAGAAGGTCAGTCTTCTTATACTTTATTCTGTCAAAGAAGCAATATTTTTGGCATGTTTTCTAGGAACATGATTGGGCTATAAATAGTTACTGAAAAGCAATCAGTAACAACAACTATGCATTTGAAAGTTACTGCATAGTTGCCCGCGACTTCGTCCGCGTGGACTTCAGTGTATAGCGCCTGATGTCAACAAAATTGGTGTCAAATTAAGCTTTTATAAAAAAACTCTAGTACCCATTAAATCAAAAAACCCAAAAACAGCTGTGCAGTGTGCACATAACTTATTTCATTTTTTTAAATTAAACTTTATTTATGCCAAATAAAGTATATTTAGCGGCTAAATATACTTACTAAATTACTGGGTAAAGTTTTGTGATTGGGGGCTAAATTTTAGCCCCCAATCACAAAACTTTACCCATAAACTATTTATCATTGATAGATTTAAGGTTACGTCACTGCATAGATAAAGTACTGAGTTATTTAATAACGTAACAAAGAAATAACAATCTAAACAACGAAATGATCCCACCTCTTATAGAAGACATTTGAGCAAGCGTCATCGCGATGTAGGAGACGGCACGGCGCCATCTATTATGAATTTTTGGAACTAACTTAATTTGAACAAATTTACGCATTTTCACCCCCTTACAACTATTTTTCCAGTTAAAAAGTAGCCTATGTCCTTTCTCAGGCTTTAGACTATCTGTGTACAAAATTTCATTACAATCGGTTCGGTAGTTTTGGCGTGAAAGCGAGACAGACAGACAGAGATACTTTCGCATTTATAATATTAGTATAGACTATAGATAAAGGCATGTTTCATCACTTTCTGATAAAGTACCGAATAGGCTATTCAGAACTTTTTTTACAGATTCTCAATACTTCATCTGTCAAGTTAAGTGGTCGATAGCCTATTCGGCACTTATCAGGAAGTGGTGAAAGAGGCCCTAAATATTTTAAAATATTTCAGAAATAAGGCAATCACACACAACTATAGCTGTGATAGAGAAGCATACAGATGGCACATATGTTCTGAAAGCTCTGAAACAGAAACTCTTTGTAGATGGTCTCTGCTATCTTTTACAAGAAATATACGGCATTGAAAACAAGAACTTGGACACAAAGGTAATATTTGCTTCAAGGTAATATTTACACAAACTACATTGAATATAACTTTAGTTGTAGTACATTTAACATATTATGTAAATCATAATTAAATCTAGGCTCTAGAATCTTGATAGTGGTGGTGTATAATCAAGATAAGTATGAGGAAATTCAAGTTAAGTTACATGAACAATAAACATTCAGAAACCATAGTGTCTGAGGAAAACAAACATTAAACTTGTAAGCACATAGAGTGTTCATTATTCAAGCTTCATTGTTAACAATTACCTTTCTTTTTACCATATTTCACTAATTGTCTCTATATGATATTCTGTTATTTTTCTTTTGTTTAACAAGCTTTCTTTCTTTAAAATGTTAACTAGAATCTTATATGTGAAAACATGTTAATGGTTTCCGTGTAATATTTATAGATATGTACACTACCTTTATTATGTAACTGTTTGTTTTCCAAATAAAATAAAATAAAATTAAGCTTGAATAGTAATTCTTCATTCAAACCTACGCGACCAAGCGACTGCGAAGCGGGAGCGTCAATACAAAACACACATTTGACAACTTGACGTAACTTGACGCTCCCGCTTCGCAGTCGCTTGGTCGCGTAGGTTTGAACGAAGCCTTATTGGCTTTTTTTTAAACATTTTAGCTATTGGTTTTTCCATACATAAAATATTTGACAGCCACACTCAGACTCGGAGACGGAGGAGGGCGGGTCGGAGTGTGTGATCTGCATGTGCGACGTTCGCGACACGCTCATCCTGCCGTGCCGCCATCTCTGCCTGTGCAACTCGTGCGCCGACTCGCTGCGCTACCAGGCGAATAACTGCCCCATCTGCCGCGCGCCGTTCCGCGCGTTGCTGCAAATCCGTGCGCTGCAGCGTCGCGCGCCGCACGCGCCGCACGCACCCCACCCCGCACACAACGCCGCGCCCGCTGATGTCAGTGTAAATGTTATGGAGGCACTTCACATGGCTATTTGTATTTGCTATTAGCTATTTGTTGTATTTGACAACATTATTGACGAATACGCAAACAAGCAAATAAAAGCAAATACGACCGTCCACACATGGACGTCGAATACCAAACTTTTACTTGATTTTCTTTACTTGCCTATTTGACTCCTTTGATGTGCGTAAAAACCGACAAAGGTACGGATACGTGTATTTGGTGTTGGTCATATTTGTCAAATATGCAAATAAGGCCAATATTTGTCAAACATACTGTCTACACATGGTGATTGTTTGGCGAATACATCAAATACGCAAATACAAATAGCCAAGTGAAGTGCCTCCATTAAACCTCGTCCGCACTGCGAATTTTCACCGCGCGATATTTAGGCTGGTATAAATAGTCAGTACTTAAGATGCGACCCGGTCTCAAGACGCGGTTCGGTGTGATTGGTCCAAATTTTGACAGCCAACCAATCACAGAGCCTGAACCGTGTCATGACACCGAGATGCATCTTAAGCACTGACTATATTTTATACCAGTCTCGCGAATTTATTTATACAATTTTTTTATGGACAATGCAGATACTCTCAAAAGATTCAATGTAATACAGAATTTCGAGATAAAATTCGCAGTGCGGACAGGCCCTCATTGTAGTTGCTTGGTTTGTTATTAGATTTCCAGTATCTGGTTGAGTAAATTTTGTTCTTGATAGATGTTGGCCTTTTTTACATTAAATAAAAAGTAATAATTGTTAAAATGTCAAGCCTTCCGTAGAAACCTGAAAAAAGAATTTGTTACTAAACAAGTAAAATGGTACCTAATTTAAAAAACATAAAATGCTAACTGTATTTTGAGAAAATATAATTACGATTCTAACGACACCTGTCGAGTTAAAAAAAACGGCATTTTACTTAGATTGAAGCACTCAATATTATCTTTATCGCTACAGGGCAGCATGGAGAACATCCCGGCGGGTTACGAGTGCGTGTCGCTGATCGAGGCGCTGAACGGCCCCGCCCCGCGCCGCCCCCCTGCACCCGCCATGGCCAGCCCCGACACTGACACTGCATCACAGGTACTGGGTCTACCAGGATCTGACGGCAAAAAGTGACAAAAGAAATTTACTCTAGCAATACCGGGGTAGTTGGAATAAAACATTTTGATCCTTTTTTTCCCTACAACGGCTGATTCTGTGTGTGAAACATGCAAATATAAAAATTTATTCAATGATCAAGAATATTTTTTGAAATTCTACCATCCAAATTTGCCATTTTTTTCCATCAGATTCTGGTAGACCTGTACATAATATTATAACATGTTGTTCGTTATTTTGCGGAATGCCGCTCTCAAATATATTTTGTGATTACTTAACTTAAAACTAGTGACCATTTTGATATTAGCTTCATACATTTTCGGTGAAACATGAAGCAGGCAGCGGAGGCCCTGAACCGCGGTCTGGAGCGCAGCTCGTCCACCAGCAGCGGCGGCAGCAAGCGACAGCACGACAAACGCGCGCGCCCCCTCACGCCGGAGGTAAACTATATTATTCTATGTTTATATACTATATTTAATTGGAAGTTCCGGTGAACTTCGTGTCAGTTCGGAAAATCTTATATATAAAATTCTCGTGTCACAATGTTAGTCAGCGAACTCCTCCGAAACGGCTTTATTTATTTAATTTTATATGCATATTCAGTATGTCTGAGAATCGGCTACTAGGTACTTTTTATATTGATAAGTGCATTTGTTGAATAAATAATAGAAAATTATTACAACTCGAGACTGACGGCGACCATTGTTTGTGCGACGGGATGGCGATGGACGTTGCTATGGTAACACACTTATTTAGTCTCTTCAATAAAATAATATGGGCAAAATAGGTATGCACTTTATATTATGGCAAAGCAACGTTTGCCGGGACACTGCCGGAACAGCTAGTATCTTCATATATATAAAATTATCATGTCACAATGTCAGTCCGTGAACTCCTCCGAAACGGCTTTACTGATTTTTACCAAATTTTATATGCATATTCAGTAGGTCTGAGAATCGGCTACTGGGTAATTTATATATTGATAAGTGCATTTGTTGAATAAATGATAGTAAATTATTACAACCTGAGACTGGCGGCGACCATTGTTTGTGCGGCGGGATAGCGATCGACGTTGCCATGGTGACATACTTATTTCGTCACTTCAATAAAATAATATGGGTGAAATACTTTATATTATTATTTATTAATTATTATGGCAAAACAATGTTTGCCGGGACAGCTAGTTTATATATAATTTTTCCAGAACAAAGTATAATTTGTGCTAATGTTGAGTACCTCACATCATTGAGAGAAATTAAAAATTATATTTGACTTGTTTCTAGTTTTCACATTCTTTTTATGTAAAACACTGATGTATTTGGCGCAGTTCCGTATGTCTGTGCTGCTGGCGCGGGAGGAGGCGCAGCGCTCGGAGCGCGCCGCTAGCCCGCTGCTGCACGAGCGCGCCAGCCTCAACACACTGCGCGTCTCCAAGGTATAGTAGTGATGTCTGTGCTGCTGGCGCGGGAGGAGGCGCAGCGCTCGGAGCGCGCCGCCAGCCCGCTGCTGCACGAGCGCGCCAGCCTCAACACACTGCGCGTCTCCAAGGTATAGTAGTGATGTCTGTGCTGCTGGCGCGGGAGGAGGCGCAGCGCTCGGAGCGCGCCGCCAGCCCGCTGCTGCACGAGCGCGCCAGCCTCAACACACTGCGCGTCTCCAAGGTATAGTAGTGATGTCTGTGCTGCTGGCGCGGGAGGAGGCGCAGCGCTCGGAGCGCGCCGCCAGCCCGCTGCTGCACGAGCGCGCCAGCCTCAACACACTGCGCGTCTCCAAGGTATAGTAGTGATGTCTGTGCTGCTGGCGCGGGAGGAGGCGCAGCGCTCGGAGCGCGCCGCCAGCCCGCTGCTGCACGAGCGCGCCAGCCTCAACACACTGCGCGTCTCCAAGGTATAGTAGTGATGTCTGTGCTGCTGGCGCGGGAGGAGGCGCAGCGCTCGGAGCGCGCCGCCAGCCCGCTGCTGCACGAGCGCGCCAGCCTCAACACACTGCGCGTCTCCAAGGTATAGTAGTGATGTCTGTGCTGCTGGCGCGGGAGGAGGCGCAGCGCTCGGAGCGCGCCGCCAGCCCGCTGCTGCACGAGCGCGCCAGCCTCAACACACTGCGCGTCTCCAAGGTATAGTAGTGATGTCTGTGCTGCTGGCGCGGGAGGAGGCGCAGCGCTCGGAGCGCGCCGCCAGCCCGCTGCTGCACGAGCGCGCCAGCCTCAACACACTGCGCGTCTCCAAGGTATAGTAGTGATGTCTGTGCTGCTGGCGCGGGAGGAGGCGCAGCGCTCGGAGCGCGCCGCCAGCCCGCTGCTGCACGAGCGCGCCAGCCTCAACACACTGCGCGTCTCCAAGGTATAGTAGTGATGTCTGTGCTGCTGGCGCGGGAGGAGGCGCAGCGCTCGGAGCGCGCCGCCAGCCCGCTGCTGCACGAGCGCGCCAGCCTCAACACACTGCGCGTCTCGAAGGTATAGTAGTGATGTCTGTGCTGCTGGCGCGGGAGGAGGCGCAGCGCTCGGAGCGCGCCGCCAGCCCGCTGCTGCACGAGCGCGCCAGCCTCAACACACTGCGCGTTTCCAAGGTATAGTAGTGATGTCTGTGCTGCTGGCGCGGGTGGAGGCGCAGCGCTCGGAGCGCGCCGCCAGCCCGCTGCTGCACGAGCGCGCCAGCCTCAACACACTGCGCGTCTCCAAGGTATAGTAGTGATGTCTGTGCTGCTGGCGCGGGAGGAGGCGCAGCGCTCGGAGCGCGCCGCCAGCCCGCTGCTGCACGAGCGCGCCAGCCTCAACACACTGCGCGTCTCCAAGGTATAGTACGGACTGTCGTATATTCTCTCCAGGGTACTGCAGATAATCACGTATTAATGTCTCCATGCTTACCATAGCTACTTTAGAAAGATTTCCATCTAAGTTAGAATAGGTAAAGAGATTGACAAAAAAATTTGCCAATAATTTTATCCCGGCTACCGTCCAGTCGCTAAATACGTCACCTATATGCAAATAGCACCGATTTCTACGTGTATGCGACATTTTTTTTTCCTTAAACATCAATTAGCGTCATACAACATGTTTTTGTAGTTACAAACTATTGTGCAGAGCTCGCTGAACTCGGAGGCGGCGTCGCAGTCTGAGGACGAGACGGTGCACGCGGACGTGGGCGAGTGCGGGGAGTGCGACGAGGGCGGGGAGGGGAGCGGCGAGGACACGCCCCCCACCGCCCCCGAACCCGATAGCGACGCCGAGCGACGCAGCCCGCTGCTCGCGCAGAACGGGGTTCGTTTACGTGTATACTTGGCTATAGAATGCTCTTATTATAAATGATAAGGTTTAAAAAAGATGTTCGAAACTATTGACTTTAAAAAATAAATTAACAACACGTGTGGTACTCGGGGACCGCCGCGGTAAAGCTTTTGCATAGCATTTGTTATCAACTTATGCAATTACGAGCTTTTGCCCGCGGCTTCTTTCGCGTTAGAAGTATTGTTATACACAAACTTTGATCCTCTATTTTAACCCCTTGGAGGTAGAATTGATCAAAATCCTTTCTTAGCGGATGCCTACGTCATAACATCTACCTGCATGCCAAATTTCAGCCCGATCGGTCCAGTGGTTTGGGCTGTGCGTTGATAGATCAACATGTCAGTCACCTTTGAGTTTTATATATATAGACTAGCTGTACCGGCAAACGTTGCTTTGCCATAATATTAAAGTATTTCGCCCATATTATTTTATTGAAGTGACTAAATAAGTATGTTGCCATGGCAACGTCGATCGCTATCTCGTCGCACAAACAATGGTCGCCGTCAGTCTTAGGTTGTATTAATTTACTATTATTTATTCAACAAATGCACTTATCAATATATAAAGTACCCAGTAACCGATTCTCAGACCTACTGAATATGCATATAAAATTTGGTAAAAATCAGTAAAGCCTTTTCGGAGGAGTTCGCGGACTAACATTGTGACACGAGAATTTTATATGTAAGATAATTCGCATACGTCTAGTCGTACGCACACAAACACCGAAGTCTACCGAATTGAAACGACGTTAGACGATGTACGTCATCATCCAATGCCGCAACGCTGTAGTACATTTGAAAAACTATTTTTTTTTTATCAAGCCAATCCAATTAATATTGGATGAATTAAAATAATATTTATTCCATATAATTAGGTGGCGCGTAAAGGCAGCGCGGATGGCGCGCACTCGATGCCGCATATCGACGACGTGGACGCACATGTGCAATGTAAGTTGTGTTTTATCTTTTTTTTAATACAGCCGTAGAGCATAGATTTGTTGAAACTCGGACCTGACAACATCCTAAAGCTGATTACCAGGGCTCCCGTAAGGGCTACTACGTCTGTGTGCAAAAAAAGGATTTTGGCGGCCCTTTAGGCAAATTTTTTGGGACCTTAGTTTTGGCGCCCCTTAAGATGGCAATTTGGCGCCCCTAGAGGATGGCGCCCATGTGCATTGCACACATTGCACATATGGTAGCGGGGGCCCTGCTGATTACAATTGAACATTCCACTAAGGGTTGGGCCTCATCTGGCAGCACGGAATCGCCTTTTTCCGTCGCCCTTTCTCTTTCTGTCGCTTAGAACTGCCATTTTCTAGACCAAGACAGAAAGCATAATGCGATAGCACGCGGCGGATTCCTCGAGGCGATCGGCATCACGGATAAAATGCAATGGTCGGCAGGGAGACTCCGGAACGCTGAAGCGCGCGATAGCATGCTAACGCATCCTTTCACCGACGCGTGCGATCGCCTTTTTTGTCTGCGGAATGCAACAGCGCGCGTTCGCATGCGGCAGCACACTGCAGTACGTGGTAGCACAGGCGGAACAAATGCGATTCCGTGCTGCCAGATGAGGTCCAACCCTAAACACTTTAGTTGATGCGTAACTTGTAATTTAATTTGAGCCCGTTTTGCTGTGATTACTTCTATCTCTATGTATTGATTTTTAATTATAGCAATCGTCATATTTTAGCTTCGACATCAATAGGTTACATTGCGTTATCGCAATTGAAAACATTAGGATAAATTGAGAGAGGGAAATACGCAAACCGGCCCGGTGCGAGGGAAACAGGTTGATCTATTTGTCTCGCTCTGGGTCCTCGGTCGTTTCGAGCGTGGGCCCGATCGAATTTTGTATAATATTGTATTCGGAGCGTGCGAAGTGGGTGGAGGGGACAAAGAAAGCGATTGCCGCGCTTGCCGTGGCAAAAATGCAACAAATAGGGCTCAGATAGTAGTCAAACAAATTTGTCAATCTTGTTTTGAAACTTTTAGAAATTGGTCTTAATTGTTTTTGTATCGTAGACTGCAAAAATAACAGAAAAAAATAGGTAGTCAGTACAAATTTAATGTTTTTCCTAAATCCACTAGAATATTAAATCAGATATCTGCTCTAAAAATGAAACAGTATGTGATTCGATATAACCTAAAATTGCATTATCAGTCAAGTCAATTTTATTTGAGTTGCATTTTATATTAAGGCTGCGTTGCACCAGAGGCGTGGTTAAAGTTAAAGGTAAAGTTAAGGTTAAAGTTAAATATGGCGTCCTTAGCTTTAACTTTAACCGGAAAATTTGACAGATGTCGTATGAGCATATGGGGTGTTTGGACGCCATATTTAACTTTAACCAGAGATTTGACATTTCGCACTGTTGTCAAAGTTAAAGTTAAAGGTAAAGTTAAAATCAAGTCAAAGTTAGTTCGTGCAATCCACTCTAAAGAGTTTTTGAGTAGGTACCTTACTATTGTTTTAGTGTTGATGGATCACCATGGTGGTCTCCAAAACCCGACGACAAAACTTGGAGTGACAGTTTCATAGAATATTTCATTTAAATCCAAAGTATCACGTGGAAGAAATAGTGACTCACAAATGACGATAAACCAGATGTTTGCAGTGTTTTAGTAAATTTTTGGACTCCGATTTTCTTCAAGAGTATACTTAATTAATGTTGTAAAAAATAAATAAAAACAAGATTTTTAAAAACATAACATTTATTTTTTTCAAGTAAGCACCTATTGCTCGTATTTTTGTTACTGAATACTGATTAAAGCAGCAATATGTTTGCACTTGCCGCTCTGGTTAAAACACAGCTGCATTTTACTCCAGCAACAATCATTAATATCTGTAAGAATGAATTATAATGTTTAGACTTGCTTTATCCAAATGTTTAGTTACGTTTTTTGGTCGGTTGAGTTTGAACTTGTTTTATAGGGTGCTAAAGTAACCGATGTTCGGCGAATTATATTGGCTCGTATTAAATAACATTGCCATTAGTTCTTAGCTCTTCTACATCCCTTACATGTCCTGCCAACACCAATTTATTTCCTTTTAGCATAGATTGGGCCTTGAAACTTATTGACTGTTTTACACTCTAAAAACCAGTTTTTTATGATTTTATTCATTTTCCACAAGTAGTTTTTAACTAAATATAACCCAAATACCATTAATTATTGTTCTAAATATATTTTATTTGCTATAATATTTACAAAATAAACAAACTCTTGTTGTTTATTTTTTGAAACGCCCCTGAAACATAGTTTGAAATATGTCACTACTGACGTGCACATTCCGAATATTGTACTGGGTATGTTCGTCTCGCTCGGGCCCGCGGTCGTGACTCTGTGCCTCTCGCTCGCACGCAGCGGACGCGGGCGGTGCGGACGCCGGCTCGCCGCCGCTGGAGGACGCGGACTATTTGACGCCGGAGGAGTCCGCCGCGGCGACGCCCGCGCCCTCCCAGCCCGTAAGTTGCCTGTGTGTGCTGTCAGCCCTTTCATCGCCGCCGCACGTATCGGTTAGGTACTTGTTTTAAATTTGGATTCCTTATAAGGAAGATTTACTGCGTAAAGTAAATAAAAAAACCTTAAAAGTAATAAAATAAAGACGTCATTTTAACTACAAAATATATTGTAGTTTGTGCCAAATGTCGCAGGGACATCTGAAATTTTGATTTCTAAGAAAAAACCTTTCTTTTTATTAAAATAACAAATAGATACAGTTAAATAGAAACTTATAGGATTCTCTAACGGTAAAAGTAATGTAGAACATGCGAGTAAGTTGTGATATGTTTTAGGAATTAGTAGCACTAGGAGTAATTATTTGCTTTCTAATTTTAAGCTGCAGCTCGTGAGACGCGCGTTCGCTCACAAGTGCACAGTGCATGCCGCGCCCGGGGTACAGTATTACTATGTATTTATTAGCTTGGACTCTGTATAGGGGCTACTCGTACTAATCGCTACTGCTAAGTGAGCATTAGAGAATAGAGATCACTCATGTTCATACTTTATTTTGCGTTTAGCGTTTTTTCACTCACATGCCGTTTGCAGCTTTGTATCGTCGACATTTTAGTTACACGGGAAAGGGCTGACACCGTCATTAGTGGGCGTGACGTCATCTAGAGTAGTCGTTGTTCGCACCCTAGTCGTAGCGTCGCCGTCCGCCGAACTGGCGGTCAGTACATGAGACGACATTGTTGCAGGAGCCGGCCGTCGGGGTGGAGAACGCGCCGCAGCGCTGGGCCCTGCCGCACCACGTCACCTCACTACCTGGTATTACTTTTAGGGCCATAACTCACCGGACGCCATCGCGACGTAGCCAGAAACGTTACCATGGTAACGTCCAAGCAACGTCTGCCTTCTCTACGTCGTCGCCGCAAAGCGCTTTTTTTCTTAAAGTTAAGTTAAAAACACCACTCCGTGGCGACGCGACGACGTAGAGGTGACATGGTACCGTCACTGGCTACGTCGCGATGGCGTCCCGGTGAGTTATGGCTCTTACACACGTCATATCTATTATGGCACATTTCTAAACTAAACTTTGAGTGAACTTTACTGTGTAATTATCGGGCCTAGTATACCTACAAATAATCTTTTTCAGAAATACTTAAGAGGTACTTACTATCTTAATTCTTAAATCTTAAATTACGAGGAAGTGGCTTAAATTGGTCTTAACATTTTAAGCTACATAATGATACAAAACTCAAAAGACATATCGAACAAACCAATTTTAAAATCTACAATGTATAAGAACATATTATCTATATTCTATGGCTCTATAGTCTATGCTAATAACAATTTGTTTGTTCGGCAGGCACACCGCTGTCGCAGGCGAGCGTGCGGTCGAGCGGCGACTCGTACGGCTCGACGTCCTCCACGCGCCAGCTGCTGGCCGCCGGCGCGCCGCTCACCGCGCACGCACCTTGTTAGCGTCGCAACGTGAATGCCAGCGTGGTAGCTCTGCCCCTCGATAGTTTCGTCCCACAACTCCCGCGCGCGCATCGTTCTAGCTTGTAACGTCACGTGTTAGTTCCGCCCCCCGATAGTTTCGCCCCACAACTCCCGCGCGCGCGCGTCGTTCTAGCTTGTAACGTCACGTGGTAGCTCCGCCCCCCGATAGTTTCGTGATTCGTCCCACAAATCCCGCGCGCGCGTCGTTTTTAGCTTGTAACCTCACGTGGTAGCTCCGCCCCTCTATAGTTTCGTCCCACAACTCCCGCGCGCGCGTCGTTCTATAGTCTGTGCGCAACTAGTTGGCCGCTCTGCCGGTATGTGAGTAAATGGGCAGAGCGGCCAACTAGTTGCGAACAGACTATAGCCTTGTAACCTATACGTGGTAGCTCCGCCCCCTGATAGTTTCGTGATTCGTCCCACAACTCCCTCGCGCGCGTCGTGCTAGCTTGAAACCCTACGTGGTAGCTCCGCACCTCGTTAGTTTCATCCCACAACTCGCGCGCGCGACGTGCTAGCTTGTAAGCCAACCTACCTAGCGTTGGCCCCGCCTCTTTGTCGTAACCTCACATCGTTGACGCTCTGTTCCTCGATTCTCCATCGAAGCTCACATAGTGTTGGCCTCGCCCCGTTGATGTGACCACACCCATCGTCGCCGTTTAACACAACCATTCGTTACAAAATCACGTTTCACGGATTTTGGGACTCGCGTAATCTCTCTAAGCTGCGAGCAATTCTACAAAAGACTTACTTAAGTAGAATTGCTGTATAATTCGTTTGAAATTATAATTATCTTATCTAAGCCAGCACTCTTGCTCTCCGCCTATAAACAATGTTATGGAGTTGCCATTGCCATAACATTGTTTCTTCAGCCTTTTACAAGGGCAAACATGTTTAGCACTCGCTATAGACTGTATTAGTTATGGAATCTTTAAATAGAACTCCTTGGGAATGGGTTATACTTTTTAGTTTGTACTATCAGAGAAGTTGATTCCTATGCAGATCGGGGACCTACGTAGTTTGGTTGCGTTACGTCAAACCCAGCCGACACATCATAATTAACATTGAATTGACATATTCGACCAAATAACGTTGGTATATGAATTGCATAGGAATCAATTTCCTCGATGGTACCTACTGAGAGAAATTCAATCATAGGCAGATGAAGGACCTAGTCAATTTACTTGAGTTTTGTCAAGTCAACATTAGTTATGAACTTATGATTCATTAGCCGGGCTTGATATAACGCGATAAAATTACGTAGGTGTGCCATTTGCCTATGATATAATTTCTCTGATTGTACCTATTAAGTATTAAGTTTTGAAAGGTATTATAGAATATTATCATATACTTAATACCGTATTATAGTGTAATAAATAATATTATATAGGGTCCCTATACAGGTGCAATTAAACCTTATAGCCAAATTTTGATATACTTATTGATCCTTGTTAAAAATAAAAATACACGTATTTTTTCTTTTATAATCACTCAGTACTAAAATGTTGAGAAATAGCTTTCGAAAATTATACTAAAAACACTGCAATAAACGCGCGTGACGTGCCCCCACGCGCGCGTCTCACCCCGCGTCACCCCCTCTCATTCCCCCGCGCCGCGAGTGACCGTTCTGCAACGATTTTAAATGGGATAAAATATGTCATTGAAAAAAAAATACTTACCCAATTTTTTTTGGTTGAATGAACTCTCCTAATGATACCTTAGCCCTGAAAAAAAAATTGGCAGGAAGGTTTAATTGCACCCTGTATAATATATATTTATGTTTATTGATCCCTGACTAAGTTACATTCATTTCTTTCATCACTGCATAAATATTGTTATGAGGAAAAAGCTCTTACATTTACGTATTTACGGTTGCTTTCTTTCCATTCTAGTTATGAATCTGAGCTTTTTAGGGTTCCGTACCCAAAGGGTAAAAACGGGACCCTATTACTGAGACTTCGATGTCTGTCCGTCTGTCTGTCTCCAGGCTGTAACTCAAGAACGGTAATAGCTTGAAAGTTGAAATTTTCACAGATTGTGTATATCTGTTGCCGCTATAACAACAAATACTAAAAACAAAATAAAATTAATATTTAAGGAGGGCCTCCCATACAACAAACGTGATTTTTTTGGCCTTTTTGGCTCTATATCAACAATGGCAACAGGTAGGTACTTGAATTTTACTCAAGGTCCTTAGTTTTATGTGCACTTTAATATTAAATAATAATATTAAAATAAAATAAAAAATGAAGGGGGGCTCCCGTACAAAAACACAATTTTTAGGCTAATTTTGCTCTATTATAATGGTACGGAACCCTTAGTGCGCGAGTCCGACTCGCACTTGGCCGATTATATTTAGAATCATTATGATTCATAAAACTTCATGTTGTAAATAAACTACTTAAGTAAAATTTTATTATTGTTGTTAAAATTTAGTGATGCATGAAAATACCATTTATAAACTATGTTAATATGTGTATAAATGTGTAGCTATATGTATATTTAAAATAATATTTATAGCACAGACTGATATCAACATTCCGCTGTATTAATGGCATGAATCTCAAAATGTTATTTCAGTTATGAAATATACACACCTACTATAATCAAAACAAAGTGTTTTATTGACCTGTTACCATTAATCTTAATTTAATTCGACATTTATTAGTCAGGAAGAATAATAATTGTGGAATTTAACTGATGTGTAACAAAAATAAGTGATAATTATTTAGGGTGTGTACGTGTTCATTCTAGTGAGTTCACTGTGAAAGTCGCAGCTCTGAAAGATGAATATTCTTGTATGGGCAAGGGCCCAAGCGTCACGAGCAGGGGTAGGAACTAGGACATTTCCATACAATGGCAAATTTAGGTAGCATAATCTGTGAATTTAGGTTTTAATCTGTAGTTTTTAATCGACATCTGTGATCATACGCCGCAATTAGTTGCCCACTAGTTAGTTGCTTTGTGGTATCACAGATGGCATCGTAACATCGTAGACCACAGATTAAGTATTGTCTTAGACTAATTGTTCAACAAAATTCTGCGAGGGGGCTCTCTATGCCCCGTGTATTATTTTCCTCTATGGTCACGAGTTTCCCCATACAAAAGTGAAAAAAAGATTTGGTCTTTCAGCGCTGCTACTTTCACAGTGAACTCTCTATACTCTACAGTCTACAAGGAACACATACACACCCTAAAGTATTATCACTTATTTTTGTTACATCTGTATATTTTCTAGGTATCTCAGTTGTTGGGCATGGGCCTGAAACTTAAATTTTAGGTGTATTATTTAGGTTGTAAGCCGTTAAAAGTAAATACTTTTATTATCTCACAGTCAAATATGACTGACTGGTACTGAAAATAACTTGCACATAGTACTTACACAGTATGTACCATCAGAAAATTGATTCATGAGCAGATTAACCTATCAAGCCCCATACCACCGGTCACCGGTGATCGCAGCAACAATAGAATAACAATAGATTTCCAAGAATCCACAATCGAAGGATTAAGGACCTATATAATTTAGTTGGGTTAAGTTTAGTCTGTTGCAAATTATATGATTACTTCTATATAATGAGTTAATAACAATTCGAGGAGGTCTCGCAGAACATAAATCTGAGCCATTTAATAAAACATTGAAGGTTTATTTATATTTTCTTTATTCACATTGAAAAAAATAGTAAATCTTGCTTAAAAGTATTATTACACTACATGGCTATATTATTTGCTGTCTAGACGCCAACCCCCTTACTAATATACGCTGTATAAGCTTTGAATAGTTATACAGTGTTTTGTCTTCTTCAATCCAATTAAAAATGTCACTTGTGTGACAGGAACAAAACACTGTATAACTATTCAAAGCTTATACAATGTTTATTAGTAAGGGGGCTAATGTTTATAATTAAACTGATTAAAACTATAGAAGTTTCCCAAAATAGGGAATAATTAACCTATGATAGCTTACGCCTTACGGCAATAAACTCAATAAAGAAAAGGTCAGTCCTTTCATGAGATTTGTATTGTGTATGTTTGAAATTCCAGGTTTCAACTTTGGTCAGGATTCAAGTTGTCTGTTGTGATGTTTGCAGTTTTCCGCATAGCTTGTCTTTTTGCTGCATACGCTGACATCCTAGACAGCCTCATATTTCTTTGCTCGGGTGTTTCATTGGCCAACCTTTGAGCGGCGTATGCAGACATACGGGAGAGACGTAGGGACCTCTCTTGTGGGGTCTCTCGGGATAATCTTTTGGCTGCATATTCTGACATGCGTTTTAATCTGATAGATCGTTGCTCGGGGGTTTCACTTGCCAATCTCCGTGCTGCGTAAGCCGACATCTTAGCGAGTCGTTCGGCCCTTTCTTCTGGAGTCTCTAGTTTAGACTTTGGATTTGAGTTCCTGCGCTGTTTACGTTTTGTTGAAGACACATCAGTGTTGGAATCTACAGAGTCCGACTTCGAATTCCTTTTTTTACGTTTGGGCCTCGCGACTAATAACATTTTCCCATCAGAGGCGGAGTGGTCGCTGTCCTCACCGATCTTCCAATGTTGATCCCAATCATTTATTTCTTGATTATTTTCTTCTGCAGACGTACAGCTTTCATCCCTTACTGATATTTCAAACCCTTCTGTATCTAATGGGTTTTTAACTTTCGATATCCACGTCTTGTTTGATTTTACTATTACCATTTTGTTCCGTGAACCGTCGGAGCCAGAAAGATCACCCATATTGATTATTTAGCGATAAGACCATCCATAAAATCATTGCTGTATGCTATTTTTAAAATAAATTACTATAATGCATTGTAATGTGTATTAGTATTTCGTAATTTTTTACAATTTTAGTAGTTTCAATATTATTTTCGGAACGTGAAATTTCACCGAAACTCTGTTTTGAAATGTCAATTGTGAACTGTCAACTGTCAAGTCTGTCAAGTTGTCATGACACAGATTAAAAATATTTAAAATGGTGCTATATCCATAGACTAAAGTCTGTCAGTGATTACAAACCTAGCGCCATTTTCGTAAAAAAAAAAGACTGTCATACCCATTTACGTCAACACGACGGATGACGATTTCGTGCAAGTGTCAAATTACTGTCAAATCTAAAGATATGCCATTATTGAATTTTTAATTTTCATCCATCTGTTTGTTGTGATTTGTTTGAAATATTATTTATTTTTATCATAAATGAGATAAAACAGCTTCTTCAACTATAATAAAGACCACACATTTACGTTGTGATTTTGTGCAGTGCATCTACTTAATCTAAAACTTGAATTTTTTGAGCGGAGAGTGGTGCCAAAACCACATCCAAAACGTAAGATTTTGTCTCTATTTATTATTAGCGACGTTATGTGTTAAAACAATTGTTAATAGTACATATTTATTGTTTTGAAGGGAATATTGCTTCAAAGCTCATAATGGTGTAAGCTCTGCGAGTGAGGACAAGAGTTTAACCATGGAATCACCGACAGCGACGAGCCCTCTGCCTGAGGCGGAGCAGCCAGTTATTAATGAAACAGACTACTCCAGTATCAGAGGGAAGGTAAGAATTTAATCATACTTTTGTATTACTTCTATAATCTCCTATCCATTATGTAAACAGTAACATGTTAGTGCCATAATGATGTCAAAGTAAGGGTGGCATGATGCAATGATACTTAATTGTATCACATATATTTGTAATACAATGGATGGAGGACAAAAAATGAGAACAAAAATTCATGCAATTTTGTTAGAGGATTATGATAATATTATAGTGAATGATTTCAATTTCTTATGATAATAATAATTCATCACTAGATTGTTTAAAGTATTGCAGAAATACAAATAGAAAACTAATTAATTTTTAAATAATAGGTACTTACCATATTTCATACAACAATCTGATGTACTATTTCACCACTAGTTGTTTGCAATACAATCTACTATTATGAAATATCACCGATAATAATTTATTATGCAATAATAACATACAAATTGATGCAATGTAACCTACGAATTGTAATGTAACATAATTAAAGCATCTTCTAGTATTATACAATAACAATTCCTTTATAGCAAGAAGCCATTAAAATCAATAAAAATAATCAAACACTTTTCAAATACAGCTGAAAAAGTAAGTAATGATTATAAACAAAGTTAAATTTTATTAATAAAGAATTTAATCTGCTGTGTGTAAAACACAAAAGCTAATTACTATGAAAAGGATATGCTTCTGGTGCAAAGGTAGTAGACCGGATCAGATAAAATCAGCCAAATGCAAATTGGACTTACATAGGGTTTGGATGGACATCTAAGCCTCAGTAATAGGGTTCCGTTTTTACCCTTTGAGTACCCTTAAAAATGGTTATCAGAATTGCCTACAAAAGGTTTAGCAAGTTTTGTAAGTTTTAGCTGTCAGCTTAAAAAGTTTATGAGCTCAGGCTGCTAGGAGCTTATCTGTAGATTTATTTTATTACCTACATTTTAAGTATATGTTGTTATTCATCTTTAAAACTTTTCAACTGTTTGGTTGTCTCAAGATTATCAAAGTTAATGAAATATGATGTAGCAAGAGTAAACAGTCAGTCAAATATAGCCAAAAACTTGATTTAGCATGTAAACAATAATGGTTGGTTTTCAGATGATACTGGTGAGCCCGACCACAGAGGAATATGACCTGCTGCGGAAGGAGCTACTGGAGAGGCTAGAGGCTGGGAACGGAGAAATTATTTATGACATTGGCCAAGGAGAAGGTATAATGTTACTTATAATTAAACAACATTTAAGTTGACAAAATGGCATAATATTGAAAATAATAAATTATTTATTTATCTATGATGGATTCCCTTAAACAAACACATAATACTGTAAGTTTAGACAATTCTTTAAGTTTCAAAAAAAGTTTCATCTTAAATTGTTTATTTATTTACTTATTTGTAAAAAAAAAATTAAAATGATTTCTTAAAGTTTCTAAAAATCTATACTAATATTTTCTAAATTTATAAATGTAAATGTGTGTCTGTCTGTCTGTCATGTCCAAACCGCTGAATCAATTTTGCTGAAATTTGGCACAGAGACACTGAGGCCCAGGAAAGGACATAGGATACTTTTTATCAGGGCAAAATGTACGATTCCAACGTGATAAATGACTTGTGGGGCAATGGAGTTGGGGGTATCATTTACTCATTAATAATAATTAGTTATCTGGTTGTGTTGCAGACGGTCGCGGTCTGACGGAGGAGGAGTACAAGGCGTCAGTGGCGACGCTGCAGTCGCTGGTGAGCGGCGACCGCGTGTCGTGCGTGGAGCTGCGCCGCTGGGACTGCGGTACGGGGCTCATGGGACAGTACCTGCTGCGGACTGAGCTCGATACTAATGACTTTATGGAAATCAGGTATGAAACAATCAGCTTTATAATATGCTATCTTGTGTGTCAAAGAGCCTTGATGGATGCTTGATGGAGCCGGTTTGTTGCGAGTATTGTAGCACACTGGAAAGTGTGGTCTGAGCTTAATACTAATGACTTTATGGATATTAGGTACTAGCTGTTGCCCGCGACTTCGGCCGCGTTAACATAGTATAATCACAAAGACGGATAGTTTTCCCCTTTTTGTGGTTCCTTATACAAAGGGTAAAAACGGGTCCCTATTTAAGCAAACGTCAAACGCAAACGTCAATAAACTTTCATGTTTCTAACTCAAGAAATGACGGACTTTCATTCAAACTTTCAACCCCTATTTCACCCCATTGGGGCTAGAATTTTCAAAAACGCTTAAACACGTATCAAATCATTTTTAATTAGTAGCCCAAACATAAAATTTCAAGTTTCAAACTTAAGAAATAACAGACTTACATTCAAACTTTCAACCCCAATTTCACCCCTTTGGGAGTAGAATTTCCAAAAACGCTTAAATATGTATCCATTCATTTTTAATCAGTAACCCAAAAATAAAGTTTCATGTTTCTAACTCAAGAAATGATGGACTTTCATTAAAACTTTCAACCCCTATTTCACGCCATTCGGGGTAAAATTTTCAAAATTCCTTCATTAGTAAGTGTCTACTTAATAAAACAACCCTACTCACCAAATTTTGTGGCTGTAACTTTAACAGTTTTTGCTCAGCGATGATGAATCTGTCAGTCAGTCAGTCAGGACATGTAATTTTATAAGTATAGATGACATATTCAGATTCAGCTGTTATATGCTATCATAATCATAATTTGTATTTGCAAGAATATGGTAACAAAATATTGATCTCAACATTCAAACATCAAATCTGAATTCTCTGAAATGGAGATTTACAGATGACGAAGAGAAGACAAGGGAAGCTGGATTGAGATCGCTTACGCACTCAATCCGCCGTGTACCTACCGGGGACCGTTTTTCACGGGTTCAATTTATTTAGGGCCCTTTCACACGTTGTATTTTTTGCGCGCTGACGACGCGCGTTTCTGATGCGCTCGATTTCATCGCATTTTGGCACATATAAAGCTTAAAACAGGCTTCCTTGCGTTTGCTGAGCGTTCAACTTGAGTATGATCGATACAATGATTTCATCAAGGACAGCACACCTTGGGAATAGGGTGGCTCCATGCAGGTTACTTTTCTTTTATTTTTGTTACATAGCTGTAAGCCATAACATTGTAATTTTCCATTTTTTTTAGTAAAAGATGGCCCCGTGCGAGTTTCTTACTGTAGAAATGTATTAGTCTATGATATCTAAAATGTTTATCTGTGAATGTGTAAGTAATGTTATCTGTGATGACATGTCGTCTATTGTCTATTCTGGTGCTTGAATAAAAGTTCACTTCCGTGTTCCCGTTAGCAAAGGTCGTTTTATTTAGAGGTTATGAAGCCCAGAAATAGTGAAAAAGTAAAGATTTTAACAAGAATTTCGTTTTTCGAGTCGAGTAACGAGTGTTAAAAACTTTTTTCCGATACGCGTTTTTCGCTGTGCAGTGTTGGACAATCGATCGTAAAAGTGTTTCGATTTTCGGATTGCACTTTTGCAATGGCGGCTAACTACTTGGTGAATGTACCCAAGCTACGCGGGCGAGATAACTACAGCGAATGGTGCTTCGCGGCAGAGAATTTCCTAATTCTGGAGGGCATGAAAAAATGTGTGAAGCCTGAAGGAGAAACAATAGGAGCTGCAGATGATGAGCGAACGCGGGCCAAATTGATCATGACGATCGACCCGGCTTTGTACGTGCACGTGAAGAACGTGAAAACATCACAGGAATTATGGGAAAAACTACAACAGCTATTTGATGACAACGGTTTTTCCAGAAGGATCAGTCTACTGAGGAATCTTATTTCTATAAGATTGGAAAACTGTAATTCAATGACGTCCTACGTGACCCAAATTATCGACACAGCTCAGAAATTAAGTGGCACGGGTTTTGAAATAAATGACCAGTGGACAGGTTCATTGTTACTAGCAGGATTGCCAGAGCGGTTTTCACCGATGATCATGGCTATAGAGCATTCAGGCATAAGTATAACGGCTGATTCTATCAAAAGCAAATTATTAGACATGGAGTCTACGACGGAAGAACATGGCGAGGTTAGCGGCGCATTCGCAGCTCGTTCGAAATTCAATGTTGGCAGGAAAAACAAAATGGCGCCAAGAAGAAATGTCAATGGTGGTAGCACTGTTGAAATGTCAAAGTCAAACGTCAAAACAGTGACATGTTACCGATGTAAACAAAAAGGACATTATCGAAATCAATGTACAAATAACGAAAATAACGCGGCGAATTTCAAGGAAAAGCCCAGATTGCAATCTAATGCATTTAGTGCAGTGTTCCTGAGCGGGGATTTCAATAAAAATGCGTGGTACATTGACTCTGGGGCCAGTGTACACCTCACGGCGAATGAAAGCTGGATAATGAATGCATGTTATGAACAGAAGAAGGAAATAATGGTTGCAAACAATGAAAAATTGCAGGTTTTATGTTCTGGCGATGTAAAGATCACGACTACAACTGGTAATTTTGATTACGACATTATTGTTGAAGGAGTTTACTGTATTCCAAGTTTGACGACTAATTTGCTGTCAGTCAGTCAACTGATTAGCAAAGGGAATAAAGTGTCTTTTTCTGATTGCAGTTGCTTAGTATATAATAAAGAAAACAAACTAGTAGCTACAGCATCATTGGAAAATGGAGTATACAAAGTAAACTTACAAAATCAGGAGCTTTTGGCTGCATCAGTTGTGTCAGGCGTTACATGGCATCGCAGACTAGGACACATAAACAGAGATTACCTCAATCAAATGAAGACTGCAGTACAAGGTATATCTTTTGATGATAAATTAAATATTGGTAAATCTTCATGTGCTACATGTTGCGAAGGTAAACAGAGTCGCTTACCGTTTAAAAGCACAAGTCAGAGAAGTAGCAATTTATTAGACATTGTCCATACAGATATCTGTGGGCCCATGGAAAATATATCCTTGGGAGGGTCCAGATACTTTTTATTGTTTGTTGATGATTGTAGTCGAATGGTGTTCATATACTTTCTGAAACACAAAAATGAGGCTCTGAAATTTTTCCAGGAATTTAAAGCCCAAGTAGAAAACCAGACTAAAAGAACAATCAAAGTGTTAAGAAGTGATAATGGTCTAGAATACTGCAATAAGGAGTTTGACAGCTACTTAAAGAAAATTGGTGTCATACATCAAAAAACAAATCCATATACACCGCAGCAAAATGGTTTGTGTGAGAGATTTAATCGCACAATTGTTGAAAAGGCAAGATGCTTACTCTTCGATGCCAATTTAGGAAAAGAATTTTGGGGTGAGGCCACCAACACCGCAGTTTATCTACAAAATCGAAGCGTGGCTGCAGCATTAGGAAACAGAACACCATATGAAATTTGGACTGGCTGCAAGCCGGACTTGAGTCACATTAGGATTTTTGGTAGTACTGCAATGGTCCACATAGCTAAAGAAAAGCGCAAAAAATGGGACAGAAAGTCCGAAAAATGCATTCTTGTCGGATATCCAGAAAATGTCAAAGGATACAGACTGTATAACCCTAAAACTAAATCAATATTGACGAGTAGGGATGTGATCATAGTCGAACATGAATTAAAATCTGAATGTCAGATAGAAGTTCCATCTCAGTCTTTTGATTCAGTGGGGGAAGAAGAAGAAGTCAAGCTGGATGAAAATGAAACTTTGGAATTCGATAACACAATTTGCTCGGAGAATACATTTTTAGATGCAAACGATGAGACTTACGAACCCAGCGTTGCTGAGACTGAAGATATCACAAATATTAGATCTCAAAGACCTACACGAACAAGAAAAAAACCTGAGAGGTATTACAATCAAAATTTTATAAATTTTTGTGCAGAACAGAACACATATTATGATGATGCGTCAGGTCTGTCTCTTCGTGATGCTCTAGCTGGACCTGAAAAGGAAGAATGGAAAATGGCCGTGGCTGAAGAGTTAGAGAGTTTCAAAGAAAATGATGCTTGGGAGTTGAGCGATCCTCCTCAAGATGGTAGAGTAGTAAAGTGCAAGTGGGTGTTGGGTAAAAAATATGATTGTGAAAACAAAGTTCGGTTTCGTGCGCGTTTAGTAGCAAAAGGTTTTTCACAAGTGCAAGGTGTGGACTATAATGACACTTTCTCTCCTGTAGTGAGGCATACCACGTTGCGACTTTTGTTTGCTCTATCAGTTCAACTTAATTTTGATATTACACATTTAGATGTAACAACAGCCTTTTTGTATGGAATTCTTGAAGAAGATATTTATATAGAAATACCTGAAGGTTTTTCTGAGACTGTACAGAAAGGTCAAGTTCTTAAATTAAAAAAATCTATGTATGGTCTGAAACAATCTTCAAGAGTTTGGTACAAGAGAGTAGAAGAATGTTTATTAAAAATTGGCTATGTTAAATCTAAGATAGAACCATGTATGTTTTTAAAAACAAAGGATAAGTTGAAAACTATTGTAACACTTTATGTCGACGATTTTTTCATTTTTTCAAATGATACTAAAGAAACTGAGCACTTGAAAGATATTTTATCTAATAATTTTAAAATTAAAGATCTAGGCGAAATTAAGAAGTGTCTTGGGTTAAATGTAAAAGTAAATAAATCTGAGAAAACAATATCAATTAGTCAGGAAGATTATATTGATCAGCTGTTATTGAAATTTAATTTAAGTCAATGTAAGAGTGTTCAAACTCCAATGGAAACTAAATTAGATGTATCTAAGGATGAAAATAATGTAGATAACTTATTGTTTCCTTATCAGCAAATGATAGGTTCCTTAATGTACTTAGCGGTCCTTACCAGACCCGATATATCATTTGCAGTTGGCTTCTTAAGTCAGTTTAATAATTCCTACACCAAACAGCATTGTGCATATGTCAAACGATTATTACGTTATTTAAAATACACTAAAAATTATGGTTTAAAGTTTTCTGCACATGGAAATTCTAATATTCAAGGTTTTGTTGATGCTGATTGGGGTGGAAATACAATCGACAGAAGATCGTACACAGGTTTCTGTTTTACTTTGTCAAACTGTGTAATATCTTGGGAGACAAAGAAACAAAGAACTGTGGCTTTGTCAAGTAGTGAAGCAGAGTACATGGCACTAACGGAAGCGTGTAAAGAAGCTCACTATTTGAGGAACTTACAGTTTGAAATTACAAATAAGAAATATACCATTGATTTATTTAACGATAATCAAAGTGCATTAAAATTAACAGAAAATCCTATTTTCCATAAGCGGACAAAACATATTGATATCCGTTATCATTTTTGTAGAGAGTGTGTTAATGATAGCATTGTAAATGTTAAATACTTACCGTCAACTGAGATGCCAGCTGATTTACTTACAAAGAGCTTATGCTCTAATAAGCATTATTATTTATTGGATAAGTTGGGAATTCAGGACATCAATATTTAAATTAATTTTGTTTATGTTATAACATTGTTAGATATAGTGGGGGTGTAGAAATGTATTAGTCTATGATATCTAAAATGTTTATCTGTGAATGTGTAAGTAATGTTATCTGTGATGACATGTCGTCTATTGTCTATTCTGGTGCTTGAATAAAAGTTCACTTCCGTGTTCCCGTTAGCAAAGGTTGTTTTATTTAGACTTACGCCGGTTCTTCTCGGCGGGGTAGTTCCCGAACCGGTGGTAGGCAATGTAGTTTCTTCGTTCGACTTTCAAAAAGAGTATCATGATACCAATTTTGAATAAAAAGATATTTTATTTTATGTATTTATTTTATGATACAAACGAGCGTAAAAAAAGTCGTGTGGAAGGGCCCTTAGATCGTGCGAAACCACTGTAAAAGTCTAAAAGAGATAAATCCCCAGAGTGGCGGTGGTGGGCAACGTGGACGCGGGCAAGTCGACGCTGCTCGGCGTCCTGACGCACGGCGAGCTCGACAACGGGCGCGGGCACGCCCGACAGCGCCTGTTCCGGCACAAGCACGAGCAGGAGAGCGGCCGGACCTCCTCCGTCGGCAACGACATACTCGGATTTGACAGCATGGGTAATATAGTATAGCAAAGCTTATTTATTTAGCGTAATAACGGTTTAAAGATTCGGTTATGCAATGGAATTTGATTTTTTTAAAAGTATTAAGTATTTAATGTAAAGTATAGTTTTCGCAGAGCCAGTACTGGCTCTGTGCAACTGTACTTAAGGTATATTTAAACCTCTTCATAGCTTTTCTTACTACGAAGTCTTATCTTACGTCAGTACCTAAATGTGATGCCATCGACATAAAAAAGCGAAGATTACTAAAGATCCTTAATGAAATGGTTTTCTGGACAGAGCTTAGAGGTAGACAATGAGGTAAACAGAAATTTAATTGGCATCAAAGTATTCGCTAATCGTAGCATTATATCGGAAGAGAATTGTTTCTAAAACTATTACGATTATTGTAATTTAACGGATTCATCACTGTCCCTCTGTCGGCAGGCAACGTGGTGAACAAGCCGGAGCATGGGACGCTAGACTGGGTGAAGATTTGCGAGCGCTCATCCAAGGTCATCACATTCATAGACCTGGCCGGCCACGAGCGATATCTCAAGACCACGGTGTTCGGTATGACCGGACACGCGCCCGACTTCGGCATGCTCATGGTAAGTGAAACTATACTTTGTTTCCTGTTCATAAATCTGTACGATTATAATAATATCGACGCCCCCACCGAATAATCGGACAATCGAAAAAATGAAAATGTTCAGGAGAGCCAAAAAACTGATTTTTGTTAATAACTCCGCTAAAAAAAAAGTTTCAAAGACTCTTTATATCTCAAATGAAAGCAAATTTTTTGGCCCATCTTGATATTTCAATAATATTTAATTGCAACCAAAGGTTTTTATTTACTTAAGCAAAACGCAACTTGTCGTTCTGGAGTAGGTCAAGCTCTGATCATTATTGTCTATTGCACGATTATTCGGGTAATTTTGCGTTTCGACTGTAATAAAATGCACATATAATGTCTCATTGCAATATTATTCTGGGAAATTGTTTAGGATAAGAATATTTGTAAACACCTATTACTTTACTATTCGGTGATTAAAAAATATTGTACACGTTATAATTATAGTCATTGTCGTTTATTCCAATGATTTTCTACTATAGGTAAAATAAAAATAATATGTATTTTTGTTTTAATACATACATTATTTGATGACATAAATGACATTCTTGCAATCGAAACAGCTCTAGGTTCGAAAAACGTCACTCTGGAAACTTTCTCTATCATTTTTAGGGTTCCGTAGCCAAATGGCAAAAAACGAAACCCTTATAGATTCGTCATGTCTGTCTGTCTATCTGTCTGTCTGTCTGTCCGTCCGTATGTCACAGCCACTTTTCTCCGAAACTATGAGAGCTATACTATTGAAACTTAGTAAGTAGATGTAGTCTGTGAACCGCATTAAGATTTTGATACAAAAATGGAAAAATTATTAAAAATTTTAGGGGGGTTTTAGGGTCAAAAAGGTTCAACTGAAGCAAAAAAATTTTGTTTCATCTAACCTACGCGTGTGGGGTATCTATGGATAGGTCTTTAAAAATCATATTGAGGTTTCTAAAATCATTTTTTTTCTAACCTGAATAGTTTGCGAGAGAGACTCTTCCAAAGTGGTAAAATGTGTGTTAAGCACGTCTTCTAAGGAGTATTTGCGAAAGAAGAAAATATATAAATACGATCTCGTTAATTTATGACAGATCTCGTTGCTTATCGGTCACGTTTAGTTTATTTTGTGGCAAGTATTGCCCATACATCCTTGTTTGTCAGAAAACCCGCATGTTCATTACAAAAATCGAAACAGATTATGATATATATCCTGAAAACTGCACAAGAAGACGTCCCTACAATTACCGTCAAGCATCAAATAAAAATATGAGCAATGTACATAATTTAACGAATGTTAGGAAGGATTTTACCACTTGATGTCTTCCAAAACAACCGCTGGTCGTTCTTACGTCTATGACGACTTAAGACATTCAAAAAAGCTAGCCAGGGACAGTCAGACATTCTTATTTTGTTATGAAGAAAATCTGACTATGTATTCCTGACTCTTGGGGTCCTGTGTAAACATCTGCGATGACTGATCTGATACTGGTCTGAGACTGGAGGCTGGAGGTGAGTGAACTGAGATGATCACCGCGATAATATTATGATAGTCGTCCGACTCAGATTCTACAAGTTGTCCAAAATAAAACCCAACCAATATGCCTTTATACTCCAAAGGTGCACCGAAGACACCCTCTATAGGTTTGTGAACCACATAATAAGGAAGAGAGAGGAGAAAAATTTTGTTGTGGTATCGCTGGATACAGAAGGGTCCTTCAATAATGGTCAAAGGGTGGTCAGCTGTAATTCTATTAGCTGAAGTTAGTTCTCTAGAAAACCTGAGGCGAGTGATCAGCGGCTACCTGAGTGGAAGGAGTGTGAAAGTAAGATGTGTAGTGGTGGAAGTGTGCAGTAGGCAGTAATTTATTTACCCGAATAATCATGCAATAGTCGTTTATCGTCAAATCGTTTTGACATATTTTTTCGCAATAGCCTATTGCCCAGTTTTTGGTGTAAAATACAATTTTAAATATTGTTATGGAATAAACACATATTTTTTATATCTTTGTAAATAACCATAGGAAAATTCTGAAAAAAATTCACATGATGTATTTTGAGTTCTAGATGCCAAAAAACGCATAACAGCAAAAACCCCACAATAGCACATTGTCCGATTATTCGGTGGGGGCGTCGATATGTGTGATGTAATTTGTCATAGAGGTCCTTTGAGACCCAAATCAAATCATTTATAGGCCAATCATTAAAGCCAAAACCCGAAAGAAATTAGTAACTTGATAAAATTTTAGGGGGTTGTTAAAGAAGGCAAAATAACTTACCGTGTGATTTTGCAGCGTTCTGGGGTGTACGGAAAGGGTTGAAAAGGGCTGAAAAAGGTTTTTTGCTAATAACATTGCGTAAAAAATTAGTAACACGCTGCAAATTTAGAATTAGGTTGTTCTTACCGTTTTGTAACGTGTATTAAATATGCAGCGTTTTGCAATACACGGAACATTGTTTATTATTAAAAAACAATGAAATTTGTTAATAACAGGGGTAAAAAAATTAGTAACACGCGGCAAATTTGGAATTAGGTTGTTCTTACCGTTTTCTAACGTGTATTAAATTTGCAGCGTTTTGCAACATACGGAACATTGTTTATTATTAAAAAACAATTAAATTTGTTATTAACAAGGGTAAAAAATGTAGTAACACGCTGCAAATTTATGATTAAGTTGTTTTTACAGTTTTCTTACGTATACCAAATTTACAGCAATTTAGTAATAAACAATGTTCCGTATGTCGCAAACCGCTGCAAAATTAATAAACTGTACAAAACGGTAAGAACAACTTAATTCTAAATTTACACCGAGTTACTAATTTTTTTTACCCCCATTAACAAATTTTATTGTTTTTTAATAATAAACAATGTTCCGTATGTTGTAAAATGCTGCAAATTTAATACACGTTACAAAATAGTAAGAACAACCTTATTCCAAATTTGCAGCGTGTTACTAATTTTCTACGCAATGTTATTAACAAAAAACCTTTTTCACCCCTTTTCAACCCTTTCCGTACACCCCAGAACGCTGCAAAATCACACGGTAAGTTATTTTACCTTCTTTAACAACCCCCTAAAATTTTATCAAGTTACTAATTTCTTTCGGGTTTTGGCTTTAATGACTGGCCTATTATTCACAGAATGAAGTTCATAAAGGTGTTATCTTATTCCTTCCATTCTACCATATTATGTAAAAAGAAATATGATATATTTATTCTGTTAAGATATAGAGGTACTTTAAGATCTGTGATAGGAAAGATGTTTTTTTTCTCTGTTAATAATGTAATAAACTAATATAAGGCAAGCTAAAAAGCATTTCTAGTTTTAAATCATTAGTTATATTGTTGTATATATATATATATATATATATATATATATATATATATATATATATATATATATATATATATATATATATATATATATATATATATATTTAATATACCTAGCGGAATAGAGAAACAAAGGCCTGAGCAAGCGAGATGCCACTATCAGTAACACCGCGTGGTTAAAAGAGACGTGTGATACATGACAGCAGCACTCTTTTTTTGACGTCCAGTCGGCACGTGCCGCACGTTGTCAATATAATCTCATAGAATTCATGTTCAATCATGCTTGTGTAAGTGTATACGTACACATATTTTTCACACAGATGAAAACCAATTTTGGTTACGTTTGACAGCTCGAGATTGTTGCTCTATTCCGATAGGTATATTAACTTTATGATATATATATATATATATATATATATATATATATATATATATATATATATATATATATATATATATATATATATATATATATATATAAGATTAGAATATATAAAATAGGTATTATATATGAATTAGGTATGTACAATATATTAGAATATAATTAAGTTGTTAAGTTTCATTAAGTACTTTTAGATCTTAGTGCACAGTATACCCTACATTAATTGTTATTGTACTCCTATACCAATGCAAAGGTTGCTTGGTAGCAAATTGCTCATTAGCAATAAAGCCGCCTTTGTGTTCATGTGTCCTTGTTGAATGTATATATTATTTGTTTGTACTACAACTTTTATCAATAAAGTATCTTCTATTCTATTCTAATTAAGAAATAATGATATTAAAAAATAATGAAGTTGCAGGCGCAAAATCTTTTTACTTATTTATGCATATTTTTCGTCACAGACTACATTATAACGTATAACATTTACTTTTTTAATTTCCTTCCTATAATAAACTCTGCTATTACTTTGCCAATATATCAGATCGGCGCGAACGCTGGCATAGTCGGCATGACGAAGGAGCACCTGGGGCTAGCGCTGGCGCTGTCGGTGCCTGTTTTCGTGGTGGTCACCAAGGTGGACATGTGCCCGCCCAACGTGCTGCAGGACAACCTCAAACTGCTGGTCCGGGTGCTCCGGTCCTCCGGCTGCCGGAAAGTGCCGGTTATGGTGAAGACCAACGATGACGTCATCGTCAGCGCCACTAATTTTGTGTCACAGCGGTGAGTACGGTGGGAATATCCTTGAAAGTATGGAAAAGTAGTGCATGTTATAAAAATTTGCTGTAAAAGCCGCAGTCAGAGACATTGATCTAAATAGAGAGAGAAAAAAATATATATTTTTAGTCACTGGCACACTGTGTTAACAAGCTGTTGAAAGAGTGTTTTATCACTTTTAAATAAGTTTTTCACATGACTTAAGGGGCCGGGTACCCTCGAAATTCTCATACATACGTAATTCCAAAGTCATTTTCTCATACAAAAATATTTTACATGTTTGAGTTGTTTTTCAGTTTAAAATAGTAATTATCTAGGTTCCTGCACAAAAATTTACTTCAAAATATTTAAACATTATTTTTTTTTTGTTTTTAATTTTTTTTAGTAAATTTAGTTACAGCAAAAAAAAAACTGTGTTTAAATATTTTGAAGTAAATTTTTGTGCAGGAACCTAGGTAATTACTATTTTAAACTGAAAAACAACTCAAACATGTTAAATATTTTCGTATGATTAATGATTTTGGAATTACGTATGTATGAGAAATTCCAAGTGTACCCGGCCTCTTAACTAATACTAACACAATCAAAATAGATTAATTGCATTAGAATCAGTTACGTCGCTAAAATTAGTTGATATATTATAATATAGTTTTAAAAATTGCATTAGAATCAGTTACGTCGCTAAAATTAGTTGATATATTATAATATAGTTTTAAAAATCTCAATGCACTCTTTATCGTTATCATAACTCAAGTGACTTTTCCAACATATCAAACAAAAATAGTTTTTTTTAATTTTGTAGGTTATTCGCTGTGTTATTGTGATTAATATACATAGTTGAATATTTTGTTTCGCAGGCTATGTCCGATCTTCCAGGTGTCGAACGTGACGGGGGAGAACCTGCCGCTGCTGACGTCGTTCCTCAACCTGCTGAAGACGCGCGGCGAGGCCGGCAGCGTCGCGCGCCCCGCCGAGTTCCAGATCGACGACACCTACAGCGTACCCGGTGTCGGCACGGTACTGTAGCCTCCGAGTACTGTCTCATATTGAATTCGTTAGGTTCGACAACGAAGCGACATGTTATGTGAACATTCCATTGTGAAATCCGGCAAGCGGCAAGTAAAATTATGGCTATTTTGATATTTCAAATGTTTTACACCTAGTGGAGGCACAAATTGTGACCTACAGAAAGATAAAACCACAATATTGTAACCAAGAATAAAAATAGATGATCTAGTAATTGATTGAAGGCTAAGGTTTCTTACAGACAATTAACGGCACTTGTCGACAGCAGAATTGCTGGATTTTTTTCATGGAATTTTTTGACACTTGTTAAGAGTCCGTATACGAAATTTTGCCGATTTAGCTCATTTAACAGACGTGATTTAACAGTTAAAATACAGTATTTCTATAAGTTTTAATGCACAACATGTAAGATCATTTCAATTATAAACTAATGTTGGAGCTAGATTTTTTATTTTTTTTAAGTATCTTTAAGTAATCCAACTCAAACCCGCGACAGTTTTGTGATTTTTGCTGTAAAAGTTTTAGAATATCACCTTTTTATGGATTGTATTGGCGTCTTAACGGTATGAAAAAAATACAACGTACTGTTGAGAAAGTCGTCTATACAATGTTGGAATTACTTTTTACCGCTTTCATATAAAAAACCCTTTAAAAACAGAATACCTATAACTGCCCGCTAACTTGGCGATCGTCCTATTTCACCTGGCATATGAATAGGCTACTTGACCTATATTTAATTTCATTGAACAAATGCATATTTCTAGTAGAACCAACCTAGGAAACCGTATTTCACCCTTATTATCAAATAAAAGCTTATGATTGATAAATAAAGTCGATTTGAAAATATTATTTTATGAAAATAGGAATTGTACTGACGAAAACGCTTTTGCGGTACTTCCGATTTGGATGTGACGTCATCCTCATACTAATTTAATATCTTTTATTTATCGCGCTCGCTACATGTAAGTTTATTTGTACATAAATAATAAGAATAAGCCTATTATATATTTTCTTCAATAATTCAAATAAAACACCAGTTTTATATATATTATCTCCATTTATTGTAGACGGGAAATGAAATGACCAAAACTTTTCTCCAAAAGTTTTCAACATTACAAATGATTTCTAATTTCTTATAAAATTATTTTATAATTTTTGGGCACTTTTAGATTCGTACATTTAGCACATTGAAAAAATTTCAATAAAGAGAGTTTAAAATACAAAGCGTATGACGTCACACTATGGCGGACAGTGTTTTCGGCGCCATTTAAGAGGCATATTTTTCAATAAACATTTTTATGGGTTTCTACTGTGTCAAATATTAAAATATTAGTTTTTTTTTTGTAAAAATGAATGATTATGAAGCGATTAGCATGAAGAAAAAAATTAGGTCAAGTAGCCTATGACGGGCGTGAGTGTGAAGAGAGCAGTAGAAAAGAGAGTACGGGCTCTTAACGGCTGCCGTCGACAAGTACCGTGTCTGTAAGCGCTCTAAAGGTAAAAATAAATGTGTAGAAGGTCACATGTTTTGTCTTTTGTTGTTATTATATATAGTCGTAAGGCATAAATGTATTGTCAGGTGGTGTCGGGCACGGCACTGGCGGGGCGCATCCGTCTCGGGGACACGCTGCTGCTGGGCCCCGACCCGCTCGCCCGCTTCACGCCCATACTCGTCAAGAGCATACACCGCAAGCGCATGAGCGTCAGCGAGGTGCGCGCCGGACAGACCGCCAGCTTCGCGCTCAAGAAGGTACGATCTCGCTAAGTGTCTAAACACACCATGCCGAAGTTACGCGGCCGAAATTCGGCATGAATACGTCAGCAATGCCAAACGCATACAATATAACGCGATTTAAAATACATTGCAGGCGTAATCATGCCGAATTTCGGCCGCGTTTTTACGATCTAGTGTGTTTAGACACTATCACAGGCACAGTAGTTGCCTGCTGTCACTTCAGTTGCTCGTACTGTGTAACCTATCCTTTAGGGCTCACTTGAGACACGACAAAAAAAAATGTGGCACTTGGAGACTGCCGCGGTAAAACTATTACAGTTAGCAGGCAGCAGCTAGTCTACACGCATACGTTTAGTCGCACGCACACAAACACCGCGCCGAAGACTGCCGAACTAAAACGACCTTAGAAGAATGTTAGGTTTATTGTCGTTACGAAATATTTTCCTGATACGGTCGCCGCCCTCAAAGCCCGCGATATAAGCTTAAAAAAAGCTTAAAAGTCTTAAAGTCAAAAGACAGGCTATTGCAATACAAAATCTTTGTGTCTTGTATAGCAAGGTCTTCTTAAGACTGTCATGAGTCATGAGTCATGACTCATGTGACATATCCCAAATGTGCTGGTAAACTATTTCGAGGTATTTAGTTACCATTGTTTGCCACTCGGGGGCGCTTCTTTGATCCCATTTGGTCTCGATCACACAATATAATTTTTTGCATAGTGAATTCGATAATAAATTATAAAAAACATGATGAGAATCTTTTTATATTGTTTTAAATGTTCATACGATAATAATAATAAGTCTATACGTTAGAAAATATCGCAGTCTGTGTGTAAAAAAAACCCTTTAGGACACCGACAATAATGTAAATTATTGTCGGTTGTTGTCGGACCATACGACGAAATAAAAAAAAATTCAACGAATTTTGGCACCAAGCAAAACTTCGCGTTACACCGCCATGTCTTCGGGAATCGAACTCTATACCTGCGGGAGTTACTACGCGGAGCGTCCCGCCGCTGCGCCACCGAACTCGATACAGGGTCTCCGAAATTTTATGTTAGTTCACTCAACGCACACGAATAAATAAATCGTGGACGTATACATATGTACGCCTGTCGCCTGATATATAACTAGACGTTCCGCGCGGCTTCGCGCGAGTAAATCAGTTCCGAGCCCTGCTGGTAGCAAACGGAATATCAAAAACCCTCATTGTAATACAGGGTGCACTTAAACCTTCCTGCCACATGGAGCAGCATAAAATCTAAGGAAATCGAAAAATGTAGGATCTACCGGCCGCCACACTGGGACCACACCGTTCAAAACGTTAATATTATAATTATGTAATTTTTTATATTTAGTTATTATATGTAGATATCATATTATATATAATCTACTCTATTATATATATAAAAATAAAAATAAAAAAGTCCATGGCGTGATGGACTGCAATTAATTAAAATTAATAATATTATATCAATCCTTGGTGCGAAAAATCTAAATAATAAAATAACAAAAAAAGGATATGGGCGAACAGCCCATAGACGGCCCCAATTTTATAATAAAAAAAATCTTCCTGCCAAATTTCGATATATTGATCCTTGTTAAAAATAAATATACACGTATTTTTTCTTTAATAGTCACTCAGTCAGCACTAAAATGTTGAGAAATAGCTTCCAAAAGTTATCCCAAAAAACACTACAATTAATGGACACGATGCGTCGGCCGCGCGTGACGTGCCCCCGCGCGCGCGCCTCATCCCGCGTCACACCCTCTCATTCCCCCGCGCCGCGAGTGACCATTCTGCAACGATTTTAAATGGGATAAAATATGTATTTTGGTTAAATGGACTCTCCTAATGATACCTAAGCCCTGAAAAAAATTTGGCAGCAAGGTTTAATTGCACCCTGTTTGTCACGCATATTATATTCTTAGGACGCATATACTATAATGATATTATTGTGATGCGAATTGTGATTCCTTCTCGCAGATAAAGCGGTCGGCGATCCGCAAGGGCATGGTGCTGGTGTCGCCGGCGCTGAACCCGCAGGCGTGCTGGCAGTTCGAGGGCGAGATCCTGGTGCTCCACCACCCCACCACCATCTCCGAGAGATACCAGGCCATGGGTATGACGAGCGCTAATACTTGTGTACTATCCATTCAACTATTATTACTACGACACAGCTAAAAGTGTCACCTGTGACACGGTAACATCGCATTCTATGAATAGTATTTGGAGCATAGATTTTGTTCGCGCCGCCTTTTGTATACATAGTAGATAATAATAGTTCAATGGTATTATCAGAGAAGTTTATTCATAGGCAGATTAGATTACATTAGATTAGATGGCGAACTTAGGTATTTTAGTCGCGTTTTGTCGAACTCAGCCGACATTTACGAATTACATTGAATTACGTACGTAGGTCTGTCAAATGCCTATGAACAACGATGTCAATATGCCTATGAATCAATTTCTTCGATGGCACATGGTATAAAGTACCCATTAATATATTTTATGTTTTGCTTCTTGTTGACAAGTCAGAAACTACTAAACCGATTTAATGTCATGGAGGCACTTCACATGGTTATTTGTAATTGCTATTGGCTATTTGTTGCATTTGGCAAAATTATTGACGTATACACAAACAAGCAAATAAAGGCAAATATGGCCTTCCAGTTTCCACAAATGGACGTCAAATACCAAACTTTACTTGATTTTGTTTACTTGCCTATTTGGGCTATTTGACTCTTTTGATGTGCGTCAAAAACCGACAAAGATACGTCTTACGGATACGTGTATTTGGTATTGGTCATATTTGTCAAATAGGCAAATAAGGCCAATATTTGTCAAACACACCGTCTTTTGGTTTGGCGAATACATCAAATAAGCAAATACAAATAGCCATGTGAAGTGCCCCCATTATAGATAGAAAATAATTGCCATGGGAAAAAAATATTCATTTTAATTTAGGAAAACCTGTACGGTTCCTGCAGGATTTGGATTTGTCCATACCAAGTTATTTGTTTTATTTCCACATTGGTTTGACAATTTTCATTTTTCGATGTGTTACGGCCAGTCCACACGGCGCGTTGCGTCGAAGATGTATTTCTAAATTTGTATGGATTTGACAGATTTGCAAGACGTCTCACGCAATGGAAATCTGTCAATTCAATACAAATTTAACGACGCAACACTGACGCAACGCGCCGTGTGGACAGGCCCTTACATGAGTGACAGAGTGGTCTTGCGTTGTTAGAATATTGGTTCTGTCAGAGTCAAAATATTATGTATATTGTAACTCATACCCAACGCACTGTAAAGTAAGATTAAATGTTAAGCGTGTTTCGAAAATTTAGTATCACGCTGGCTATTGCGACCACGATACCTATTTGATTCGCTACCGAGCCTTCACATAGAACTGGCCAAGTGGGCAGTGTACTATCCCAAGTAAACACTCTGTTGTTGCAGTACACTGCGGCAGCATCCGGCAGACGGCGTCGATAATGTCGATGTCGCGCGACTGCCTGCGGACGGGCGACAAGGCGCTAGTGCGGTTCCGCTTTATCAAGCACCCGGAGTACCTGCGCCGTGGACAGCGGATGGTAAGTACCATCGAAGAAATTCATTCATAGGCAGTTGACGGACCCACGTCATTTGGTTGAATTATGTCAATTCAATGTTATATAGCTGGGTGTGACATAACGCGACCAAATTATGTAGGTCCCCGGTCTGCCTGTGATGCACACTTCAGAGTAACGAGCATAGGGTAGAAGCTGTTGTGGCGGTACTCACCGCAACACACAAACCGCCGGAATGTATTCGGCGCTATACGTCATTCAATACGGCTAGCCGTAATGTAATAAGGTTAGAGACTAGTCGCCTTTTTGACAGTTTTAGTTTCGTTTTTTAACATTCATTTTGAGCTGTTGTATCCTTTAAATTTTTTTTTATGTTACCTTTGTCGTTTTGTAGAAGTACCAAAATTTTGGAAAATATTACCTAATCGTAAATTATACTTACGTATACTAGGCAGTACCTACCTTGTGAATTGTGATTTAAGTATAATATTGAGCATAAAATGTCTAATTCCAAATATTTTATTTAGCTAGTAAGTAACTATCATAATTATATTTGATTGGTAAGGAATATCGTGAAAACAATCAAGAAATATGTATTAGATTTTTCTAATAAGTAAAATTGATTTTCATTTTCATCATTGTTTTATTTTGCAATCATGGTTACCCTATAACTTAAGTAGGAGTACAATAAGGCTAAACGTGGGCCGCCGTATTGAAGAACGTATCGCAATTACAATCCGGCTAAACGTCGACACGCCGCATTACAAAACGGCGTCGTTTTTTAAAACGGCTAGCCGTAATGTAATACGGCTAAATATACAATCCGCCTGCGACATAATATATACGACAGCTGAAATGTATCACATGGGCTTCGGCCTGACCGAGCATAACACCTCGCTCGGTCGGAAGATCTTCCTTTGTGGCCATTACGCATATATACCATACCACACTGTTATGGACTCTAAAACAGGCACAACCTCAGGAAAAAGCAAAGATATATCTTTCTCTTTCATCAGTGTTGCCTATGATTTTTTGTGACACAAACACCAGCTCTCTTGTTTTAATTGTTGTTTTTATACTGCCTCGGCTGTCCAGGTGTTCCGGGAGGGTCGCACGAAGGCGGTGGGCAACGTGCTGCGGCCCGAGCCCGCCGCGCGACCGCCGCCCCGACACGCCCGGCACGACCACGCCCGCAACGTGAGTCTAAACCCAGCTAAGGGCTTTATCGCACTGGCCTTATTGTCATGTAATTTTAGTATGAATTTTGTCGCAGATATTTGCGATGCGATGCGAATTCGCAGTTATATGTGGGAGCCGTTAGGGCCTTATCACACTAGCGATTAGCGAGCGATTTAAAAGAGCGACGCGACTGCGCAGCGCACACGCCGCGATTGCGCGGCATGCACGCAACTTGCGTTTTGGACACTCAGTAGCAAAATAGATTCTGACGTCGCATCCCTAGACGAGTGTACAAAATGGCGTCCACGCCACGTCGCGACGACGCTGCGCTGTCGCGGCGTGTGCGCTGCGCAGTCGCGTCGATTTCAAATCGCTCGCTAATCTAGCGATTAGCGAGCGATTTGAAACTAGCGTGTGATAAGGCCCTAACGGCTCCCACATATAACTGCGAATTCGCATCGCATCGCAAATATCTGCGACAAAATTCATACTAAAATTACATGACGATGCGATGCGAAACGAATTCGCAGTTTTATGTGGGAGGCCTAAGAAACGATATTCTTTTAAATATCAGAAAGCCAGTCGACTGCAAAGGACTTTTAAATAACGTTAATGTTTAAGGAATTGTGCAGTTCACTCATTAATAATCCTATATTTACAATGCAAAGGCAACATTTTTATGATACCTTAGTGACAAGTGAAAGCGAAGGTTATATTCATCAATCGTTTAAAAAAATATCATCTCTTTCATCTTATAATAGGGGAGGTCGCGCTCAGTTTAAAAAGTCATTTCATACCGAACGAAAATCGTTACAATAATAGGATTTCACTAAGAGGTACATAACAGCTTTGATCGTCAGCTGCTTCAGAAGTGGTGGAATAAAAATAATAATAATAATAATACACATTTATTCGACATCAAATTCACAATACACTACAGTTATACACAAAGCACACATACAGCAATAACGACGAAAACAAAGAAAAAGAACCATACTAGGCCTACCATATAATATAACAGACTAATTAAATTAAAATTTTTGTGGCACGGCGCGACTTACATGCTTCGGCATTACAGGCAGTGCAGCGCGAAAAGCTGTCGAATAGGACTCCACTCAGGTAAATGATCACGGTACAGGATACTGTACCATGATCCCTGGTATTATGTGGATCCTGGTGATTGTCAGGCGTTAGACAGAAATACAACACACAGCATAATAATAATATATAATAAATCTTATAAGAGTATAAGAGAGCAAGATAAATAAATATTATATTATAAGTAATAATCTAGTATATAACAACAGATGGCGCTTTTAAAGTAAAATTTATATCATTCATCTTCACAAATATTGACTATCGAATTAATTACTTAAAATTGCTATGTGAGACAATTTTATGGTTCATTCAAACGAAAATCGCCGTTAGCTGAATGTTTGCAGGTGGAAATGTCGTCTACGCGACGCCCTAGGATACATTGAGCGCGAAGTAGGGCTATATTGGTTATAACTTATATAAGTTACATAAGTCAGCCAGCGATATCGCTGGCTGACGGTTTTTCCACCGTCGTATTAGCGACTGACGGTTTTCTTTATATACAAAGTAGAAACATTCACCTGTATAAATTTTGTACGGTATAAAATGACTTTATATTCAAAAATTTTTTACATGTTCAGTAACGCGACTGACGTTGAATCCCCCGTCTGCGTCAACATGACCTCAATAATCATCCATCAAAGTTTCATTCCGTATAAAATCACTTTTCGCAACTATTTTTTTACAACTTTGCTCTCAGTTAACATTCCACCACGGGTGCGGCGACTGACGCTGATTAAATTGATTGATAAATATTAAGCTACCGCTGGACAAAAATTTGGTCGGTATGAAATCATAAGTGATTTCATAACGATAGCACTGCCTCCCCTACTATTACTTGTAAATATTATATTTACGCTGCCTTAACTATGCAATTTCCACATTTTTTTATCTGTCTTATGACATTTCCTGCCAAAAATAGACCTTGTATAGTTATTCGCAGTTTTGCATTTTTATAAGTAAGGGGTGAAGGCTATTTTTCCACCAGAGATGTGTTGCGAGGAATGTGTTTTTGAGAAACCAATCGCTTCATTGGCGTGACTTCGCTCAGCCCAGCGATTCTACTGGATCATAAAAACACATTCCTCGCAACACATCTCTTGTGAAACACAGCCTAAGGGCCGATTCACACCGGAATGGCAGAGGCGAGGCGAGCAGTTTCAGTGATGATTTTAAACTTTATCTTCATTATTGTAATACATAGTATCTTGAGAAATCGACGCCGCTGGCGGCTGCAAGAGGCCACGAGCGGCCACGAGAGTACACGGGCGGCCGTAGATTTCTCAAGCGATACTATGTATTACAATAATGAAGATAAAGTTTAAAATCATATGACACTGAAACTGCTCGCCTCGCCGCTGCCATTCCGGTGTGAATCGGCCCTAATGGTGTCAACTCGCAGCAGGTGCAGGAGGGCGAAGGTGGTGAGGGCGGGGCGGAGGGCGGGGACAAGCGCGGCCAGCAGCGCCGCGGCCGCAAGCGACACGACAAGCCGCCGCCGCCGCCGCAGCTCGCCGTACAGAGCGCCACATAACTTCACACACTCTTAAGTATATTAACATTCTAATTAACACAACTGTTGTTAAAACAACAATAAAAACGCAATAATTGTAGAGATTGAATATTTTATGTTCTTATAACTAACAGGCGAATGAAGAGTGTTCGTCCCCCCAGAAAGCCCAATCAAGCTAGGTGTATTTTCAATATATCAGAATTTAGAGCAAAAATGGAGCACCTCTACAGTCAAGTAAATAAATTGGAGCATTAATACGAACGACGCTGCGAGCTAAAAACCGTGGGCTTGCTGGCGTCCTGTCCCGTCAGCACGCCCAAGCTAGATCTCGGGAACCGTTGATAGTACTATCGTGTATTGTGGTTCAAATTTTCGAGCAAAATTGGAGCACTCTGCTCCCGTGAAATCAACTTCGAAACTAGAATGTGAAAGAAGTTAGACGTGATTAACCGGTGGGCTTGCTGGCGTCCTGTCCCGTCAGCAAGCCCACGCAGATCTCTGAAACGGTAATGATTTGGATTATGATTAAAAACTCTATAATATAGCCCTATTTAGAGCACTCTGCTCCAAAAAAAATATTAATGTAGCTTCAATAGTTCTCGAGTTACAGGCCTTTGAAAACGGGCTTGCTGCCGTCGCGTCCCGTCAGCAAGCCCATTTGGAGCGTGGAAACTACTGAACGGAGAGTCGTTAAAAATATCTCAAATCGTAGCTTAGAATGAGAGAACTATGCTCCAAATAGATCAAAATCCTAGGTTCTACGGTTTTCGCGCTATCAGCGAAAAACACTTCAGCCGCCAAAATTTGTCGATTTTCACAACCGCGCGACGTTGCTGTTCCGTGCAACAACAGCAAATGTTGTTGCACGGAACGGCAACGTCGCGCGGTTGCACGCACGCGTTGACACGGGAGCAGAGTGCTCCAATTTTGCTCGAAAATTTGAACCACAATACACGATAGTACTATCAACGCGACGGTTCCCGAGATCTAGCTTGGGCGTGCTGACGGGACAGGACGCCAGCAAGCCCACGGTTTTTAGCTCGCAGCGTCGTTCGTATTAACGCTCCAATTTATTTACTTGACTGTAGAGGTGCTCCATTTTTGGTCTAAATTCTGATATATTGAAAATACACCTAGCTCGATTGGGCTTTCTGGGGGGACGCACACGAATGAAGAAATATAGAACATATCTAATTTTGATCGGTCCTAAATAGTTATGCCGATAAAAATATTTTTATATTTCCTATAATTTTATTTACTTATATGGTTTTAAGTTGAATTGATCTAGATTCTAGCGTAATATGGTAAAAGACGTTGTACATATTGCCAACTAGCTCCTAGAAAGAAGCAGGACTGCTTTTTTGGGACAATCGTTTTATCAATAGATAGCTGTAGTTTGAACTAGACAAAATATAAAAAAATATTTTACTACATTAAGGACCCGTTTCCACTGTCCACAACTTATCTGACAGATTCTCCATACTTTGAGATGTGTCAAGTTATGTTGTGGATAGCCTATCTGGCACTTATCAGGAAGTGGTGAAAGAGCCCCTTAAATATTCATTCTTCTTTTATGATCGCTTTATTCTAAAATGTTGCAGTCTTGCAAACTGTGTGACTTAAATTTCACTTTACTGTCTTAAAATTAAAATAATAATTATAAAAAAATAATGTAAAAGTTATTTGTTGTTGAAACTTTGAATTGATGTGTAATTTAGTGTAACTCTTAGTTACTTCTTTATTTTGAAGTTGTTTGTTTTTATGAAATGTCTTATAGAATCTTCACAAAAATCTTATTGTCTTACACTGAGCTAATTTGCAGTTGCAGTGCTGCCTTTGTGTGCAATTATGATTTCTTATCTGCCCCTCTAGCATATGCCAACGAGAAAATTTTGTCTACACGTTTTCTTGATGTTTGATGGCTTTTCTCTTCATCTCTATTGACCATAACATGACATATATTTTTTGTCGTGTAGATCTGTCGTCACAAGCTATCGACATAATGTCAAAAAATGATTTTGACATTATGTCATTCTCGATAATATAATATAACTACACACGGACGCGAGTGAGATATCTCGAGATTTTCTCGTTTGCGCATCTTAGGCCGGCAGATCTTCTATTACTCTAAAGTCTAACTAATTGTGCAGTGATGCACAAAATAAGATGCCAAGTGCATTCAGCATTGTTTTATTAAAAGTAAGCTTCTTAATTATACATATTCTTGTACATACTATAGTATTTACAATCTCCATAGCACTAGGAGGCGGGAGGCCTATTTAGTCGTGCTACTATCGCTCAGTACATTATATTGTGACTTCAGTATTTAGTTGTACCATTGCAATGTGATTTCTAGTGTAAGTAAGAGGGATATTTTTATTGATTTTGTGAGAATAAAACAAATTTTTCAATTTAAAATGACTTTTATTTAAGTAACTACATTACACAAAATAACTAATTGTAGTATGACTTACTACTTTTTTATTTGTTTCTTAGCATCTTCAATTCCCTCTCTAATGTTTTGACGAAATTTATTTATGAACGACATTATTCTATTGATTTTTTGGGGATCAACATCTGCCAGTTTCTCTTTGCTCCTGAAGAACACAGAAACAGCCAGTTGGGCCGCCCTTCGTACTGGATAAGACTCTGCAATCCTCTGAACGAGCCTTTCGTTGTTTGCAAGATACCTTAGAAGTGTACGTAGAGGCATTTTTTGTTTTTTAAAATGAGCACATATTACGATACTTTTGTAACAGTTCCTGCTTTAGCTGTAGTTGAGTTCTCAATATCTCAAACTGCTTAAGTTGGTCCTGTTTGTTATACTCTATGCCAGGCAACCTCTTTATCTGAAAAGTACAAAGTAAATACTTAAACATTATTTTTTATAGTTTTACAATTGGTAGGTACCTATATTAATTACAAATCTTTTTTTCAGCAAAAATTTTACTTCTATTCAGATATTGTTTAATTTTTTGTGGTAATACATGAACAAAAGTAGTAGGTATTTGTCATCGATGGGGGTGCTCGATGATGATGTAAAATGGGGATAAGCTATATTAGAATAGTTACCTGTGCTCTAGCACTTTCCAGTTTCTTTTGCAATTCCAACACTTTTAAACTGCAGTCTTGGGATTCGCGTGCCCTTGCTGATATATCCACATATTCCCTCTCGAAACTACGCAAAAAATTACTTATTGTCAACTGTTATCACATAAGTCTTTAAATAAAATTTTGCAACAAATATATACCTGCGTATGATTTCGTACACAATGGGTAAAAAATCTACATCAACATCTTCAACAGATAGCGGGCTAAAATTATTTTGATCAGAATGATCATTATTGTTTTCCATTTTTACAAAATATTCAGAAATTGGTAATTTTAAAATTTTTATTTGTCAATAAAGCTATCGGTCAATCCTGCTACCGTACTTTCTGGTAGGTACCTACTTATCGACTAACGGGGCAAATAGTATGAGCGCACATTAGCAAATCTATATCAAGAGAATACTCATTTATATTTCACATGCCATTATAGTTGATTTTAATGAAAATTGAACATAAAATAAGGAAAATGGAAATAAATTGGAAATAAATAAACGCACCACACGGCACACACTCACTTGTCAACTGTCATTTGTCAATTGCTGTCAAGCAAGTGTCAATAGGTACTCAATTGTCATTTTTATTTTTTTAATATTCACTGGAAGCAAAACTGGAAGACTGTGGGTAAGGTAAAAGGGCCCATTTACGGCAGTCCGACGTGTAGGACTGCAAAATTTTTCGTTGATAGTACATATTTCAGCCATATTATGCCCTCGTAGTCTCCAAACTAGCTATCATAATACACACCGAGGCCACGAAATAGAGGTATGATAGATCAAAACCCGCCCGATAAGTACAATATCTTTCTACAAACAAAATGTTTCTTTGTAGTTGGCCACATTTGAAAAAAATATTGAATAAAGTGGGTCATGAACTTCCATGGGCACTAAGATTGTAATCGGAAAGAAGAAAAACATCCTGGATAAAATGGAATTATGATGAAAATTGGCGCATTTATTATGGGCAGCACCGAAAAACTCTTCCAAAAATAATATATTTTTATAATAAGTGACTTTTGATAGTGCCTATTTTGTGCATATTTCGGCCATTTTTTCGTGCATATTTGCATGGATATTTCAGCACTTTGATCGTGCATATAATCCGATGTCTAGTCATGACTCATGAGTCATGAGTCATGACCTAGGTCATGCTCATGACACAAGTCACAATACAAGGCGTGTTTCTATACAATAGCAGTGTACTATTGGATCAAAATTATTCTATTTGACGAGATTTTATTGGCTACAGTCACAGACACGTTATCACACTAGCTTGTGGACTAGCTATAAATATACTGTTCAGAAACAAAGCAAACATGAACCACAGACTAAAGGATACAAAGAATAAGGAATGGGTAGAACTTTAGTCAGCGTGTCACTGAAAGGGACAGGAAGAAAAGTAGTTAGTGTTACCAGTAACGAGGAATATGAAAGAATTACCCACGGATCTCATAATTATTATAAACTAGCTACTTACCGCAACTACAGCTGCGTATATTAAGGCCTATTACCTACTGTTGACGTCTAACGGATGCATTCAGTAATCATCATCTATCCAAAACTAAAAGCTGTTGATGTTTTACTTTTTAATAACTTACGTTAGGTAGTTACTCCCTCACTTATTAGTAATAATTGTAAAATGTGATACACTGAATAGTTTAATCGTGTGAATAATCCTTTTTTAATATTATTATTCAACATTTAATAATTAATACTAGCAGTGGCCCGCGGTGTTACCCGCGGTTTATTAGGAAAAAATATATATTGTGACATTTTTCCGGTCGTAAACTACTTCAAACTTACAAGTTTGAATTATGAGGTCCAGTTTTTAAGTATAATACTATGATTTATTGCGTTAAAGACTAGCAATCAATTAGAATTTTACGTGGGCAAATCCGCGGGTAAAATCTGACCAATAAATAAAAACACAATTCAATCATTAACAAATTTATTTAATATACATTTGATATGCGTATCAAATAAAGGGTAACTACTAACTAGCTAACGGCCGCACTCAGAGACGAGTATCAATAATTACTTAACTGTGATTGAATGAAAATATTGAGTTAAGCCATGGGGCTTGTCTTTATATTATTATCTTATTTATCTGTCAAACTCTTCATAAAATTGAAGTTTAATACCTAATCATTAAATTTCTCTGAGTACGGCAGTAAGTATTCAAAAAAGTATTTTTAACGGGCTTTGGCCCACCACATATTCCCACCACCACGAAAATCCTTTGATATGATCTCAGGGAGCCCAAAAGCTATCTTGGGACGCGCAACGAAATTAATCAGAAGAAGATAGGTCATAGGCGGAGTAGGAAATATTCCCATTTTCCTTCTCCATACAAAGCAGGAGGTCTCACACGATGGGTTACCTGATGCTTCGCTCTTAGAATCTAGGAGCTGTAATAAAAAATATTAATTTAATTTCTGTACACAGACAAAAAAGACCTAATCTATACTAATATTATAATTGGGAAGAGTTTGTTTGTTTGTTTGAACGCGCTAATCTCAGGAACTACTGATCCGATTTGAAAAATTCTTTCAGTATTAGATAACCTATTTATCGAGGAAGGCTATAGGCTATATTTTATTACGCTAAGGCTGATAGGAGCGAAGAAATAGAGGAAAGTGTGGAAAAAACGGGGGAAATTATTTGAAAGGGCTTATTTGAACGTACTGGAGCAATTTTTATGTTATTTGGCACACATGAATAATAGACCACGTGGAAGGACATAGGTTTCTTTTTTTGCGGAAAAATCTACGGTTTCCGTGACATTCCTAAATTACGCGGCCGAAGCCGCGCGGAACATCGAGTAAATTATAAATAAATTACCTTGACAGGCACAGAAAAAGAAGATGTATTAAATGTTGGAAAGATCCAACATTTAATACATCTTCTTTATTAAAATGTTTACTGTATATTCTTGAACCACGTGGTGGGCCCCAATTCAGTCTATTTTTTGCAGTTATCCATAATTTAATGATTTCAGCGTCATTAGGAAATCTGGAAAAAAATTGGATACATGATAATTGTATTGGAATAGTACTTTAAAAATATAAAACCGACTTCAAAATAATTGTACTTAATTAATTGAGAATTAAAATATCTTGAAACTACTAGACCGATTTTGATGAAACTTGCAATATTCCTTAAGTTGAACAATACCAAACTTGAAACTGTACAACAAAAAAAGAATTACTGAAATCAGACTTGTAGTTCCGGAGATATGCAAACACAAACATAAAAACATACAACATACATAAATACACACACTTTTGAAATTTGTTTCATTTATTCAGACACTGATCTAGACTAACATATACAAAAACTGGGCAGTTCTAGAAATATTACATACATACCTACGCTTCGAATTGATAACCTCCTTTTTTGAAGTCGGTTTAAAAACAACAAAATGTTGAAAAAAGCATATTTACTTATATTAATTTCCCCAATAGCAGGGTAATTAATGTAAGCAACAACTGGCAACACTGGCACTTGAGGTTATAAAAACAAAATACATAAAATACAATATATTAGATGCTAATTTTAGTAAAATATATGTTTAATGTGAACAATATTAATAATTAAAGAAAGTTAATTTATAAAAACTGTGATGCTAATAAAATAAAACGAAATTTTTTAAAACTTACGTGTGAAAACATATTCCCTCAATTTTCCTTATAGTATTGCTTTTACAGCCCATAACACTACATCCCAACATTACTTTAATATAGTTCACATACACATCATAAAAGAAAAATACAAACCACTACTTCTAACGTTACATTAATTAGTTAAATCAAACAAAATTTGTAAATCCCAGCTGTTTGTTTACGAAACGTCAAACTTTGGTTTGCTTCTGTAGAAGCATCACATTGGAAAAAATGGCCACGCGGTGAGGGACAAAAAATAAATATTTTATCTCTTTTCTCCACAAGCAATACGTAATAAACTATCTCTTTCTTTGTGTGAGTGAAAAGAAAATATCCAGCAATCTATACTTTTACTCTATCTACGAAAGGATACTACTGTAAGAACTAATCGTTAGTCCCTTACGATTTATTCATTTATTTTATTTATTTAGGTCCATAAATGAAAATTCAGAGTCCAGAACACTTTTTATTCACCAAATTAAACTCAGTACAATTCTCTACCACAGCATACTTCAAGAACCAAACGTCAAGAAAAAAAAACTTCAGAACTAAATATGTACCATGAAGTTCCCACTGCATGATAGTTGCAGGAGCTGCCACATCACTCCCCTGCCGAGACCGGTTCACGGTCGATAGTGTTTTGGAAAACGTACGTGCCTACCGCTTCGCGTGACCTTATCTTTTTCAGGTGCTGTTGGGACAGTTGGATTGGATGGAGCGGTTGCTGCTGGTGGAATGACTGGATTCGCTGGAGTGGCTGCTGCTGCTGGAATGACCGATTTCGCTGGAGCGAATTTTTTTGGGATAAGCATATCCCTCTTTGCGCTATCTTCGCTTGGCAGGTAAGCTGGCTTGATTCTGTCTATTGTGACTGTCATCTCCTTACCTTGCACAAGTAGGTTGAACGTCTTGGAACTTCTGGTCAAGACTTTGTAGGGCCCTGTGTATGGTGATTGTAATGGACGCTTTTCAGGACCTCGGCGCAGAAAAACATATTCTGAAGACCATATGTCTTTTGGAATATAGAAAACGCGATTTCTAGCGTGATTCGAAGCTGGTGTTGGTGCAAGACAAGTGAAACATTTTCGTAGTCGTTCTACGTAGTCTGACTGATCCAGTACCAATGCAGTTGATGGGGCGAAAAACTCTCCAGGTAACCTCAATGGTTCGCCATAGAGTAGTTCTGCTGCGGACGCTTTTATGTCTTCCTTCCAGGCTGCTCTCATTCCAAGTAGGACCCATGGCAGTGCCTCTGACCAATCTGCCGTATTGTGGCAGACCAAGGCTGCCTTCAGCTGTCGATGTAGCCGCTCCACCATTCCATTGCACTGTGGATGGTACGCTGTGGTGGGGCGATGTTCGGCACCTATCATTTCGGCTAGGCGCTTGAAGAGCTGTGACTGAAACTGCTGACCTCGATCTGTCGTGATGGTGGCGGGGCATCCGAATCGTGATACCCATCCGGAGATGAAGGTTTGTGCGCACGTCTCGGCTGTGATGTCAGCTATTGGGTAGACCTCGGGCCAACGTGTGTAGCGGTCGATGGAGGTCAAACAGTACCTGTAACCATTAGAATAAGGTAGTGGCCCTATTAAGTCGATGTGGACCTGGGAAAAGCGTTGGGAAGGAATTGGAAAAGAGGAAAAAGGAGAGGATGTGTGACGGGTTATTTTGGAAATCTGGCAATCTGTGCATTCTTTTGCCCATCTACGGCAATCTTTTTGCATTCCAGGCCATACAAATCTTTCTCCGACCAGTTTTGCAGATGCTGATGATCCAGGATGGCTTAGCTCATGCATTTTTGAGAAGATTTGCTTCCGGTATTTTGGTGTTATGTATGGCCGGATTCTCCCTGTAGATACGTCACAGTATACATCATTGTGCTTTTCAAATATTAGAGCTGTTGCAGTCTTCAGCAGATCTTGCAATTCAGGATCTTGTTCCTGATCTTTTGCAAGATCTCTGTAGTCGATAGTTTCTGTGATCTCCTCTATTCTCGATAGTGCATCTGCAATTACATTGTCGCTTCCAGGTATAAGTTTCAGGTCTGTAGAGTATTGAGCAATAAAATCCAGATATCTAAATTGCCTCGGTGAACACTTTTCTCTCTTGGTTGTAAATGCGAAGGTAAGTGGTTTGTGATCGGTATAAATAGTAAATTGTCTGGCTTCCAACATATATCTAAAGTGTTTGATTGCTTCATATATGGCGAGTAACTCTCTATCGTATGGGCTGTACTTTTTCTGACTAGGAGACAATTTCCGAGAGAAAAACGATAATGGCTTCCACATATTGCCTTCTTTTTGTTGCAGGACAGCTCCAATGGCTTGGTCTGAAGCGTCCGTAAAAAGCGCCAATTCTGCATGTAAATCCGGGTGAGTAAGTAGCGTGGCATCTGCTAGGCTTTTCTTGCATAATTCGAAGGCTTCTAACATCTCCTTGGTCATACTTACAGGGGCTGTTCCCTTTATATTCCCTGCTAGAGCGTTATTTAAAGGACCTTGTATTTTGGCGGCCTGCGGGATGAATCTTCTATAATAGTTTATCATTCCTAGGAATCTTCGGAGTTGTTTCGCTGTGGTAGGAGGTTGCAGGTTTTTGATTACCTCAACCTTTTCATCTAGCGGTTTTATTCCTTCAGCTGTTACCTGATATCCCAAGAATGATATTGCTGGCACGCCAAAAACACATTTCGCTGTATTTATCAGGATTCCAAATTTGGAGAGTCGCTCAAACAGTCCTTCCAGGTGTTTCCTATGTTCCTCATCTGTGCGTGAGTAGATTAAGATATCGTCAATGAACGAATACACATTGCTCAAACCCTGGAGTACTTCATCTATGAACCTTTGAAAAGTTTGTGCTGCGTTTCTCAATCCAAATGTCATATAGGGAAATTCATATAGGCCGAAAGGTGTAGTGATTGCTGTTTTAGGTATGTCTTCCTCGGAAACAGGTATCTGATTATAAGCTTTGATTAGATCTATTTTTGAAAATATTTTGGCTCCAGAAAGTTCGTATGTGAAATCATTAATGTGACGTATAGGGTAGCGGTCTGGTATGGTTCTTGCATTTAGGGAACGGTAATCTCCGCATGGCCGCCACCCATCATCTTTCTTCTTTGCTAGGTGTAGTGGCGAGGACCATGAGCTTTCAGATCGTCTTGCAGTTCCATTTTGTAGCATCTCGTCAAATTCCTTCTTAGCTATCGCCAGGCGATCTGGAGCTAATCGACGGGGGCGGGCATATATGGGTGGGCCTGGAGTGGTTCGTATATGATGCTTTGTCGTGTGCTTCGGTTCCACAGGTGCTCCGGCGGGTTTCGTGATGATGGGAAATTTCTTCAGCAACTCGTGGTATGGTGATTCGCCCACCACGGTCTTGACGGTAAGTACCTCTGTCTCCTTGGCACAATGTGGGAGGGCTATCGACATAGTCGTAAGGTTGTCTACGAGTCGATGGTTGCGGCAGTCGACTAATAAGTTGTAGTGACTTAAAAAGTCGACGCCTATTATAGGTTTTGCCACGTCAGCTACCACAAACCTCCACACGAAGTCCCGTCGTAATCCCAAATCTAGGTGCAGTTCTTCGTAGCCATATGTTGATATTATGGAATTATTTGCTGCATACAGTTGAAACTCTGTCTTATTACGGTGTCCTCTGGTCGCTTTCTTAGGGAATACACATAAGTCAGAGCCAGTATCAATTAGGAACTCCAACTTGGTCTTCCTGTCGGTGACGAAGAGGCGGCCGTTGCATGCATAGCAGTCATTTGCCGCCACTACTGACTGCCGTCGGCATTTCCCGAGAACGAGCAGGGGCGGGTGCATTTAAATGCTTTGTTGCCAAATTTATTGTGGTAATAGCACATGCCGTTACTCCTCGATTGAGATCTCGAACGTGACCTGTATCTCTGCCTGTCGAATCTACGACGTGGTTGTCGCGACTGGTGTGTGCTGAGTTCTGCTACCTGCTTGGTCAGCTGCTCGATCTGTCTTGCCATTGCCTCCATCGCCGACCACATAGAGTCACTAGCTGGTGTGCTGCTGCTGCCAGGTGTTGCTGCTGCCACCTGGAGTGTGGGTTGTGCGATGGCCGTTATCTTATCTGCCAACTCCGCCAACTTGTCCAGAGGCATGTCGCCCTGCGAAGCTATAATCGGTTGCTCGGATACAGGAAGCCTGTTGTACCAGGTCGTTCTAATGAACTCCTCTGGTATATTCGGACCGGCGAGGTGCTGAAGGTGACGCAAGAATTGCGACGGCTTTCGTGTGCCAATGTCCTCACTCATGAGGAATTGTTTGATTTTTTCCTCGCGCGGAGCGGTCAGGCGACGAATCAGCTCGGATTTTAAAGTTTCATATTTCCTTTCTTTGGGCGGGTTCTCGATGATATCCGCCACCTCCACTGCATATTTGTGTTCTAGGTTTCCGCATGTCGTGTAAAATTTTGTTGTGTCATTGCTAATCCCTGACAGCAGAAACTGGCCCTCGAGTTGCGCGAACCACAGAGCTGGGCGCTCTGGCCAAAATGGGGGCACTTTAACTCCGACTCGAAATACTTCCGTCGGCGCCGGTACTCCTTTGTTCGGGAAATTCACGTTCGGGTTTTCTTCGTTATTAGTCGCGGTGTTTTCTTGCGGCGTGGCCATTTTTATTAAAATTAATGTGCACTTTTATTACTAATAATTATTGTCTTTGTAAATCACCATTCGATCACGTCGGGGTCACCACTGTAAGAACTAATCGTTAGTCCCTTACGATTTATTCATTTATTTTATTTATTTAGGTCCATAAATGAAAATTCAGAGTCCAGAACACTTTTTATTCACCAAATTAAACTCAGTACAATTCTCTACCACAGCATACTTCAAGAACCAAACGTCAAGAAAAAAAAACTTCAGAACTAAATATGTACCATGAAGTTCCCACTGCATGATAGTTGCAGGAGCTGCCACACTACGATAGCAACTGTCACTTCAACGTTTTAGCACAGATTACTAGTATATATTTGTAGGTTTTTAGGGTTCCGTACCCAAAGGGTAAAAACGAGACCCTATTACAAAGACTTCGTTGTCTGTCTGCCTGTCCGTTTGTCTGCCTCCATGCTGTATCTCAAGAACCGCTATAGCTAGACTTCTGATTTTTTCACAGATTGTGTATAACAGCTATTACCACGTCTTATAACATGAACCAACAATTCACACCGTGTACGGTGAACCTAATAATATAGCAGTTGCAACATAGTTGCAATGATAAAAAATAATCGGTCAAGTGCGAGTTGGACCCGCGCACGAAGGGTTCCGTACCTTTATAGAACAAAAATAGGAAAAAAATGTGTTTTTCGTATGTGAGCCCCCTTAATTATTTATTTTATTTCAATTTTATTATTATTTATCAAAGTAAAAATATACAATTGTGAATATTCCAGGTGCCATCTATTGCCATCATTTATATCGAGCAAAAAATGGCAAAAAAATCACGTTTGTTTTAAAGGGTCCATTCACTATCCTGCATTTGCGTGCATTGCGGACTGCAACGCGGGATAGTGAATGGACCCTTTTAGTAATAGGGTCTCGTTTTTACCCTTTGGTAGGTACGGAACCCTAAAAACGTTGAAGTGACAGTTGCCAATTGACAGATGGTTGACAGTTCATCGTAGTATCCTTAGTCTGTGGTTCATGTTTGCTTTGTTTCTGAACTCAGTATTTATAGCTAGTGAGATAACATTTCTGTAGCCAATAAAATCTCGTCAAGTGATCCAACAGAACACTGCTATTGTTTAAAAACACGCCCGTTGTTTTGTTCCAAAAAACGTCATACGCAAGAAGTTTAAATGAAAGAGTCATACGACTCTGCTTGTGAATGTATACAAATTACAATTACGTACATAAAATAAAAAGTGGATTTTTATTTTATGTACAACCTTTACATGACAAACCTTTAGTGGATTGAATAAAAGTAATGCCTTTAATTATTAAGTGAAACTTATTTTTAACCATGGATGAAGTTCGCAAACTAGAGCACCTCTCTCTTGTATCTAAAATCTGTACAGAATTAGATAATCACTTAGGACTAAACGATAAAGATTTGGGTATGTTTCTTGATGTTTCTATATTTATTACCTGTATATTTGTAGTTCGGACTATGATTGTATTAACTGAAAATAATTATTCATGTGGTTACATACAAATAATCATTAAAAATCACTCTGGATCCTAGCTATATAGTAGCTTGTATGCTTGCAACAAACCTTGGGTAATATACATAAGTTAATGAGTTTTTAGCATAGGTACAATAAATTTAGTATTTTAATATCATAATCAATTAAATGTTATTTATTTTCAGCTGAATTTATCATAGATTTGGCAGAAAAAAATCCAGAATTTGAAAACTTTAAGAATGCTCTTGTTGAAAATGGTGCAGAATTCTCAGATTCATTTACTTCTAATTTATTACGAATCATCCATCACATGAAACCTTCAAAAACAGAAGATCAAAGAGATGAAAAAAATGCTGGAAGCTTGAATCCATTAGCTGCTAAATTTCCCGGCTTGGCAATTCCCAATGATAAACCACATAAGTTTTCCTCGGATGATGACAGTGACGATGATTCCAAAGATACTAAACATAAAAGAGTAACAAGCAAACAAATTTTCGAAGACAATGAGATACCAATAGCTAAGGATAAGGGCAGTAGTGTTGTGGATGATGCTATGGCTGCATTTGAAGCACTAGCCCCTTCAAATTGTAAAAAAAATGAAGAAGTCAAAGAATCTGTAGACACCAAAGCAAAGAAAGAATACTCAAGAGATAAAAGAGAAAGAAGTAGAGATAGGAGAAGTCGCAGTAAACATCGGAGTAGAGAAAGAAGTCGGAGTAGAGGAAGAAGAGGCAAAAGTAAAGACAGAAGAAGTAGAAGTGGTGGCAGAGATAGAAGGAAAAAGTCAAGAAGCCGGCACAGGTCTAAATCAAGAGATAGATCTCGGAGATCTAAATCGAGGGATAGACATCATAGGTCCAGGTCTAGACACACGCGGCGTAGATCTAGATCTAGAGAAAGAAGATCAAAGTCAAGAGGCTACTCTCCTGATAGGGATGATAGGGGGAGGCACAGAGATAGCAAATATAATAGAGGACAAAGAAACAGAAGTCCTGAAGTGCCAATGAGTGAGGATCCTGAACCTGGAAAGGTATATATAAAAAAGCTCATATTATATTAACTTTACTGATTGTATACATTTATAATTTCCACATCAATTTTAGTGCTGGTAGCCATTTTAATTTATCAGCTTGCTTGTTCTGGCTTTTAAGCGCATCACAGACGGTGAAGATAATATAAAATATATATTATCTTAGAGCATATTTTAGAATATCGCTCACCATACAAATCCTATGAACCATAACACACGCCGAAGATAATTTATATTTTATATTTTGTATCTTAAGATATGGAAATATATATTTCGTACCTTAATATTTTATCTTAAGATACGAAATATATATTTCGTACCTTAATATTTTATCTTAAGATACGAAATATATATTTCGTAACCTACAGGGTGTTTTTGTGTCGAGCAGCGGGATCATCGGTGATCGGACGCACTAGTAGATGCAGTGTTGCCAGTGCTGTATGTTAGAAAGTTACATACCTACTCTCATTCGAAAAGTAACATTTTGATGGAAAAAGTAACATTTCGGATAATTTTAAATAAAATTGACTTATAATTTATTGCTTTATTATTATTATTGCTTAAAAAGCTCATGAATCGAAATGAATGTTTCTCTTGAATTTCTAAAATACTCCGGAAACTTCTTCGTTGACAGATATTGATAAGGGTCTACACAGACGGACTGCATTTCAACTGCAATCCAACTGTAAATTGCAGTTCAAGTGCAGTTTGAATGCAGTTGACGCGACTGCAATGCGACTACAATAGAACTGCAAACCAAACAGTTCACACGACTGCACGCCGACAGCAACTGAACTGCAATCCGACTGCGTGGTTTGCAGTTCTATTGCAGTCGCATTGCAGTCGTGTCAATTGCATTCAAACTGCAATTTGCAGTTGGATTGCAGTTGAAATGCAGTCCGTCTGTGTAAACCCTAAAAGTTAAATTTGCCGCAGGTTTTTCTCTTTTTTATGTGAGGCTCTATCCAAATGTTTCTCCTTTTGGAATGTGCTACTGCAATCTGCATTTCACATTCTATATCAGAATCATCGTCTGAGAAGTTGTCTAACAAATCAAGAAGTAAGACAGTATCAGTTATTAGTTATCACTCATAGTCAATCATCCTGTATATAGAACTCTAACAAGGAATACGTGTGGCACCAACGCAGACTCGTAAGGAAATGAACATATTTTTAATATTATCGTATCTAAGCCGTGTGTGATAGCTTAAGATACTATAATATTTTATATTTGGGCATCTTAAGATAAAATATTATATTATCTTCACCGTGTGTGATGCGCTTTAAGCTGGCTTGGTTAAATAGGTACCTTATGTGTAGTATACTTTATTATTATTACTAGCCTTTATTCAGAAGAACAATATTACATATTTTATTATTTTACATACATGCAAAATATTCAAACTAATTATTATTCGGTAGCGCGGTCTCTGTTTCTGTGTGCCTCTTGGCAAAGGCCTCCCCCAACAGCTTCCACTCACTTCTCTGACATGCCACTCTTGTCCACATTTTGCCAGCCATTTGTACTATTTCATCTTCCCATCTTTTTAGAGGTCTCCCCTTTTTTCTTTTAGCCCCTCTGGGATACCAAGATGTTATTATTTTAGTCCATTTGTCTGGCCCTCTCAAAACATGTCTGGCCCACTTCCATTTCAATTTTTTAGTTTTATATGTTACATCAGTTACACCTGTCATTCTTCTCAACTCCTTGTTTTCTATTTTGTCTATCCTTTTCTTTCCAATCATACTCCTCTCCATAGCCCTCTGCCCAACTTCCAGCATACTTGTATGAGCTTTTGTTAGTGCCCAAGTTTGGCATCACAGATCTCCTTCTAGATCTTATTTCTGTGTTTGGCATCCATATTTCATAATATGTTAGAATGGGCAGGATGCATGTATTAAATAGTTTTTTTTTGGTGCCTATGTTTATACTTTTGCATTTTACTATTTCTTTAAAGGACCAGAATCTTTTCCAGGCATTGCCAATTCTTTTTTGTATTTCTTTGGGTGTAGTATACTTACAATCTTATTAATCACACTGGGACATGAGAATAATTAATTTACTTTCATATCCCAGTGAGATTGATAATATCGGACAAAACCAATCAAAGTTCAATTTGTACAAGTTGAAATGTTAATACATAATCATAATATTTTACAAAACAATACAGATATACAAAAACCATACATTTTTCCGTACTGTATTTATTACACACTACGAGTAGCTGTCCCGGTGAACTTCGTGTCACTTTAAAACCTTTCCTGGACTTCTACGAATATTTTAAGACTAAAACTCCAAAACGGCTCAACAGATTGGGCTGATTTTAATCAGCCCAATCCGTTGAGCCGTTTTGAAGTTTTAGTGCAACTAACACATTAAAAATCCATTTTTATATATAAGATAAGCATACATTTTGTGTAAACAATTATCAACTAATTTTCAGATTTACAATGGCAGAGTGGCCAACATTGTGCCATTTGGATGTTTTGTGCAAATGGAGGGGCTAAAGAAGAGATGGGAAGGTCTAGTGCACATCTCCCAGCTGCGGGCTGAGGGCCGTGTCACCAATGTGGCAGATGTTGTCTCCCGAGGGGATAAAGTCAAAGTAAGTGAGAAGATTAAGGGGAAAAGACTCATGCTTCTATTTAAATTCTTTATATGAAGTTCTATATATTTCTTTTAACATTAAATTCTACTATTACATGTTATTTGAAGTTAGAATACTAATGTTACATTTTCTAAATTGTTTTTTAAATTGATTGATATAATAATTATTGTATTTTCTAACCAATATATGGGTATTCTTCTAATAAACAATATTTTTATTGACAGGTCAAAGTGCTATCGATGACTGGACAAAAAGTCTCACTCACCATGAAGGATGTGTGCCAAGAGACCGGCAAAGATCTAAATCCAACTTTACCAGCGCAGTTAGAGGTATGAGGTTTATTTTTTAAAATATTTGGTTAGGTTAGAAAAAAAAATACATTTAAACGATGTCATAGTTATATCGAAGTCTAATGTCAATAGAGTAAACTTAGGTATTAACAAATTTAAGCCAAATGAAGATAGAACACCTTCTTATTGGCAATTCAAGAGAAAATATTGGTGTTTATAGTATTTTAAAACCAAAGTCAAAACAATAACAGGATGATTGCGAAGTGAATGCGAACAATGGGTTAATTTCACCTGTATTGTTATTTGAAAAATATATTATGATCTGTATTGTAGGCTGAACGTGAGGGTCGCAACCCGGACCGTCCGCCGCCGGCAGCGACGGTGCTGGCGGGTCTGCAGGGCGGCATCGACCCCGACGAGGACTCCAGTCGCAAGCGCGTCACCAGGATCTCCAGCCCTGAGCGATGGGAAATTAAACAGGTACTACATCTTTTCTGCATAATACATCTCCTTCTGTATACAAGTAATAATTTTTTGATAAACTCGGACTCGAACTCGACTCGAACTCAACTCGACTCGAACTTGACTTAAACTCGGTTGTCTGTAAAGTCGGTTTTCTGACGATAGTTGAACGTGACAACGTCATAGCCTTAAATGTAACGCCTCAGAGCGAGGTAACGCCGCATATTGCGTCATGTTTTTTCGTGCGCGCAGCCCATATCGAATTATAAGACGTTGTCACGTCAAAAAAGTACTGTAACAATTTACACAGTATACTTTACTTACAATAGAACAATCAACATTACAAAATTATTACATTTCTCATCTCTATACTCGGCGTCGATCTTTTATTAGTACACATTTAATTGGGAGGTTCGTTTACTTTTTATTTTTATTAATATAATCTTCTTGTTTTTAGATGATTTCATCCGGAGTCATAGACAAGAGCGAGTTGCCGGACTTCGACGAGGAGACCGGTCTTCTGCCGAAAGACGAGGACGGCGAGGCGGACATCGAGATAGAACTCGTCGAGGACGAGCCCCCCTTCCTTCAAGGTCACGGGAGGGCGTTACATGACCTGTCTCCTGTGAGGATCGTTAAAAATCCGGATGGCTCTCTAGCCCAAGCCGCAATGATGCAATCGGCACTGGCTAAAGAGAGACGGGAGCAGAAAATGTTGCAGAGGGAGCAGGAAATGGAGAGTCTGCCGACGGGATTGAACAAGAATTGGATCGACCCGCTGCCGGAGTCGGACGGGCGCGCGCTCGCCGCCAATGTGCGCGGCACCGGCGTCGCGCCGCAGGACCTCCCCGAGTGGAAGAAACACGTCATCGGTGGGAAGAAGTCGTCGTTCGGAAAGAAAACTAATCTCTCGCTGTTGGAGCAGAGGCAGTCGCTGCCCATTTATAAATTGCGCGATGAGTTGACTAAGGTATATACTTCGTTTGAGCTATTTAGTTAATTATTATTTATGTTGTATTGTTGAGTGTTAAGCCATATAAAATAATAATACTCCTTGTCCATCCTGAGATGACTCTAAAAGTCGCAGATATTACAATACCCGGCAATAAATATTGCACATCGACCTTTGGAAAGAGACATTCGGCTAATTTCGGTTTCATAGAGCGTTATCTTTGTAGCACACACCTATTTGACATTCTGTCAGTCGTTGTTCAAATTCAATAGAGTGCAGTCGCGTCCACTTCAAAATATATATCTAGAGTTGTTAACACCCCTAAATTTGCTATAGCTGTAATTTTCCAAAAGAATTTTAAATACGTAAACATAATTTGAACACCCTTTTTTATTTTATTTTACCCGAACCTAAAGCCATAACTTATAGAAAATTTGGTGTACCTATTCTATACAAAGAATAATAAAATTGTCAAAAGAAGCAAACCATAATTGTTTTAACAGCTCCTAATATATACCGGACTTTCTGTATTTCGTGCGTTAGAGATAACGCTCTACAAAACCGAAATTAGCCGACTGGCACTTTCCAAAGTTCGATGTGCAATATTTATTGCCGGGTACTGTAATTATCTTATATATAAAATTCTCGTGTCACAATGTTAGTTAGCGAACTCCTCCGAAACGGCTTTACTGATTTTTACCAATTTTTATCTGCATATTCAGTAGGTCTGAGAAACGGGTACTGGGTACTTTATATATTGATAAGTGCATTTGTTGAATAAATAATAGTAGATTATTACAACCTGTGACGGCGACCATTGTTTGTGCGAAAGGATAGCGATCGACGTTGCCATGGCGACATACTTATTTAGTCACTTCAATATAAAATAATATGGGCGAAATACTTTATATTATGGCAAAGCGTTTTCCGGGACAGCTAGATTAATTATTATTATATAATATATTTTGTGCAGGCGATATCGGACAACCAGATCCTGATAGTGATCGGCGAGACGGGGTCGGGCAAGACGACGCAGATCACGCAGTACGTGTGCGAGAGCGGACTGGCGGCGCGCGGGCGCGTGGCGTGCACGCAGCCGCGTCGTGTGGCCGCCATGTCCGTCGCCAAGCGCGTCGCCGAGGAGTTCGGCTGCCGGCTCGGCCAGGAGGTCGGATACACCATCCGGTTCGAGGACTGCACCGGACCCGATACTATTATCAAGTACGTATTCACAATTATATTCTAAACGACAGTTCAAAATAAATAAAAATAAAATAAAAATTGTTTTATTTCCGAATAGATTTCTAGCAAATGCTTTCAGAATGTTGATACTACTGGTGCCTACCACCGGTTCGGGAACTATCCCGGCGAGAAGAACCGGCGTAAGAAACTCGCCGGGTAATCGACTTCGTTTTTGAAGTGAAAACTTCTTTAGCGGTGTTGAGCACTTTTGTGGGATGGGTAAAAACTGTGAAACTCGAGTCTTCTCATACTCATGCTGATCAAAAACCAAGGAAAAACCGTAAGACGGTTGGTTGGAGTAGTGTTGTAACATCGAAATTGATTAATCGAACAATAGATTGTTTAATATTTTTTTTTGTTTTTTTTTATTGTCGATATATATATTTTTTTGATTGTCGATTGTTTTTAATAGATAAGGGTTTCGATTAATCAAAAAAATCGATTTTAAAAAATCGATTTTTATAAAAAATGAGTTAAAAATTTAATCGATTGTAAGGGTTTCGATTAATTTAAAAAAAAAAGGTTTTTTAATAATCGATTTTCATAAAAAAATGGGTAAAAAAATATGCACAACGTTAATAATCAAGTTTTCACTTCTGCCGGCACTCCTGGAGTGCAACAGGTCTTTTTTTTCATATCGAATTTATCAATTCAATCGGTTCTTTATAGTAATCGATAACCACTCTCTTATTTCAGATACATGACAGACGGTATGCTGCTGCGGGAGTGCCTCATGGACCTGGACCTCAAGAGCTACTCGGTGATCATGTTGGACGAGGCGCACGAGCGCACCATCCACACGGACGTGCTGTTCGGGCTTCTGAAGCAGGCGGTGCAGAAGCGGCCCGAGCTGAAACTTATCGTGACGTCGGCGACGCTCGACGCCGTCAAATTCTCTCAATACTTCTTCGAGGCTCCCATCTTCACGATCCCCGGGCGCACGTTCCCGGTGGAGGTGCTGTACACCAAGGAGCCGGAGACGGACTACCTGGACGCGTCGCTGATCACCGTGATGCAGATCCACCTGCGCGAGCCGCCCGGCGACGTGCTGCTGTTTTTAACTGGTCAAGAGGAGATCGACACCGCGTGCGAGATCCTCTACGAGCGCATGAAGTCGCTCGGCCCCGACGTGCCCGAGCTCATCATCCTGCCCGTGTACTCGGCGCTGCCGTCCGAGATGCAGACGCGCATCTTCGAGCCCGCGCCGCCCGGCTCGCGCAAGGTCGTCATCGCGACCAACATCGCCGAGACCTCGCTCACGATAGACGGCATCTACTACGTGGTGGACCCGGGCTTCGTCAAGCAGAAGGTGTACAACTCGAAGACGGGCATGGACTCGCTGGTGGTGACGCCGATCTCGCAGGCGGCGGCGAAGCAGCGGGCGGGGCGCGCGGGCCGCACGGGGCCCGGCAAGACCTACCGCCTGTACACCGAGCGCGCCTACCGCGACGAGATGCTGCCCACGCCCGTGCCCGAGATACAGCGCACCAACCTCGCTACTACTGTGAGTGACGCTACACTAGTAGTAACGTTTTTTTATTTCAATATTTTTTTTATATTAACCATGTGGAAATAGGTTTGAATAAAATGAAAAATAACATAGTAAAAGCAAACAAAGCCTTTGGAAAGAGAGATTTGTAACCGTGACGTCATATCACAGACCCAGCGTACAAAGACCATGTGTGATGTGCTGCATGTGATCACTGCATACAAATTTCGTTTTGCTAGAAAGACAGACTACTGAACCCAAATATTATGTTCAACAGAAATAATTTCCAATAAGATATTATTTTGCAGTATTACTATAGTTTGTGCGTTTTATGATGATATGGGTGACAGTTCTCATATTCCTTTGCTACGGATTTTTTTTTACAAGAAAACAAAAAAATCAAAATGTAATAAATAGGCTACTTGACCTATATTTAATTTTATTGAATAAATGTATATTTCTAGTAGAACTTGGCCTAGGAAACCGTATTTCACCCTTATCATCAAATAAAAGCTTATGATTGATAAATAAAGTCGATTTGAAAATATGATTTTATGAAAATAGGAATTGTACTGACGAAAACGCTTTTGCGGTACTTCCGATTTGGGTGTGACGTCATCCCATTTGTAATTTAATATCTTTTATTTATCGCACTCCTTATATGTAAGTTTATTTGTTCATAAATAATATTGTTACGGATACGGACACGTGGTGCCATCTAGCGTCGGACCAGCGAACTTACCAAGGGAACACAGGCAACGTAAATCGTTACGGCTACTCGCTACTAGATGACGCTAGGTGTATGTACCTACGAGTACTTTCTAGAAATATCTCATATTTGTTTACGCATATCGGGTTTATTCTGGGATGTTCCGGAATTTTCTGAGATTCGATCCGGCCCGTATAAATAGTCGCAGACAGTCCGGCCGGCAATTCAGTTTTATCTGAGCTTTCTTCGAGGCGACTTCGGAGCGAAAACAAGTGATCAATAGTGAGTGATTGTGATTGTGATAGTGACTCGGCTACGACCTAGGACAGTGATAGTGCTCAGTGATTTGGATCTAGTGCTTAGTGTTTGGACTCAGTGATTAGTGTGAGCTAGTGTTTGTGAATAAAGTCTTCAAGAGAGTCACCAGGTCTTTCAATCCGAATCTTCGAACCCCTAGCACGTAACAATATGAATAAGCCTAGAAAGATTTATAAAATATATTTTCTTGAATAATTCAAATAAAACATCATTTTTTAAATATAATATCTCCATTTATTGTTGCTGGGAAATGAAATGGCCAAAACTTTTATACAAAAGTGTTCAACATTACAAATGATTTCTAAATTCTTTTCTAATTTTTTACTGTTAAACTCGTACGCTTAGCACATAAAACTTTTTTCAATAAAAAAAGTATAAAATACAAAAAACATGACGTCACACTATGGCGGTACAATGGCAGACAGTGTTTTCGGCGCCATATTTAAAAAGGCATATTTTTCAATCAACATTTTTATGGGTTTCTACTGTTTAAAATATTAGTTTTTTTTTTGTGAAAATGAATGTTTAAGAAGCGATTAGAATGAAGAAAAAAAATGGGTCAAGTAGCCTATTATATTCCATCTACAAAAATAAATGTTTCCTATAATTGTAAATGAATAAAAATGAAAAGTTGCTAAATACTAACTTATTCATATAAAATTATAAATATTAACTGTGAAATAAGAGTAAAAAAATATTATTACGAAAATAAGGGAAGGGAACTAATGGCAGACACTATAAGGAAACATGAAACATTTGAATGTTATAAAATATATATTTATGAATATAAAGGATTGATAACTTCTTCCATGTCTTCAGTAACTCTTACAAAATAAAACTATTATAATTATTCTCTGACAAATCAATTAAAAAATATATTATTTGTCTTTTTGTAAACTTAGTCATAAGTACTAATAGATGACATCACAAAAACCGAACATCACTAATAGTAGACACCAATATGAACTAATAGTAGACATAGAACTTTACATTACATTTTACATTTTTCCTATTATTTGGTCATTATTTGCCATTTTTCAAAAGATTTCATTTACTTCATCATAGTAACTACATGCATCAGAAATATTATCCACGTTGTCTCCAGATTATATTCATTATTCTTCCATACTGAAACTATCTTTTCTTTTATTTTTCATATTTTTAAAGTGAAAACTTCTTTAGCGGCGTTGAGCACTTAATTTGTGGGATGGGTAAAAACTGTGAAACTCGCGTCAGATTATCGTGCTGATCGAAAATCCTTGGAAAAACCGTAAGTCGGTTGGAGATGGAGAGTAGTGTTTTGTGTCGAACTCGAACTCGAGCTCGAATTCGAACTCGAATTCGAACTTGAACTCGAACTCGAATTGATTGTAAGGGTTTCGATAAATTAAAAAAATCGATTTTTTAATAATCTATTTTCATAAAAATGGGTTAAAAATTTAATCGATTGTAAGGGTTTCGATTAATTAAAAAAATCGTTTTTTTAATAATCTATTTTCATAAAAATAGGTTAAAAATTTAATCGATTGTAAGGGTTTCGATTAATTAAAAAAATCGTTTTTTTTAATAATCGACTTTCATAAAAATGGTTTAAAAATTTAATCGATTGTAAGGGTTTCGATTAATTTAAAAAATCGATTTTTTAATAGTCGTTTTTCATAAAAATGGGTTAAAAATTTAATCGATCGTAAGGGTTTCGATTAATTTAAAAAATCGATTTTTTAATAATCGATTTTCATAAAAATGGGTTAAAAATTTAATCGATTGTGAGGGTTTCGATTAATTTAAAAAATCGATTTTTTAAATTAATCGAAACCCTTACGATCGATTAAATTTTTATAATTGATTTTCATAAAAAATGGGTTAAAAAATTGCACAACGTTAATAATCAAGGTTTCACTTCTGCCGGCACTCCCGGAGTGCAACCCGACTTTTTTTTCCTAGCAAATTTATTTTCAGTCTTTAGTCTCCATGCTTCTTTTGCCTCTTCTTTTTTCTTCTTTCTTTTCTCTGCTCTCCTTTTTCTTTTTTTTACTGCTAAAAAACTAAAGCAATCGATTTTTAGATCAGTACAAGGTCTAATATTAGATACCATGTCCATTTTTAGGCACAGTAGTTCTAAGTTCTTAGATTGTTAATAGAATTATATTTTCAGAGAATAGTGATGATTTTTGCAGTAGAATAAAGCACAAAATAACTTTAGTATGTATTGCAAAACTCAAAGATGAGATCCATGTCATCTATTAGGTTTTTTACATTTTCAAGAACTAATAGTAGACACCCTTTATATTGTTAGGGAAAATGGATAAAAGATCATAAATAAACATTAATTAGTGTAAACAACATGACCATTAATCCAATGAAGTCAATAGAAATTACAAAAAATCTAATAAATGTATTCAAAACTTATGTGCAAAATTTCGCCTTCCTTAACCTATTTGCTAAGAAATTGCCGGGTGCGTGTTGACGCGGTCACATCATTTACGAAAACTGATCCCATTTTAAAATTTTGTTCCCGAAGGCATCCCTAATATATTTTTTCACATCAACAGATAGCATAAGAAGCTTATAAAATTTACAGTGTTGAGAAATAATTAGAATAATTCTTATTTTTATGGCATTTTTGTCGTAAGTGTCTTCTATTAGTTCAGTGTCTACCATTAGCGCCTTTCCCTACGGCAAATGTCAGATGCATGAAACGGAACTTATGTCAATAGAGATTGCCACTGTTGAATCGAAATCAAATCGATAAAAAGGGCGGCCATCTTAAATCGCCGGCGCCACTCTAAAACGTCAGTACGAAATCGACAATTTCGATTGCAATTCCTTTACGAAGTGATTCGATATTTTTAAATTATCGATTAATTTTTTTAGGTTACTTCCCTTCTATTGTCAATTATAATGTGTCACGCATATCATCTTAAAACGCACAAGGTATACTATGCTTATTCCCTATTTACTAACACGGAATATGTGTGCAGGTGTTGCAGCTGAAGACGATGGGCATCAACGATCTGCTGCACTTCGACTTCATGGACGCGCCGCCGGTGGAGTCGCTCATCATGGCACTGGAGCAGCTGCACTCGCTCTCCGCGTTAGACGCCGAGGGCCTGCTCACGCGGCTGGGCCGACGGGTATGTCCATTGCTTTTTAAATAATTGCTTGTATTTTTTTGTGCCAAGTCGGGACTTTGGATCTTTTTGAGTAAAAAAGCGGGATTCTTCGGTTAAAAGCGGGACAAAGTCAAAAAAGGTTTTTTGATTTTTTATCTTTTGGCGTTAAAATAACGTTTACGTGACAAATGACAATACATAGCAAAAGTAGCCAAAGAAAATCCACCCATCTACCACAATAGACATAACTACTGTCTACTCTGCCTCTACCTCCCATACCATCTTCATTACGCACCTTTCTCTCTCTCCCATGCCATCTTCATTAAGCGGGACAGAGCTGTAATTTTGATGAAAAAAATCGGGATTTCTGGCAACGCTGTTATACTCTCAGAGAAGTTGATTACTAGGCAGATGGGGGATGAATGTAGTTTGGTCGCTTTACGTCAAACCCAGCAGACAGATAACATTGAATTGACATGATTTGTCATTCGACCAAATAACGTTGGTCTGTCAACTGCCTAGGAATCAATTTAATCGATACTATCGATTCGATAGTACCTGATGGTACACACGCTTTTATTAGCTCGGGCTATATTACGTTCATGTAACGAAATCCTGGGGCACAATTTTTACCAATCTCCAGTAGTCTAAATAATTTGAAACTTTGCATACCTACGTATTAAGAGCCAATGACAATGTAATAATTTGTTAACATTTTTGAAAAAAAAGTGTATTTTCTTATGATTATTCACTTTATAGTAGTTACAGCTGTAAATAAAGGATTATTCCATTCTAATTTAATAAAAGCCATAATATGACGCCGGTAGAGATAAACTACGATAACATGGCGCGCCCATCCAGCCAGTTATCGCTCGATTTCACTACAGCAACTTATTGTAGACTGCGTCAGTCACCCACTGTAAAGCTAGAAACAAATTATCGGACGCATCCATAAGTCGCGGCTGATGGATACGGCTTAGCAATGTGCACGGTTCATCCGCGGACGTCAAAGACCTAACCTATATGTCAATGGCAGACGTCCGCGGATGCAAAAACATCCGGCCAGCCAGATTCTGTTCGGACGTCCGAACGCTCAAGGTCGCGTCCGCGACTTATGTCAGACAATGTGCACAGTTTAGTGTATTTTGTATTCATCAGATAGAAGCAAGCCGTATCCGATGAAAACATCCGCGGACGTTCTTCCGATAATTTGTTCCCAGTTTAATTATATTTGTGCAAACTTTATGCATAAAGAATTAAAATCAATTTGTCAGCTTACTTAGTGCTGACAACGCCGAGCTTATGCGATATATTTCCACAGATGGCAGAATTCCCGCTGGAGCCGAACCTGTCCAAGATCCTGATCATGTCGGTGGCGCTGCAGTGTTCCGACGAGATCCTCACCGTGGTGTCCATGCTGAGCGTCCAGAACGTGTTCTACCGGCCCAAGGACAAGCAGGCGCTAGCTGACCAGAAGAAGGCCAAGTTCAACCAGCCGGAGGGCGACCACCTCACTCTGCTAGCCGTCTTCAACAGCTGGAAGAACAATAAATTCTCCAACGCGTGGTGCTACGAGAACTTCGTGCAGATCCGCACGCTCAAACGCGCGCAGGACGTGCGGAAACAGCTGCTCGGGATTATGGACAGGTGAGTGATTCAAATCATCAGATATATTATACGTATTATATAGTATACGCGAGCGAAAAACTTTGGATCCCTTTTGAAGAAAAATGCGGAAACGTAGGTTAATGAAATTTTGCACAGTTATAGTTAACCCTATACTTGGCAAGGAAAAATATTTTTAAAAAATTAAAAAATAACGTATTCAATATGTTTATACGTGGCTATAGAAGGGATAAAAAATAATAAAAAAAATATTATATGAGTAAATTATTATTTATTGAGCGTATCATATTAGATACACTGCCAAGTCCTTAACAATTAACACTATAAAATCTATGTATCTAATTTGCTACAATGCCAACTTTTCAGTGAAGCAAGATATATAAATATTTATAACTAAATAATTACAAATATTTATAAGCTGTTACCTTTTTGTATGAAATTCTATAAAACAATTGCGTTCCGTTAGTAAAAAAAAATCTCTATCTGCATTTTTGACAAAAAAAATTCGTCAACCTTTTTGTGCACTTGCTCTACTGGTTATTAAAGTTGGATATTTTGGATAATGAGCAACTTTATCATACTACTACAGCACCTGGTGGTTTTTCAGCTGAAAGACCACCAGGTCACATAGCAAAGCCAGTAGGTAGCTACCTAATGGCTTTTGAATAGTCATAGATTTCGTTACAGGCCTGATATTGATCATAATATTATCAGTTCTTTCAAACCTCCGCAGGCGCTCAAAAATTTCAATTTAGGAATTAGGGATTTTAGTTTCTTGGCATCCATTCCGGTATTTTTCATCAGACCGATAGAATAGAAACCAGGAATTATTTATACTAACATCGAGCATTTGTGAAAATATTTAAAAATGCCAACGATGGCCCCGGAATGGTGTACGATATAGAGCGATCAGCATGTAAGGGCCTGTTTATATCTCCATGTTCGACGTCGTCAACGAGGCATAGTACGTTGACGTGATGCGAAAAGTTACGTTAACGTAACGTAAAAATGCACATCACGATGTATCTACATTGTACGTCTTTTTCGCTCGTTTTTTTCACAACGCAACGCAGCAAGGGTGCAGCTAGTACAGATGGTGACGAGAGTGATGGTACCGAACACCAAGTCCTGGTCTCAGTTGCTGATGGATTAGGCGATAAAATTGATGGGGAACAAAGGTTAATCAATGGATGACTGAATTGAATGTTGACTGCATAGATTGTATGCTTGTAGCAAAGACTTTGAAGCGACCATTTGATTGACCTCAATATCGTCATCTGAGAGAAGATTTAGGTTTTCTATTGAAGATGGCAATGATGGAGATAGTGAACTGCTTTTAGAGTACGGAAGGCGGGAGAAGTGTTGAACTTCGTCCTCGGAAGTAACACTTTCGTCCAAATCTGATTTTGCTCCCAGTTTTGGAACACGAGCTACGAGTTACCGAGCTCTTCTATGTTGTTGTGTGCATAAGTGAGAAAATTAACTGTGAATGAAAAAAATATATAATTTAAGTACATAATGACTACATTTTGAGTCCTTAGATATAACCAGTCTAGAAAGAAACAAAGCAATTGTATATCTATACAAATCTGGCAATGTCACATATTTGATACACAGTTCAAAATATCTAGAATGTTCGCTATCCAGCAGTGTATCACATTTGCTACACTCGAAAAACAAAAAAGATTACATGCACTAATAATATATTTAGCTATTGGAAAATAAAGTGGTTAGAATATACAATAATCTTTTGAAATTTTATTACTTTTGAAAACAATTTGAACAAAACATAATAAATAATCAATAATCTTACTTTGCGATGCGAAGACGAATTCGATCGGTCCGCTATATTGCGCTCTCCTGCCCATTTTATTGTTGCAAACATTTAAAAAGGTTTTTTATTTTGAGCATAAATATATTTTCTAAGATATTAAATAATAAAAGTTTAAAAAAAACATTAGCTAGATTCCCTGGATTTTTTGAAAGTTGTATGTATCAAATTGTACACAGTACCAAGAATAGGGTTAATATGGTGAAGGAATTAAAAATTGATTGTTGTTTTCTTTATTGAATCTGAAATAGTCAATACTTTAAACGGGGAGCCAAAAGAAGATAAATAGGCGATCTCTAGTTCTGTTAAATAAATAAGATTTATTTCATTAACACATTTAAGTTACCAACTGACATTTGAAGTGTCGCAATTATCGTGTCAAGTGCGGTATCGCGTTTAGAATAATATTTTACGAATCTGACCTGTAGGCCTACTAAGAAACCGTTTTGGAGACTCGAAACATTTGGATGAGAATGCCGCGCCCTGCTCTAACATTAGAATAGGACGCGGCATTCTCGTACGATTGTTTGAGTCTCAAAATGGCTTCGTGGTACGGGCCCTGATTCTTTGAAATCGGGCCTGTACTTAGCCCGTAAGTACACAACTTGATACAAACATACAAGACTGCAATCGAGCCCTTTCTTTTATTTAATTCTTTTTTCAAACTCACCTATCGGCTATTGGAAACTATCGGCATTAACTTACTTACCTAACGGCATTAACTTACTTACCTAACGGCATTATCGTTCTACTATGAAGTCCTTTCTTTTCTAGATAAAAAAAAAAACTTACCTATACATTCCAGGCACAAGTTGGACGTGGTGTCGGCGGGTAAGAATACTGTGCGCATCCAAAAGACGATCTGCTCGGGTTTCTTCCGCAACGCCGCCAAGAAGGACCCCCAGGAGGGCTACCGCACGCTCGTCGACAGCCAAGTGGTCTACATACATCCTTCGAGCGCGCTCTTCAACCGCCAACCCGAATGGTGCGTAATTTTTATTTAAGTTTTTTAAGTCCGTTCTTCCTACCGTAATAGTTTTCGAGCCGAGCAAGCATAATCGAAAACAACTATAAGGCTGCGTTCCAACAGAGATTTGTTGCGAGGAATGTGTTTTTGAGAACCAATAGAATCGCTTCTTTGGGTCTACACAGACGGACCGCGTTTCAACTGCAATCCAACCGCAAATTGCAGTTCAAGTGCAGTTGACACGACTGCAATAGAACTGCAATCCGACTGCGCGTTTGGTTTGCAGTTCTGTTGCAGTCGTGTGAACTGCATTCAAACTGCACTTGAACTGCAATTTGCGGTTGGATTGCAGTTGAAATGCGGTCCGTCTGTGTAGACCCTTTGACATGACCTTGCCATGACATCGCTCAGCGCAGCGATTCTATCTCTGGTGGAAACACAGCCTAAGGGTTGACGTTAAAAAGTTTTCGTCTGCTCCTATACACCGAAATTGTGAGTGTATAAAAACTGATGTTTTGTTTGTTTTCACAAGCGATATCTAACTGCATCTGTTATAATATAATCTCTAACAATATTGTAATGTAATGTGATATAATATTGTCAATTAAAAACTTATTATTTTATTAACAGGGTGATCTACCACGAACTGGTGCAGACGACGAAAGAGTACATGCGCGAGGTGACCACCATCGACCCCAAGTGGCTGGTGGAGTTCGCGCCCGCCTTCTTTAAGTTCTCCGACCCCACCAAGCTGTCGCGATTCAAGAAGAACCAGCGCCTCGAGCCGCTGTACAACAAGTATGAAGAGCCCAACGCCTGGCGCATCTCGCGCGTGCGCAGACGACGGAATTAACTTCCATATTTGTATAATAAATTATGTAACAGCAAGCGCATTATAGTTTTGGTTTTTCCACCACTTAAATGCGAAATATTGAACATCGAAAAATTAAGCCTGTCAAGTGTCAATCCATCAATACTTATTACTTACATATATTATATTTATGTCTAAAGTTGTTATAAATCATAATTAAATGTCTTCATTAATTAGTAATTTTAAATTGGCTATTTTCTATTTTATTCAGGCTTTGGCAATTAATCGTAACAAGATTATCAAAGTAATTTTTAAAATAAAACAATTTCAGTAAAATACAATAAAGTTTAATTACAACAAATCTCTCTCGGCGCTCGCGTCCTTCCTGGGTGATTCCAGCTCTTGTCCTGTAAAATTTTACAAATAGAAAAACATTATTCTACCTTAATATTAAATTAAAATGAAGGCCATAGAATTTGAAACAACTGTTTACAGAATAGAAGGCAAAAAGAGACTACAATGCTCTTTAAATAAATAGATAGAACTCTTTATCGCTAACTTAATGGTTTTTCTACTGACTAGTAAAACTAACCGTTATGCCATTAACTTATAACGAAATTAAACGTGGGCAAAGGCTTATTACCACAAGCCACCTTTTTTAAGATATTTTATCAAATAAAATTATGAATAAATATTCATTCTTTCGTACGGTGTAGTGTTGTCTCACCGGTAGCGGGCGAGGGGCGGGGCCGCAGCGGGCGAGTGCGTCGCGGCCACGGCTTCTTGAGGTGCACGTGGTCATAGTGCGACTGCAGCCCGCTACGCTCCCAGAACCGCTTGTCGCATACGGAACATCGAAAACGCCGCTCCGCTCCACGGTGAATCTGTAACACGACTGTCATTGAACTGAAGTTCAATTCATCCTTTGTACCTCGACGTTCGTGGCTCAGATGTCATTTCTTATGATTACGATCTACCAATAACGTCCCGTCTGATGTTATGGGCGAGTCGTAATACGTACGGAAAGGATGTGTCTGGCGCGGTTGCTCTTCTGAGTGAAGCGCTTGGGGCATAGCGGACAGGCGTACAAGCGTCGCGACGCGTCCGTTCGTCCGCCCGCCGCCACGACCTCGGCCACGTGCGCTCGCAGCAGGCACGGGTGCTATGAAACATTGTAATTACTAATTGGCTTAATTAAGGACGAGCTGCAAATTATAAACGAGTTTACATTATTATGTTCTTAATAATTATGATGATTAGATATGCAAGGTAAAGTAATTAATACGAGTTTACCAAATGAATGGTCCACTGCAATAATGATGAATGTCCAAAACATCCTTAAAAAGTATGTTATTATTTTTAGTAATATACTATGGATTTCCGTAAAGTAACGCCTAATTCAGGATTCTATTATCTAAGTTTAATCCTAACTACACACTACGATGATTGTTTGGCGAATACATCAAATACGCAGTACGCTAAATACAAATAGCCATGTGAAGTGCCAGCATAACATTTATTTACAAATTCAGCAATATCGCTTTTTGTTCCGTGGTGAATATGTTATTAATAATTTAGCTACACGGTTAGAACGACAAACTTCACAAGTGTTTACTGCAAAATAATATTTAAGTCTCGGTTATAGAGTTCGAAAATTGAAAAGTTAATTAACTTTTTAATTTTGGAACTCTTACTTAAAACGTAACACTGAAAACATTACTGATTATTTCAGTAGTCCCTTCAAATTAGTTTTAATAATAATAGGGATGATGACAAGGTCAAAGATTAGCAAATTTTGTAAATATAATAAATAAATCACGATAAAAAAATAAGTGTTCCCAAAATTTCAGCTCGATAACATTTGTATTTTTTTTTTGTTATGCGCCTTCAAAGTTGGATAATCAAGTCGATTTTTTTTTCTATTAAATTTCTTAATATTTGTATACCAATCGATAACTTATGCAATTAAAAGCAACTTTTGTTATGAAACCACTTTCATAAACGCAATATTTAATATACCTATCGAACAAAATTCTCTCCCGATCAGTACAAACTACGAAAGAGTGACGTCAGTCTTTCGTAGCACTTTGTATGGAGCAATTCAAACATCTCATAACTATGAGATGTTTGAATTGTCATATCTTGGTGAATTTTTAAGCTATCAGAGTCATTCTTTCAGCGATGTTTCTATTTTTTAAGGGTCTTTCAATTACCAATAAGAAAAAAAAAAATAGTCACCAAGCCTATTATTTTGAAAGGCAATAATTTCACCTGGAAGACCCTGCCGCAGTGCTCGCACATGACGGGGTCGGGGCCGCTGTACTGCGTGCGGTTGCAGCCGGGGTGCTGGCGGCGGAAGTGTTGCACGTACACTCGGTAACCCTCGCATTTTTCGCCGCACTACGTACATATATCCAGTTTTTGAGGTTTGTTGACTGTAGTTTATCTTTTCACGAATGCTTCTGATTGGCTAACGTCATTCAGTCAACAAAGCTGTTGAATAGATAGCTAAAATAAACTATGAAACCAGGGACTTTTTATTATTTATCAGTTAACTGTTAAATGCTATGGAAACAGAAAAAGAAGCTGCAACGAGGGTGCTTAATTTGTTATTGCGGCAACACATTTTAATAACCTTTTATAAATCTTTATTTAATTACTCTTATTCTTTGTATTATATTATGTCGTAAAATATCAATTTGTTGACTCGTAGCTGCTTCGCGATATAAAATCTAATATATAAAATTCGCGTGTCACACATGTTTGTGCGAGAACTCCTCCAAAACGACTCAACCGATTTTAATAAAATTTTGTGTGTATGTCCTACTAGAAATTATTTATATGAAAAAACAACGTTGCCGGGCCAGCTAGTGTTTAATAAAATAGAAAAATAAGTAACAAAGTAAACGACCATTATTTCAAACATAACTCACTTGCTCACAGCAAATAACGCGTTGCTTGGGTTTGGCTCGCATGGTCTTTGTGTGCTCGGATTTCATCTTACTCTTCCCTCTATACTTCCTCTCTTCAGCGTCATGGTAGTCATTGTGGAAGGGCTGGCTGGAATTCCTGTGATATATTTTTTCTTCTTTAATTTTTTTATCTTGATCCATTAAAACCGTTATTATTATATACTATAATACATAAAGCTAATACTGACCCCACTAGGCGTGCGCGTAAGGGACGCGAGCGCCGCGTGCATGCCGCGAGCGCATTGCAGAAGCGTCGCGTGTTGCCGCCGTGTCACGTGTGTGCAGCAAGCGCGCGGCGCGTACGCGCCTCTCGCCTTGGAATGTAACCCCCTACTCGCATTTAAACCAATAGCTGGCGGCGAGGATAGAAGTGAATGGGGTAAAAACACATCGCGAGCGCCGCCGGCCGCGTGCACTCTCCACACACGTAACACGGCGGCAACGCGCGACGCTCATGAAGCGCGCTCGCGGTCTTCTCTCGCTCACACGTCCGAGGTATGCGCACGCCTAATGTGGGGGACGCCTGAAGAGTTTATTTCGTGTTTATCTAATCTCACGTACGACTAGACCGATTTTTATGTAGTTTGGCTCAAATAAGGAGACCACGGAGAAGGACATAGGCTAATTTATTTGTGAGAAAATGTGAAGAAATAAAATGTACAGTTCCCTCGAAATCTTAACTAACATTATAAAGCGGAAGAGTTTGTTTGTTTGTTTGGTCACGCTAATCTTAGGAACTACTGGTCCAATTTCAAAAATTCTTACAGTGTTAGATAGTCAATTTATCGAGGAAGGCTATAGGCTATTTTTATCACGCTATGACTACGACGGATAAAACGGGAGAAACTATTTGAAAGGTCACGTCTCACGAACTACTGGAGCAATTTTTCAGTTATTTGGCACAGATAAGAAGTGAACCACGTGAAGGATCGTAGGCTATTTTTTGTGGACTAATTTGTCTGTGAAATATCTAATTTACACGGGCGAGGGCGCGCGGAACGTCTAGTTCATGACTAACATGACGTCACTCACTGTGCGTCCTCTCGGCGGTGAACGACGCTGAGCTGCAGGTGACGGTCGTGCGCTTCGTCGTTGGCGAACCGAACGTCGCACTCCGCGCAGTACGGGCCCGTCAGCTCCACCTGCACACCCCACACAAATCTATATTCAATTAGCTGTCCCGGCAAACGTTTCTTTGCCATATTATATAAAGTATATCGCCCGTATTATTTAATTGATTTAATGACTAAATAAGTATGTCACCATGGCAACCTCCATCGCTATCCCGTGACCTGCGTCGCATAAACAATGGTCGCTCTTTGCAATAAAATAAAATTGCGACTATAATAATTAGAGATCTAAGCTATCCTATCTCTCAAGTTGGAAAAAAGCACACATTTAAAAAAAACACACACATTTAAACTACTTAACCGATTTTAATGTTGATTAAAATCGGTTAAGTAGTTTAGGAATCCATCGCGGACAAACATCGTGACAGGAAATTTATATATATTAGATTAGCGGGCCCGACGGATGTCATCCTGTCATATCTATGAAGTCTAAAATGTTATAAGCGGCAAGATTACGTCATTTGAAATCTATACTAATATTACAAAGCGGAAGAGTTTGTTTGTTTGTTTTAACGCGCTAATCTCAGGAACTACTCGTTCGATTTGAAAAATTCTTTCAGTGTTAGATAGCCCATTTATCGAGGAAGGCTATAGGCTATATTTTATCAGTTTTATCACGCTAAGACTAATAGGAGCGAGAAAATAGAGGAAAATGTGGAAAAAACGGGGGGAAATTATTTGAAAGGGCTTATTTGAACAAGCTAATCTCAGGAAATACTGATCCGATTTGAAAAATTCTTTCAGTGTTAGATAGCCCATTTATCGAGGAAGGCTATAGGCTATATTTTATCACGCTAAGACTAATAGGAGGGAATAAATAGAGGAAAAACGGGGGAAAATACTTGAAAGGGCTGATCTCAAGGACTACTGGAGCAATTTTTCTGTTATTTGGCACAGATAAGAAGTAGACCACGTGAAGGATCATAGACTATTTTTTGTGGAATAATTTATCTGTGAAATATCTAATTTACGCGGGCGAAGCCGCGCGGAACGTCTAGTCATTCTATAAAGTGGTAAAGAATTCTTAAATTTTCATATTATTTTCTTCGTAACTTTATAAATTTTTTCTTCCACAACCTTTTCCGGCATTTACGAACAAAACAAAAAATAATTATTATCGAGTTGAACGTACATCCTTATGGCGCTTGTGATTCCTGAGGCTGTGCATATCGACGCCGCGGCGCGAGAGGAAGGTGAATCCGCACAGCGCGCACGGGTAGCGGCACACGTGCTTCAGCCGCAAGTGGCTCATGTACGCCGTCTTAGACCTGCGAGAGTGAGACCGAGCGTTAGAGGGAGAGAGAAATATAGCCCGAACCGGCACGGCGGTATGTCAACGAACGTAGACATTCTGAAAATAGTTTTTGGAACGAAGTTCCTTATGGCGCGTTCGGCGTTGCGAAAGGAGGCTAGACTGAACGACACTTGACCTCGACACTTTTTATTAATACCTGCATTATGCATAGTAGGGGCAGAGAGCGTTTATAGTATTCCTATGTGTCACTAGATGGCGTTTTTGAGACACTTGATCTGGACACTTTTTTATTAGTACCTGCATAGATGGGGCAGAGGGCGTTGTTTGTATTCCTGGGCGTCAATAGATATAAGTTTTTTTCTCTCAAGTTTTATTTATTTATTATTATTTACAGCCAATGATATTACCATAATATGTATGGTAACATCATGTAGTGTCCGTGAAACTTATATGTTAACTAATATTGGTAACTTATATTGGTAACGATGTACACACACTATTTACTCACGCGAACTCCTTGGGGCACAACGAGCAATGGAACTTCACGCCCTTGTGAAACCGCTCGTGTGCTAACGCGGCTGACCTGAAATGTATCAATTGTAATATTATTAGGATGCTCACATTGGTAAAAAATACTCTACTATATATATATATATATATATATATATATATATATATATATATATATATATATATATATATATATATATATATATATATATATATATATATATATAAAATAATAATATAATTATTATATTATTTTATATAATATTATATTTCGATAGGTATACTACCTTTATGGTCTTAATACACTCGCAAACAAGTTATAAAGTTGCGCACTAGAGGTGCGCACCAAAAACGTGACACATTTTCGTTACTTGTTAGTAGGTTTTATCTCTCGGATTTTTCTCATACCGGGCGCCTTATATATGAAAATTGATTCTTATGGAGTAAACTCCAATGGGCCATTCCGCTACAGACGGCCCTTAACGAGAATTTTTAAAATGCGGCATTAGTTACATTTTTCAATTGGAATAATACGTAAGAAGATGTGTATTTACTAACAAAACAACTTTTATCGGTAAAAAATGGAATTCGAATAATTTAGAGCGTTTTTAAGCAATATCATCTAAGGGACGCGATGTTTTTTTTTCCATATTTTTAAATTAAAATAGCATATATTTTAAATTAATGTTTAGTTGTAGTATAGTTGTACAGTAATACGTCGAAATCTTTTTTATAAATTACACTATTCAATCGTTTTTAGTGATTTAGACGATTAATTTTGTGAGGCCAATAAACAACTGAAAATTAAAAAAAAAAAAACTACAAATTGGTACAGTTTTATTACAAACTTACTAATATAATTATATATTCCATATTGTCTCACTTCTCACTTGTGAACGAGTACATCTACTTGGGCCAGTTAGTCTCCTTTGAAAACAGACATGGGAAGGAAGTCGATCGCAGAATCGAAAACGCCTGGAGGAGCTACTGGTCCATGAAGACGCTGATGAAGGGGGATTTACCAATCTTCCAGAAGCGAAGACTCGTCGACGTGTATTCTGCCCGTCCTAACCTACGGTGCACAAACTTGGACATTGACCGATTTGCAAAAGTCCCAACTCGGGGTATGCCAACGAGCGATGGAGCGCAGTATGCTAGGAGTAAAGCTTCTCGATAAAATGAGAAACACCATACTGCGCTCAAAAACGTTAATCAAGGACGTAGGAGTAAAAACAGCAAAGTTGAAATGGGATTGGGCGGGACACGTAAGCCGCATGCATCCCGACCGCTGGGCAAAGATCTCAACAGAGTGGGTACCGAAAGGTGGACGCACGCGCCGCCGCCGCGGCCGGCCTAGAAAAAGATGGCGCGATGAGCTGGAAGCATACCAGCCAGGCTGGCCAGCGGTGGCACAGGAGCGAGGACAATGGAAGACCTTGGGGGAGGCCTTTGCCCAGCAGTGGGACAGATAGGCTAGGCAAAAAAAATCAATATTGAAATTTTTAAAATTTGTTAGAGAATTACGATTTAATTCACCTTTAAGAGATTTGACAATTTTGATGTTGCGCCCGCGATAGTAGAAATGGTTATTAATTTCTAGTACTTATTACTATATTTACTTTTATCTAGTAACATAGTTTCTTTGTTTTATTCTATTTTTAAATATAGGCAAGTTATTTTGTAAAAGTTTCGCAATAGCCAGTATTCACATATGAACTCATCACAGTTCTTAATGGAGGGTCAAATTGGTTGCACCCGCGATGGCACTTCGGCCTGTTTTGTGGCCCTTCATACATTTGATGAAGGTTTTCATTTATACATCAGTGTTAAACTAGTCAAAATGTATCCCTTCAAAGGATATTTTATTAATAAATATGCTTCATTTTGCCTGTAGGAAGCTTTAAGTGTGTCAAACTGTTGCACCTCGCTAACGGAATCGCCCCAATAAAGAATAAAAAAAAATCAATAAGTATTTCACAGAAAATGTATGGAGGCTTAAGTCAAAATCTTCAAAATTAGCTTATAAGTAATCATTACTCATAGTATAATAATATCTATGGAAGCTTCACACCCATACATCATACGTCATCATTTATCAAACATACATCATTACCTGCAGCTCTGGATTTATGTATAGGCAGTATAGGCTATGGCCTATGAGGTGTCCGAGGGGGCGGCGGAGTTCCTACATAGGGGCGGCAAAATTAAAATGCCTGTACTCATAAAAAATATAAATGGCCCTAATTACCTGTGTCTCGAAGTGAAGGGGCACAGCTTACAGATATGGTCCGTCTTGTGGGCAGCGGTGATGTGTTTGACGATCGCGTTGCGCGTGCGCCACCGGCACCGACACACCGCACACTCGAACAAGCCCATCACCTACGCACCTGACAACTTTACTAATCCATAATAATATTATAAATGCGAAAGTATGCCTATCCGTATGTCTGTACGTTACCTCTTCACGCCCAATTTAAATAATGCTCGTTTGGCTTCACCCTTAGTCCAGGGAAAGATCTTAAGATTCTTTTTTTTGTTAATATTTACCTTCCTAATCACATTGTCGAAGATATACGGTTCCCTCACGATATACTAATTTCTGTGCAACCGAGTTGCGGCCATCAACTAATCATTACATAGTTTAAAACAAAGTCGCTTTCCTGTTCCAATTCAAGAGACCTATCCAATGATACATATTTCAATGCCATTGGTGAATGGTCCCAGGTTCCAGACATTTTTGCCTTTTGTCTTTTAGGAGCACGTGCTTTTTTTCACCGGGCGGCGCGCTCAGTTCAAATAAAACAGATTTTCAATGTGGTATAGGTCTACCAGGATCTGATGGCAAATTTGGATGACAGATTTTCAAAAAATATTATTGATCATTGGAGATTTTTTTTTATATTAATTGCATGTTTCACACACAGAATCTGTAAGGACAAAAAAGGATCAAAATGTTTTATTGCAATTACCCCGGTGGCCGGTATTGCTAGAGTCAATTTCTTTCTCACTTTTGTTGTTTGTTGCCATTATGCTCGGGCCACACTAACGAGAAATGCCGTTAATTATTGCGATAATACTAAAACATGTTATAGCATTATCACCTATAATTAAAGGCACATAAAGGCGATAATCCTATATGTTTTAGTATTTTCGCGATAATTAACGGAATTTCTCGTTAGTGTGGCCCGAGCATTAGAGCGCTTACAGACGAACGGCACATGTTGGCGGCACGCGTCGGCGGCACGTGTCGGCGGCAGTCGACGGCAGACGACGTCATGTATGGGCGGCAGTCGGCGGCAGTTGACGGCAGCCGTCGACAGTTTATTACGCTTGCAGTTGTGACGTAACGCGTAAAGGTAAGCGTCCACAGGTCGGTATCGTACCCAACGGGCGTTTTGCATCAAACGGATATTTTTTTACAGTAGATCCTCTGTATCGGCAGCGTACGGATTACCGACTAGCCAGTATGTCTATCTTCAAATTAGTCCAAACAATGTTCCTAATCGAAAATTTCTGCTTTCGACTTTTCCATCCACACCCCCCCTTTTGAGCATTCATTTACTAGGCTAGTCGGTAATCCGTACACTGCCAATTTTTTTTCAAAGACTTACTGTGAAAAAAATGTCCGTTTGATGCGTGAAGTCCGTTGCGTACGATACCGACCTGTGGACGCTTACCTTGCGGGGGTACATCACAACTGGGGGCCTACCACCAACTCTCCTAAGCGACACCGTTTGACAGATAAAGATTTATTACTTTTACGTCAAGCTAGCGATCTTAAAAAGTTGATATTTCACAGTGGATTTAACATTGTTTTGCATTTTTTACTGTTTTTTAGTAAAATTATATTTAAAAAGTGAGTACGGTAATGTTATTTTAATCTTACAACAAAGTGTTCTGGAAACATGATAGTTTTAGGAAAGGTCGTCGTGGGCCTCCCTGCAAGCGTCATAAACTGTCAACGGCTGCCGTCGACTGCCACCGACTGCCGCCGACACGTGCCGCCGACTGCCGTCGACTGCCGCCGACTGCCGTCGACTGCCGCTGACACGTGCCAATCGTCTGTAAAAAGCCTTAGACCTATACTAACGTCACTGTGCCGCAGAGCGTGCTCCTCCTTCGCGGTGGGCGTGCTGAACGTCTTGAAGCAGACATCGCAGCGGTGGTGCGCGGCGAGGTACTGAGGGCGTGTCGCCCGCTGCGCCGCCTCCGCCAGCGAGCGCTCCACCGGCACCGCCACCACCTTGAAGATGGAGCTGTCCAGCTCCGCCCTCTGCGCCGCTCGCCTCGCCCCCCGCGCGCTGCACACATCGCGATAAAGACCGTCTATGAATGATGGTTGTCGATATATCATTTGCCACATGCAAACTTAGCACATAACATGACAGCATAAGAAACGGAAAAGAATAAACATACTGACAGATTTTAGTGACAAATGGCTGTTTGTTTATCTGTCACTTTGACTATTCTTTTGTAGAAAGAATTAAGAAACCATTTCTATGGTGACCGTGCTAACTGCGAAGCCTGCAGAGGGACGATAGGGTCTTTCGTGAATCGTGTTAGGCAGACATATTATGACAGCTATATCGTGAGTCGTGACATGTCGAAGCTATCTCGTGACATATTATGACAACTGTTTGACACGATAATTGACTCGAAAGACCCTACGGCTACATAGCGTCATTTGTCCCTCATTCATGATGATGAGATTTTTTTAGCTTCCTCAGGTTTGACATATTTTGATATTCGAAGAATTTCAATTACATTGCTGTCCGTAGTAAGGGCTACCAGGTCCCACACATTAAACTGCGAACACGCATCGCATGGAAAATATTTGCGATAAAACTCATGACATTACGATGCGATGCGAATTCGCAGTTTTGTGTGGGAACCATGAGCCGTGAATTGTGAAATACATAACAAAAATACATATTTTATATTTTATTTAGCTAAATTATTAAATCGACATCATAATCTGTCATCACTCGTCACGCATCGACATCGATGACTGCCCAATGCAGCTTTAAAGATTTTGGTTGTAATTAAAATAAACAATTAAAAACTAGTATGTATCTTTAGATTCATTTATACATAAGATAAGAAATGCACTAATCGTACCGCCTTTTAGTTGTCTTTTTCGATCGGGCTGTTCGCTCGGGGTCGCGTGTTTGGGATAATGACGACAATCGCCTGCAATAAGATGTATGATATTAATATAATTAATGATCAATTAAAGCTCAAACAAAGAAACAGCTGACTACCTACTGCAAATAACGGGCATCAAGCCAGAAGGCCGTATAAAAATAGTTTTTCATTAGCAGCTTAACACCACGAGCAGCAAGTCTAACAATTCAACACGACATCTGAAATGTATCACTATCACGTGGGCTTTGGCCTGACCAAGCATACCACCTTGCTCGGTCGGAATATCTTACTTTGTGGCCTCCACTCATAAGTATATCCCACAAGCTACATCCTTACCGAGCCAACCGCGTATCTAAGGGATCTTCTTGACATTCTTTATCGTGTTTTTCATGGTCTTCTCGATCTTTTTGATCCTGTTGTTCGTAGTCTTCCAAGCGGTCTTCTTGGTCTTCTTGATCCTGTTGTTCTGGATCTTCCAAGGGGTCTTCTTGGTCTTCTTGGTCCGGTTCTTCCTGGTCTTCGCTGTCAACGATCTCTGTCTCCGACCACATGTCTACCTCCTCCTTCACCTCTGTCGTCGTGACGTCATCACTGTGCGTCCACCCGCAGCTGACGTCACTCATGTGCGCGACCGCGAGCGCCGACGTCAGTCCGTTCTCTACTCTGTTTATAGATCGGACATCAGTCATCGATACCTGAAATAAGCATGTTGTTATTTTTTTTACCACCATCAAAATATAATATATATCCCATTCTAATTCTTGCACCTTAAATACCCTGTAAGTCTTGTTTTTGTATCAATATATTATATAGCTTATAGGCATTGTTTTAATATATTTTCAGTAAGAAAATTAAGGCTAACCTAACCCAAAATTTTCGATTTTATAATTCATTTTTATACTTGAAAATAAGCCCCTCATTGTTTCATTTTCTAAAATTAGATACTACATTATAAATCCAATTATTTGATCTGAGCAAAAAACGATATCTTAAAATTTTCTCGATAGAAAAAATCACAAAGATGCATCAAATTTTCACGAATTTTTCATATTTTATTTCCATAACCGTGCATTGAGCTAAGTTGATATTTTAATATGTTGTATAAAATTCTATCATGGAGATACCGACCTTATTAAAATTATTTGTTTTATTGTCTTATAGCAAAAAAAAATGTAATGGGTTAAATGTAAAAGGACTTGGAGTTTGAGTTGGAGTTGGCTGTGAGTGTATTAAGACCATAAAGGTAATATACCTATCGTAATACAATATTATATAAAATAATATAATAATTATATTATATATATATATATATTTTTTTTTTTTTTTTTAAATTTTGTTAGAAATGACTCTATCTGCATGTTTCATTTGATCCACGATTTTTTGGTCACGCTGTAATCTGTATAATATACGTAATCTTCCATAGATTAGATACAGGCAGTTCATATTACACATGTGACGTCACTACTGCTAGTATGAGAGTTATAATAATAATATATTTAATACTTTTAAACTATACATAATATTATATTTAAGATATTTATTATATCATACACATTTAATACACACCCATGACCCACGAACATTGAAAAACATTTTGTTCCGTCGGCGGGATTCGAACCCGCGACCCCCGGCTTGAGCTGCCACAAAGTCTAACCATTGAGCCACAGAGGTCGTCTATGATAATGCCACATATTACTGAACCATTGCTTGTAAAATTTATCATATTTCTTTGCATATTGTACTATCAGAGAAGTTGATTCCTAAACAGATGGCGGGCCTAAGTAATTAAGTCGCGTTAAGTCAAACCCATCCGACCGATCACAGCTAACATTAAAGTGACACAAGCCGACCACATGACGTAGGTCCGTCAACTGCCTAGGAATCAATTTCCTCGATGGTACAAAACATGCTACTTACAGTGGTTTCGCTCTTGATATTTTTCAGTAACAGATCATACGATCTCAGTGCTTTCTCCCTGAAACTGTTAGCGTTCTGTAACCTCGCGACGCACTCCCAACACATCATATTTGGTAACATGTCTTCTTGACTGAACTGCAAATTATAAATTGCTCCGGTTAAGTCACGTTGTTGTTTCGACCCTTCACCTTTCACCCACCACCTTCCTTTTAAGTAAATTATAAAATTGTTGAGTTACAACAACAATAGCTGATATGATTTAATAATACTGTAATTACTTACCAGTATACCAGTCAGGTTTTGGTAGTATTGTTTTAGTTTATAATGTCCAATGTTAAACATCTTCACATCAACTGCGAGGCAAGTACGACAGACCTGGAAATATTAATCCAAATTATATTTTGTTATACAATATCACAGTGAATAATTGCCTAAATATCTTGATTAGTAAGGGATTATAGTATGTTTTCAACATACATTTTGTGCTTAAGCTGATAGAGAATGTATGATTATATTTATAACAGTACCGAATATAAAAATTGATAAATTCTGGAAATGTAATTTCATAAAGTTAAATAAATTAAAGTGTGCTCAAAGACAAATATTTTATTACTTACTTCACCAGACCCCTTTGAATTCCATTGGTCTAATCTGAATATTTTTGTATCTAAAAATAAAATTTTAATTAATATAGACAAACTAGTTGATTGAGTATTTAGCGGCTAAATACTCAGCTATATACTATAGGCTACATTTTAGCCTGTAGGAGTAGGATCAATTATTAATAAGTAATAACATAGATAAAAAAATTCTCTTGTGTTTGTGTAAACCATAGATATCAGAAACAACAAACTAATATCAAGCTTTTTCAGAAGGTATATGTCTACCAGAATCTGATGGCAAAAAGTGAGAAAATAAATTGATTCTAGCCTCTAGCAATACCGGGGTAATTGAAATAAAACATTTTGATCCTTTTCTTATAGCAGCTAATCTGTGTATTAAACATGCAAATTGCAAATATAAAAATTTATCCAATGATTTAGGATATTTTTTGAAAATCTGCTGTCAAAAATTGCCATCAGATTCTGGTAGACCTATAATAGGTACAAAAAAATATATATACTTAATTATTTCAGAACTGATAAGAATACATACAATATTATAAATGTGAAAGAATGTCTCTCTGTTGCCCTGTTCACGCTCAAACTGGGAAAGGGCAAAGACTATCTTTTTTCCGGGAAAATGTCCCGCGCAATAAACAAAGGCACAACAGAGATGAGGGAGTCATCTAGTTAATATGACAAAATAGGCCCTACCAAAATACAGAACTACATAATATTATTGTAATCATAGAAAATTCATAAATAATACAAAATAAAATGTACCTTCAGTATTAAAACTAATATTGTTGTAGTCTTCAGTTGTGAGCTTGTACTCCATGTCTAAGGTGCTTACTTTCTGCTCCGTGTCTATATCACAAGTTCTGTCTACACTCATACAATCAACGCCAGAAAGGTTATCTGCTGGTGAAGTTTGATTACCAGCAGATTTGTCAGGTGAAACTGATGTGCTTAATTCTGTAGTTATATAATTATTTTTAAGCAGTGTAGATGATAAAAATAATTCTCTCACGGGTCTCATTGGTACAGCCGTCTTATGCAATCTTTTTGCACCACCTTTATCTATAAATAAATCACTCTCTTTAAAGTGTATGGAACATATCACTGTGTATTTTGTTGGTGTCCAGCAACTCTCTACTTGATGGAGTCGCACTATATGCAACCATTGGTCATACATAACAGGATCCGTGGGAAATCTGTATCAAGTAAACACAACATATCTTTAGCTGACAGTAAGATTTAATAAAAACAAAATTTATTCAACTAGTATAATAACTAGGCATGGTAAATAACTTTATAAAATACAATCAAATTTTCCCATAAGGATTATTGAAGGCTGCTATGCACCGAGGGAATTTCCTTAAGCAGGTACCTACTAAATGCATTCTAGATATATTATGTCAATCTTTATTAAATTTGAAAGAATAAAATACATACCGATGATATGTTATCCCAGAGGCCTTGTTATTTATTGATGATTTATTTTTACAGTGTTTAATTGCGCACACTGGCATTTTTCTTCAAATTTTTAGTTTTTTTTTCTTCAGATTATTAGTTTATTCATATGAAAAATTCCGAGATGCATCTAACATACAGCTTTCAATGTGACTGGATTTTTCCAGCATGCTAATATTTATGCACTACCATGAGATCACCAGCAATAGACAGATCATTTTATTATTGTTAAGATTATGTTTGAAGTCATGATGATTGTTTACTTCATACAGAATTATACCAAGTTTTTGTCTCGAACTGGGATACAATTTTCACCCTGTACACAATATCCTTTTGGCAACTACAAAAAATATGATAAATGTTATATAAATATAGGTACTATGTCCTCCTAAGGGCTCCATTCCACCGCAGCGCACAGAGAGACCACGCATGTGTGTCAAGCTTTGCTTTGTAAGAAAATATATGTGACTGTGTCCACTGCAACCCACGGACACGCTACGCACGAATTGACTCAAGTCAAAGAAATAAATCCGTGCACGTCCACGTGTAGCTGTGCACAGCGTGCGCTGCGGTGGAATGGAGCCTTAAAGATGGGGGCTTGCAGCTGACCATTAGATTTTAAGAAAATATAGATAAGTACTTTCAGAAAATATTTGTCCCTAGAGATTTGTACTTTGCCCGCCAATTTTAAGCCACTTAACGCACTAAGGAACCCCTCTAATAATTATAAGTAAATCAATAGTTATAAGTTTATACATTTTTTTTGGTTGTATACTAAACTTAGATTACATGCCAAATTTCAGCATATTATTGACACCATATCCTGAGAATATGAACTATCTGGTACATCGGAAACCAATTTAATGACTGATCAAAAAACGACGACACAGTTTTAGACAGGGTATGTAGTGCCCTGTGCGGCTGCGGCTTGCACTTCACTTGGCTGATGGCTCGTCTCGGCGGGTGCACTACCGTTATACTCACTACTCCCAGAACACCACTTAAGGCCGTCCCCCGAGCAAACGACCTTGGCCATACATTTGCCGTGTTGCCGAGATCGCGCCAAAACCCTATTATTTTTACTTATCTTAGTTCAAAATTGTCCTAAAAAAAATTTCAAACGGCGAATATGTAGTTTATGATATTGTCGATCTAATGGCGTGAGTTTCAAATAAAAGTAATTTGTAAATCCTAAGGAGATGCTGAATGTATGCTCGAATTTTAACAAATTGGTATTGCTTTGGAAGCTGATATCATGAGTATAAGAAATAAAAATAGAAAATTTAAAACGACAAAAGGAATGTTGATATACTGAAGATTATTTCTGTATTTTTATTATAACTTTGTAGCTTTCAGATTATGAGTTTATAAGGTTTTAAATACGGTCAATTACGGAATCTCCGGACGGAACGCCCTTAAGAAAAACATCCATAAAGCGAGATACTTACTGAACTTACTTCAAAATGATGATTGGTTAACACTTATTGGGTACCTGTTATAGTTGTATTCTAGTTATTTCAGGAGCTATTCACATAGCAAGAATACACAATGTTTATTTTCTTGCTATTTTCTTATGATTTTCAGTTTTTTGTTGTTATTTTCAGCATTTTTGTTATAATAGGTACTCCCACAATACTCCGTAGTCCGTAGATAATTTCTTCTTCTTCGTCTTTTTATTATGGCCACAGATTACTAGTATATATCACAGATATGTAGTATAATATTGTAGATAATGTAGATATATTCATAGCTGGGCACCGTTAATCAAATAGTTAACTTCGTTAATCGTTAATCCGCTACAAAAAAAGTTAGCTTCGTTAAACGTTAAAGCGTTACATTCCGGAAGAATTAACGCAAGTTAACGTTAATCGTTAATCCGTTAATTATTATAAAATTGCATTTTTATATCGTTGCTTTAGTGTAGGTACTTAAAAAACCTGTTGGTTTAGGTTCTGGAACTCAACACAACTTTAAAATGTAACACTTTACATAATTTTGAAATCACATAAAAATATGAAAACCTCATTAAATCGAGATAAAAATGGGCAAGGTGATAATATTTAAAGTGTATAAGCGTTCTCTGTGAAAAAACAAAGAGAAAACCACCTTTTGAGCGTGCTTACGTTTAGAAAATTTTATACTGCGTCTACGCTTTCTTGACAGATTGTACTTCTGAACCTGTTTATTGCGCCACGCCGCGGCGCTGTGCGCTAAATAGTAGGCATTGGATTAACGATTAACGGACTTCTACATATTAACGGAAGTTAACGTGTCCGTTAACATTTTCTAAATTTAACTTAAAAGTTAATTCGTTAATCAAAATGTTAACTTCGTTAATTAACGATTAACGGATTAACGAGTTAATGCCCAGCTATGGATATATTTATGGCGGCCTCAGCTGTCAGGGCTGTCAGGTTTTCCGCGTCAGCATAGATTATAATAATATAGTCTGTCAAGAAAGTTCATAATATAAAGAATTCGAATGCGGCGACTGCGGTGCGTGCGTTGCGGCGCAAATCTGCGTTCACCTTAAGACCAGGTGGACGAAACTTTCCGAACAAAAAAAAATTGGGTTCCAAATTTAAACGTAGCTACTAAAGTAAATCGCATAATCTGTACAATTTTTAAGCACGGTCGACTGTGATTGGTTGATAAAAAAGACCATAGAGAATATAAACTACATGAGAAAAAAGAGGAAGATGAAGTTTAAAACTCAAGGTTCGAATTCCATTTTGTGAAAATTATTTATTACAAAAATACAAAAATTGTAAATTAAGTGGATTAATTATTGAAAAACGAAAGGTAAGCCATTGTAAAATGTAAATGTAACCGTAAATTGATAAATTGAAGCAAAACATAACGATATCATACCATGTTCTAATACAAAGTATGTCGTAGTATTATTTGCATAATTGTACAATAATTTAGAACTTAAACTATATTAATATGAAAAAGATAGATTATTATTTCATAGAAATTATTATAATGTATATCAGTATGCAGTTAATTTGGAAAATGATGAAATGTGTATCATGTGTATATTGTTTTATTGTAACAATACATAAGGTTATTAATTACTATACTTACTATAATTTATGTAAACTGTATGGAATATAAATGAAAAATGTTTCATTAATTTCAGATTTTTAGGTCCCTATACAGCTAGTTTGCAACATTTTAGTCTGCAAGCAATAGCTGTTAACTCGATCGCGGATTCTAGGAAATCTTTTGTTCTCGCGGTCGCATGCGACCGCTTGGGAACGAAAGCAGCAAAGAGATTCAATGCAAGGAGATTTTAGGAGAAGGAAGGTATGGGATTATGAGTGGTACGGCCACCAAGGAAAAATCCTCTGATCAAGTGAGGTGGTATGCAGCTGGCCTGAACCCGCGCCATAGATTTCAGCTGTCGTATACAGGGTGTAACAAAACAAAGTGTGTATGTATAAAGGTGCGATCCACTGGATCGGAATCGGAGCGCAGGTACGCAGTGGACGGATTTGTTGCTTTGTATGTATGGTACTGACTACTATGAACTGCACTAGAAGTACTGGAACATCATTCTGCGCCTGACAAGTATATGACGACACGTGGTGCCACCGTCCGCACCGTATGTCCCGATTCCAACCTGGTGGACGCGCAGCTTTAATCCCCTCCCTATATAGAGTTTACTGTATAAAGCGCTTATTCCACTTATCCTAGCTAGGTTCCTAGATCCTAAATCGTTTCCGATTTAGTCAAGACGTGGAACAACATTTAGAAGCTAGGATCCTAGCTAGGATCCTACCTAGGAACCTAGCTAGCCGCTAGGATAAGTGGAATAATGGCTTAAGCCAATCAAGTAGTTAGTAGAGTAGCATAGACAGCTATTCTATCATATTTATAAATAAAATACATAAAACTGTACTGTAATAATATTATAATATTTAATAATAGAAATCAACAAAAACTTGTGGATTAAATCTGTTTTATTGTTTAATTTACCTTATTAGCCTATTTATTTAGCCATGTACAATAATTTTTATTGAAATAAAACATTTATTTGAGCTCATTTCTTTTTATTTTTATTTTTTTTAATTTTTGGTATGTTTAGAGTGAAAGGTAAAATTTTGTCGTTTAGTTTTAAATTAAAAAAATAACGAATGTTTATTTTTTTTCTTCTAAGTCCGACCTCTTGTTACGTAGTATACAGTTTACATCCTCTTTGCTTAAGACGACGTGATGGACGCAACTTAGCTTTATGTATAAATTATAATAATTTACATAGAGCCAGTACTGGCTGCCAATAAGACTGGCAGCCAGTATTGTATTGGCTTGGTATATGCCGCGTGTGAACAGTTTTTCAAGCCAGGCCAAACTGTTCACACGCGGCATATTATGTCAAGCAGTGTAAATCATAGACTTATAATATACTGTCGCATGAATATAATATATTTATAACTAGCGACCCGCCCCGGCGTCGCACGGGTATAAAATATATAGCCTCTGAAAAAATGATTAAAATCGATAGCCTATGATCCTTCACGTGGTCAACTTCTTATCTGTGACAAATAACATAAAAATTGCTCCAGTAGTTCGCGAGATAAGTCCATACAAATAATTTCCCCCGTTTTTTCACATTCTCCTATTAGTTTTAGCGTGATAAAATATAGCCTATAGCCTTTCTCAATAAATGGGATATCTAACACTGAAAGAATTTTTCAAATCGGACCAGTAGTTCCTGAGATTAGCGCATTCAAGTTAGCCCTTTCAAATAATTTCCCTCGTTTTTTCCACATTTTCCTCTATTTCTTCGCTCCTATTAGACTAAGCGTGGTAAAATATAGCCTATAACCTTCCTCGATAAATGGGCTATCTAACACTGAAAGAATTATCAAAATCCGTTGCGTAGTTATAAAGATTAAAGGGAACAAAGGGACATGAGGGGAAAAAAAGCGACTTTGTTTTTAAATAAATGGGATATCTAACACTGAAAGAATTTTTCAAATCGGACCAGTAGTTCCTGAGATTAGCGCATTCAAGTTAGCCCTTTCAAATAATTTCCCCCGTTTTTTTCCACATTTTCCTCTATTTCTTCGCTCCTGTTAGTCTTAGCGTTATAAAATATAGCCTATAACCTTCCTCGATAAATGGGCTATCTAACACTGAAAGAATCATCAAAATCCGTTGCGTAGTTTTAAAGATTAAAGGGAACAAAGGGACATGAGGAAAAAAAAGCGACTTTGTTTTATAATAAGTATAGAGTATAGATATAGAATACATGCGAATGCTCGCCAGTGGACTCAGCAAAGATCTCTAAGCCTACTTATGTCAATGGGACTCAGGGAGGTAGTACCGTAATATGATTGTAATGTATAATCAAAGAGAATATTATAATCACTACGGTATAATGCTCAAAGTCGAATCTAAATGTTACATTCTGCATGGCGCGGCCATGCAGAATATAATATGTGCGCCGCAGACTCGATCACACAAAAAGTGTGCCGTCTGCGATCTCCCTACACGTGAATCCTCCCGGTAAGGAAGCATCTTAAATCTTAATAGATAGGATAACTTTGGAATCAGATTAAATTATATTTTGTAAATATATTTTTTTGAGCTTTTAAATGTTTTCAAAATTCTATAATTTAGATATTTTTCATTAGCATCTTTTTGCTGTCTATTTCTAATTATTACTATGGGTAAATGGGTCTATAATATATATTAAAAAAAGAATTATAATGGCAAATAATTTATTTATGCGTTGTTGTGTTTGTATCAGCCTTCATTAGCTACGATACTGTTCGACGGGTGGGCGGCGCTCGCGGCTGCAAGAGTTGGGCGGGGCCGGGGCGCGCGTACGCGTTTCGGCCACGGGACGTTGAGGTGCACGTGATCGACGTGTGACTGCAGCGTACTCCGTTGCCCGAACCGTTTGTCACAAGTATCGCACTTGAATCGCTTCTCTTCGCCGCCGTGCGCCTGGACAGTACGAACACTATTAGCGACATGCTGGTCGACAGGTTCGTTGCGTATTTTGCAACAGGCGTTTAACATCAAATTGCACAATATCTGCTATCTATCAAAAGTATCTACACAAACTGACAAACGCTTGTTGCTTACTTTTCGCTATGGGTTAAGTATAGTTTCACAGAGCCAGTACTGGCTGCCAATAAGACTGGCAGCCAGTATTGGCTTGGTATATGCCGCGTGTGGACAGTTTGGCCTAGCTTGAAAGACTGTTCACACGCGGCATATACCAAGCCAATACAGCCAGTATTGGCCAGTCTTATTGGCAGCCAGTACTGGCTCTGTGAAACTATACTTAAGGAATAACATTTTCAGCGATTAACAACCGATCGCGCGATAACTGCGCAAACGGTTGAACATTTTTTTAGACAGAAACGTAATCGCCCTGCGGATATTATGCAATACCGTAACAAAAAATAAATAATATGGAAAAAATCTGAACAAATGAAATAAATATTCTAATGTCTACGTGTTGACGTACCACCGGTTAGGGTACGCGTAAAATGCGACAAGTGACAACGCTTTAAATGAACGTGGGCGGGGGCGCTGCTGGTAAAGGGGAACTGTCAAAAATGACGTTTCTGTATGGTGGCGGCGTTAGTTCCTTTTTTCGCCACGTTCATTTAAAGCCTTGTCGCACTATACGTACGTGTTTGATGTGCCGGTGTCGGTTGCTGTAGCACGTGAATCGCTTCCCGCAGACGGGGCAGTCGAAGCCGCCGTCGGGCTCGTGCTTGCGGCGGTGGTAGCACAGCGTGGTGTAGTGCGCGAAGCTCTTGCCGCACACCACGCACTCGAACTTGCCGCCCGTGTGCAGCGCCATGTGGCTCCGAAGCTGGCCCTTGTTCTGAAAACGACCACGTTATTATATTATAATAGCTGTCCCGGCAAACGTTTCTTTGCCATATTATAAAGTATATCACCCATATTATTTTATTGAATTGACTAAATAAGTATGTTACCATGGCAACGTCCATCGCTATCTGTCGTCGTTTTTCTCGAGTTGTAATAATTTACTATTATGTATTCAACAAATGCACTTATCAATATAATAAGTACCGAGTAGCCGATTCTCAAACCTACTGAATATGCATATAAAATTTGGTAAAGATCAGTAAAGCCGTTTCGGAGGAGTTCGTGGACTAACATTGTGACACGAGAATTTTATATATAAGATTTTAAAATAAAATATTTGCCCGCATATTAAATTAAATTATTATGTGCCGGCCAGAAATAATTTTATCATAATATATGCACAGAGTTTAATAGAATCTAGTTATTCCGCTAACGGCTAAGTAAAAATTGACTAGGTGAAAACCTGACTTGAGACTAAGCAACCTGTATTTGACAGTAGAAACTACAAAATAAGCTACTTGTTGCTGTCGCAAGATTAAGCCTATGTCGGTGGGCGTAAACTGAAGCTGCTTTGCGACGAATAAAGAATGAATGGACTTAATAGAACTTTCTTCACGTACGATCACGTAACGTTACGAAACATTAAGTAAGCGGCGGTATTCACTATTTTTCCACACCCTGTATCTACGACTCGCACAGGAATGACAACGAAACAATGAGCATTACCCCTGGAACGGAGTGTATCTGCCTTACAAAGGGGACTGGTCTACCTCACAAGGACGCTCCCTTAGGCGTTCCACTGAAGCGGAGCGGAGCTTAGCGGTGCCCGAATTGACCAATCGTGCTATTCCAGCGGAATGACAGCGAAGCGGAGCGAATATTTGATTGGTCAATTCGGGCACCGCTAAGCTCCGCTCCGCTTCAGTGGAAACGCAGCCTTAAACTTCCACTAAAATGGGCTATTACCTGGAAGATCTTGCCGCAGTGCTCGCACATGGCGGGGTCGGTGCCGCTGTACAGGGTGCGGTTGCAGCCGGGGTGCTGGAACCTGAAGTGCTGCGCGTACGCTCGAAAATTGTCACACTCTATGCCACACTGCAAATGCATAAATTGTTAGTATTCAATTATGATTTATTATCACACCACTACTATAGTTTGTGCGTTTTATGATGATATGCGTGAGTCGTGACACATTATAATTGACAATAGTAGGGAAGTTACCTAAAAAAAATAATCGAATAATTTAAAAATATCGAATCACCTCGTAAAGGAATCGCAATCGAAATTATCGATTTCGTACTGATGTTTCAGAGCGACGCCGGCGATTTAAGATGGCCGCCCTTTTTTATCGATTTGATTTCGATTCAACTGTGTCAATCTCTATTGACATAAGTTCCGTTTCATGCATCTGACATAATATCAAATATTTTCGTAACAATAATTTTATACTCCTATTTCAGAGTTAATATTTATAATTTTATATCAATAAGTTAGCATTTAGCAACTTTTTATTTTTATTCATTTACAATTACAGGAAACATTTATTTTTGTAGATGGAATATAATTTATTACATTCAGATTTTTTTTTGTTTTCTTGTAAAAAAATTCCGTAGCAAGGAATATTAGAACTGTCACCCATATCATCTTAGAACGAACAAACTATACATGGGCAGTCGGAGTTTTGGCGGGCATGTGAAAGAGTGCTGTTGTGTTTCTGTATTATTTTCCTAAAATTGTGTTAGCTGGGTTTTTAATGTGTAATATTGGTAGAATATTAACCATTAGATATTCGTGTTCATGCACAAGTGTAGGAAAGTGATGTAATATCCATAAACGTGCTATTTTGTGTTCCCTCCAAAACTCCATCGAAAGTTTCAGTAAAGCGTCTACCACTTTACTGAATCGACCGACTTGACTCCTTGACTGTATTGACTTTTACTTAGACTTTGACTAGACTTTAGACCTGACGATACATGAAAACGATGATGAAAATTATAATAGGAGGAATATGGTTTTCCCGCCATATTCCTTACCTTTTTACCTTGTCTGTGGCACAACATACACATCCTTTGTGTCAAGTTGTCAAAAAAGAAGAAAAAGAAAGAAAGAAACTATACACGGCCACACTAATTACAGGCATGACGAATTTTTTTTTTTTCATAATCAATAATGGAATAGTACTTTTAAATACGAACTTCTCGGAAAATTTGTATATTAACAATCAATACATCTATATCATGTGTTAGGAGATAAAATCAGGAAAAACTATACAAAAACTGTATATATGTAGTAAGTGTATATATGTAGTAATATACAGTGTGCAATTAAACCTTCCTGTCAAATTTTTTCCAGGGCTAATGTATCATTAGGAGAGTCCATTTAACCAAAAAAATTTGGGTGTTATTTTTTTTCAATGACATACTTTATCCCATTTAAAATCGTTGCAGAATGGTCACTCGCGGCGCGGGGGAATGAGAGGGTGTGACGCGGGATGAGGCGCGCGCGCGGGGGCACGTCACGCGCGGCCGACGCATCGTGTCCATTAATTGTAGTGTTTTTTGGGATAACTTTTGGAAGCTATTTCTCAACATTTTAGTACTGAGTGACTATAAAAGAAAAAATGTGTATTTTTATTTTTAACGAGGATCAATATAATATCAAAATTTGACAGGAAGGTTTAATTGCACCCTGTATGTATAGACTATAGAGTACTGAGTATCGACTGACTTGCTCGCACCGCACGGTGTCGGAGTTGGCGGGCTGGCGGTTGACGCGGCCGCGGCCCCGCAGCAGCAGCCGCAGCCGCCTCTCCGCCAGTACTCTGCTCAATATTAAGCTAGCTTATAATCTTAAGTACCATGTTAACGATCAAATTTGTTTGACAAACATGTTTGACGTTTTTTACGTTTTCAACAAACAGCGGCGCAGACGAACAAACGTCAGATCAAATAAGCTCGTCAAACAATTAGCTAGAATCGGTTTGACAAATACAGCGGAAAACGTTCAAACACAGAGTTTATAAAATACTAGAGTAGCAACGTCTTACAAAAGATTCTCAGAAATGCGTAACCACTTGATAGTTCAAAAGACAATGTCAAATCATAATGTTATCACAATAAACATATAACTACCAGTAGTTCGACTGCAAAGAACCAGACAGGTTTCAATATCTGTCAAATTCGTCGGGTTTCTAGTGGATTATGAACGGAATGTGCCTCGCGCTGGCTGATATAATTTATTTTTAACCGACTTCCAAAAAACGAGGAGGTTATATGTTCGGCTGTGGATATTTTTTTTTTTTTTTTTTTTATTTATTTTTTTTTTTTTTGTATGTTCAACGATTACTCCGCCGTTTGTGAACCGATTTTCGAAATTTTTGCTTTGTTGTATTTGGTTTTACTCCAATTTGGTACCATGTTCACAAAGTGGTGACCTGATGATGGGATCCAGGAGTAATCGAGGGAACTCCTCGAAATTCATATGGAAACATATGGTGATTTTGGTTTTATGTGAAGTGTACTAAGAATATGCTACCAAAAAGTCAAATATTGGGTCAAGGTATACCATGGTTTCGAAGATGCTGAGAGAACTCCTGACTCCTTATAGATACACGTTTGGGAGTTTCGGCGTTGTTTTAAGAACAGAAAGCATATGCTACTATGCAATTAATATTCATCATCATAATCATAATCATCATCATCGTCATCATCATCATTACCACGTCGTGCTAAGGTCACCAATGTCTCATGGCACAGAATAGATAGTAGTACTGCAAGGCATAGGTATGGATATACTAACTCGTAATAATAATTATGTATTGTTACATAACAACACCTGTTTGTTTAATACACGGCGGTCGGCGCTACAGAGGCGACGGTGTCGCGCGGGCAGCGCGTGGCGGCAAACGAGAGATCGAATATTTTACTACTTTATATTATACAGATCGAATACTTTACTAAGTACTGTTCACTTCACTGATAATATATTATTTTGTGAGTGTGAGTTGTGACTCTTAATGTAAAGAATAGACGTCTACGTCTTACGCCTAAAACTGGTCTTATGGTTCTGGGACGTTAATCCCTCTGGCGTAATATCAATTATGACAACCAGTGAGTGTGAGCGAGAAGAAAATGATTATTGTAGCGAATTAGTTATATCAAATGCTATCGAGTAAGCGATACCGCGATGCAGAAGCTTAACAACGACATCTGTTGTTGAATTGCGGAACTAAATTTACTTAGAAAATAAAAAAATTACAAATCTCAACACTTAACAAATTGTAATAAATTACGTAAAATATACGCGAAGGTTTACGTACTCGTGTAACTAAAAAGAGTGAAATTATTATTATTTTTAACAAAAAATTAAAACCGACTTCCAAGGTAAAAACAATAATAACATTAATATGAACTAAAAAGTATTAAATAATTTTTACTATCTAATAGTGCCTTTTTCCGAATTCGGCTAAACCTCAACTATTTCTGTACTCAATCTTCATAATTTTGAAGTCGGTGCCAGTTCCAAAAGTTTCAAATATTCTGTCAGAGGACTGAAGATTCAGCTATCTGGTACCGACTTCAAAATAATGAAGATTGAGTACAGAAATAGTTGAGGTTTAGCCGAATTCGGAAAAAGGCACTATTAGATAGTAAAAATTATTTAATACTTTTTAGTTCATATTAATGTTATTATTGTTTTTACCTTGGAAGTCGGTTTTAATTTTTTGTTAAAAATAATTAAATATTTAAAATAAAGATTTCAAAATTGGATTCTGACAATTTTAATCGCATGTGTCAAAACACAAACAACAATACGACCAAAGAGGAACACGACCAGCGAATATGTCAAAGTTTAAAATTCGTAGGTAACAAGCACATAACAAGTCAACAACCCTAGCGACGATTTTCATCATAATACGTCAAATTTAAAAATTTCAACATCAGTTCTAAGTCGTCATAATTCTGCCTACTCTGATGTTATTATGTCATTATGTAGGTCAGCGGAACTAAAATGGTCACATCAATTCACCAAATGAATTGTCAAAAGTGTCAAACTGACGAATGTCAAATTAGTACGAATTACTATAGTGCTCTCAGCCTATCTTGTCCATAAACGTATGATCCTAAAGACCAACAAAGAGTGCGAGAGAGAAGAAAATCCCTTATGGAATTATAACAAGATAAAAATAGAGAGGCAGTCTAATGAAAACTTTAACCACTTTCATTTGACAGGTCGTCACCAAGTCGTCACCCGTTTTTATGCCCTTTCGGTATTTGCAATTTATTGTTTAAATCCTTTATTATTTTCGACAAATACTATTACATATAACAATGGTAACTTGTTCTGTGAGTGATTGCAGTGTAAATCATAGGAGTAATCCTGAAAAATATACATTTCACAGGTAATTAATCTTCATGTCCTAATTGCTACAATGTGTTTATTTTCGCTATATTCTGTCTTTAGTTCTCTATTTCAAATAAAATATTGTCAATCCTTCCTTTTACTTTCATATTTTGCGTAAGTAAAGGTACTATTATTCTTAAATTACACAATTTTTGAAGAAACATTTTTCATCAAAATTGTTTACATATACGCTAGGGCTTGAATAAAATTTATCGATATGCTTATCGATATTTAACATTAACATAAAACTAATCTATAAATGTAATGGGGGTGTAATGGCTGGTTTACACGTATTAAGTAGATAAGTAGTGACTAAATTTTAACTTAATTTGAAGTGCCTGCCGGAAATTTGTCAAGTGACAAGCCCCGACTGCCAACTTAACAGAAAATAGTCAAAATTCTAATTTCCTCGTTTAGTACTTAACAAAATTTTAACTTACTACTTGCTACTAAATTTTGTGTTTACATGCAATAAGTAACATAAAATTAAGTTAAAATTTAGTTAACTACTTATCTACTTAATACGTGTAAACCAGCCCTAAGGGTATTATGATATGTATTTAATTTAAGAATAAATAATATACTATGTGTGTCGTTTACTTTTAATGTTATAACATATCCGATGATTGAAAAATTACCCCAAACGAAAATATTGTGTATATCTACTTTTCAATCGTCCCCTTTTTTCTGTCAAATAAAATATATAATAGAGTGCGTGCACGATAACTCTGCGCGCGACAGCGTAGGGAAGGGATTCATTAAAAAAATGGGTGATAGGCCTGGAGATAGTGACACAAAATTCTTGGTGATTTGTGCCAGTATGGCGGTTTTACAGGGGTATAATTACGCAAAGGCAAAAAGGAAAATGATGGTCATAGCGCTCGCACTGGCAGCCCAAACGCGTGGGCGTTAATCGAACGTGTCGGATAAATGACGAGTGTCGAACGACTTGTTCCACAAAAATGCTTGTATTTTCAGATAGGTAGTCGAAAAAAAATAAGTAGGCGAAAGCGTAATACCATACTTGTCGGGTGCGGCTTACAGCCCGTCATACCGACGCCAATACGTTAATTTTAATAAAAAAATTGAACCATTTTTGTATTTGTACCAGGCTAATTTTTGCATAGCTAATCATCGTCGAGTAGCCTTCATGAAAATCACCTTGCAATACAATGGGATTATAGGCCTGGAGGCCTATAATCCCAATGATATTTTATTGGTAGTTTTACTTTAATATCCTTATAAATACTAATTTAAATTATGTATAGGAATAGACGTATCGATTATTATGTAATTATGGCGGCCCGACGAAAAGTTTCGTTCAGCTGCGCGCAAAGTTATCGTGCGCGGAGTCTACCTAATTTGAATTACAAAATCTGTCAAAGTTGCATATTATTTATTTCTCATAAAAACGCAGGTAAAATAACTCGAACGAACTATACTATCGATAGTAAAAGATACATCACTAGCACACGCACACATTGACAGATCAAAAATCGTCACGCATTTTCGGGTTGTCAGGTGATCTATACGTCAGTATATTCTATATCTATGATCTTGTCTCTAGCGTTTATTCACCCTACCGCTACCATGTTTCAAAAAACCTTTACGTAATTTATCGTTTTCTATCAAATCGCGACTGAAAACGAAGCGACAGAAGTTTCAGGTACCGGCCACGTTTATTATAATTTATAACTTAGACAATCGTTTCGTTTCGTCGCTCGAATGATGAAATGGAATCGTTCAGCTTTTACTGAAGAATCAATTTATTTTATAAAACATTTTGTGTATTATATATAAGTAATTTCTATAGCGAGCATAAGGAAATTCCGAGCTCAAAAACAAACATAAAAAAGGTTACCAAAAATTATGTACCCCTGTTGTGAAAGGTAAGTTAAAGATACTTGTGACAAAACAGGAGTAACTTCAGTAATATTTATATTCAAAATCAGTGGCTAAGACGTTATTTATTGCTTTATTTTTTTCTTCAGGCCCAGTAAGAAAAGTGCTAATACGAAGAATAAGAATCGTCATTTGCATGCTTTTTGCAATTATATTTAATATCAGTGGCTAACACTTAGAAATTATTATTTTCATACAGTGCCTAAAGAAAAACACAAAACAAAAAAAAAATGTTTACCTAGGTACATTTAAAAAGAAATCAGTCAAGTGCGAGTTGAACTCGCGCACGAAGGGTTCCGTGCCAATATATAGCAAAATTAATGAGTAGTAAAAAGTTTTATAGTGCCCAAGTGTGTGCCCGTGTAAAAAGTCGGTCGTGCACCTGATCTCTCACCAGTCATGTCGGTATTTCGTTCCGTTGGGTTACGAGAGTAAAGAATAGTGCTCTTGTGTATTGCGCACACACTTGGGCGCTATAAAATTACTCCTGCTTAACTGGCCTGGTTTTTTTGAAACCAAAGTGCTCTTGTGTATTGCGCACACACTTGGGCACTATAAAAATAAGTCCTGCGTAAAGTTGGCCTGGTTTCATTGAAACCAGAGTGCTCTTGTGTATTGCGCACACACTTGGTCACTATAAAAATTCCTTCTGCGTAACTGGCCTGATTTGATTGAAACCAGAGTGCTCGTGTATTGCGCACACACTTGGGCACTATCTTCATTATTTTGAAGTCGGTACCAGATAGCTGAATCTTCAGTCCTCTGACAGAATATTTAAAATTTTTGGAACTGGCACCGACTTCAAAATTATGAAGATTGAGTACAGACATAGTTGAGGTTTAGCCGAATTCGGAAAAAGGCACTATTAGATAGTAAAAATTATTTAATACTTTTTAGTTCATATTAATGTTATTATTGTTTTTACCTTGGAAGTCGGTTTTAATTTTTTGTTAAAAATAATAATAATTTCACTCTTTTTAGTTACACTAGTAGGTAAATCTCCGCGTATATTTTACGTACATATTTATTTACCATATTTGAATATCTATCATACTGTGTGTTTTAGTAATAAGTTTTAAGGAACAAGACAATAATATGCATGTATAGTCCGCGCGGAACTAGTTGGCCGCGCCTTAGGTAGGGACGGGGGTGAGGGGGCCGGTTGCTTGCTGCTCGCAACGCACATGAGATTAGACAGTGACGACCAATCTCAAGATATCGTGAACAATAATATTATTTAATTATTCAAAAGAATAAATAAAAGACAATAGATCAGTTCTATATTCTAAACTATTGACATCGGCTTTCCGTTTTTTAAAAACGTAGGTATACACTAATAATATACTAAATATTATTTCCTTAAATTATCTTTTTATCGGCGGACTCATCTTGCTATTGCAATCTCTTGTGCTTTTTGTCTTAACTAGCCAGAACTGTCAAAGCAAGCTCCCCCGCCTCTCCGTCCCACCGCTCACATACCTAAGGCGCGGCCAACTAGTTCGCGCGGACTATAGTCAATGATATTCTACTTATACAGATCTGTTACTTTCATACTATTTTCCGGCTTAAATCTCTTCCGAATAACATTGACAAATTTGACAGATAAGTGAAACAAAAGATACGAAATGCTATTTACATAAAAGAGACAGACTAAATAAAAGACGACCCAATTGGGTCGAATTTGAATCTTCACAACGCGCGCGGTAGTATAGTTCTTGCAATCTACGAGTGCGCGTCGCCTTTATTTGTAGTTGGAAATGTGAATAGACATTTTCGTTAGTGTGCGTACCCGACGGAGCAGTCAGTAGCGAGCGAGCGATGTACGCGTGTATAGATATGGTCACTCACACAACTAAGGTCGACGCGCACTCGTAGATTGCAAGAACTATAACATATCTGCTTTGAGTTTTTATATAATATCATTGTATGTAGTTAATAAGAAAACTCACGTGTCATCTCGGCAGTGCGCCGCCGACTGCTGTAGATGACGATCGTGCGCGTTGTCCGTAGCGAACCGCACGTCGCACTCCGCGCAGTACGGGCCCGTCAGCTCCGCCTACGGCAGTTCATATTACACATGCATGTGACGTCACTACTGCTAGTAATAGTATAAAAGGGCCCATTCACGGCAGTCCGACGTGCAGGACTGCAAATGAACATAGCTCACTGATTGGTTCACACTCGGTATTTCCGGTCGTGTGAACCAATGAGTGAGCTATGTCCACTTGCAGTCCTGCACGGCGGACTGCCGTGAATGGACCCTTTTAGAATGGGCATTGTCCAAAAAAAATCACATGTACTTTTTTTTTTTTTTCCGTTAAAATAGGGTATTTTAAGAATATAAATCAAATAATTTTGAAATTCATTGGGTAGTTTTTTCTGAATACATTTTTAAAGTTTCGCTGTGACGTCATCATCGGCGGCCAATTAACCTCTGCAGTATGTGTTTTTTCCTTTCAATCTTATTTATAATGGCTGGTTCGTCAAATGCAAGTTCTCATTATGTGAAAGCTGATACGAGAAGCTTACCAAAAGTTCGAAACGTAACGTTGGTCGAATTTATTGCTAATTTAACGCCATTGAAGGTCAAACTAAGGTTAAACATATTTGTTCAAAAATATAAGTAACTAATGGGTATTTTTTTCGTTTATATACAGAAAAACGATCACTGACCTTATTCCTCGAAATATTTTTGTAATGAGCAAAATTTAAAAAAAATGGACAATCCCCATTATAAATACTCTGATACGATGCACCAGTATGGGGAAGATGCATTATTTTAATTTTAATTATGCAAAATTTGATGGTTTCAAACTGACTGTTTCAATTTTCGAAGCAAAAAGTTTTTTTTTTAATTAAAAAACAAGCAAACGGGTCACCTGATGGTAAGCAACTACCGTCGCCCATGGACACTCGCAACATCAGAAGCAGGTGCATTGCCGGCCAGTAACGTTTACGTTACTGGCCGGCAACGCACCTGACTAACATCACTCTTGTATTTTTGAAAAGCAAGTGTGACGTCACTTGCGGACAAATGTGCGATTAGCTTATATGCGCCTTCATTTTGTTAATATTTTTCGCGTTTCAGATAAATATCATATTCAATATTAATCTTCCCTATTATGACGATAGACTTAGAAGTGTTTTCGAAATTTATACTTTTGACGTAGGGTAAAACGACCAGTGATTGGACAGTACCAGTCATTGGACAGGTTGCTTTAAAAACTGCCTGTTTAAAAGTAATAGAACGCCTGATTTTAAAGAAAAACAGGTAGTTTTTAAAGCAACATTAATAAATATTTTGTGCTCTGTCCAATGACTAGATAGTACTGTCCAGTCACTACTCACTAGTCATGTTCACCCTAGTATGTCATATCGGACGACGCGTGCCGTGACTCTGCTTTGCTTGGCCGTTCATAGCATGCTTATAGCGATATCCGCGCTGATTCGTCAGTTTATTTAAATGCTATAATCAAATGTACCTCAAAGTCGGCCGGTTTGTGCGATTTAGTTTTATGCGCAACGGCGCCTTTCTGACTGATGAAGGTCTGTCCGCAGTACTCGCACACGAACTTCGACACGTGCTGCCGCCGGATGTGATTGAAGTACTTGGTCTGCCTCCTGCGAACAAAACGCGAAAAACGTTCTAAATTTGACTTGTATGATTTTTATGTGTATATTTGTCAACCATTCTCTCAACAATTAGGTACTTATTTGGATGGGGTCAATAATACCAGAGCCAACTCTGACAGCAAGGTGTTTACGTATCTTAAGAGCCTGCTGTCAAAACGCTCGCCCCGCCTACACACACGGCTATCGTCCAATCATGATACAATGATTCCATGAATCGTGCCCGCATGAAATGTATTTTGCGCTGTAGCTAATAGTGAACATTATCGCGTAACAACGGTCCGGCGCATTATAGCACGAAAGTAAATTTCGTTAGTCCCAAAAATGTTTTTGATGATTACTTAAAAATTAAATACAATACTAATATTTTCTTTAGTTAATCATAAGCTTTGTCCACATTGTGCCTTTTTTGGTTCAACAAGGGCATGCGTCAACAGCGCAGTCAACAGCAAAGGTGTGGCATGCCCGTGACACGCGTCAAAATCCACCCGCGTTGAAAGAAATGTGTCATAGCGCGCGCTACAATTTCAACGCGCGTTACGGGCATGCCTCACGTTCGCTGTTGACAGCGCTATAAGGAATGCCCTTGATGAACAGAAAAAGGCACAATGTGGAAAAAGCTTTTTATAAAGTGTGTGATTGTAGTAGTGCAAGTTATTGAATGATAGTAACTCAATAAGTGTAACAGATATTTGTTGAAAAGCCCAGAAAAAATCAAAACTTTGAAAAATTAAACTAACGAGTCAAAATAAGTGAATCGTGTTTTCCGTTAGGCAAGTATCAGATAAATATACAATGATTAAATAAATCTCAATTTCATTTGTGTCAATCGTCTTCCGGAATCGTAATACTTATTAGAAAACACAGCAAAAAAAGGGAGCTCGGTCGTAACAGATATTTTGCAGACAGCAATTGATCGCGTATGTCGCGCCATCGGTTGCTAATCGCTTAGAAAACTCGTATTGTATGTGAAATCATTGACGGATAGTTATACAATATTGTGCGATATCTGCTGTCAAACCCCCGTTGCTTACTTACAGGGTAATCATCCTGCGGGCTGATCACCTGATTGTCTGACAAGTAAAATGATCCATGCGTCGGATGGGCATGTAAAAAGTCGGTCCTGCCTGCCTAGTATACGCCAACGAGATATCTCTCTCTACATGTTTCTCGATGTTTGATAGTTTGTATCTTCATCTCTATTATGCTATCCCTAGCATGACAACATTTTTTCTCGTGTAGATCTATCATCCAAGACATTTTTATATTGTTTTGTCGAGATAATTTCGAGATTTTGACATTATGAGACGAGTAGTTTTTAATTATCTCGAGAGTGAGATACGAGATATATCTCGTTGGCGTATGCTAGGCAGGCTGCGCCTGATCTCTCGCCAGTCGTGTCGGTCGTCCGTCCCACTGGGTTATGAGAGTAAAGGAATAGAGAGTATCCTGCGGGGCACACATGAGGAAATTATATTACCTACAGTGTTAAAGATATGAAAACGTCACTGGAACACGCCACAACCTGGGAGTGAACTTATCACTCGGGTCATTGGCCGACAAGAGTAGCTCAAAATATATTATACTTACTCAAACTCTAAAGGACAATGCGGACACTTGAATGTCATTCCGGCGTGAAAGAGTTGGTGCCTCTTTGCAACAGAGCTGAAAAGTGAGAATCATGTTTTAATAAGAAATATTTATTATCACAGACTACTCAGGGATACTACGTATTTTATTATATACAGGGTGTAACAAAACTAAGTGATAGTACTTTAGGATGTGTAATCCATTTTCTATTTGTCAACTTGTTGTCAACAGACTTCAACAAGAATTAAAAGAGTACATTAGTATTCGTATGTATAGGCTTGTCACTCAAAAATCTGTCATCTTTCCTAGTGTGTGTGTTGCAGCGTGTGTAATGTTTTGTTTGTTAAAAAAATGTATGATAAAAACATAATTTCAAAATAATATTAGCTCGATGCACTCCTTCACCATATAAACTATAACTGTGCAAAATTTCATTCACCTACGTTTTTCGTTTTCCATTTTTCATCAAAAGGGAAGGGAAAGGGGAAAGGGAATAGGGATACAAAGTTTTTCTCTCGTGTATTAATATATAAATATATTTTTAAACATCCATTGCATACATAATATACTTAGCTTGCAAGTAACATGCTTGGCTTTTTTAACCGACTACCAAAAAAAGGAGTAGATTTTGTCTTTTCCCTGATATTGTATGTATAGAATTTTTTTCAGACAAAAGATATAACAACATTGTTTACAACTTACAAGTAATATAACAATTTTTTATACCTATTTTTTGTCCAGAAGGGGCAGGCTTTGCAGGCAAAGCTGGTGGTGTGACAGCTGGCCATGTGGTGGCGGAGCATCCTCGACGACCGCAGCCGACTCTTGCAGATGTCACACTCCAGCTTCCCCCGGCTCTGTGCGAATATCATGTACATATGTAACGCTCAAAGATCGAAAACGTTTAGAAAGCAGAAATATAGTTCACGAGTTGTGGTCACAGTAAAATTCCTCACTGTCCACATCGCGAAATTCGCGTTGTGGCTCCAATGAAAAAGGCCACGGCATTATCGTTGCGGCGACGCGTTCTGGCAATCACAAAAAGACCAAATAGCGAAATTCGAGTCGTGGCTGATAAGGCACCCGTGTCGAAATCAACGGGGCGGGAGCAGTGGCGGGCAGCAGCGGCGGTGAGGGAAGCCGTCTAATACGCCGCCCGCCGCTGCTCTCGAAACCAGTTCCATATAAATCTATACATCGGAACGCGCCGCTCCCACCCCGCTGCCTGCTGACTTCGAGACTAAGGCTGCGTTTCCACTGAAGCGGAGCGGAGCTTAGCGGTGCCCGAATTGACCAATCGTGCTATTCCAGCGGAATGACAGCGAAGCGGTGTGAAGATTTCGAGCATGATGATTGGTCAATTCGGAACTGCTAAGCTCCGATCCGCGTCAGTGGAAACACGGCCTAAAGCCTAAGGGGCGGGGCGGTCACGAGAGGCGAAACGGCAGGAATTAACGAACCGTAAGTTTATGTGTGGCGTCAACTGATTGAACGTAAACGTGTATCGGCACTTGACTGTGCTGACAAAATGTTACTTATGCGCACTACTTAACTATGTTCCAATAATAATTTAAAATATTATTACGACATGCTTATTTTCAAACCGCTGTGAGTGTCGTTTATGATTACAGATTAGGGGCCTTGTGTATCAGGTAGAGTTGCGGTAGGTTACATCGTATCCAGCTCTGCCTTAAGGAGTGGGGCTGGGGGCACCATGGGGTTTTATGCACTGACCTCTATAATACACTGGACTGGCTATGCCGTACAAAATGATAGCTATTTCGTGTGCCGATTTGAAGCGCCACCGGTGAGCGTACTGTGAACTAATTGCATAGAAAATTGCAACCGCCATTTGCAAAATAGTAGTTCCAAGTACACTCAATACTGCTATCAGCGCCAATATGGCGACTTTCAAATAGGAATATTTTATTGATAGCGATCGCCTGTCTAGTGTATTATAGAGGTCAGTGGGTTTTATGAGTCCCACAAACCCCGACCGATATCCCCAGGGCCTGTAGACAAGTGGCAAAGCGCTAACGCTTACGCTAGCGCTACAAAATGTATGCGATTTGACATAAGTCATCGCTTCGCTAGCGAATACTAATGTCAAATCCATACATTTTGTATAACGTTAGCGTTAGCGTTTTGCCAGTTGTCTAGGGGGGCAAAGGGGGCTGTTCGCCGGGATGCGTAAAGCGTTTCCCCCATGTTAACCTTGTGTATGACTTACGTCGCTGTGCTTAATGCTGTGTTTGTCCTGTTGGGCCTGCGTCACGAAGACTCGGTAGCAGACGGTGCAGCGGTATCGCGCGGCGCGGTACGCGGCCGACTCCCGCCGCCGCGCTAGCTCCTCCAACTGCTCTGCCGCGCTCAGCCGCCGAATCGTGAACTTGGACTCGTCCAGAGAGCCCCACTTCATAGGCTTGCTGCTCCTTTTACTCCTGTTAAACATGTGGGTAAATTTTGTACTATCAGAGAAGTTAATTAGTAGCTAGGGCCTAGGCAGATATCGGACCTACTCAGTTCAGTTGCGTTAGATGAAACCCAGCCAGCCAGATCAAGCCTAAAGTATAGTTTTCACAGAGCCAGTACTGGCTGCCAATAAGACTGGCAGCCAGTATTGGCTTCGTATATGCCGCGTGTGAATTTTTCAAGCCAGGCCTAACTGTTCAAACGCGGCATATACGAAGCCAATACTGGCTGCCAGTCTTATTGGCAGCCAGTACTGGCTCGGTGAAAACTATACTTACAGATAAACTACGATAACATGGCGAGCCCCTCCAAATTACTATTTCAATGTGTGTAGTCATATCCTTATGAAAGTTTGTATGTAGTAAACTGTATTCAACCAATCAACCAGTACTCTTGCTTAATATTTCACTTAATGTCACTTATTAGTTATCAACTTATTACCAAGATTTGTTGGTCAACTAATCATAACTAGCCGACCGCGCAAGACAACGCACTTCAAACATTGAATTGACATAGCCCGATCAAATGACGTAGGTCCGTCATGGACCTACGTTATTTGGTCGCGTTAAGGTCGAGAGTCGAGACCACATAACGCGCCACTACGCGGCAGTCGTGTAGCGGTACTACCGCGTAGTGCGGCTATAAGGACCTCACGAATCACGATACGATATTATCATACAAAGAATATTGGGCCATGATCGCATTTAGATCAAATCCAGCCAATACAAACTAACATAACAACTTGACACAACCTGACCAAAATGCATGGGTCCACCATTTGTCTATAAATCAATTTCTTCAATGGTACATAAAGTGTATTGTATGTTTTTTAATTTTTCGCGTTGCATTATAATTAAAACTTATTAATCGAGACTTGGGAGGGGATCAGTTTCCTCGTGACCACGGCCATTGCAACACGGCCGAAACGCCGAGAAAAAGTATGTACTAGTAGTAGCATTACCTTTGAAATAACTAGCGTTAAGTCCCGATTAATAAGTTTTAATTAAGTGTATTATTTCTCTCAGTAAAACAGGTATTACCTTTTCGTAGTGATAGTTTGATCATCACTTTGTTCTAATCCATCTTTGCTGTTATCATCGCTCTCATCTTGATTAAAGTCAGCATGTTCGATTTCGACCACTTCTTCAGGTACAACAACATCGTCGTCAAGAGTGTCGACATTGACAGGATCACTACATTCAGTCGACCTGAGGCTTCCGTCACCGTCGAAATGTTGCAGCACTAGTGGCGAACGCAGTTTGTTTGCAACTCTGTCTATTGATTTCACATTTCTTAGCGATATCTGAATCAAATACAGTGTTTCATTATTTTAGTCAGTAAACATTTATTTTAGTCAGTAAAGTTCATTATTTTAGTCAGTAAGAGCGCTTACAGACGAACAGCACGTATCGGCGGCAGTCGGCGGCACGTGTCAGCGGCAGTCGACGGCAGCCGTCGACAGTTTATCACGCTTGCAGTTGTGACGTACCGCGTAAAGGTAAGCGCCACAGTACCGTATATTATGTCGGTGTCATACGCAACGGACATCGCGCATCAAGCGGATATTTTTTTTACAGTACGTCCACTGTATCGGCAATATACGGGTTACCAACTAGCCAGTATGTTTATCTTCAAATTAGTCCAAACAAAGTTCCTTTTGAGCGTTCATTTACTAGGCTTTAGGGCTTAGGCGGTACCGGGTACGTCACAACTGGGGGCCTATCACCACCTCAACTAAGCGACACCGTTTGACAGATAACCAATATTATTTTAACGTCAATCTAACAATCTTAAAAAAGTTGATATTTCACAGCGGATTTAACAATGTTTTGCATTTTTTACTGTTTTTTAGTAAAATTATACTTAAAAAGTAAGTATAGTAATGTTATTGTAATCTTACAACAAAGTGTTCTGAAAACATGATAGTTTTAGGAAAGGTCGTGGTAGGCCCTCTGCTAGAGACATAAACTGTCAACGGCTGCCGTCGACTGCCACCGACACGTGCCGCCGACTGCCATCGACTGCCGCCGACACGTGCCGTTCGTCTGTAAGAAGCCTAATAAGTTTTTAATTTAATAGCAGAGTTTTACCTACCAATAAAACTCTTATTATGTCCGGAACCTTATTCAAGGCCTTTAAACAAAATTGAGATGGTAGTCTTCCGTTTCCTGCCGTAATATTGATCGTTGTAGTTCCTTTCCGGTCTTTTTGGCGGCAAGATGGCGCTACGATGGCGGTAAGATGGCGGTTTCCGGTGTTCACCAGGTGAGGCGCGCGCGCGTTCTCCCTCATTGCAGTCTCAATTTTTTAGCACCAGGCAGAGCTTACTGTAAGGCCTTGAATAAGGTTCCGGACATAATAAGAGTTTTATTGGTAGGTAAAACTCTGCTATTATGTCCTATCACCGTTATTCAAGGCCTTTAAACAAAATTGAGATATTGTTTGTTGTCGCCTGGTGAACAAGACGCCAATGTGAAAAATAAAAATGATTGAGACAATATGACTTAGTTATATATTTTTAAATTATTTTGTATTTTTAATTGTGTATAAAGGTTTATTATTTCTGTTCGTAAAGATCAATCACTCTTTATTATTTATATATATTCTAATAATTACAATTATTTGTTCAGAAACTTAGGTTCGATAAAATATAATAATTTATTAATTTAAAAATAACTTCTTTAATCATATTATGTATTATTGATCATATTATTACCTTAAGCTACATATTTTCACAAAACTAATTAACAGGTTCAAAAAGATTAACTAAAGAATTGTTTGTAGAAGACATTGGCTTACAAGCTACTTCCTTTCTATAGTATTTTTTAAAAGTATTTACTGACCTCCAATTTGCTCTATCTAAAATTTTATCTAAGGGCTCTTCGTCAAGCCAACTCCTAGAGGCGACGGCAGACCGTACACTTCCTGGAGTTGCCTCGACACCGGCTTCTTTTAAAACCGACTTAACCCATCCAGAAATTACTGTTCTCGACGCAGCTTTTGCTACTCCCCGAGCCGATACAAATAAATTCTCGATGCCGGCTTCTTTCCGTCTTTCGCTGCCTAGAACAACTAATTTTCGTACCCACAGAACAGGATCAAGATTTGGATTCTCACTGTTCGAAAAGAGTTTCCAACCAGACTGAATGTGGGATTCTGAATCGGTTTTAGAACCGTACATTGGCCAGAAAGTCACAGAATCACTTTCACTATCATCTACAAGGGAACCCTGTGACACGCTTAATAACGTCAAGTCATGCACTCTACGACCCGAGCATAATAATAGTAAAATGGCGCATCGCCTGGAAACCTCAAATAAATTTTCACAATTTACGCTACTCGTAGACAAAAAAGATATTAAAACACTAGTGTCCCAAACGGTACTTGGCTTTTTACATTTTTGAACATTATTTGTTGAAATTGATTTCAAAATTTTCTTTACCAACACATGAGAGGCAAGACTAGCACTATTATTTGTATTACAAAGTGTAGAAACAACTGACTTATGCACTAAGATTGTTTTATAAGCTAAATTATGTTTTAAATGTAAATCAGCTAGAAACTGCGCTAATTGGGACCCCGAGGGGTTAGTAGGCTGGACCCCGAAAACTTTGCACCAATTTAACCATCTAATCCAAGCCGGCTTATATGTATTTATAGTGGACTTACGCCAGCCGCCTTTCAACAGGGATTTTTGTTGCTCGGACCAGGATTCGAGTTCCTTAGACCACCCCCACATTTCCAAATCTCCATCGTCAGGTCTTGTACTCGTGGAGGGGGAAGGCCTGTCGATAGATCCAGTAGGTTCGACTCCAAGTCTCGAACCGTGAACGGCGGTGCTAATGCTCGAGACTTTAGATCCGCTCTCCAGAAAGCCTGGGGCCACTTCGGAGCTACTAACAGATACACGCCTTTCGCAGGATTGAGATGCATCAATACTCTGGGCATCAGATTCGGAGGTGGGAATACCCAAGCCAGACTGAAGCTCCATTCCCACGAAAACGCGTTGTGTCTCCACGCCATTTGATCCCTCTGATCTAAGCTGACATACTTTGGCACCACGTGAGCTCGGGCTGATGCAAATAAGTCGATCTCGGGTATGCCCCATTTGTGAAAGATGATGTTGGTTACCCCAGGTGCTAGATGCCATTCGGGGAGAAACGATTTTCTCGACAACCGATCTGCTGTATTGTTGTACCGACCTGGAATGTGATGCGGTATAATATAAATATCGAATAGATCTAAAATGTGAAAAATTTTATAAGTCAGATTCATGAGGGAATTTGATTTGTTCCCCCCTTCATTTCTTAAATATGCCACTACAGATTTGTTATCGCACTGCAGAAGCAGAGACGACTTACTGAGTGTAGGACCGTATTCACGTAAACATTTTAAAATTGTTAACATTTCTTTTTGATTTGAATGAAGATTTTCTTCATCATTAAGCCAATCCCCCGTTAAAAATACACCATTTAAATCCGCTCCCCAACCAGAGTCGGAAGCGTCCGTAGTTAGAAAATTAACTAATTTGGGTGGATGAAGTCTAGAAGACTTTTTGCAATTAGCTAACCACCATTCTAACTCCTTAATAGCGTGAAAAGGTAGAGATCGCCTTTCATGGGGGCTACATTGAAGTAAACTATTGCAATGGGCCAACAGACTTCGATAATTTAAACGACCTTGCGGAACTGCTAGTCGAGCGAAATTTAGACGACCAATGATGCTCTGCATTTCTCTAAGAGTTGCTTTTCTAGATTTTAACAATTTTTTAATTATACTTTGAAGAGTCTGAACTTTTGAATCTGGAATGGACTTTCGATTGTTCCATGTGTCCCAAAAAAGACCTAAATATTCTAAAGCTTTTTGTGGCTGAAGTATAGATTTATTCTTATTTACAACCCAACCTAGCTCGAACATCGTATCAAGTGTGATACGAGTCTGTTCTAGTATTTTCGATTTATCCTGGCATGCAATTAAAAAATCGTCTAAGAAAACAACTATACGTATACCTTGTTCTCGTAGTAATTCTGCTGTCCAATTTGTGAGGGACGCGAAAACTTTGGGGGCAGTGGCCAGCCCAAATGGCAAACAGGTCATTTGTAAGAGTTGGCCTCTGTACATTAACCTCAGAAAGCAACGATGGTGTAGAGACACCGGTGTGTGATAATAAGCCTGTGTTAGGTCTATCTTTACTAGCCAATCGTTGGGCTGCAGAAATTCCGGTATTCGATGCGTAGCTATCAGTCGAAATTTGCTTATTTTTAGAAACTCGTTCAATCTTTTTAAATTGAAAATAGGGCGCATAGTTCCATCGCTTTTTGGAGTTAAAAACATTGTTGATAAAAAACTCGGAGTTTCGGGGGCATGCTCTAAAATTCTGTCCTTTAGCAACGTTTGAATAACTTGATCCATTTCTGGGGACGAAGCTATCTGATAACGTGACTTTATGAGTCGAGGTAAAATCAGTGGCGGTTTTCGTAAAAACGGAATTTTGTAACCGGTTATTATTTTTAAAAAGGGGAGAAGGAGCACCCCGCATTTTCCAAACGTGTAAGAACACGGCTAACCTCCCCCCTCGAAACTCCTGTTGAGAGTCAAAATTTTCTATCCCCTCTTCCTCTGCCTCTCGAGGCATTGGATTGGTTAAAAGACTTCTTATTCGTACCCGGGGCCTGCTGCCTTGGAGGAAAAGACTGTGGTTTATATGAGGGCCGAAAAAACCGCTCATTATTGGCATAGGAGCCAAAATTATAATTAGAAGCATAGGGGTGGAAAGGTCGCACCGCCTGCGCTTGAGAATATGCATAACTTTGATTACTATTTAAGCCAAACGGTGCTTGGAAGCGACCGGTTTGTTTGTAATTACTGGGGCCTGGTTGCGCAGCCAGAGCACCCGAAGTAGGCCGCCTCTCTTGCGCAGAGAAGGCTGGCTTTTGATAAATGAAAATTTTATTTACACCTCCATTATTTTTAATAAAATCAGACAACTGCTCTTTATTAAATAGATATTCGCATGATGGAGGAATCTTTTTTAAAGAAGATTTTAAAAATTTTTCCTTTACTAGATTTATGAAAAATTCCCGACGTTGTTCAATAATATCAGCACGTCTACCGCAAACTAATTGCAAACAGTCCAAAGAAATTTTTTGAAAATCACCGGAAAAACAATCTTTAATTTTGGATACTAACGAATCTTTACTAATATTGTCACTATCTTGAGTCCATTGTAATAAATCAGAAACACCCTTTTTTAACGCATCATTTTGCATTATTACTGCACGCGTAATAGCACCCAAAGACTTATCACTCGTATTCAAATTAAAATTATTTGCTTTTTCAAATTGTTTCAATTCTTCGTTAACCTCCAATTCGACAAAACCCGGCCGGGCGTTATAAGTTTTTTGAATATCCGAATAACGGACATTAGACCAATTGTCAGAGTTAAAGTGTTGTAAAGAATTGAGTGTCTGTAAATGCTCCGCAGAGGCATTCTGAATAGACGGTTCTTTGAGGTTGGTCGTCAAATCGAAATTAAAATTGTTCGACGTATTAGAAATAGCGTTATATTCAATATTTTCGCAGGTGTTATCCAAAACATTATTAGCACAATTTTCATCCTGTGCAATCGTATCCGAAGGTGGATAGACACAAGCTAAGAAATTTTGGATCTGACTGACCTGCTCGACAAGGTTTTGCAATACCTCGTCATCCCGGCATAACCTCTTTGGATTTTCGGAGCGTCGGGACGAAGATTTTCGCTTCCGTTGTACGACTGGTTCTTCATCTGACGATGAGGATGTAGAAGAAGCACACTCGCGAGCACTTTTATCACCGTTATATTCCGACATAATGTTAAAACTTAAATTTAAAATTTTCGAAACCACAAACGATCTAAAGTAATTTATTAACTGTTTAAGAATTAGAATATAGTTATTAGCAAAGAAACTAAATTTCTTATAATTTTAATAACTTTAACGAACGCTAACAGCGTTATACGTCTTTACGGCACAAAACTCAAGACGCCAATGAGGGAGAACGCGCGCGCGCCTCACCTGGTGAACACCGGAAACCGCCATCTTACCGCCATCGTAGCGCCATCTTGCCGCCAAAAAGACCGGAAAGGAACTACAACGATCAATATTACGGCAGGAAACGGAAGACTACCATCTCAATTTTGTTTAAAGGCCTTGAATAACGGTGATAGGACATAATATAGTAGGTGTAATACTCTAGCATTTTATGAAGTGGCATTGATTGTCAAAAATTACATAGCAGGGTGTCAACAGTTTATGGCTAGCCTGGGATCGAATAATATTAAATAACGCTATTGTTGTCTTTCAGCTTATTCAGCTTGACAAAATTACTAGGACAGAATGATGAAGATAAGGCTTAATAATTTAATAAACATTTTATATATCTATTATGGCAATTTATGTTATATAATGTTGGACTGTGGATTACTTACCGGATTGTCCTTGACACTGTTCAAAAACAAATTATATGATCTTAGTGCTTTCTCCCGGAAACTATGAGCAGTTTTTAATCTCGCGACGCATTCCCAACACAGCACTTTTGGTAAGTTGTCTTCTAGACTAGACTGCAATTATATTTGTTGCTCATTCAATGTTGAATATTGGATTGGGATCAGTTGTAAATTGCAAGACTAAAATTGTAAAATGTTGAGCAAAATGTGCTTACCACTATTCCAGTTACATTTTGATAATACTGCTTAAGTTTGTAGTCTCCAATGTTGTATACCTTGACATCAACTGCTAGGCAAATCCGACAAATCTAGAATCATAGGTATGTGGGAATGTGTATGAATTATTATGAATGTACATGATTAGACATCGGATTATATGCACAATCAAAGTGCCGAAATATGCATGCAAGTATGCACGAAAAAATGGCTGAAATATGCACAAAATATGCACAATCAAAAGTCACTTAATATCTCTCGATCGCGGATTCTTGGAAATCTATTGTTATTCTATTGTTATCGTGGTCGAATTCGATCGTTTGGGCCTTGACAGGATAAAATGTATTACTTTTTTTAAGATTTTTCCAGTGGTGCCGTTAATAAAAGCGCCAATTTTTACAATTTCATCAAATCCAGGATTTTTAATTTATCATACAGCACCAATGAGAATTTTCCGATTGTAATATTAATTCGTAATGCCCATGGAATTTTATTAAATCGTTAACTACTTTATACAAATTTTTTTAGCAAAAAAAACATCATAGTTGGCAACATTAGCATGTTGCCAACTATGATGTTTTTTTTTTCTAGAAAGATAATGTACCTATTGGATATATTACATTCTTTAAATGGGGATGGAGCCACATATTTGAAGTGATTTGATCTATTGTACCTCTGTTTTGTGGTCTCCGTGTGCTAGTTTGGAGACTACAAGGCATCTACAAAGGCATAAAACTACCGAAATATGCACTATCAACGAAAAATTGCCAAAATATGCACTATTGCCTAAAAAGTACCATTATATGCATTTGCATATGCAAGTATGCAAATGCATATAATCCGATGTCTATACATGATCATAAATCAAGACGTGAATGGAAGAATAAGGTAAGTAACATGAAAAATCGTCCCGTTTTTTTGCTTAAATGAAAGGTTTAGGGCCAGAAAAATTATTTGAAATAGAAAAACTATGAATTATATGTATAGCTAGATACATTAGCTACGTTATGAAGTAGATAAGTTACAAGTTTTATGAAAATAATTAGGGAAAAAATTAGTTATTGTCCGAATGTTACTAAATGTTATTTGTTTGATTCTTCCACTCACGTCTTCATTATTATTAACTTTGTTTATGTTAACTTAATTACCTGTGTTAATACAGAAGCTTGGAAGTTTTCATTTGAAACCTTATGACAAAGAAAAAAAATATAAGATAGATATTTATAATACCCACTCAAAAATATACACAAGCATTATTTTGAATAGAAACTTACAATGTCCATTGGAAAAAATAATTCAGTGCCATTTGCTTTTAGCTGTTGTGTAAATATTTTTGTATCTGAAAATTAAAACATTTTTTATTTAATACCTTGATCGTGGGAATCGTAGACACAATAGATTTTGTGCCGCTTGGGGATTGATGGGTTAAAAGCTGATAAGTAATTAAATAGATTTCACATCTGCAATAACTGCTTTACATGTACCTTCACAATGTAGGTGCAAGCTGTCATCATCTTCAGGTAAGAACATGCTGGATACAGGATAAAGAATAATTTATCTGACGTCTTGTTCCTATGTCACAAATACTGGCTTCACTTTAGTATTTTAAAGAAAATTCACATTGCATGTTATATATTCTTGTATAGTAAAATTTTAGGTAATAGATGAAGACATGAGGAAGAATAGCTAAATCTTTAGCTGAATAATAATCTCACATACTTTTTATTTAATACGTACATACCTATTGAAGTTCTATTAAGTTATGCGCTTTGATACTTGTACCGTACTTGTATAACAATAATATCGTTTTTCTACTGAATTGTGAAATAATATTATTTTTATTTCAACACAAAAATTGTTTACAAAATATAACGACAAATTAAAAATTATTTATAACATCCCTAACTAGTCTGTGTTTATAACGCACAGATATGTAGTATAATATTGTAGATTCAACGAAATACAACAATCGATTGATTGCAGGTGGATGCAAGTTTCGAACAAAAAAAAATTGGGTTCCAAATTTAAACGTAGCTACTAAATTAAATCGCATAATCTGTACAATTTTTAAGCACGGTCGACTGTGATTGGTTGATAAAAAAGACCATAGAGAATATAAACTACATAAGAAAATAAAGGAAGAAGAAGTTTAAAACTCAAAGTTCGAATTTCATTTTGTGGAAATTATTTATTACAAAAATACAAAAATTGTAAATTAAGTGGACTAATTAATGAAAAACGAAAGGTAAGTCATTGTAAAATGTAAATGTAACCGTAAATTGATAAATTGAAGCAAAACATAACGATATCATACCATGTTCTAATACAAAGTATGTCGTAGTACTATTTGCATATTTGTACAATAATTTACAACTTTAACTATAATATTAATATGAAAAAGATAGATTATTATTTCATAGAAAATATTATAATGTATATCAGTATTCAGTATGCAGTTAATTTGGAAAATGATGAAATGTGTATCATGTGTATATTGTTTTATTGTAAGTAGGTGGACGAAACTTTCCGAACAAAAAAAATTGGGTTCCAAATTTAAACGTAGCAACTGGACCCAATAACATAATCTGTGCTTGATCTTTGCAAGATCGACTGTGATTGGCTGATAAAAAAGACCATAAAGAATTTAAACTACATGAGAAAAAAGACGAAGAAGGAGTTTAAAACACAAAGTTCGATTTTCATTTTGTGAAAATTATTTGTAGCAACTCATACAAAAATTGTAAATTATGTGGATTAATTATTGAAAAACGAAAGGTAAGCCATTGTAAAATGTAAATGTAACCGTAAATTGATAAATTGAAGCAAAACATAACGGTATCATACCATGTTCTAATACAAAGTATGTCGTAGTATTATTTGCATAATTGTACAAAAATTTACAACTTAAACTATATTAATATAAAAAAGATAGATTATTATTTCATAGAAATTATTATAATGTATATCAGTATGCAGTTAATTTGGAAAATGATGAAGTGTGTATCATGTGTATATTGTTTTATTGTAACTATACATAAGGTTATTAATTACTATACTTACTATTATTTGTGTAAACTGTATGGAAATATTGTAGTAAATGAAAAATGTTTCATTAATTTCAGATTTTTAGGTCCCTATACAGCTAGTTTGCAACATTTTAGTCTGCAAGCAATAGCTGTTAACTCGATCGCGGATTCTAGGAAATATTTTGTTCTCGCGGTCGCATGCGACCGCTTGGGAACGAAAGCAGCAAAGAGATTCAAAGCAAGGAGATTTTAGGAGAAGGAAGGTATGGGATTATGAGTGGTACGGCTACCAAGGAAAAATCCTCTGATCAAGTGAGGTGGTATGCAGCTGGCCTGAACCCGCGCGATAGATTTCAGCTGTCGTATACAGGGTGTAACAAAACAAAGTGAGTATGTATAAAGGCGCGGTCCACTGGAACGGAATCGGAGCGTAGGTACGCAGTGGACGGATTTGTTGCTTTGTATGTATGGTACTGACTACTATGAACTGCACTAGAAGTACTAGAACGTCATTTTGCGCCTGACAAGTATATGACGACACGTGGTACTACCGTCCGCACCGTACGTCCCGATTCCAACGAACTGGTGGACGCGCAGCTTTAATCCCCTCCCTATATACAGTTTACTATATAAAGCGCTTATTCCACTTATCCTAGCTAGGTTTCTAGATCCTAAATCGTTTCCGATTTAGTCAAGACGTGGAACAACATTTAGAAGCTAGGATCCTACCTAGGAACCTAGCTAGCCGCTAGGATAAGTGGAATAATGGCTTAAGCCAATCAAGTAGTTAGTAGAGTAGCATAGACAGCTATTCTATCATATTTATAAATAAAATACATAAAAGTGTACTGTAATAATATTATAATATTTAATAATACAAATCAACAAAAACTTGTGGATTAAATCTGTTTTATTGTTTAATTTACCTTATTAGCCTATTTATTTAGCCATGTACAATAATTTTTATTGAAATAAAACCTTTATTTGAGCTCATTTCTTTTTATTTATTTTTTTTAATTTTTGGTATGTTTAGAGTGAAAGGTTTTGCACTTAAAATTTTTTCGTTTAGTTTCAAATTAAAAAAATAACGAATGTTTATTTTTTTTCTTCTAAGTCCGACCTCTTGTTACGTAGTATACAGTTTACATCCTCTTTGATTGTAACAATACATAAGGTTATTAACTATACTAAATAATTTATGTAAACTGTATGGAAATGTAGTAAATGAAAAATTTTTCATTAATTTCAGATTTTTAGGTCCACAGCACAGCTACTTTACAACATTTCAGTCTGTAAGCAATAGCTGTTACCTCGATCGTGGATTCAAAAGAGGATGTAAACTGTATGCGGATTCTAGGAAGTCTTTTGTTCTCGCGGTCGCATGCGACCGCTTGGGAACGAAAGCAGCAAAGAGATTCAAAGCAAGGAGATTTTAGGAGAAGGAAGGTATGGGATTATGAGTGGTAACTGGTACGGTCACCAAGGAAAAATCCTCTGATCAAGTGAGGTGGTATGCAGCTGGCCTGAGCCCGCGCGATAGATTTCAGCTGTCGTATACAGGGTATAAGAAAACAAAGTGTGTATGTATAAAGGTGCGGTCCAGTGGATCGGAATCGGAGCGTAGGTACGCAGTGGACGGATTTGTTGCTTTGTATGTATGGTACTGACTACTATGAACTGCACTAGAAGTACTGGAACGTCATTCTGTACCTGACAAGTATATGACGACACGACGTGCCGTCCGCACCGTACGTCCCGATTCCGACCTGGTGGACGCGCAGCTTTAATCCCCTCCCTATATAGAGTTTACTGTATAAGTGTATAAGCCAATCAAGTAGTTAGTAGAGTAGCATATACAGCTATTCTATTATATTTATAAATAAAATACAGAAAACTGTACTGTAATATTATAATATTTAATAATAGAAATCAACAAAAGCTTGTGGATTAAATCCGTTTTATTGTTTAATTTACCTTATTAGCCTATTTATTAAGTTATGTACAATATTTTTATTGAAATAAAACATTTATTTGAGCTCATTTCTTTTTTATTTTTATTTTTTTTAATTTTCGGTATGTTTAGAGTGAAAGGTTTTGCACTTAAAAATTTTAACTTCAGTTTCAAATTAAAAAAATAACGGATGTTAATTTTTTTTCTTCTAAGTCCGATCTCTTGTTACGTAGTATACAGTTTACATCCTCTTTGATTGATTGTCACAAATGTCCAACTTCTTCTTTTTTGACCACAGACTAGATATAGTATTTTTGGGTCCAACTTCTTCTTTTTTGACCACAGACTAGATATAGTATTTTTGGCAGCATAAAAGGGTCCATTCCACAGATTAAGGATTAAGGATATATATAGATTTATCCTTAGCCCGTCATCGCGTGGCCATTTTGTGCTTATTTTCATACAAGTAGTGTGCGTTTATTTTCTTGAATATTTCTATTAGTCGATAATTTCGAAGCACATTATTATACAGAAAATAAAGTCATTTAGTTCATGATATCGATAAACTATAGTTTAAGTAATGAGAATCCGTAAATTATTATTTGATGTGACATTTTTAGCACTAATGCCTTATATAGCACGGTTAAGGGATTATTAAACTTATAAATTATCTTTTTAGCTTACAAAAATACGGATTGAAAAGCCCAAAAAACGTTGTTCAAAACTTACGTATTTAATGTTAAATCCACGTGTTTGAGGCATTCTTTGGTCATTCTTATGGTTTAGCGGAACCACAAAACTCAACAATATCTAACATGAAATGTTCACTAAAACCTTTATTAACACTATTAATACATGAAATATGCAGACCGACTCCTTTGTTATGTCCGAGTAAGTAGGACATAACATTACACGCTTTTGACGCCTATACACCGATCTAAGGCTCTCTCCTTGTGTATATTATCTCAATGGTCCATTCACTATACTGCATATGAGAAGCTGTGCAAAATTTTGCCAGCGAAAAAGACCACTAAGGGTAGAAGTGTAGCCTGTGTAGCGGCCACGGTGGGGCAGATGTATGTGTATAATGCAGAAAAGCAGACGAGCAGATGTTCACCAGTCACCTTATGATACGCGTTTTAAAATTTAATCACTATTCACTCCATCTCAATTCTCATAATGAACAGCTCGATAAATGTAATTATTGTAGGCAAAAAGTAAAAACAAGTTATTAGTCTTATTTAATACATTTTATTTTAAATATAAAATACAATGTGATTTCTACTTTCTTACAAAATCTATAAATGTTAATAATTAAGATGACAGATCTATAAAAATATTTATGTATCGTCATAAAATGTTTATGGCCAAACATACTGTGTAAGTACAGTGTACACACCAATGATTAAAGAAACACTTGTTTCTTTTGTCATTGGTACACACAAGGTCCGCATTGCTAACAGTTTTTGGCGATTATATTTTTTCGCGGTGCAGGTGGCCGGTGGCACAGTTGAATGCGGTTTAGAACGTACAGCTCGACAAGGCTTTAAATGAACGTGGCGAAAAAAGGAACTAGCGCTGCCATCATACAAAAACTTAATTTTTGACAGTTTTTGACAGTTCTCCTTTACGAGCAGCGCTAACACCCACGTTCATTTAAAACCTTGTAGCACTGTAGTCAAGACTCCAGTCTTGTTTTTATGAGAAGACAATGGCAATAATCCTTATTCTTTAGTCACAATTTTCTTTTGTCGCTATTGCCATGGTCTTTTACAAATCATGGCATTTATGTTATCATACCTAAAATAAACTAGAACAACGCAGAATACTGCATAATAGGTATATAAATTATACAAAATCATTAACATGATTCATACAAGATTAGATCAAAGTATACTCTACACGCGAGCTCGGAGGAATCGGAGTCCGAGAACGGACGTATAAATACTGAAGACCCGTGGTCGCATATCACTAAAATTAAAATCTAAATAAATTAAAGTCCGAGGAGGCTAAGAATGAACGTGGACGGGGACGCTGCTGGTAAAGGAGAACTGTCAGAAATGGCGTTTTTGTATGATGGCAGCGTTAGTTCCTTTTTTCGCCACGTTCATTTAATAGTTGGGGAGGGGAAGAGGGGATTTCGGGAGTAGCTCGAGCGTGTCAGAATAAGCTGGCATCTAAGGCTTCCGACATGTAGACACATGTCGGAAGCCTATGCATGCTTAATCAGTTATCAAAGTATAGAAATCAGATTTCTCACGTGTGAACTGGTGGGTAAAAAAAATAGGGGATGTTTAGTATACGGTATACCCCAAAGAAGCTTCCATATAAAGCACTGACGATTCAAATTTTCATCCTTTCGGCCAATCAAATTGGTGTAATCATACCGACGGCACTGTATCGCCACTCGGTAGATGTGATCAAGGAAGCTAGGCCGCTGAACCGGTTTTGATAATTGATATGGAACAATTTTTATCACTGAAGAAGTTACGGCTCTTGCAGCGATCGCGCTAAATTTAAGCTTAAGGAATAGATTGCACACAGAGTACAATATTATGTTTTTAGCACAAGCATATTGTACGATACTAGCACCAGCGTCAGTACGAAAAACTTATATCAGTTAGAAGATTTTTTTATATTTCATTTGACTTGACCAACGGGCCACAACACGAACCACAACCGCAAATATTTTGTTATCGTTAGCGACGGACGTTAACATATTGTTTTAAAATTTTACCTACATTTACAATAAAACTATATCATCCATACCATTCCATACTAATATTATAAATGCCTATATTATTTAGCAATATTGGTATAGATTAGTAAGCACCATCTGCATCTACCTAATGTTAGCCACACAGTAGTGACTTAGGTGACATACAAATATAAATTGAAACATGTTAAATATTTTAAAGTTAAAATTAACATTTTAGACGGTACCTAGGTATCACATTATTAATTACTATAATATTACAACTTCAAGTGGAATGTTCCCAGTCCTTGCCACTATTACGACGGTCACGGTTACGCGTCAGTTGGAAGAAAAGTGGCGCTATGTCAGTTCGATTTAATTAGTATCGTTGTGTCTGGTGAACGGAGACGGCGCGCCGCAGGTCACGTGTCGGTCGCGGCGGCGGGCGCAGGGGGCGTGGCAGTGGGCGCGGGGTGGGCGGGGGGCGGGCCCTCCACCAGGCCGGGGTGCAGGTAGAGGCGGCGGTTGAACCCCCAGTTGTTGCGCTCGGAGGTCTGCACATGGTACTGGTCGCGCAGCGTGTCGTCGACGAGCGCGAACAGCTTCTCGACGTCGGTATTGTGCGCGTGCGCCGCGAACACCTTGCACAGCGCCTGGATGAACCACGAGCCGTCGCGCGGGTCGCGGTGCGACACGTAGCCGGGCAGCGTGGAGTGCGCCACCAGGATGTCGCTGTAGACGCGGTCGCGGCGCGGCGGCGGCGGCGGCGCGGGGGGCGCGGCGGGCGCGGCGGGCGGGGCGCAGCCGTCCGTCAGCGCGCGCGCGTCCACCCAGTCGCTGTTGTCGCCGCGACACACCTGGAATATGAACACCTTGGGCACGCCGCGCAGCGCCGGGAAGTTCTTGTCGTTGAAGTGGTCGATGAAGCCGAACACGCTGATGTGGCCGCCGTCGGACACGCGCACGTCGGTGTCGGCGGTGCCGCGCCGCGGGTACCCGTGCGACGACACCACGATGAACAGGCACTCGCACTTCGACACGCAGCTGTCCTGCAGCGACTTCAGCGTCTGCAGCGTCTCCTGCGGGCGATGCGATCCGTCTGAGAACCGAAGTCTCTAACTTCCAAATATCGTTTACTATCATGCTATCATGTTACCTGGGCCCGTACCACGAAACGGTTTTGAGACTCAAACAGTCGTACGAGAATGTTGCGTCCTACTCTAACAAACGTGAAATGACGTTGTTAGAGCAGGACGCGGCATTCTCGTCCGGGTGCCGAGTGTAAGTTTTTTGTTTCACATTCGATCGTGTACGCGTTTGGCGTTTACTAAGATTTTGAATGGGATTTGTACAGCGCCACCTAGCGATGCTCACGGGAGTGAGCCCAGCTCCCATACAAAATCTTAGTAAACGCCAAACGCGTTCACGATCGAATGTCAAACAAAAACTCACACTCGGCATCCCGATTGTTTGAGTCTCAAAACGGTTTCGTAGTAGGCCTATAACAGGTCACTATAAATATAGTTAGAGTTACCTATAATAACCGGAATCCTGAGCTTTGAAGACATGGACAAAATATACCTAATTGGTTTTTGTTAACTGCTTAACATAACTATCCATAAAGTAAAATATAGTACCTAATGTAAAGCTTTATCAATGTTTGCAATTCAAGACGTGAGTGGATGAATAAGGTAAGTAACATGAAAAAACTTCCCGTTTTTTTTGCTTAAATGGAGGCTTTAGGGCCGGAAAAATTATATGAAATAGAAAAACTATGGATTATATGTGTAGCCAGATATATTAGCTAGGTTATGAAGTAGATAAGTTACAAGTTTTATTAAAATAATAAAGAAAAAAATGAGTTATTTTCCGTACGTTACGAATTGTATGTTACTTGTTCGATTCTTTCGCTCAAGTCTTCATTATTGTGGCATTATAAAGGATACCCAGATACTTAGGGTTCCGCAAAACGCACATTGAAAATCCCTTGTGACAACCACACTCACCTCTTTAGTGAGGTTCTGATACGAGGCAACTCGGAAGCCGAGCTCGATGAACAGGTACTTGAGGTTCTGGCAGTCGACGTCGGCGCCGGCGCGGTACCGGTCCGTGTTGTTGTGGAAGTCGATGTAGCTGAACACCACCAAGTAGCCGCGGTTGGGCCCGCGCGTGCGGTACAGCTTGATCTTGGAACCTGTGCCGATAAAACATGCATGTGCCTTGAGCGCCAGAAAGTGGCAAATACTTAAATGAAGGTTGGGTTGCACCAGAGGCGTGGTTAAAGTTAAGGTTAAAGTCATGGTTAAAGTTAAATATGGCGTCCTTTAGCTTTAACTTTAAACGCAGAAATTGACAGATGTGTGTTGCGTTAATTTTTTTATTGAAGCTACAGTACAGGTAACGGGATTGGGGGTATAAAAATTGAATTATCCGTAAAAATCGACAGGAAAAATATAACACTGGAAAACATAGTAAATTTTCACGAAAAATTTAGATATACGTATGATGAGCATATGGCGTCCTTGGACTCCATATTTAACTTTAACCAGAGATTTGACATTTTGCACTGTAGTCAAAGTTAAAGTTAAGTACAGTTAAAGTTAAAGTTAGTTGGTGCAACCCAGTCTAATTCATTTTTTGTAACTGATACTAACATAGTTTTTATGTCCTTTGTTTACTAACAGAATATGGGTTGAAACAGCCTGAAATAAACATATTTTATTTATTTTAAAACTCCCGGATTACACTTTCAGTTTCTCATCAATCTGATCCTTAATCTGGTAAAAATTGATGCGAAACTGAACGTGTAACCCACAGATTGATGGACTGATCTACTGTATATAGATTGAGCGTGTAACCTACGAGAAAGGGTTAAGAAAGCGGAAAGTGGGCAGTGAAATTAGACAATATATTGGTAAACTGGTCTACTTATATGTGATCGAAACGATCCATTGCGACTACTATAAACTACTATAAACTGTAGTGATTATGAAAAAGTATTTGTAATAAATAATTCTAATTTACAACAAATAATAATTGTATAATTTTTCCCTATTGCATTACTGTTGCAAAAAACAAAACCACCCAGCTGGTTTGTAATGACTAATGAGGGTATCTTATACAATTATAACTTATATATTTTGTTTTCCAAGAAATCAATTTCAATTAAGAAAATCAGTGGAATGCACAAACTTTTTGATAAAAGAAATTATAATATTACTTACCCTCGTCAGTTTCTTCCATGAAATGTGTTGACTTTATAACATTGAACTTGGGTATTGCAGTTGGATCTGATACTTCAGCAACCTCTCGAGGCGCAGGAGTTGGCCAGTCATTGACTATATCTGTGGGAAAAAGAAAAAAATAATATTGCATAATATTTTAGTGAAATTGCATGATAAGCAATGTATGAAATTATGAAACCAATTCCAAGAATAAAACTGAATATCTAATAACTAATATACTGTAATAAATAAAATGAAAAATTTTGTGAGAATAGAGATACAGGGCTATAAGTTAATCCAATTTTGATCTAATTTCTGTTATAATATAATAATTAAAAAAAAATAGATTTCATTGAAGTTTATTGCAAGAGTAAGGAACTACAACCCTTCAAAGTTTAAACAAGGATTAACTAAAGGTCTAAATTTTATATAATTAATTTACAAAAATATTTCCTTAAGAGGCCGGGTACCCTTGGAATTTTTCATACAAACGTAATACCAAAATCATTTTCTCATACGAAAATATTTAACATGTTTGAGTTATTTTTCAGTTTTGATAGTAATTACCCAGGTTCCTGCACAAAAATTTACTTCAAAATATTTAACACAAAAAAAATTATTTTTGTTTAAAATTTTTTTTTTGTAAATTTACTACTCAATATTGAAACACTAAAAAATAGAGTAAAACCCAAAAAAATATATAAATAAACAGTAAATTTACTACTAAATATTTAAATACTAAAAAATGTTTTTTAGAAATTAAATAATTTGTAGTAAATTTACTATTTATTTATATATTTTTTAGTGTTTTACTCTATTTTTTAGTGTTTCAATATTTAGTAGTAAATTTACTAAAAAAAAATTTTAAACAAAAAAAAATTTTTTTTTGTTTAAATATTTTGAAGTAAATTTTTGTGTAGGAACCTAGGTAATTACTATCTTAAACTGAAAAATAATTCAAACATGTTAAATATTTTCGTATGAGAAAATGATTTTGGTATTACGTTTGTATGAGAAATTCCAAGGGTCCCTTAAGCTGTACTGAATTATTAACAAAGATATTATATTTAATAATTAACCTATCAACTCTCAAGCGGTGGAATTGGACCGCGTAAACAATAGATCTAATTGTAATTTGTTAGTATTTAGTTTTTAAGTACCTTTGCTTTGTTCAACTACAGTCTTGGTCTTCTTTTTTTCATTTTTAATACTAACATATTGGTTTTCATCGGATTTACTACCTGAAAGAAATTTATTTTATTATAGTAGTATAATTATTGCAATTTAAAGTAAGAAAGATGATTCAGTTAGATGTGGAAGTATGATTATATGACATAATTAAATAAACCAATGTAATACTTACTGAAAGTACTTCGTGGCCTTTTATGGAGATGACTGTTGGGGTCCAAATCTCTCACCAGATCCCAGTATCCTGACTCGGAGAGGGCATCAAGGAGGTGGCCAAAAGCCCGAGGTCCACGTCTTGTAATGTTCGAATACAACAACCTCTTGCGGCTGCGTTCATCTTTATTTGTATCCTACGACAAAAGTCGGAGTGCTTAAAATTCACTTTCAAATAAAAGTACTTATTTAGATATTGAATAAGTATATATCGTCTAGTATAGTATTTGTTTCATGAGTATTATTGTTATAATTGTTACTTAGATGGGATTGGTTTTTTGGTTTACAGTCAAAACCGTTTATGGCGACATAGTTTAGAACAACATACCGGTTAAATTGACCAAAATCAAAGGTCCCAGCTGAATGCTATATGACCATCTGTCACTGGTTATTACAACTATCGGTTTTTACGACTAAATATGAGTAGTCCCTATGATGTCGTTATAACAGATTTTGACTGTATTTATATTTTATTTCTACTTATGAAATTAAGTACCAGGTTCATGTGGGAAGGACCGTCAAAACGACAAGAGGATAATTATATTATTATAATGAAAAAACAACTGCAATCACCCAATAGAAACCAGCAGTACCACATTTTGAGTTAATGGGAAATACTTTAATAACTAGTTGTTAGTAAATAGTAGCTCATCAATTCGCATAACTTACATTAAATGGTTCTATCATTTGTTCGGAGAACACTCCCTTTTCGTATAACGCCGATACCATTTTCTTTAAATCCGTTTGCTCCACAAGGGATACAAAATTTTTAATAATTGCTTTTCTGTGTTCCTCTTCCATGTTAAATGAATACAACAGTCAACAACACAACATCAATAGCAAAAGTATAACTTTACTATCAATCTACGACTGTATAATATCCATCAGTGAGTCACGAATTACCGAAAAGTAACAAAAAATATTGTAATTTACAACAATTTTTAATTTTGCTTGTTTTGCTAAAATTTATAACAAATTTGACTGAATTTGACAAAGACATCTGACAAGATATTTGCCTTCTTCTTTTGAAATAAATATTCATCAAGGTTTTGCCTAAAACAATGGCATATTTTCACCGTTCACGAGAAAACAGGGTTCTTGTCAAGAACCCTCTTGATTCTTCTATTCTGAGCTAAAGTCTAAACTTGCTAAACTCAGACTAATCTCTACTAGGCAACATGTTATTACACAACTATATGTAGGGTAAATGACTAGTGATTGGACAGTTCACAGTACCAGTGAAAACAATAATATATATATATATATATAATATTAACTTTACGGGGTAAAACGACTTATATATTTAAATATTGTGTTTTTGTGCTCTGTCCAATGGGCAATGACTAATACTGTCCAATTATTTATTATATATTTCACCCTAAGTGTCGCCGCACACACGCGACAGCTACAAGCGCTGCGCCGCCACAAGAATATTTCGCTCAGATCAATGATATTCAACTAAATACAGATCTGTTACGTTCATACTATTTTCCGGCTTAAATTGCTTCCGAGAAATTTTCAAATTCAATTGTCAAATTTGACAGATAAGTGAAACAAAAGATACGAAATGACATTTACATAAAAGAGACAGACTATACAAAAGACGGGTCAATTGGCCCGTATTTAATGGCTTCACAACGCGCGCGGTAGTAACATATCTGCTTTGAGTTTTTTAGGGTTCCGTACCTCAAAAGGAAAAAACGGAACCCTTATAGGATCACTTTGTTGTCCGTCTGTCCGTCCGTCCGTCTGTCAAGACCCTTTTTCTCAGGAACGCGTGGAGGTATGAAGCTGAAATTTATATCAATTACTCAGGTCTACTGTCCCTTGAAGCTGTGAAAAAATCAAACTTCTAAGCCAACGCAATCAAAAGATACAGCCGTTTATGCCGCAAATTTTCGACACTTGCAAGGGAATCAAAACCTACAGGGCGCTTCCCGTGAACTCAGAATCTTGAAATTTGGTACGAAGCAACGTCTTATAGCATAGATAAAGGAAAAATTACGAAAACCATAAATTTTTAGTTACATCACATAATATATTTTTTTTTTATAATTTTAAACTTACTACCCATTTCCTCATAAACGCGTAGAGGTATTAAATTGAAATTCATACCAAATACTCAGGTACCAATACTCAGATACCTTTAAGCTGTAACAAAATCAAACTTCTATGTCAACACAATCAAAAGAAACAGCAATTTAAGCTGCATATTTTGGTTTGTACGGAACCCCCGGTGCGCGAGTCCGACTCGCACTTGGCCGGTTTTTTTTATATAATATCATTGGCTCAGATCGTCTTTTTGCTCACCACTGACGCATTTCAGCTCACTCACAGTTAACAAAGAATACATTTTAAGATTTTTAGCACAAAGAAAACATAGAAAATCGCAACCACTTAATTGACACTTATAAGTTTAGTTGTAATAAACAAAGGACGGTCGCTGGTGGCGCCATCTGCTTCGAGCTTTTAGTTTGGCTCCTCATTCAGCCTAGTGGCTAGTGTGTTTAGACACCATAAAATATGTATGAAATATGCTAGAAGTATGCCAGTAGTGGCGTTTTGTGGTTGTGACTTGTGACCGGTGGCCCGTGTGCGGGAGCCTTAGGGCCGCACACGGGCCACCAAGTTGCACTTAGGTGCAACTTTTCTTATTCATTGTTAACGGTTTTTGCGAAAAACTCAGTCCAAGCGAATACGATCGATCTTCCGAATATTCCTTGCACACAGCTGCGTTTTTATCGTCCGATATTTCTTACGAGAGAGCGCCGCACCGCGACGGGACTTAATAGTGCCAATAGCAAAACATTATCCTTTAGTGAGTTTATCCTTTCTCGAGTGGAATCTGGACATTTCCTAGTGAACAGACTATAACTACATGACCATCGTCCATCCTAATACAAAATGTATTAGGTTTGGGATGGTCATGTAGTTGACTTAACGCATGCGTTATTAATTATTATCGACCGATAATAACACGCCTGTGTGCGGGAGCCTTTAACGTCTTAAAACACAGATCTCCTTAAAACTTGACTTTCAAGTTATGAGTAGTTGAGTCACATGTAACAGCACACCATAGCAGCATACTGTTATAGCTGTAGGTATCCGACATGACTGGAAGAAGGTTGATTTATATTTAATTTAGAAATGAATTAAATGTAAGAAAATAAAAACATAAGACAACAAGGGAATTTTTTTATTGCACAATATACATAAACAGGACATATAAAAATACATATCAATCTAGTTTTTTATAAGATTAAATAAATAAGTTAAAAGTCATGAGAATAATAATTTAGATAGGTAAGTATTGCAATTCTTGGAGATTTATTAGTTTTTTATGTGTAATTACTAGCCATTCATTATTATCTACTAAAATTTTTCTGACCACTGGTATTTGAGGCCCTATAACAACAAAATATTATTGCTCCTGATTTGAGCATATTGTAAGTTTTTAACATACCTATCCCACAATGTTTTGAGCAAAGTAATTTTTGATAATATGTATACCTATATTAACTCTGACTTCTACTTTAACAAAGTTAGTCACAATATAACAGGACAAATGATGAAGTATTCAGTTAAATATTGTTAATAGAAACACATAGCATGTCGATCTCCAATATTTGAGCAATCTAGAGGTCGTTGCAACTTGGCAAAAGCGCCGAGTCTACCGGTCCGACACGGTAGCCGTGTATAGACTCAACCGACTAAAGTTTAGCCAGCTATTAGGGCAACGGTCATACGGGGCGGCGCAGCGATATGTCGAGTGGTTAGCGACTCGCGGCAGAAGCAGTTCCGAGTAGCGCGACATCTGTTCCAACCAGCGCAGCAACGGATTCAGCAACGCGCTGCGGTATAGCCATTCCGCCGCGCCGCCAGACGTCTCGGGCTCCGGCAGAGGCACATGTCGCAACCACGGCAGCGCGGTTTCCTGCCGGTCGTACTGCAGCCACGCCGGGCAGCAGCGCGTCTCATCCGCTAGTCTCTTCGCGAGCGGTTCGGTGCGATCGTCGGCGGTGGCGTTCGAAGCGGGCGGCGTTACGTCTGCGTGCAGAGTGGTCGTTTGATGAGGCGTGGCGGGCTGGGTCGGTGCGAGGGACGAAGAGTGGGCGACGAGCAGCGCGGAGGTGAGCAGGGCGGCGGCGGCGGCGAGGGAGGCGAGAGCTGCGGCGGGCAGCGCTGCGGGCGCGGCGGCTGTGAGGTCGCCGTACGTAAACCAGCCTCGTGCGCGCCCCTGCCGCAATGCCACACGCCGTTCCAGCCGCGCCAGCCCCGCCGAGAACGATCGAGCACTCACATACACATTCCAATCCTGATAGTAACACACAATTTTTTAATAAGTTGCAAGTAAAAATTTTAACAGTTATCTAATATATATAAATCTCCTGTCACGATGTTTGTCCACGATGGATTCCTAAACTACTTAACAGATTGTAATGTTGTTTTTTTTAAATGTGTGCTTTTCTCCAACTTGAGAGATAGGATAGCTTAGACCTTTAATTATAGTCGCAATTTTATTTTATTGCAAATTATTTACAACCTGAGACTGAGGGCGACCATTGTTTGTGCGACGGGATAGCGATCGACGTTGCCATGGTAACATACATATTTAGTCACTTCAATAAAATAATATGGCAAATACATAATATATTATGGCAAAGCAACGTTTGCCGGGACAGCTAGTTTAATATAAAATTTAACTTACAATAGCATTCAGGAATTCTAGTTCAAGTTTTTTTAGTTGGCTGAGTGTTAGGCCTCCTGAAGTAGCCCACTCCGAGCATATCACTTCATCATCTTCACCATCATCTTGCAAAAACTTGTTGCTAACCATCTGCAACAAACATTTTATTAAACGCGTCTTAAATTGAATAATAAGTACATTTAATGCCTATGACGTAACAGACACACCTACAAATTAACTCTTTGTTTAAATAGATAGACAAGTTATAACACAAGTTTGCTTTAGTTTGAGCTAATTACATACCTAATGAATTAATGATAGAGCATATTTTTGTATTTATAAAAAATTACCAAGGAGACGAGAAAGAGTTGATCAGGGTCAGAGGCTGCGAGGTAGTCGGGGTTGCAACGCTGCAGCCGCTCCACATACAGTAGAGCCAGCACGAGCGCGCACGGTGACACGCAGGCCGCGCGCGCTGTCGCTGCGGCTGCGTCTGTGCGTAGCCGCCGCAGCGAGCGCCCGCGCTGCGCCGACGACCACACTTCACAGGCTATCTCTGAAACCACACATAACATAAATAACGTTTAAAGTTTTGGGGATAAAATATCCCCAAAAATTACCAGTTACCAGCTCCAGTACACCAAACAATGAGATTTGACAAAACCAATAGGCTACTTGACCTACTTTTTTTCTTCATGCTAATCGCTTCATAATCATTTATTTTCACCAAAAAAACTAATATTTTAATATTTTAAACAGTAGAAACCCCTAAAAATGTTGATTGAAAAATATGCCTTTTATATGGCGCCGAAAACACTGTCCGCCATTGTGCCGCCATAGTGTGACGTCATGTTTTTTGTATTTTATACTTTCTTTATTGAAAAAAGTTTTATGTGCTGTACGCTTGTACGCTTGTACGCGTACGAGTCTAACAGTGCCAAAAAATTAGAAAAGAATTTAGAAATCATTTGTAATGTTGAACACACACACACACACACAAGTGTAGGTCAGTAATATGACATACATATTACTGACCTACACTTTAGTGAAGGTACAGTTAGATCTGCGCTCAAAGCACTCGATCCAAACAAAGGTCCTGGCCCTGATGGTTTGTCGCCATACTTTCTTAAAAACACTGCCTCCTCTATCTGTAGGCCTCTAATGCTTATGTATAACAAATGTATTAAGGAGGGTGTGATGCCTAAGCTTTGGAAGCAAGCAAATATTACTCCAGTACATAAAGGTGGTTCCAGGCGAGACGTTTCAAATTACCGTCCGATATCAATACTGTCCTCTCTTTCTAAACTATTTGAACGCTTGGTGCATAATAAGATTTATCCTATACTACACAAGGCTATTATACAACAACAGCACGGCTTTGTGAAGCATAGGTCAACTACCACCAATTTACTTGCATTCTCTGTCTTCCTTTTTGATAATATCGACAATCGTGTACAAGTTGATACCATATATACGGACTTCCAAAAGGCATTCGACAAAGTGGATCACGAGCTGCTACTTGACAGAATCGCATACAATGGAATACGTGGGGATTTGTTGAGATGGTTCCGCTCTTACATCACCAACCGCGTACAAAGAGTCGTAGTTAACGGACATCATTCAGAGTTCTCCCATGTTACTTCAGGAGTACCACAGGGATCTATTCTAGGACCCTTGCTCTTCATCCTTTTCATAAATGACATCGGCAACTGCTTCTTGAACTCCAAATTTCTTCTATACGCAGATGATCTAAAAGTCTATAGAACAATTAAGAGTCCACGCGACTGTGTTCTCCTTCAGGAGGATCTTGACAGATTATCAGCATATTGTCTAGGTAGAAAATTAAAATTAAGTATCCCCAAATGTAATTATATTACTTTCACTAAAAATAATACGGTTATTAGATTTTCCTATTCACTCTGCAATAGGCCTCTAAAGAACGTGGACAGTGTCAGAGATCTCGGTATTCTGCTTGATACAAAACTCTGTCTCAACATCCATGTTGACAAAATTGTAAATAAGGCGTATCAGATGTTTGGGTTTATAATGCGAACTACTAATGATTTTAAACATACCTCCTCATACTTATGCCTATACAAGACTCTGGTACGTTCTCAGCTGGAATATGCAGTGCCTATCTGGAATCCATATTACAATAAGTACATAGATGTAATTGAGAATGTCCAATTTAGGTTCCTTCGAGCCATGCATTATAGGTGTCACAAGTCGTATCTTCCCTACTCGCAACTGCTCAGTAAATACGGACTCCTGACACTTAGTGATAGACGTAAGCAGTTAGAAGGCATGATTCTGTATAACATCATACATAATAACTACGACTGTCTGGACCTCAATAACGTTATATGCTACGCGGTCCCCAGAACTGTCCATAGACGACAGGTGCGCGCAGGCAAATTGTTCGCTGTGGGCACCTGTCGTACTAACAGCGGAGAACGCTCTCCAATTAGACGTATGGTTAATACATATAACACTTATTTCGAGCACATTGATATTTTTGCATGTTCTCCAGCTAAATTTCGATTGTGTTTATATCACTCACTTATGTAAACGATTCACAAGTTGTAAAACGTTTACATAAATGATAACTGTAACTTAATTAGATATTAGTTAATTACTGTTATTACTGTTATATTTTATTTTGTAACTAGTTATTTAAGGTAGTGTCAGTGTTAGCGATGTCTGGTGCATGATTAGTAGCCATCTTAGCTTTTGTTATGTAAAATGTTATATATAAGAAATCTGTGGACAGTGCTGTGGGCTACACTATTATTATTATTGTATTTTGTATAAGCTGTAATTTTGTGTACTGTATAGTGTAGCTGTTTACTGTTCCTTTTGTAATAAAATAAAATAAAATAAAAAAACACTTTTGGAGAAAAGTTTTGGCCATTTCATTTCCCAACTACAATAAATGGAGATAATATATACAACTGATGTTTTATTTGAATTTTTCAAGAAAATATATTTTACAAATCTTTCTAGGCTTATTGTTATTATTTATGTACAAATAAATTTACATTTATCGAGCACGATAAATAAAAGACATGAAATTATAAATGGGATGACGTCACATACAAATCGGAAGTACCGCAAAAGCGTTTTCGTCAGTACAATTCATATTTTCATAAAATCATATTTTCAAATCGACTTTATTTATCAATCATAAGCTTTTATTTGATGATAAGGGTGAAATACGGTTTCCTAGGCCAAGTTTGATTAGAAATATGCATTTTTTCAATGAAATTAAATATAATAGGTCAAGTAGCCTATTGTCTAATTCAATTACACTACTAAAGTATACTATCACAATAAAAGAAAAACATAATATTTGAAACCCTTGAACCCGTCCGGGTTTTATTATAGGCGTATTTGTGGCCCGCGTTATGTTAAGCCATTTTGAAATTCACACCCACCGACAAAATATGTACTTAATGTAAAGTTATCGTTATAGCAGTGAAATTTTTTCCACTTTTAAGTTGTTAATTTTAAAGAATGCTATATTTTAATCCTAAAAAATTTTGTTGCAGCCCACGACACCAAGACCAAAACAAGTTTGTGGCCCGTATGAAAAAAAGGTTGAGGACCACTAATCTAGATGTATAATGTATCCATAACAAACCTGTGACGGGGAGGCTCAAGCATGGCAGAGTTGGCAGTTGTCCATAGTATAATGTCTTAGTTATTCGTTTTAGGAACTCCTTATGATCTCCCATTGTCTGCACATACAAAAGGAACAATTATCTCTATTTGCTTGCTTATTGATGCTCTACTGCTTATGAAGATGCTCTACTTGCTTATTAAAACTGATATAAAGTTTTCTGAGTCAACTAAATGAGTACTGTATAAACTTAAACTTTCTATTTAAAAAAAAATTTAAGGTGAAAGCAGATTTGGCCGCACCGCAGTCGCCGCATTTCGATATTCTTCATATAAAGAATGTAGAAGTTGCGAAGACTGCGGTGCGGGTAGGTATGCAAGCTTGCCTATAACTTCATATAAAGAATTCGAAATGCGGCGACTGTGGTGCGTGCGGTGCGGCCAAATCTGCGTTCACCTATATGTTGTATTTTTTCAATGTATATTGTATCTATTCAACACAAAACATTGATTACATACATATTTACAGAATAATATTGAGTAAATATTTTTGTAGTTAGTGTATTAAATATTAAACAAAATTTCGGAAAAATACTTTGCCTTTTCAATAACGAAAGAAAGGAAGAATTCTTTGTATTTTGTTAACATTCAACCACCTGTTATCATACTTTTGTTGATTTTGTAGACATGTCACCAATTTGTAAATTATGATGTCGTGGCAGGAATAATAGTGTGAAGTTAAATATTTATATACATTTCGTCTACCTGAGGCTCGATGTGTCGCTTAGTTACAAAATAGTTCGTGAGTTGTAATCTGTTATTTAGAAAAAAAGAAAAGTTTAGAATGTGAAACGTATGACCTCATAACTTGTACCTTAAATTTTCCACGATAGCCTTCTTTCTTGCGTTTTGATATACTAGACATTTTTAAGGAATGTCGAAAGCTGAAAACAATATTTGTAATGGTGCTGAAATCAAAACACTTATTTTTTTGAAAATTCTGCAAACATGCACAACTCCACCGATACCCATGGACCAACCAAAGACAATAATATTATTTTTATGTCACATTCCATAGACACAGACTAAAAAGACTCTGTCTTTAGGTACCAATAAATTATAAGGTTAATTAATCTGTTGTCTTTACCATAGAGAAAGTTATTTTGGCAACACTGGCTTAAACGTCAGATTTAATCTGTGAAATATTATCTGTCATAGTCAAGTTGAAGTTTCAGAATTTTCAGTTGCCATCCGCCGACGCTCGATTGTCAATCGTGTTTTGTGATTGATAAAATTTGTGAAAGATTTATTTAATGTGTGGTTGTGTAAATACTAAAATAAAATTTAAGTATGTTTCCTTATAATAAACCTACAAAAAAGTTTGATTTTATATTTCTAGTAGGAAGATTATTTACAATTTTGGGTGTGTAACTACAATGTCAGTGTACTATTGATTTGTTTTACTCAGCGATCGAAACAAAACGCTCTAGTCTCAACCCACAAGTAATACAGAAAGATTTTGATATAATATAAATATATGCGATAATGTAACAAAAATGAAGACTAAAAGCTTTCTATTATTTTCGACGACAGTTTTTGCTGTTAGTATTTTCCTCATAATATTCCACTCTCAGCCGCCGCAGTCCTTCCAAACTATTGTTACACAAACGCATCAACATATCAAGGACTTTCAGGTAAATTTTGCTATGTTTCATTGTTATTTGAAGACATAAAATTTAGGCGACTTTCCATAGTATATTACAAGTGTTGCACCTAATATGACAATAATATAATACATGCAACAATAATATAATACAAGTTGGACAATAATTGAAATAATTGTAATTTTAAAACAAAAGTAATACATGGATATTTAACAGAAAAATAAAACAACCACTCTTAGTTCAAATAAAACACTTTTACCACTAAATTATATAAATTTTGTATTGCATCAAATTGGCAATTTACCATGGCTTAGCTATTCCCTGTTTTTAAAATGTTTCCTTCATATATTTTGGACTAATTTCAGATAACTTAGTATAAAATTTTATATCATTTTATAAATCTTAGAGGAAATTTTTGAAGTGAAAACTTCTTTAGTGGTGTTGAGCACTTTTGTGGGATGGGTAAAAACTGTGAAACTCGTGTCAGATTCTAGTGCTGATCGAAAAACCTCGGAAAAACCATAAGACGGTGGGAGAGTAGTGTTTTCTGTCGAACTCGAACTCGAATTGATTGTAAGGGTTTCAATTAATTAAAAAAATCGATTTTTAAAAAATCTATTTTCATAAAAAATGGGTTAAAATTTAATAGATTGTGAGTGTTTCGATTAATTAAAAAAATGGATTTTTTAATAATAGATTTTCATAAAAAATGGGTTTAAAAAAATGCACAATGTTAATAATCAAGTTTTCACTTCTGCCGGCACTCCCGGAGTGCAACCAGTCTTTTTTTCATGTATATATATTTTTTCTTTTTTATCTGTAATTGTTGAGTGACTTTTTTTGGTGTCAGCATTAAGTACTCATATTTGGTCAAGTTCTTAAATATTGCAATTATGTTATAGACCATATCTGTTTTACTTTTTGTAGAACTTACAGTGTTCATACAATCATCTAGGTGGCCCTGTCCGGTGAGCAGCAGCGGGAGGAGGAGCCAGGTCCGGAGGCAGAGGCACGCTGGCTGGCGGCTGTGGGGTTTTCGGGAGTGGAGGCCTGGCATAATACTACAGTACCGGTCATTGTGACAGTGGCAAGAGGGGACCAGCATGCGCGCGTTGTGGCCTTTGTCCGTGCTGCCGCTCGGCTGCCGTATACTGTGCTTGTGTACAATATTGGCCTGAAGCCCTACTCCTTGACTGTGGTTAGTACATTTTACAATTATTTATTTACTTTGATATCCCCTCAACTGTTGACCACGCTCTAGGAGCTCGATGTCAAAAATGCGCGCATCTGTTGACCGCGCTCCTGGAGCTCGATTATCACCTTCATGTTTTATTTTAACCACAGTATATCGTAAACTATATCTTTACCGCTCTAACTTGCACAAAGTGTACTTAATATAACAAAGACGGGCTATATCACTTCTAATGGCTCTAAAACACACTTACGACGATTTCTAGAAGTTTCAAACTTGACCCTTGTCTTAATATTTATTTTTTTTGGCGATTTTTGTTTTTTGTAAAGCTTGTGGGTTGAAAATTTTTTTATGGAGAAGTGTGTTTTTCTTGTTGATGAATGTTAAATAACGTATATTTATGTAAATTTAATAAAAATATTTTAAAAAAAATTTTCATTTTTTTTATTAAAAGGACAAAAAACTGTTTTTTTTTTTGTAATTCCGATTTCAAATTAAATAGCAAAATTGGATTAATTTATTTTTATTATCTCAGCTTAATTCATACAGATTCCAATGACATAGTTATAATATGCACCCCCTTAAGGAATTTTAGAGTTATCGTCATTTTAACGCGTCACGCATGAACATCCAGAAGTAGCCCCACAGATGCGCATTTTTTTTCAATATGGCCGCCACAGCTGAAGGGATATTGTACATAGGTATTTCTTGCCTTAAATAAGCCTTATTACAAAGGTATTTTATTAGAAAATGGCAGAATAAGCATGTAGTAATGCAATTCAGTAAGTGTTAAAGGACAATGTAGCAATGCATTGCTGAAAATAGTCCAAAAATTGAGACTGTCAAGGGTCACGTTGTAGCTTGATGCAATGTCTTTAATAAAAATTGGGTATCCTATTAAAATTATATTTTGTGTACAGGTGTCCAACTACTGCAACTCATCTAAGTGTGCAGTGATTGACATCGATCTGAGTGTGTTCCCCTCGCACGTCAGCGATGAGAGCATCACGGCCTATCGCCCTCTTATCATACAGGTAACAGATAAATAATATACCAATAAGTAAATAACAAAACCTATTGTTATTCTAATAATTAATTAATAATAATTAGAGTCGTAAATGAATGTAAATATCCTACCTCAATAATATGCTAGCTTTATGTACTATGTTTTTATTCATTTTAATCTAGATTTAAACAGCTCAGTATGAATGGCTACAATGCTACCTATTCATATTTATTTACCGCGCAATGAGGAGATTAAATGGAACTTAAATATTTTTTTATTGCATTTAGCTTGAATTTAAACAGGTATTGTCATATGGTATAGAGCAGTGTTCCCCAACCTTTTTTTCATGTGGGCCACAAACATGTTTTGGTCTTGGTGTCGCGACTCGCCTGCCGTAACAAAAATTTTTTAGGGTTAAAAAAATAACTTTCTTCAAAATTAAAGATTTAATATTATATTTAATAATATTATTAATGATATTTAGACTTTACGTTATTTTGCCGGTGGGCGTGAATTTCAAAATTGTTTAACATCATCACGCGGGCCACAAATAAAGTCCCGGCGGGCCGCATGCGCAGGCTTGATCCCGAGTGTCAGGTTTTTTGTGGGTTTCTGGATACATTTATTAAAGGGAACTTATATGTATATTGATTACTTTGTATATCATTACTCATTATGATATAAGTCTTTACATTGCGAATATGCAATGTTTTTATGGGTTGATGGAATCGAGTCATTGCCCAAGAAATCCAATATACCAGATACACAAAAGTTTTTCAAAACCGTCAATCATTGACCAATGACCACTCTTTAATTCTCCAAAACTCAGTATTTTCTCACGCCCGTTCTCCGTGACGCCGTAGTCAATGTCACAAGATCCGTTAGATCTAGAATCTAGACTCAAGAATCTAGATCTGCCGGCTTGTGTGTGGGATGAAGTTAACAAGGACGGTGGGCGTACGAAGACGCACGTCTTACAATTACCTAACCCTTTTAGGCCTTAGGATCGTTATGACAAAGACATAAGATTCATAATATATAAATAATCGGCCAAGTGCGAGCCGGACTCGCGCACGACGGGTTCCGTACCGTTATAGAGCAAAAATAGGCCAAAAATTGTGTTTTTTGTATGGTAGCCCCCCTTAATTTTTTATTTTATTTAAATATTATTATTAATTATTAAATTACAATAATATTAAAGGCCTTCGTGAAAGTTTCAAGTGCCTACCTCTTTTCATCATTGATTACGAGCTAAAACGGCCAAAAAAATCACGTTTGTTGTATGGTAAATATTAATTTTATTTTTATTTTAGTATTTGTTGTTATAGCGGCACCGGAAATACACAATCTGTGAAAATTTCAGAACACTAGCTATAGCGGTTCTTGAGATACAGCCTGAAGACAGACAGACGGACAGACATACATCGAAGTCTCATGAATAGGGTCCCGTTTTTACCCTTTGAGTACGGAACCCTAAAAACTAGATGACGCCTGCAAATCCGTTGCGACTTGCGCAGGAATTAGTTTATCCCGCGGAAACCATACATATTTCCGAGATAAAAATATCCTATGTCCTTTCCCGGGACTCAAACTATGTCCATACCAAATTTCATCAAAATCGCTCCAGCGGTTTAAGCGTGAAGAGATAACAGACCGACAGACAGACACACTTTCGCATTTATAATATTATTAGTATGGATTAAGGAATAATAATGGTTGACTGTTACGATGCAATTATGTAAGTATGTACCAGCAAGCACTCGCGGCCTTGCTAGGTTAGTTCGCTTAAACATCACATTCACATATTAGGTATTCTTAATTGTGCAATGAATAATTAATTAAAGTGTTGCTTGATAATATTATAGTATCTTTGAGTCCCAGAAAATATAGGACATTTATTATCTCGGCCGCATGAATTGTTCCCGTGCGATGAACTACAAATTACAATATAAACACACCGGCAAAATTAGAGGAACATAACAATTTTTTTTAAAATTATTCGTTGTTTTTAATATATTTGTTTATGAATTTAATAATTGATGATTAAAAAATAAAACTTATATAAATTTAGGGCATAAAAACGTGTAAAATAGAAAAAATCTGCAAAAATAAAATACTATGAAAAATCTTTAAAAATTTCAGGAGTAAGTTAAAGTTAAATTCTTCATTTTTACTTAAGAAATGCCATGTTAAAAGCGTGTAATGCCTTCTATGGATCTCAAGAGAGTGGATACGCCATTCCATGCTTGCATTTTGATTGTCAATCATTTCCTGTGGGATATTCTTCTATTTCTCCAGTAGCGCCAACTCGAGCTCCTGAACACATTTTGGAGCTGGAGTTTTAACTCGTACCGTTCACCCATTTATGTGCCACACGTCCTCAATCGAATCCACATCTGTAGACCGTGCTGACCTCTCCACCTGGGCTACGCCAGCATCATTTAGGTAATAATGCCCGATTTTTTTACTCTATGGACGCGCATAAAATTGAAGTTACTGCCTAAAACTGTGTAAAAGGCACAACATGCAGTTCTAGGATGTCTGTGCTATAGCCCTGTACTCTCAAAGTACCACCATTAACAATCATCAGCTCTGTGCGGTCTCCAAATCATATGCCACCCCAAACCATTACGAAGCCTGCATGATAGGCCACTGTTTCCGTTAAGTTTGATGGTCTGTAGCATTCCTTACGATTTATCCACATTCTTTATCGCCTGTCAACAAAATTTACACATAATTTGCTCCCATCACTGTACAGCACACGATTTCACTCACTTGTCAAATTTTGATGTTCACGCGCAAATCTTAGCCTGGCTCTTTGCTGTCCTGTCTCAAGTTTTGGTGCCCTTGCTGGCACCTTTGAGTTTAATTTAACTTCTTTGAGTCTTCTTCTTACTGTACAATCACTTACACGTACATCTCGGACCTGTTCCGATAGGTTTCGTCTCTGCAAAGCAGTTTGAGGTCGATTTCTTAAGGTTTGTACCCTTATAAAACGGTCATCCTGAACCATTGCCATCCGATATCTGCCTTGTTCTCGTCTCCGAACGTAAGATCCAGTCTCTCTATAGCGTTGAAAGTTACGATGGACCACGAAAGCCGACACACCTAAGGCCTGACTGACCGAACGGTAGGTGTGACCTTTCTCTATCGTGGTTACAGCTCTAGCTATCGTAGATGCTGGAAAATCACTAATTTTGTATCTAAGCAATGTGTTCTTCCAAAAACCAAACAATCAAATGAGCTGGCATACCTTGCACTCCGCTAAAAACGCCATTCTTATCAGAAACACATTACAACGTCAATCATCGAAAAACACTTAGGAGGGCATAATTGCAATAAAAATCTGTCAACTTGCCAGTTTTGTTCAATATTTTATTTCTTTAATGAGCTTAGAAACTATAAAAAAGGATTTCACACAGCCCGACCCACTTGAATTCAAGTTGTGGCCCTTTTTACCTATGTTCCGCTAATTTTGCCAGTGTGTGTAGTTTTGGCGCAACTGATTCACCTAATCATTAAAAAGCTTTAGCTCCTTCATTAACTTTATACTGAATCACATCGAAAACTGCTTAAAATCTATTTAAGAACCTTGAAAACAAACAAAAACAGCGGTTTACTCGTATAATATGTACTTGGCTCAGAAATAAAATCCTTGGCTCAGTTGTGAAACTTCGCGTGGTATTGGTTCGCTGTTGAGCTGTGACTGTTAAAAATACAGGCTATTCGCGTCAAGACGACAGAGGGCCACGACATATGAGTTGTGCGTGAAAATTGGAAAATTCCCTATAGTGCAAAAACTTTTCCAAAAATATTGTAGTTGCCCTGTTACCCTTGGGGCCAAGAGAGGCGTAAAATTTAAAAGGGCAAACGGCTGCATTAAGAGACTAATACTTAGCTTTAATTATTATTTAGTACTATACTTTTTCTATCTATTTTTTCATTCAATCAAAGATAGGTAATCGTCAAAAATCTCTGAAGTGTGGAAAGATCCTCATGATATCTTGAACGACCATACAAACTGATAAGTCCACCCAACGTAACACTACGTGCCGTAGATAATTACCTGATAGTGCAGGATCGCCGTTATCAGCAGCCCGATGTATTTACTGATAACACTGTAGTCTGTAATTATTACAGAACTCGACCTAGTGTTGCTGTATGTATGTCCGTAAAAAAACTGAGTTGGTAAACGAGCGAGGAATTGCTGATTGTAAGTGACTTTTGTCATGTATGAAAAAAGTTGTTCTTACCGACCCTGTTACGACAAAACGCTGTATCCTGCAACACGCCAACTTTCAAAAAATGAGTTTAATTTTTTTTAACTTAAGCTCGTTACCAAATTTTATCCAGTGTAGATAGGTACATGGTTTTTATATGTTTTCATTACTTACAATATTTCCAAATTTTCATTAGAACATTATTTTATCGTATTTTTTAATTATCTTAAAATACTATAAAAACATGTTACCAGTATAAAATATTAAGGGGCAAACTCAGCTTGCAGCGTTTTGCAAAAAAACAAATAAGCTCAAACTTGGGTGATTGTTATCCTACTGCGGGTAAAAAACGCTGCAATATTTAATTATTTTTTACAAAACACTGTAATCCGGGTGGCTTACAGCGTTTTGCAGAAATATTTAATCCACATTTTGGGTTACAGCATGATTTAATATAGAATATCTTAGTTAAAAACTTGTCCTCAATTTTGTGGGTTATATCAATAGAAAGCTTACATCGAGTAGATAAATTTAGACTCTATTATTACAAAACGCTGTAACCCGGGTTGCATCGTTTTGTCGTAACAGGGCTGCTGTCAACTGATATCTTAAAAACGATTAGGCTTATTCACAACTAAAAACAGTAATTAACATTAAGTTAAAAGTAACTGGCAATAAAAAGTGTTCCATGACCTGTGGTCTACACGTGGTCTACACTGTCGATGCCAAATTTAATCAAAATCCTCCCAGTAGCTTCGATAACTTTTCGATTCAAACAAACTTTTCCTCTTTATTATTAATTAAAATATATTCGATAGGGGGCGTCCACAAATTACGTGAGGTGTTTTTTTTAATTTTTGACCCCCCTCCACCCTGGTGAGATTTGGTGAGATTTTATTCAAATCTTACGTGGGATTTGACAAAATGTGGGTTTCTACTTTCTTAAAACGTTTGGTTTGACAGTCAGTAGATTTTCTTTCGAACGAATTTGTGAATGATCTTAATCGTGTAACGATTAAACCTTAAGCATACGTACAACCATAGAGGTACAAGTGGTACAATTTAGATGAAATGGTTGGTCCATATAGTATTATTATATATATACCTATAGTATTATTATTAGAGATGTGCCGATCATGACTTTGGCTGACTAGCCGACTAGCCGATTAGTCGGCTGCAAAGAAGCCGACTAATCGGCCGACTAGTCAGCCAGCCGATCATAGTTTCGGATGTTTATGTAACACTTTTTTACTGCTGATTCGTGGGTAACACACGCCGCCTGCGAAGGTGTCGTATCGTGTTATGTTTACTTCGCGTACGTTACTTTTTTATGATACAATTAATGGTTTTGAGTAAATATTGCATATACATGCAATCTTGTTCTTATAATATATACCTACCTAATTTGTTGTTAAAAACTATATAAAAAGATATTTCTTCACTAGCAAGTAGTTTCAGAAACACGTTTTCCTTTAATTTTAAAATAATATGTAAGACTTATGAAGTGTGATATGAACACATTATAAATAATCAAGGTTTTCCTATGTACTGTAATTTCTTTAAAAATTATAGCAAAAATTATAAAAGTAATAAGCCGGATAGTCGGCACTTTTTGCCGACTATTCGCCGACTAGTCGCCGACTACAAAAGTGGCTGGATAGTCGGCTTTACCGACTAGTTGGCACATGTCTAATTATTATGTAAATACAATAGTATTATTTTGTTGAGAAAAAAATTACGTGAGATTTGCCGAGACCCCCCCTCTCCCCAACGTGAGATTAGATGAGATTTGACTCGACCCCCTCCCCTCCTAAACACCTCACGTAATTTGTGGACGCCCCCATACTAATAATAAAGAGGAAAAGTTTATAGATTGATAAGGTTGCCTGCGCGAACATCGCCGCGCTGGTTTTCGGCTTTGGTCAGCTGTATATTTTGTGTAAATAATATGTTTCAATCCAGCTCTAAGTTTTACATCTAGAATCCATTTCATTATACATTCCTGAACATACTTGAGTGGTGTTGACCTAGCACCAGAACGCCGGTAATGCTGGCACCCCCCTGCATTTGTATATTTTGTGCCTTAAAACAAGGCCTTTCATATGGTGATTTTAGTTTTATGAGAAGTATCCTAAGCATATGCTACCAAAATATTACATTATATACTATTTTGTGCCTTAAAACAAGGCCTTTACATCCGTTGTGGATGATTTATACAGTATTTTCAGAGCGAAGTAACTCCTCAAATACTGTAGTGCCTGGGACAAGATTTTAAATGTCCCAAGCGCATACGGCATTCTCGCAACATAGTCGGCCAAGTCCAGAGGAAAGAACTAGTCAATACGTCTGGGACCAACTATGTGCGGGTTTCCTCACGATGTTTTCCTTCACCGTACGAGCGTCCGTATTATGTACTTGAGATCAGAAAATGTCTTATTGGTACTCGCCTCCACCCGGGATAGAACACTCTCTACGAGTGCGAACCAAAGGTCTATCCATTAGGCCACGGACGCTCTATAAATAAATATTTAACTATTAGTTCCGTTTTCTTTTTTAATATTTGTTCCGTCTTCATTCCATTTTTGGTGTACGAACAGCGGACTCACAGCAAACAGTTTTTGGTAGTAAGGAGCGTCGGAAATGATTCATCAAAAAGCGAGGTGAAGTTCTGGCCCAGTATCTATACAACTTTATGTACCTACGAGGTTTAAATCGGTCGATGATCGCATTTCGAGCGATTTCGTCGATAACGGATAAGGTACAGGCGCGACGTTGAGGGACAAATGTGTGACAAATTATATTGATTTTAGATTACAATATTTCTTGTATTGGAATGCGACAATGATAGAATCATAACTTTAGGTACCATCGAGGAAATTGATTCCTAGGCAGTTGACGGACCTACGTCATGTGGTCGGCTTATGTCAATTCAATGTTAGCTGTGATCGGTCGGCTGGGTTTGACGTAACGCGACCAAATTACTTAGGTCCGCCATCTGCATAGGAATCAACTTCTCTGATAGTACATTTAACATACATAGTACATACCCTAAAGTATTATCACTTATTTTTGTTACACCCTGTATACGAAAGGGTCTGATAGTGCCTACTGAAGAAACTATTTGGTACAGGTTTTAACGGAAAATATATTACGAGAGAAATTACGAAAATCCTCCTCAGAGGTGAATTACGTTAGGATTTTTTTTCGCGCACTTGCTCGCTCTTCAGCCCCTGATACTTCAGAGCTCGCGTTAGGCACAGGAAACGGCCTATTTTACGTCAAAGGCATAATCATCTACTCTCTTTCATCACGATTTCGACGTAATTACGTACTTGTTTCAGTTATAAACCTGAGCTTGTAATTTGTATCATTATTTGTACTATGTAGGCCACCTATTTTGACCTGACACTGAGTCATAAAAGTAATTAGTGGAGGCCATCAAATGTAATAGAGCAAAGTTCGTGAGTCGTGACTAGGGTTGCAAAATTACGTAATTTTACCGAAAACGCCAGTAAAATACGCGTATTTTACGGTAATTTATATAAATTACGGTAAAATTACCGGCTACGTATGTATGGTGAATGATAGTATGACGGCGGGCGAGGCTAGCGTGTTGCAAGTTGCAAGTTGCATCTTGCGTACTGTGTTCACGTCGCACGATGCGACGTTGCCGATAAGTGCTGTTTGCCCTTCGATCACTAATATACAAGATACACAGTCTCATACAAAACCTCTCGAAAATCTGTCCCCGAGTAATAGAGTTTAATGAAGTATACATTTATCTAAAATCAACCTTAATTATAGTAATTATTAAAGATCTTTTTATAAAACAATAAACATTTGTGTTTACAAAGCAATAAAATTTTTACGTCCGATGCACGCTTTATACTAAATTCAACCGTCCGCGTATATGATTTAAGTTCAAATTTGTATAGTGCCAAAAAAAAAATCCAATTTTACGACCGAAATTCGCCGCTGGAACAGGGCGATGTGAAGTATGAGTGGAGTCGAATTGTTCAAATTTTTTATGTTGATTGTAATTTGTAATAATTTTAATAGTCCATTTTTTTATTTTTCCGAAGTTTAATGTATAAAGTGAGGAGTAATTATTTTTTACTTGTAATATTATGTTGTTCTAATGTTATGTCTAATTTTATCATTAACCAAAATATACATAAGTGTACATACATTTTCCGATAGGCCACAAAGGACAACTCACATCACCCAACGCCCATACTTTTTAACCTACTTAAAAAATCCTTAATGGGAACTATATTTGATCGAAGATGGGAACATAATATTATTACCACATCTAACTGGATCTCGAGGAAACCTGAAAAAAATCCTTAATAAAAAAATAATAGTAATAGCGACTCCATCAAATGGAACAGAAACATAGCTTATAACCCGAACATTTCAAGTGGGCATGATAAACTACGATAAGTACCTTTAGTATGAGTATTCGCAATTGAGATGGTTTATACCTGGTGTTGATTTATTTACAACTTAATTTTAAAACTGTCTTTTGGTGATTTCTTTAAGAAATACCAATATTTACAATACAATTGTAAGAAATATATTAGGATAAAATTAATACTTACCGGAAATATGAAATTCCATCCTTTTTTTTGGTTTTAGACGTATGATTTCTACAATTATTAAACGCGCACCGAGGCATGTTTCCCGGCGGAGCGTTCGAGCACTACTAAATCAAAAGTGCACCAGAATGTTGAGTTTGGTGCTCTTTTGGTGAGGTCGTTTTTTGCCGCGGATTGTGTATCTTGTATATTAGTGATCGAAGTGTTTGCCATAATATTTTGCGCTGTTGCGACTTGTTGACAGTTGTTGACGTCACTCGACAGAGCATACTAGCCCAATAGGGTTAGTTCAGCCTTATATCATGTATGGGAAGCTGTAATTAATTATAGTCAGAAATTTTTTGCACAAATAGCTTAAATTCAAAAACTCGACCAAATCCGACGAGTGCGTTAGCCGCCATATTGGTTTGAAGGTCCAATCTTTTTTAGCTATAACTCCTTTATTTTTTTTACGAAAATGATAAGGACTATAGCCCGGTCACATTAACTTGACGCATCGCTGGGATGCAAAATGCATTCCAGCGATGAGTTAAGTTGATGTGACCGTGTTATAATATCTTATTACGATTTGTTAAGAGACACACTAACAAATATCAGGTAGATAATTTTGTTATTTAACATGCCGGCTCCATAATAACGTCATCAATGATTAATCCATGCGTCGAGTTAATTTGACCGTGTTATAAATTTGTTGTACGTTTAATTTTCTACATTTTAAATTATTATAATTTTCATCGTAAAATCAATATTTACGGAGATAAATGCAAAAAACAAGTCAAAGTATAATTGCGCTTGTATGTCAAATATTATCGAATTTAGCGAAAGTAATTGTAGAATAGAAACAAAGTTGTAGGTGATTTCCTACAAATAAGGCAAATATTGACAAAAATTTGTGCTTTTTGTATGGGAGCCCCCTAAATATTTATTTTATTTTAATTTTTAAAGTACAAATACAATTAAATATTTTATGCTTATTTTTATTGTCTTAGTGCTGCTATGTTTTTGGTATTTGTTGTTATAGAGGGAAACAAAATACATAATATCTAAAAATTTCAAGTCTCTACTATCACCGTTCTTGAAGTCTGGAGACAGACAGACGGACAGGCAGCGAAGTCTTCATTTTAACTGTGGTTAATTTAATGAGCTACAAGTTTATTTCCGTATTTTTTCTGTATTTGACAATAATCGCGATACAGGTCGAACAGGTCGAAATTATACTTGGACTTGTTTTTTGCAGTTATTTCCGTAAATATTGATTTTACAATAAAAATTATAAGGACTAAAATTGTAAAGAATCAAATTTGCGACAAATTTGATCTTTATCATTTTCTTAAAAAAATATAAATTAGATATAATTAGCTAAAAAAAGATTGGAACTTCAAACCAATATGGCGGCTAACGCACTCGTCGGATTTGGTCGAGTTTTTGAATTTAAGCTATTTATGACCTCCTCTAAACATTGGTGCAAAAGTCAAAAATTCTGACTATAATTAATAAAAAAAAATCTAACTCTACTGGGGTATACAGCAAGACGGTGGCCTGGAAGTTATTTTGTTTTGACTGACTGCACTAGACGTGCATTAAGTAACCTGCTTATATCCCCATTATTAATGAAAATTATGCCACGAACTCAAAAATCGTTGTTTACCAAATTTTACCGTAATTTACCGTAAAATATAATATTTTACGTAAAATATCGTATATTACCGAATTTTACGAAAGTAATTTTACCGCTTTTCATCCCTAGTCGTGACTCGTGACACTAAATGAGCTATATAGGTCAGGTAATGTAGCGCGCTCGTAAATAATACGGCGCGGCACAGTTCTCAGCGTCGACCTTTCGCCCCGGCGCGGCGCCGCATCTGCCGACCTACCGTCACACATTCTGTGGGAAAAACTTGCCAATACATATTTGATATTTATAAGACTGTGGCGGTACAATAAGCCTCACAATCCTGCATCGCATCGCGCTATCGAAGTTTTGGAGGACGGCAAGAATTAATATATAATATATTATACAACAACGCGACGTCTGAAATGATGGGCTTCGGCCAGACCGAGCATGCTATCTCGCTCGGTCCCGGGAAGATCTTCCTCTTCGGCCGCCACAATCATCGCTAAAAGACCATTTAGCTTTTCAAGATAAACAGTATGCATATGGCAGTCTACGGTAGTACGGATGCAGTCCGCGTTCCCAAAGCGAATTTTATCTAAGTGTCTGGTGTATGACTAACGTTTTGTTTGTCCGCCTAATTTCGGAAGTCCCACTTGTACTCATATTTGCAATAAAATTTGGTGAGATAAACGTTATAAATATTGTAACTCTTATGTTGATAATATTATGTAACTCCATATTTGTATATAATTGATAACCAGCTATGTTTAGCATTGTTTATCTCGTAGCCAATTCCATGCCTTTATTGTTCATTAATTGAGCATCCGATCATAGATTAATGTTATAAAAGGATGTATGAGGTGTAAGTGTAACATAGAACGTGTGTGTTGCAGCACGCGCTGAGCCGGGTGGGCGGCGTGGTGTACACCGAGGCGGCGTGGCGGTGGACAGGCACGGGGACTGAGCTGGCGCGGGCGTGGTCGGGGGCGGGGCCGCTCGGCGTGCGCGCCTGGCCGCGCCGCGCCGCCGTTACGTCGCTGACGCACCCGCGCATGTTCCGCCACCTGCACGCCACGCTCGAGGACTTCCTGTTCGTGCAGCAGCTCGACGCCGAGCGACTGCTGCTGCGCGCGCGCCCCGCCACCGCCGACGTCATGCGCGCCTGGGTCCGGTGCGCGCTCGCGCTCGACTGCATTATGCCCATCGGTATGTATAACGTGTCCGTAATATAACCGGTCACATTCGCTTTACATATCATAAGTCATAGACCGAGTATTAAAATTCTTGAGCGGGACCAACTCTAATATTATTTTTTGGCTTCTCCCAGGTGCGCAGTCCGGCGGGTGCAAGTTCGACAAGAAGCCGCAGTACCGGTACTCGGGGTGCCACGGGCAGGACGCGTCGGCGCTGAGCATCATCCTGGGGCTGCGGTCGGGGTTCGAGGAGGGCGCGTACACGGTGCGGGGCGCGCCGCCGTGGCGCCGCGTGGCGGACGGGGCCGCGCGCGCGCTGCTGGCCGGCCTCGAGCGCAACACCACCACGCCGCACGCGCCCGACGCCCGCACCGACCCCGACCCGCTCTGAGCGCCACGCCCCCCTCACCTCTTCCCCGCCGGCCCTCTGATCCGCTATATTCTAAAGGTCTCATAATTTTGTAAGTCTCTTTACGACTATATTTTGTGAAGCGTTGTATCTTTTCAAACGTTGTCTACTGTCTTTACACGATAACTTCGGTTGTTCGCTTGCGAGCGCCGTCTTCCCCGAGCTCCCGGCCTCCCTTCGTGCCCGCAGTGCCGGCAGCGGCGCGCGCCCTGTACATATAGGGTAGCCGGCGCGCGCCGCCCTCCCGCTACTTTAGTTAGCTCGTATTTATTTATTTGTACAATATTTTTGTATCAGTATAGTGACTGTGAGTGGTTGTCGGCTGTGTTATACGCATAATATGAGTAGTAGTTAATTATCGTCCCTCGTGATGTGACCGAGAGTGACGTTTCCGTAGTTTTGTATGTAAATTTTCGTTTCGTCGGCGTAAAACGTTATTTTGTGTGACGAACACCTTTGTATATACCGGGCGACTCGCGAGACAGACGACGCGTGCTTACTCTGAACCAAATATTATTTAGGAACGTTTTTGCACAAATTTCTAGGTAAAGTTAGGCGTAGGAGATTAGATCGAATTCGAATTTTTAATACTATAAATTACTACATATTGTATACTCGCAAATTCGGGCATAATATTATTTAGAAATTCTTTTACATCTTTCGCGTCTGTAGCGTAATTTTCTCATGAGTATAGTGGTGTATTAAAATTTAAAATATTAGTTTCGGTTCCTATTTATTCGTTAGCGGTGTTCGCAGTGACGACACGACTTAGCGTAATGAATGATCTCACAATTATTATTAGCTCTAACTTATATGTAACGATCAAAAGATTTTATTTTGTCTACTTAGCTGAACAAAGCAATTTCGCCGACTGTAAAATACGTAATATTTTTGTTACATTATTTTGTATTATATAATAATTTTCGTCATTTAATTGCAGACATATGAATAATACAAATTGTCTTCTAATGCGTTGATCGCGTTTGTTGATTGATTACTGTTCGCTGATTATGGTTTGTCCTGAATAAAAATGACTATAACCGTGATATTTCAGTGTAAGTACTGTAGATGTGTACCATCAAAGAAATCGTATTCTTTGATGGTACACATCTTTCAATTATCAAAGAAATTTTTTTATAGGTTGCTTGCGAACCTACGGTATTTGGTCGAGTTATGTCAAATCAACGTTAGTCGTAGTCGGTTGAGTTTGACATAACCAAACCCAACCCGGCCAAGTTAACAATCAATGATAGTAAGTACCACTAGATATTATAATGTGACATGGGTATAACCACAGGAATAAATCAAGATAGAGAACGGCGACGCGCTTGCGTTGCTTAGGAATCGCGCGTGTCAATTTTTCCTTTGCATTTAGTTAGAACAAATAACTTATCCGTGGAAAATACCTCCTTTTGACCGATTCACTTTCGTACTTCTATTTTTACTATTAGACACTGCACAATGAGGCGTTTTTCCACAACCGCTCCAGTGTAATCAAGTCAAGACGTGCGCGCTGACTGAATGAACGTTCAACGAATCTTGCCCACTTGTGCAAGATTGAAACGCGCGTACTCCACCCGCTTAGCCGTTCTATCTTGATTTATTTCTGTGGGTATAACTCTCGGCCGCATTTAGAGACATAAACTATTTAACTTTTAATTGAATGAAAAGTTTGCCAGAAAATATGTTAAGAGTATGACAAAGTATTCATTTAATTAAAGTTATGTAATCACTAAAATATGTCGTTGTTGCAGCAAACGGACTATAGTTATCTTCCTTGTGATCAGCAATTTTATCTATTAAACATACATTTTGGCAATATGTTGTAATTTAAATTAATGATAGAATATAAGGTGATCGCATAATGTATGAACAACGTTTGGTTATACAGTTTTTTGTAAACTTTTGCGACGAAAAATATTATTTTAGCCACGGCTTCATACACGATCGATTGTTACAGATGCAGTATTGTATAATATTGTTTATTATGTCGATCGTGTGATGGATTCGTAACATTAATATTGGAAACTTTTCCGAGCACATTTTGTAATATGCTCCTACACGATGCAAATGTTCGTGCAATAATTTTGGATATTAAAATGTATAATATAAAATATTTTACTTGTTACAGTCACTAAAATTTGTCGAGAGATAAACCCTTGTACTTGTAAAAATATTTGAATAGCGAGTCATAACTCATAAAACATCTGCTTGTCTCTGTTTGCCATATTGGAAAAGTAATATGACAGACAAGAACAGAGGACCTTGAATAAACGCGGAAATATTTTTACTAGTAGGAGGATAAATTCTTGTACTGTATAGACAGATTTTTAATGGTGCAATTTACTTGCCCGTGTAGGAGCACCTTAAAAGTACATATTTCTACACAATACATAATATTATGTAATTATTTTTTAATTAAGCTTGACTGCGTCCAGCATTAAACGGCTACATTAAGAGACATTTAATGTTTACTTAAATTTAATGTAAAGTGACACAAAATGTAACGAGAGTCAAAATTTAAATTTAGCATTAAATTAAAGTAATTATTAAATGTTTCAGTGTACAGCTGTTAGTTACTTAATCCCAGGTCCCTTGTGATAACTTGTATAATGTTTTCGTAAATTATTATATTAATAATTATAATTTATGTACTCGATAGTATAGTCATTTTGTAATTTGCGAGGAGCGATTTGCCAATTCCATGAATTCATAGCTGTGTACTTACCATAGATAATAAATGATGTTGGCTGCGTTCCAGATGACGTTAATTTTGACCAAAACGCTCAAAACGTCCCCTTCTGCCGTTCCCTTTGGCGACCGGGGTCGTTTTGATAGCGGCTATGACGTCACTCATGACGTCATCAATTTCGCTCAAGCAACGCTCAAAACGACCCACGACGAAAATGGGTCGAAGTGGGCGTTCTAGTTTTTATTTTTATTTTAACGTAACAATCTCGCAAAGACCATATTCGGAAAGTTTTCAGGAGCGAGTAGCGACAAAAAAACTTCATAATATAATCTCATTGCAAAACGTAATATTTTTAATTGAAATATAATTAAATAAAAAAAGAAATTGTTTTAAATGAAAGAACAGATATTTTCCTATAAAATACTAAGTTATCGTCTCTCATGGTCTTTTAAATTCTTCATTAGAATAAAGATTGATTACATTTACGTAGTCATTGATTCGTGGTCTAAACTTTCGCTTTTCGCGATCATAATTGTGGAAAAGTGCATTCCACTCTTCATCTGAACTAGATTCACTAAAAATGTCTGAATCATTATTCCGATGCACCTGCAAAATATGTCTAACTGCCGTAAAAATATCCATTTCGATAATCGATAGGTACCTAAATATTATTCAAATAAAAGCGGTAGACTCGAATTCTAACTTAACCTCTTTCAGCTGTCACCTGTCACTGTCACCTCGCCAGAGCGCTCAAAACGCTCCATAATTCCGTTCCACTTGGGTTTGTGACATTAACGCTCACATTTGCTCACATGCTAATGGAACGGGAGAAACGAAGGTCTTGAGCGTGAGCGTTATTAACGTCATCTGGAACGCAGCCAATATAAACATTATTACATTGCAAATAACCTACTTTTATGATAATAATAATGTTATGTATGAAACCGGTTACTAAATGAATGTTTACTAAATTATACAATTATTAATGTGGCCTTATACTAGCAACACCAATTACGTAAATAATATACTTAAGGCATATATTTTATTTTATAACGTCAATATATTTAAACAAGTTCTAAATCTTTCGTCCTTATTAAAAGCAAATTCAAATTGATGTAACTGTTATTAATAACTTTTTTGTATACTTGTACCATATATGTCTTTATATATGAGCCTAAGCATTACTTAGCTGCTTGTTATGGAAATACCTTGTTTTGTATCCGGCACATACATTCAAACATTTTGATCAAATTGTCTAGAATGTCAACAATGGGGGTCTTCGAACCAAACGGATGTACGTACTAACATTTTACGTACATTCTTATAGTGATGACCGGTCATAAGGTTGAATGTATGTACCGTCAATACACACCCAGGCTGATTTTAGCCTCACGCTGATCGTCGGCGCCGACACCGAAATGTATAAAATATCAGCGCAGACCGCTACGCGATGTTCAAAAATGCTTCCTAGAATTTTATATATCTCGGGCCGCTAGCGCCGACGACGCGCGTGCGGGCGTTATAAGAATCAGCCTACGTGGTTGTTCAGACACAGCGGGAACCGCGCGTTTCCCGTGTAGAAACTGAGATAAAGTTTCTCAAGCGATACAATGTATTAAGTACAATGATAAAGATAAAGTTTAAAATCATATGACACTAAAAATACTCGCCGCTGCGCTACCATTCCGGTGTGATTCGGCCCTAAGTGTGAACGTTGAAATGCATTTCCTTTGCAATAAGCTACGAATGGTAACGCACGGGTCTAAACCGCGCGGTTCCCGATGTGTCTGAACAACCACTATGATAATGTTATGTTGAAAATAAGTAACCTTTCTACCAATATACATGCACTTTTGCTTCTTCGTTTGGCAAATCGCTCCAGGCGCGTTGACACGGGACAGTCAGCACAATAAACGTACAATTTACGAGTAGTCATCAGTATTAGTTAGGGGTTTTGTAAAGAAACGCTTCAATTGCGCATATCTAAACATCAAGTGAGTCATAATTTATTAAATAAATTTAGATTCAGACCCTGTTTTATTGATATTATGCCCTACCCATTTATAGGTAAGTACTGGTTAAAATTATTCAGATAAAACAACCACAATTACTGCAAGCCAGACGCGCACGCTGCACGATGGGTTCACATAAATCAAATTCAATACAAATAGCTAAATCTATGGATTATTCCTAAAATAAATAGCTTAAAACTTCAGACACATGTGATTTAATTGATAATATTTAATATATAATGAAATCAATACAAATGAATTCAGATAAATTATGTCTAGCACAAAAGGTGAGACCACACTAGGCGTAACTACACAGCGCCTAGTGTGGTCTCATCCTTATGATAAAACGATTAACACTACAATAAAAACATACAACTCAAATAAATGCAAAATACATCCACAAAACAATGACTAGCTATAACATTTGAACATAATTATTGCTTTAGATTATACAGTATACACACAAAATTTAACATTAACACAATATCATAAGATCAAACACTGAAATTCATAAAAAATATGCACACGCGCGGTCTAAGCAGCTCTAGATTTATGTATAGGCAGTATAGGCCATGGCCTATAGCGGGCACAGTGTGATAAAAACCTCGATTTTGTTTCACCTCGTTTTTCTTTCAAAATACTATAGTTGATAGCTATATAAACATTAGAGTAGAACTCCGATATCGATATTCTTTGTAGTTATTTTTTTAAAGAGTGTCAAAGTTGGCGTTTTTCCGGGTCAAAAATTTGCATAAAAATTAATTAAAAAAAAAAAACTAATCAAGTAACGTTAATTTTGTTTATACCAATTGAACAAGCACTTAATACTTTACTTTTTCTCCAAATTTGGTTAACATACTGTGATCAAGTAGGGAGATATTTATTTATTAAATAATTTTAGTTTTTCATTTTTAATTTCGCGATTAGATCGAGTTAGAAAAAGTTTTAAGCATGAAACGATAGTGTGAGTAATCCTTTATCAATGCTTTTAAAAATCACACTCTAGTAACCTCTATGTCAGAAGTTATATCTAATTCAATTTTTTTTTATAAAAATTCGGATTTTTTTATACCTAGGGTTGTCACTAAAGTTGATATTTTATTTTCTCCGACTACATCAGAAGGTGATTACTGATTAGATACTGTTTGGGCATATAAAATCATTAGTTTACGTTATATTTTTTCACATTTTAGATTTTTTATTATTAGACCTACCTAAACGTGATCTTGATATTTTTCGTATAGGATATCGATTGCGAATTTGCGTATCAACCCGATAAACCAAATAAGATACCTTTAGTGACAACCCTAGGTATAAGAAAATCCGAATTTTTATAAAAAAAAATTGAATTGGATATAACTTCTGACACAGAGGTTATTAGAGTGCGATTTTTAATAACATTGATAAAGGATTATTCACACTATCGTTTCATGCTTAAAACTTTTTCTAACTCGATCTAATCGCGAAATTAAAAATGAAAAACTAAAATTATTAAATAAATAAATATCTCCCTACTTGATCACAGTATGTTAACCAAATTTGGAGAAAAAGTAAAGTATTAAGTGCTTGTTAAATTGGTATAAACAAAATTAATGTTACTTGATTAGTTTTTTAAAATTTATTTTTATGCAAATTTTTGACCCGGAAAAACGCCAACTTTGACACTCTTTAAAAAAATAACTACAAAGAATATCGATTTCGGAGTTCTACACTAATGTTTATATCGCTATCAACTATAGTATTTTGAAAGAAAAACGAGGTGAAACAAAATTGAGGTTTTTATCACACTGTGTTTGGGGGGGCACAGTCCTAGGATGGCGGCATGGGTTCGTTCATAGGGGCGACAAAATAATTAAAGTAACTTACTCAAATATAAATCCGGCTCTGGGTGGGATTAATTTGTTGGGAATGGTAGTAACAACTAATAAGTCAAATAGGAGAAAATAGGATAAAATTGTTCGGCGTGCACCCGTTGTCTGATTGCCATAATACAAGTTTTTACTTAGCATGGGATTAGACGACGTGATGTACGCTATTTAGCTTTTATACTATTGTATATTATTGTATGCTTAAAGAATTTGAATTTGAAATGTCTTAAAAAAAGTAATAAGTAACCTAATTAGATGTTCCCTGTGACCAAGTTTACGGGCTACCTCCCTTGGACCGCGCATGTGCAAGCCAACTTTAAAACGCGATTATAACATCAAGAAATATTCTATTTATGTGATTATGTTATGAATACTTAGAATAGGCACCAAGAAGCTGCCAGATATATTAGTTTAGAACATAAAGTTAATATACCTAGCGGAATAGAGAAACAAAGGCCTGAGCAAGCGAGATGCCACTATCAGTAACACCGCGTGGTAAAAAGAGACGTGTGATACATGACAGCAGCACTCTTTTTTTGACGTCCAGTCGGCACGTGCCGCACGTTGTCAATATAATCTCATAGAATTCATGTTCAATCATGCTTGTGTAAGTGTATACGTACACATATTTTTCACACATGAAAATCAATTTTGGTTACGTTTGACAGCTCGAGATTGTTGCTCTATTCCGATAGGTATATTAACTTTATGGTTTAGAATGACAAAACAGACGTAAACTTTAACAGGAAAAATACTTATCACTAAGAAATAATAATAATTATTAAGGTTATCCCTGATCATCTTAACCCTAAGCCGGTCGGCAATAATACTAATACAGTAACTATTTAGTAGTCTCAGCTAATACTTAATTTGAATTTGGCGTATTTACCGATATGAAATTCAAAAAATTATGCTACATACAATGAGCGCCATCTAGAGTTGAAATATTTTAAAGACAATGAAATACTACTCAAACTTCAATGTTTAACCGATTCCTGGCCAATGCCGCGCCCAGCGCGTCATTCAAAAAGTTTTAGTGAGGCCGATGCAATGACGCGCCAGACGCGGCATATAAGAATTGTTAAAAAACACGTTAAAACTAATTTATTATACTGTAATTACAATTCCCTTGTCTAAATATACATGTTGAACTCAATTTTATGCGTGGCCGTTTATTTTAGAATTAAAGGCTACTTAGTCAGAGATCGTCAATCATTGGTTCACTCGAAGAATCCTTACTTTTTTGCGATTAGCGTATTTATAAAACTTTTTTTTTCTTATTAACACTCATCTTCAACAGCGTCCGTAATTTAGCTTCGATGCTACTGTCTGTTGAGTTATTTTTTGCGTCATGACAAATACGAGAACTTTCAATTACTTAATGTCCTTTTCAATGTAAAGTTATGCAATATTGAGTGACTATATTCTGGAAAACTTTCATTCTCCTTATTGTCGTTTTCCAGGCAATTTTCATTTGAGTATGTTTGTAAATCGTGGCTGGCTATATTCAGGAAAGTCATTATATTCCTGCTGATTATCCAAAACAAACGTATTTCATTTGTTTAAATAAACGATTTTCTGAGAGCTCTTAAATTTTAATACAAATTTATATTGTCATAGCTACACAACTACTCTAAGTTATTTATTCTTCAACTAAAATAGATGAAGTTGCTAGTCATAATAAATCCCACAACCTTTACGGAAAAACTATCATGCCTATTGATTTGTGCTTTAACATGTAATTAGGGTTAACATGTAACTTCCGTACCCAAAAGATAAAAACGGGACCCTATTACTAAGGCTGGCCTCACACAGCCGGAACGTCTCTCTGAATAATTCATAATCGGAAATTCATAATCTAAATTTCGGCACCTTGCCTCACACACATCTTTGAAAATAAGATTGATCAGTAGTCTCATGATTCCTGGCACATATTTAAACGTCTTTATGGAAGAAGAATTAATACTAATAAATATTATTTTTCTTTTACTTTCGTTTTCACTTAATGTTTCCCAATTTGGAATTAAACTTTTAAGAATTTCCAACCACGCTATGTTTTTTTCCCTGTCATGGTAATCCTCAATGGATGTGTCCTATATTTCAATGCTTAAGATTAACGTTTCCATGTCAGACATCACGCCAGCAGGTCACAACACGTCCAGGGGTTAGCTTCTTGCAGTGTCAACTGAAATAATTCATAATCTGATTCCAGTATGTGTGTGCCGCTCTATTAAAATGTATGGGAATACGCCCGTTATGAAATCATAATCTTAAATTTATCGATTCGGAATTCAGAACGCTCGTCAGTATTATTCTTACAGATCGATCTGAGAAACATAATCTGAAAAAAATCAGAATGTGTACGTGGAGCATACTTACTGATATTGCATGGAATTCCAGTCTTTCTGAATTAATAATATGAATTCAGAAAGACATTCCGGCTGTGTGAGGCCAGCCTAAGACTTCGTTGTCTGTCCGTCTGTCTGTCTGTCTCCAGGCCGCAACTCAAAAACGGTAATAGAATTGAAATTTTCACGGATTTCATAATCCATAATTGTAACAGATATTCATATATCTGTTGCCGCTATAATAACAAATACTAAAAACAAAATAAAATTAAATAAATAAAATAAAAAATGAAGGGGGGCTCCCATACAAAAACATAATTTTCGGCATAATTTTGCTCTATAATGGTACGGAACCCTTCGTGCGCGGGTCCGTGTTATATGTGTTATCATCAGTCAGTCAAGGTGTGACGACGTGAGCCCTCACAAAGCTCGGCTTTTAGTAACCAGCACTAATTAAAATCATTAATACCTACATACTCGTATGAGCAAAATTTGTGCCAAAGGTTGACGACTATTCACACATTTTGTTAACAGTATGAATTACTACTTTTATACGCCATATCAGCTTTGAATTACAACTAATACGAACACTGCACACAAAATTTATCTTTTCCCTCTCTGATTTACGCCTATTTACAATAAAATATGCATAAAACACAACCAGTGGCCAATGCCGCACGTGGCGCGTCATCGTTTAGCAGGGCCGATGACGCTCATGGTGCGTCATCGAACAAAGTACTTGGCCTGTCGTAAGAATTTGTTGAAATGAAGGTGGCAACGAATCGGTTAATAAGTATTTGATCTAAAACATTATTATTAATGATGTATACATAATATTGAAAAAAGATGCCTCGTCGATATACATTTAAAATTTAAATGTTACCTTAAAACTACCCAGTGAAGTAGAAATTTATAAATAGTAAATGTATACAAAATACATAATATTATTAGAGTTGCAGAAAGCCTTCGTAAAATATATTTGTGCATTCTACGCCTGTGTATGTAAATAGAAAAATTGTGAATATATAAAATTTCATAGCAATAGGAATATTACGGTCAAAATATTTGTAGACTAGTCATAAACTCATCTGATTTAGAATGTGCAATTGGACACGTCGTATTTGAAAACCTTATGCACGCCAGCGACAGCCAATGATCGCACACAACGGCTAGCGTTGACCAATAAAAGTGCAGTAAGTTTTTAAATTTAAAACTAAAATTGTGAATCAATGCGCTTATCTACAAATATTCTGTCCGTGTTACTTTATACTCTTACATAATCGATATTACGTAAGAGTACTTAATATCGATATATTAACTACCAACATTTGCGGCTATGCCTGCTTTATATTAGGCCTTATAATAGAATAAATAGCCTATGAAAGTCTGCACAAGCTACATACTCGTATTTTTATCAATAATACATATAAAATTTTAAACCGAGTCCAATAGATCCAAAGATTATTATCTCTACAATCTCAAAAACTTCACCTCTTTATAGTATTAAATTAAATAAGATCTACTCTTTTGTAGAATGTAGAATATCCTTAACTTAAAGAATAAATACCTGTGTGTAGTTCCACCATAGTTACATGATACTGATCGTGTTATAACTTCTATAATTTAATTATTATTTGTGCATTAAACTAGTCATATTCTGCATTTTTTTTCAATAATTAATTTTTGAGATGATTAGTCGACAGTTCAGGCTGGCGAAATTGGCAAGATGTAGGTAGCAACAACAGTTGCTTCTAGAAATAATATGTAATTCAAAGTAAAATTTTAAAGAACAATAAATCTACCGTCTCATCATAAATATTAGTTTCTTGATAGTGAAATAAAGAACGCTACGATAGTAATTTTGCAAGCATAGATTGCCCATGTCAGAGATTTGTTACCTTTCGTCACTTATTGGGCCATCGTGAAACAGGGGCCGTACCACGAAACCGTTTTGAGACTCAATCGAACGAATCGGAATGCCGCGTCCTACTCTAACAAACGTGAAATTACGTTGTTAGAGTAGGACGCGACATTCTCGTTCGATTGTTTGAGTCTCAAAACGGTTTCGTAGTAGGCCTCCAGGCTCTAAGTTACATTAGGCCGGGGACACACTAACTGTCCTTGGCGTCTTTTTTCTCGTCGTCTTTGAATAGCAGTGGAGTCATGCCGAGGAAGCAGCCCAACGTGATTCCCAGCACGCGACCCTGTAACACAGTTTATGACCCATTACTTGTTGTACTACAAATAGGTACTAAATCCATACTTCCATACTATCCATACTAACACTAATATTATAAATGAAAAGTGTCTCTGTCTGTCTGTCTGTCTGTTAACACTTCACGCCCAAACCGCTGAACCGATTTTGCTGAAATTTGGTATGGAGATACTTTGAGTCCCGGGAAAGGATATAGGATACTTTTTATCCCGAAAAATGTACGGTTCCCGCGCGATAAACGAGTTTTGGCGCAACGGAGTTGCGGGCGTCATCTAGTATTGTTATAGGCCGCGCAAAACATTAAGATCGTTTGCAAAACTCAAGAGGGCAATCTGGGGATGTACTCGTATATATCTGCCAATAGTAACCAAATGTGTGGCATAGTCTGGTCACTACTGGTCTATCAATAGCATGTTTCATGCCTTTTTTTTTTTTTTTTTTTTTTTTTTTTTTTTTTTTTTGGTCGGGAAATGCAATTACGCATCCCCGGCAGCATTGGGGAAGGACCACCGGGGTATGTGGGACTTGCTACGGCCGAAGAGATGGTAAGTGGCCGCAGCTGTACCCACTAAAACCCGACCGTGTTCCTACTACCGCGCAGGACGGAGACACGAGGGTCTATTACATGTCTTCCGTGGCTTCCGTCCGCGCTTGCCTGCTCACCCAAAGCAGGCCCACGCTGTTGGGGTTTCGTGTATGTTCTTAACCATGTTTCATGCCTGCCAAAGTGAATGTAATCACTACGTTTATGCCTGTGCTCGCGCTCAAATTCAAATTCTTTGTCATTAAAATTGAACACGTAAATTCAAATTCTATACAATATATATAGAATAATAAGAATTTGAATTTGAGTGTTCAATTTTAAGACCTTCTCTGGAGCCCGTGCGTGAGCATGGAACATGACATTTGGCAGTTCAGTGATTGTGTAGATTTGTTCCATTTTTGTCCCACCATCTTACACACCAGTCCAGTGGCGGCTCTAGTGGGTGGCGAACAGGACAATCGCCCGGGGCCTCGCTCTTGCGGGGGCCTCGCAAAGTATTTTTTTAGTAAGACAAAGGACCTCCGAAAGTCCTGCCGCCCAGAGCCTTGCAAAGACCTTCCGCCCGGGGCCCGGCAATAGGTAAAGAGCCACTGCACACCACACAGCCTTCGTCCTAAGCCTTCAGCTAAACAAATACGTACCATATTAGCGGCGCGGCGACTAGCAGGCATATCAAGCTGCACGGGCGACAGCGGCGGTGGTGCAAAGCCGAGCAGCGCGGCCGCGCGTTCCACGTAGTACGACGAGCCGATGCCCACAACATCACTGAACGTGTTGCCGAGCGCCGCCGCCGCCATCGTCGACAGCGTTATGTACGCGCTCATGCTGCTCTCGATGCGGTCACCCTACACCAAGAAAGTATTTTAAAGAAATTGATTCATAGGCAGATCACGGACCCACGTAATTTGGTCGGGTCATATTAATCCTTCAAGCCCCATACGAGCACCGGTGATCGCGACAACAATAGAATACAATAGCATTTCCAAGAATCCGCGATAGAATTTAGTTTTATTAGTTACTAGATGTTGCCCGCGACTTCGTCCGCGTGGACTTCAGTTTATAGCGCGCGATGTCAACAAAATTGGTGTCAAAAAGCTTTTATAAAAAACCCTAGTACCCATTAAATCAAAACACCCAAAAACAGCTGTGCAGTGTGCACTTAACTTATTTCATTTTTTAAAATTAAACTTTATTTATGCCAAATAAAGTATATTTAGCCCCCCAATTACACAACTTTACCCATAAACTATTTATCATTGATAGATTTAAGGTTACGTCACTGCATACATAAAGTAGTGAGTTATTTAATAACGTAACAAAGAAATAACAATCGAAAAATCGAAAATCTGACGTAAGATGATACCACCTCTTATAGAAAGACATTTGAGCAAGCGTCATCGCGATGTAGGAGACGCACGGCGCCATCTATCATGAATTTTTGAGACTAACTTAATTTGAACAAATTAACGCATTTTCACCCCCTTACAACTATTTTTTCCAGTTAAAAAGTAGCCTATGTCCTTTCTCAGGCTTTAGACTATCTGTGTACAAAATTTCATTAAAATCGGTTCGGTAGTTTTGGCGTGAAAGCGAGACAGACAGAGATACTTTCGCATTTATAATATTAGTATAGATTGTCAATCATCATTCTTTTCTAAAGTGTTTTTTTATGATAGAGTGGTGCCAAGTATTTAGAGAAAGTAGTTGTTTAGTTTTGGCACTGTTACAACAAGAATGATTAGCAAAACTAACATTATTATTATAATTTAAAATCTTTAATATTTACAAATATACCATCAAATATTAATTTTTGATTAATTTGGCTTTGCTCTGAAATTTCATGTTGTAAACTTGACTTGTAATACACACTTATAAGATAATACTTACAGCAATTATCATTATGAAGTTGTCCAGAAATCCAAATCCAATAAATGGGATGGAATTTGCCAATGATACTAAAAAGAAACAAAATATGATTATATTGGTTAAGCTTAGATAACATTTTGAAGAATAAACACAAATATTCTATGCCTTGATAAGAGTTTTTGTTGACAATTGCAAAGCTGAGATAACAAAATACATAGTTGTAAAATTGTAAATCAAACAAGGTACTATCAGAGAAGTTGATTCCTATGCAAATCGGGGATCTAAGTAGTTTGGTTGCGTTACGTCAAACCCAGCCGACAGATCACAATTAACATTGAATTGACATATTCGACCAAATAACGTTGGTCTATCAACTGCATAGAAATCAATTTCCTTGATGGTACATTAGTAAAGTGTCTTACAGTGTAACAGCTCCTTTGTTGTAGGCTTCGGTACAGTGGCAGCTGAAAGTAAAATGATAATTATTGTAGATTCACTAAAATTTTATTTCATATTTCTCTTATTCTTAAGTGTGAAACTTTAAAGAACAAAATTCCTTATCCATACTAATATTATAAATGCGAAAGTGTGTCTGTCTGTCACCTTTTCACACTTAAACTAGTAAACCAATTTTAATAAAATTTGGGTTGCATTTGGTTTTGGCACAAGTAAGATGCGGGCCATCTAGATTTCTAAAAAATCTGTGTCTCTGTAATGGCTGAAAGTATTTTTACAGAAATAGGTTTTAGGACCAAAAATACAATCTTGCTATTAATCCCTCAATCATGGAGAACTATTGTTTAAGCAGTCGAATTAGACCTCTCGCGCTTGGGAGTTGAAGCATTAAATATAGTGTTTCAAACAGCTCGGACCCCTTGGAATTACGCCGAGATGTAGCTTCACTCTGCATCCTCTATCGGTTGTATCACGGGGAGTGTTCTGAGGAATTGTTCGGAATCATACCACCTGCAACTTTTCGCCATCGACCCACGCGAAAAACATACCATCCTCATCACCTTGATGAGTGGCAGTCTTTCACAGTGCGTTTTTCGCGTAACTTTCTGCCGCGCACTGTAAAACTCTGGAACGAACTGTCACTAGCAGTTTTTCTGGACCTATACGACCTTCAAGAAAAGAGCGTATTCCCTCTTAAAAGGCTGGCAACGCATCTGCAGCTCTTCTGTGGTGCGAGTGTTCATGGGCGACGGTAGTTGCTTACCATCAGGTGACCCGTTTGCTCGTTTGCGTTATTCAATAAAAAAAAATAATAATAACTTATCTACTAAGAGAACTGCACATCTTGAGTTTTATTCTCTCTCTTAAGGTCTGAGCAGGGTTCAGTTTCCCAGAAACTAAATTGTTTTAATGTAAACGAAGATTCCAAAAATTACATTAAATATTAAGAATTGATAAATAAGTTGGGAAATGATAAATAATCTATACATAAATATTTTTTATATTAATCCTTCGATCGTAGATTCTTGGAAATCTGTTGTTATTCTATTGTGTCTCGCTCACCAGTGCTTATGGGGCTTGATGGGTTAAGCATCAATAATGAAAATCCCATCTATTAATGACTAAGACTACCTGCAGGGCAATCGCGCTAAATTTATTCAACTGAACCGCAAGTGAAACTCGGACGTTGATCGACTTTTGGAACGATTTGGTATCGCGCTAACGTTTTGACAGCCAGTTGAGACGTTACTGAACCTCAGCCCAAGCGCAAACGCTGTCAAAACAAAAAGTTGATACAATGCAACTTCTACTCGCACGTTTCTGAAACTTTTCTTATTTTGGTGTGTTAAATTGACAAAACCTATGGAAAAATATAACATAGGCTATAATTAAATTATAAATTATAATATAAGCTTATGTTTTACTTCAAAGCTGTAAAATAACACTACGGACTATGTTTTGTTATTTGAGTTTGTTAAAAAGTGAATTGAATTTTGACATTACTTCTTTACGTAAATGTTTTCTGCGCTACAAAAAACTTTTGTCACAAGTCACAACTCACAAGTCACTATTCAACACTTATATGGAGTTTGTAAAATATAGTAAAACAATATTATGTATTCAACTACGTAAATTAGAAACTCCAAGTAATAATCATTCACATCGTTGATCATCATAACTACCAAGTACCAAAACAACTTCACTCGTGTCATATTCATCCACAAGTAAATAAACAATTTGTCAATTGAGTATTGACCAATTAACGCATCGGAAAAAAATTGTTCATATTGAAGCCAATCAAAATTAAATCAGAAGGGCGCTGATTGGTCCGCTGCATCGTCTGTCTAAAGGTCAAACGTTGCGCTTCGTTCGAGTTCCATCTAAGGTTGAGTTACGGTTGGAACAATAGCACGATACTGAAATTTGCTCAGACGCAGCGGAACCGAACCGTAACTGAACCATAACCAAAGCAGATGTGAACCTGAATTGAAACGTTTAAAAATAACGCGATTGCCCTGCTGTAGTTTCAACTAGGAATGACATCATCACTAAACTTAGATTTCTGACAACACTTACCATATTTTTTCTTGAGCCAGTCCTCAGGTACAGGACAATATGAGCCAGTTGGGTCGACATCCCCTAGTGTAGGTACTTTGCTAGGCCTCCCTAGTTTACTTCTCCACCGCTGTCCGGCCAGTTTGTCTAAAATCAAGCAATACTTACATATAGCTCCAAATGACACAAAGTGATACAAAAACATGAAGTTTGTGAACATACCTTCGAACTCCTCTTTGATACGGTTGGACTCGTATTCCTGTAGAGCGGTAAATAACATTTTCCGCTCCTCATCATTGAGGTGCAGGACGAGCTCTGTTGCGTGTGCCTTTGTCAATGGCCCCGTTATTTGTGGAGGCTCCTCGAAGTCCTTAGAGGTTGGACCCAACCCCAATTGGCGAACATTTATAAGAAGTGGAACAATTTTCTTGTAATTTTCACATACCACTGTAGCACTCTGTCGAACATGAAGAGGCGAATTTCGTAAATGATTATTTACGTTCACTGTCGCGATACTGTACAGTTTATTTATATTTCGCACCATCTTCATCTTAGAGATATTGATGAACTAATACACTTTTTTATACAATATTTTAAACAATTTTTTACGTTTCGAAAATCATATTTCTCATTTCATTGATAAATCCTCAAAATGATAGGTGTTTTCCTCAAGTCTTATCAGTATCTTGTCAGTGGGATTTGACGTCATGGTAGCCAATACAATCTCAGGTAGTAGACAGTAGGCTAGTCGGATTGTATACTGCTACAATTTAAGAACACGCCCTGAAAGAAGCGTCTCATTTTACGCTGTGTTTACAATCTGTGTGTGTACTATCTGAAACAATACATTTCTAAAAGGCAGTAATTGGAAATGTGAAACTATTCTATTTTAGACAGTTTTAAAGCAAAATATGAAGTTTTATTTGAAATAGCAATTCAATGACCTCAATATTTTGAATAAATAAAATTTGTTGAGAGGTATTAATAGCGTAAAATGAAACTTAAAGGCGAACAACCTTTTGACATTGACATCGTCAAAAGTTCAAACTTCAAGATTATGTCATTTCCGACGAAAAATAAAAATGACCGAAGAAAATATATAAAGATTGCCGTAAATATACTAATATTACGATTCCCTTGCAATTTACGCTTAAAAGTTATATAAGAAATACGGTTAAGTGTCTTTAGAAAGGTTCTAGTCCTATTAAAGTACATTAACACAGTATAGTGACCATAGAAATCTGTCCTAGTGAAGTAAACAGTGCGTGATAATTTGTGTAAATAAAACGATGCACGATGTTGGAAGGACTCGTTGCTTGGGTGCTCAACAATTACCTCGGAAAATACGTGGAGAACTTGAACACCGATCAGCTGAGTGTGGCTTTACTATCTGGTAAGTTTGTCTGAAATCTGTAATCTCATAAAAATAACAACTTTACTATACATTGGCTGCGTTCCAGATGACGTTAATTTTGACCAAAACGCTCAAAACGTCCCCTTCTGCCGTTCCCTTTGGCGACCGGGGTCGTTTTGATAGCGGCTATGACGTCACTCATGACGTCATCAATTTCGCTCAAGCAACGCTAAAAACGACCCACGACGAAAATGGGTCGAAGTGGGCGTTCTAGTTTTTTTTTTATTTTAACGTAACAATCTCGCAAAGACCATATTTGGAAAGTTTTCAGGAGCGAGTAGCGACAAAAAAACTTCATATAATTTCATTGCAAAAGGTAATATTTTTAATTGAAATATATATAAATAAAATATATTGATTAAAAAGAAATTGTTTTAAATGAAAGAACAGATATTTTCCTATAAAATACTAAGTTATCGTCTCTCATGGTCTTTTAAATTCTTCATTAGAATAAAGATTGATTACATTTTCGTAGTCATTGATTCGTGGTCTAAACTTTCGCTTTTCGCGATCATAATTGTGGAAAAGTGCATTCCACTCTTCATCTGAACTAGATTCACTAAAAATGTCTGAATCATTATTCCGATGCACCTGCAAAATATGTCTAACTGCCGTAAAAATATCCATTTCGATAATCGATAGGTACCTAAATATTATTCAAATAAAAGCGGTAGACTCGAATTCTAACTTAACCTCTTTCAGCTGTCACCTGTCACTGTCACCTCGCCAGAGCGCTCAAAACGCTCCATAATTCCGTTCCACTTGGGTTTGTGACATTAACGCTCACATTTGCTCACATGCTAATGGAACGGGAGAAACGAAGGTCTTGAGCGTGAGCGTTATTAACGTCATCTGGAACGCAGCCATTTTAGTTTGCCTTGGACTGCCTTGTATCTAATATTAAGTCAATTTTTACAGGCAAAGTAGAACTTGAAAATTTGCCTCTTAAAAAGGATGCACTTCGCCACCTGGGATTGCCAGTGGAAATCCGAGCGGGTTTTATTGGCAAGGTTCAGTTGCACGTCCCTGTGCGACAGATACGCTCAGCTCCATGGATTATAGCTATTGAGAAACTGTATTTAGTTGCAGCACCTGTAAACTTAGATGAGGTATGCTACTTTGTTTTTATTTTCTACATAATTAACCCATCAATCCCCAAGCGGCAGCCGCATATCAATTGAAAATCTATTGTGTCCGTGTTGCCCACAATGGGGGTGTTCATTGTGAAAAAGTTATGTAAAATGATAAGGGCAAATGGCAATTATTAAGGATCATAAATATTTTTTAAGTATTTGAGAAAAAATAAGCATCCTATATTATAATGATTATCTGATATTCTCTTCCAGTCTGCACAGTAATTTTTAGTGTTCTCATATTTTGTGTTTGTTCAAAGTCCAAAGTATTTTAACAAGATTGTTGGAATTGCAACTGAATCAACTGCCCGTGTTTTTAGTGGGACAGTGCAGTGGAAGCAACATACGCTCATGAGCGTAAAGTGGCCCTGCTTGATGCTCTTGAAGCGCAGTGGCGGGCTGAGCATGAAGCTAACGATGCAGGCTACTATGCTACCTCGTACTCCTCCTGGCTCAGCTATGGGACAGGCCTACTTGCAAATATTGTAGAAAATTTACAGGTATGTGTATGTAGTATGTATTTGAAACCTTATCAATCAATCCTTATCTTGTTAAATTTGAAGATGTTTTCTAGAATGGTTTATCTTGAAAAGTTGTATATTGTATCAAAACATTAAAAAACTTATGCTTTAGCTTCTTGCCCGTGCAATACAATTTGTTTGTTTTGAAACTTTTGAATAGCTTTTGCATTTTATCTACAATTCAAGTTTTAATTTCAGCTCAAACTTAATGATGTCCATATTCGTTACGAAGATGCTCTCACTTGTCCGGGCCATGCCTTCGCCTGTGGTCTCACAGTGGAGTCCCTGGTGGCGGAGTCGTGTGACGCGTCGTGGCAGCGGGGCTTCACGCCACTCGACGACCCCTGCACATTCAAGCTGCTGGAGCTACAAAATCTCGCGATATACTGGGATCCTATGCAAGTGCCCACGGGAATGATGTCAGATTGTACCATCGCTGAACTTACTGTATGTAAATATTTAGTTGTCAAGTTGATTTGGTACTATCAGACAAAATGATAGGTAGAGATAAACTACGATAACATGGCCCGCCCCTCCGAATTACTGTTTCAATGTGTGTAGTCACATCCTTATGAAAGAGTTTGTATGTAGTAAGTATTCAACCAATCAACCAGTACTCGTAATATTTCACTTAATGTCACTTATTACCAAGATTTGTTGGTCAACTAATCATAACTAGCTGAATGCGCAAGACAACGCACTTCAAAAGCTTTGACAACGCACTTCAAACGTTTTGAATTTTGGAGGGGCGCGCCATGTTATCGTAGTTTATCTCTAGCAGATGTCGATATAAGTCATGATATTACGTCCCGGTCTACCATCTGCCTATGAATATATTTTCAATTACATTGTTCTTATATTTTCAATCCTGGCATCCTCTCTGTCTAGTCGAAATTATACTAAACGCCTGAAAAGGAAGGACATTCTTTAATGTTCCTTATTATGAATATTGAGTAAGCTGTCCACGGTGGTAGAAGCACTCTACCTGCCAAAACCTACGTCTCACCTGCTTATAGTTTTACAAACTGATTGCAGATAAAATTGGACAAAAAAATTACATTGTTATAAAAATGCTCTGAAATCAATATATTTTTTAGGATCGCATGTGTGGCACATGGAAAAACTCTCATTCGTACGTGCTGTCGCCGGCGGGTGCGAGCGCGCGCGTGCGTCGCGAACGTACCGACCAGCCGCTGCGGGACCGCCACCGCCCGCGCCTCGCCGCGCACCTCACGCTCGCCAAAGTGCAGTTGCGGCTCACCTCGGTGAGAATCAAACTAAAATTAACTATAGTTTGTGCGTTATATGATGATATGCGTATGACACATAATAATTGACAATTGTAAGGAAGTTACCTAAAAAAATTAGTCGATAATTTTAAAATATCGAATCACTTCGTAAAGGAATTGCAATCGAAATCGCAGACTACTTAGGGATACTGATCGAAATTATCGATTTTGTACTGAAGTTTCAGTGGCGCCGGCGATTTAAGATGGCCGCCCTTTTTATCGATTTGATTTCGATTCAACAGTGTCAATCTCTATTGGCATAAATTCCGTTTCATGCATCTGACATTTTTAAAATAATTTCGTAACAATAATTTTATAGGCCTATTTCACAGTTAATATTTATAATTTAATATTAATAAGTTAGCATTTAGCAACTTTTCATTTTTATTCATTTACAATTATAGGAAACATTTGTTTTTGTAGATGGAATATAATTTATTACATTTAGTTTTTTTTTGTAAAAAAATCCGTAGCAAGGAATATGAGAACTGTCAGCCATATCATCTTAGAACGCACAAACTATATATTTATTTATTTTATTTTATTCGAAAAACTTACAGCTCGTAAATCAGTAGAATTACAGTTGTGGACAACATGCAGCCAATTTTTTTTACAAATAGATAAAGTATACAGTATTATAACATGCATTGTCGAGACTCAACCATGATCATAACCATGATCATAAGCAACAACAACAGTTATTATCTACTATGTAACTTATTTATTCTAGATATTTTATATTTTGCATTGTCGGTTGCTTACAGCGACAGTACGGTGAAGTATGCGGGTGCACGCGTGGATTGGAGCGCGTGGCGCGGCTGCGGGAGGTGCGCGCGCTTCGCCCGCCCGTACCCGTGCGCGGACACGCGCGCGCATGGTGGCGGTACGCACTCAAGGCGCATGCGCCGCATCACACATGTAAGCAATTCATTTATTTTATTTAAGTAACAGACAACCATTATATTAGTGTTTCCCTACCGCGGACCCCTGGGGGCCCGCGAGTATATTTATGGGGGTCCACTGTGACATCTCTGGACCATACATAATCTGATTTTTTGAAGTTTATTTTATTAAGGGGGTCCGTGGCGATAAAAGGAAAGGAAAACACAGCGTTTTATGAATATATTATGTTTAACATCAAGTTAACAAACAAGCCTTATGGCCTGTTTCACCGCTTCCTGATAAGGTGCCCGATAGGGTTATTTGACAGATTTTCCATACTCCATCTGTCAAATTAAGTGGTGGATAGCCTTATCAGGAAGCGGTGAAACAGGCCCTTAGTATAATAATTACTTAATACAAAACTAAACACACATTGTGGAGAATTTAAGTTAAGTTATTACTTATTAGATATCAATACATATTGCGTTTTATTTATTAAAACATTACATATAGCAGAAGATTTTAGAACTATGTCACTTTCTTATCTAATATCATTGAAATAGCAAATGTCATACACAACACCAAAAACGGGATCAACCTCGAGTAAAGGTCATTACATATTTTACACCGACTCCACTTTATGTTGTGTGAGACAGTGTGACTTAAGATTTCCAGCTTTATGTTTTTTTTTTAATTTATTTAAAAAATTGGGGCCATTATTTATATTTTTCGCACCAAGGATACTTATTTGATACAATATAAGCTTTATGTTGTGTGACTTAAGAGTTAATTTGGCAACTCACACCGCGTGGACAGCTAGATTGGCGACTAGTCGTCAACTAATGCCATTCCATGAGTTGGGTTGGAGTGGAGTCAGTGTGATATGCGATCATAGTGTGAGACGTGTCACCTTGCCCTCTCAGGGATGGAACCGAAGCCAACATGGGAGTCGTGCGGGGAGCGCGCGCGGCGCGTCCGACAATACGTGGACATCTGCTACGAGACGCTGTGCAATCCGGCCGGCACGCTGCCCGCCGACCGCAAGGCCGCCAAGGACGACTTCGAGTGGACCACGCCCCTCGCCATACTCAAACCACTGCGAGAGGTAAAAGCACAAAAATAAATCAAGGTAGAACGGCGACGCGCGTGCGTTGCTAAGGAATCGCGCGTGTTAATTATTTTTCCTTTGCATTTAGTTATACTTATAACTTACCCGTGGAAAGAAATGCCTCCTTTTGACCGATTCACTTTCTTACTTCTGGTTTTACTATTAGACACTGCACAATGAGGCATCAAAAATGTAATCAAGTCGAGACGTGCGCGCTGACCGAATGAACGTTCAACGAATCTTGCCCACTTGTGCAAGATTGAAACACGCGTACTAAACCCGTTTAGCCGTTCTACCTTGATTAATTTCTGTGGGTAAAAGACTAAGCCCATGAAGAATTCACGGGTGAAATGAATTCCTTTTGAATACAGATATTTAACGATGTGAATGGCGGCCGAAAAGGAAGATATTTCGACCGAGCGAGATAGAATGCTTGATCAGGCTGAAGACCATCGACGTCATTTCCGACGTTGTATATAATATCTTGCCGTTCTCCGAAAATTCGATAGCGCGATGCAGGAATGTTAGGCGAATTGTGGGTACCGCCACGGATATATTAACCATGAATGCCGTGATTTTTCCAGCGCAGGGCCGAAAGCCATGGGCGCAACCCTTAAAACCTCACCGCGTACTTACCTGTACCGCTCAGAAATAACGACATAGTGCTCAGAGCTATTTCCAAACATAGTAACAGCCATCTAAGCAATATTCACGTTAATTCATTTCACCCGTTCATTTTCTTCATGGGCTTGCAGTCTATAAATCAATTACATACATACTAAATACATTGTGGTCTATAAAACAAGAACAGTCTAGTTTTTATAACACTGCTATAACTTATAAGTATACGCTTAACTCGGTTGTTTAAAATCAGATCGCCATGAGGAAAGTGCCGGTTTCGACGCCGGCGTCCACCCCGGAGCAGGCGAGCTCGGGGCGCAGCGTGCTAGTGCGCTGGTTCCCGCAGTGGTGGGGCTGGTACGCCCCGCCCCCCGGGGAACCCGCCCCCGCCGTTCCGCCGCCCGGGGAACCCGCCCCCGCGGCCGCCCCCGCCGCGCCTCGCCTCGAGGATGAGATCCTGGACGTGATAGCGGACTCGCTTGACGACAACACGCTGCTGCGGCGCGACGCGCTGTTCGGCCTGTTCGAGTTCACGCTGCACCGCGGCTCGCTCGATTTATGTGACGACGACGCCCCAGTGTAAGTTTTGTTCTTTGAACATACACACACACACACAGTATATATGTCGCAGCCGACTGGTTAAAATAGGCGTTCAATCAAATAGCTAGCCCTTTGACTGAACAACGCCTTTCAATCTCACGGCTAGCTTTTTAATTGAATATTTCAGTCGCTCGAAACGTTCAACACTACAGCTGATTCAAGCCGCCGCCGTTTGATTAAATTAGTTCAGCGCTCACCGCCGCGGCGCTAGTTGCGTTTTGTTTACAATATGGCGTCAACTAGCCGTTGATCAGTGAATCAAAATTTAAACAAATATTCAAATTTCGAGGAGAAATTACGGGTTTATGAAATGCATCACGAAGGTATTAATAATTGCAATTGTGTTCAAAATGAGTTAGAATACAATTTATTCTTCTTATTATCATTGCGCTTGTGTAATAAAAATAATAAATCTAAACTAATGGTCAGCTTAGTTAATTTGCCATTTAACCATAGCTAAGCGTCGTCTAGCTGTAGTGTTGAACGTTGCAGTCAACAAGTCGGCTAAACGACGTATAGCCGTGTGGTTGAATGGCGCTGTTCAGTCAAATGGTGCTGTTTGATTGATCGGCTATTTAAACCAGTTGGCTGCGAGATATTATAACCTAAAATAAGTTTATATAATCTAAGATGAGCTAATTAATTTTAAAAGTAGTGCTCATAAAGAGCCTTTAAATAATAATTTTCAATATTGGTCTAGTAGTTATCTGGAAAATGTCAACTTAATTAATGCTTCAAGCCCAAAGCGGTCACCGGCGACCGCGATAACAATAGAAAGGCTATTGTGTCTCGTTTTTCCACGATCGAAGGATTAATTAAAGGGAAGAAAACGATTTTATCCACGTGCAGAGGTGAGGTGTCGGACGGGGAGGCGCGCGGTACGGGCGTGGAGCTGCAGTTCTCGCTGGTGCGCGCGCGCGTGGAGTCGCGGCCGCGCGCCGGCGCGTACGCGCTGCACGTGTCGCTGGGCGGGCTAGCGCTGCGCGAGCGTGTCACCCCGCGCACGCTGTTTCCGGTGCTGGTGGCGCCGCAGGGGCTCATCCGCGACGGGCTCAGCAACGCCGCCTCCGCCGCCGCCGGCCAGCGCCGACCCCCGCCCACCCCCGCGCCCGCCGAGCCGCTCTTCCAGCTCAGCTACGAGCGCCGCCCCGCCGGTCACAGTTGCGACTACAAGTCAGTATTTATGCTTTGATGATTAGTTTTTTTTGATAAGCTGAAAACTATCAAAGTTTTTAAAATAGAAAGAGAGATCCGTTAGAGATATCGTTCAGCCCACATGGGCTGAACGATATACTCGTACAGGGTGCAATTAAACCTTCCTGCCAAATTTTGATATATTGATCCTTGTTAAAAATAAAAATACACAAATAACACCCAATTTTTTTGGTTAAATGGACTCTCCTAATGATACCTAAGCCCTGGAAAAAATTTGGCAGGAAGGTTTAATTGCACCCTGTATAGTTAAAGCGTATACAGTCGGGGCATTTTAATGGGCCACATTTGACATCTGTCAGATTAATTTCCATAGTGAGGTAAGCTGCGTAAAAACATCGACCAAAACAAATGAATCGATACGGACTTGAAATAAAATATTTGATTTTTATACGTTATTTGTTAAACCAAAAACAAATTCCTGTCCCATTAGTACTTTAATTCAAGGAGCATAATAAGACAAGTACCTAATTTACAAAAAAATGCATTTATTCCCTTGAATTATAAAAAATGTTAAATTTAGTATTATCATTATTCATTTCACATAAATACGTGTTACTTTTCACAACGTGGTTATTATTTTATGGGGATATTTCGTTACAAGTAATCGATGCATCGATACTATTTATTTGCTTTTCATTTTTAGAGTAACATCCCTAGAGTTTAAAAAGAAAAAAGGTCAGCTGACGTAACATTGTATCGACGTGCAATTGTTAAGATCAAAATTTGTTTATTACGTTTAGAATTGTTTATCAGTAAAAGCAAATCGTTAAATAATTCGTATCGGTCATATTTACAATAAATATGTAATCGTAATTGAAAAAAGTTAATCAATTGTGCAGTTATAACAAAACGAAAATATTTATATTTTATGCACGTCGCTACAAGGTTACGTTGTGAAATTTTGATGAACTGTCAAATGTGGCCTATTAAAATGCCTCGACTATAGTTTCAGCTCAATATCATAATATTTTGTTCAAAGTAATTTTTATTTTTTATGCATATTCCGTATGTTATTGTATTCTCGACGATGACGATGACAATGACCGTTTACGCCAGGCTTCGCGTGCGCTGCACGTCGCTAGAGGTAGTGTGGTGCCCGGCGGTGGCGCAGTGGGCGCGGCGCTGGGCGTCGACGGGCGGAGTTAGCGGCGCGCTGCAGACCGTACGCACACGTACGCGCGCGACGCTGTCACATTGGGGCCGGATGTTGCACGCGCCTACTAGATCGGTGAGTGTTACAATGTTAAGGGATTGTTTTATACAACGTATTTTGGCTCATAGATTTAGCTTTGATATTAATTTCCTTAGTAATAAAATGATATGCAATGAAACAGGCTATACAATTTTGAGGACTTTGTCAAACTTCTTTTTCAGCGTATCATAAAAGTAAGTATGTACCATCGAGGAAGTTGATTCCTATGCAATTGACAGACCAAAGTTATTTGGTCGAATATGTCAATTCAATGTTAATTGTGATCTGTCGGCTGGGTTTGACGTAACGCAACCAAACTACTTAGGTCCCCGATTTGCATAGGAATCAATTTCCTCGATGGAACACACAAAACATTGTATGGCGTATCCATTGTGATACAATTTTTATTATATAAAATAATGAACTTAGGGTAAAACGACTAGTGATTGGACACTGGACAGTCCTAGTCATTGGACAGAGCACAAAAACACAATATTTATTAAGGTTGCTTTAAAAACTGCCTGTTTTTAAAGTAATAGAACGCCTGATTTTAAAGAAAAACAGGTACTTAGTTTAGAATTATAACCTTTAGAAAAGGCATTCCATACAATCTTCCGCGCGAAAATGTGTCACCCTCGAAAAGAGTGAGCTCACTCATGCGAAAGCCTTGACGCGGTGACAGTCCGACGTGTTTAATTAATTGATTACCGCGTTGTTTTTCGCTACATTTCGCTCCAGAATGCCGTCGTGTGCCTTCCGAAAGTGCAGTTACAACACGAGGAATACAAATAAAGCCAAAGGTGTAACATTTCACACGTAATTACTAATATTTAATAAATGACTAGTACTGTCCAATCACTAGTCATGTTCACCCTATCGTATTTAAAGGGGGAGCGCGGATCCTGGCACGTGGAGCTGGACGTGAGCGCGCCGACGCTACTGCTGGCGGAGCAGCTGGCGGAGCGCGACGGAGCCGTGCTCGTGCTCGACTTCGGCCGCTTGCGTCTCGCGCCCGCCACCGCCGCGGCCCCGCCCCCTACCGACCGACCGAATGACAAGGATGACGATGAAGGTATTTTTTTGTGTTCGATAAGTAGAAGGCTTCTCTCTATTTCAACATCCATGGAGCGTTAAGGCGCCGTGCTCGTGCTCGACTTCAACCGCCTGCGTCTCGCGCCCGCCACCGCCACAGTCCCGCCCCCTACCGACCGACCGAATGACAAGGATGACGATGAAGGTAATATTTTTTGTTAATAAATATTATAAGGCTTCTCTCTATTTCAACATCCATGGAAGGTGTTCACACTTCACGAGATTTACCTAATTACTTAATTAAAGATAATGTCGATATAGACAGTGGCTTGCAGAGCAATATGACACAGGTTATGCGGGGCCCAGCGGAGTAGTCGGATGGCCTATATTATATGGTCGGATTTCGGAAAAAATCTTAATAGCGCAATGTAGCCAGCGACAGCAATATTGCCAGCGCCATCTATCGAGAACATCGAGAACTATTTTAAGTACTCACCTAATCGGCTTCAATTTTCACATACTCATGGTTCCGGACTCCGGTTACTTGAGATTTACTATATTCTGATGTAAATATAGATGCAAGATTTCGGCCACCTCAAATATCTTATGCAAGTGAGTGATCGCATTCTGTAAATGGGTTTCTAAAACTCCATCATACTTGGCTAATAAATTTACTATTTCTAAATAATTACCCCTATTTAACGACAATACTGACTCATCGTGACCGCGAAAAGCTAATTCTTGTTTTCCCAGAAAGCAAACAACATCGATCAGCCTATGAAAAATGTTTCTATTGCGATCGACTTTAGCATTATGGCTCTCAATATCTAATCGATTTGACTGTTGATACTCATTTCAATACGAGATTTACCAAAAGTATTTAATTTTAAGCAGGCCTCCAGATGTTTTTCTGTATGGTCATGCTTCTTTGCCGCGTTATAGAAATTATTTAAATCTGAATATCCTGAATCAGTCCACACTGAACTACAATTATTAAACAATATGCAAGGAAAACAATATAATTTAATCGTGTGCACACAACCACACAGCCAGTTATATGATTCATAACTTTTAACATGAAACTTCCGAGTTACATTGCCTTTTTGCTGGTTTAATTGTAACTGGGGTACACACCTACCTTTAGACACAATTTGAATCTTTTCACTGAATGACAATTGTGAAAACTTGTTATTTTTAATTTTTAATAAACACACATTCTCAACACAGACCTCACAGTCAAATAACATTTTTAAGGAATCAAAAACGCACTTAATATAAAACTCAGTAATAACTATTAAACTGTTAAAATGTGCAAACTTTTAAATGTTAAAACAAAAAAGTCGTTTTAGAAAACTACAAACTAGCGCAAACAAAAATTATCGTAACTATGCTCATCACATGAAAAAAGAAAATGGCGTTCCAAAAATTCAAAACATTAATGTAATGTAAACAAATATAACCCTTACTAAACAAAAATGCATTATACATGCATACGCGTAATTAGATTTCCGTCCATTATTTTTACTCGGATTATAATAGGCAACGAAGTGTGAAGTGCAACGAACTCGAACCGAACGCCGGGTCGGAGGCAATCGGATAAGTTCGGAAATCGGAAGACCTGCCGGCTGCCGCAGTCCTTGAAGCTACTTGCCCGTACTAGGCAAATGAGATATTCATGTCTGTGTGCGTTTGCAATCTGTGCACCGATACAAAAATCTCATCGCACACATATGCCCGAGGTCTGCCAGGGCTCAAATGCATATACGAGTATCTCCGCTCGGCGCGCCGTTACGATTAAATAATAATGTTTTTATGAAGTTTTGCAAATTAGTTTTTGCTATTTTATAATTTTAGGCGTTTTAAGTGTATTCATTTTTTACTTTATATAATAACTAAGTACTAACGTCATCTAAAACGTGCGAAAGTTAAATTAAAATATGTGTATAGCAAGTATTTATCATTAGGTAAGCAGTGCTTTTATGCCTTTATGGTACGCACGTCCATGGATATAGATATGTCTTGACACTTCGAGTTGCTTTAATTCCTTTTCACGCTAACGAATTTTAATGGACCTGGATCCCAGAAGGATAAGACATAACTTACTTTCTGATGGATGTAACCATAGGTAGTGCCTCAATTTTAAGTCAACTTTGGTACCTGGTACCTGACCAGGTGTCACACGTAGAGCTCCACAAACTCGCAGGTATTCTAAATACACGAGGCGCTACTAAGTATCTATGGTTTCATCCATCAGAAAGTAAGTTATGTCTTATCCTTCTGGGATCCAGGTCTATAACTAATTGTTTATTGTTTGTTTGATCTTTGGAGTAATTTATTTTAGGTGCACATGTTTTGTTTTGTCAATGTTGTAAGCTGTTCGCTAAGAGTTGTGAACTACTCCTATCCTATTTTAAATCACCTTTGTTTTTCTTGAAATAAAATACAATAAAGTTACTGGCAATTAATGTAATCGTACGCAGAGATGTTCATGACACCCTGTTCGACGCCGCCGGGCAGCTTGCTGTCGCCCGGGTCGCCGCCCGCGCCGCCGCCGCCCTCGCACCCGCTCGACCCCGCCCACTTGCATACCAGCCTCTATGAAAGGTACACTAGGAACTTGTAACTACCTGTTGTTGACATTTTTATTTCATTTATCATGCGTAACAAACAACACATCCATATTGTATAATTAAGGGATTTGTCATAACATAAATACAAAAGACTAGATGACGCCCGCAACTCCGTTGCGCCAAAATTCGTTTATCGCGCGGGAGCTGTTCATTTTCCGGAATAAAAGGTATTTTATATTCTTTCCCGGGACTCACAGTATCGCCGTACCCAGCAAAATTGGTTCAGTGGTTTGGGCGTAGACAGACAGACAGACAGCAAACTCACTTTCGCATTATAATATTAAATATGAATTCATTATTTTACCTATAGCAAAATGATTATTTCACTGTCGATGGTTTTATATTACTTTTTTATTACGTTTCTAATCGTATTACATTTAAATGTTCTACAGGTACAAAATTGAGCTAAGCGACCTTCAGATCTTAGTGGGGCGCGCGCGAGACAACTGGAAGTACGCTCATACTAAGGCCACGTCTGCACTGCACCTGCTCGACAGATTCAGCATCTCCCTTCAGGTTCGTTATGTTTATTTAAACTTCATATTTTTATAAGTGTCTAAAGACACTTGGCGGAAAAAAAAACGCGGCGGAAGTTCGGCATGATTACGCCTGCAATGTATTTTAAATTACCGATGACGCACCATGGCAAAATTACGTCGCGTTATATTGTGTGCGTATTGACATTGCTGCCTTAATCATGATGAACTTCCGCCGCGTAACTTCGGCATGGTGTGTTAAGACACTAAGCTAGAAAAAAATGGCTACTACCCTTATTTTCCGTAATTCATAAAAAGTGTATCTTTTTGGCGTAATTTGTGTACGGGGTACACCTTGAGAATTGCTGCTAGATGATAAAACTATAGATAGATAATAAAACTATAGTTGCTAATAATCGTATATAGCTATTTGCTATGCTATAAGATGCCATTGCTAGTTACAGTGGTCCGCAAGGTGCGACGGTTTTGCGACAACTGTGCTTAAAACTAAATTATATTTAAAATGAGCACGATGTGAAATTAACAAATTGATGATTATGTGAATTGACAAAATGGACTTTGTACGGTTGCACCGTACAATTTGTAAGGGTAAAGTTTCCGTGTGTCAGGCGGAGCGGCGCGTGGTTCAGACGAGCGACCCGCAGTACCCGGGCGCGGCGCTGTGCGGCTCGCTGCCCGCGCTCGTAGCGCACCTCAGCGAGCACAAACTTTCGGCGGTGCGGGCCGTGCTGGCGCGCGCGCTGCCCGCCGCCCCGCCCCACCCCGCACCTGGCCCCGCCCCCCGCCCCGCACATGACGAGTACGACGCCGCCGACGACGACGACAGCAGCAGTGACGTCACCGAACCCACCGACCTCTCGCACCACCACAACGCGACGCTGTTCATACTACAGTTCGCCATCGACCAGATGTCGCTTGAAGTAAGTACTTTAAGGCTCCATTCCACCGCTGCGCACGCTGTGCTCGGCCACGCACACGCGTGGACGTGTATGGATTTATTTCTTTGATTTGACACAATTCGTGCGTAGCGTGTGCGTGGGTTGCAGTGGACACAGTCACATATATTTTCTTACAAAGCGAAGCTTGACGCACGTGCGTAGCCTCTCCGTGCGCCGCGGTGGAATGGAGCCCTTAGTCGCTCGTCGGCCGCAATAGACGAGAAAACTTCTTTGCTGCCGTACTGCTCTTATTAATGAGTCGCATTAAATACTATAATACTTGTGTTACAAAATAAAAAGGTTAAGTCAGATCTATGCTACATATATTATTATTATTTATAAGGTTATTATAGTTTGTGCGTTTTATGATGATATGCGTGACACATTATAATTGACAATAGTAGGGAAGTTACCTAAAAAAATTAATCGAATAATTTAAAAATATCGAATCACCTCGTAAAGGAATTGCAATCGAAATTATCGATTTCGTACTTATGTTTCAGAGTGACGCCGGCGATTTAAGATGGCCGCCCTTTTTTATCGATTTGATTTCGATTCAACTGTGTCAATATCTTTTGACATAAGTTCCGTTTCATGCATCTGACATTTTTCAAATATTTTCGTAACAATAATTTTATACTCCTATTTCAGAGTTAATATTTATAATTTTATATCAATAAGTTAGCATTTAGCAACTTTTCATTTTTATTCATTTACAATTACAGGAAACATTTATTTTTGTAGATGGAATATAATTTGTTACATTCTGATTTATTTTGTTTTCTTGTAAAAAAAATCCGTAGCAAGGAATATGAGAACTATCACCCATATCATCTTAGAACGAACAAACTATAGTATTCTTTCTGTGTAGTGTGCGGATCGTCTAATAAATAAATTAAAGCGGAACTTTTACTAGAGTAACATTCCAAATATGAACGTAAATAACCGCAGGTGCAGTCTCGCGGTCGCAGCATAGCCGAAGTGCAGGTGTGCGGCGTGCGCGCGGCGATGTCGGCGCGGCCGGCGGACGTGGCGCTGTCCCTGTCCGTGCACTCGCTCCTGCTTGTCGACGCGCTCCAGACATTCGGCCCCGACTTCGAGCTGCTAGTTGCCTCGCATAGGCATCTAGGGTAAACGATCTGCACTATGTTTTGATAAATAAATAAATAAAATATCTTTTTATTCTAAATAGGTACCATGATATACTTTTTGAAAGTCGAACGAAAAAACTACGTTGCCTACCACCGGTTCGGGAACTACCCCGCCGATAAGAGAACCGGCGTAAGAACCTCGCACGGGGCCATCTTTTACTAAAAAAAATGGAAAATTACAATTTTATGGCTTAGGAAGGTTATGGGATAGGAAGACCAATAGCTGTCATTAACATAATATGAGAAAATAGATGATGCCCGCAACTCATTTGCGCCAAAATTCGGGTATCGCGCCGGAACCGTACATTTTTTCGGAATAAAAAGTATCTTATGTCCTTTCCCGGGACTCAAAATATCTCCATACCCAGCAAAATTGGTTCAGCGGTTTGGGCGTGAGAAGGTAACTGAAAGACAGACAGACAGATAAGTATGGACATTAGTATGAATAACTTAACAAGATTCAAATTTATGATATATGTTTTAACGTTTCGAGTCTGTGTACAGAATGGACACGGCATCGGGCAGCATCCGCGGGTCGGAGCCGACGTCGCCAACGTCGCCGTCGTCGCCGGGCGCGCGTGCGCCGTCGCCCCTAGCGTTGCACCGCGCCCTGCACTCGCTACACGCGCACGAGCACGAGAGCGAGCGCACGAGCCCCGGCCCCACCTGGCCGCCCGGGGACTGGAACGGGCCCGGGGCCGACTCCATCTGGGGCCCGGACGTATTCGGCTGGGGCGGCCCAGACGCCTGGTCCTCCTACGATATCCAGTGGGCCTCCGGGGCCGGGCCCGACGGAGGCGGCTGGAGCGCCCCCGGCCTCGTAGACACGGAGGCGCTCATCGCGGTCGAGCTCTGTCTGGTGAAAGGAGAAGGGAATTCCGAAGATCTCAGAATTGCCAACATTTTATTCAATAATTTGGATGTTATTGGTAATTATTGTTACTTTTATACTTTGTTTAATTTATCTATTCACGCTGCTTTTGCATACTTACTATAAATTCCTTTGTAATGACACAGCCAATCAAGAGACGATAGTGGAGCTGATCGGTTTCGGTCACCGCGTGTGCGGCGCGGCGCCGGCGCAGGCGGACGCGGCCGCCCCCTCTGACGTGCCGGACGCACCCTCCACACCGCCGCCGCGCAATCTCAAGGTATTAAAATATATTAGAATTAGGGCAATATTTTGCATTAAAAATATATTTTATTTTATTTACAAAGAAAATATAGTAGTAGATAGATAGCCCAGCCAACACATAAGCCAGATAGTAGCGAAAATATACGACAATAAGCAGTGTCAAGCTTTATTACTTTTGTATTATTACAGCTGACGTTATGCCTTTATTTTGAATAAGAGAGTTCTTAAATTAAAATAATGTTGTGTGCTTACTAAATTATGTATAAAGTTCGCGGTATTTCTTCAAGCTGAATAGTAATCAAGAGAATAGTAATCAATCTGCTAAACAAGCGATATTCAAATAAAAGTAATTGAAACAGCTATTAGCTGCACAGTAGCTAAAGTTTTTGCATTGTCCTGTATAACATATTTAAACAAAGCGGTTAAACAGCAAAACGCTGAATATTAGACGAAATATTTTCTTTACGCTGCATAGTGTATGAAATGGTACTATTTTATTCAGAAGCTGAATACTTTAGATTTTTTCTTCTTTACACAGCAAACTTCTGCATAATTGAAAACAAACTGCTTGTTTTACCTAACTTATAGCGCTATAAGCGAACAATTGTCTTTATGTTCAGCTTAAAACAATATCAGTTACAAAAGTGAGTATCTTATAAGCAGCAAATAACTGATTAGTCGAAGATATCTATGTTTATATCGAGATATTTCACCATTTTGTATCAAAACTAGATAAGTGCTGCATCAACAACTGTGTATGCTTCCTCAGAAAAATAATAACAAAAGCGTAAAGAAGTATAGTTCTGAGAAATGTATAATTATTGTACTTTAAACCAAATAATTTCTGGATATGTAGTCGTATGTGAACCATCATGCAGAAAAATGCAAAATAATCACCGAAACTGACACTTTTATTCAAATTGGCCGGACATAACCTCTTTTTATAAAAATCCTCAACAATTATCTTATGAAACACTTGTTTAGTGAGTAGCAAACATTAGCGGTTATACAAAATTTTATTCTCATTATTTGCCGGGACCGAAATTTGATAAAAAGTATTAGATAATTTAATTTGAATATTATTTTACATTTGTTTATCTTTTAAATTGTAGCTTTATCTTAAGGCGCTCAAAAAATGTACAATTATCATATTGATATTCACAGTAAAATGCCATGCGTTTATATAATTCACCTTAAACTTATTTAAAATGTATGAAACAATTTACTTAAGACGTGACGAAAATTACCACCATTTACAATTTTTTTAAAAGTTGGGGCTCAAAGATAAAAATAAAAAGACACAAGTTCGTCGAAAATAACTCGGTTCAAAAGATTTTTTCGGGGGGCTGCCTGCGTCATTATCGAAATTGCTGGGCTCACCTAAAGCCTCCCAAAACTGTTTTAAAAATGATTTGCGGAGCGAGGATTCCATTCAATCGATCTCCGCCATTAGTATTACCATCTCAGGTTATAATGAAAAAGTACGAAACACCGGTTTCATCGTCGATGACCGCAGAGATTACAACCATGCTGAAGAACGGCATACTGGAGCCGGCTCCTTCAACTCATTCGTTCATATCTCCAATGTTTTTAATCAAAAAAAGCAACGGCAAAAATCGAGTGATTTTCAATTTGAAAGGACTGAACCGTTGCGTGACTACAAAAAATTTTCATTTGTTCCATCACTACCAAACGCCCAAATTCTTACAATTGGGAGATTGGATGGTGAAGCTAGATATAAGTCAAGCCTACTACCATTTGAGCATAAGGCCAGAGCTGCGGCTCAGCTACGGAGGACGCTTATTTCAAATGACTTGTATACCGTTCGGCCTTGCCTCAACACCGAGAATGTTCGCAACGATTACAAATTGGACAGCGGAAGTAATGCGCTCTTGGGGATTTCGGGAAGTAGTTTATTTGGACGATTATTTTCTGGTTCATCAAGACAGGTCAACTCTGCGCAGCCAGGTCTAAATAGCAATCAATTTCTTAAGCCATTATGGGTTGGTGTATCAACCGCGAAAAATCAGTAACTACCCCGACGAGAGTTATAGAGTTTTTAGGAATTTTATGGAATACAGAACACAACACAAAGAGTCTTCCGGAGGAAAAGATTTTGAAGATCCGCCAGAGCTTGTTGACTCGCCTTGCAGCCGGCAGTTGGCCCCTCAAACAGGCTCAACGCCTTTTAGGGTATCTCAATTAGTACGCAAGACTCCTCGTGCTCTAATTACATATCCACAAGCTGTTCGAGACGAGCTAGAGTGGTGGTTAAAGAACTTGGCCCAGAGCACACCGATTCACTCGAAGCTGCTTCGAACCCATTTTGTGATAACAGACGCTTTGGATATCCAGTGGGTAGCAGTAGTAGACGATACCATGATACGCGGATCCTGGGAACAGCATCAATGTCGGACAGCATCAATTGCAATCTCAAAGAAATGTACGCAGTGATCTCGGCAGTTACCGACCAAGCCAGTCGCTTAAGCAACTCACGTGTACTACTCCAGTGCGACAATCGAACCGTAGCGTCATACATAAAGAACGAAGGCGGCACACGATCGTTACCCCTTCTAGAATTGACCAAGGAACTTCTAGCTCTGGTGGATCGCCTAAACGTTGTACTCTGACCTCACTATCTTCCAGGCGTGTACAATACGGAGGCCGACCAACTGTCACGCAACCGCAGCGGCTCCGAATGGCACCTAAAACACGAGGCGACACGGAAAATATTCGCCCGCTGGGGGACTCCCGAAATAGATTTGTTTGCGTCCAAAGATGCGCACGTCGTACCAAATTATGTCTCGCTCGACTTATCAGACTTGAGCGCTTGTTATCACGACGCTTTCAGCAGATCTTGGCACTACGAACTCGGGTGGGTCTTCCCGTCGCCGTGTCTAATACCACGAGTACTACAACACTTGAATCGAGCCTCGGGACGGTTCATAATAATCGCACCCAAGTGGAAAAAACCTTTTTGGCGGCCGGACCTGAAAAGCCGTGCGTTAGCACCGCCAATAAAAGTCAAAAACTTGTCGATGACATTAATAGACGTAAAAACGAAGCAGTCTCCAGTTCGCGTCGACAGTCTCCATCTGGAAGCCTGGCTAGTTTCGGGTGGGATTCCATAACAACAGACTGGTCCCATCAAGAAAAGGAACTTCTATCCTGTTGTAGAACGTCCACCTTATAAACCTACTTACCTATTTGGAAGAAATGGTCTCGCTGGTGTTCTCAAAGGAGCATTAATTGTCGTTCACATCGGCCTGCCGATGTTGCTAGATACTTAGCATACTTACACTTTACTGAAAATCTTGCCTATCGTTCGATTTTAGTTCATAAATCAGCTATAAATTCAATTTGTGAAACTGTTTCTAGTATAAGCATTTCATCAAATAATATTGTAAAACACGTATTGAAAGCTATATCCATAGTTAAGCCTGAAGCACATAAGGTTCCAATATGGGATGCAAGGATAGTAATCGATTTCTTAAAAAAATCGAAACCTAATTTGGATAACTTATATGAAGTTTCTAAATACACTGCCACGGTTCTCTTACTAGCTTCTGGCCGCAGGGTGCATGACCTCAGCTTGCTCCATGTAGACAGCAAACATTACATAGATAACGGTATAGTTCTTGCAATCTAAGAGTGCGCGTCGTCTTTATTTGTAGTTGGAAATGTGAATAGACATTTACGTTAGTGTGCGTACCCGACGGAGCAGTCAGTAGCGAGCGAGCCATGTACGCGTGTATAGATATGGTCACTCACACAACTAAGGGCGACGCGCACTCGTAGATTGCAAGAACTATAATTCGATTAAACTTCATCCCATGTTCGGATCTAAAACAGATTCCCTAACGCATCGTCAGTCGAGTTGGACCTTATTGACTGCTCCCCATCAAAATATCGACCCAGTTTTTTGGGTCAGATCTCTTGTTAAAGTAGCTAGTCGTGTTCGAGGTTCAGTGACTAATTTATTTATTACGATCTCCTTTTAGACCAGCCAGCGCGACTATTATCGGAGGTTATGTTAAACGTCTGTTATCTGATGCTAATATACACTCTACTCCAGGTAGTTTTAGATCAGCTGTTGCTTCACTGAACTGGGTAGAAAACTATCCTATTAATGATATTCTATCCAAAGCTAACTGGAAACATGAGGCTACTTTTAGAAATTTTTATTTAAAGGAAATAGATTTATCTGTAACTGATAATGATAAAAATGTGCCTCAGAAGTTTTTGCCACAATTTTTTTGTGCAAGTTGATTACAACATTAATTATACTTTTCATTTTCAATAATTATTACATGAACTATGTTTGTATTTGTTGTTGTGTGTCACTTAGATCCTTTAATATAAAATATGAATCACATTGTTGCTTTAATTTCAAGCCACCAGGAGATAACAAACAGGTCTTTCATGAAGGACCTCGGACGTTAACGGAACATATAATATAGTATTTTACCTTCCAATAAAATACATATTATGTTTCCAAACGTCCGAGGTCCTGATAATGGCTTCCTGGTGTCCACCCTCATCATCATGAGCTTAACAATGAGCAAGATGGCGGCTTGAAATTTTCTAAGTAATTTTCAGCGAGACCACGTGACCGTCGAAAGCTGGGAGCAGTCAGGTAACGGATAGCGACATCTAGCGGCAGTTCGCGAAAACACAACGGTGTACTCTCATGAAGGACCTATATATTAATTTGTTGGTGAATGACGACCTCTGTGGCTCAGTGGCGCGTTGGCAGCGCAAGCCGGGGGTCGCGGGTTCGAATCCCGCCGACGGAACAAAAAAATTTTCAATGTTCCTGGGTCTTGGATGTGTATTAAATATATGTATGATATAATTAAAAATCTTAAATATATGTATTATATAAAAGTATTAAATATATTTCCGTTGTCTGGTACTACAGGTACACAAGTCACACACAAGTCCTTCAGGTACTTAGCACGGGGCCAGACTCACGTGGTGTGAAGCGTCCATAGATATTATTATATTATTATTATACTATCTGGGTAGAAAAGAGATCTTCTTTTCAAGTATATTTTGAGTAACAAAGTTATTTATGTTCGTAGCGTACTCGCACGGAGATCACGTTCGACTTCCACCGGCTCGGCGTGCTTCTACTGCGGGCGAGCGTGCGGGACGCCGCGCCGGCCGCGCATAAACTCGCCACCGCCACCGTCGGAGATGCACGTATACAGGCGACATTAGGTTGGGCACATTATGTTACGAGTACATATTGGGTACCTCTTATTTTAACTTTGTGACGCTACGTCATCATGCCTTATGTAACTGTACTATCAGAGAAGTTGATTCCTATGCAAATCGGGGATCTAAGTAGTTTGGTTGCGTTACGTCAAACCCAGCCGACAGATCACAATTAACATTGAATTGACATATTCGACCAAATAACGTTGGTCTATCAACTGCATAGGAATCAACTTCCTCGATGGTACATTTACACGTAAAATGATTGATTAAATTAATGCCATAAAACTAATTTCGATACACTAGTTTCTCAATTTGGCTTTAATACACGTATTTTAATTATTATTCCTATATAGACGGAGAGCGCGTGGAAGTCGTAGGATCCCTGGGCGGCGTGCAGGTGGTGTCCCTTTGCGAAGGCGCGGGCGTGCACTCGCGTGTGCTGCAGGCGGGGCGCGTGCCGCCGGCGCCCGCCGCTCCCGCCGCCTCCGCCCCGCCCCCTCAACACGCCCACGACGAGAAGGCGTTGCAGTTCACCATCGCTAGATCCGTCACTGAAGTCGACGAGGATGACGATGCAGGTATATATGTAGAATATAAAACAGTAGGGTTAAAATCACTTAATACAAAATAATATTATGGTATTGGACTGAAAAATATTGTTGTAGTGTAGAAGAATTAGATATTTGCGGTTAAAGTTTAACAACTATCTCTTTCAAACAACAGTGTCTGAAATATGACGTCACGGTAAGACATCTGTTCTCTTTTTCAAACTGTACAGCTTTAAAGTCTTATAACGAGATTGACTATATGATTCTTAAAAAACCCTGCATATTCCATAGGAATCAAAAAGAATTCATATATATTTTCTCAAAACTAAAAGACAGAATTATACCATCAGAAGTTGAGGTGCGCGTAAGCGTGCACGTGGCGTCCGTGTGGTACACGCACTCGGGGCCGCTGCTTCGCGAGCTGCGTTCGTGCGCGGCGCAGTTCCGCCGCTACCTGGCGGAGCTGGCGCGGTCGGTGCGCGCGGCCGCCGCGGACATGGCGCTGGGTCTGGTGCAGCCGCGCGACCCCCTGTACGCTTCGGCGCGTTTGGCGCACTCGCTTGACGCGTTGGAGCCGCGCCGCCGCTTCGCTAGTCTCAGTCTTGACGATGAACCGCCGCCGCCCGCTATTGTACTAAGGTTAGGACTTAACGACAACACAGTTTAATACAATGATTTTTATAATCTTAGTTGTTAACCTAAGCAGAGACAAATTAAGTTATAAACAATATATTATGTTACTCTCTACTATTTATTTTTACTACTATTTATGTTACTCTCAAAACCTTTGTCAAAATTTAATTTCTTATGAAGCTAAATTAGCACACTTCAATTTAGTTTCACTGGAGCATAGACGTCGCATCTCCGATATTGTTTTTTTACATAAATTAATTAACGGGAATTTAGACAGCACCCCACTTCTAAATAAGATCAATTTATCAGTTCCTCGACCGGGCAGCCGTACTCGAAATAGAAAAACTTTTGACATACCTGTACACCACACAAATTATGGACAAAACTCCCCTTTATACCGAATGTGTGCCTTATACAATAAGACCTGCGGTGAAATCGATATTTTTGGTACTTCTGTCTCATTATTCAAAGATAAGTTATATAAAATTGTAAGCAAAGATTAGGTAACAAGAATTTAGCACCATTTTTGTAACTTAGATTTAATTTGCATGTAGTATTCACTTCAAGAAGGATGTACAGTACGTTATGATACTTACTAACTTGTATTTAGAAATAAGTTGTAAATGTGTATTATCTAGTTTAGTGAATCAATAAAAAAAAAAATATATATATATATATATATATATATATATATATATATATATATATATATATATTTTTTTTTTTATTGATTCACTAAACTAGATAATATTATATATATATATATATATAATATATATATAATATATATATATATATATATATATATATATATATATATATATATATATATATATATATATATATATATATATATATATATATATATATATATACGCAGCATATAACAATTTTATATAAAAAACAGGATAGACTTTTATGATGTGCCATTCAAAGTTAAGCAGACCTTGTATATATAGTTTTGTAAATATTTTTCGGTAAAAGTGGCCCCGTTCGAGTTTTTTGCACCGGTTCTTCTCGCCGGGCTAGTTTCCGAACCGGTGATAGGCAACACGTAGGACGTTCTAAAAATATTTGATTCAAATTTATTCACATATAAAACTTGTTTTTTTGTTTATTAGTAAAAGGTAATATTTTGATAACTGTTTATTTCATTTTATTGAAATACTATTGTATGTAACAGCGTCAGCGTGGAGCTAGAGTCGCCGGTGGTGGTGCTGCCGCGCGCGGCTCGAAGCGCGCAGGTGGCGGTGGCGCACCTCGGCCGCATGAGCCTGGCCAACCGGCCCGGCCCGCCGCGCGACACCGAGTACAACGTGCACGTGCGCGATATCTCTCTTGTTGCGGTTGGTACTTAGTACATGTTTAAATGTTTGTTTTTCCTATAATAATTCATATTGATCTATATGAATTGGTGAGGGCTAATCTCAAGAACGGCTGTGCTTTTGGATGTGAATGTCGGAGGAAGGTTGTTACGGAGAGAAAAATAAAAAACCTGGTAAATTAGGAAATTTAAGAACATTTCATCTCCATTCTCCGTTTAGAATTTGTTCCAATGACAAATGAATGTCGTCATCGGGCCCGTTAGTAAAATATTATAAAACTTATAGGGGTGGTCCCTACAACTGATAGATATTGGATGCTGGATGATAGTATTGATGCTGATGCTGATAGTGATGCTGATGCTGATGATAGGTGTTAAATAATACGTTCTTGATACTTAATAATGCTCTGCTTTATTATGATACGATTGCTTAAATTTATACAAATAAATTGATGATACGGCACAACGTGCGAGTTCATCGACACGCTGAACCGTACAAACTATGTAATACGAAACTATGTTGCGCAGCTGGACATAAGCGACAAGCTGGTGGGCGGCGCGCTATCAGCAACGGACGGCATGTCGGAGATCTACGACGTGTCGCGCGGCCGGGCGGTGCTGCACGAGGCGGCGCTGCGGCTGTCGCTGTCGCGCGCGTCGGGCGGCCCGCACGTGCTGGCGGGTGCGGTGGTGGGCGGCCTACACGTAACCGCCAGCCGGGAGCAGTACGAGCAACTGCTGGAGACACTACGCTGGATGTCAGACGCGCCGGGCGAGCCCCCCGCGCCGCAACCGCAGCCCCAGCCGGTGGAGGCCGGTTCGCTGGCTGAGGGCGCGGTGCCCACGCTGCGTCTGGAGCCCGCCCTCCGCGCCGCGCTGCAGCCGCCGCCGCTGCCCGCTCCGCCCCCGCCCAAGCACTCGCCGCTTTTAGGTATATATGTGCAAAACATGTAAATGGTATATTGTTTCTTAGAAATATTATTCTAAGAATCAATATACCATTATATTTCCTAAAATAATGATAAAATACTTAAAAACGGTAAAAATAACATATTAACTCCCCTATGTGACTTTTCCAATGTGTCAAAGTAAGACGTAGTCCTTGTATAGTTATTTGCTGTTTAAATATTTTTATTATGACTAGTTTTTATTATGTCCTATCACCGTTATTCAAGGCCTTTAAACAAAATTGAGATGGTAGTCTTCCGTTTCCTGCCGTAATATTGATCGTTGTAGTTCCTTTCCGGTCTTTTTGGCGGCAAGATGGCGCTACGATGGCGGTAAGATGGCGGTTTCCGGTGTTCACCAGGTGAGGCGCGCGCGCGTTCTCCCTCATTGGCGTCTTGAGTTTTGTGCCGTAAAGACGTATAACGCTGTTAGCGTTCGTTAAAGTTATTAAAATTATAAGAAATTTAGTTTCTTTGCTAATAACTATATTCTAATTCTTAAACAGTTAATAAATTACTTTAGATCGTTTGTGGTTTCAAAAATTTTAAATTTAAGTTTCAACATTATGTCGGAATATAACGGTGATAAAAGTGCTCGCGAGTGTGCTTCTTCTACATCCTCATCGTCAGATCCAGTCGTACAACGGAAGCGAAAATCTTCGTCCCGACGCTCCGTAAATCCAAAGAGGTTATGCCGGGATGACGAGGTATTGCAAAACCTTGTCGAGCAGGTCAGTCAGATCCAAAATTTCTTAGCTTGTGTCTATCCACCTTCGGATACGATTGCACAGGATGAAAATTGTTCTAATAATGTTTTGGATAACACCTGCGAAAATATTGAATATAACGCTATTTCTAATACGTCGAACAATTTTAATTTCGATTTGACGATCAACCTCAAAGAACCGTCTATTCAGAATGCCTCTGCGGAGCATTTACAGACACTCAATTCTTTACAACACTTTAACTCTGACAATTGGTCTAATGTCCGTTATTCGGATATTCAAAAAACTTATAACGCCCGGCCGGGTTTTGTCGAATTGGAGGTTAACGAAGAATTGAAACAATTTGAAAAAGCAAATAATTTTAATTTGAATACGAGTGATAAGTCTTTGGGTGCTATTACGCGTGCAGTAATAATGCAAAATGATGCGTTAAAAAAGGGTGTTTCTGATTTATTACAATGGACTCAAGATAGTGACAATATTAGTAAAGATTCGTTAGTATCCAAAATTAAAGATTGTTTTTCCGGTGATTTTCAAAAAATTTCTTTGGACTGTTTGCAATTAGTTTGCGGTAGACGTGCTGATATTATTGAACAACGTCGGGAATTTTTCATAAATCTAGTAAAGGAAAAATTTTTAAAATCTTCTTTAAAAAAGATTCCTCCATCATGCGAATATCTATTTAATAAAGAGCAGTTGTCTGATTTTATTAAAAATAATGGAGGTGTAAATAAAATTTTCATTTATCAAAAGCCAGCCTTCTCTGCGCAAGAGAGGCGGCCTACTTCGGGTGCTCTGGCTGCGCAACCAGGCCCCAGTAATTACAAACAAACCGGTCGCTTCCAAGCACCGTTTGGCTTAAATAGTAATCAAAGTTATGCATATTCTCAAGCGCAGGCGGTGCGACCTTTCCACCCCTATGCTTCTAATTATAATTTTGGCTCCTATGCCAATAATGAGCGGTTTTTTCGGCCCTCATATAAACCACAGCCTTTTCCTCCAAGGCAGCAGGCCCCGGGTACGAATAAGAAGTCTTTTAACCAATCCAATGCCTCGAGAGGCAGAGGAAGAGGGGATAGAAAATTTTGACTCTCAACAGGAGTTTCGAGGGGGGAGGCTAGCCGTGTTCTTACACGTTTGGAAAATGCGGGGTGCTCCTTCTCCCCTTTTAAAAATAATAACCGGTTACAAAATTCCGTTTTTACGAAAACCGCCACTGATTTTACCTCGACTCATAAAGTCACGTTATCAGATAGCTTCGTCCCCAGAAATGGATCAGGTTATTCAAACGTTGCTAAAGGACAGAATTTTGGAGCATGCCCCCGAAACTCCGAGTTTTTTATCAACAATGTTTTTAACTCCAAAAAGCGATGGAACTATGCGCCCTATTTTCAATTTGAAAAGATTGAACGAGTTTCTAAAAATAAGCAAATTTCGACTGATAGCTACGCATCGAATACCGGAATTTCTGCAGCCCAACGATTGGCTAGTAAAGATAGACCTAACACAGGCTTATTATCACACACCGGTGTCTCTACACCATCGTTGCTTTCTGAGGTTAATGTACAGAGGCCAACTCTTACAAATGACCTGTTTGCCATTTGGGCTGGCCACTGCCCCCAAAGTTTTCGCGTCCCTCACAAATTGGACAGCAGAATTACTACGAGAACAAGGTATACGTATAGTTGTTTTCTTAGACGATTTTTTAATTGCATGCCAGGATAAATCGAAAATACTAGAACAGACTCGTATCACACTTGATACGATGCTCGAGCTAGGTTGGGTTGTAAATAAGAATAAATCTATACTTCAGCCACAAAAAGCTTTAGAATATTTAGGTCTTTTTTGGGACACATGGAACAATCGAAAGTCCATTCCAGATTCAAAAGTTCAGACTCTTCAAAGTATAATTAAAAAATTGTTAAAATCTAGAAAAGCAACTCTTAGAGAAATGCAGAGCATCATTGGTCGTCTAAATTTCGCTCGACTAGCAGTTCCGCAAGGTCGTTTAAATTATCGAAGTCTGTTGGCCCATTGCAATAGTTTACTTCAATGTAGCCCCCATGAAAGGCGATCTCTACCTTTTCACGCTATTAAGGAGTTAGAATGGTGGTTAGCTAATTGCAAAAAGTCTTCTAGACTTCATCCACCCAAATTAGTTAATTTTCTAACTACGGACGCTTCCGACTCTGGTTGGGGAGCGGATTTAAATGGTGTATTTTTAACGGGGGATTGGCTTAATGATGAAGAAAATCTTCATTCAAATCAAAAAGAAATGTTAACAATTTTAAAATGTTTACGTGAATACGGTCCTACACTCAGTAAGTCGTCTCTGCTTCTGCAGTGCGATAACAAATCTGTAGTGGCATATTTAAGAAATGAAGGGGGGAACAAATCAAATTCCCTCATGAATCTGACTTATCAAAATTTTCACATTTTAGATCTATTCGATATTTATATTATACCGCATCACATTCCAGGTCGGTACAACAATACAGCAGATCGGTTGTCGAGAAAATCGTTTCTCCCCGAATGGCATCTAGCACCTGGGGTAACCAACATCATATTTCACAAATGGGGCATACCCGAGATCGACTTATTTGCATCAGCCCGAGCTCACGTGGTGCCAAAGTATGTCAGCTTAGATCAGAGGGATCAAATGGCGTGGAGACACAACGCGTTTTCGTGGGAATGGAGCTTCAGTCTGGCTTGGGTATTCCCACCTCCGAATCTGATGCCCAGAGTATTGATGCATCTCAATCGTGCGAAAGGCGTGTATCTGTTAGTAGCTCCGAAGTGGCCCCAGGCTTTCTGGAGAGCGGATCTAAAGTCTCGAGCATTAGCACCGCCGTTCACGGTTCGAGACTTGGAGTCGAACCTACTGGATCTATCGACAGGCCTTCCCCCTCCACGAGTACAAGACCTGACGATGGAGATTTGGAAATGTGGGGGTGGTCTAAGGAACTCGAATCCTGGTCCGAGCAACAAAAATCCCTGTTGAAAGGCGGCTGGCGTAAGTCCACTATAAATACATATAAGCCGGCTTGGATTAGATGGTTAAATTGGTGCAAAGTTTTCGGGGTCCAGCCTACTAACCCCTCGGGGTCCCAATTAGCGCAGTTTCTAGCTGATTTACATTTAAAACATAATTTAGCTTATAAAACAATCTTAGTGCATAAGTCAGTTGTTTCTACACTTTGTAATACAAATAATAGTGCTAGTCTTGCCTCTCATGTGTTGGTAAAGAAAATTTTGAAATCAATTTCAACAAATAATGTTCAAAAATGTAATAAGCCAAGTACCGTTTGGGACACTAGTGTTTTAATATCTTTTTTGTCTACGAGTAGCGTAAATTGTGAAAATTTATTTGAGGTTTCCAGGCGATGCGCCATTTTACTATTATTATGCTCGGGTCGTAGAGTGCATGACTTGACGTTATTAAGCGTGTCACAGGGTTCCCTTGTAGATGATAGTGAAAGTGATTCTGTGACTTTCTGGCCAATGTACGGTTCTAAAACCGATTCAGAATCCCACATTCAGTCTGGTTGGAAACTCTTTTCGAACAGTGAGAATCCAAATCTTGATCCTGTTCTGTGGGTACGAAAATTAGTTGTTCTAGGCAGCGAAAGACGGAAAGAAGCCGGCATCGAAAATTTATTTGTATCGGCTCGGGGAGTAGCAAAAGCTGCGTCGAGAACAGTAATTTCTGGATGGGTTAAGTCGGTTTTAAAAGAAGCCGGTGTCGAGGCAACTCCAGGAAGTGTACGGTCTGCCGTCGCCTCTAGGAGTTGGCTTGACGAAGAGCCCTTAGATAAAATTTTAGATAGAGCAAATTGGAGGTCAGTAAATACTTTTAAAAAATACTATAGAAAGGAAGTAGCTTGTAAGCCAATGTCTTCTACAAACAATTCTTTAGTTAATCTTTTTGAACCTGTTAATTAGTTTTGTGAAAATATGTAGTATGTGTAGTAATATGTAGTATTTGTGTAAGTATGTAAAATATGTATGTAGTATAAGGTAATAATATGATCAATAATACATAATATGATTAAAGAAGTTATTTTTAAATTAATAAATTATTATATTTTATCGAACCTAAGTTTCTGAACAAATAATTGTAATTATTAGAATATATATATAAATAATAAAGAGTGATTGATCTTTACGAACAGAAATAATAAACCTTTATACACAATTAAAAATACAAAATAATTTAAAAATATATAACTAAGTCATATTGTCTCAATCATTTTTATTTTTCACATTGGCGTCTTGTTCACCAGGCGACAACAAACAATATCTCAATTTTGTTTAAAGGCCTTGAATAACGGTGATAGGACATAATAGCAGAGTTTTACCTACCAATAAAACTCTTATTATGTCCGGAACCTTATTCAAGGCCTTACAGTAAGCTCTGCCTGGTGCTAAAAAATTGAGACTGCAATGAGGGAGAACGCGCGCGCGCCTCACCTGGTGAACACCGGAAACCGCCATCTTACCGCCATCGTAGCGCCATCTTGCCGCCAAAAAGACCGGAAAGGAACTACAACGATCAATATTACGGCAGGAAACGGAAGACTACCATCTCAATTTTGTTTAAAGGCCTTGAATAAGGTTCCGGACATAATAAGAGTTTTATTGGTAGGTAAAACTCTGCTATTAAACTTATAATTGGCCGTTGCAGTGACGTTCGAGGTGGCCAGCTTTACGGTGGAACTGCGCGCGGACCTGGGCGGCGGCGAGCGCAGCCTCGTGGCGCTCACCTGCCGCGAGTTCACGCTGCGACACGACCATCTCCTGCCGCATGAGACTACGCTGCAGGTAGCTCACCTGTCTTACATAAAGTTTTATAGGACCAATTGTAAAATTAGTTTATAATCCATGTTAATATCACAAATGCGAAAGTGTGTCTGTCTATTACTTCTTCACACTCACACCGCTTAACCGATTTTGCTGAAATTTGGTATGGAGATACTTAGAGTCCCGGGAAAAGACATATGATACTTTTTATTAAGAATAAATGCCAGTTCCCGCGCGATAAACGAATTTTGGCTCGACGGAGTTGCGGGTGTCATCTTGTAAGTTGTATCACACACGCACATGTAAGTTTACCGAAAGCTCTCAAGTAAGGAAATTTTTGTTGTGCATAGGTGTCGCTGCACTCGATCACAATGGAGGACCTGACGCAACCACCGGAGTCGACGCACCGCATGCTGATGGTGTCGCACTCGCCGCCGGCGCCGCGTAAGGCCGTTTACGTATCGGCGTCCTGCCCGGACTTCGTGAGTGAGTTGCGTGTGCGCCCGCCGCGACGCGTCCGCGCCCGCTCCCTGCCCGGACAGCCCGGTCACCCCGCCCCCGTCACACGACCCCCGCCCGCGGCTTCGCCCACCGAGCAGCGCTGCGGCCCGACTCCGCCCAGCTCGCCCGTGCGCTCTTCAGATGATAACCTCGTGTGGGTCTGTGTGCACACGCGGCTACCACGACACGACGCTACTGACGCCGAAGCAAAGGTGAAAAAGTTTACTCATACGACAAACTTGTATTATTTTATGTCTTTTAATATCAGTAGCGCTAGCACGGCGACCAGCGGAAATGCGAAAGTATGGACAAACTGTGGAAATAAACCTAAGGTGCCGTTCCGATCTTTACCGCGGTTAATCGCGATTCGCGACCGACAAAAATTTAATTAAAATATGCCACTTTATGACTGACTATAATGTAGGATATTATTTCAATTCTTAAGACTACAGTCTGCCACAAAGTGGCATTTTAACTGAATTTTTCGGAACGAAAAAAGATCGGGACGGCACCTTAGGTTTATTTCCACAGTTTGTCCATAGTTTCGCATTTCCGCTGGTCGCCGTGCTAGCGCTACTGGCCTGTAATTGGGTCTACACCTTAATTTATCATCTTTATGATCTTACGAAATAAACTTTTACAAGATCTGTTGGTAGACCTAAAAAATAAATATATAACTCTTTTATTCAATTATCCAGGTGTCTAAAACGACAAAAGTAGATTTCAACTGTCTCAAGTTGGTACTGAGCATCGACAGCTGGGTCGCGGTTTTGGACTTCTTCGGTGTGGCCGGCGACGAGACCGAGCCCGAGAGACCTGCCGACGGCTCCCAGCCTGGTACCGTATATCTACCTCTATCTTTGATAAAATCAACAGATGAATATGTTTTGCTTAGCTCTGATGTATAGCTGAATCAATTTCGCATATTTTTATATCGTTTTTGTAGTTTGTTCATGTCGAAGGAAGGTATTTAAGAAAGAAAAAAAATATATTTGGAAGTACTTATAGAAAATTTAAAAATACTTTTTCACCGTATAAAATTATGTATTTCAAATGCCGTAAGCTTAACGGTTGTGACAACCTAAACTCATCAAATCATCAATAAAGTTCGTATTTTGGAACTAGTTCGTGTATTCAGTCCCCAGCGAGTCGTCGAGCGAGGCGGGCGAGCTGGAGGTTTGTGTTCGCTCGCTGTGGGTGGTGGTGGTGGGGGCGCGGGGGGACGCCTGCCGCGCGCACGTGTCGCGCGTCCGCGTATGCTCCACCACCACTGGCGCCAGTCGGCTAGTGCGGGCGCGTTTGGGCGCACTCACACTGACTGACCTCGCGCCGCGCGCCGTGCTGTGGCGTGACCGTCTGCGTACGCGCACCGCTGATGCCCTCACGTTGAACTATCACCGGTATGGTAGCGTTTGCCCCACTCTTGTAAGTACTATCAGAGAAGTTGACCCGTAGGCAGATGGCAGACCTACGTAATTTGGTCATTATGACAAACCCAGATCAGGACTAAAGTACCCCGCAAACGATCAAATTTGTTTGACAAACATGTTTGATGTAATTTACGTTTTCATCAAACAGCAGTGCAGACGAACAAACGTGCATCAAACAAGTTTGTCAAACAATTAGCTAGAATCGGTTTGAGATCATGAGATCTTGTTTAATAGTTAATGGAATCAGGCGTTACTTTGCGGAAATCCATAGCTTAAAATTTAGTTTGTTATTATTTTTAGCAATATTCCGCGAAATAAACTTCCACCTTTAAGTAAATGAGTGAGTGCACGCATAGGCATGCGTACAGCACCTCCCTCCTCCCACACTGCCTATGCGTACACTCGCATGCAAGAACTTGCAAACACCACCACCACACAAGCAATAATGTTGGCAAATCCGTGCAAGGCCCCTCACCACCATGCAGGTTGAAAACCTCGACGCGCGTTTCGCTCCAACACCGGAGCATCCTCAGGATGTGGACTCTACGAACAACGTCCGTCAAGCTTTGTGACTTGACGGACGTTGTTCGTAGAGTCCACATCCTGAGGATGCTCCGGTGTTGGAGCGAAACGCGCGTCGAGGTTTTCAACCTGCATGGTGGTGAGGGGCCTTGCACGGATTTGCCAACATTATTGCTTGTGTGGTGGTGGTGTTTGCAAGTTCTTGCATGCGAGTGTACGCATAGGCAGTGTGGGAGGAGGGAGGTGCTGTACGCATGCCTATGCGTGCACTCACTCATTTACTTAAAGGTGGAAGTTTATTTCGCGGAATATTGCTAAAAATAATAACAAACTAAATTTTAAGATCTTGTTTGACAAATACAGCGGAACACGTTCAAACACGTTTGTCAACACAAATTTTCTACGCCAATGCATGTCAAACACGTTGTTTGTTTGACAAACGCTTCAAACAAAGCTGTACACTATCAAACTGTTTGACGTATACGTAAAATTTGACAAACAATTTGATCGTTTGCGGGGTACTTTACATTGAATTGACATATCCCTGCTAAATGACGTTATTCCGCTTGCCTATCAATCAGCTTCTCTGATAGTAATTTCTGCATTTCTCACGTTATTTCCTTTCAAAGAACTTTTCTTAAAATGAAATGCATGTACTCAAATCAAAATATTTTAATTATTTCGACGACCTCCGTGGCTCAATTGGTTGAGTATGTGGCAGCTCAAGCCGGGGGTCGCGGGTTCGAATCCCGCCGACGGAACAAAAAGTTTTTCAACGTTCCTGGGTCATGGATGTGTATTAAATATGTGTATGATATAATAAAAATATTAAATATATGTATAGTATACACGTATTAAATATATTTCCGTTGTCTTTTACCTGTAACACAAGTCCTTCAGGTACTTAGCACGGGGCCAGACTGACGTGGTGTGGAGCGTCCATAGATATTATATTATTATTATTTCTGTCAATGATCTAGGCTGAGTCCATCGGAGGCGGCGGCGGCGGGCTACGAGACAAGCTTATCGCTGGAGATGGGCCCGCTGACGTACGTGCATACGCGACGCTTTGTGTTGGAGTTGCAGGCCTTCGCCACGGACTTTAGTCTGCTTAGACGAGTGATCGCCCAGGCGCGCCGCAAGGTAACAACATCTATCTCTTTCTCTTACTTGAAGAAAACCATAAAGTTATACTGAAATATAAATAACCTAGCATGTTGTAGTGTGTGCCACACCTCCCTGATAATATATAAGGTTGTTGTTAGTAATAAGTTCAGTCATTAAACATATTTCGCGAAGATAACATCTTTTATAATCAGTCTCCCCTAAGCCACACATTGCAATGTCTTACACATTGATAGTGACGTAAAGCAGGTAGTGTAAATCACGTCGTCTATTTCCATGCAAAGTTAAACTTGTGTAACGGTAACCAGCCAACGTATGATAAAATAATGTTATAAAATATGACATGTTCTACTCAAAACGACCTATATACTATAGATAATATAGAATTGCCGCATTGTAGGTTTCACGTGCAGTCCGGCGCTCAAGCGCACCACAGCGTATGTCGTTGTCGCTGCGTTGTACGGCGCCGCTCATAGTACTGCCGGTGTCGGGCCGCAGCCGCGCCGCACTCGCAGCTGAGCTACAGCTGCTAACGCTCACCAATAGATTCTGCTACGCTGACGACCCTGACACTATCAGCACCCTGAGAGATCCCACTTGCGGTATGTAATTTTCAAATTATGTTATATTCTGTTTCATACTAGTGATCTTTTTACAAGTTTTCTTAAGAGCCCGTACTCTCTTTTCTACTGCTCTCTTCACACACGCCCGTCTTTCATATGCCAGGTGAAATAGGACGATCGCCAAGTTAGCGGGCAGTTATAGGTATTCTGTTTTTTAAAGGGTTTTTTATATGAAAGTGGTAAAAAGTAATTCCAACATTGTATAGACGACTTTCTCAACAGTACATTGTATTTTTTTCATACCGTTAAGATGTCTATACAATCCATAAAAAGGTGATATTCTAAACCTTTTACAGCAAAAATCACAAAACTGTCGCGGGTTTGAGTTGGATTATTTAAAGATACTTGTGCATTAAAACTTATAGAAATACTGTATTTTAACTGTTAAATCACGTCTGTTAAATGAGCGAAATCGGCAAAATTTCGCATACGGACTCTTAAACATATAAACCGACTTCCAAGGTAAAAACAATAATAACATTAATATGTTATTATTGTTTTTACCTTAATAAAAAGTATTAAATAATAATTTTTACTATCTAATAAGTAGTGCCTTTTTCCGAAATCGGCTAAACCTCAACTATTTCTGTACTCAATCTTCATTATTTTGAAGTCGGTACCAGATAGCTGAATCTTCAGTCCTCTGACAGAATATTTAAAATTTTTGGAACTGGCACCGACTTCAAAATTATGAAGATTGAGTACAGAAATAGTTGAGGTTTAGCGAATTCGGAAAAAGGCACTACTTATTAGATAGTAAAAATTATTTAATACTTTTTAGTTCATATTAATGTTATTATTGTTTTTACCTTGGAAGTCGGTTTAAATTTTTTGTTAAAAATAATAATAATTTCACTCTTTTTAGTTACACTAGTAGGTAAATCTTCGCGTATATTTATACCAGAAATGAATTCAATTTGACCCATAGTAAAAATACTGCATCTTCCCCATTATTGAATATCAGAGCTCCGCGAGCTACTGGACGTGCGAAGCGTGCGCGCGGAGGGTCTGTCGTTATGGTGCGTTCGCGGTGGCGCGTCGGGCGGCTCGCTGCGGCGGTGCGGCGCGCCGCTGCTGCCCGCGCCCGCCGAGCTCTGCCTGCAGATTGAACGCAACTGCAGCGACACACGTAACGGTACTTTTCCACAAATTATCAATATTGTAAAAATCAACAGCTATTGACTTTATTTTTATTTCTAATGTTCTTTAACTTTACTAATACACTTAATAATGATAAAATAATTATAGATATTACTTACTTCTTTAAGCACCTTCACTAAAAGCTGTTTAATATAGCTAAATAGGCTAGTGTTAAATGACTCACGACATTGACAAAACCTTTTTATACTGCATTCATTAAACTCAATATTGACAATAATTTGACAAAGATAGGCTTTAGAACTTTAGAACAAAAAAGACTATATGAACGAAAAGTCGATAGGCGACTCATATTGTAGTAAAAAGACGGTTGGGGAGTAGTGTTTTGTGTCGAACTCGAACTCGACTCGAACTCGACTCGAACTCGGTTGTCTGTAAAGTCGGTTTACTGACGACAGTTGAACGTGACAACGTCATAGCCTTAAATGGAACGCCTCAAAGCGAGGTAACGCCGCATATTGCGTCATGTTTTTTCGTGCGCGCAGCCCATATCGAATTATAAGACGTTGTCACGTCAAAAAATAATAACTGGCCGTTTGCCACCAGTGGCGGACATGAGCGTGCACGGGCGACTGTCGACGCTGCGGTTGGCGCTAGACGCGGCGCAGTACCGGCTAGTGCGGGGAGTATTGGCGCACAACCTCGCCGAGCCGTGCGACGAGCTGCTCCCACCGCCGCCGAGACCGATGCAACACGATCAGGTTAATAGAATGCAGACAAATAAAAAACACAAAAAAGTTGTTAAAAATAATTTGTTTACATTCGAACCTTTTGGGATGTCTATCAAACTATACCAAAGTGTCACCGTAGTGAAACAAAAATAGTATGAACGTAACAGATCTGTATAAGTAGAATATCATTGCATAGTATGAAAAAGTTTTCCACTATATAAACATTTTTCTTGTCATGGGGCCGGGGGGCTAATGTGAACTGTGACATATAGCTACTATTTATTAAAATAAATATTGTCATAGGTGTGGACGACGTGGTCTTTGAAGTTAGAGCTGCAGGACGTGATCGTGCAGCTGCGGGCGGGCGCGGGCGGGAGTGGGGCGGAGGGGGAGGCGGCGCTCGCGTGCATCAACTTCATCAAGTCACGCCTCCTTGTGGAGTCATATTCTGACCTCAGTCAGGACATCGACCTGGTGTCAGCTGAGATCCTGGTGAGCGACACGCGGTACGCCGCCGAGCCTGCCAACCGCCGCGCGAACGTGTTCAGCCATATTGTCGCGCCGCTGCCCGAGCAGCGCCACAGTGTGCAAGCCGAGGTGCATGCGAGGTGAGGATTCGAAAGGTTTAAGCAAAATTTTACTTACTTTACTTTGTTGGAATATTTTGTAACCTACATTAAAGGAAAATAAATGATGATTATGATTCAATAATAGTCATAATAATTATTTTATGTCGGTACAACACTAAACTTCTGATTAGTAAGGCAAATTTTAGAACGCTGTGCATTTGTGATTTTACGCACTCGCCTCTTTTTAATTACTTTACACATCAGCCTTTTATCATTTTATTAACTCAAAGTGCCTTCCTGTCTTCCCTAGAAAGCGACCGGATTCGTCAGCGTACACGATCCTGATCAACAACATGCGGCTGATGGCGATCCTGGACTGGTGGGAGGCGGCTAACCAGTTCATCATGCAGGCGCCGCTGCCCGCCTCCGACCCAGACCTGCAGCACCTGTGAGTACTGTATTCATCATATTGGCATTGAACTTGTAATCATGTACTTTGTACTTACAAGACCCCCGACGAAAAAAGGGAGGTGGAATAAGATTGACGTCTCTGTCTGTTTATTTGTCTGTATCACGTAATACGTATGTGTGTGTGTGTCGGCGGGCGTGGCATCGTACGAGTGGCCCGATTGTAGTCTTTTTTTAATACATTAAAAATTGTTACACAAAATCGCCAGTGTGATAAGACCCTAAATGCTGGTCGAGCAGCATTTAGGGTCTTATCACACTGGCGATTAGCGATCGATTAGAAATTGCGCAGCGCGCACGCCGCGACAGCGCAGCGTCGTCGCGGCGTGGCGTGGACGCTCCATTTTGTACACTCGTCTAGGGAATTCCCAAGACGAGTGTACTCCATTTTGTACACTTGTCTAGGGAGTTCCCTAGACGAGTGTACAAAATGGCGTCCACACCACGCCGCGACGCCGTTGCGCTGTCGCTGCGTCAAGTCGCGCAATCGCGGCGTGCGCGCTGCGCAATCGCGTCGTTTCAAACCGCTCGCTAATCGCCAGTGTGATTAGGCCCTTAATCTTTCAGGATAACGAATAATTACTTTTTAATATTTTTGTACAAAATATTTATTAAAAATATGTCGTGTCAGGGAGGAGGTCAACTCAGGTTGCGAGGGCGGTATGTCGGCGGGGGGCGTGGCCGAGCGAGCTCCGCCCTTCGAGCTCAAACTCAACGTGACCGACTCGCAGCTCGTACTAGTGGAGGACACCGCCGTTTGGGACACTAATGCCGTCATACTCAAGGTATTGTAATCAAGAATCAAGATCATTTACTCACATAATATATGTAGTCAAAAGCCAAAAGGGTAACAAATATTGTAATAGTTCTTACATATTATCCTACCATAATAAATAACAATGGTGTGTGAATGTCATTACTGTATACAGAACAAATTAAAATAGTAAGTACTTAACATGAAGCGCAACTAGAATTTCGTAATCATAAATTTAACATTTGTAGCGCACAAAATCGTTCTATCGTACAGCGTACTTGACGTGGCATTTATTACATCAGGAATGACTATAATATAGCTACTGGGCTTCGGCCTGACTGTGGTATACCGTTTCCTTCGGAAACCTTTTTTTGGGGCATCGTATCCCACATTGACGATGTATTTTTTAAAAAACACAATATTTTTTATGTTAAAAAAACCGGCCAAGTGCGTGTCGGGCCACGCGCAATATAGGGTTCCATAATACCGCTAGGTTTTATTAAAATTTTTGTGTGGTCAATGAATGTATACTTATAACGTGTTTTACAGTACTAACAACATCATCTCAGTTACTTTCAAAGGAATTTAAACGAAAAGTTCCTTTATACTTCGCCGAATACATTTTTTTAGTTGATCGACTATTACTCAATATCTTATGAAGTCTTCTTAGCCGTGATAGTTTTCCTTTTAAATTCAGCATATTTCCTACTCCCGTGAATTTTTTCACATTTCCAAAAGCAACCGTTTAGCTGGTAGAAGGGGGGACTGGACTATAACGATTTTTTCCACTTTAAAACTTAATATTTCACAAACGGATCCCTAAATCGGAAAATGATCAATGAATACTCATAATAGTTTTAAAAAAAACTATCCAACGACACCCCACACGATGGGGTGGATGCGAAAAAAAATTTTCATCCCCGCTTGATGTGTATGGAAGGTACCATATTTTTTTTTAAAAATTTTATGTTCCATTGTGTTGCCATTATTAATATGTACATTCATGCCAAATTATAGCTTTGTAGGTCCTATAGTCTCTGAGCAAAACCGCGGACAGACAGACAGACGGACGGACAGACCGAAACTATATGGGTTCCTTGTTGACTACGGAACCCTAAAAAGCAAGCTGTAAGCTTTCCTTTCAAATAAAAAAGTTTGTAAACACATTGCGTGTTTTTTTATTAAAGAAAAAAAAAGTTAATTACTTAGTAAACGAAAGACTTCAAATAAATGACAAAGCTACAAAATGGTTCTCACGACTCACTCAGCAACACATGCTGAGAGAGCATGGAGACAACGCTGATTTTCGGTTGTTATGTGTTTAATGTGTAAACGGTCTAACAGTGCAGCACGGTAGTGACGTACCGTGCAGCGGACGCGGCGCGGCCGGTGGTGTGTGAGCTCAGCGAGTTGGAGCTGTTCTCGTGCGTGCTCGGCCTGGAGGAGGAGACGGCGCTGGCTATCCTCGACCCCGCCGCCGCACACCTCGCGCTCACTGCTGACAACCAGCTGCAGGTAGGCAGACACGAAAATATATATTTATTTGCAACAATTGACAGGGAATCCGGAATAGCTTATAGCGACATAGCTCCGCCTGGTGGAAGGTGGTAGGTTAAAAAGTGTGTAAAAATTGTTATTAACAGTTTTTGTAAACACGAGTTAACCAGGCGGCGGTTTGTGTGTGTCGGATTTGTCCCCTAGCGGCAAATAAAATATAATAAATACCCTCAGAATACCCTCAGCGAAAGAATAGATTCTTTAATAAAGCTAAGTTTATTATTGAGTCAATATAATCTTAATACACGCTGCTTCGATGCTATTGAGTCAACCTCACGGTGAAAAATCATAAAATTAGCTTTCAAAATGATTTCACCCATAAGAAAATTAAGAATTTATCCAATATTGCGTTTAATTAGGTATTTTTATAATCATAGATAGCAATGGGCGCCTTGAATCTCCGATTGTCGTACCACGACATGCGTATGTTCGCCGCCATCCTGCAGTCACTCCCGGTCCAAGCGCGGTTGGCGCTGTCGGGTGAGTGCGGAAATATAAACAAATACAAAATTCTTTTTAAAACACACAATAATATACTATGAATCGTAGCATTTCTATAAATATGACATGACAAATGTTATTTCTAAAGGTAAATCCGAGGATGAACCGCCGGCGAACAAGCCCGCTAACAGCGTTCACATGCAGGCGGGCACGGGGATTGAGGCGGGGGTGGGGTTCAACAAGGGGGCGGGGCTGGGCCTGGCCCGCTGGGCGAGAGACGCGCCTACACACGTACGCCCGCCGCCGGAGCCGACTTCTCGATCGTTGCGATTAGTGCAGGTATTTTTATAACTATTCATGAAATACAGTTTAAGTTTAAGCCTTAAGGACTTACAGCCGATCTCAGAGAAATATTTAATGATGATTAAATCTCAATTTAATGAAGAATTTGACGGTTAATGTATGGTGCTTGTGTCAAAATCTTCATTTAATTACATTTAAGTAATTAATGTTCGTCTCTAAGTGCGGCCGTTAATCTACTTAGCAGTATTTGAAATTCCTGCATATTTACATATTTACACTTATTCAGGTGAGCGCGGAGAGTGTGACTCTGTGCGTCATTGACGACTGCCTGGACTCTGACGTGCCGCTGCTGGAGGTGACGCTAGCCGACCTGCATCTCGACCAGGTAATCACGTGACTGTTCGCGTGCGTTCTTATGTGGCACCCACTACTATATAGTGTTAAGATTTTTTCTTAAAGTTCAAGAATCAAAAAGGTACGGGTTGCCACCAAAATATTCCGCTGAGGTCAAAGTTTTGGTCTGAAACTAGTAGCACTTCAAATCGACAGGACCTGCGTAAAGCGGAGGAGTCGTTCGAGGACCCGTTGCTTGTGTCGACGCCGAGCGGCGGCGGCGGCGCCTTGCCGGGCGTTGAGTCGGCGCGGCGCGGCGCAGGCGGCGGGCGCGTGCGCGGCGTACTGAGCGTAGACTACTACAACCGAGCACTGTCAGGCTGGGAGCCGGTAGTCGAGCCGTGGCGGGCCGACGCCTGGTGGGAGTACACGTTATGCTCGTCGCTGACGCGTGCGCGACTGCAGTTGGAGCTCAGTTCCGCCGATTTGCTCAATATCAACGTCACGTCCGCGCTCGTCGATTTGCTCGCACTCGTGCGTACCAACTGGACGGCTGACTATTATGCACCCCAGGTATGATAATACTTTTTATTCATGATTACTCTGTGAAATCGAAAAAAAAATGTTTTTTTATTCAAATTATTAATAAATTATTTTTTACATTTAACTTGTGATACCTACGACTGGTTTGGAGTTAGATTGGCGAGACGAACCACTATAAGAATAAATATATGAAAAAAAAAATGTTATTTTATTCAAATTAGGAGTAAAGTAATCAATACATTTTTTTAACTTGTGATACCTACGACCGGTTTGGAGTTAGACTGGCGAGATGAACCACTATGAGAATAAATGTATGTATACCCATATTTGTAATAAATGGCAGGCTCCCCGAGGGTCTCCTAAAGGCAGCCCGGCCGGACACCGACGGCGCTCGCCGTTCGTGCCATACGCTCTTCACAACCTCACCGGCCAGCGGCTCTGGTTTACGACTCTCACAACCGCCGTGGATGAGTGAGTTTATTCTTTTATTTTTTTTATTAAGACGCTGACAACTGCCAATGACCTTGATCTCGCATCACTCTCGCACCACTGTCGATTTTCTTGCCAGAGAGAAAGAGATGTGAAGTGTTCACTCGGTAGCGTGGATACATTTTTCGTTTGTTACAGGAAAAAATAAATATTATGGGAAATCTAGATGTCAGAACCGACAATTAAATCCGGCAATCTTTGGATTTTTGTAAAAGTATCAAATAAACAAAAATTTAAAGCATAGATTGTATTATTACTTTAGTTAGAACTGTTTAAAGTTCCTGAAAGATGTCACTTTGGTATTTTTTTTCATCCAGTAGGAGTAAATTATTTTATTATTTAAATTGGACAAGCTTTTCCAAATATAATAAAAAATCACATAAAATTTTTTTGTGCCCGTCAATGAAATACATACGTCTAGAAAATATTGGAATTTCTCATACATACGTAATTCCAAAATCATTTTCTCGTACGAAAATATTGAACATGTTGGAGTTGTTTTTCAGTTTAAAATAGTAATTATCTAGGTTCGTGCACCTAGGTAATTACTTTTTTAAACTGAAAAACAACTCAAACATGTTAAATATTTTCGTATGAGAAAATGATTTTGGAATTACGTATGTATGAGAAATTCCAAGTGTACCCGGCCTCTTAACCTATCAATCCCCTTAGGCCCAAGTGGGCCGCTATAACAAAAGATTTCCAAGAATTGGCGATCGAAGGATTAATGTAAACTATTGGTAAAAACTTTTTACTGTCTCATCTACTATGTATTCTGTTTTTTAATTCTGCTGTATCTGTAGCTGTATAACTTTTTCATGTATTCTCAAAATAATAAAAAAAACATAACAGGGTGAGAGACAGTGGCGAGAGTGAGAAGTGGGGCGGGCCGGACGACACGTGGGTGATGGTGCGCGCCGGCGAAACGGAACCGTTCTCGTTCGGTGGGCGGAGATCACGCGCGCCGGTCGCCGCCCCCGCCGCGGCCACGCCCGCGCCGCTCCACCGCCTAGTCCTGCGTCTCGACCAATGGACGCCGCCCGATCCCGTTTGCGTCGATCGCGTTGGCGTCTTCTTCCGAGACATCACGCACATTGTAAGTAATAAGGCTGCTAGTAAAAATTAGATAAAGCTATCTGAATGTTAGTAAAGGCATCATAATATTATGAATCCAAAAATAAATAAAACTGATATCAAAATACATGGCCGTAATATAAATGAAAAATATAATAATACTAGCTGTCCCGGCAAACGTTTCTTTGCCATATTATATAAAGTATATCGCCCGTATTATTTTATTGAATTAGTGACTATAAATAAGTATGTCACCATGGCAACGTCCATCGCTATCCCGTGACCCGCGTCGCATAAACAATGGACAAATAATTTGCAATAAAATGAAATTGCGACTATAATTAAAGATCTAAGCTATCCTATCTCTCAAGTTGGAAAAAGCACACATCTAAAAAAACAAACATTAAAATCGGTTAAGTAGTTTAGGAATCCATCGCGGACAAACATCGTGCCAGGAGATTTATATATATTAGATAGAGAAATGTTAAATAATTTTTATGTTGAGACTAATGTTGTTAGCTGTACAAAGTATGTTTTTATGATTAACTAGCTGTTGCCCGCGACTTCGTCCGCGTGGACTTCAGTTTATAGCACGCGATGTCAACAAAATTGGTATCAAATTAAGCTTTTATAAAAAAACCCTAGTACCCATTAAATCAAAAAAGACCCAAAAACAGCTGTGCAGAGTGCACATAACTTATTTAATTTTTTTAAAATTAAACTTTATTTATGCCTAATAAAGTATAATATTTAGCCCCCCAATTACACAACTTTACCCATAAAGTATAAACTATTTATCATTGATAGATTTAAGGTTACATTACTGCATAGATAAAGTACTGAGTTATTTAATAACGTAGCCAATGATATTATATAAAAAAAAAAATGGTTGCCTGTAAAGTCGGTTTTACGGGCGAAGATTTTACGTGACAACGTGTGGGAGAGAGACGCAAGGCATTCGGCGGGCCTCTCTCTCGTTCGGTGACTCATCGTAACGTTACCGAGCGTTACACTTTTTCATAAGTGACTCCCAGCCGCAACCTAATTTAAGACGTTGTCACGTCAAAAAAACTCAAAGCAGATAATATGTTACTACCGCGCGCGTTGTGAAGCCATTAAATACGGGCCAATTGACCCGTCTTTTGTATAGTCTGTCTCTTTTATGTAAATGTCATTTCGTATCTTTTGTTTCACTTATCTGTCAAATTTGACGATTGAATTTGAAAATTGTTCGGAAGCAATTTAAGCCGGAAAATAGTATGAACGTAACAGATCTGTATTTAGTTGAATATCATTGAACGTAGCAAAGAAATAACAATCGAAAAAATCTGAAATATAATGTAAGATTATACCACCTCTTATAGAAAAACATTTGGGCAAGCGTCATCGCGATGTAGTAGACGCACGGCGCCATCTATTATGAATTTTTGGAACTAACTTAATTTGAACAAATTTACGCATTTTCACCCCCTTACAACTATTTTTCCAGTTAAAAAGTAGCCTATGTATTTTCTCAGGCTTTAGACTATCTGTGTACAAAATTTCATTACAATCGGTTCGGTAGTTTTGGCGTGAAAGCGAGACAGACAGAGATACTTTCGCATTTATAATATTAGTATAGATTAGAATAATTAGCTTTTATAAAACCATAACATTCTGTGTTAGTCGTCGTCGTAGTTAATGGTCTATAAATAAAAAGATTATTTTTTAGATAAATCATGGATGTATGATTTCTCTATGCTTATATATTATTGTAACACAGCAATCGGGTGGCGTGGCACGCGTTGTGCTGGAGGTGTCGCTGGAGGGGTCAGCTCGCAAGCTGGTGACGGTGCGCTCGGCGCTGCTGCTGCACAACCGCCTGCCACACCCCGTCGAGCTGCGGCTCGACCGCTCGCAAGCACCAGGTACTTAACAAACATACATAAACGGGCATTTTCCAAAAAAAGTGTACCCTGTTCAAAAATCGAGATTTTTTTGAAGTGTAGTTTTTAATTAATTTTATGGTTTCTATAAATTTTTTATAGTTTTAAGAATAAGAAAATATACAAAGAACAGTAAAAGATTATTGGTTTTTATCATAAAATGTTAAAATAGTGACTGAGGTAGTGATTTAATGGTCAGTTTGGAGACTTTTTAAAAATGCTTTAATAGTTTCAAATTTTGTTTGTTTACCGGTTGTTATCTTTTAATCGTTGACAGACAAAACAAACTATTAGAAAATACTAAGAGTAATGTTTTTAATTGGAACACATTATTACACAAGATCGAACTTGAAATGTCAAGTACGATTTGGTGACAAGTCGTGCCAAAACAAACTATATTTTTCTATTATCTCTAAAAACAGCCCATATATTTGAAGTTCATTTAATATATATGGCCAAAGTTTAACTAATTTCAATATTTTTGTGTATTTTTTATCAAAATACTTTAAGAAATTTAATATGTCTATAATTGTGTTTTTATGCTTTTCGCTAAGTGCGACAATCAAGGTTCACAAAGTAAAGCTGAGGTTACACATAGTAATAAAAGTCGAAGTAATTTAACATATTTATTTATTTATTTCTTGATGAACGTTTATAGACTTTTTTTTTAAAAAACACGCGAAACTAAAAATACTTTATATTTTCGGTTATTTTTACCCTTTTTGCTCAATTTTTATGCTTTTTATCTAATCAGTCTCAGATACCTGTATATTTATAATATCTTTTATAAGATTAATTTTACAATTTTAAGCTATTATGGCGACAATAGACGATTTTTAATGTATGCGTGTAGCCCTAGCTTTATGCGTCAGTTTGGTGACTTTCATAGTCACGCCTATATGTGACGAGACAAAATGTCATCAAACTGACGTCACTTTTTCGGCCAATGTTTTGTTAAAACTGTATATTGGATACATTTAGTTAACTAGTCAAAAGTAATTAAGTGTAAACACTGTGCTGAGTAACATTTGATTAATTAGAAAACGGTTGGACAAAAGATATGTTATTTATTACGTAAAAGCATCTCTTAACTGACAAAAAAAACGAACCGTTCCTCGTCACCATAAAAACACCCTCTCCTCAGACCGTATCAGGCCAACTGGCTAACAAAATTTTGCATGTTCCCTATTTGCGTTTGTATCGATACAAACGAGCATAAAAAACGTCGTGTGGAAGGGCCCTTACTAACAATTGAAATTTGCAGGAATGGACAAGCAGGAATGGACAATATTCATAAATTCTTTTTTTTAATATAAAAAAAAAACGCATTATGTATGTTAAGGAGCATGGGGCGGAGCGAGCGGGGGAGCTGCAAGCGCGGGCACTGTGGTGGAGGCGGGCGCGCGGTGGGCGGCGCCGCTCGTGGCACGTGCGGGAGCGGTGTGGGCGAGGCCGGTGCTGCGTGCACGCCCCGCCCCGCCCCCCGCAGCTATTGACTGGCGTGCCGCCTCCGCCGCGCCCGATCATGCAGTGCTGCTGCACCACGAGTGCCGCACTGCCAACGACCAGTCCTACAGGTATGTGCATTTTGCGTGTTCTGGATTTGTCTGGACGATCCTACGTGTATTTTTTTTGTATTCTTCTCAAATAACCGATTTGATTAAAAAAGATAGATTTGTATAGCTGAAAACTAGTAAATATTGTTTAGAGTTTATATTGTACCTAGTAGATGATGCTCGCAACTCCGTTGCGCCAAAATTTGTTTATCGCGCAGGAACCGCACATTTTTCCGGGGTAAAAAGTATCCTTTCCCGGGACACAACAACCATAACCAAATACCATACCAAATTTCAGCAAAATCGGTTCATCGGTTTAGGCGTGAAGAGGCAACAGACAGACAGGCATACTTTTGCATTTATAATATTTTCCGAATATATAAAATTAAAATGTGTCGGCACGCAGATTCAGCTGTGCGGTGGTTCGCGAGCGTTTCCCCGTGGAGCGGGGCGAGCCGCTAGCGGGTCACACGCTGACGTTGCTGCCGGCGCTGCGTTTAGAGAACCTGTTGCCGCTCGAGCTGCAGTACCGTGCCGCCTCCGATACTGGCGCGCTGCCGCCTGCGCATACGCATCCGTTCCATCAGGTACGATTATTACTAGAGTCAATTGAGATTTAATTATTTAAGAAGCTTTTTTTCATGCCATAGCAAATAAACTTAGGACTAACTATGACGTCTATATGACGTATAATTTTCAATTTTCTATCGCTGTGAAAAGCTTACAACCATTTCCTCAATTTCAGACCTCAAATGTGAACCACAAAACGAACTCAATTAAGGCATTTTAGGTTACGCTTTTCATCTCTACAATACAAGGTGTAACAAAACTAATTGATAATATTTTTGGGTGTGTATATGTCCCTCTCTATAGAGTTATCTGAGAAAGTAGCAGCGCTAAAAGAGCATTTTTTGTGGTTTGTATGGGAAAGTGCCCACTCATCATTAATTTTTCCATACAAAGGTGAAAAAAAGTAACTCTTTCAGCGTTGCTACTTTAACGTTGAACTCTATATAGCATGTAGGGAACACATACACGCCCTAAATCATTATCACTTAGTTTTGTTACACCCTGTATACGTGACGTAATACGGTCTATGGTTTGTAGGTTAACGTGGAGGAAGGCGTCGAAGTGAGCGTGAAGCTGGAGGGGTTCGGGTGGTCGAGCCCGCTGGTGGTGGGCGGGGCGGGCGCGACCGGGTCATTCTCCGCGCGACTCAAGCTGCGCGACCAACGCGGTCGCCGCCTATATCTAAACGCCCGCGTCACTGTGAAGAAGACGGACGGTATCAAAGTAAGTAGCTGGTAATAAAAGTAAGCAAAGTCAATACCAAATGGCACACTGATAAAACTGATATGTACCATCGGGGAAGTTGATTCCTATGCAATTGATAGATCAACGTTATTTGGTCGAATATGTCAATTCAATTTTAATTGTGATCTGTCGGGTGGGTTTGACGTAACGCAACCAAACTACTTAGGTCCCCGATTTGCATAGGAATCAACTTCTCTGATAGTACATATGTTGTTACACTTTACAACAAATTTTTTAAAAATAAAAATACGTTCACCTACTAATGTGTTCAGTTTTTAACCCTCTACGAAAAAAGAGGACTGTCTGTGGCATAGTAGCATCCAAACGGGCTACCCGATTTTGATCTACTTTTTTTGGTTGGAAGATAATGTAATAAAGAAAAAATTGTAAACAGTTGTAAAATTTTGTATTTTTAACCGACTTAAAAAAAAGGAGGTTAATGATTCGATGCGTATGTATGTAATATTTCCAGAACTGTCCAGTTTTTGTATATGTTAATCTATAGCAGCTTCTGAACAAATGTGCCAAATTTCGAAAGTGTATGTATGTATGTATGTATGCTTTTATGTTTGTGCACGCATATCTCCGGAACTACAAGTCCGATTTAAGTGATTCTTTTTTTGTCGTACTAGGTATTGTTCAACTCGCTTCGTCCACGTTCGTAACTAAGATTTCATAACTGGTTATGAAAAAGGAATTATTTTCACTGTTTCATAACCAGTTATTAAACAAGACTTTTTTTCCATTTTCATAACCAGAGCCTCTTAGTCATGTATGGTCTCCTGGTACTTTTTTCCCTAGAACAATGATTTGTACATCTTTTAAAACGTAGATAACAATGCTATAAAGGTGTAACAAAAATAAGTGATAATACTTTAGGGTGTGTACGTGTTCCTTGTAGAGAGTTCACTGTGAAAGTAGCAGCGCTGAAAGACCAACATTTTTTTTCACTTTTGTATGGGAAAACTCGTGACGCCTCGGGCCCTTGCCCATACAAAAGTGAAAAAAAATATTTTTGTCTTTCAGCGCTGCTACTTTCACAGTGAACTCTCTACAAGGAACACGTACACACCCTAAAGGTATTATCACTTATTTTTGTTACACACTGTATATAGTGGCCATGTATAGTCTCCTGCAACTTTTTTCCTTTTTGTATACACAAAAATAAAGTTAAAAAAACTAAAACCCGACTACTGAAACACGCTCTAAAAGTACGAAACAAGAAAATAGTAATGGAAGTTTAAGGCTGATTTTAGGCTGGTTTTATCTTATAGGCTGGTTTTACAGTCACGCGTTTGGCAGCGCCGTTGGAGCGCGCGCGTTTGAAGACGAAGAAAACGTACGGACGAACGGCGCTGCTCAAGCGCGCGACTCTGAAACGCTACTACTACCCCCATACATCTTCGAACGCGCGCGCTCCAACGGCGCTGCCGAAACGCTTAACTATAAAATCAGCCTAAGCGTTTCAGCAGCGCCGTTGGAGCGCCGCGCGTTTGAAGATGTATGGGGGTAGTAGTAGCGTTTCAGAGTCGCGCGCTTGAGCAGCGCCGTTCGTCCGTACGTTTTCTTCGTCTTCAAACGCGCGCGCTCCAACGGCGCTGCCAAACGCTTAACTATAAAATCAGCCTAAGCGTTTGGCAGCGCCGTTGGAGCGCGCGCGTTTGAAGACGAAGAAAACGTACGGACGAACGGCGCTGCTCAAGCGCGCGACTCTGAAACGCTACTACTACCCCCATAGGGTGGTTTTATCGTCAAGCGTTTGTCGGCGCCGTTGGAGCGCGCGCGTTCCAAGACGAAGAAAACGTACGGGCGAACGGCGCTGCTCAAGCGTGCGACTCTAAAACGCTACTACTACACCCCTATAGTCTTCGAACGCGCGCGCGCTCCAACGGCGCTGCGAAGCGCTTGACGATAAAACCAGCCATACATCTTCAAACGCGCGGCGCTCCAACGGCGCTGCTGAAACGCTTAAAGATAAAACCAGCCTAAAGGATAGCCGTGGTCGTATGCCTTTTAATTTTATTATTATCTGTTTTGCTACAGTAGGTGGCATACGACCACGGCCTATCCTTTAAACTTCCATTACTATTTTCTTGTTTCGTACTTTTTAGACTTTAGAGCGTGTTTTAGTAGTCGGGTTTTAGTTTTTTAAACTTTATTTTTATTTCACGTGACGTGACGGCATGTAGCCTATAACCAGCGGACAATTAAGACGCTTCTAATGATATGCCATTTGTCGAATTCTGATAAGTAGTTTAGAAGTTACGAGGGAACCGATGAACATACATACATACCTACAAAAGTGAAAAAAAATGTTGGTCTTTCAGCGCTGCTACTTTCACAGTGAACTCTCTACAAGGAACACGTACACACCCTAAAGTATTATCACTTATTTTTGTTATACCTTTATAGCATTGTTATCTACGTTTTAAAAGATGTACAAATCATTGTTCTAGGGAAAAAAGTACCAGGAGACTATACATGACTAAGAGGCTCTGGTTATGAAAATGGAAAAAAAGTCTTGTTTAATAACTGGTTATGAAACAGTGAAAATAATTCCTTTTTCATAACCAGTTATGAAATCTTAGTTACGAACGTGGACGAAGCGGTTCAACTTAGGGAATGCTGTAAGTTTCATCAAAATCGGTTCAGTAGTTATTGAGATAAGGAATTTTAATGCTTAATGGGGATTGTCCATTTTTTTTTTAATTTTGCTCATTACAAAAACATTTCGAGGAATAAGGTCAGTGATCGTTTTTCTGTATATAAACGAAAAAAATACCCATTAGTTACTTATATTTTTGAACAAATATGTTTAACCTTAGTTTGACCTTCAATGGCGTTAAATTAGCAATAAATTCGATCAATATTACGTTTCGAACTTTTCGTAAGTTTCTCGTATCAGCTTTCACATAATGATAACTTGCATTAGACGAACCAGCCATTATAAATAAGATTGAAAGGAAATAAAACATACTACAGAGGTCAATTGGCCGCCGATGATGACGTCAGAGTGAAACTTTAAAAAAATATTGAGAAAAAACTAACCAATGGATTTCTAAATTATTTAATTTATATTCTTAAAATACCCTATTTTAACGAAAAAAAATATAAAAAGTACATGTGATTTTTTTGGACAATGCCCATTACGTACAACTTGAAGTCGATTTTATCTTTTTAAAATACTATTATAATGCTTTAAAAAATAAAATACGCACGCAGGTGTCTGTATCAGCGGCGTACTGGCTGGTGAACCGCACGGGGTTGCCGCTGGTGTTCCGAGCGGAGGGCGGGGCGGAGGCGGCGGGGCAGTTCGCCGAGCACGAGCTGGCGCGCATGGTGGCGCCGCTGCCCTTCGCCTTCGCTGACGGAGACGGTCCCACGATCTCCGCACGTCTGGGGAACGCCCTCTCGCCGAGGCCGGAGGTAAGCCTTAGCCTCTAAAATCAGTATTTTGATTTCGTTATGTCAATATTACAACAAATGACGGTAAGGGGAAAAAACAAAACTGATAGTGAAGCTGGAGTCCTGAAATACTGGAGCCTAAACTAGGTATATTTAGACTATATATCTAGACTCCAGTTTTTTTTTAATTATTTTACGTTATATTTGACTCTTTTTCTTAAAGTTTTAGTTGGAAGTTGGTTAAAATTATGTTTAGTATTCTTTTCATAAGTTATCAAAAAATCTACAACTATTTTTTATATACTTATTCCCAGTGGTGTTCGCCGTTTGGTCTGGGCCCGGGAGTGACGGTGAAGCGGTTAGAGAGTGCGGGCGCGGGGGAGGAGCGCTCGTACGCGGTGGGCGTGCACGTGCGCGCCGGCCGCGGCCGCCATCGCCGGACGAACGTGGTCACCCTCACACCGCGCTACCAGCTCCACAACAACACATCGCGGTGTTTGCAGTTCGCGCAGAAGTGTACTGCTACCACGCTCGTTAGTATTACTGCTTATGTTTTTCTATTGATTTTTATCCTTACGATTGTATCGGCCTCATTTTTGCAATAATAAGTAGTTTATTTGAGTTCAAATGTTCATTTCAAAACTATTAAGATGTTTCTAAGGCTTCATCGCTTTTAAGTTATTTGAATTTTCCCTACCATCCAGAACGACCCGGGCGCGGTGGCAACGCACGTATCAGCAGTGGCGGGCTGCTACCTGCCGTGGCACTGGGCGCGATGGGAGCGCGAGCAGCTGTTGTGCGTGCGCGTGCTGGCCCCGCCCCCTGCCACAAACGGCCCCACCGCCACCACCAATACTATCAGTCCCGAGCCGCTCACCGCCTGGTCTGGTGGTTTCCGAATAGACAAAACACGCAGTCTTCACATCGCGTGCAGGTTCAAATTTTTATTTTTGGTATAAATAGTGCGTTTGCATTAAGAAAATTCTACCGTATCTATAAATTTTCCATTTATCTTCTATTTTTTTATTTATTTATTAGGGCAAAAAGTTTTTTACAAAAATTATTACAAAATATAATATGATTACAAATAAACCTACATTACCATCATAATTGCTACACTATGAAAAATTGAAAGGATGCGTTTGTTAAGTAACAGTCGCGATCACAAAACTAGACTAATGGATAACTACAATACATACACAAGAATGATGCAAAATACATAATATAATAATGATTAATGATATTAAAATTCAGATAACTCTTTACTTTAGCTTTGAGGAGAAGATATCTGCATTGCATAGATTTTTATAATAATGTATACATCTTAAAATGAAATAAAAATAAATAAAATCTAATTTATTTCTCAACAGGGAGAAGGGCGGGTCGTACCAAGTACTACGCGTGGAGGTGGTACCGGCGGGTGCGGCGCTGCTGGTCGTGCTAACGGACGCGGAGCGCGCGCCGCCCCCGCTGCGTGTGGACAACCGCTCGCGCGTCGCCGTGGTTTTCGGCCAAGCGGGCGGTGCTGAGGAGTGCGTTGCAGGTGCGGGCGCGGCGCCGCACTGGGCGCTGCCGGAGCCCGAGGGCGCGCAGGCGCTAGCGCTCCGGGCACCCGGCGGCCCGCGCCTCACTCTGCCTCTCGATGCCCTCCACCACGCGCATACGCTGCTCTATCAGAACTTCCTCTACGTCGCCTTCACGCGGTCCAGGTAGGTATTTTTAAAAACATACCTAATATATTAAGCCTCATAAAAAGTCAGTGATTCGTGAATAATTAAATTATTTGCTGTGTTTATTGTATTAATTTGAATGATTGGCATGTAAAAAAGTCACCTGACTATCAGAAACAGTAAACCTTGAATAGTTTATACGCTCTATAAATATCTTTTCTATATAATATTGTTTTAATGCATATTTTGTATATTCTATTAGGGAGAGTTCTCTAACAGATTCGCAGTCGAACGCGACGGACGACAACGTCTTGGTGTTGGAGGTGCCGATGGGCTCCACGCGCGTCGTGCTCGCGCGAAAACGATACGGCGACAGGTAATGGGCCAAAACATATTTTACAGTGGCATCGTCTAATGAATGTATATAATTTTTAAGCAGCACGTCTGATAATAATTGACTGTGTATGTTCTTGTGTAGTAAATAAAGTTCTGTTTTAATGCGTATGTCAGGTCGCAGCTGTGGCGGCGCGGGCCCAACGAGCAGCTGGTGCACGAAGGCAGCTCCCCGCCGCAGCCCACTGATGCGCTGTCCGATGACGCTCCGCTCTCGCCCCACGCCATGGTAAATCTCAGATTGATTCCCCTGTATAGAGTTTACTGTGAAAGTAGAATATGGTCAAAGTGATGACGCTGGGGCGTTTGCCTATTCAAATAGGAAAAAAAGCTGTATGAATGTGTATATATAGAGAAATAATAACTACTTTATGTATTATATCTCTCTTGAAAACATAGACTCCATCTATGTTTTCAAGTTATAAACATCGACACACTACAGTTATAAAATATTCCCTTCAGGTCCTGGACATAGAGGAGGCGGCGCCGCGTCCGGGGCGGGCGGCGGCGCTTGTTCTGCGGCGGGCGGACCCGCGTCGCGCCTCCACGCAGGCGTGGCGTCTGTTACCGGGCGCGCGTATGGCGTGTGCGCACGCCAACTTGTGCGTACAGCCCGATAATGGACTACTGGGTCTCACTCCAGGTCTGCTTCACATTAAATTCCTTAGATTTAATGTTAGATTATTATTTGCCAATGGAGGCTACCGTTTTTTTGCTCACTAGATGGCGCAACTGTCGACTAAGGTCCGAAGTATAGCTATTAAAGTCGATTGCATAATAATCTAGAATCCCATTTATTTATTTAATTTAATTTAATAATATCTCCTTTACTTTTGCTATTTTTTTAAATAACCGAATATTTTTTATACGATTATTATTTATTTTCTTAATTTCGCTCTCAAAGCATTTATATTGATCGCTATAGTCCGCGCGGACTATGCGCGATATGTGAGTATACACTCACATACCGGCAGAACGGCCAACTACTTCCGCGCGGACTATAAATAATACTTTTTGGGATAATTTTAAGGAGATCGCTATTCAACTGGTAAATTGGATAAATAATAATTTTTGCCACGAAAACAGCAAAAATTTTTACAAAATAGACGTGTTTGGACTTCGCGTGACACTAGCGCCTCTAGCTTGAAATTCACACGCGGTAGCTCCCATTGCCTAAGTTCCTACAAAATCAAGATTAAACAGTAATGTATTTTAATTATGAGTAGGTAACCGAGTGGTGCTCGGCATGCCCGGGTCACCGCGCGCAGGCGCCACGCCGCCGGAGCAGGCGGTGGAGTGGCACACGCTGCGGCCCGGCTCCGGCCGCCTCACCGTCGCGCTCAGCACTGACGGACCCACGCGACTCGTGCGAATATACGACCAGAACGATCCGGTATGTACCACAAGAAGTCTATGCTTATCGCTTATTCTGCGCAGTATTTTATTGTCTAACTATCTTTAACTATCCTTATGGCTTTTCCCGTTTCTCGAACTATCTTCAGAGCAAATATCATGTAGCGCGTGTAAGCGTGAAAAGGTTACAGACAGACAGACACGATGTTACATTAATTATAAAACTTACAAACAGGAGGCGCAGCGAGCGCTAGACGGTGGCGCGGAGGAGGTAGTGGGCGGGCGCGAGTGGTGCGCGGGCGTGTCACTGGCGGGAGTAGGCGTGTCGCTGGTTGGCCGGTCGCCGCCCACCGAGCTCGTGTACGCTCAGCTACTGGGGCTGCGGCTGGAGCTCGCGCGCCGGCCTCGTACCGCGCGCGCTGCGCTCACTGTACGAGACATGCAGTGGGATAACCAGGTTAGTTTATTACAGACCAATTGTACTCGTAAGTGGTAGGCACCATGTAGACTTTCTGAGAACATTTGTTTCAAATTTATTCAGAAATAAAACAATTTTTATTTATTTGTTTTATAATTTAAAAAACAATCGAAAAATTTAAAGTTTTGTTGCTATTTATACGTTCATTGCATAAAAAGGAAGAATTTGAATGAATGAAATATAATTGTAACAATATAATAATTACACACATTAGGGCCTGTTTCACCACTTTCTGGTAAAGTGGTGCAATGTGCAGGCTTCAGGGAGACTAATTGAAAGACTTGTCTTCGCGAATATTGTATATTAACTAACTTAATTCTAACTTATTCTACCTTATATAGGAGGGAGGTGTGACATACACTACACCTCCCCCGTTTTTTGAAAAAAAAAATACTTACACTAGATATGTATTTTTTTTTATTGTAATACTTAATCCTATGTACTAAATTCATTACTTACTTTACACATTTTTTTGTATATTTTTTTTTTCTTATTTTACTAAAAACTACAATATTATCTAAACATTTCAACATATTTTATTTTAATTCATAACCTTATAAGTTTCTTATCTCTAACCTTTTTTATATTCTAATTAAGAATAAATACAAATCTGTGGCACTGTTTTCCTAAATTTAAATGACATTTTTATTTAATTGCAGTAATGGGTGGTTGACGACGTAATTTTTAAAACATAAAAATATTCAATAATAATAAACATTTTCTCACTATTTTAATATAAACTTTTTCACATGGTTACTTTGTCTTTAATTTTTTTTTACACCCTTTAAAATATAACTCTATGTATCTCCTTTACTCAAGAACCTTTAGGTATAACAACACTTTAATTAATAATTATTATTTCTGAAACCTTTATAATTAAATTAATAAAAATAATGTTTACTCTTTCAATAATATAATAAGTATTCTTAATTCATTTTCAATAGGTAGAATCGTCCTAATTCATCTCATAATATTAACTTATCAATAATTTACTAATACTATTGATTAGTGGACTGGCCAGTCACTTACATTTTAAATAATAATTGTCTTTTCATATTTAGGTATACCTTATATTATATCTTTAGCTCTTATTGTCATATCAGTATTATGCATGCATGCCTTTTCATTTATTTATATTACCTACTTTCTTAACATCAATGGTACATTATTTTTATAATATTTTTATTTATAGTCGACTCTTTTATTTATTTTAATGGTACATATTTATTTTTAATATACTTCATGTGCGCACTTTTATTTGGTACAATACATTTTATTTATACACCATTAAACGGGACCTTTTTTAAGACTAACCCACAAAACAACAAAAAAATATGTCTCCAACCATTTTACTTAAATGAAGGATTGTTCCCGCCGAGCATGCTCTAAATACCATTTACTTTTGTACCATTTTGTACCATATTTAATACCAAGGTTTTTAAGGCTACTTGACCTCCAACTATTCTCACAGAGAAAACTCGTTTACAACGTGATCGAATGAAGGATTCCCTTGCGTATTTTTTTTTAAATGCTCTCGGCATTTTATTTTTTCTAATATACGTAGCATTTTAGCTAGTACTTTGTACCTAATGCTCTATGGCATTTTTAAACCTATTCTATACCTATGCCTATCAAAAATACCCATTCCATAATTTGATGCAATCAATATTTAAAATATCCTTAACCATTGGGTGATCAGGCCAACAGCTACTAGACATTTTAAACACTGATGCAACCCTATCAACCTAAAAAACAACCCTTTTCAATCATATACCTTTTATAACACCAAAACCCTTATTCCTAACTTCAAAATAACCATTTCTATACCTAAGCTTTCAGCTATTTTGCGAACCTAATGTCACATTCCTAAACCATCTCCACAATAATATTACGTCATATCTCGTATGAACGTAAATATTTGTAAGTAAATCCGTGTATAAGTCATATCCAGTGTAAATTCTCAGTAAATGTAACTAATCAACTTACTTAAAGTAGTTAAAAAGAATTTAATACATTTCCAAGAATTATCTCTCCTTTTCTCTATTTCTAACTTACTTAAAACATAGTTTTCAATTTGTTTATATTTTATATTAAGTATATACTGAACTTTCTTTTATTACACGCTTCTTACGTAATAAAATATTATTTTCTATGTTTTTCTCACTACTTTTTCTAATTTATTTTACAATACGATCTACAAAGTAACCATGGAATCATATAATTTTAAATTATCAATATTTTACCTCTAACTTTCTATCTTGTTATTGAATTTAATTGGGTTAGAATACATAGCAACATAACATTACATAATCATAACATCCTAATCCCTATTACTTAATTTATTTTACTACTATTTCTTTTTTTTTTAAATGCCTCGTTTGTCTATAAAGAAAATATTTTCGTCATTATTGTTTATTATTCTTTATGACTATTATTTTTTCTTTAATTACAAAATTATTCAACTTAACTTCTGAGTTCGAATTAAATTGAATTGATATAGGTACATAGCAACATTACTTTTTTATTAATCACTTTTTATTAACGTTAATTAAATGCACCTATTATTAATATAGTTATTTCAAGTATCATCTATCCTTTACATTTTAAAATATTATTATTAATTATTCTTAGATTTCTTTTCATTAATTTTTATGTAAACTTACTTAATAAGTTATTGTGCTTTTTCGTTTAAGTACTAATTAATTTGAAATAGTCATAAATTGACAACTGAAAATAAACGAATGTTTATTTATTAATAACTATTTAAATCAAAAGCAATTCATACTTCCTAATTAATTTTGAAAAATCAAACTATTTAAAATGAGTAATATATTTTATGAAAATTCAAAAATAAAATTTTAAAAGTAAGTACCTAATATGAAAAAAAAATGTTATCAACTTCGTGACGTATGCTAACGTTGTCAGCGACCAGAAACAAAAATCATTTTAGAAAATTAAATTATCTTACAGAAAGTTAATTTTTATCTGTAACTAATTTTACATGTTATTTAAAAACATACCGTTTGTTAAAATATTCGTTCTAAAAATTTAATAAAACTCATGCCCTGGAATGCATGATAATTATGATTGTAAGTTTTGCACAAATTACTGGAATCATATTCAAACATACTCGTAAATATGGACTGCGCTTACATGACATATTTGGATGCATAAACTCATTGCATCACGTTTCTTTGTACCAAATATGATGCACGAAATGTTTTGATATTGTTATGCGAAACCAAAATATGATGATCTCTTTAGACCACCCATATTGCAGACTTTACTGTAAATTATGATTCATAAAATCTTAAGTTATTGATTACTGTGTCACAAAATAAAAAATATATATTTTCACAATTAACAACAAAATAAATTTAACATATTTTTAGTTTTTACTCTAGTGACCTATTTGAACTTTTACTACTTTGCTAAAATTTGAAAAATAAAACTACACACCAAAATAAATAAACAAAATAAGCTATTACTTACTACTTATTGAATTTGAAGAAAAAATTATAATTAAATGAATTTAGTGCAACGACAATTCAAAGTAAATTGTAATGTGGAAAAGAAAAAAAATCATAAATTTTTTAAATAAAGAACCACTATCGCAAAAAAAAATATACCTTTTAAGAAATGTATTTTGATTAAAATTCTTTGAACAAAAATTATACTTGGTACAACCCTATGAATAAAATATATTTAGCCGAACAAAGAGCATCATCCTTTTTATAAAGTCGGTTAGAAGAGTCTACTTACGTTTCGTTGCGCGAATGCTGAGTTGGCACCGCGGACATTTGACGCTTTTCCCACAAAGGCGTTGCATACCGTGGAAACTTACCTGAGGTGTTTTAACCTACTTGTTTTAACCAACTGCGCATAATATTCGATTAGTTATGAGTTGCTATGTATTCCTCTATACCAATAACAAAATTAATAACCCTTCAACTCTATAAAATTACCTTTGTTCTTAGATACAATTTTCTATTTTTAAAATACTTTGATAATACCACACATATTTCTTTCTTATTATACCGTAAAAATACGGTTAAACCAAAATATATTTGTACAACTCATACCAAAACTTACTTTATATGAAAATTCATCGTCAACACCCTGTATTAAATTTTTAACTTTTGCTATACAACAGTACAGTAACTATTACTTAATAAATCCTCATTCTAAATTAAAATAATTATTTCCGAATACTTGTTCAATTAACAATATTAAATACAACATTTTTGCAAGTTGCAGAATAATACCATCATTTAAAATTAATTTTACTCTCAAAACACTAAACATGTAAAGGTATTCAAAAAGACTTTTATTGCGTTATAATATCTCTAAAAACCTTATCCAAAAATTATTCTGAATAATTTGATAATGATTATTATGCTTTAAGCAAAATTAATATGCACACAAAAAAAAAAAATAGTTGTACCTACCTGGGGTAAATGTTTTAAATATATTAATTACTGCAACTATTTGAAAATTCCAATAAGACAGTAATAATTATATAAAACATATTATCAAAATATTACCAACATTAAAAAAATTCGCAAAAACTTATTCATTTCTCATAGCAATCTGATTTTCCATTAATTAATTAACTGTTAATATATAACTTTACTCATTTTTACCGAAATCTTTATTTCTAGAAATTAAATTACTTGTATTCAAAATCTTAATTAAAAATACATTTTATACCTTTTACGTTTTATGATTTATGATTATAAATTTTTCTTATATATTTTGTTAAATTGCTTAAAATCATATTTTATTTTTCTAAACGGAACTTTCTATGTAATTTTCATATCAAAATAAAATTAAAATTTAGATATAAATTGTAACATAATTACTTACTAATTCTACACATACTGCTGTAGTTACAAAATATTTAAAGACATATTATTTATTTTTATATTAAAATTTGGACATAAAACAACTTCCATCGCATTTTTCTATCCTCTTGTCTCTGCTCTCCCGGCTGCATCCACTTCCGACACGAACATCTCCCGGCCGCCTGCTCTACGTTCCTTCCATCCGACTCCAACATCTCCCGGCTGCCTGCATATTCCACTCATCTGACACCAACATCTCCCGGCTGCCTGCTTTATATCTCCACTCCAACATTTAGATTTTTCTCTCACAGATTTTTGGCAACGGTATTATTATATTATTCTTGCAACTTTTTGATACATTTATTTTTAATTTATTATTTTTCACTGTCTTTTTTTTATCAAGTATTATTATTGATTTTTTTATCACTTTTAGCAGATTTGTATTTATTTTAGTCTACACTATTTATTAATATTTTTTTTTAATCCTACATTATTGCCTATTTAATTAACTAACGGTCGTTAAGTCATTTTTTTTTACCACTAAGTATAATTTGTCCATAGTCACAATTATTATTAAATTTCACTTTTTACTACAGTCATTTTTTTAATATTTCACTTAAAAGTCTTATTTAAATCACAAAACTATAATATTCACATTCCCTGTACCAGCTGCGCAGCGCTGCCGCAAGGCAGCACTGGCAGGGTCGCCATGCAATGTGCAGGCTTCAGGGAGACTAATTGAAAGACTTGTCTTCGCGAATATTGTATATTAACTAACTTAATTCTAACTTATTCTACCTTATATAGGAGGGAGGTGTGACATACACTACAGTGGCGAATAGGCTATTTACAACTTTTTTGACAGATTGTCCATACTTTATCTAAGTGTCTAAATACACTAGGCCGAAGTTACACGGCGTAAATTACGCCCGCAATGTCAAACGCATACAAAATACGTACGGTACGGAATAGTGTGTCGTCGGTAATTTAAAATACATTGCGGGCGTAATCAAGCGAAATTTACGCCGCGTAACTTCGGCCTAGTGTGTTTAGACACTAAGAGTTAGGTGAGATATCGAGTTAAGTGGTGAATAGCCTATTCGGCACTTATCAGGAAGTGGTGAAACAGGCCCAAAATCTTATTTTCCCATGCAGCTAACAGGCACACCGAGCCCGGTGCTGCTGCACAGCTGGGGCGGAGCGAGCGCGTCGGGGGCGGCGCTTCACGCGGCGCTAGAACTGCAGCACGCGCCGCCGCGCAGCTACAATGCCGTCTACTGTAACCATCTAGTGCTGGCGCTGCGCCCGCTAGCCGTGCGCCTGGAGGAGAGGTAAGCTTCTACTTTTAATTGCCGCATAAACTATATAATATATTATATTCTATTTTTAAATTCCACTGTATCTGTTTAATAAGTGTTTCATGAATCTGAAATAAAAATAAAAAAAAAAGACTGCGCTCAATTTGTGCGTAGTTGTGTCATTTCAAAGTGCGCGGTGTAGAGAGAGAGGCCGATGCGTCTTCGTATAGGCGTAAATATAAGTAAGCGCTGTTTTGTTAAATGTTAAATAAGCGTATAACGTGTGTTTGTTGTTTAATTAATAGCAATAACGTGATATTCGGTTATATTACAAGTCTCACGACACAGGTTATCCTAGTGTGAGAGCTTCAGCTAATCATGTTGGTAATTTAAACAGCAAAAAAAAAACACTGTACCTAATAGCTTCTGGAAATCCTGTATATTTTTTTTTGCTGCAATAAATGATTTATTTTATTTTTTTATTTTATTATTAGATTAATTCTGCTGCTGTGGGCGTGGGCGGGGGGCGGCGCGGAGGAGGGGGCGGAGCAGGCGGACGAGGCGGAGTTCGAGACGCGGCGCGTGCTGCTCGAGCTCACGGCGCTGCACGCCACGCGGTACTACTTTGCGCTCGTCAAGGTTATACCCGGACAGGTAGGTTATTTATTTATTTTATATTCAGAAGACTTACAGACCGATAACTTAAATAGCTAATACAATAATTTAGATAAACAAATAGCTTATTACAAGTCTACACATGTATGTAAAAATATAATACAATTCAGCAAAAATGTGTCGAACTATATTAATCTACTTACAAATTTTGGAAAGATGAAGAGTAAAACTAAAGAGTAAAACAATACTTTAAATGTATTTGTTGTCATTATGCAATTTTATTCAAATTTCGCAATTATATTTAGTATATTCTAAGGGTAGGCATTCACGAGCGATCCGGATGGCACTCGCACCATTGGCTCGATCAGTGAACTTTAAACTACAGGAAGAGTAACTCCGTCAAAAAAAGTGCACCAAATGGCTACAAAATGTGACCCGAATACATGCACATTTATGCATGTGTTCGGTACACATTTTTCGTGTATATATACTCGAGTGACGTTCAACCAGGTTGACATGATAATTATTGTCAAACTCATTTTACAATTTGTTTACTTTTGGTTTACTTACTTTTTACGTAGCTTTTTACAAAATTTTCGTTGTTAAAATGCCTAAATGCCCTGTGAAATGGTGTAGAAGTCATACAGATACGACTTTTAATACAGGAATAACCTTTCAAGTTTCATCAGTAAGTGATTTTTTTTAATCACTTACTGATTAAGCTTAGGTAAATTATGCTTAGGTAAAGTTCTTGTATTTTTTCCGACCCAAAAACATGCCCAAAAAGATGGTTTATTAAGTTGGATGCCAGGGTATTTGCGTAAAATTAAGCTGGTCTCTTTGTGTTTGTCTTATTAAGTTTACAAGTTATTGTAAAAATGCAATAATCAAAAAATAATATAATTACAAAATTTTTACAAAGTCGCCATGGACAGTGTTATGCAAGATGTAACAATTTAATCATAATTCATAACCGGGGTCTGACTGACATCAGTATGGAGTATCTTATTTTTATAATGCCGTTCGTACTTCGTTTAGTAAGAAACGAACTGAATTGGATGCCGAGCCAGATTACTCGTTTATGTAGCATACACTTTAATAGTCATGATTAGGGAATGTGTTTTTACACGAATTATCATATTTAGACTGTGAAATCCCAAGTTTTATTTTCCATATTTTTCCATGTTTTAGGGTTTTACAAAGAAAAGTCCATATTTTGCAAGAAAATGTCACAATCGTCCATATTTTCACTAAAATACAAAAAAAAAATACGTTCCCGTCACCATGCGGCTGCGTATTTCGTTCCTCTCGCATTTTATATTATTATTTATTATATTTTTTCGGTATTCTGTTTTCAAAGAAGATTATTGAAGAAATAGAAAATAAAGTTTCAGCTATGCTGAAGGTCATGTTACTGACATGGCTAAACAAAAACTGAAGTAAAAAAATATCGTGAATTGTGAGTTGTGAACTTGTGACGTGCAGGGATCATTTAGCCAATATTAAGCGAACCCAAGACGATCATTTTTTTAAATGAAATAAGGGGGCAAACGAGCAAACGGGTCACCTGATGGAAAGTAACTTCCGTCGCCCACGGATACTCGCAGCATCAGAAGAGCTGCAGGTGCGTTGCCGGCCTTTTAAGAGGGAAGGGCAGGGAAAGGAAAATGGTAGGGGATTGGGCCTTCAGTAAACTCAATCACTCGGCGAAGCACAGCGCAAGCGCTATTTCACGCCGGTTTTCTGTGAGCCCGTGGTATTCCTCCGGTCGAGCCGGCCCATTCGTGGCGAAGCACGGCTTTCCCACGTCAAATCATGCAGCATGACGTGCGTTACGTGCTGTCATGGTTACAATATTATGATCAGCATGTCATGCAAGTTGTACATTTAATACTGTCACATAATATGTTTATTCCCAAACCATTTATGCATAGGCAAAGCCAGTAAAGCATATTTCTGGCCTACCAAATATGCAAAGGCAAAGCCAGCATAGCATATTTCTGGCCTCTATCTCTTTGTTAACTGTCACGAGTGACTCTTTTCTTACCTATAACACTAAAACAACGTTTAATTTTTGGAATTTTATACTCCATATTTTTTCCATATTTCTATTTAATACTCCATATTTTTCCATATTTTCGATTTTTTAGTCCATATTTTATGTACATATTTTGGATTTTTAGTACATATTTTTCCGGGCCCTAGTCATGATATATTTTGTATGAGTAATGACCGAAAATTAAAGAGATTACGAAAATCTGCATTTGTACCGTAAGTTTTTTATTTCAATTCTGTAATAATCTTTGCTAATACTTTAAATGCGAAAGTGTCTCTGTCTGCCTGTCTCGCTTTCACGCCAAAACTACTGAACCGATTCTAATGAAATTTTGTACACAGATAGTCTAAAGCCTGAGATAGGACATAGGCTACTTTTTAACCGGAAAAGGGGTTGTAAGGGTGTGAAAATGCGTAAATTTGTTCAAATTAAGTTAGTTCCAAAAAATCATAATAGATGGCGCCGTGCGTCTCCTACATCGCGATATCGCTTGCTCGTGCATCTTTCTATAAGAGGTGGTACCAAGTTGAGTAGCGTTTTTCGATTCTTGCGATTGTTATGCACGTCTATAATGAATAACTCACTACTCTACTTAGTAGTCAGTACTCAGTACTTTATCTAAGCAGTGATGAGTGACGAAACCTTAAACCTACCAATGCTAAATAGTTTATAGGTAAAGCTAAAGTTGTGTAATGGGGGGCTAAATAAGCTTTAGGTATAATATAAAAAAATGAAATATTATGTGCGCACTGCACAGCTGTTTTTAGATATTTTGATTTAAGGGGTACCAGGGTTTTAAAAAGCTTATAAATTTGACACCAATTTTGTTGACACCGCGCGCTATAAACTGAAGTCCACGCGGACGAAGTCGCGGGCAACAGCTAGTTCTGTAATAATTTAGCACATATATTTTTGTAATCTGAAAACGTCTTGTCTAGGTGCTCTGGATAGTTTTAAATTCGTCCGAGTCGTACACGGTTTGTTCAAAATTATTATATATTATTATTATCGACGATTTAGGGATCAGAGGAAAATGTTTGATTTTAAAATAATAATTATGTACTCCTTTCTTCGTGATAGTAGATATGTTTGGTGTATACTGCATAATGCCATCCGCTTTGTTTCATAACTGTGACATTGACAATAACCGCGCAGGCTGTCGTCCAGCGCGCAATATTATGATACGTTACCTGGGAAACGACCTTGGCGAGAATCTGAATTGTCATATTTTAGTGTTCGAAAAGGAGCCAAATTTAAAACGGTTGAAGTATGGGAGTTACGTTTCCGTAGTTTTGTTATTCGTTGGGCTCGATACTCCGTACTCGATGTCGCGCCAAGCTAAATTCATAGTATTCACGAACACGCCGAGCTCGGTGCAGTTTGAATTCCATCGCGTCGAGCCGTTCCATTTGGACCTACAGTGTTTTCATATTCATGGACGAATTTTCGATCGACAGCCTGCCAAATAGATCGATGGATCGCTCGTGAATGCAGGTCTTAAGAGTGCGTCTAGATAAGCGTGCTGCGTGACGTTACAGTGACTGGACACACGGTTTCTTTAAAATCGCTCATCTCGGCTCAGCTCGGCATCGCTCGGAAATTATATGTCGTAATAAACGTTGAAGCCAACGAATAACAAAACTACGGAAATGTAACTCCCATACTTCAACCGTTTTAAATTTGGCTCCTTTTCGAACACTAAAATATGACAATTTAGATTCTCGCCAAGGTCGTTTCCCAGGTAACGTATCATAATATTGCGCGCTGGACAACAGCCTGCGCGGTTATTATCAATGTCACAGTTATGAAACAAAGCGGATGGCATTATGCAGTATACACCAAACATATCTACTATCACGAAGAAAGGAGTACATACTCGTAATTATTATTTTAAAATCAAACATTTTCCTCTGATCCTTAAATCGTCGATAATAATAATATATAATAATTTTGAACAAACCGTGTACGACTCGGACGAATTTAAAACTATCCAGAGCACCTAGACAAGACGTTTTCAGACTACAAAAATATATGTGCTAAATTATTACAGAACTAGCGCGACTTCGTCCGCGTGGACTTCAGTTTATAGCGCGCGGTGTCAACAAAATTGGTGTCAAATTTAAAAGCTTTTTAAAACCCTGGTACCCCTCAAATCAAAATATCTAAAAACAGCTGTGCAGTGCGCACATAATATTTCATTTTTTTATATTATACCTAAAGCTTATTTAGCCCCCCATTACACAACTTTAGCTTTACCTATAAACTATTTAGCATTGGTAGGTTTAAGGTTTCGTCACTCATCACAGCGTAGATAAAGTACTGAGTACTGACTACTAAGTAGAGTAGTGAGTTATTCATTATTTATAGACGTGCATAACAATCGCAAAAATCGAAAAACGGTACTTAACTTGGTACCACCACTTATAGAAAGATGCACGAGCAAGCGATATCGCGATGTAGGAGACGCACGGCGCCATCTATTATGATTTTTGGAAGTAACTTAATTTGAACAAATTTACGCATTTTCACCCCCTTACAACCCCTTTTTCCGGTTAAAAAGTAGCCTATGTCCTTTCTCAGGCTTTAGACTATCTGTGTACAAAATTTAATTACAATCGGTTCAGTAGTTTTGGCGTGAAAGCGAGACAGGCAGACAGACAGACAGAGACACTTTCGCATTTAAAATATTAGCAAAGATTATTACAGAACTGAAATAAAAAACTTACGGTACAAATGCAGATTTTCGTAATCTCTTTAATTTTCGATCATTACTCATACAAAATGTATCATGACTAGTGCCCGGAAAAATATGTACAAAAAATCCAAAATATGTACATAAAATATGGACTAAAAAATCGAAAATATGGAAAAATATGGAGTATTAAATAGAAATATGGAAAAAATATGGAGTATAAAATTCCAAAAATTAAACGTTGTTTTAGTGTTATAGGTAAGAAAAGGGTCACTCGTGACAGTTAACAAAGAGATAGAGGCCAGAAATATGCTATGCTGGCTTTGCCTTTGCATATTTGGTAGGCCAGAAATATGCTATACTGGCTGTGCCTATGCATAAATGGTTTGGGAATAAACATATGTGACAGTATTAACTGTACAACTTGCATGACATGCTGATCATAATATTGTAACCATGACAGCACGTAACGCACGCATGCTGCATGATTTGACGTGGGAGAGCCGTGCTTCGGCACGAATGGGCCGGCTCGACCGGAGAAATACCACGGGCTCACAGAAAACCGGCGTGAAATAGCGCTTGCGCTGTGCTTCGCCGAGTGATTGAGTTTACTGAAGGCCCAATCTCCTACCATTTTCCTTTCCCTGCCCTTCCCTCTTAAAAGGCCGGCAACGCACCTGCAGCTCTTCTGATGCTGCGAGTATCCGTGGGCGACGGAAGTTGCTTTCCATCAGGTGACCCGTTTGCTCGTTTGCCCCCTTATTTCATTTAAAAAAATGATCGTCTTGGGTTCGCTTAATATTGGCTAAATGATCCCTGCACGTCACCACTCACAATTCACGATATTTTTTTACTTCAGTTTTTGTTTAGCCATGTCAGTAACATGACCTTCAGCATAGCCGAAACTTTATTTTCTATTTCTTCAATAATCTTCTTTGAAAACAGAATACCGAAAAAATATAATAAATAATAATATAAAACGCGAGAGGAACGAAATACGCAGCCGCATGATGGCGGGAACGTATTTTTTTTTTGTATTTTAGTGAAAATATGGACGATTGTGACATTTTCTTGCAAAATATGGACTTATCTTTGTAAAACCCTAAAATATGGAAAAATATGGAAAATAAAACTTGGGATTTCAAAGTCTAAATATGATAATTCGTGTAAAAACACATTCCCTAATCATGACTATTAAAGTGTATGCTACATAAACGAGTAATCTGGCTCGGCATACAATTCAGTTCGTTTCTTACTAAACGAAGTACGAACGGCATTATAAAAATAAGATACTCCATACTGATGTCAGTCAGACTCCCGGTTATGAATTATGATTAAATTGTTACATCTTGCATAACACTGTCCATGGCGACTTTGTAAAAATTTTGTAATTATATTATTTTTTGATTATTGCATTTTAGCAATAACATGTAAACTTAATAAGACAAACACAAAGAGACCAGCATAATTTTACGCAAATACCCTGGCATCCAACTTAAATAAACCATCTTTTTGGGCATGTTTTTGGGTCGGAAAAAATACAAGAACTTTACCTAAGCATAATTTAAAAAAAATCACTTACTGATGAAACTTGAAAGGTTATTCCTGTATTAAAAGTCGTATCTTTGTGACTTCTACACCATTTCACAGGGCATTTAGGCATTTTAACAACGAAAATTTTGTAAAAAGCTACGTAAAAAGTAAGTAAACCAAAAGTAAACAAATTCTAAAATGAGTTTGACAATAATTATCATGTCAACCTGGTTGAACGTCACTCGAGTATATATACACGAAAAATGTGTACCGAACACATGCATAAATGTGCATGTATTCGGGTCACATTTTGTAGCCATTTGGTGCACTTTTTTTGACGGAGTTACTCTTCCTGTAGTTTAAAGTTCACTGGTTGAAGCTTAAAAACAGCTATATCGCATACGTTATTTTGTAACCACATAACGCCCCTGAGAAATATGCCCTCAAACTTACTTATTCTTCGGGATTTTTTTCAATACAGATCCGGCTGTCGATGTTCACGGCGAACAAGCTGGAGGGGTCACTGAGCGCGCTCAAGCGGCGGCTGGGGCTGACGCTCATCCGATTCGAGGACGCAGCGGTCGAGTTGGAGCCGTTCGTACGCGCGCACGCCTTCGACACCGCCGCCACTCTCGCGCGGCAGATGCTGCAACACTTCAAGGACGTAAGAGTTGGAAGATACGTTTGTATAATAATAATCATTTTGTGAAACGATCAAGAAGAATAACGCCTTTCAGGTTCAAATATTGGTAGAGATCAACTACGATAACATGGCGCGTCCCTCCAAAATTCAAAACGTTTGAAGTGCGTTGTCAAAACGTTTGAAGTGCGTTGTCTTGCGCGGTCGGCTAGTTACGATTAGTTGACCAACAAATCTTGGTAATAAGTGACATTAAGTGAAATATTACGTGTACTGTGATTGGTTGAATACTTACTACATACAAACTCTTTCATAAGGATGTGACTACACACATTGAAACAATCATTTGGAGGGGCGTGCCATGTTATCTTAGTTGATCTCTATGAAAGAAAATTTCAACATACTGCAACATCAGTTTATCCGTACTTACACTTAAAGAACATGGTCCTTCAGGCGTACTTCGAATTCACTCTTGTTAACAATTCATTTATAAAGAAGTTTTTTTATACAAAAGCGTATCCTTCCATTTTCCTGTAGGAGCTGAAGTGGCAGGCGGCCAAGATCCTGGGCTCGGTGGACTTCCTGGGCAACCCGCTGGGGTTCGTGGCGGACGTGTCGGAGGGCGTGTCGGGTCTGCTGCTGGAGGGCAACGTGGGCGCACTGCTCAAGAACGTCACGCACGGCATATCCAACTCCGCCGCTAAGGTTTTATTGTACTATTTAAACACACATACCCCGCGTTCCATATTAGCGACAAAACGATCAAAACGCTCAATATAGGAGGCATTTTGAGCTTTTTGATCGTTTTTAACGCTAAATGGAATGCGGGGATACACACACACCCACACAAACACGAACCCGAACTTCTATGACAACTGGAACAGCTGAGATACACATCACATACCTCACACAGAAACTCATATGACCCATGCCCTATTATCCAAATTTTGTATATAAACGCAATTTTATAGCCTGTAGGTCTTTTTTTTTAAATATATTTTGTATGTAACAATGCTCTAAATGACTTTATGTGTTCTGAATATGACTTTATGTGTTCTGAATAAAGATAATAAAAAAATAAAAAGGTGTCGGAGACGCTGGGCGACGGGCTGGAGCGCGTCGTGGCGGACGAGGCGCACGAGGAGACGCGTCGCCGCATCCGCGCTGCCGCCGCCGGTGCGCACCTCGCCGCCGGTCTGCGCGGCTTCGGCCTCGGCCTCCTAGGTAAAATTGCTACACTCTAATTACTTTACCAATGTGCTATAGTTTTACTTACTAAGTTTTTTCACGTGACAACGTCTTATAATTCGATATGGGCTGCGCGAACGACAAAACATGACGCAATATGCGGCATTACCTTGCTATGAGGCGTTCCATTTAAGGCTATGACATTGTCACGTTGAACTATCGTCAGTAAACCGACATTACAGACAACCGAGTTCGAGTCGAGTTCGAGTTCGAGTTCGACACAAAACACTACTCTCCAACCGTCTTTTTTATTTTATTTTATGATACATGGAAAACTTTCAGCTATAGTTACAATGAAATTATAAAACGGAATACATAACAAGCAGCCAATTAGTAGTTTTCACTGATAGTAGTTTTATACTGTTAATTAGTTTTTACCACCTACTGCTAATTTCGCAGGCGGTGTGACATCGCTGGTGAAACACAGCTACGAGGGTGCGGCTTCGGAGGGCCTGCCCGGGTTCATCACGGGCGTGGGCAAGGGTCTCGTGGGCACAGTGACCAAACCCGTGATCGGCGTGCTGGACCTGGCGGCGGAGACGGCGGCGGCGCTGCGCGACACGTCGCGGCGCGCCGGCGCGGAGCCGCAACGGGCACGACCGCCCCGCCCCGTGGCCGCGGACGCGCCGCTCGCGCGCTACTGCCCGCGCGCCGCCGAGGGTGCGGAGCTGCTGCGGGCTCTGGCGCGGGACGCGGACGAGCGGTTCCTCGCGTACCGCATAGTTCGCGACACGCCGCACGACATCCGCGCCATCCTATCCGATACGCACCTGCGCATCTTCACGTGCAAGCACGGCGCGCCGCAGCTCGTGCTGGAGGCGGGGCTGGGCGCGTTGGCGGCGTGCAGCGCGGTCGACTCGGGTGGGGCGTGGTTTGTGGAGCTGGGCGTGCGCGGGGGCGGCGGCGGCGCGGCGGGGGAGGGGGGGCTGCGGCGGCCGCGCGTGCAGTGCGACACCCAGCAGCTGGCGCAGTGGCTGGCCACGCACGCCGCGCACGCGCGCCGCTTGCACCGCGACAAACAACACACGCTTCCGCCCCGACACGCCTAGCTTTAGTATTTTGATGCCAAATACCTTGACATTGGAGACTGAATCGATCCTAATGGTATTCAATTTCAGTTATATCGATACAGAGGCTAAATTTAAGAAAGTGTTTTCGAGTATTCAGTGCACTTTAATTGTAACTAAGGCCTATAGCTGCCCAAACTTCCAGGTTTACCAAGTTTTATAATCAAAACTGCCGTTGATAATTATACGTAAACTAAAATATTATGTAACGCACATCAATTTAGTATCGACTATAATATAATTGAAACAAGTAACTAAGAATGGAATAAACATTTTTTTCTTGGCAATAATAATATTACAGATAGTCGTTATGACATAAGGTTAGGAAAGCGCGTAAAGCTATAACGCTCGACTGAGTAGTTTCGATCGTAATCGCCTACTTAATAATTGTGCAAATATTTTAAAGATTTAATATATTATTCATTGAGTTTTATTTATACGTTTTTAGTTTAGAAATTAATTTTAAGTTGAAATATTTTAATGTTATTTTTATCCGACTGCGTTAAGTATTGTTTTTTAAAAGTGAGCAGTGTAGTGATACAGGGGCTGTGGTACTTCTTGTTAATATGGATAACTAATAATGTGGTTGAATTAATATATTAATTTTGGACGCACACATTTTTTATAATCTGTATGACTAACGTCGATATATTTTGATCGTCCGCGTCTTTGAACTGAAGCTTTTTTCGTTCGTTCGAGGGTACTTTTTTTCTAGGTACTAGACTACATTTCCAGTTTTAGTGATCTTATTTTTAAACATTATTTATATTATAGTAACATATAAACCCGTAATGGGGCGGTTTAATGTTTTATTTTGCGATTGGTTAATTAAACATACTCCCTAATTCAAATATTTATTTCACGATTACGCTAGTCCATATTATTGCATTGATGTGTATGTCCGATACGTTAGGGTCGTTAGATACCCTTGTAGTATCTATGGATAAGCTACTTGTCATACAAATACAGTAGTGCGTACATTTTTTTTATTATTAGGAGGGAGTGTATATGTGATTGTGTACCTACAGTTGTATGTATACGAAGGGGACCTGTTTATTATTAAATACGAACGTATTTTAAGTTTCATTAATGATGATGATCATGATGATTGTTTAGATACATCACAAAATGTTATCTTAGGCATAAATTACTTTTGATGTAGTCTTATTCAGGTTTTATTTATTTTATGTTGTAGATATAGTATTTATTTGTTAAAAGACATTACTTTAAGTGTAAATTGTAATATATGAGAGCAATAAAGTTTTGTTACAAAAATTCTTTAGCATTTCATTTATTCTACTATCGGCCTCTACTTATAACATGATCCCTCTGTCAAAACAGTAGGTATCATCATTAAAAATATATACTTACTTAGAATATATACTTAAAATGTAACTAGTGAAACGGGTAATTCGAATTAGTATGTTTTCTTAACTTTAACTTATAAACATTGACCACCGGTTTGAATAAGGTAAATCGTTTGGTTTCAAGTATAGTAAGTAGATAGCGTTGTTTATCGTTTACGATTCACAATGGAGCAAGTTCGGTTCACAAACGAGTAGAAGGTCACTTGTGGCCGGCGCGCGACGCGGTAGCACGTTTTTTTTCTCCGCGCTCGCTTTTATTTATACCTATTACAATTCCACAATCATAAAGTACGTATTATCTGACTTTTAACCTGTAGATAGTAGACGGGGTAAGTATGGGTGTAGTTTTTTTGTCGTTGTGTCTGTGTGCAGTGTTGCAGCATTCGCCGAGTAGTGTGGAAGGGTCGCCCTTGGTGGACACTGACATTGACAAGTAAGTTATCAGCTGATCGGCAGGTTTTTGTTTTTGCATCATTTATGTAGCTTGTGCTACTTTTTCTTATATTCGAATTAACGAGAAAATTGTCGATCGTTACTTTATGCAGGGTCAGGCGTGAGGCATGCATCGTTAAACGTTATAAAAATATTTTTGTCCTATCCTTATTTTAACAAATTAATTTTGTTGTATATTGACTTATTGCAGGCCAAACAAATGCTATTCTTTGCAACATTATTAATTAGACACTGTTGTCTCATAAATAATATCTCAATTACAGATTTTATTAACGGTTTCATATTAAATAGAAATTTATTTGCTCCATAAAAATATTTCGCAATTTTATAATAACAACAATTTACATATAGGTACTACCACAGGAATAAGATCTAGATAGAGATCTGTGGGTACTACCTATAATATTGAGGTATCTAATAGCAAATAGTGAGGTAGATAGGTTAACGAGTGCTTACTTATCAGACACTTAAAAGTAAGTGCCCAACTACCTAATAAAACCCGGTAGTAAATACTTAAAATATGAATATTAATAGATCATACCATATGTTATGATTTCAGGATGGCGTCTGTAGATTACTCGAAAGTCCCGATCACGGAGAAAACCCTCTACCAGCCGCCCCTGGAGGAGATAGTTGAAGGTATGAAGCGATTAAGCCTATGTACCATCGAGGAAATTGATCCCTAGGCAGTTGACAGATCATATTATCTCAATTCAATGTTAATCCTTCGATCGTTACGGGAGTTGAAGCGTTAATTGTGATCTGTCGGCTAGGTTTAAGGTAACGCGAATAAAACTACGTAGGTCACCCATCTGCCTAGGAGTCAACTTTCCTGATAGTACATAATATATAATTATACGTAGATACGGTCGTCGATAAGGTACACGATAACCACTAATTTCGATCTTAATGCCATGGTAAAAGGTCCAAAGTGGTAACAAGTGTACGCACAAACACAGTAGTCGTAAAAAACTTCACAAAATTTAGTTTGAATCATCAAAATAATTACAGTTTTTCTAAACTTTCAACTGTGGTCACTTTGTAACGCACTATTGAGTTTGACTATCCTGGTGATGCGTTTCGATTTATGTTGTTTGTTAATCGTATAATACTTTTATTTGCAGTGCTGTCCAAAGGGCTGGTGTCGAACTTCGAGGAGGTATCGGTGTCGGCGGAGGTGAGCCCCGACCTCACGCAGCCGCCGTACAACCTCAGCGCGCCTGGTAACTAACAATTAATAATATTTTAATGACTAATGTGAACTCATACATGCGCGTGGTCCCAGGGAGGTTCAAATAGGACATTACCCTCCAAACCTAGGCAATTTACGTAAGTTGGCATATGTATTGTGCCTATTGGTGACTTTGATCTTGTGATCCCACCAAATTTTAGGCTAGGATGCGCCTTCTGCCAAAAACACACACAATCAGAAATATTTTATCGAAGCACACAATTTTTGTATATATAGCGCCATAGGGCTTTGATTTTGATTTGACTTTTAAACAGATACATTAACTACTTGTTCACTAGCGCGAGCGTTACCAAATAATAAACACGGGACATAAGACAAACGGGATATCATATAATAATATAATAATAATTAATAATAATAATAGCTCCCACACCGGTTTCGGTGACGGTGGCCGGTTTCATTAAAACCAGGTCAGCTACGGAGGAGTAATTTTATAGTACCCAAGTGTGTGCGCAGTACACAAGAGCACTTTGTATTCCTTTACTCTCATAACCCAGTGGGACGGACGACCGACACGACTGGCGAGAGATCAGGCGCAGGACCGACTTTTTACATGCCCATCCGACGCATGGATCATCTTACTTGTCAGACAATCAGATGATCAGCCTGCATTGTCCCAACCAAACTTGGAAATAACACGTCACAACGCGGGAATCGAACCCACGACCTCCTAGTTAAGAGCCGCGCTCTATACCACTAGTGACTAGACCACGGAGGCGTTAAACGGGATATAGTCAGATACGCGGATCCCTTTCTTATTCAACGTCCAATTTTGTTAATAATAATAATTTCGATAGGTTTATTTAAACTAAGGTTAACTTATTAACTAATTGTTATATTAACTAATTGTTGTTTAATCTTTAATTATGTAATTGGCGCAAGATGTTATCTTGAGTGTTGACTCTGTAACGCGCGGGGGCTGATATGCTCTTATCAGGTTTACTGTACTAACCCATAAGTAAATAGTAGTGTAGTGTGATGACAGTAGTGATGATGATGCTGTTGTAAGTTATCTTCGGTTTGTTTTGTGTAGAATGTTTTAAAATTTCTTATCTACATACAAAACAAAGTACCGTACTTAAGTACAAACATAAAACATATACCTACTATGTCTACTACGGTACGAATAATAAATACGCTATATTTTACCCAGAGTCTTGAATATTTTTAAAGAGTATACTTACAGTAGATAATACTTAACGACTTATACTTAGCAATTTTTACAAAACTTTTAATTAATATTTAAACCGTCTATAACTATAAACCAAAAAACCAAAAGAAGGCATAAGAGTTTCATAAATGTTTGTTCGGTTACATAAAGCGATGTCAAACCGTATATAGGTACTGCGCATATTAAGGGGACAACATTTACTCCAAATATGAGTTTCATACTCAAAGTAAAAAAAATACCTAATACTTATAATTGCTATCATAATTAAAGACGGGAGTGGGTGAACCACGTAACTTGTAACATTTTACAACATAAGAACATTTAAAACTCATTTTTCCCTTATAATTGAATAAACCTTGTAAGTTGTAACTTACCTAGTTACCTACTTCATCATCTAGCTTATAATATATTTACAGATAGAATACCTACACATTTTTATTTTTAAATTATTTTACCGGTCGTAAATCCTTTACCTAGTTATTATTTGTTAGTTTTTAGTTAAATTGTTAGTTTCGTAGTTCAACCACTCATGTCTTCAATTATTTAGAATTATAGATGGTTTCACCGCATATTATAATGTGTTTACGTCCGTCCTCAGGTCTGACCGGCAACGCCAAGCTGGTTGAGCTGGGCGGTCCGCCGTACCTGGTGCCGACGGTGCGCCGCGACAAGCTGTACGACCTGGCAGCGCTGCTGCGCCACCTGCACCGGGACCCCGCGCTGCTGGTCGGCGCCGGAGCCGGACCCTGGCCTTATCTTGGGGTTAACTGTGAGGTAGGTTAGCCTAGGCAGTGGGGGTCTTACCCAACGCGAGGACACGGATGGTAGGTATTTGGCAGGTTGCCTTACGAAAAAATACCTGGCGAGGCCCCTGCAAGAGTTCGCCACCCTCTAGGGCCGCTGAGCCTGGGTTTCTGATAATGCTGTTTGAATTGTCTTCCGTTTCCTGCTCTTTTCAGTTAATTTTCATTCGTGATATCTCCCGGGAGATATCACGAATGCAAATTAACTGAAAAGAGCGTAATTGCGTAAACTTTTGTGATTCTTCTAGTGATTTTAATAACATTCAGCGGAATGTAGTCCAATTTTGTAACTAAAAATAACGTATATAACGTCACGGTACTATGACCATTTACCTACTCTAAAATATTGTTAATAAATATGTAATATGAAAATACACTTACTGCACTACACTTTTCCGTCACCAATATCGGTTTAAAGATCTTTATTTCCCATTAAGACATTTCGTCACTTACATGAGAACAATAATTTTCAGTTCAGGATTTAGTTATGTTTAAATGTATTCAAAGATTTCGCTTCTTTTACAGATTTTGGTAGTTTGTTAAACAGCTGTGCTCCCTTATAAGTAATGTTATTTTTACCGAAATTGGTTCGTATACAAGGTAATACAATGTTACTTGCTCGTCGCGTAATGTACGTCGTGTTTGTTTGTTTTTTTGTTGTAAATGTAAGTTGTGTGTATACATTAGTTGGTGTTTTATTTTGTAAAAAAGAATACATGTTTGGTATGTGAATAGTTGAGAGATAGTTAAAAGTTTAGTTTCTTTATAAATAGTGTCTGATGGAGTTAGGTTATTGTAGTTGTATAGGATTTTTATAATTTTGTTTTCAAGAACTTGAATGGTTTTTAATTTTTATATTTGTCTTAGCAGCGGTGCCCCATATTTCGACTAGATAAATTAAATGTGGTTTCACTAGGGCATTGTAAATTAAGATTCTAGCATTTTTTGGGATGCATCGGATTATTTGATGGAGCCGGCCTATTAAAGATAAAAGTTTCTTTTTAATGCGAGTTATACTGGTATGCGCGTTCCAGCTTAGATTATTATCGAGTATTAATCCGAGGTATTTTTCCTGATTTTTTCTTTGTAAGACATCCCCGTTTATAGATAATGTTAGGTTTTTAGGAATTTGTTTGTTTTTAGCGCTAAAGATTATGTACGATGTCTTAGCAACATTAATGGTAAGAAGGTTATGGTTAAACCATTTGCTTATAATGTTTAGGTCTCTCTGTGCTTGCCTCATTATATTAACTAAATTATTACCAAAATAAAATATGCATGTGTCATCTGCATAGAGGGATAGTTGACCTTGCAAACCAGCTTGGTACACATTATTTATGTATACCAAGAAAAGCAACGGACCCAAAATGGAGCCCTGAGGCACTCCGCAAGTGACTAATTTGGGGTTAATCTTTGTCGGTCCGATTTTAACAATTTGGAATCGATTGCTCAGGTATGACGCAATCATTTTGTAGACTGTTCCCGAGATCCCAATGTGCTTGAGCTTTTTGAGTAGAAGACGATGGCTGACAGTGTCAAAAGCTTTTTTTAGGTCTATAAATACTCCTAAGGCTACTTGCTTTTGATCAATTGCTGTTCTTATTTTGGTTATTATATCAATCGTAGCTCCCAATGTGTTAGATTTGGATCGAAATCCGTATTGTTTATTGGATATAAATTTGATTTTTATAAAGTAGTCTTTTAGTCTTTTGTAAATTATTTTCTTTTCAATATCGCTAACTTCATAAACTTCTTCCTCCAGGGCATCATTAACCTATCCCTGAAGGGCGGCGTGGTGGAGCAGGGCACGCGCATCGTGTCGGTGCAGCCGGCGGGCGCGGCGAAGGGCAGCAGCGGGTACAAGCAGCAGGGGCTGCCGCACACCGAGACCCGCACCGCGCTGCTCGGCAACTACCTGCTGTCTGACGGCGCGCCGGGCAAGGTCAGACAATACATTAACAGTAGCTTAGTTATCTTGTACGTTAACAAAAAGCCAAACACAAGACATAAGCGACAGCAGAAAAGCAATACAAGCAGTCAAGCTTTCGGTGCATGCGATTGTGTTGGGTTCAACCTATCAGGCGATATTGTTTCACAATAACCAATACCGAATTTAAATAAAGTAAAACGCGTGATCACAATAAAAACTCAAAATATAAGCTTAATGAAACAAAAGCGACGGAACTGAACCATTGTAATAATAATTTCGCTTGCAGGTGATAAAGGTGGTGGCCAAGAAGCGGATTGGGCCTGCTAACTTCATCACCGCCATCAGGGAGACTCTGAAACAGCACTACGGGGATAAAGTTGTAGGTGAGTTAAAAACACATATATACATATATCACAATACATATATCATAATATTATATTATTGACTGATGACTTTGCCACCAGCCAGACATAGACAAGAAGACCTTGCAATAATTATTCGCTGTGTATAAGTATTCGCTGGGTATATATTTTTCTTAGTTAAGTCATCGTAAATTCCCATAACATTATGGGAACTTTAACCCGACGTGCCGCTTCTTTAGCTGTTATGACAGAACGTTGGTTTTTCTAAATATAATTAACCCCTCGATCGGAAAAAAATGGATGCCTAGATTCTAGGCAGACCTGTTTAAAAAAAATGGCGCCCGGCCTACCCTATTTGTACAAATAATATAATAACTTTACAACCTTACTATATTTCATGTTTTTGTAAAGAATTTTATAATATCTAATAAATTTTCTATCTATCAAGCCATCATAATATAGTATTTAGTCTGATTTAATATTCTTTTCACAAGTATGTATTTTTAAAAATATTTTTCTGTCTGTTTCACATGAAATAAGTTAATATTTTGCTTTGTTCTAGTCAAGGCAACCCTGATTTAAACTCTTACATAAACAACCCATCCTTACTACTCGAGATGTTTATAAAAACAGGTCATAAATATAACCCGAAAAAAATGAGTAAACACAAGCAAACTTCGTCATTAGGGCTTTACAAATAAAGTTCAAAATGGCCGCGGCCGGCAGAATACGGCGGTTACCTGCGAACTTTTAACTCTTTATTTTAAAAACGTAAGAAATACTATCGATATAAATCATCTTGTAGACGTTGTGTAATTACTTTTAAAAGCGTTTCACGTAATTAATTTACAAAATATATTATATGAAGCGATTTTGCGTTCAAATCACATAAAACACACATAACTTTTTTGTCAACTTTAACAAGTTATTACGATGTATTTCTTGCAAATGATTATCTAAAAGTGTTCATTATTAGTAAATTAAACTATTTTACTACTTACATTCGTTAAATCCATCAATTATTTCACACAATTACACAAATGTTACACAACATGGCAGAACACACACGAAAAAATTCACGATTTTCTAATCACTGAAAAATATCCGTCGACCACAGATACACAGATAACAATATGAAAGTAAGCATGATGCCATAACAGGATCTAGGTCTTACGAGACGACTTTTGGCTACTATAATAAAAGTACAAAATTGTGCACCATGTCCCAGGTCTGGGCGGCACGTTCCTGCTGCGCGAGGGCAGCGTGAAGCACCACGTGATGCCAGACTTCTCCAGTACGCCGCTGTGCTCCGACGCCGATGTCGACAACTGGCTACACTATTTCGAGATGCGCGCGCCCATCGTTCACGTCGGGACGCTCGTCACCGGCGACATGGTAAAAAATGCTTGAATGTATTGTTATCTCTTTCGTTCTTCGTACAAAAATAAGTCCATGTTGTTATCATTCATGTTATTTCCAAGTTTGGTGAGGACAGGGGTCGGCATACTTACCAATCAGATGAGCCAAATATAAAGTTTGTAGATTTTTCCATACCTTCAAAGAGCCGCTACATTATAAGTGTAATAATAATAATAATAAGAGTGTAATTTGCTTCACACGATAAAGCTACTTTAACAGCTTAAAAAATTACTGAAAAGGATTTATTAAAATAAATAGGTAATAATAATAATATGTTTGCTCACATAAATATGTAGAGCCGAAGATAGATAATATTAGATATAATAGCAAATGCTAGTTGTTTTATCGTTTCATATGTTGCAGGAAGGCTATTCCATGTATCAAACAGGATTTGCTCTATTTTAGGTAAATTATCGCAAGTTGACGGAGAATTCAGTTGTTTCATATTGTTTAGGTGTTTTATTAGTTAGGCAGTGAGTGAGTGTAAGGCTCTTCTTAGAAGAGCGGAGAGCCATATTTCCTATGGAAGATCCGCATGCGGCTCGCGACTGTAGGGATGAAAAGCGGTAAAATTACTTTCGTAAAATTCGGTAATATACGATATTTTACGTAAAATATTATATTTTACGGTAAATTACGGTAAAATTGGGTAAAAAACGATTTTCGAGTTCGTGGCATAATTTTCATTAATAATGGGGATATAAGCAGGTTACTTAATGCACGTCTAGTGCAGTCAGTCAAAACAAAATAACTTCCAGGCCACCGGCTTGCTGTATACCCCAGTAGAGTTAGATTTTTTTTTAAATAATTATAGTCAGAATTTTTTTTGCACCAGTGTTTAGAGGAGGTCACAAATAGCTTAAATTCAAAAACTCGACCAAATCCGACGAGTACGTTACCCGCCATATTGGTTTAAAGTTCCAATCTTTTTTTAGCTAATTATATCTAATTTATATATTTTTTTTGGAAAATGATAAAGATCAAATTTGTCGCAAATTTGATTCTTTACAATTTTAGTCCTTATAATTTTTATTGTAAAATCAATATTTACGGAAATAACTGCAAAAAACAAGTCCAAGTATAATTTCGACCTGTTTGACCTGTATCGCGATTATTGTCAAATACAGAAAAAATACGGAAATAAACTTGTAGCTCATTAAATTAACCACAGTAATTAAAAATGAAGACTTCGCTGCCTGTCCGTCTGTCTGTCTCCAGACTTCAAGAACGGTGATAGGTAGAGACTTGAAATTTTTAGATATTATGTATTTTGTTTCCCTCTATAACAACAAATACCAAAAACATAGCAGCACTAAGACAATTAAAATAAGCATAAAATAAATTTAATTGTATTTGTATTTTAAAAATTAAAATAAAATAAAGATTTAGAATAAAAGAAAGATTTAGAAGGGGAGGGCTCCCATACAAAAAGCACAAATTTTTGCCTATCTTTGTCTTATAATTGTACGGAACCCTTCATGAGCGAGTCCGACTCGCACTTGGCCAATTTTTTAATAATGATTTAGGTGTAGGTTGTGCCGTAATAGTTATAAGGTCTAATTCATGATAAAAAATATTCAGTTTTATCCAGTCGCTTGGGTCTCGGTACATTTACCATACTGTGTAGGAGCTTAATATTGATTTCTAAAAAAAGTCATGAGGATCAAATTTGTAGGAAATCACCTACAACTTTGTTTCTATTCTACAATTACTTTCGCTAAATTCGATAATATTTGACATACAAGCGAAATAATACTCTGACTTGTTTTTTGCATTTATCTCCGTAAATATTGATTTTACGATGAAAATAATTATAATAATTCAAAATGTAGAAAATTAAATGTACAACAAATTTAGTCCGTATCATTTTCGTAAAAAAATAAAATAAAGGAGATATAGCTTAAAAAAGATTGGTCATTGGACCTTCAAACCAATATGGCGGCTAACGCACTCGTCGGATTTGACCGAGTTTCTGAATTTAAGCTATTTGTGACCTCCGCTAAACACTGGTGCAAAAAAATTTCTGACTTTAATTAATTTCAGCTTCCAATACATAATATAAGGCTGAACTAACCCTACTGGGCTAGTATACTCTGTCGAGTGACGTCAACAGCTATCAACAAGTCGCAACAGCGCAGAATATTATGGCAAACAGCACTTATCGGCAACGTCGCATCGTGCAACGTGCACGCAGTACGCAAGATGCAACTTGCAACTTGCAACACGCTAGCCTCGCCCGCCGTCATACTATCATTCACCATACATACGTAGCCGGTAATTTTACCGTCATTTATATAAATTACCGTAAAATACGCGTATTTTACCAGCGTTTTCGGTAAAATTACGTAATTTTGCAACCCTACTCGCGAGCCGCGGTCTGCCGACCCCTGGGTTAGGACAATGTAGGCTGATCGCCTGATTGTCTGACAAGCAAGACGATCCATGCGTCGCATAGGCATGTAAAAAGTCAGTCCTGCGCCTGATTTCTCGCCAGCCGTGTCGGTCTTCCGTCTCACTGAGTTATGAGAGTAAAAAGAATAGAGAGTGCTCTTGTGTACTGCACACACACTTGGGCACTATAAAAAAAATACTCCTGCGTAAGTGGCCTGGTTTCAATGAAACCGGCCACCATCACCGAAAACTGTGTGGGATTTATTTTCTTGTATGGCGGTTAGGTAATAGCGTCATGCATCTGTGGAGCATGCATTTCTACTAACGGGTATTCAACTGAACGCCTGTTCAACGTTCAGTCCGACTGATATGTTCCTGTGATGTGTTCCTAGGCTTAGGAGTTCTATACGCTACAGAAGCGTGGCAGCGAAGATCTAAAAAAGTAAATCGATCCTTTTGTACTCTTTGAAATATTTAAAAATAGACAATAGAGACTAGAGTACTAACTAATTAAGCTAATCAAAAGTTAAGCCAACCACACGTATAAACTATACCTGTCTCTTTCTCGCAGGGGCTGGACCTCCGCGTGCAGCACTTCCACGGTTTCAGCGCGCACGGCGACGGCGGCCATTACCACTACGACGTCACACCGGAACAGGCGCATTACGAGGCGTACCTCGCGCTCGCCGCCGCCGTCGTGCGTATAGACCCGCCCGCGGACACACACGCCATCGGACGCGATTAGCCACGCCCAACGATTAATCGGATTGTATAAAGCCGTTACGATATATCGCAACGATTTACTTTATAGTAATTACAGTCAATCGTCAGTCAGAAAAGTTTCTATAACTTTATACCTACCTTCATTTGTAAATATGCCTCATGGACCAATAGATCTTTATTTTTACTAGTTATTTTGTTAATAAAATATTAATTACTACAACCATATTATTTTTATTGCATCAATCCTTCGATCGCGGATTCACGAAAATCTATTGTTATTCTATTGTTGTCGCGATCACCGGTGCTCTTATGGGGCTTGGTAATATCACCGAATAATTATGGTATCTTTCGAATATTATGTTTTTATAATAGCCAAATTTATATGAGCCAATCGAAAATACTAAATATAACGTATCTTTAAAAATATTAAATTAGAAATGTAGAATAAGCACAACATGGCGATTTAATATTTTATTACATTAAAATATACTATAACTTTTATAACTTCAAAGTTTAATTATTACAACAATACAAATTGTACACCATACACACAAAATATATACAAGCGATATCACATTAAATTAAATTCATTTTAAAATAAGATTTGTGATGAAAAAAATAGCAGGCTATAGATGAAAATATTAAATAAGTACGTTTGTTGACTCTAGCAAGTCAACAATTTACTATTTTCTGGAGTTTGGCCAGTTATTACTTTATTACATATTATTATTTGATCGACATTCAATTCCATTTAAAAATATTATAAAAATGAGCTCAAGCAACCGCAATACATACAATATATTGAATATTATTCAAAACACCCAAACATTTATTCGCTTTTCAAAAAAATTACTATCATTGAGGAAATATTTTAAATGGAATATTTTTAGCCAAAAATAGATAAATAACAATACCTACTAGCCCAATTCGCCGTCACGGGAAGAGTTTAAAGTGTGACAGCACTACGCGACCCTACGCGGCAAGATGGGACGCAACCACTGACCTCCATTATACAAGTACGGTGGACCTATGATACCCTTTGATATGACAGCTGTTTTTTGTGCCTATTTGAAGCGCCCCCAAAAGGCGTTTAAGTTTAAGTCGCCATATTGACGCTGATAGCAGTAGTGGGAGTACTTGGAACTAATACTAGTTTCTACCACCGTAGTGATTAGAATATTCTCTTTGGTTTCTACAACCAATAGCGATTAAGCGGCCATTTGCAAGATACGTCAGATTTAGTTCTCTTCCCCCGATTTTGGAGGCGCTGATTCCGCTTCGAATAGGCACAAAAAACACCTGGGTATCATCTATTCAGCGTACTTGTATAATGGAGGTCAGTGGACGCAACACGTTTGCGTTCCATAGAACTGACGTTTTAGAAACGTCTGAAGTATGTAATGTGAAGTGCCGCAACTTGTTCTGTCGCTCTAGTGCGGTCACGCCTTAAAACCAGCAACTATTTTTTCCGTATGTATGTGCAGTTCGCGCGCACGAGCTATTTTCATGGCATTCCTTCTTATCTTTTCCCGCTTGGCGAATTGCACTAGAAAGGCACATCTAAAATACCTTTTTACATAAATTGGGCCTAATAATTATAAAATTTCAATCACATCTGCCTATCCCGTGTCATAACCAGTGATCGGAATCTTGGGTGTGATTGATATGAATAATATGGATATGACCACAAAAATCCGAGATTTCCCGGAATCAGATTTTTCGGGTTATATTAAACACATTACTAGGATTAGGAACGCCGATTTTACAGTGATTTCACAAAAAAAAAATCTGTAAGCATAAAATTATTGTTTTGTGTTTTTTTGTTTGTCATATTATTTTCACTTTAATACTTAGTAAGTAACGTAAGAACGGGTGACGCAGTGTTACCGGAGCGTGCTAGTGGACAGAGCGAATATTGCGATATGCTGTGCTGTGACGTCATCGCGTCAAGCGCCGATCCCGAATTGCGCACTTATTTTTGAATTAAATATCTCGGAAACTACATGACGTACCGTAATAATTTTTGTCTCTCATATTTTTTATTTTCGACTTAGTTTACGGAGAGCTAAAAAAATAATAAGTGAACATTCTTCATTTTATTTACCAGCATAAATTATGTAAAATATAATATTATGTAATGTATGTATATGTAAAACAGTTTTTTTTTTATGTTTCCTATTTCATTCCGCCCTAATATTTGGAAATTTCTATTCAAAGATCAAACTATTTTATATATTATGAATCATTTTATAAACAAATTAACATAATTTTGATTCATTTATAAATTTAAAATTACGTAGGTACTCAGACATTTTCTGATTTTCCTGGGATTCCCGGGATTACAAGTCTTATCCATATTATTCTTTACATTGAAAATTACACCCAGATTCCGATCATTAGTCATAAAACATTCTATTTGTCGGACATATTTACAAAGCATTTATGCATCACAAATTATTATTATTAACCAATTTTCAAAACTCTTTATACATCGCCTTTGGAGAAATTCCACTTTTTATTTGGCTCTAAAAATAATTTCAGCATTTAAGGTACGTGCACAATATGTTAGGCTGCATTTTATAATATAACTTTTGATGATCTGTCACATATACTAGTTACAAAAATGATTGTGGCCCATACCAATTCTGACATCGAAAATGCCTGCAAGTACAATTTCTTTCTTCCCTCTATTACCTTAATAAGTAAGAATTATACGAAAATAGTTTCTCAAAGTAGTATTATAACAACAAGAAAACATATTATACAAGTCTCTAGTCTAAAGTCTAGGATTCTAGCATTTACATAACTCAGTCAAGATTGAGTTGGACGAGTCAAACAATTCTAGTAACATTCTAGAAAGCGGCAAGAACTCATCTTTTGCTATAAACACAAATAAAAAAGGCCCTACGCCTACTTTACTATCATTAGAAAAGGGCTTTGAGGGTCCAAATGTAATTTAAAAGATAAATAGAGTTTAAAAGAACTTTCTCAATACTAAAAAAATATTTTCACAGTGAATGTCAAGGACGCTGTCTTTGTTGACACTTTTTTCAATATGCCTGACAAACACAAGCACTTGACTCTGTATAGTTATTTTCTGTGTAAATAATTTAATTAGTGAGAGGATAAATATATAAATACATCTTAGGACAAATTACAAAAATAAGTGCAGTACTGAGATTTCATTGCTTGCAATCTTTTAGAAAGTTATCATGTTATTTTACTGGAAAATTTTGTAGCTTTCGTAGCTTCTTAGGGCCTGTTTCACCACTTATTGATAAGTGCCAGATAGGCTATCCACAACTTAACTTAACAGATAGAGTATGGAGCATCTGTCAAATAAGTTGTGGACAGCCTATCCGGCACCTTATAAGGAAGTGGTGAAACAGGCCCTAAGAATAAAATATTAAACCACACTTTGGCATACAAACAGTAAAGTTATTGCTATTGCAAGTAGTACGGTCATTGATTCTAGCTTTACTATGTAACATGGCAACAGAGAACTTAAGAATATTTACATGTGTATTATTATCATTTATTGCCAGTAGACTCAAAGGTAATTATTCTACTGTAAGATATAAACATTGATAGAAAGGTTATATTTATTAAAAGCTGGTCAAAGACAAGCTGTCCATCAACTAAAATGAAGTGTTTGCAGGTCAAGTGCAATGCTTTTCATCTAACATAGGAACCTATTTTACCTAGAATGTGATGTGAAACCATTCTGAATAGACGGCACTTGTATGGCCAGCTTCAGTTAAGATATAAAGCGAGTAATAATATTAAACTTGGATATTAAAAGGTGTATTAGAAAAACGTTGAATAGGCCATTTAAGGCGAGACCGCGCTAAAGCGACACAACACGATTCTTCACATTCCATAGAACTGACGTTCGTAAAACGTCAGGTTCACGTTTGCACTCAGTGTGCCGAGTGTGAATTTTTTGCTTGACATTCGATCGTGAACGCGTTTGGCGTATACTAAGATTTTGTATGGGAGCTGGGCTCACTCCCGTGAGCATCGCTAGGTGTCGCTGTACAAATCCCATACAAAATCTTAGTAAATGCGAAACGCGTTCACAGTCGAATGTGAAACAAAAATTCACACTCGGGCCTCTGACTTCCATTATACAAGTACGCGATGATACCCAGCTGTTTTTGTGCCTATTTGAAGCGGAATCAGCGGCCCCAAAATCGGGTGAAGAGAACTAAATCCTAAATCTGACGTAACTTGCAAATGGCCGCTCAATCGCTATTGGTTGTAGAAACCAAAGAGAATATGATCACTACGGTGGTAGAAACTAGTATTAGTTCCAAGTACTCCCACTACTGCCATCAGCGCCAATATGTCGACTTAAACGTCATGTTTACGTCAGATTTAGTTCTCTTCCCCCGATTTTGGCGGCGCTGATTCCGCTTCAAATAGGCACAAAAAACAGGTGTCATTTCAAAGGGTATCATAGGTCCAGCGTATTTGTATAATGGAGGTCAGTGCGTTTGTAAGACTCACGTTTGATTCACGTCAGTTCCTTGAGACGTAAAGAGTCGCGTTGCGTCGCTGTCGCGTAGTGCGGTCTAACCTACAATATTACAAAGTCTAAAAGAATGAAAGAATTTTAGCAAACAATAAACAGTAATATTCACGCTATTATCATACACTTAAACCCTGTAATGTATTCTGTACTATGTTCCAATTTAATATAACAAAAAAAAATGTGTCCTTGAAATTGTTTTATGCATGTTTAATAAATTACATAATTTAAATGAGTAACATTTCAATTTTATTTATCTTTCATTGAATTGGGATAGAGTGTAAAAAGAATGAAACTATTGTCTATATGGCATAAGACCGATTCTCAAATGCTGCTCAAACTTAAGCCACAGACTATCACTGTATACAGACAGTATATACTTCCAAGTTACATTCTGTATACGTAAGCAAGCGTAAAAGCGGTTTTGCACTAGTTTTATATAGTTATTACATCGTGTTAGCTTTTGAATTACCTTAATGTTCTAAGCGGGTTAGAATTGTCAAAAGGAAAGCAACACTGTAACAAAATATGGATGGCTTTGTAGTGTGTTTTCAATTCATTTTTTCTCGTTAGTTACTACAATATTGATATACCACCTTGGTCAAGTTGGACCACCTTATTAATGTATCTCATTAGTCATCGTATTGCATAAACTGAATGAGAGAGAATAATGATTCTCAAAATACATCATCAAAGTTGTTATACTTGTGTCATAGGTGGTAAGACAAGAGTCTGGAGGCCTCTACGCATTCGTATTTGGCCTCGTACGGCACTGTACATTGGCTATGTAATAATATACCCACATAACACCTTACTGGGCCTTACAGGGCACAAAATGCTCACGGGCTATAAAACGACCCACACGCCACAAATTGGGCACAATTATATACCTCCCGGGCACAAAACGCCTTATAGGCCCCACCAAACGCCCTAAAACACTTCACTTGCCATAACACCTGACAAACATTTCACTTCAGCCTCAGGAGCGGAAGAATCGTACCGCACGCACTATATACTGCCGGCAGATGGGGCACTCGGCGAGCTGGCGCGAGCACTCCGTGCACGCCGCTATGTGACCGCACTCTAACAGCACGCACTCCAGCGGCGCCGCCATGCAGATCTTGCAGCACTCCTCGAGTGGTAGGTTCTCGATTTCTGTGGGCGGTTACATATAGATTATTACGAAAGCCGTTGTCTTACCGAGCATGATAAAATCTCCTGTTTGTGTAAATAATTATGTCTCACTCAAAAAAAAAAAAACATGCATGATTTCGTCAACAACAAATATAGTTTTTTTGCGAAAACTATTTTAGCTGCTTTTATGTAGGTACGTCGTACGTCTACTAAACGTTATTACATACAAACAGTAGACCACATTTTGATCAAATTATTTGAAGTAATTTTACAAAAGCTTGTACAAGATATTTTATTCTGTTTCGAGGCTTTGCAATGTCGTGAATACATAGTCACCCTGTATAAGTGCTAGAAAAAATATATTTCCATACCTTAAAACCGTGTCTTAGTCAGTACTCACCACTCCTGTACTTATGGTACTGTACTTATGGTGGTCGGCGTACAGCAGGCGCGCGCGCTGCGGCAGGTCAGCTCGCTCGACGGCGCCGCGGTACTCCACGCGGTTCCGCGCCAGCAGCTCCTTCAGCTGCCGCACGCTGAGCGCCTCCAGCTCGTCTGTACAGTGTACACTCACCGCTCCTGTACTTATGGTGGTCGGCGTACAGCAGGCGCGCGCGCTGCAGCAGGTCAGCTCGCTCGACGGCGCCGCGGTACTCCACGCGGTTCCGCGCCAGCAGCTCCTTCAGCTGCCGCACGCTGAGCGCCTCCAGCTCGTCTGTACAGAGTACAGTGTACACTCACCGCTCCTGTACTTATGGTGGTCGGCGTACAGCAGGCGCGCGCGCTGCAGCAGGTCAGCTCGCTCGACGGCGCCGCGGTACTCCACGCGGTTCCGCGCCAGCAGCTCCTTCAGCTGCCGCACGCTGAGCGCCTCCAGCTCGTCTGTACAGTGTACACTCACCGCTCCTGTACTTATGGTGGTCGGCGTACAGCAGGCGCGCGCGCTGCAGCAGGTCAGCTCGCTCGACGGCGCCGCGGTACTCCACGCGGTTCCGCGCCAGCAGCTCCTTCAGCTGCCGCACGCTGAGCGCCTCCAGCTCGTCTGTACAGAGTACAGTGTACACTCACCGCTCCTGTACTTATGGTGGTCGGCGTACAGCAGGCGCGCGCGCTGCGGCAGGTCAGCTCGCTCGACGGCGCCGCGGTACTCCACGCGGTTCCGCGCCAGCAGCTCCTTCAGCTGCCGCACGCTGAGCGCCTCCAGCTCGTCTGTACAGAGTACAGTGTACACTCACCGCTCCTGTACTTATGGTGGTCGGCGTACAGCAGGCGCGCGCGCTGCAGCAGGTCAGCTCGCTCGACGGCGCCGCGGTACTCCACGCGGTTCCGCGCCAGCAGCTCCTTCAGCTGCCGCACGCTGAGCGCCTCCAGCTCGTCTGTACAGAGTACAGTGTACACTCACCGCTCCTGTACTTATGGTGGTCGGCGTACAGCAGGCGCGCGCGCTGCAGCAGGTCAGCTCGCTCGACGGCGCCGCGGTACTCCACGCGGTTCCGCGCCAGCAGCTCCTTCAGCTGCCGCACGCTGAGCGCCTCCAGCTCGTCTGTACAGTGTACACTCACCGCTCCTGTACTTATGGTGGTCGGCGTACAGCAGGCGCGCGCGCTGCAGCAGGTCAGCTCGCTCGACGGCGCCGCGGTACTCCACGCGGTTCCGCGCCAGCAGCTCCTTCAGCTGCCGCACGCTGAGCGCCTCCAGCTCGTCTGTACAGAGTACAGTGTACACTCACCGCTCCTGTACTTATGGTGGTCGGCGTACAGCAGGCGCGCGCGCTGCAGCAGGTCAGCTCGCTCGACGGCGCCGCGGTACTCCACGCGGTTCCGCGCCAGCAGCTCCTTCAGCTGCCGCACGCTGAGCGCCTCCAGCTCGTCTGTACAGAGTACAGTGTACACTCACCGCTCCTGTACTTATGGTGGTCGGCGTACAGCAGGCGCGCGCGCTGCAGCAGGTCAGCTCGCTCGACGGCACCGCAGTAGTCCACGCGGTTCCGCGCCAGCAGCTCCTTCAGCTGCCGCACGCTGAGCGCCTCCAGCTCGTCTGTACAGAGTACAGTGTACACTCACCGCTCCTGTACTTATGGTGGTCGGCGTACAGCAGGCGCGCGCGCTGCAGCAGGTCAGCTCGCTCGACGGCGCCGCGGTACTCCACGCGGTTCCGCGCCAGCAGCTCCTTCAGCTGCCGCACGCTGAGCGCCTCCAGCTCGTCTGTACAGTGTACACTCACCGCTCCTGTACTTATGGTGGTCGGCGTACAGCAGGCGCGCGCGCTGCAGCAGGTCAGCTCGCTCGACGGCGCCGCGGTACTCCACGCGGTTCCGCGCCAGCAGCTCCTTCAGCTGCCGCACGCTGAGCGCCTCCAGCTCGTCTGTACAGAGTACAGTGTACACTCACCGCTCCTGTACTTATGGTGGTCGGCGTACAGCAGGCGCGCGCGCTGCAGCAGGTCAGCTCGCTCGACGGCGCCGCGGTACTCCACGCGGTTCCGCGCCAGCAGCTCCTTCAGCTGCCACACGCTGAGCGCCTCCAGCTCGTCTGTACAGTGTACACTCACCGCTCCTGTACTTATGGTGGTCGGCGTACAGCAGGCGCGCGCGCTGCAGCAGGTCAGCTCGCTCGACGGCGCCGCGGTACTCCACGCGGTTCCGCGCCAGCAGCTCCTTCAGCTGCCGCACGCTGAGCGCCTCCAGCTCGTCTGTACAGAGTACAGTGTACACTCACCGCTCCTGTACTTATGGTGGTCGGCGTACAGCAGGCGCGCGCGCTGCAGCAGGTCAGCTCGCTCGACGGCACCGCAGTAGTCCACGCGGTTCCGCGCCAGCAGCTCCTTCAGCTGCCGCACGCTGAGCGCCTCCAGCTCGTCTGTACAGAGTACAGTGTACACTCACCGCTCCTGTACTTATGGTGGTCGGCGTACAGCAGGCGCGCGCGCTGCAGCAGGTCAGCTCGCTCGACGGCGCCGCGGTAGTCCACGCGGTTCCGCGCCAGCAGCTCCTTCAGCTGCCGCACGCTGAGCGCCTCCAGCTCGTCTGTACAGAGTACAGTGTACACTCACCGCTCCTGTACTTATGGTGGTCGGCGTACAGCAGGCGCGCGCGCTGCAGCAGGTAAGCTCGCTCGTCAGCGCCGCGGTACTCCACGCGGTTCCGCGCTAGCAGCTCCTTCAGCTGCCGCACGCTGAGCGCCTCCAGCTCGTCTGTACAGTGTACACTCACCGCTCCTGTACTTATGGTGGTCGGCGTACAGCAGGCGCGCGCGCTGCAGCAGGTCAGCTCGCTCGACGGCGCCGCGGTACTCCACGCGGTTCCGCGCCAGCAGCTCCTTCAGCTGCCGCACGCTGAGCGCCTCCAGCTCGTCTGTACAGTGTACACTCACCGCTCCTGTACTTATGGTGGTCGGCGTACAGCAGGCGCGCGCGCTGCAGCAGGTCAGCTCGCTCGACGGCGCCGCGGTACTCCACGCGGTTCCGCGCCAGCAGCTCCTTCAGCTGCCGCACGCTGAGTGCCTCCAGCTCGTCTGGAGACCGCATCTTTTCCAGGTTCGTGCTTCCACCTGAACAAATAATGTGGATAAAGGTTTTAGTCGGTAAATACATTAAGTAATCTACTCAAGCTTGAGCGCGTCGTTTTAAATAAGAATGCAGACATATACATTTTTAGGGTTCCGTACCCAAAGGGTAAAAACGGGGCCCTATTCATGAGACTTCGATGACTGTCTGTCCGTCTGTCTGTCTCCAGGCTGTATCTCAAGAACCGCTATAGCTAGAAATCTCAAATTTTCACAGATTGTGTATTTCCGGTGCCGCTATAACAACAAATACTAAAATCAAAATAAAATTAATATTCAAGGGGGCTCCCATACAACAAACGTGATTTTTTGTCTTTTTTTGCTCGTAATCAATAATGGCAACAGCTAAACGCTTTAAATTTTCACAAAATCCTTAATTATACAGTGTGTCTGTGTGAACACCGTTATCCTTGAAACCATCAAATAAGCCCGTCAAAATGAATAACTTTTTCTATGAGAACAATGCTGGGAACTCAAAAAAAAAGCCGTCTCCATACCCATTACGGATGCCCGGATCGGCAATTTGTATGGGTATGAAATTTTTTTTTTATTTCCCAGCATTGTTCTCATAGAAAAAATTGTTCATTTTGATGGGCTCATTTGATAGTTTCAAGGACAACGGTGTTTACACAAACATCTTGTATTTTTAAATTTAATTATTAATAAAAACATTTAAATTAAAGAATCATTCAACAATTACGTGATCACCGGAAGGGGGGGTCGATTGCTTGTATAATGTATATACAACAGGATTATTTGGATACTGGATGGACCCATGATTACGTCATCATCATTTTATAACTTTAATTAAGTAAAATATATTTACGTCCTATTTTGAAGTCTATTACTGGTAACACTATTTCCCCTGCTATAGACAAACTGTGAAACAGTGTGACCATATTCAGTATATTTATACTTTTTCGGCATATTTGATCGAGATTTCTTTATAGCTCGATTTTCCACGCTCATTTAAAGATTAGGCTATCATTTGGCGTGATTTTAATAAAATTAAACTAATGAAAAAATTCATATTATAAAATGAATATAATTTGAATCTCTTTAGTACAAAATATTTTCGAAAAATCAATTTAAGACATTTATTTTTATCATTACGATATTACAAAACAAAAATAATGCTATTTTTTAAAAGCTTGTTTATCTTTCTTTCTTTTATCAATTTATTTATTCCGAGATTAGAACATTTTTTTTTTAATTTTAGGAGTTTTCTTTGAAAATGAACGATTTTTAGCAACTGGGGTAGACTCGTCTTTAAAGACCTATATTTTCTACTTTAACCGTTGTGTATTTTTTTAAAATCATTGCATATGTCTGTTAAGACATACAAAGCTTGTTAAAAATGAAAAAGACTAATTCCGTGTTCACAATTCAATTTCATTAGAATTTGCAATACTAGCGCAACTGTTTGAATACGCGCGCCTTCACATTTCTGCTGACTTGACGCAGATGGTTGTTCAAAAAAATTTTTTCTAATGAAGCAATTTACAAAAGGCGTGGGTTTTAATCTAGTTAATAATGGCCCTATACATGGTATAAGTTATACGCTTGTAAGACACGCAGAAGTATGTAAGGCCGAGAACTTTTCAAACAGCCCTCGTATATTATGCATGAATACAAATATGTAAGTACCATACCACGCCGATAACAGATAGTCGGAGTTTCACAATTCCAATAGGAACATGTTTATGTTACTTACTGAAAACTATACCATAAAGTAATTTTAAGCAACTTTGTAGATAGTGAACACCCACTTTCACACAGTCACTTATTAAACTCACCGGCGGGTTGAGGCGCATCAAAACTGAGATCACTGTGCGAGGCGGAGCGCGCGCGTGGCGGCGGTGCGGGGGGTGCGAGGTCGCTCTGCAGGCTGCCGCTGGAGGAGGCGGCGGGCGGGGAGCGCGGCGAGGCGGGGGAGAGGGGCGAGGCCGAGCGCGGCTCCGCCCCCAGCGACCGTAGCTCCAGCTCCGAGGTCGCGCGGCGCGGGGGCGAGCTCGCCGCCGTCAACAGGTCCTCAGAGTCTGTAATATTAACGTTCACGCAATGTAATAATTATTGATACTGTGAACACTTGATATGTGACCCGCTGCAGACTGCAGTATAAATGGGAATCATCTTGACCTTAAGGCTGCGTTTCCACTGAAGCGGAACGGAGCTTAGCGGTGCCCGAATTGACTCCGCTTCAGTGATAACTGACAACACACCCTTACTTTTTAGGTTATCAGCTCCGCTCCGCTTCAGTGGAAACACACCCTTACTTTTTAGGTTATCAGATAATTGACCTTGTTCGTTGTTCGAAGGGCGTACGCACGGGCGCACCAACACAGCCGCTGTGTCCGAAAACTTTGATGCACCTATTTTTAATCAATATTTAATATTTATATTTTGCCACACTTCGCACACATTTTCCCTGCTCGTACGTAAAACAAGTAGAGCCTGTCCAGATGAGGCGTTTTACGCGCGTACCCGAGATACTAGACTAGAGCTATATATATCGCGTCCAGATGCCTACGCGCGTTTTCTAACTCGCGCGTAAAACGCTTGCAATGAGCGGGACTCTCGACTCGCCCGTAAAAGGCGCGAGCGACGCGCGAGTCGAGATACTTGGGTGCCATTGCAGGGTACATAACTACGCGCGAGTCCATGGACTTATTTGATTGGAGCAATGATATTGTATGTTACTAACGTAACGGAGCGTGATAACTTCGAGTCCATGTTTGTAGCGTAAAAACGCGCGTGAAACGCGGTATCTGGATGCAATAGAAATTGAAACGCGCGTATGAACTTCGCACGTAAAACGCTTCATCTGGACAGGCACGTATTGATACTATTTTGGTTTTGGGGGAATTCTCTATATCCAACATAATAATAATAATAGCTCCCACACCGGTTTCGGTGCCCAAGTGTGTGCGCAGTACACAAGAGCACTCTCTATTCCTTTACTCTCATAACCCAGTGGGACGGCAGACCGACACGACTGGCGAGAGATCAGGCGCAGGACCGACTTTTTACATGCCCATCCGAAGCATGGATCATCTTACTTGTCAGACAATCAGGTGATCAGCCTGCATTATCCTAACCAAACTAGGAAATAACTTGTTTCCAATGCGGGAATCGAACCCACGATCTCCGAGTCAAGAGCTCAGCTCTGAACCACTGGACCACGGAGGTGATCCAACATAATTTGATGTATTTTACTATCCGAACCGTTGGGCAGGGGGTCTGCGGGGCGCGTGACGAACTCCCAGCCGGCGTCGTCCTCGTCCTCGATCTCATAGCAGTCGTGTGTCTCGACGCGCGGGGAGCCCGCGCTCGCGCTGCTCGGTGATTCCGGCGTCGGCAGCGGGACCTCAATGTCCGGCTCTCCGCCTATAAATGCGATTACATTGATTTGAGCTAGAGCGTAGGCTTTAGGATTCCGCCTCAAATTTTACGGTGAGCGGCGGCCGAAATTTGAGGCAGAGGATAATGATTCTTAGGCCGGTATAAATAGTCAGTAGGTACTCAAGACGCATCTCGGTCTCAAGAAGCGGTTCGGCTCTATGATTGGTCTTCATCTTGACACCGATATGCATCTTGAGTACTGACTATTTATACCGGCCTTAAACTTAGTAAGAGGGCTAACAACTTGAGCCTGATTTATAAATGTGCGACGCGTGGTATATAGGGTCAAATTTGGAATTGCCACTAGGTGATTTTTAATGGGTCATTAAAAATTATTTCCAGTTATTTACTACAAATCCTAAGCCTTTCAAAATCTTAGTTATAAAAGCGTCTGATCAAATCGCCATTGCTGAATAAAATTTGGACCTATGCAAGAAGAAAATATTGAAAGTACATACCAGGTCTTGTTGTGAACCTGTTGTCAGGTATAGTAGTCCTGTGTGTTGGCTGTTGTGGTGACCTGGGCTGAGCTCTGCTGACATGATCATGCATGGAGTTGGAGCAACTACCTGAAAATTAATATAAAATCAATAATGATTATAGAATACTGAATAAAGGGATATTTTCTGAATGTATGTGATGTGATTCACATCTTCATGTATAAAATTATTTTTGTGCATAACATAAAGTTTACTAACTAACATACAATATGTATATAGGTTTTGCTTGTGTGCTGAAAATCCACAAACAAACATCATTCATAAATTGGACCTATTTATGCATACCAGACTCAGTCCACACGATGACAGTTCTGAGAAAAAGCCGTTTTTATTAAAATTGTGTACTCTTTAAAACTGATTGTTGTTTTAAGTAAAGTTAATTTACAATAGTATATTTTGTAATTTATTCTATGCGTACAAACATAAATATGTTAAAAATTACTACTACTTCCAACAAAAATTAAACAAAAACAGGAGGGTTCCTTTTAGCAAAACTATATTAGTGTGGGATACTTATAATCCAAAGCGAACCATTTCTTTAGATTTATTACACAAGTCAACAGGATTTTCGTGCATGAGATCTGTGCACCCGATTTGGATGTCTAACATCTAATTAGTTATAGAAACAACAATTTTAACTTATAAAATTTGCTTTTAAATAAACTGAGGCCTCATGAACTTTCAAATTTTGAAGAAAACTGGATTTTTTTTCTTTCGGTTATGTAGTAATAGAATGAAATAAAATTATATATATTCATTATTTTTTTAGTTTAAATTGTTGCTTTTACTCCAAAAAAAAAAAAAAGATTGAAATGAAAAATAAGTATATATAATTTAGATTTAACTTAATATTTTTTTGTATCTAGGTGAGCATATCTTAAATATATCTTGTTGTATGCTTCAGCAGTAAGTACCTACCTGATATAACGTGGCGCTCCTACTTTTTTATGGTTTTTACAAGGATGTTTAAAACTACATGATGCCTGCAACTCCGTTTCGCCAAAACTCGTTTATCGTGCGGGAACCGTACATTTATCCGGGATGAAAAGTAGCCTATTGTCCTTTCCCAATTTAATTTCAGCAAAATCGGTTCAGTGGTTTGGGCATGAAGAGATATTAAACAGACAGACAGATAGACAGACAGACGGACAGACAGATAGACAGACAGACGGACAGACACACTTTCGCATTAGTAGTGATGGTTTCAAGCAGCGTTGCAAAAATCTTAATGTAAAAAATAATGAGTAATGTGAATATTCACATTACTCATTACAAAAAAAATAGTAATGGAGTATCTTACATTGCCATTTTACAAAATAATGAGCCATTATCGTACCTTCATTGTCCATACTCATTTAAAAGTATTGTAAGTATAGTAGAAGATTCGTCCTTGAAGTTTTGATGTCTCCGATTTAGTCCAGATTCGGGGAGGGGTTAGCCGATGTATTGGCTTTGAGGTTGGAAGAAACCACGTTCCTCTAGGCCAGTGTTTTTCAACCTTTTTCATGATGCGACCGCCATGGTATTAAAAAATATTTCGCGACCCCCCAATCCGCTTTTTTAGGGTTCCGTACCCAAAGGGTTAAAACGGGACCCTATTCCTAAGACTTCGTTGTATGTCTGTCTCCAGGCTGACAGACGGACAGCTATAGCTAGACTTCTGAAATTTTCGCAGATTGTGTATATCTGTTGCCGCTATAACAGCAGATACTAAAAATAAAATAAAGTTAATATTTAAGGGGGGCTCCCATACGAGAAACGTGATTTTTTGGCCTTTTTAGCTCGTAATCAATAATGGTAACAGCTAGGCACTTGAAATTTTCACAAATTACTTAATTATGTTTGTACTTCAATAATAAATAATAAAATAAATATAAAGTAAATATTTAAGAGGGACCCCAAATCCCAATACAAAATACACAATTTTTTGTCTACTTTCGCTCTATACCGGTACGAAACCCTTCGTGTGCGAGTCCGACTCGCACTTGGCCGATTTTTAACATGTACCTATGTGTGTTATCATGCAATTGTTACAAATATTCATTCCATATGACATTTTTATGCAGTATAAGTAATAAAGTACGTAAAACACATTATTTTACAATTAAATACATCGAATACGTCGCCAATTATAATTAACGCAGTTTACGCACATCGGTATACGTAGTGTACGACTAACGCCGCGCCGGCCTGCCGTCCGGCATTTTCGTCGACACAATCTTTTACCGAAGAAGTTGGATGCGAAATAAATATCAAGGCATATAATATTATACCCGGTATGAAAATGGTGTTACATAATTTGAAAGAAGAATTGTGTAATTAGTAATTACTTTTCAGTGCAATAGATATCGGACAATACTGGGCAAAGGTGGATCTTAAATCCTTTTTTAAATGCAGCTATAAATGAGGCTAATTTGTCGACAAAGCTCAAAGAGAACCTGCTAGAATTATCTACCGATGGGATGTTACACTTGGAATTCAAATATGTTAATTTGGATTCCTTTTGGTTAAGGAGAAAAACAGAATACCAGAATAGTGTTTAATTCCATTCGCCACCTCGTATTTATGCGAGCTGACGTTTTCATCAATGGCCCAAATAAAAAGTAAGCAAAGAAATCGCTTAAATTTGGAGAATGATTTGATTCTATGTGTAGCAAATACAGACCCACGATGGGAGAAATTGATTAATCAAAAACAACAACCTTCGCATTAATATAAGTCGTAGATTTTTTTTTTGTTGATGATTAAGAGTACATATTAAGTATATATCCTTTTGTTAAAATTCTCTTACTTAAGAAATGAATATTTTTAATTAAATATTTGTAATCTTTATTGTTTTTTTACTGAAGTTCTTTCGACTTCTGGCGACCCCCCTACAGAAGCTTCGCGACCCCCCAGGGGGTCGCGACCCACAGGTTGAAAAACACTGCTCTAGGCGTATTGGGAGTGGAGTTATGGCTACTTTTGTAAGACATTTGACAGTTGCCGAGCTGTCAATGTCAAAGTTTGAATGCTTGTAACTCGGCAACTATTTTCCTGGATATGAAGTTCTTCGGCTTGTTCTTTCTGGATTTTTCTCCTCTATTCGATCCTGGCCTCAGAATTGAGACAAAATTTTATGTCTCCGATTTAGTTCAAATTCGGGGAGGGGGTAGCCGAGGTGTTGCCTTTAATGTTCGAAGAAACCCCGTTCCTCTAGGCCTATTGGGAGCGGAGTTATGGCCGCTTTTGTTCGACGTTTGACAGTTGCCGAGCTGTCAATGTCAAAGTTTGAGTGCTTATAACTCGGCAACTGTTTGTCCTGGATATGGGGTTCTTCGGCTTGTTCTTCCTGGATTTTTCCCCTCTATACAATCGTGTCGTAACGGTAGTGTGTGCGCAATACACACGACCACTCTGGTTTTAATGAAACCAGGCCAGTTATGCAGGAGTAATTTTATAGTGCCCAAATGTGTGCGCAATACACAAGACCACTCTGGTTTCAATAAAACCAGGCCAGTTACGCAGGAGTAATTTTGTGTCGTGTCGGGCCTGGGTCACAATGTCCCGTCGCTTTTATATAAAAAAAAACCAGCCACGGCCCACTTGAGTCTTTGTAAAATATTAAGAACAAGCCTTTTTTAATATACAAACAGCAACCAAGTCGCATGATTCTACTTGCCTAATAAAAAAAAAATCGAGAGACCATTTAGTTTGGATCTATATAAAAAAAAAACAAAACTCATTAATTTGTAAGTAAATAATTTTGTTGTGAAAATGTTTTGTTCTGAAAAAATTGTTAGATTAGTACGATCAGACATTATTAACTCAATTTTGGCAATGCACACCATTGAACTCATTTTGCATAAATAGGGTCAATTATATGATAATAACTAGCTGTCCCAGTGAACTTCGTGTCACTTTAAAAACCTTCCCTGGACTTCTACGAATATTTTAAGACTAAAATCAGCTCAATCCGTTCAGCCGTTTTCGAGTTTTAGCGCGGCGACATTTGAAAATCCAGTTTTATATAATACTAGCTGACCCGACAGACGGTTGTCCTGCCTTAACGATGAGTATTTAATTCGAATTGGTTTAAGAAAACAATAGATTAAACTTAGTATCTCCATGCCAAATTTCTTCAAAATAGATTAAATAGTTTAAGCGAAAATCATAAAAGTATATTGTGCGGGAACCGTACATTTTCCGCGACAAAATGTACGGTACATTTTCCGGGACAAAAAGTATCCCTTGTCCTTTCCCGAGACTCAAAGTATCTCCATACCAAATTTCATAAAAGTAGACTGAATAGTATAGGCGAAAAATCATAAAAGTTTATTGTGCGGGAACCGCGTAATATAACATTTACCGAACCGTACATTTTCCGGGACAAAAAGTATCCCTTGTCCTTTCCCGAGATTCAAAGTACCTCCATACCAAAATTCATCAAAATCGATTGAATAGTTTACGCGCAAATCATAAAAGTATATTGTGCAGTAACCATACATTTTTCCGGGACCAAAAGTATCCCTTGTCCTTTCCCGAGACTCAAAGTATCTCCATACCAAAATTCATCAAAATCGATTGAATAGTTTACGCGCAAATCATAAAAGTATATTGTGCAGTAACCATACATTTTTCCGGGACCAAAAGTATCCCTTGTCCTTTCCCGAGACTCAAAGTATTTCCATACCAGAATTTATCAAAATCGATTGAATAGTTTACGCGCAAATCATAAAAGTATATTGTGCAGTAACCATATATTTTTCTGGGACAAAATGTATCCTATGTCCTATTCCTGGTTCTAAGCTACCTCTCCACCAATTTTCAGCCCAATCGGTTCATCCGTTCTTGATTTATAAGTGGCGTAACTAACACAACTTTCTTCTTCTATATATATAGATTATTATCCCAATAGTTACCTGAATAATAGATATACATATTTATATTCAAGTTTTGAATTTGTTTATTGATAAAATATCTGTGATTACTTAGTTGACATTAATATTATACACCAAAACACTTAATACTTACTTCTGGAAGGTGGTGGTGCAGGCTGTGCAGTGGGCCGTATGTCGAAGGCGGAGTTGATCAGTTCATTGATGTTGTTGGTGAGTCCCTTGAGTGTGCCGGTGAAAGTGCCCGTCCTCGCCCCGCGCCGCCGGTACGAGCCGCTGTTCACGTGCGACACACACAGGCTCACCAGTTCCTCCTTTTCTGTAAAATAGTTTGAAATTTTATAACCTATCCTATAAGACTATGCCACTATAAACTGGCATAGTGGTGTAGCGTAGTGGCCTGAGACATACAATTTTGAGCATCACAAAATTATTACAGTGATTATTGTACAAAAGCGTCAAGTTAGGCTTGGGGTATTATATTCCTAAACTTGCGACCCGCCCTGGCTTCGCACAGGTATAAAATATACAGCCTATGTCACTCACTGAAAAAAAGATTAAAATCGATTCAGTATGTTTTAATTTATATATAATTTATTACTCCATGACACCCGTGGTCCGAATCCGAATAGGCCAGTACTGCCGCAAAAGCCACGTCCCGCAATTTTAAAATCTGTAATATCTTCAAATATATAATCATCATATATTATGCTGTAAAGGGCCATACAGCCTGTGTTTGCAATGTAAGCGGATTTTTTAAATTATTTACGACATCACATTAGAAACCTCAACAGTATTTCTTCCATTATTTAATTATTGTTATTATACTTATAAACCTTCCTCTTCAATCACTTTTAAATCTATTAAAGAAAACCGCATCAAAATGCACTTTGCGTAAGGGACAGAGAAAGCGGCTTTGTTTTATACTATATTATAGTGATGTAGGGATACGCGTCATAATTACCAAGAAAATATTAATTAAATGGAATGATAACAACAGTGATAATTTCAGTTTTAGGTAGTTCCAACTGTTATGGAAAATGCAATTATTTAAGAAAAAAATAAAAGAAACAATACCCTGAGAGTTATATCTAATGTATTTTTAATCTTCGTTATAAAAGATACATTTGTATGACTAAATTAGTTATAATATTGTTTCTCATGTAAGTGACATATAAATTGTCTTATTGAGAATAATAAAGATCTTTAAACCGAAACCGAAATTATGCAAATTTTATGCCACTGTAATAAGCATTAACTCTCAAACATAATATATATTTTGATATTAACATGAAATACACTATAATGCTTATTTGCCTACTACATGGTGATAATGTAATTAAGACTAATGTATTTAATTGTTATAATTATTGATAAGAAAAAACTTCTTTGTTAAACATACAAGTGATGGATTAAAACACTCATATTAAACACAAGGACATGAGTGTGTACTGTATCTCCATACTAAGTGATATCATAAATATGAAAATGTGTCTGTCTGTCTGTTTTTGTTACCACTTCACGCCCCAACAGCTGAACCGATTTTGCTGAAATTTGCTATGATAATATAATGTATTATTTGAGTCTTGGGAAAGGACATAGGATATTTTTATGCCGAAAAATGTATGGTTGCTGTGCTTATACGAATTTTGGTGCAACGGAGTTGAGGGTGTTATCTAGTTACCAATAAACAAGATCCACCGTCTTGTCACTCAAACTTTTCTCAATTATCAGTCACGGACAAAACATAGTTTAGCTATAACATTGGTATACAAAGTGAGGGTTTTTAATTTTTTTTTTTTTTTTATTAAATAAGGGGGCAAACGAGCAGACGGGTCACCTGATGGTAAGCAACTACCGTCGTCCATGGACACTTGCAACATCAGAAGAGCTGCAGGAGCGTTGCCGGCCTTTTAAGAGGGAATACGCTTTATTTTATTATAATTAGTAAGAGGATAATTGTGTTGGTCTTTTTCACACAAAAATTACACCAAATACACACTAACCCATCAAGCCCCATAAGAGCGGTGATCGCGACAACAATAGAATAACAAAAGATTTCCAAGAATCTGCGATCGAAGCATTAATCATGTGACAATGCTTAAAAATACAAAATAGGCTCAAAAAATAAAAGAATTGGGGAGTATCCTGTTGTTAACAGGGAGGTACCGAAAATAAACAGCTGAATGTGGTGCCGGGTACCCATGTGTCACCAGCCAAAATTATATGAAAATCATGATTTTGTACAGGAGATCTATTCGTACCGACACATCCTCTGGTGGAGATATTCTGTCGTTGTAGGAAGCACTGAAGGTCTCGAACTTTCAGGTGTGATATAGTTTGGCGAGACAGGGGGCGGCTAGACAGAACTCTGCACGGCCCGCACATAGTCCCACCTCCCCTGCGGAGACAGTCGCTGCAGTATAACCTGTCGCACTCCGAACATGCCCGCTTTCGTCTAAATACACTGAACTGCACAGCACAACTTTCGCACGGCATCTTAGAAAATCCGCGTCCTCGCACAAACATTAGACATAATCGCCCACACCACTTATAAACGATAAGTACTGTTCCCGAGTTATCGCATAGCTTTCGTTAGAACATAATCGCTATTTGTTGTAAAACAAAATTATTACAAAAAAACTTTGTTAAAATCTGAATCATGAATGTAAAACGAAATATGTAATAAAATTTGACACTTGACAGTAGCGTGACAGTGACATTTATTTACGTCAATATATTTTTTTACTTAGGTAGGTAACGTTAAAAACAATGACTACAACAAGGTACTGTAGGTTACTGTGGTCTGTGCTGTGCGCATGACGCATCCACATTCCACACTCGCGCACGATAGCACGGCGTGGCACGGATCGCGGCGCGCATCACGACGCGCTTCGCACATGCGAACTGAGAAGTGAGAACCCTTTGTCGCGGGACGAAAAACCGACAACTTTCGGGGAACGAGCCGCGAAGTGCAAAAAATATGCGAATCCACATTCTACATTCATGCTTCGCAGAAATCTCTTGAAATCAGAATCAGACCGCGCGCGAGTGCGGATGCGGGCGGTGCGGCCCTCAAAGAGGATGTAAACTGTATACCAGGGCTTCATAACGTTATCGAACGTTATCGACGGTAGCCAGATAACGTTATTTTTGACGTGACAACGTCTTAAATTAGGTTGCGGCTGGGAGTCACTTATGAAAAAGTGTAACGCTCGGTAACGCTACGATGAGTCACCGAACGAGAGAGAGGCCCGCCGAATGCCTTGCGTCTCTCTCCCACACGTTGTCACGTAAAATCTTCGCCCGTAAAACCGACTTTACAGGCAACCATTTTTTTATAACGATATCTAGTAAAATAACGTTATATTTACCGTTATTATTATAACGATATTTTTTCGTTATGTATAAACGAACAAATATCGTTGTAATAATAACGGTAAATATAACGTTATTTTCTGGTATCAGGTATGCAATCGTGCACGGTGCACTAAATCTCACTCGCAGCCCACTTTTTTGCGAGATGTGAGTGCTTACCTACTTTTAGGAGTTTAATACATAAAGAAATAATAAAAATAATAGTTATTGTTTTGGACTAAAAATGGGACGGACTATATAACGTTATCAAAGAACATATATTTACCGTTATAAATCCTATATAGCGTTATAACATTAACCGTTATTAATATCAATTTTTAACGTTATTTTTAATATCGGGTAAATTTTCATAACGTTATCTATGCCCTTGAAGCAGTAACGTTATGAAAAAATAACGTTATTTGAAGCCCTGCTATATACTACGTAACAAGAGGTCGGACTTAGAAGAAAAAAAATAAACATTCTTTATTTTTTTAATTTGAAACTAAACGAAAAATTTTTAAGAGCAAAACCTTTCAGTCTAAACATACTAAAAATTAAAAAAAAAAGAAATGAGCTCAAATAAATGTTTTATTTCAATAAAAATTAAGAAAGTATAGAGGGCGTCGTAATTCGACAGCAGCGACACGATGCGAGTAAAAGAAGTAACTTATGAATGACTTTGGCTTCGCATTCTCTTTGACCCCGGCTAGTTTGTAAGTGATTTTTTTTATGTTTTAGACTATAAGAAGGTTTAATACTCCCAAGTGGCCACATGCGGCCGCGAGAACAACAACAGATTTCCAAGAATCCGCGATCGAAGGATTAAAGTAAAATACTAGGTGACGCCCGCAACTCCGTTGCGCCAAAAATCATTAGTCGCGCGAGAACCGTACATTTTCCCGGGATAAAAAGTATTCTATGTCCTTTCCCGGGGCTCAAAGTAAATACATACCAAATTTTAGCAAAATTGGTTCAGCGGTTTGGGCATGAAGTGCTAACAGACAGACACGCTTTCGCATTTATAATATTGAGTATGGATGAGTTTCTAACCGTAAACAAAGAACGAAAGCGTGAATAAAAATGTATAAAGCTTATCTAGTTACCTAATAAAATATCTGAAAAAGTAATTAGTAGCATCCATCAGCATAGAAAGTAAAAACTTGATATATCCATACTTCCATACTAATATTATAAATTCGAAAGTGTGTCTGTCTGTTACCTCGTCACGCCCAAACCGCAGAACCGATTTTGCTGAAATTTGGCATGGAGATACTTTGAGTCCCAGGAAAGGACATAGGATACTTTTTGTCCCGGAAAAATGAACGGTTCCCGCGCGATAAACGAGTTTTGGCGCAATGGAGTTGCGGGCGACATCTAGTATTGCAATGAAATAATGAAGATGCAAAAATACTTGTAATAATTACTGAAAATGCTTGTGGATTAATAAAATAAAACAAGTTCACTAAAATAAATGATTATATTTCATCAACCTTCTGCGATTCGCTCGATACCATCTTCACAACTTTTGTCTGTCACTATTTTTAACTAACTTCAGTCTGGACCTCATCAGTGCAAACACCATAATATAAGTACCTATTCTTTAAATAACACACAAAGACTGCACTATTAATCTTTTTCCTACTTGAAGAATCATCCTTTTGAGAACCAACACTTTGACCAGATGGTTCAAGTTCAATACTATCCTCAGTGTTGAATTCCTGGCAGGACTTCTCCAAATTATCCTTACTTTTGATACAAATTTATGCCAATTAAATGAGCGGTGCTTATGTATACACTATACAGTATATCAATTTAGATGGAAGCCAGTTTGGATGTTTACTGAAAGAAGCAACGGTTAGGTATAGGTTAGGTTCATATTGTGTTCATCAAAAATGAATTTAGGTACGTTTATAATCTACAAAATTCAGTGTTTTTACGAGTCTACACATAACATTCATGGAACTTTTTAAATGCTTACGTATGTTTTTACCGGCTTTTATACATTTCTTTCGTTTTTCAATAAGCCAAACCATGTTAATACTTTTGCCGGAAAAATAGTAAAATTTTACATTGTTCGATTTGCCTTTATTTTTCTTGTATGTATTAGAAGTTAGAACATCCGGGAATACAACAATGCATTTCAATTCTTGAAAATGCTCAAATTTCTCAAGAAATCTTATAATTTTCCGTAGCTTGACTTGAGCTTGACAATAAAATTTTCGCATAAGTTTCGGCTTTTCGTCACTACTCACTAGACACCTATCCCTATCACGTTTGTAAAACGTCAGTTTTACTGCAGTGAAGTCTTCTTCCTTACTCAATAATACACTGAGTGAAGCACATAGAGGAAAATAATACACTGAGTGAAGTGTTGCGTCGTGTCGTGTGTCGGCGTCGCACTATTGCGGTTTCACTTTCTGTTGGCTTCAAACTCGAAATCAGCGGGCAGCTGGGCGGGAGCGGTGGCAAGTGGCAGCGCGTTCTCATGAGGTATAGATTAAAGCTTCGGCCGAACCTACGCGACCAAAGTAACTGCGAAGCGGGAGCGTCTGCAACGCGGGACGTTTGCGTCGGCAGAGCGGGAATAATCTACAGTTCGCACCGTAGTGGCGCAGGTGTGCACACTGACGCACAGGTTTGGTCGAAGCTTTATATGCATAAGCCGTTTTAATAAAATAAAAAAAAACTACGTGCGCCTCTAGACGTGCCGAGGCCTGTCCATAGAAATCCTGAATACATTAGAACGCGCCGCCTTGCCGCCGCTCCAGCCCCGCTGCCCGCTGATTTTGAGACTGGAGCCTAGCGGTAAATCTATCCTCCTAGGTATTATAGCTAGCGAAAAGGCAAAAGCGGTCCGAGCGAGAGCCCCTTTCCTTTTGAAAAAAACCGATAAAGAAAAGCTAGAGCCTGATCAATAATAGAGCCTGATCAATAATTCTGAGATAATAATACGTATTCATAAATTGATTTTTAAATTAATATTGACAGTCAAAATATGATCCATGCATATTAGAAAAAAAATGCATGGATAATATTTTTTATCAGACAATCAGTTGATTTGCCTGCATTATCCTCTGTTGTTTCTGATATCTATAATCCTGATGATCCAGTCTAAACCAACTTGATAATAACATTGTTCCAATCGAATCGAACCCACGACATCCGAGTTAAGAAAACACGTTTAACCACTGGACCATTGGCGTTTTATAGCCAGATAAAGCCGTACCATTAAACAAATAAATAAATAATGAATTCCACAGCACACAACGATAAACAATTTGATAGCAGATCGGAATTTTCGTAACCGTTTTCGTGGAAATGTTATCATATTCAAGTATCAGCCTGATTCTTTCAGCTTATATCAGTGACAAGCATCAGCTTATATAAGAAGATAGAGTTATCATCGCGACAAGTTGGATTGGGAAATAATTTTATTTGAGTGTTCTGAAAAAATTGCAAAATAATCATGAAAATAATATACCTAATATTAAATTCTTCCCTTTTGCTTTGGTCTTAGTTCGGCATATAATACTAAATAACAGCCTACTTTTAATAAGGAGTATTTTTCTCACATGAATGAAAATTATAAAGTTAGAGAGATCAGAGATAGCTGTCTAGTGTCTACCAACGTCTATATCTCGACTACAAGGTAGGTAATAGGTATGTAGGTATTTATTTCCAAGAAATCTATTGTTCTTTGATGATTGTGTGAAGATTGATATAAATATTTAATATCAACTTCAATCAGTTAAGACTTAAGACTGATTAATTAAAAAAGTTTTTTTACAAAGCCGGTCCACGATAGAGACGCAACATTTTTAAATTCAATCCACTTGGGTAACTAGGTTTTTTTTTATTAAATAAGGGGGCAAACGAGCAAACGGGTCACCTGATGGTAAGCAACTACCGTCGCTCATGGACACTTGCAACATCAGAAGAGCTGCAGGTGCGTTGCCGGCCTTTTAAGAGGGAATAAGCTCTTTTCTTGAAGGTTTGCAGGTCGTATAGGTCCAGAAATACTGCTGGTGACAGTTCGTTCCAGAGTTTTACAGTGCGCGGTAGAAAGTTACGCGAAAAACGCACTGTGGAAGACTGCCACTCATCAAGGTGATGAGGATGGTATGATTTTCGCGTGGGACGATGGCGAAAAGTTGCAGGTGGTATGATTCCGAACAATTCGCACACTCCCCGTGATACAACCGATAGAGGATGCAGAGCGAAGCTACATCTCGGCGTAATTCCAAGGGGTCCAAGCTGTTTGAAAGTAGAACTTATTACCTACTAGATAACGCCCGTAACTCCGTTGCGCCAAAACTCGTTTATCGCGCAGGAACCGTACATTTTTTCGGGATGAAAAGTATCCTATGTTCTTCACCGGGAGTCGGGACTCAAAGTATTTCCATGTCAAATTTCAACAAAATCGATTCAGTGGTTTGGACGTGAAGAAGTAACACATTCGCATTTATAATATTAGTATGGATTAGTATGGATAAGATTTTAAAGCTATGTATGTGTCAACGATTCTATAAACATTGTTATTTACCTATATTATTTGCACTGGCAATTTTTTAGGGTTCCGTACCCAAAGAGTGAAAACGGGACCCTATTCATGAGACTTCGATGTCTGTCTGTCCGTCTGTCTGTCTCCAGGCTGTATCTCAAGAACCGCTATAGCTAGAGTTCGGAAATTTTCACATATTGTGCATATCTGTTCCCGCTATAACAACCAATATTAAAAACAAAATAAAATAATATTTAAAGGGGGTTCCCATACAATAAACGTGATTTTTTGGCCTGTGGTAACATTTCTTCGGGTTTAAATCTGCTGAGGTTCAGGCACTCACATGTCCTCCCTCGCTGATTTCATCTCGCTCACACATGATCTCAAGATCTCAAGATTTTCCCTCTCAATTTTTGTCTCTTTCATATGTGTCATATTTTGTCTCTATCTTTGTGTATTATATTGTCTCACTCTAACTAATCAAATTTTGTATATATAGCCGTAAGATTTGTATATAAATGACTCACTTCTGAACCTACAGTCGAGTATCACTTATCTCCTATACCAAACTCTTACAGGCCTTTTTTGCTCGATATCAATAATGGCAACCGGTAGGCTCTTGATATTTTCACAAAAGCCTTAATTAATGTCTACTTTAATATTTAAGAATAAAATTAAAATAAAATAAAAAATTCAGCGGGACTCCCATACAAAAACAACAAATTTTTGGTCTATCTCGCTCTTTATTAACAGTACGGAACCCTTCATGCGCGAGTCCGACTCGCACTTGGTGATTTTTTTTTGGTAGCCAAGAATGATAAAATATAATTATTGTCTTGTCCAAGAAGAATAAAATAGAACAGTGAAAGAACGGAACAAACAAAAAGACTATCTAAATATTTTTGCGACATCTACTAAGTTAAGCTAATGGTACAAACTACAAAAGCGCTTTAAGGCCGCATACAACGAGGATTAGTGAAATTTCGTGTTTTTATTTTCACTAGAACTTTGACCACAAATAATTATAAGCATTCAAACATTTTTTGTAAGTTAGTTACGTTCCGTACCAAGGTTAGGGTCAGCTTAAAATTTTGATTTAAATCCATTTACCACTAAAAAAATGTGCATTAAAAATAATCCTTTCAAAATTTTATTTCTTCTAGAATTCAGCGAAAACAAATACAGGAATAAATATTTTTACGCCAAAATGTTTCAATCATGATTCCGGAGGCACCCATCAGTTTCGTTTTTGATAAAATATACCAATTATAAAGATAAATCGCTTTGTTTACAAATTTGAACAATCTGTTGATATGTGAGAGCAACGCCACATCATGAATATTTGGTACAAAAAATCCGAAGGCACTTGATGGAAAATAAATAAATGACAACAGTCAAATCTGTGTGTCAGAGGCTGATTGTCTATCATAGAAAACCTAGAGTATGTTCACAAATATATCCCAGTATACTGGCAGCTCTTTACGTCTAGAATCGCCGTGGTCCCATACCGTTGATTCGTTTCGAAATATTTGCCAGTGAATTGTCGAATACGTATTTCTTGTAATATAATTATAATACGTCATACTTATCTAATACTAACGGTATACCAGTACAAAATAGCGCTGTAATTTGACGTCTTGGGCAGTGGTCAGTATACTGGGTTTTATTCCGGAACCTAGTCAACATTTTTGGTTTACAAATACTACAATATTGCTTTGTAACCTAAATTATTTGGCGAGAGACTACCTAATAAAATGCTATTCGATAATTTATATTCACCAAACGATCATTTTTACGGTTTTAGTAGGTTTGAAAGTCGAAAAAATGTAAACATTACAGCTAGTCAGAAAACAATGTACAGATTACCGCAACACAGAGACAGATTTTTACGTATACATGTCAAAACATTGTAAAATGATATATGATATGTCCAATCCATAGCAATAGAAAGAATTATTACATCTTAGCACTGGAGTAATAAAATCTGCACAAGAAATCGTAAAAATAATATTATCATGCGGATAGATCTAGATATTTTGTAGATACCTACACCATGATTTTGGTGCACCTCGGGAGGAAATAACTACGGATTCTACATTATTTAAGAAAAAATAATGTGATCGAAATGAAATGCCCTAAAACCTTACTTGATTTTATATAAAAAAAAAATATTTTATGAACAAAAATCGCGACGGCATTTAAAAGTACTACACCATGATTTTGGTGCACCTCGGGAGGAAATAACTAAGGATTCTTAATTCTTTAAGAAAAAATAATGTGATCGAAATGAAATGCCCTAAAACCTTATTTGATTTTATCAAAAAATATATTTTATGAATAAAAATCGCGACGGCATTTAAAAGTAGAAACTGAAGAGATTGCATTTATGCAATTATTAATTCTTTACTCACGAAAATTTGATGCAATGTACAGGACCCGTAATTTTTTTCCGGACCAAAAAGTATCCTTCGTCCGTTCTTCACCAAATTTCATAAAAAATGGTTCGGCATGAAAAGGTAACAGACAGACTATTCTATTAGTATAGATTATTTTTAAAGTTTAAATTTAATAAGATACACATTTCGTTTCAAACACCATTTCACCATTCATTTCACCATTTCAAACACCTACCCGCTACCGGTTGTCATTATTATTGTCGAGCAGAAAAGGCCTAAAAATTGCATTTTTGTTTTGAATATTTCAGACCTCTTAATTATTCATTTAAATAATTTGTTTCTATATTTTGTTGTTATGGTGATTGGTAACAGCAAAAATAATAAAATATTCTTGAAAATTTAAGTTCTCTAGCAACCGAGTTTACTTGATATACACCCTGGAGACAGACAGACGGATATCTCTTTTGGGTACAGATCCCTAAAAATTTAAAATGACAAAGAAAATATGAATATGATCTGCATAAGTATAATGAATATTATATTATTATTATAATGAAAACAAAAACGTTACCTTTACTGCAAGTAGAGTTATCGTTTTTGAACTTGTGGAGGGTGTTAGGTATATTGATTCCAGGTGATATAAGTGATCATCATGGGGCTACACTCTACAATTCTTATTTATTAAAGCTATTACAATAAACCCAAGCACAAGATTCTCATTGAGGTAATAAAATAAGCTCCCTATTTCCCAGCAGTAAGCGAGCTGTTTTATTCTAGTTAAGAACTTTTGAATCTACTTTACCGAATTTTAAATCTACTTCGGTATTATTTGGGATGTGTATGTGTCCCTTATATAAAGTTCACTGTGAAAGTAGCAGCGTTAAAAGATTTGCTTTTGAATTCCAATGTTTCTATGGAAAATACGCCAATATCATGAACATTTGCGATGAACTATGTATGAGTAATACTTTATTTTGTTATACATTGTAATTTGTATATTATGTATTATTATGAGGAAATACTTTTTTATGTTCGTGAGTACAGAACAAACATCATATTTAAATATCTATGTCGTAGGATTATTTGATAAATCGAATTATCGCGAAAATCCTAGGGACATTGCGAAAACACGGATAATTAGACAATGGTGATTACATTTTTCAAACTTACTGACAAAAAGTGGTGTTATCGCAAAAACACGAGTTGCCTTAGTATGATTGCGAAACGAATCGCTAGTTATTATCGAAAAAAATCACTGATTGGTCGTTTTAAGCGCCCCACAACAACATCTTCTCTGATTGGTTAAAGAGTTGATGTTTTAAATTTCAAATGATTGTCTTGCGTTGTTTTATTTGTGGTTGTTTTTGTAAGCGAACTAGCAGTTTTTATAATGTTTAATGTGTTGAAAATTGCACTTGGATTTGAAAAATAGTGCAAAAAGTTATCCAAAAGTGTGTCTGTAAATACAAAATGACTGATACAAGTGAAATTAGTTCTGAATGTTCAACAGAACCAGAAACTAATTCTGAGGTTATGTCCGATAAAAGGTTAAATAAAAAGTAAAGTTCCTATTAACATCTATTTTATTATTCGTAGGTCTATGGTGTAATACCTCAAATATAGTAACCAATCAGAATAAGAGTTGGCCAGTGAGTAAAAATCAAGCCAATCAGCGTTAAGAATGTGCAATGTTACTAAGGCAACTCGTGTTTTCGCGAAAACACTACCTTTTGTCAGTAAGTTTGAAAAATGTAATCACCATTGTCTAATTATCCGTGTTTTCGCGAAGTCCCTAGAATTTTCGCGAAAATTCGATTTATCAAATCATCCTACGACATCTATAAATACACCATTTTATTATAATACAAAATTCATTAAAGATTTCGTTTATCAAGTTATGCATAAGTTATGAACATGGCCTCTCTGTTAATCATTACTCTGTATGTCGAGTTTACCACGTGATCACATTATTTCTGAAAATACTAAAATCGACTACGGCTTGACATGTAAATATGTACCTTTCGAGCGCCATCTATTGAGATAGTTTCTCTCAAATTCTAAAATGTCAGTCGCCTATAATCCCGCCTTAATGTAAGGTGATTAAAATCAACGGTAGAGTAGTTGTACCAAAACAAAAACCAAAATTATGATTTATGGTGATTTTAGACACAATAAATTTTTATTACCTTTGTTATGGCGCGGGAACTGTACAATTTTCCCCAACAAAATGGATGGCCTATATCCTTTCTTGGACCTATATATATATATATATATATATATATATATATATATGTATATATATATATATTTTTTTTTTTTTATAATTCCACCCCCCTTATACCCACTATATATTATATTATGAACGAGTTCAGCTGGTTAAGGGCCTTCTACTCCCTAAATTGACGTAAATGACATTAAAATAACATTCATAACAGCGCGCATAATGTACGGTGGCGGTTACGACGCTCGCCGCGTCCATGATAGGGCGAAATAGGAGAAAAAACCTTTTTAAGGCTTAGGGCCTGTTTCACCGCTTCCTGATAAGGCTATCCACCACTTAATTTGACAGATGGAGTATGGAAAATCTGTCAAATAACCCTATCGGGCACCTTATCAGGAAGCGGTGAAACAGGCCATTAATATTTATAACACATATTTCAAAAAAGTAAAAAAAACCAAATTACTAACTTATGTACTTATTGCAAAGCAGTAGATATTTTTTATATATTCTTTTGATAAATAATGAAGGAGTAAAGTGGTTTCATTCAACGATTTGGAGGTGATTTGGTTTTTTATTTCTTTATTATGTGATACCGATAGAAAAAATATGGTAAAACCAAATTACGTATCATATTATGTAGATTACTAATTATTTTTTTGAGATATAATTTCTCTGTTAATGCCGATGAAAAGTTGTCTCATCTGCACGCTTTTTTCGCAAGAGCAGCCTTAAGCCTGAAAAGTGACAGATAGACAGACAGACACAATTTCGCATCTATAATATTAGTAAGTATAAGGATTCGTGTGTTTATTGTCTTAGTAGATGTCGCCCGCAACTCTATAGCGTCAACATTTTCCCGGGATAAAAAGTATCGTGTGTTTTCCCGGGATTTTGGTATCTCCATTTCAAACATTAAAATCGGATCAGCGGTTTTGCCGTGAAGAGATAACAGACAGGCAGACCGACGGACAGATAGACACACTTTAGGGGCCCATTCACGGCAGTCCGCCGTGCAGGACTGCAAATGGAACTAGCTCACTGATTGGTTCACACTCGGTATTTCCGGTCGTGTGAACCAATGAGTGAGCTATGTCCACTTGCAGTCCTGCACGGCGGACTGCCGTGAATGGACCCTTTTTCGCATTTATAATATTAGTATGGTATAGTAATTCGCCTCCGTGGTCTAGTGGTATAGAGCGCGGCTCTTGACTCGTAGGTCGTGGGTTCGATTCCCGCGTTGGAAACATGTTATTTTCAAGTTTGGTTAGGACAATGCAGGCTGATCACCTGAATGTCTGACAAGTAAGATGATCCATGCGTCGGATGGGCATGTAAAAAGTCGGTCCTGCGCCCTGATCTCTCGCCGGTCGTGTCGGTCTTCCGTACCACTGGGTTAAAGAGTAAAGGAATAGAGAGTGCTCTTGTGTACTGTGCACACACTTGGGTACTATAAAATTACTCCTGCGTAGCTGGCCTGGTTTCAATGAAACCGGCCACCGTCACCGAAACCGGTGTGGGAGGTATTATTATTATTAGTATGAATGGATATTTTTTTCAGGCAGCTCCTGCGCCGGCGACTGTATACGCCTGCAGTCGCCACGTAATGTCTGTAATCTTTATCTCATTCAGTCTGGTCCCGCGAGGCGCGCGGAGTGCGTGTTTGTTGTTGGCTAAATAAATTACGAATTCGTGCGAAGTTTTCGATTGTGAAAGTGTTAAAGTGGTTATTATTGGATTTAAAAGATTAATTTCAAATAGGTAAGTCGGTTTTTGAGTTAAATAGCCTTAAATCCTATTTTTGCACAGCTAGATAAGATAAGAATAAATAAGTGATAGCAATTGTTGACATTTTAATAGCTATAAAAATTTAATGAACAATTTTCAGTACTACTAAGTAATAACGCGACTTGCTTCTAGCAACGATTTGTAAAAAGTATGTATTACTTATAGATGACGCCCGCAACTTCGTTGCGTCGCCAAAATTCGTTTACCACGCGGGAACTGTACATTTTTCCGGGATAAAAAATATCCTATGTCCGTTACCCAAAGTATCTCCATGCCAAATTTTAGCAAAATCGGTTTAGCGGTTTGGGCGTGAAGAGGTAACAGACAGACAGACAGATATACTTTCGCATTTATTATATTATAAGAGTATAATATAATAGTATAGAATGGAAATTGGGTAAAACGTAGTATTTTTAACTTATTGACTTACTAAAAAAATAATAAGTATATTTTTTGTTAGATTCACAATAATGTTGTGGAAGTCACAAAATCTAGAGTTTTTCGCCTACTCTACCTTCTCGAGTGGACCTAAGTAAATACTAGTGATTTTCCAGTAAAAACGGACGTCGATTTAATATATTATACTCAGATACATACCTACTTAATAATATAAATGCGAAAGTGTCTGTCTGTCTGTTTGTCTGTCTGTCTGTTACCTCTTCACGCCCAAACCGCTGAACTGATTTTGCTGAAATTATGTATGGAGATACTTTGAGTCCCGGGAAAGGACATAAATATGATATCCCGAAAAATCTACGGTTCCCACGCGATAAACGAATTTTGGCGCAAAGAAGTTGCGGGCATAATCCAGTAAAAAAATAAATCTCGTCATCTAGTATTTTTATATCAGCTACGTTACTTATTTTACTGGAATCATGAGGAAAAACTGTGCTATTCAAATAAAAAAATAATATAACCTCCATTTTCTTTCCTAAATTTTAATAAAAAAATAGAAAAATGTAACGTCGATCATAATAATATTATGTAAATCTCCTATTCGGTTATGCTCTATAATAGAGTTAACAATTTTATAGTGTTCCTTCGTAGTTTAGGTGCATTTTAAGTTATTGTATGGCTAGAACATACAAGGTTCATCACGTCAATTAATACAATAGCATTTCGACTCTAATATTTGAATAGGTACAGCTTCGGTTTTTGTTCAATCTAGTTCGTTTTCAATTAATAACTAAAAGTTGGCTTCTTGAAATTATCCAACCGTTCTTTCAGGGCAGCAGTTTTAAAAGTTTTTGGTGGCGGATCCCTTTAGAAAAGCGAAATTTATTACGGTACCCCAAAATATTGATGTTATGTGCATTCTTTGATAATTATTATTATTATCAATTATAATTATTATTTATTATTGTTCTGTCAACTTTTGCATAGTTATTTAAGCTCGAATTGATAAGAAACTAAATTAGGACATTAATTGACAGCAAAGTATTTTCCTCATTTATATCAATTTTGCGGTGCCCATAAAAGGACTTTGAACCCCGGGGCTCCGCGGAACACATTTTGAGACTGGCTCATTTAGGAGATAAAAGTATAAAGTAAGAATATTCCAACTCATATATAAGTCACGCAATCTGCACACTGCAATCTGTACATAATTCAGTCATTGTTGTAGATTGACATCCTCAAACTACACAAACAAATATTAGTCACTTGTTTTAGATTTATCTACGAGTATGTGTTTTATCTTTCCTTCTGAGCTGCGGCTAAATTGTTTACGGCTTTGTGTGATTGTGTCACTCGGATGATAAAAGGCGCTACAGTTTTAGATGCTGTTTAAACGTTCCACCCACCACAGCGACTACATTCCAAGTACCATCGAGGAAATTGATTCCTAGGCAGTTGACAGAGCAACGTCATTTGGTCGGATCATGTCAATTAACATTTTGTGATCTGTCGCCTGTCGGCTCGGTTTGACATAACGCGACCAAACTACGTAGGCCCCCCATCTGCCTATGAATCAACTTCTCTGATGGTACATACTTCTCCGAACTGTCAGAAGAGTTTTTTCATTTTTAATACACTTTCAAAAACAATGGTATAATATTATATTCGACGTGTTTCTGTTTGTTTTGACTTTTGAGTCTAGGTTAGTATATTATAGTACATCTCTACTCAAATAGCGTTGACTAGTCGTGTCGTTCATCCGTCCCAACTCCCACTGGGGTAAAAAAGCTGTAGACTGTAGAGGATGATAAGAAGTATGGTTATGTCACAACTACTCACAACTGTACTGCGCAAACGACGTATTGCTACCGAACTTTAAAATCGATTCATCAGTTTAAGCATGAGAAGGTAACCGACAGATAGGCAGACGGACACATTTTTAAGTAAAATAAGTATAAGCTGTGTCACTTTTGGGTCATGGAATGCGCCCCTGACTCATATGTGTACTCCCATATCGGCCATACCTTGACCCCCGAAAGTGAGCGAAGCAACTTTCCCTGTCGCTGTTTTCTACTCGTCGCGTGCTGCACCGCATTATTGCACTTTTCTTCATCATTCATGTGACGGTCACTGGCGTAATGCACGAAATAATATAATAAAATTCCACTCTTCTTCATAACAAGTTTAAATTATGTGGCTCTATAATAATGTGATTATTGTGTAACTTTTGTTCTATGAGATTATTTATAGCAATAATTGAGCCGTGGAATTTACGCCTACATCCTTTTATGTCTATTTAAAAAAATATTTGCATAACAGAAATTACATTAATAAATTCATCTTAATCTAGTTTTAGTAAATCTCGCCTTAATAAAATCCATTACCTCGCACGAGAAGTCGAGTTTATCTTGAGTCTTTTTTAAATCAAGGATCTTGTGATACTTGGGTGAAATTATAAATTATTAAATACTCATGCAGCATTCATTGCCAATGCTGCATGAGTGTCTCAACAACTTGTGAGCTGCCTATCGAGTAAAACTTTTTAGGGCGAACGTATTAGTTCCAAAAGTCAGTGCGTGCCAATAAACTGAGAGAGGCTCTCAATTTATTGTTCGAAAGTACCAGCTAAGGCTGGTACTTTCGAACGTAGTTTTCGTAAAAGTAAAATATTAGGCCTGGAGATAGTGACACAAAATTCTTGGTGATTTGTGCCAGTATGGCGGTTTTACAGGGGTATAATTACGTAAAGGCAAAAAGGAAAATGATGGTCATAGCACTCGCACTGGCAGCCCAAACGCGTGGGCGTGAATCGAACGTGTCGGATAAATAACGAGTGTCGAACGATTTGTTCCACAAAAATGCTTGTATTTTCAGATAGTCGAAAAAAAATTAAGTAGGCGTAAGCGTAATGCCATACTTGTCGGGTGCGGCTTACAGCCCGCCATACCGACACGAATACGGTAATTAAAAAAAAAATTAAACCATTTGTACCAGGCTAATTTTTGCATAGCTAATCATCGTCGAGTAGCCATTCACGAAAATCACCTTGCCATACTTTTCCGACAGCGCCCAATGGCCGCCATACCACTGCAAAGGTGTAAGATATTTTTTTTTCACCGAACGATTTGTGCCAGTATGGCATTTAATTTTTTGGAAAGTATTTGACAAAATATGACCGTTATTATTTTTCCCATACTTCTAGTAGGGGGAAAAAGTGCTGCCATACTTGAAATACTTATTTATTTGACACGTTTTAAAAATACGACTATAAGATACGTAAAATCATTTTTTACATCATGGCATCATTGTAGTCTCGTCATTTGACAATTGTACCAAAAAAAAAATTGTTACAGATTGTAACCATGGGGCGGGATGACTATCGGACTTGAGCAAAAAAAATGATAAAAATTGGACGATTTGTACCAGTATGGCATTTGGATTTTTGGAAATTATACGATACAATGTGACCATTATTATATTTGCCATACTTGTAGTAGACGGAAAAAGTGGCGCCATACTTGAAAAACCGTTTGAATTACGTATGAAATCTTAGGATTTTGAAAAAAATATTATTCACATTCGCTGCCTCCCACAGGTATGGCATTATTAGACTCCTATTTATGATCATACAGGGAACTGTTAAAAAAAGTTTCAGGGTGGTACAAATCGTTTGGCGAAAAAAAAAAAAAAAACTAACACCTTTGCAGTGGTATGGCGGCCATTGGGCGCTGTCGGAAAAGTATGGCAAGGTTATTTTCGTGAATGGCTACTCGACGATGATTAGCTATGCAAAAATTAGCCTGGTACAAATGGTTCAATTTTTTTATTAAAATTAACGTATTCGCGTCGATATGGCGGGCTGTAAGCCACACCCGACAAGTATGGCATTACGCTTTCACCTACTTATTTTTTTTCGACTACCTGAAAATACAAGCTTTTTTGTGGAACAAATCGTTCGACACTCGTTATTTATCCGACACGTTCGATTAACGCCCACGCGTTTGGGCTGCCAGTGCGAGCACTATGACCATCATTTTCCTGTTTGCCTTTACGTAATTATACCCCTGTAAAACCGCCATACTGGCACAAATCACCAAGAATTTTGTGTCACTATCTCCAGGCCTATATCAATTGACCTTTAAGAAAATTAAAGTTCATAACATCAACAACAACAACAAGTTAAAACAATAGCAGCTGTCCGATATTAATTAACTGGTTGTCTGAAAAACATTTTCCGGTGTGTCTATGGACTATGAGCTTGCAACAACCTAGGGCAATAACATTTCGACATAACTTCCCTGAGAATAACTCCTCATTGTTGGAGGTTATGAGTTTAATGCACTAGCCGAAGACGCTATACTGTACCGTCACCGTTTATTTACTTTTATATTATGTACCATCGAAGAAATTGAAAGCACCTACGTAATTTGGTCGCGTTATGTCAAACCCGCCCCAATTAACATTGAATTGATATTACCCGTCCAAAAGATGTAGGTCATATAATCAATTTCTTCGATAGTACAATTATTATGTATTCTATATTTAATTCGGTATTCTGTAGACTGTTAGGACATGCTAATTGCTATCTCGATTACATTATATAACGATTACTCGGGTTATGTAGTCCCGGCTGACGCAGATCGGAATTCTCGTTATTGTAACTTAATTATTGTACTGAAGTTTTTATAAATGGTTTAATAGATCTCTGCTACTTTTGTAGCCAGATCAAATAAATTCTTATAGTACGGGAGCCCTAGAACAATTTTTTTTTGTGATTACTGATTACTAACAAGCTAATTTTTTTGTGAGTAGCTACATTTTCATAAGACAAACAACATTTTTATGTTAGAAAAATCTCGAAAGTGGTAGCTAACATAGATAGGAAGGATTTCATACTTTGACTTGATGGTCCTAAAACATTGTTTTATTTGTAGGACAAGGTTACTCTTGAATTATATAACTATTAAACTATCTAATATCCATGTACCATCGAGGAAATTGATTCCTATGCAGTTGATAGACCATGGTCGAATATGTCAATTCAATGTTAATTGTGATCTGTCGGCTGGGTTTGACGTAACGCAACCAAACTACGTAGGTCCCCGATCTGCATAGGAATCAACTTCTCTGATAGTACAAAAAATCTGCTCGGTAGGGATTTTTTAATCAACAAAACTTGGTTGACTTCTGTACCCTAAAACCCTAACCAGCAGATTTTTTGTATTGATTGTATTGATTTTGTATTGGTAGGTTAATAGTTATATAATCTAAGAGTAGCATTGTTCTACAAATAAAACAATCTATATTTTAGGACCATCAAGTCAAAGTATGAAATCCTTCCTAACTCTGTTAGCTACCACTTTCGAGATTTTTCGAAAATAAAAATGATGTTCGTCTTATCAAAATGTAGCTGTAGTCACAACTCACAAAAAATTAGCTTGTTAGTAATCACAAAAAAAAAATTGTTCTAGGGCCTCACTATTAAGGTGTTTCTATCTCTAGTTTTCACGTCCAAGGCGCTGAACCAATTTTGCTGAAATTTGGTATGATACTGCAGGTTGGGTCCTGGAAGAGGACATAGGATGTGACGGCTCCCGTACGATACACGAATTTTGGCGTAACAGTGTAGTTATTATCATACTTTGATGATTCGCGTCTATTATAATATTATGACGCTTCCCTATTTTGGAATTACCATTCATATGAGTCCGATAACGGATTAGATAAAGATATTTCCACTTATTTTTATATTCTGACTATCGTTTATAGTTTTGATATCGATAAAAATATGAAATATATTTTCCATAATAATTATAAAATTGTGTGTCACTCGCCCGTGGTGTCACTTCGGAAAATTGTGTTTAAACACCTTCTAACATTAACGCATGTCATCAAGGTATATCGTAGTAACTTTTAGTAATCTGTATAATTAGAACGAGACCAAACATACGTGGTGTAGTATATTAAAATAACTTTCAACGCATCGTAATAATATGATCATAGAGATGACGAGTCGTCACGCCATGGTATGTAAATCGAGCGATATCAGTCCCGTATCTCGCGTACATTCCGCTAGAAAGTGACGAGCTATGCGGCTATTGACAGAGATATGCGACAAACGGAAATACTTGTGACGTCATAATGACTGTTCATCATTAAAATAATAAAATAAATAAAATATATTTTTATTCAAAATAGGCAAGTATTATATACACTTTTTGAACGTCGTGTCATTATTATCTTATTAACCTTGTCTTGCTAGTTGTGGCCTGTAGGAATATACCTCAAAGAAAGATCTTCGGACCGAGAGAGCATAATTTTGTCATTTCAGTTTGTGATGCCCCTTTCGAGGCTGCGTTTCCACCAGTGATGTGTTGCGAGAATGAGTTTTTGAGAACCAATAGAATCGCTTCATTGACGTGAGCTTGCCATAACATCGCTCAGCGCGGCGATGCTATTGGATCTTAAAAACACATTCCTCGCAACACATCTCTGGTGGAAACATAGCCTCAAACTTTTGCACAGATTTTTATAGCGCTAATCGGGACAGTGCCGTAAATAGCCTTTTTTGAGCCCTGTGCGAGCTTCTATAACTGCGCCCTGTGCGAACTTCTCTAACTGCGCCCTGTGCGAGCTTCTTTAACAACGCCCTTGGTTATTTTTAGAAACTATATGGTACCAAAAGTTAATGCTATGTTTAGGCCTATTTTCTTCCATTTGGAGCACTAGGAGCGCAGCGGGAACATATCGGGAGAAAAAAGAAAAAATAATAATCGTGCCTAGTCTGGTCATTCTTGCGCTCCCCAGATTTTACGCCCTGTGCCTGGGCACCGTTGGCACTACCCTATTTATGGCACTGAATCGGGATTGTGCATTGTTTGGTCCCTATACGGATAATTAGGGTGTGTGAAATAAAAGCCTGTCTCAACATTTTCCGATCTACCCGATAAGCACACACATTTCAGTTCGATCCAGGAATTTTGGAGAAGTTGACCAATTGGCGACAAGTCGACACAGCGATTTTTGGGCTACAACAGTAGCCGTAGCACGGCGACCAGCGGAAATGCGAAAGTATAGACCATCAGTATATAAGTCTATGGTATAGACAAACCGTGGAGATAAACTTAAGGTGCCGTTCCGATCTTTTTTCGTTCCGACAAACTCAATTAAAATGCCACTTTATGACAGACTATATATCCTAAAATTCAAATAATATCCTACTTTATGACAAATACTATAGTCTGTCATAAAGTGGCATTTTAATTAAATTTCTGTCGGTCGCGATTAGCCATACGGTAAAGATCGGATTGGCACCTTAACTTTATCTCCACGGTTTGTCTATACTTTCGCATTTCCGCTGGTCGCCGTGCTACGGCTACTATTTGCCTTATCTCCCTCATATTAAGCTAGGATTATTATTAGTCCTGGATATCCCTCCGTATACGGCTGAAGGCTAACCGAAAGTGGTTTTAGTGGGTAAGCCTGGCGCTTCTCGCCAGGAGTTCCACATAGCCTCGGGGTATTTCAGCTTAACTGAGACACACCCCCAACCCGGTGCACCCACCCATCGGTTTTCCCCTGTGCATAAAAAAAAGATAATTATTAGTTAGTAACTGCAGTCAATAAGCGTCTTTCGTGAGCAAAACACAAGATCTGTTTTGCTCACGAAAGGCTATCGCTATTTGGATTTGAAAAATCGCTATTTGGAGCCCCAAGCCTGCACATTTCAACTCTACACAAGGATCAAAAACACACCCTTAAGTACCTAGATTATCACTTTGTTTTGTTACTCCTTGTATGTAATCTTTGCAACAGCTGAGGTAACTGTTGGCAGTTGCTACTTAAACGTGCCGGCAGCGGGTATTGTCCTATTATTAAATAGTACCTATTATTTTACTTTTTAATTTGTTTACAAGTTTGAAGTTAAAAATAATACGTAAGTTAGGTGCACGTTGATTCATCGTTAATTTTAATTTTCCACGGTGTTGCGGAAAATTAATGTTGTGCAATATGTTATGTCGTATTTCGTATTAGATAGATAGATAACTCCTTGCTCACAAATTTGGTACTACATATAACTAGTTCGACTAACCAATAAATCATTATTTAACTGATGTTTATCAATAACTTTGATTGTTAGTCTTTACCCTGAAATATTTTTGGCACAAAACAAAAATTTCGAAAATCGGTTCACAGACGACGGAGTAATCGTTGAACATACAAAAAATATATATATCCACAGCCGAACATATAACTTCCTCGTTTTTTGGAAGTCGTTTAAAAACTAAAAGTACTTTCACAGACTTCAAATTATTAGATTCCAGTGGGGATCTAAAGTGCCACAGCCAAGTCTCGATTTTAGTTTTCCCGATACTACACAATCTCTACCAGTTATCTCTACACAATCTCTACCAGTTATCTCTACACAATCTCTACCAGTTATCTCTACACAATCTCTACCAGTTATCTCTACACAATCTCTACCAGTTATCTCTACACAATCTCTACCAGTTATCTCTACACAATCTCTACCAGTTATCTCTACACAATCTCTACCAGTTATTTCTACACAATCTCTAGCAGTTATCGTCCAGTTCACACGTCTATTCCATGTTTAACGTCAATTTTCCTAAAATGGTAAATTGATTGTCTTGAAACTGCACAGACAAAAGCCACTGTGGCCATTTTCGACGCCATGTTTAGCGGTGACCTCGACGGCCGACCTCTGAAGTTCTTTGCCATACTAAATCATCTATATTACCGCTAAACAATTGCAAAGAAACATTTTTAGGGCTCCGCATGCAAATGGTAATAATCGGCCAAGTGCGAGTCGGACTCGCGCACGAAGGGTTCCGTACCGTAATAGAGCAAAAATAGGCCAAAAATTGCGTTTTTTGTATGGGAGCCCCCCTTCAATTATTATTTTATTTAAATATTATTTTTAATTATTAAAGTACACATATAATTAAGGCTTTTGTGGAAATTTCAAGTACTTGTTGTCATCGTTGATACCGAGCAAAAAATGTTTGAAAAATTACGTTTGTTGTATGGGAGCCCCTCTTAAATATTTAATTTATTTTGTTTTTAGTATTTGTTGTTATAGCGGCAACAGAAATACATAATCTGTGAAAATTTCAACTCAATAGCTATTACCGTTCTTGAGTTACAGCCTGGAGACAGACGGACAGATAGACAGACAGACAGACGAACAGACGGACAGACATCGAAGTACAGTACAGTAATAGGGTCTCGTTTTTACCCTTTGGGTACGGAACCCTAAAAATGGAGCCCCAATAAAGGCTTTTCGTTTGTCTCAAGATTCAAGAATCGATATTTGCGTGAGTTTGTATTTAAATTTTTCTGAGCGAGAGAAGACAGTTTGAATTTTTTACAAATAATGTATTTTCGTTGCTGCTGTAATAACATGCAGCCATAAACATACGCTATTTTTTTGCCTTTTTTTGCTCGAAATCATTAAAAGGTAACTACTAGTACGGAACACATCACGCCCGAGTCCGACTCGCACTTAGCCGTTTTTTTTTGTAAATTAGCGATGAGGCCTTCGGTTTGACGTAGGCGAGGTGCGGGGACGTCACGCTAGATCTGGTTCACACGAATGAGGAATTAAGGCCAGTTTTTTCATAACTTTGTTGCATAATGCGTTTAAGATTTCAGACCATGTCGTAGCAACTAGCAAAGTTTCAATTTATTCAATGTTTTTCATACAGTTTGCCTTTGTCATTTAACAAAATTCTTTTAAGTTTAGACTATATTCACACCGGAATGGCAGAGGCGAGGCGAGCAGTTTCAGTGTCATATGATTTTAAACCACAGAAATAAGATCTAGTGAGATCTGTTTTTTAAACTTTATCTTCATAATTGTAATACATAGTATTGCTTGAGAAATCTACGGCCGCCCGTGGACGCTCGTGGCCGCTCGTGGCCTCTTGCGGCCGCCGGCGGCGTCGATTTCTCAAGCGATACTATGTATTATAATAATGAAGATAAAGTTTAAAATCATATGACACTGAAACTGCTTGCCTCGCCTCTGCCATAATTCCGGTGTGAATCGGCCCTAAAACCTAAACCGTACCAAAGGCGGGGTATTTTTTATTTTATAATTATCTTGTCCCTGATTTTTATTCGAGGGATTTATGTTCTGAATACAATTTATACCGTCCTTTGTCTACACACTTATCTTCTATTTCTGTCATTTTCTAAGTTCTACTATACTAGTATCACACGATGGGCTCTCTTTGCACTTGAAGCGGTTCTGTCGATAGTAGATACCCAGAGAGCTCACCGTGCTCGGTCAGTGCAGCTGTGTTATAACCGTATTAAGTTTTATCTTCTTGAAGACCTCGTAAGCTGCCCCTATATATTCATGACGCGCTGGGGTGCTTGACCATACAAATCACAAAAGAAAAATGGATCTTTCAGCGCTGCTTTTTTCACAGGGAACTCTACATAAGGAACACATCACCCTTAAGGATTATTACTTAGTTTTGTTACACCCTGTATTCTCTAGCCTTCCGGATTCCAAATACTAAGTCTTAGAAGTCATTATCGTGACACGTGCCAGTGCCTCACGTGGATAATGAGGATGGTCGCAGACGTCACCGGTTGCGCAACCAGAGACGCCGCAAACCTACAGGGAAATCAAAGTCACGGCCGAATTGTGCAATTTACACAGATTGCTTAGTCCTCTAAATTACTATGATTACGTCCATACTAATAGATATTGTAAATGTGTGTGGCTGTCTTGTCAGGAAAGAAGAGATGTCTCTCTTGACGCTTAGACCCCTGAGCCGATTTATAGTATACTAGCTGTTGCCCGCGACTTCGTCCGCGTGTTCTTCAGTTTATAGCGCGCAGTGTCAACAAAATTGGTGTCAAATTTAAAAGCTTTTTAAAACCCTGGTACCTACCCCTTATTACGTCACTGCATAGGCAACTAGTACTGAGTGGTGAGTTATTAAATAACGTGTGTAACAATCGGAAGAATCAAAAATCTAACTTCATATGTGGCACCATATAAAGTTAGGTTTTTCCTCTTATAGAAAGACTTATGAGCAAGCAATAGCGAGATGTAGGCGACTCTTAGCGCCATCTGTTATGAATTTTTGGAACTAATTTAATTTGAACAAATTTACGCATTTTCACCCCCTTTTCCAGTTATAAAGTAGCCTATGTCCTTTCTCAGGCTTTAGACTATCTGTGTACAAAATTTCATTACAATCGGTTCAGTAGTTTTGGCGTGAAAGCCGGATAGACAGACAAACAGACAGACAGATAGAGATACTTTCGCATTTATAATATTAGTATAGATTATATCCATACAAAGTAATATTTTATATGCAAAAAGTGTCTGTCTGTCTAAAACCTTTTCACACCCAAACAGCTGAATCGATTTTGATGAAATGGTACGGTAATACTTTGAGTCCCGGCAAAGGATATAAAATATTTTTCATCCCGAAAAATGTTCTTGCAAGTTGTAATCTACAAGCGCGCGTAGCCTTTATTTGTAGATGGAAAATATGTGAATAGACATTTTCGTTAGTGTTTCGTTTTCGTACCTGACGGAGCAGTCAGTAACGAGCGAGCCATGTACGCGTGTATAGATATGGTCACTGACACAAATCTAAGGGCGCCGCAGCCCGCAGCCTGCAATTTCAAAACTATAAATAATAACCTCAAGAGACGTCAGTCAGCCAGTTTTTGCACTTAGTTTTAGTTCGGTTCTAGTACTAGACGCCCCCGCAACTCCGTTGCACCAAAATCCGTTTCAAATTTCAAAATTATAAATATATAGTTTTGAAATTGCAGGCTGCGGCGCCCGGCCCTTAGTTTTATGTGAGTGACCATGTCTATGTTGCAGCCAACTGGTTAAAATAGCCGTTCAATCATACATGCTAGATGTACTTTGACTGAACAACGCCATTCAATCTCAAGGCTAGCTTTTTGATTAAATATTTCAGTCGATAGAAACGTTCAACATTACAGCTGATTCAAGCCGCCGCCGTTTGATTGAATTAGTTCAACGCTCACCACCGCGGCGCTAGGTGCGTTTTGTTTACAATATGGCGTCAAATAGCCGGTGTTTTGTGATTGTATTAAGATATTTTTCGTAAATATACGTTACAAGTGTTATTAATTAAAGTGACAGAAATTATGGGGGCACATACGAGTAAATCAAAATTTAAACAAATATTCGAATTTCGAGGAAAAATTATGAGATTATGAAATGCATCACGAAGGTATTAATAATTGCAATTATGTTCAAAATGAGTTATTCTGCTTATTATCATTGCGCTTGTGTAATAATAAAACTAAACTAATGGTCAACTTAGTTAATTTGCCATTTAACCAGTTAGCTATGCGTCGTATAGCTGTTGTGTTGTGTGATTGAATGGCGTTGTTTAGTCAAAGGCCTGTTTGATTGATCGGCTATTTAAACCAGTTGGCTGTGACATCTATACACATTACACGCGTACATAGCTCGCTCGCTACTGACTGCTCCGTCAGGTACGAAAACGAAACACTAACGAAAATGTATATTCACATTTCCATCTACAAATAAAGGCTACGCGCGCTTGTAGATTACAACTTGCAAGAACTATGTATTATACAATAAATATGAGCAGTTGAAAGAGTTCAGATAGCGGCGCGCGTTGTAGCGCCAATGTCAACATAATTAACGATGCTTCGAGAACTTGTAAAACATTGTCCATTTTCAGAAACAGCGCAAGAAATATCGTGAATTTAAATTATTTAAGCACCTGTGTTTATTAATGTCTGGTTTCTTACTGAATCGAATTATAGGCGAGCTTTGTCTCAAACAAGGTCGTGAAATTTTGTCTCAAATTTTTGTTTTAATAATTAAAAATACATTTTTAACCGACTTCCAAAAACGAGGAGGTTATATGTTCGGCTGTGGATATTTTTTATTTTTTTTTATTTTTGTATGTTCAACGATTACCCCGCCGTTTGTGAACCGATTTTCGAAATTTTTGTTTTGTTGTATTAGGTTTCACTCCAATTTGGTACCATGTTCACAAAAGTGGTGACCTGATGATGGGATCCATGAGTAATCGAGGGAACTCCTCGAAATTTATATGGAAACATATGGTGATTTTGGTTTTATGTGAAGTGTACTAAGAATATATAATAATAAAGTCAAATATTGGGTCAAGGTATACCATGGTTTCGAAGATGCTGAGAGAACTCCTGACTCCTTATAAATACACGTTTGGGAGTTTCGGCGTTATTTTAAGAACAGAAAGCATATGCTACTATGCAATTAATATTCATCATCATCGTCATCGTCATCATTACCACGTCGTGTTAAGGTCACCAATGTCTCATGGCACAGAATAGATAGTAGTACAAGGCATAGGTATGGATATACTAATAATAATAATAATTATGTATTGTTACATAACAACACCTGTTTGTTTAATACACGGCGGTCGGCGCTGCAGAGGCGACGGTGTCGCGCGGGCGGCGCGTGGCGGCAGACGACTGATCGAATATTTTACTACTTTATATTATACAGATCGAACACTTTACTAACTACTGTTCACTTCACTGATAATATATTATTTTGTGAGTGTGAGTTGTGACTCTTAATGTAAAGAAAAGACGTCATACGCCTAAAACTGGTCTTATGGTTCTGTAGGGTTACCCTGGGACGTTAATCCCTCTGGCGTAATATCATTTAAGACAACCAGTGAGTGTGAGCGAGAAGAAAAGATTCATTGTAGCGAATTAGTTATATCAAATGCTGTCGAGTAAGCGATACCGCGATGCAGATGCTTAACAACGACATCTGTTGTTGAATTGCGGAACTAAATTTTCTTAGAAAATATAAAGTTTACAAAATATCTCAACACTTAACAAATTGTAATAAAATACGTAAAATATACGCGAAGGTTTACGTACTAGTGTAACTAAAAAGAGTGAAATTATTATTATTTTTAACAAAAAATTAAATCCGACTTCCAGGGTAAAAACAATAATATCATTAATATGAACTAAAAAGTATTAAATAATTTTTACTATCTAATAGTGCCTTTTTCCAAATTCGGCTAAACCTCAACTATTTCTGTACTCAATCTTCATAATTTTGAAGTCGGTGCCAGTTCCAAAAGTTTCAAATATTCTGTCAGAGGACTGAAGATTCAGCTATCTGGTACCGACTTCAAAGTAATGAAGATTGAGTAGAGAAATAGTTGAGGTTTAGCCGAATTCGGAAAAAGGCATTATTAGATAGTAAAAATTATTTAATACTTTTTAGTTCATATTAATGTTATTATTGTTTTTACCTTGGAAGTCGGTTTTAATTTTTTGTTAAAAATAATAATGTTAATCAAAATTCTGTAAACTCTATAAACAGTGAATAATGTTCCTCACGAAGAAATTATAAGTAACATTTAATACAAATAAATTATTAATATCAATATTGCAACATTGATCGCTTGTACTAACCCTATAAATAACAGTATGACTAAGTTGAGATGAAAAACCCACTCGGGTACTTATCTTCGGGGGTGAGGAAGTCTGAGAATATTATGGTTTATACTCTACAGTCTACAGTCTATAGGCACTACACAATATATTATCACGTATATTATGTAGACATACAGCTGGAACAGTATACAATACACATATCACGTACCTAGCTAATAAAGACAATTATAGACATACCTACAGCTAGAAAACTAAATTATGGCAACATTACGGTACTTTTCAACACTATAGTACATTTTTAGGGTTCCGTAGCCCAATGGCAAAAAACGGAACCCTTATAGATTCGTCATTTCTGTCTGTCTGTCTGTCTGTCTGTCCGTCTGTCTGTATGTCACAGCCAATTTTCTCCGAAACTATGGGAGATATACTATTGACACTTGGTAAGTAGATGTAGTCTGTAAACCGCATTTGATACAAAAATGGAAAAATTATCAAAAATTTTTAGGGGTCCCTTTTTTCAGTTTTTGTTTCAGTTGTACCATCGAGGAAATCGATTACTAGGCAGTTGACGGATCGTCATGTGGTCGGCTTATGTCAATTCAATGTTAGCTGTGATCTGTCGGCTGGGTTTGACATAACGCGACCAAACTACTTAGGTCCGCCATCTGCCTAGGAATCAACTTCTCTGATAGTACCTAACAAGATATGGAATGGTAGTTTATGATTAATTGCATAAACAACATTAGTTATGAGATTCAAAAGATGCCGAATGATGAGTCTTTTTTTTTTAACGCAGGGAAAACCCATCATGGGTGCCCCGGGTTGGGTACCCCGGGGGTATCTGAAACTCCTACTCACTAAAACCACCTGCGGCTCACCTTCAGCCGTATAACGGAGGGATATCCCGGATCTAACAAACACGGGACTCCCTCCATTCTATCTAAATTGAACTATGCCGATACAGTTATAGGTCATGTTTTACTCGCCAGAACGGAGAGGCTTGTACAGAGGGTCCAGAATGCCTGTATGCGTTTCTGTTTCACTATCCCCCCTCGAGCTCATGTTACACCATTTATCAACAAGGCCAATTTACTTAAAATGAAGGAACGCAGTAAGCTCCACTTCGCATCACTTTTGTTTGACATAATCCTTACACAATGTCCATCCTACTTATATGAGAAATTGACTTGGCTAAGTGATATCAACACCCGTACTCGAGCCTCCCAATACCGGATCCTGACACCACGTCACAGGACAGCAGCGTTTCGTGGATCATTTAGGTACGCTGCTTCCCGATGCTGGAACAACTTTCCGCCGCCTCTTAGGGTGCTGAAAACAAAGAAAACATTTTGTAGTCATTACAGAACTCATTTACTCCACATCCAACATCTCTCAGCGTAATACCTCATGAGTGTATGCACCTCTGGCAGTGGTGTAGGGTTGTTCGGTGCCGGGACTATTAGGCGCAATTCCTTCCCGTCGATTTAAGCTCCGTCCGCCTGCACTTGTTCTGCGACTTCATTATTCCACACCCTGCCACTTAACATTGTTTTGTCCATTACATGTAACTTTTTAACTTCGAACACATGGCAGACATAATAGGTGCGGGCCTGGTGCCACGTCAAACCACGTGTCAATTAACCAAGAATTTTGAAGTGTCAAGTGTCAGAGACTAAAATCTGTTGGTTTTGTTATATATATATATATATATATATATATATATATATATATATATATATATATATATATATATATATATATATATATATATATATATATATATATATATATATATATATATATATATATATATATATATATATATATTTCTATTCTAATTTTTTTTAGTTTTATATTTTATTCTTTTTGTTGATTTTGATTTATTGCTAGCTTTAAATATTGTGATGTCACACCTTTGGTTCCAACAGAAAACCAGTGCAGCAGACTGGAAGTCGCTGTTAATGCTGAGCTGGGTCCAGTTTTGATGTCACACAATTTAACATTATTGTAATTTTGTGTTCTTTATTTTTTTTTGTGTATTTTTGTAATAATTTAATATTGTGTTGTGTGATTGTCAAAATAACATTTTCTTATTCTTATTCCACGACTGGCCGGTCTACCTCACACCGGACTTTCACCAAAGTAAGGGAACGCTTAGGCGAACTTAAGCGTTCCCCTCGGCGCGCCGGGACTGACAAAGCCGGGCAGGTTCCCATCCTGACCCGGAGCCCCGTTAGACAGAAGTTAGGAGGTTCGCGTAGCGACGCCTCCGCATTCCCGTCCTACGCCGGCGTAGCGGCAGAGAGGTGGGATCATTCTCTCTGTCCCGTTCCGTGGCCTCTTTCTGCGACATGACAAATTCGCAGAAAGAGACCGCCGCCTGCCAGCGAATGATGAGTCTGCCCGAGTTGTTTCAGCCTGCACTTATTGCTATACTGCGTTGTTTCATTATAGAATTCCATTGCATTGTTACTAAAAATGTTTGTTGCACGCAATCTTTTTGTCTGCGAATTGCTCGACATTCAACGCGCATTGTAAGAATACAATTATTGTTGCGGATTTTTTCTGTTTACGATAATTTCAATACAATTTCATAAAAACAAATTAGAACCTACTGCTTGCTGCTATTTTAACCTACTGCTGGTGAAGTTACCTAAAATAATAAGTATATTGTTTCCAGAGGGAAACAATATAAACAATAATACAAAAGTAATAAAAAAATATTGACGAAAACAACCAAAGCGAGAAAATCAAGTGTATAGGCAATATTATGAGTTTGACGTCTGATTACTCATCAGATACGGATGATAGTGTTTAAATTATGATAAAAATATTAACGCATATCAAACGATACACTGATAGCGGTCAACATAATAGTATATCAAGTATCATAATAATATGCTGGCAGCTGGGGTGGATCTAGGATTATTTTCAGGACTAGAGAGTCTACGCTCGCCTGCCATGAGTGTGGCACTGCGGAGGATACGGCTGAGATGTGCGATCGTTTGGCCATGTTTGGCTGTGCAGCGCCATGGTCTCAGGGCAGTACTTTGGCGGGTCCTCTCGCTCGCTCTCGACAGCGATGAGGTCTGGCAGGCGGCGGCCTCTTTCTGTGAAACCGTCCTTTCACAGAAAGAGGCCGCGGAACAGAGAGGATAATCCAGTGGCGGCCTTACCCATTGCGAGGCCCCGGGAGGAAGGTCTGTGCGAGGCCCTGGGCGACAGGTCTTTACGAGGCCCTTTGTCTTACGAAAAAATACCTTGCGAGGCCCCTGTACGCTCCCGGGCCCCGGGAGATTGCCAAGCGTAGTGCAGTCCCCTTTGAGGTGGACCGGCCGGTCGTGGAGGGAGTTCTATGTTTGACAGATCCAGCACTACACTGTGTACACTCAAAAAAAAAATACCTAGGATTAGCGGTATCCCGATGGGTACGCGATTCCATTCTAAAATATTTCCTAAATCCCATACCTCGCCGGATATACCGCTTGGGTATTGCCGCTTGTGCGCTACCACGGCGGCATCGGCATTCGGCAGTAGCGGATAACTCTCCGGTTTGAATAGACCTTTATACTCCAAGGGTGCGACGAGTTCTCGTTTTTAGGGGGGTATTACATTATCATTTATATTGGATCATTTATAGGATCATATATTATAGGATCCTATAAATGATCCAATATTAATGCTCCTTTAGAGCTGAAGTAGTGTGTGAGTAATGAGTTGCGAGTTGTGACAGGTACTGATATTCAAATGTTGTGTACTTCGGCCTTTCCGAACTCCATCATCTTATATAAGTACTTTATCTGCATGGTCGTTACCATTTTTTAGTATTACTTGTTACGCTAACAATACAGTAAGCTCGCTAATGACAACTAATGACCCTCGGAAATTATCATTTTTCTCTGGGAATGTCAGACGAAGCGTGAAAGACGATTATTGTTGAAAACATTGAGATCTCGGTTGATTTTTTAACCTTGCTTTTATGTTAAAAACAATTTCGCTTGACCGAACTATTAAGTAATTATCTTCAACATTAACGTATAGAAATCAATAAAATTATTTTCGTAGGTACTTTACCTTGGAATACGATTGCAATAAAAGTTAAATAACCTTTGAAAACATCAATTCCAACCCTTTGGCTACGAGTATCTTTAGTCTGCCTGGAGGTGATCTAGTTTTTGCTCCTTCTCGCAGACAAAATTGCAGGTACTAATTAGTGTATCTTGTTAATTATTTACCAGATAATATAGATGAAGAGGAAAATTACAAAATTATACATAACAAATAACAATCAACATAATTGATTAATTTAAATGCTTACTTGTAATGAAGATTATTTAAATTGTATTTTAGTTCCGTCAGTTACACTTTAAATATACACAATCATAAATATTTACTTTACCATGATAATATTGTTACGCGGACTATATATATAGATACGCGGTGTTATAATAATATAGAGGTAGTTTACTTTGCCGAGAGGTAAATTTTATAATAGTCTTTTGCATAGCTTTTACCGCCGGCTTTGAGCGCAGTGACCGAAGCAAAAAATAATTGCGTTATGAAAAAACCTAACACACCCCACTCTGACATGCACAGCGGTGCGGCAACGTTGCCAGATTTCGGCACTGTGTTTGTGAGCGAGCGACTAGACGTATGCGAATTATAATTAAAAATTGCTATTCAATAGCATTACGTCGGCAGTACCCAAGTGCGACACGTATTTTTTATTTATAAAAGTATAATTTTATAATGTAGGTACTAGACGTTCCGCGCGGCTTCGCCCGCGTAAATTAGATATTATTTCACAGACAAATTAGTCTACAAAAAATAGCCTATGGTCCTTCACGTGGTCTACTTCTTATCTGTGCCAAATGTCAGAAAAATTACTCCGGTAGTTCGTGAGATAAGCCCTTTCAAATAATTTCCCCCGTTTTTTCACATTTTCCTCTATTTCTTCGCTCTTATTTGTCTTAGCGTGATAAATTAAAGCCTATAGGCTATAGCCTTCCCCGATAAATGGGCTATTCACACTGAAAAATATTTTCTTAGCGCGTTCAAACAAATAAACAAACAAATACTTCCGATTTATAACATTAGTACTTATAGAATATAGATACTAAATAATTATAGTTCGCGCGCACGCAATTACACACACCGGCAAAATTAGCGGAACATAGGTAAAAAGGGCCACAACTTGAATTCAAGTGGGTCGGGCTGTGTGAAATCCTTTTTTATAGTTTCTAAGCTCATTTGAACACAACTGGGAAGCTAACAGATTTTTATTGCAATTATGCCCTACTAAGTGTTTTTCGATGATTGACGTTGTAAGTGTTTCTGATAAGAGTTTTTAGCGGAGTGCAAGGTACGCCAGCTCATTTGATTGTTTGGTTTTTGGAAGAACACATTGCTTAGATACAAAATTAGTGATTTTCCAGCATCTACGACTGCTAGAGCTGTAACCACGATAGAGAAAGGTCACACCTACCGTTCGGTCAGTCAGGCATTAGGTGTGTCGGCTTTCGTGGTTCATCGTAACTTTCAACGCTACAGAGAGACTGGATCTTACGTTTGGAGACGAGAACAAGGCAGATTTCGGGTGGTAATGGTTCAGGATGACCGTTTTGTAAGGGTACAAGCCTTAAGAAATCGACCTCAAACTGCTTTGCAGAGACGAAACCTGTCGGTACAGGTCCGAGATGGACATGTAAGTGATTGTACAGTAAGAAGAAGAATCAAAAAAGTTAAATTAAACTCAAAAGTGACAGCAAGGGCACCAAAACTTGAGACAGAACCGCAAAGAGCCAGGCTAAGATTTGCGCGTGAACATCAAAATTTAACAAGTGAGTGAAATCGTGTGCTGTACAGTGATGGGAGCAAACTCTGTGTAAATTTTGTTGACAGGCGATAAAGAATGTGGATAAATCGTAAGGAACGCTATAGACCATCAAACTTAACGGACACAGTGGCCTATCATGCAGGCTTCGTAATGGTTTGGAGTGGCATATGATTTGGAGCCCGCACGGAGCTGATGATTGTTAATGATAGTACTTTGACACTACGGGGCTATAGCACAAACATCCTAGAACTGTATGTTGTGCCTTTTACACAGTTTTAGGCAGTAACTTCAATTTTATGCGCGTCCATAGAGTAAAAATATCGGGTATTATTACCTAAATGATGCTGGCGTAGCCCAGGTGGAGAGGTCAGCACGGTCTACGGATGTGGATCCGATTGAGGACGTGTGGCACATCAATGGGTGAACGGTACGAGTTAAAACTCCAGCTTCAAAATGTGTTCAGAAGCTCGAGTTGACGCTACTGGAGGAGTAGAAGAATATCCCACAGGAAAAGATTGACATCAAAATGCAAGCATGGAATGGCGTATCCAGACCCTCTTGAGATCCATAGAAGGCATTATACGCTTTAAACATGGCATTTCTTAAGTAAAAATGAAGAATTTAACTTAAAAACTTACTACTGAAATTTCAAAGATTTTTCTTAATTTTTGATTTTCGCTTTTTATGCCCTAAATTTATATAAGTTTTATTTTTTAATCATCAATTATTTAATAAATAAATAAATATATAAAAAACAGCGAATAATTTTCAAAAAAAAAAATTTGTTATGTTCCTCTAATTTTGCCGGTGTGTTTAGTTGGCCGCTCTGCCCATATTATATTCACATACTTACCGGCAGAGCGGCCAACTAGTTCCGCGCCACGCGCGGACTAACGTCTTTATTTAGAGTTCAAAACAATAATTATTATTAACATACCACGAGGCAAATATTTGACTCATCTCAAATTGTTAGCCCTAGAACAATTTTTTTGTAGATTAAGTACTCACAAGCTAATTTTTTGTGAGTTGCTTCATTTTGATAAGACAAACAACTTTTTTATTTGCGAAAAATCTTGAACGTGGTAGGCTAACAGAGATAGAAAGGATTTCATACTTTGATTTGATGGTCCTAAAATTTGGTTTGTTCTATTTGTACGACAATGTTACTCTTAAATTAAATAAATATTAACCTACCAATATACAAAAAATCTGCTGGTTAGGGTTCTGTAATCAACAAAACTTGTTTGACTACGGTACCCTAAAACGGAACACTAACCAGCAGATTTGAATTCAGAAATGATCAGATCAACATCGTTAAGACAGGACAACGTCTGTCGGGTCAGCTAGTATTATGTCGGCACTACAAATAGGCGAACGCGTTAGCCAACGCATTGGCCAACGTGTCGGCCAACGCGTTCGCCTATATGTAGTGCCGACAAAACGCGTCGGCCAACGTCTAAATACCTACCGCCAACGCGCGAGTCGCCAGTTCTACACATTGGGCCGACACGATGGCCAACGCGTTGGCCAACGCGTTCGCCTATATGTAGTGCCGACATTAGATAAATAGGTATTTGGGCAAATTTTGTGTGAATATGCTAGCTCACCACCGTCATCGTGTTTGATCTGTCGAGAGTACCGTACTTTACTCGTAGAAAAGGGTCAATACAGGTGTCTGGTAAGGGTCTGAACTCTGAAACGTTAACTCCTCACTCAGTGGGAAAAGTTTCCTTTGAGGCTCTCAAGCTTAAATCTCCCACAGCCCCTTAGAATTTTTTTATACGATGGCCAATACCACTGGCCAGTTCAAACCAACGTAGTCATCATGTGACTACCTGCTTTATACCCCATAACAACTACCTGATTAGATCACTAGAGCTATTGACATTAAAACTTCCTATTTCCTAAGCCTGGTTACTGTCGAACGTAATTTATTAACCGGCGGAGGAAACATAAAACTACGAAATGACGCTACTTGATCTCCAGCGAGACAAACGATCGCCGGTCACGCTACAACGATACATACAAATGAGGCAATTTTTGGCGTACCCACTTTACTAAGGGCCAGTTACATAATAATTTGACTATGATGACAAAAAATCCTCCGTGGTTAAATGGTTTTGAGCGTGGCGCTTAACTCGGGAGGTCGTGCGTTCGAACTTCGATTACCACGTTGGAAACAAGATGGGCATGTAAAAAGTGCAAACCTTCAATAAAAGAGCGTATTCCCTCTTAAAAGGCCGGCAACGCACCTGCCGCTCTTCTGATGTTGCAAGTGTCAAAGGGCGACGGTAGTTGCTTGCCATCAGGTGACCCGTTTGCTCGTTTGTCTCCTTATTTAATAAAAAAAAAGTAGGTCCTGCACCTGATCTTTCACCTGTCGTGTCGGTAGTTCATCACACTGGGCTATGGGAGTAAAAGTGAGTGCTCTAATGTACTGCGCACACACTAAGGCACTATAAAATTGCTCCTGCGTGGTTTAGATGAAACCGGCCATCGTCACCGAAACCGGTGTAAGAGTTATTATAGTAATAACCTACAACGAATAGTTTGTTACTATTTAGTAGGTAGGTATATTAGTAATGCTACTATTAGTATTATTAAAGGTGCACACTGCACGATATTATACTTGTTTAATTATTACTCTTGTCTCTCTGTTCCCTTGTCTCGTATGACGCTGTATGTTTGTATATCACGTCTGTTTGTCTGTCCGTATCTTATCTACCGTTACCCTCTTTATTTGTATATGTGATTCATTACGTACGTATGTCGCGAATCACCAAGTCAGCTGATTTGGGAGGGACCTGAAAGCATAGGCATGCACCTCTCTTCTTTCCCACACTGCTTAAGCATCACCACCATACATGGTGGTGAGAGGCCTTGCATGCTAGTAAATTCATGCAATGCCTCTCACCACCATGCAAGTTGAATACCTCGATGCGGGTTTCGCCCCAAAACCGGAGCATCCTCAGGATGTGGACTCTACGAAAGTAAAGATCAACTACGACAACATGGCGCGCCCCTCCATAATTCAAAACGTTTGAAGTGGGTTGCCAAAACGTTTAAAGTGCTTTGTCTTGCGCGGTCGGCTAGTTATGATTAGTTGACCAACAAATCTTAGTAATAAGTGACATTAAGTGAAATATTACGTGTACTGTGATCGGTTGAATACTTACTACATACAAACTCTTTCATAAGGATGTGACTACACACATTTAAACAGTCATTTGGAGGGGCGCGCCAAGTTATCGTAGTTGATCTCTACCAACTTCTTGACGGATTTCAATCGCATCCGCAGGCTTAGTACGACCACAGCGGAAGAAACGCTGACAGTTTTTGCGGACAAACTTTTCGGAAAACAAACAGATTTCCTTTGTTATTCCATCACTTTGTCTACGTAATGACGTAAGAATAAACCTTTCTACGGAGGTTATGCTAAGCCTGCTGCATGTGTCTTGTCTCATTTCGGTATGAAATTACTCCGAAAGTTACAATGCGTTTGGGTCATCAGTCATCACTTATCCAAGTTATGCATTTCATATTCAGAGCTGGGAAATCCGTCTCAGAGGTCAATCACCCGGAAAACGGAATATATAAACAGCTGTTATATCCATACTTCCAAACTAATATTATAAATGCGAAAGTGTGTCTGTCTGTCTGTCTGTCTGTCTGTTACTTCTTCACGCCTAAACGGCTGAACCGATTGGGCTGAAATTTGGTACAGAAATACTTCGAGTCCCGGGAAAGGACATTGGATACTTTTTATCTCGAAAATATGTGCGGTTCCTACGCGATAAACTAATAATTTTGGCGCAACAGAGTTGCGGGCGTCATCTAGTATTATAAATAAATATTAATGGAGTGAAATAAATATATTACCTATGTATGTGTTTACGAAATGTACCTTTACCCAATACTGTACCTATGATAGCTTATTAGTTATTAGTAAAACGCGTCCTTTGAACAGGTCTTACAGGAATCGTTAAAATATTTAAATAATGTTAGATACTTTATTAAAATTATCATTTCCATAAATAGCAAGCCTATCGCTTGCTATTTATTGAAATGATAATTTCTTTCTGCTTGGTTTCCTTCTGAATTAAAAATCTATCACTCTTTGTATACGTATAGTAATAGATAGACACTTAATTGTTGACATTTCATTATCTACGTAAAATATTAAGAGAAACATAAATGTGGTCAAGTGGGGTAAAATATTTAGCCTCAATTTCACCAACGTCTGTTAGTGTTAACAGCTTGTTAAAATGTTATGTCTTCTCGTTCATTCATAAGAAAAATGAAAGAGGTAACGTGATACTAATTCGAGCGTTAACTTTAACAGCTGTTGGTGAGTCGGACATCAATGTAATGACATTGATGTCCGAACAAAGGGGGAAGCACCACGGTAAAAAAAAATAAATTGTATTAAGGGAGAAGACCTAATGGCAGACACTTTAAGGAAACATGAGACATTCGAATGTTATAAAATATATAATTTATGAAAATAAAGGATTGATAACTTCTTCCATGTCTTCAGTAACTCTTACAAAATAAAACTATTATAATTATTCTCTGACAAATCAATAAAAAATATATTATTGGTCTTTTTGTAAACTTAGTCATAAGTACTAATAGATGACATCACAATAAGCCAACAACACTAATAGTAGACACCAATATGAACTAATAGTTGACATAGAACATTAAATGACATTTTACATTTTTCATATTATTAGGTCTTTATTTGCCGTTTTCCAAAAGATTTCATTTACTTCATCATAGTAACTACACGCATCAGAAATATTATCCAGGTTGTCTCCAGATTCTATTCATTCTTCTTCCATGCTGAAACTATCTTTCCTTTTATTTTTATTTTTCATATTTTTTCCTAGCAAATTTATTTTCAGTCTTTAGTCTCCATGCTCCTTTTGCCTCTTCTTTTTTCTTCTTTTTGTTCTCAGCTCTCCTTTTTCATCTTTTTACTGCTACAAAACTAAAGCATCGATTTTTAGATCAGTGCAAGGTCTAATATTAGACACCATGTCCATTTTTAGGTACAGTAGTTCTAAGTTCTTAGTTTGTTAATAGAATTATATTTTTAGAGAATAGTGATGATATTTGCAGTAGAATAAAGTACACAATAACTTTAGTATGTATTGCAAAACTCAAAGATGTGATCCATGTCATCTATTAGGTTTTTTACATTTTCAAGAACTAATAGTAGACACCCTTTATATTGTTAGGGAAAATGGATAAAATATCATAAATAAACATTAATTAGTGTAAACAACATGACCATTAATCCAATGAAGTCAATAGAAATTACAAAAAATCTAATAAATATATTCAAAACTTACGTGCAAAATTTCGCCTTCCTTAACCTATTTGCTAAGAAATTGCCGGGTGCGTGTTGACGCGGTCACATCATTTACGAAAACTGATCCCATTTTAAAATTTTGTTCCCGAAGTCATTCCTAATATATTTTTTCACATCAACAGATAGCATAAGAAGCTTATAAAATTTATAGTGTTGAGAAATAATTAGAATAATTCTTATTTTTATGGCATTTTTGTCGTAAGTGTCATCTATTAGTTCAGTGTCTAGCATTAGCGCCTTTCCCTTAAGTATAATTTAATTTTTTTCCCGTGGTGCTTCCTCCTTTGTTCGGACATCAATGTCATTACAATTTGGCTGTCTCCCGCTTTGCTTGGGGAGGGAAATTGGACATCTCCTACTCCTCCTACATTTCTTCTGATTAATTTCGTTGCGGATCCCAAGACAGATTTAGCTTGTCCCTCGAGTCAGGCAACCCTGAGATCATATCAAAGGGTTTTCGTGGTTGGTTACCACTGTTGATCCTGGCGACACAGGAGTTGCAGCGGTGGGAATGTGTGGTGGGCCTTTTGCCCGTATTAAAAAAGCCGTTGGTGAAATTGGGGCTTAATCTACTTATTCGTTTCAGAGTGCGGCAGTTAGTGTATAATGATTGACCGTAAATCACGGCCCGCACCCTCGTCAGTAAGGCTTCAGTCTTGAAACCAGCGGTCAGCGGGGCGGGAGCGGCGCAGCGGCGTGGCGCGTGACAATTGACAATGTAAAGATTTATAAAGTACCTGTAAATTATTTTGTAACAGATGTATGTATGGTTGTTTGCAATAAATTATTATTATAATAATAATAATTATATTGACATGCCCAAAAACCGGCGCGCGGTGAACTAGACGGCTTATCCATGCCCGCTGGTTTCGAGAAGCTTACAGCGATGATCGCGCGCGGGCCTCGCTCTCACTTTTATCATAATTAACCGTACCACGCGATCGATTCTGTCACGGCCGATTCGCGGAAGTGTCCGCTAATTACGCCAGTTTTATTGAAATCAGAAATGTGTAATTATCTCCTCTAGCTCGCGATACTCAGCTGTTGTAGTCGAGGATAATAATAATAATTATAAATTCTTTATTTGCACACACAAAAGAAAAGACATAAATAATCGGCCAAGTGCGAGTCGGACTCGCGCACTAAGGGTTCCATTTTTTTTAAATTTAATATTATTATTATATTTTATTTTATTTTAATATTATTATTAAATATTAAAGTGCACATAAAACTAAGGACCTTGAGTAAAATTCAGGTACCTGCCTGTTGACATTAGGAATTAACGATGTCCTATACAATCATAACCTGCCAATAGTAAAAAATAGACACTTTTAAATAAAATCTGAAAAATGAGAAAATAACAACAAACATTGTTTTAATCGGTAGACATTTATTAAGATCCAGGTACGATGAACCTAAAAATAATTATAATATTCTAAATCTCTTTGGACAGAATAGCAACTCAAATGTAGTGTACTTTGTGTACTTTTACAGCTCGAAATTTACTTATTTTTGTTTTCTTGTAATTTTACAAGTTCATCTATATTTATGAACACTTATTTCTCGATTTTTTTCCATTTTTTCTTTTCTTTTTTCTTTTGTAATAATGCTCTAAAATTTAACTAATTTCTTTTTTGAGTTTTCTTTCGCCGTTTTGTTGGAATTTCGCTGATAAGCAGTATTTTCTTTTATTAAGTATTTAAATACCTTTCTTTCACTTTTTCTTTTGATTTCTGATATAAAACTGGGTAATTTCAAATTTGTACTAGACGTTTCTAAGGAACAAGCCTTCTTTTCTCCAATTTCTTCTCTGGTATTTCCCATCCAAAAAAAAAAAAAAAAAGTTTTATGAATACTCAGCTGCATATAGATATCTAAATGTTATATATATCACAAAGGGGCTAACTGACATAGTGATGTATCAACGCACAGCCCAAAACCACTGGACGGATCAGGCAAAAATTTGGCATGCAGGTAGATAATATGACGTAGGCATCCGCTAAGAAAGTTTTTTTATCAACTCTACCCCCAAAGGGCTATGAAACTTTGTCAATTTTAAAGTGATAACGGGCTAATACTTTCCATGTATAAAGCTACTATGACGTAGGCATCCCCTAAGAAAGGGTTTTGATAAATTCTATCTCTAAGGGGATAAAATAGTAGGGGATGAAAGATTGTATATAATAATACTTTTTGACGCGAACAAAGCGCGGGCAAAAGCTAGTATGGTTAAAGACTCATTCATTCAAAACTTCAATTGATAAAAAAGTACGTATCAGTTTTTCATACAACGGTAATTAGGAACATATGGTAATTAGTATACGGTAATTAGAAAAAGTTAGATTTTCTTGATAATTTTGGAAACCGACACAGTTTGCAAAAACTAGCTTACGGCAAAGTACGTAGACCAAATAACTTTATAGATTGACATGATCAACGTACAATCTAATTTAAAAATCAAGTAGCAAAATAAAATAATGGTAATTAAAAAAGTTCGAAACCAAAGCTATGGTAGTTAGATACTCACGTGTTCCATCGGCGGCACACTAACATTAACGACGTGGGACCGCTAAAGGGCCGTGGCACACGCTAGGAAGAAGTGACTCGTGCACTTGTAATGTGCCAAATCCTGTTATTTTTGGGTGGGTACCCGAAAATAGAATGCGTTACGGTAATTAGAACTTTTGATAGGACAAGCGATTATTTCATGATAACTGTTTACAGGCTGGGCCTATTGAGTCGATAATTTCCAATGCGATAACCAATGTTAATGAGCATTTAAAATTATGAATAGATCAAAGTAAATACGTACGTTATAAAAATTACAAGCAAGTTTCGAGATCAAGTTGGCGTGGGGACACGTTACGGTAATCAGAAAAACACGGTTTTTGAACGCGACTTAAATTAATTTAGTCTGAATTACTTAAATTAGAAGCCTGTGTTTAAGTTTGTACCTAGTTATGGATGCTATCTACCGTTTAAAAATATTGCATACTCGAATAAGATAATATTAAAGAGTATACAAGCCCGGGACACTTAAATTTTGCTCTCCGGAGAATGGCCGATGAGTATAATAAACAAAAATAGAAAATTTAAAACGGCGAAAGGAATGTTGATATACTAAAGATTATTAACTGTATTTTTATTATAACTTTGTAGCTTTAAGATTATGAGTTTATAAGGTTTTAAATAGGTCAATTACAGAATCTCCGGAGGGAACACCCTTAAATAGGAGCAGTAATAACCAGCGACTTAACGGCCATTCTCCGGTTTTTTTTTAAACGGGCTTTGGCCCACCACACATTCCCACCACTGTATCTCCTGTGTCGCCAGGATCGACAGCGGTATCCAACCACGAAAACCCTTTGATATGATCTCAGGGAGCCCGAGGGACATGCTAAAACTGTCTTGGGACCCGCAACGAAATTAATCAGAAGAAAATAGGAGGAGTAGGAAGATTCCAATTTCCCTCCCCATAAAAGCGGGAGACAGCACAAAGTTGCAATGACCGAAAGTCAAAGAACTTAAGGGGGAGCACCACGGAAATAAGGTTAATAATAATTGTGACTCCTAAGCTAAGCTAAGTTAATATTGGAGTTTATTGTGTTTGACTGTTGCCAATAATAATTGTGACAAAAACGCTTGAAGGCACGGAAGTTCCTAGCGCTGTCCACGAGATCACCGTAGTATGCGACTCCAGATGTACAGAATAGGTTGTTTAGCATATTAGTTCTTTCGTCCTGCCAGAGACTGCACTCCCAGAGAACATGATGAGCGGTTGGTTCAAACATGTTGCCTTCGGTCGAGCACTCGCACATGGGTGAAGGCACTAGTTTAAATCCGTAAAGTTTGGCCTTAAAATTTCCATGACCGGTCAGGAATTGAGAAACGCAGTGATCAATATCCATCCAATGTTTGGATAACCGTTCACGAATATTAGGGAAAAAATTATAAAGATGACGCCCTTTGGTGGAACAGTCCCATCGCGACTGCCATTCGGAGATTAGGCTTTGCACAGAGTTTTCTAAAGGTTCAAACAATCTTGCTATTTTAATTTTATCGCGAGCGCTTAAAAAGAACGGGTTGTCCATGTTTTTGTTATGATAATACATTGTCGCACGACGCTGAATCTCAAGGTCAACGGGTAAAACTCCGGCTAACACAGGCAAGGCTTCAGTGCTTGTGGTCCTGTAAGCTTTGCACAAGAATATAAGAGCAAGACGTTGGCTTTGTAGCAACTTGCGACGAGCCGCGCCGATAGTTGCTCTGTCGGCCCACACGGGGGCCCCGTAGCAAATGCTGCCTAGGTAAGTAGCGGTGTAAATTAATTTTAGGGTTTTGAAAGAGAGGCCCCATGTCGACGTAGATATTTTGGTAAAGGAGTAAAAATTGCGCTTCGCTTTCTCTCCAGTTTGAATTATATGTTCTAAAAATGTAAATTTATTTTCCAAGTAAAAACCAAGATAACAGAGCGACTGTTTGCGTTTAACGTTAATATTGTCAAGTTTAATGCTAGGGGAAGATATAAGGGAACCTTTTAAAAGAATTTGGTAAGTTTTATGCGCGGCGAATTTCAGACGATTACGTTTACCCCAGCTCGATATTAAATTAAGACTATCATTGGCTTTAGATTCAATTTCGGAACGTGAATCTGCTTGAACGATGAGAAAACCGTCATCGGCGTAGCCAACTAGTACGCACAGCGGTGGTAGGGGAAGACTTAATAAATCATCAAATCCGAAATTCCATAGTTTTGGCGAAATAACAGAGCCCTGAGGGCAGCCGCAAGTTAAATCTTTGGCATGTGTACAATGTCCTAGTCGAAGCTTAGTTTGACCATTAAAAAAGTAAGAACGTATTATGGCATAAATATTAGAGTAGCAGCCTCGATTTTTTAGTTTTAATAATAATATCGGCCACCAAGCATGATCGAACGCGCCGGAAATATCTAATGAAATGGCGACCACGTATTTCGATTCCGAAAGATTTACTATTTTTCTAACTTCCATAGCCGCGTCAACAGTCGATTTCCCGGCGGTGGAACCGAACTGATGACTATGAAATTTAGGGCCACCGGGTAGCAGGCGAGGTACGATGAGACGTTCTAGTAATTTACCTAAGCAAGGCAGTAACGTTATTGGACGGTAAGATTTTGGGTCGTCTGGAGGTTTGTTTCCCGCTTTAGGTATTAATTTTAAGCAACCGGTGCGCCAAATTTTTGGAAATATGCCTTCTGCGATACATCTGTTGTAAACATGTAGAATCGATGAATTGGCCGCTAAGCACGCTTGTTTTATCATAATATTCGATATTTTATCCTCGCCCGCAGATTTTTTTATAGGCAAAAGGTTTACTATTTTACTAAACTCCTCCGAAGTTGGTAAATCTGAGACCGGTGTATGAATGGGGTCTAACATTCTACTCCTTATGACGCGGTGGTGTTCATCATCCAAGGAGGGCTCGTCGTCTGGGATGAGAACGTTTAGATATGCCTTCGCCGTTTCGTCTAAACTACAAGTGTAAGAGTTGTTAATTTTAATATTTGAGAAAAAGCTTGGCTCATTACTACTACTGGGTTTAAGCTCGTGGTATAAAGAGGACCAGGGGCCCTCTTTATCTAGTCTGTTCGCGGCATTCTTCAACATATTATTTTTTGCTAACGTAACGGCGGCGCGATAGCGTGACCTTGAAATGCGTAGGTTGTTTAAACTAATTATGTAATGATCATCCGAACGATTGAGGCCAGATTTACGAAGATTATTAATTTTGCGCCTGGCCCTTCTAAATTCCCGACGAAGATTAAGAAGTTTACTGTTCCACCATTTACAGTTGTGATCTTTTTTAAGAGGTCTACGACCCAAGGCTACATCGGCACAGTAAACAAATGTGTTTGTCATAATTTCCGCGCACTCGTTGACGTTTAAATCCGGCCGAGTGAAGTCTCCGGCATGAGCGGTAATGAGGGAGCGGAATAAATTCCAATCGCCGTTCTTTACATTGTATTTATAGTCATTAGAATTGACTACGGTATCACTCGGGACCGCACGAGAATACTCGTACACCAATAAGCGGTGATCACTACATGACGCATCAGGAAGGACACGCCAATGCCTAATCTGGACGTACGCGCTGGATAGCGTGACGTCAATCGACGATTCGCCCGTTGGGCTACTATAGGTAGGTGGTGCATCGGGGGTGTTGTGAATAAGGAGGTTAAACTCCGCAATGAAGTCTTCTACAGCGGTACGTCGGTCGCGGTCAGTGTACCTAAGTTGGCCGTGCCATAAGGGCGAGGATGCATTGACGTCGGCGCCAATGATAATTTTATTACCCGCGAGAGATTGTAATACGCGGCGAAGTTGATGTAAATGAGGGCTAACGGAATCCGCGTACTGGAAGTAGCAGCTTACAACGTATAGTCTAAACTGAGGACACGATACCTCGGCTACCGCACAGTGCGACGTCGAAAGGTTAGTTAAGGCCGTGACTGAAAATCTAGACTGAGGTGTATAAATACCCGCGCGAGCTAGGTTATCAATTTGTACTATCTTCGACCGTAGCGACGCGAGTTGATATTGCTCCTGTACGAGCACCAAGTCTAAATTGTAATCGGAAACCAACTTTTCTAATTCTATCGTTGCGTGCTTATTATTGTGGAGGTTTAACTGTCCTATATTTAAACTATCCATACCGAGTCGTTAAAATAAGTTGCTCCATTTTAGACTTATACGTAGGACAATCTGGGGAGCCTGTGTGGTGGTCGGTCGGTTTTTTATATCGCAAACAACTACCGCAAACCGGCTTAAAGTCGTCTTTATCTTTTTTTGGGCAGCTATCCGAGGTATGCCCATCGGCGCAATGTTTACAGCATGGCTTTGTGTCACGACAGAATTTCGCGGTGTGCCCGTACTGTTGACAGTTAGCGCAGCGCACGAGTTCAACATCATCGACGAAGCGACACATCGCCCAGTCGATAAAAAGTTTTTCTTTTGTTTCGATGAGGTGTTGACGCACTTTAGGGTCTAGTTCGATACCTATCCATTTTCGATTATTATATTCTTTGTTTAAAATACGACGTCTTACTATTTTTGTGGAGCTCATGAATTGATCTTGTGTCACATTAATTTCGCCGTTTACGTTTTGGTTGTAAAGAGATAAAAGAAAATTATCGTCTGTAATGTGTTGAGGAACATCTTTGATAAGGATGCGCGGGCTACGCCCCTTGGGTGTCTCGAGACGGAGACCGGCAGATTTTAGCGCTTCGACTGACTTTAATTTTTTAACTTGCGACTCGCTCGTGAGGCGCAGAAGCACGCCCGAATTTGCTGTTTTCTTAACGCCGTGAAATTGAAAACCGTCGGCCGGGTTTATGACCTTCATCAAAGCCTGCTTGGTCTCAGTTGCCGATTTTAATTCCGCCGATTTTTCTTGCGTGGGGTAGGCTATAACACACGGGAGTGGTTTACGTGTCTCGACGGGGGGAAGCGAGTTTCAGTTTGAGGGCCTCGGAATAAGAGACCGGAGGCGCCGCGGGGGCCGGTTTCACGACCTGATTAAGTTTAACGGATATTAAATCCCGCTCCAAATTAGCGACTTTGGTTTCAAGTGACGAGTTTTTAATGGCAAGAAGAGAAACTATAGTTGTCAATTTTTGTGTCATGTTCATTATATCGGATTTATTGGCAAAGTTATTGCGTCTCGAGACAGTGTCGTTAGCGAATTCGTTAATTTTACCCAAGTACGAGGACGCTTCGCGGACTAACTCGCAGTAATTAAACGAATCATCGACTGCGCTGCTAGTGTCTAATATTGAAATAACCGGGGACTGCGGCTCGTCCCTTATGGGTTGGTGACGTTTTTCGACTGGTGACACGGAAGAAGGCGATAGTTCGGACAGCAAACGTTTGCCGGACGACGTTGGCGGGGAACGAGGTATGCCGTCCCTTCTTTCAAATGGGTTGGTATTTTTATCGGGCGGCATGTTATTATGACTAGACATTATGTCTTGTTTTTAAAGTTAACAATAACACTATTTATGAACAGCTGATCGCAAGGCCGGGCGCCTACCGACGATACAATATCTTTACCTACCTACAATTCCTTACTGTTAAAAATGAACAAAGGGAATTACTTACCGAGATAAATCCAATAAAATACGGGCAAATGTGATCAAAAACTTACAGTAAACGTAGATTACACCGTTACCTAGCTTTTTACACACACTCAGCACGCAATTAACGATTTTAACCACCGAAAACAATTTTAATTCCCGGAGCGCACGTCAGACGATGTTAGCCGTACCGAGTCCGCGGAGGGAGGGGGGGGGGTACCATTCTCCGGTTTGGCATTATTTGCCTCATTACCGTAACCATTTATTTTCTTCGTCGATTTGACTCAGACTTATAGAAATATTAAAGAAATGAAAGATACGAACATAATAATAAATGTGGCGTGAAACAGTTAGTTTTTTTTTTTTTTTTTATTTTTTTTATGCAATAAGGGGGCAAACGAGCAAACGGGTCACCTGATGGAAAGCAACTTCCGTCGCCCATGGACACTCGCAGCATCAGAAGAGCTGCAGGTGCGTTGTCGGCCTTTTAAGGGGTAATAGGGGAGGGTGGGGAAGGAAATAGGGAAGAGTAGGGAAGGGAAAAGGGTAGGGGATTGGGCCTCCGGTAAACTCACTCACTCGGCGAAACACAGCGCAAGCGCTGTTTCACGCCGGTTTTCTGTGAGGACGTGGTATTTCTCCGGTCGAGCCGGCCCATTCGTGCCGAAGCATGGCTCTCCCACGTCGTTAAAGTTTTTTGGATAATGAGACTTAAAAATTTATGGGTACGGTAATTAGACAAATGTAGTGTTTTACGTAAATATACAACGACACAATTGACAAAAACTAGCTTAGGGCAACGTACGTAGTAGTAGTAAACGTACGTATGTAAATTATGTAACATAAACATAATATAGATAATAAAAATCTAATTTAAACATAATTGAAAAGTAACGATTACGGTAATTAGACATGTTTGTAACCAAAGCTACGGTAATTAGATACTAACGTGCTTTATCGGCGGCACACTAACATTAACGACGTGGGACCGCTGATGGGCCATGGCACGCACTAAGGAGAAGCAACGCGTGCACTCGTAATGTGCCAAATCCTGATATTTTTGGATGGGCATCTAAAAATAGCAGGTGTTACGGTAATTAGGACTTTTGATCGGACAAGCGATTATTTCATGATAACTATTTATAGGCTGGGCCTATTGAGTCGATATTTTGCAATGCGATAACCAATGTTTATAAGCGTTTAAAAACATGATTAGATTAAATTAAATACGTACCTTATAAAAATTACAAGCAAGTTTCGAGATCAAGTTGGCGTAGTCACGTTACGGTAGTTAGAAAAACATGGTTTTTGAACACGATTTCAATTAATTTAGGTTGAATTACTTAAATTAGAAGCCTGTGTTTAAGTTTGTAGCTAGATACTGATGCTATCTACCGTTTAAAAATATTACATACTTGAATAAGATAATATTACAGAGTATACAAGCCCGGGACACGTAAATTTTGCTCTCCTGAGAATGGCCGTTAAGAGGCCGGGTACACTTGGAATTTCTCATACATACGTAATTCCAAAATCATTTTCTCCTACGAAAATATTTAACATGTTTGAGTTGTTTTTCAGTTTAAAATAGTAATTACTATTACATGGCTTATAACTTATCCCATCAATCCCCAAGTGGCAGCCGGCTGCCGTATAACAATTGATGGAGGTGTTAAACTACCTATATAGCAGGGAGGTGAGACAAACACTACAATATAAAAAAGAACGCCTCTGTTTTACGAAGCATATTAATAGTGTTAGTTTTTATCTAATTTTATATGTAGATAGGAATACGCGAATGCACTGCTGCCGACTCCATGTTATTTGTATCATAGAGGTAATTGGCAGTCGATAGACCCACGACCTTCGGTCGGATGATGTCAATTCAATGTTAGTTGTGGTCTGTCGGCTGGGTTTTACATAACGCGACCGAGCTACGTAGGTCCCCCATCTATGAATCCTAACCTATGAATCAACTTCTCTGATAGTACAACGGATTTAAAATTTTTGTAGACAGTGTTCTGTTTACTCTGCATCAAATCACAAATGTATAAAATATAAATATTTTTCATCATACCAGGACCGAAAGTTTGATTTTCTTCCCTTGTTTGCGGGAAGAAAGGTGCTTATTTCCATAAACGTACGACAGTATAATATATTATAATAATAATAATAATAATAATAATAATAATAATTTATTTGCCAGAGTGAGATGTACAATATGGTCTTCATAATAAAATATAGGATCATATCACTCAACTAAATTAATAGTATGCAAATGTCATATAATTAATCTAAAAGGTCGAGAAAAGAAGTAGAAGTATTACCATCACTAAATGTCACAATATGTCATTATTTAAAGACAAGAGAACTGTCAGAAATAAGTACCAACGAAAAAATCCTTTACTTCATAGAAACAATTATTTATAAGCCATTCATTTAGTTTTCTTTTAAAAGGAATTAGGCTCAGTTTTTCTAAATCTTTTGGCAAGTTGTTATAAATTTTAATAGCCATAGAATAAGGACTTTTAAGAAACGTTGTGCTGCTACATTTGGGCATGATTAATTTATTGGGATAACGTTGTGATCTTTTTGTATCATTGTTATCCTTGTTTTGTACAAAATATTTTGGATGCTTTTTAACAAAGATGCACATGTCTCTAATGTACATACATGGCAGCGTGAGTATTTTCAGTTTTTGGAATAAGGGTTTGCAACTTTCAAGCGGCCCTACACCACAAATCGCCCTAATACACTTCTTTTGCAATTTGAAAACTGAATCAAACTCCACAGAGTTGCCCCACATTATAAGACCGTAAGATAAGATTGATGACACATATCCATGATATGCACAAAGAGCTGCTGATATTGACACGGTCTTTGCTAAGCGTCGAAGTGCATAAACGAATTTGTCAAGCTTGCTACAAATATAGTCAACATGTGCTTTCCAGTTGGAGTGTTGGTCAAACTTTAGTCCTAAAAATTTTAATGATTCTACTTCTTCTATAATAATGTTGTCATAAGTGATTTTCTTGGGTATTTGCATTGCATTGTAATATTTAAATTGCATTATTTTAGTTTTATTAAGATTAACTTGTAAGTCATTTTTTACCAACCATGATATTATGTCATTGAGTGCATTTCTTATTTCTTGCTCATAAAATGATATATTTTCGCATTTGACCAAGATTGTAATGTCATCAACGAATAGAAGTTTAAGGTGTTTAGTTGCCGTTGTGACATCATTAATATACACCAGGAAAAGAAATGGACCAATCAGACTTCCTTGTGGAACTCCTATGTCTAAATATGCATACCTAGATTTGTAAGTTTTTTTAAAATTACCGACATTTTTTGTAATAATTGTACATACCTTCCGATTGCTTAAATAGGATTTTATCAAGTCATATGCCTTTCCTCTTATTCCATATTTTTCTAATTTATCCAGTAGTATGTCATGGTTAACTAAGTCAAAAGCCTTAGTCATATCTAAAAATATCCCCGTTATAGGTATTTAGAATAAGTCTATGCTTATTTCAGACTGCTCACAATTAGTGACAGTTTAAAATTTTCTTCCCGCTACCTATTTGAAATAACTCATCACCATGGTAACCATGCAGTTTTTATTTTAAATCCATAATATTAATACACGCGGCAATTTAATAATTATTATTGTCATTAAACTTTCGGTCCCTTGTATGATGAAAAGTTCTATACGCGCCGCGGGAGGATAGCATGACACTTCAACCGACGCTTTTGTCAATATCGCGCGGGTTGAAATGTCATACTTTCTTTCCTTGGGGCGTAATGTACTAATGTAGCTGGCCGCACCGCTACTTGGCATGCCCATATTGCCCAGGAGTTGTCCTTTGACTTGTTTTTATATTCGTCGCTCCAATTTAAAGTTGACGTCCAAATTATATTTTAATTATTGATAAATTAAAGTGGATTGACCTTTCACTATCCTCGTATCGGGGGACATAATTGATCGGTAAAAATACGGAAATGCGTCTAGCTTGTGTCCGGAAGTAGAATGTAAAGCGAGACCGCGCAATCCCGCAGGATTTACTTATAGGTACATACGTGGGTTCAATAGAAAGTTACTGTTTGAATAATTTGACATTGACCGTGCAGAAACTATAGATGGCAGCACATGTCAATGAAAATAATATACGTTTCGGACTTGTGGCGACCGCGACATAGCGCAGTAAAAACATTTTTAAAAACGACAAAACGTGATGGAATCGCTTATTATATATATGTTACGCTCAAAGACCGAAAACGCTCAATGAGCGAAAAAATGGCTCACAACGCGTTGTGGTCATAGTCAAACGGACACGACGTGAAATTCGCGTCGTGGCCCTAGTGAAAACGGCCACGACGCGTTCTGGTAATTACAGAAATACCACAAAGCGAAATTCATGTCGTAGCTGACGTAATATTCGACCACAACGCGTTGTGGTAATCGAATAAAGCCATGACGCGTTCTGAGCATTTAAAAACAGCCACGACGCGAATCCGTGTTTGGCCCTAATGAAAACGTCCACGACGCGTTCTGAAACCAACTTAGTTACTCAGGAGTAATTTTATAGCGTCCAAGTCTGTGCGCAAATACACAAGAGCACTCTGGTTTCAATGAAACTAGGCCAGCTACGCAGGAGTAATTTTATAGTGCCCAAGTGTTTTTTAGTGTGTCCCCCGTTTTTTCCACATTCTCCTATTAGTCGTAGCGTGATAAAATATAGCCTATAGCCTTCGTCAATAAATGGGATATCTAACACTGAAAGAATTTTTCAAATCGGACCAGTAGTTCTTGAGATTAGCACGTTCAAGTTAGCCCTTTCAAATAATTTTCCCCGTTTTTTTCACATACTCCTCTATTTCTTCGCTTCTATTAATCTTAGCGTGATAAAATCTAGCCTATAACCTTCCTCGATAAATGGGCTATCTAACACTAAAAGAATATTCAAAATCTGTTCCGTAGTTTTAAAGATTAAAGGGAACAAAGGAACATGAGGGAAAAAAGCGACTTTGTTTTATAATAATTATAGATATATAGATATTAAGTAAATAATGGAAAACATATTTAGGATTATTAAAACACGCACTTTCGGTTAACGACTGACTCTTTATTCATTTGACACTTGACAGATATATTATGACATATCAAGAATGTGACAACTGACACATGACATTCGCAAACTAAATACGGTACAATGTTTATGGCGCTACTAGCCTATAGAAATATTTTGGTATTAAATTACAACACCCCTACTTAACAAAATATTTCTAAATAAATAACTTGAGTAACAATCAACAAACTTAATTTTAATTAGGAACTAGACCTATCATTCCTAGAAATTTATAATGCTTTGCTGACAATAAACCCTTAGTTAAAAGATCAGCAGGCATCTCGAGTGTTGGCACATATTTAACTTGAATAACATTATCCTTTATAGCATCTTTAATATAATGATACCGCACATCAATGTGCTTAGTTCTATTCAGAGACTGATGATTAGAAGATAACTTTAGTGCACTCTGGTTGTCACAATGCAACTTAACAATGCTTAATTTACCTGATATTTCATACATTAAATTTCTTAAATATGTAGCTTCCCGAGCTGCCTCTGATAATGCTACATATTCAGCTTCCGTACTAGATAAGGACACAGTTTTCTGCTTCCTACTTTGCCATGATACAACAGAACCAGCCATAATAAAGCAGAAACCAGTATAGGATTTCCTGTCTAGAATATCGCTTGCCCAATCGGCATCTACAAAACCTTCTAATTCTATATGACTATCTTTGCTATATTTCAAACAATAATGCTTAGTTTTCTGTAAATATTTCAACACTCTTTTAGCTTGATTGTAATGAATTTCATTATAGCAATTGTTAAATTGACTCAGGTAACTGACAGAAAAAGCAATGTCAGGTCTAGACAATACAGCTAAGTACATTAAACTGCCTATCAATCTTTGATAAGGAACATCTGTTAAACAATTTTCAGCCTTTTCAAGATTCAACTTACATTCTATAGGAGTATCAATAGATCTACAATTGAACATTCCAAATCTATGTAACAACTGTTCTATATACTGTTCTTGATCTAATTTTACAACATTTAATTTTCTGTCTACATGCACTCTCATACCTAAATAGCGTTTTACACAACCTAAATCTTTTATCTTAAATTCTGAGCTTAAAACAGTTTTCAAATTATCAGTTTCCTGTTTACAGTTTGAAAAAATCAAAAAATCGTCGACATAAACAGCTACAATTAATTTTACATTCTCACTTACTTTTGTAAATACACATGGTTCATTATTACTTATTTTAAAACCTAATTTACATAGACAATCTTTAACTCTCTTATACCACATTAAAGATGATTGTTTAAGCCCGTATATTGCTTTCTTAAGTTTTAAAACCTTGGCTTTATCTGCACATTCAAAACCTACAGGAAGATACATACAAATGTTCTCATTTAAGTGTCCATTTAGAAAAGCAGTAATTACATCGAGATGAATAATGTCCATATCCCACTGTGTACTAAGAGCAAATAACATTCTTAGCGTTGAATGTTTTACTACAGGAGCAAATGTGTCGACATAATCAATTCCACAACGCTGTGAAAAGCCTTTGGCCACAAGTCTTGCCCTATATCTCACTTTATCATTCACATCAAATTTTTTATTAAACACCCATTTACACTGCACTATGGAGGTATCACTTGGTATATCAATGAGCTCCCAAGCATCATTATACTCAAATGACTGCAACTCTTCACGCATGGCCAGCTTCCACTGTTCTGCTTCCGGTCCATTCAGCGCTTCTGAAAGATCAATCTCCTCCGCACATGGTAAGTAGTTTGATGTACACATATTTGAATAACCAAAACGGTTTGGTACTTTTCTTTGTCTTTTAGGTACAACCACTTCATCAACTCCAAGACTCTGAAGCTCACCTGATGAAATATCGGTCAATGTTATGGAATCCGTTGAAGTATCCACAAGAGTCTCATCTGGATCCATATATGCTGATGAATCAGAACTTGAAATAGAGATAGGAGATTCAATTATGTTAGAGTCCCCCACTGAATCTCTGTTCTCTATACTAGATTCTTGCACTGGTGTCTCAGTCTCTTCTCTTTGTGTTAAGTTCTGTTCATCTTTCTGTATCCATATAGCATTTTCTCCTGGACTTTCAATTCCACGCTTTCCTTCCATCACTATTAGGTCTCTCTTTTCAGTGACAACATTTTTCCTTGGATCATATACTCTATATCCCTTTACAGTATCGGAGAATCCAACTAATATAAATTGTTCAGCTTTCTTGTCCCATTTCAATCTTTGTTCTTTAGGAACATGCACCATCACCGGACTTCCGAATAGACGTATATGGCTCAAATCAGGTTTCCTTTGATACCACACTTCATAAGGTGTTTTGTTTACTAAACTAGACGTAACACATCTATTTTTAAGATAAACTGCAGTATGTACAGCTTCGGCCCAAAATCTCTTTTCAAGTTTTGCCTCAAAAAGCAAACATCTGCCTTTTTCTACAACAGTTCTGTTGGCTCTCTCACAAACACCATTCTGCTCAGGTGCATATGCAGTAGTCCTTTGATGTATTATACCTTCATTTGCCAAAAAACTGTCCATTACGCTGTTACAAAACTCACCTCCGTTGTCCGTTCGAAGTACCTTAATTTTTCTATTTTGTTGGTTCTCAACCATAGCTTTAAAATCCTTAAATCTCTGGAAAACTTCACTTTTATGTTTCAGAAAATAAATGAATGTCATCTTACTGTAATCGTCCACAAGAAGTAAGAAAAATCGGGAACCACCAATTGACCTCGTCTCCATAGGCCCACACACGTCTGCATGGACTAATTGTAGTGTCTCCGTGCTAGTATGTTCACTTTGTGGGAATGGCAGCCTTGTTTGTTTGCCTTCACAACAGGTTATACAGTTCTCCTTCTTTGTGTCACTAGGAGAAGAAAAACTCACTCCTTCTACGATGCCATTTCTCATTTTATTCAAATCAGCACTATTTATGTGTGCTAGGCGCTTGTGCCATAACTCTGCACTTGCCAATGCTGGTGCTGCTAACATACAATCTGTTGTTTTTAAATTCAACTTGTAAACACCATTATTCAAGTATGCAGTGGCTACTATCTCATTCTTCATATTTCGAATGTAGCAATTGTTACTCTCAAATTCAACTTTGTTGCCGTTTCTTATAAGTTCACTCACTGACAACAGATTTGTTGATAATTTTGGAATACACAACACATTCTTGACAGTAATCTCGAAGTTGCGATCTGAAGTTATTTTCACGTCCCCGGAGCATTTAACAGGTAACTTTGTACTATCTGCTACCGTAATTTCAGACATAATTGGGTTAAAATTAGCATTTTCAATCCAATTTTCATTCGATGTCATGTGCGCACTTGCGCCGGAGTCAATATACCACTCGCTTTTACTATACTGTCCACTCAAGAATACTACACTAAACGCGTTAGTTTGCTTATTTTTCTGCAATAATGGACATTGATTTCTAAAATGCCCGATTTCTTTGCATTTGTAGCACGAAATTACTTTTTTCGATTGCATCTTAGGCGCCATTGACGTTTGTTGTGTTTGACAGCCATTTTTATTTGTAGTGTTGTACCGCTTCGAGTACGATCTATTTGCAGCGAATGCAGCGCCACTGGTGTCCAAATGTAAAGAACCTTCCAAATCGATTAATTTCGATTTTATTGAATCTGTGGTAATCTGTATTCCGGAATGCTCTATGGCCATGATCATAGGAGAATACATTTCCGGCAAACCTGCTAATAATAATGACCCTATCCATTCATCTGTAATGGCGAACCCCGTTCCTTTCAATCTTTGTGCTGTCTCGACAACTTGCGTTACGTAGTTAGTCATAGAATCGCAATTTTCTTGCCTGATTGAAATTAAATGTCGCAGCAAAGAGATTTTTCTTGTAAAGCCCGAGTCATCGAACATGTTTTTCAGCTTTGTCCACAACTCAAACGAGGTTTTCGTTTCCTTGATATGAACGTACAGTCCAGAATCAATAGTCAAAATTAGCTTTGCCTTAGTCTTTTCGTCGTCTGCAGTCTTTGTTTCCGTGCCGGGCACAGGCGCCTTGATGTGCTGGATCATGCCCTCTAGCACTAACAAGTTCTCTGCCGCGAAACTCCACTCATCATAATTTTCTCTCCCTTTCAGTTTGGGAACACTTTGTATATAGTTCAAAGCCATTATCTACACGAAAGTTCAGCGTTTTTCTTAAACTGTAACACTAATTACTTAAGAAAATTTGGACATTAGCACATAACCTATTAAAACACGCACTTTCGGTTAACGACTGACTCTTTATTCATTTGACACTTGACAGATATATTATGACATATCAAGAATGTGACAACTGACACATGACATTCGCAAACTAAATACGGTACAATGTTTATGGCGCTACTAGCCTATAGAAATATTTTGGTATTAAATTACAACAAGGATTGGCTACACCAGTTCATGTTCCCATAGAAATCTTTTTTTGGTTGACGTTATATAAGAGAACCCGCTAACACTTTTTTTTTCATATAAACGTATTCCCCAATTTACTCCCTGGACAATGCGTCTAGAGTCTAGACAAATGATTTTTTCATGCAATATTGGGATCTGTTAAAGTTATGCCTCTACGTTCGATTTTTTTCTAAACTTACTGATATATAAAAAATATGACCCTTCAAAAATCGCAAGAAATGAATGCCCCGTACCCCGCCAATCCATCGACCATAAAGAAAATTGAAAGATATTTAAGATAAAATTAAAACTTAGAGGCATAGACTCACTATTCTTGAAGATAAAAAAATAATAATTAGATAGGCTCTATTTTTAAGGAGGAATTAGAGGACTATGTTACTGTATATCTGTCTCTTTCACAAATCACAATACAGTGCCGGCGTAGGGTGAAGCGTGATGGCAATAGTTTGTTCGTTTAAATTCTACTGCACCCGTGTTCCCTCTCGCCTATCAAATGCTTTGAGACAAATTGTAGAATCATAACTCTTACCGTGGTCAAACCGTGGTCACAAAACTAACGAAAATTCCTTGGTTTTCAGGAGCGGCTCTAAGGAGTTACGTAGAGATGAGCGCTGACCCTGCCACCTGACGGCCCAGACAAGGTACATATTGAGATCCCTTTATTAAATTGTTATTGTTGTTGTCTCTTAATAAAGACATGTATATGCACTGTGCACAGGATGTGTAATAACATTAATAAGATCATCCACACATCCACATCCACATATTCACTACTCGTAACTAAATTGTAGAAAGCAATAACATTCCAAATGTAGAGCAATGTTTTTTATGTGGTGAGTAATAACGGTAATTTGAAAACATAAACTCCTGTTAAAAAAACTCAGAACCTAAGCATTGATTTCATCTAAATTCTAAACCATGACACATATTATATACATGCAGTACTCTTTTTTAAATAACAAAAAAAAAAACATAAAAAAAGACGGGTTGCACTCCGGGAGTGCCGGCAGAAGTGAAAACTTGATTATTAACGTTGTGAATTTTTTTAAAACCATGATTAAAATTAATTGTAATCATTACTTAATTTTAATCATTAAGTACTTAATTTTAATCATTACTTAATTTTAACCATTACTTAATTTTAATCATTACTTAATTTTAATCATTACTTAATTTTAACCATTACTTAATTTTAATCATTACTTAATTTTAATTATTACTTAATTTTAATCATTACTTAATTGTAATCATTACTTAATTTTAATCATTATTTAATTTTAATCATTACTTAATTTTAACTATTGCTTAATTTTAATCATTACTTAATTTAAATTATTACTTAATTTTAACCATTACTTAATTTTAACCGTTACTTAATTTTAATCATTACTTAATTTTAATTATTACTTTATCTTAATCATTACTTTATTTTAATTAAGTATTACTTAAATTTCTTAATCATTAAATTTCAAATATTATAATTTAATTTTAATTATTATTTAATTTTATTTAATACATATTTATTTTTAAATATTATTTAATTTTAAATGTTACTCAATTATTACAATTATTACTAATTTTAATATATTATTTAATTTTAATTTCGCGTAGGTAAGACTGTAAACGGTCTTACGCGTTTTGTATGGTTTTTTGATCAACACGAAAATCTGGCGCGAGTTTCACAGTTTTTAGCCATCCCACAAAAGTGCTTACGCCGCTAAAGAAGTTTTCACTTCAATAATTAAGTACTATGTTCGTAATAAAATAAATGACGTTTAAAAATATGATAATAATTTAAACGCAGCAATGAACATACTTAAATTAATAATAATGTGCGGTAGTCGGGTAAGTTGTACGTCGCTCGCGGTAATTGAGCTGTGAGAACCACTTACCGTAATGAATTGCTGTGGATTTGGCCGTCGCCGAGGTCGCCACTTGCACCCAATTAGTTACGCTGAATGTTCTCGCCGACTGCCGGCCACTAAACGAGCGGTTTCTTCACAGTATCAGATTATGACTTAAGGCCCAGTAGTCCCGAAAATTAGCAGGTCGATGTCTGTCAGTACGAATATCGACGTAAAGGACATTATAATAACATTCATATCAGCGCGCCTTGTACAGTGGCGGTTACGCGCTCGCCGCGTGCCTTGATAATAGGAAATAGGAGAAAAAACCTTTTGTTTTTAGTATTACACAAATCAAATATATCAAATCGTTTAGGTTAGGTCATGACAAATGTGCTACATTTTTTGTTTTTTCTAGAAAGTGTGTAATTTAGCCATAAAATGATTTAATTATGAAAAACAGCGTTATGAGAGTCATCTTTGAGATTTTTTTCTATCGAGCAGAATTTTTCAAATTGTGTACTGTGATATACCTTTGCGTATAGGAAATTTTCTCAATTTTAAAACGATACTTTTTTATACTTAAATAATGACATTTCCTTAACAAAAAACGTTATTTAAAAAACCAATTTTACGTAGTTGCAACAACCACTGCACCTTAAGTATTACATTGCAAAAATGCAATATGAAGCTTAAGTTATAATTATACATTCAACTTACAAAAAATTAATGATCACTTGATTAATGATTTTAATTAAGGCTTTTAAAAAACTAACATTTTACATAAAAAAGTGATCATTGTCTGAAGACAATTATTATCACAAATAATGTCAAAGTCTGCGTTAAATTAAAATTAAGTATAATATTTTAAAGCTGTGAAATAACACATTGCTAAGATTATTAAGGCTTATTAACATTTTATCATATTCGACTTTAATTTGATGCTCTATGTTTTTTGCTGGCTCGTAAGGTGGCAATCGATTTTCCCAGACAATCTTATCTCGTCAATCTTAGCATATGTTTATATATGCATAATATAAAACATATTTTAAAGTAACGCATTTAAAACCTAAAAACACTCATTCTTTTTTTACGGGCTTTGGCCCACCACACATTCCCACCACTGTATCTCCTGTGTCGCCAGGATCGACAGCGGTATCCAACCACGAAAACCCTTTGACATGATCTCCGAGAGCCCGAGGGACATGCTAAAACTGTCTTGGGACCCGCAACGAAATTAATCAGAAGAAAATAGGAGGAGAAGGAAGAAATTCCACATTCCCTCCCCATTAAAGCGGAAGACAGCACAAAGTTGCAATAACCGAAAGTCAAAGATTCTTCATTTATTAAAGTTTTATTGTTGTATTATAGACATATTCAGTTATAGATGCAGAGGAATGAGAAGCAATCGAAACATACTAATACCATGATCACAATATCTACAGAGTAAGTACAGTAGCGAGACAGCTAAATATGCCCTCTGACCGAGCACACGGTGCTCTACGCGGATTTGATTGGCCGAGAGAATTGTCTCGCCACTGTCACACTACTCTGTAGTCTGTAGATGTAATTAAGGCATAAGCGCGAATCGCTGTGTGCGTGGCCCGCCATGAGTCACGCGGCGCGGGCGGCGGGCGGTGCGTAGCGCCCTGAGGTCAACTGCTACGGTCCACCACGCCCCGTGCATATCTTCACCTCCGTCATTATACGCTTCATTTCGCAGTAGCGAGTTCTAAGGGTCAGCTCATAGAGAAGCACAACGCGGCTCTACGTTTTTGGGCTTAGGCGCAAAAATGTACTTTTTTCCGAATCACACCTTAGCTTAATCTGCCGCAGTATCTAATCTCTGTGCGGCTATACTCGACAACTCCACGCCGATTAGCGCACTTTGTGGCCAATCGCGATAGCTCACTGGAATAGCGATACATACTCGATAATGTTTTCACTTGTCTTCAAAAGTAACATCCAAAAGGATGGCGGTTTCATTCATGTTGGCGTAGTCTTCTGGGTGCTTCTTAAAAAATCCAACCGGACCAAATTTTAATTAAAAACTTATTCAAAATGTATGGTGAGAGCTTTTAGCTTTTATACCTATAAATTATGGGGTATTTTACCACTATCACAGTGCGGCACTGCATTCCTACTTAAGTTAATGCTTTTGTATTATTTATTTTTTATAAAATATTAAAAAAAAAACCCTTTTGATATTTTCAGATGCGCTGCTGCCAGTTTGTAGTGCTTTTGCTGCTGTACCAGACGCTACCAAGTCACGAAGATGAGGCGGAGATTTGTCCGATCGGTTTTAAAGTGTCCTACACAGAAGAAAATCTCCCAATATGTCACAGACTCAAGGGCCCCGAGGCCTTCGAGGACATCTACGAGGACTGCATCGGGAACATGTTCAGCGTCAAGCTGTACCACGAACTAAAACTCGACAAAACTGAGCCTCCGAAACATAAGATCTGGACGGAGTACAAGTCATTCTACCCTGGTGGACTCCCCGTGGACACGTCGCGCACGAGTCACTTCGGAGATGAACTCGCGCTCGAGTCAATCAAGTCGTTCGATCGCCACATAAACATAGACGAGGAGTGGTGCGCCGTCCTCGATCCGCACACCAACTTCACCCTAGTAAAATGCTCGGAGAAGCACTACAGGTACTGCTTCATCGATGCCTATACGGACGCCGACGAGATGACGAACGAGGGATGCGAGGGTTTCGCGGGCTCGGTGAGGTTTCGGAGCCCGATATCGACGTGCGTGGCGGCGTTGGAGGGCGCGGGGGGCGGCTCCATGCGCGCGACCTGGAGCCAGGCGCGCGACCTGTGCGCCGCTCGGGGCGCCTCGCTGCTCTACAGGGGCTGGAGATACGCCAACAGGGTGAACGCCAGCAGCTCCAAGACGATTAACAGAGTACTGCCGCTGGGAGTCAAGCTGAACGACGACTCGCTGCGATACGACGCGCTCGATGACCATTCAGAGGTACGAAATATTCTTATGTTAGAAAATACAAATGTCTCCAAATGTCGATTGAGATTAAAATCATAAAATGTGGTTTCTGCGTAGGTTCCACAATCGAAGCGGCATTTTAAGGAGAACGGGAGCAAATACGACGAGTCATTTGGGGCCCAGCAGGAGGTGTACTGGTACCTGGTGAACAGCTCCTACGTGTTCTACAACGTGGTCTGCGAGCGCGCGGTACCGCTGAGAAACCTCGGCTTGAACCTCACCATAGATGAGTAAGTTTTTTGTTTCGGCAAGAATTTCATTCTTTAATAGACTTAATAAATGTTTGTGAATAGGTGCTGATGCTCTCTTAAATTGCAGTTTCTGTTATATTATACGGTCAAAATAGAAAACATTTTTAGTATCTAATTGTCAATTTTCATCATGATGAAAATTGCAAAAGAGTCGATTTTCAATCGAAATTACCGTGACATAATGTAGGCGGCAGACGTTTGCCGTGGCAAACTCATGTACTTACAATTCACATGATACAACGTTCATAATAACTTCTTTCTTCCGAACACCCTGAAAGAATGCAATTTATGTTCTCAAAATGTCATTGATTTCTTTTTACAGTGCCGAAAAAGTGATGAAACTGGAGATAAACGACACAATAGATCCGGCTGACATCATGTGCTACACCGACTCGATTGTGAGATACCCGTTACCAGTCACAAAGGTTACGGGAGAACAGATATATTGGTACCGATTAAATGAAAATGGCTACTACTGGTGCTCACACAAAGACTTGACGACCTACGCACCCAGCGAGTCCAATAAGATTCTATACATTAAGAAACCAGAGGCTGCAAAAAACGTTTTAGCGATCAAGATTCAGCTGGATGAAACGTACACCCTGAGCGGGCTCGAGAACAAGTTTAAGTATATATGGAAGTATAAATTGCTCAGGTATCTATACTTCAAATACCAATACGAGAATACGTACGGCAAGCTGAACGGACCAAGTGAGCAGGGAGTGTTGAGGAAATACATGAATGAGAACAACGGGAGCTATAATACCGAGAAGGTCGTGCGACACCAAGTGAAGCGATTGTACCTGGACATGCGGACGTTGCTCGTCCACGCCACGCTCGAACCGCCCTACATGGGCAAAGTATCCCCGGGCACGTGGGAGGGCGTGCGGATTGTGTACGTCAAGCCCGTGTACTTCTGCACGGACGACGGGATCGACATACCACTAGGTATCGTTTGTATATTATCATAACTTCATTTGCCTGACTCCGTTAAGTGCGAGCACTGTATTGGATCTTAAAATCATATTCCAGGCAACGCAGCTTCGGTAGAAACCATAAAGGTAATATACCTATCGGAATAGAGAAACAATCCCGAGCTGTCAAGCTTAACCAAAATTTGATTTACATCTGTGTATACAATTATGTTTACGTGTGCGTGTCAGTGATGTACAAACATCTTGTAATTCGACAAAATATCGATCATGGAATAATAATTGTAAGATTGTAAACATAATGCCGGCTGTACATTCTCGACGAGACACAGCGAGGCGGCCCGAGTGCGAGAGTGTAAATGGGTGCGCTCGCCTCGTCTCGCCTGTCTCGGACCCTCTCGGTCCGTTGTCGGTATTTTGCGCTCGAGACATAGGGTCTCGCGAGGAAAACGAGCGCACTACTGTACACTCTCGCGTTTTTCAGTACTAGTCCCGCCGTTGGACAGTGTAGAACAGAAAAATAACAATCATAAACGTCATTATCAGTCATCATCTATGAGAAATAAAATTAAATATAATTATAAATCTTGGGATTACAATGATATCTTTCGATGCATGGTGAATGGTGAATGGTCGTTTTCGTCCATCTTCTCTGAGTTCTTATCTGCGATTGAACTAAGCGAGAATGTACATGATCGCACTCGGCCAAGGGGCTCTCGCACGAGACTCTCGCCCGAGAGCTCTCGGCGAGAGTGTACAGCGGGCATTATAAAATGGGATAAAATAAAACTGCATAGATATAATATAATAAAATTGTAATTTTGAAGTAAAATGTGAATTTTCTTCAAAATGCTTGCTGCATAATTAAGTATGCATGAATTTTTCTTCGGAGTCCAGTTTGGACGGTTAATTATTTTAAGTCATGAATTTCTGGTATCCAGGTCAGCAGGAAATCTGAAAAATCGGCCAAGTGTAAGTCGGACTCGCGCATGAAGGGTGACCGGTTTCAACCGGGCATTTTCTAAAACCCGGTACGATACGACACGACATGTCATGACACGATTCGACACGACAGGTTACATCACGTGACATCAGTACCTACACGACACGACACGACTTCACTAGACGCTATTAATTTTCAATTCACTCTCAATGAGCCTACTGAGCCCTTTTATTTGATGCCCATCTTGCAGAAGTGCTTTCAACTATTTCCCTATCTTGGATGAGCAGCCGTATTGGATGTAGAATGACATTACATCTGTGGAAATTTCAGAAGTCTATTACCATAGTGGTTCTTGTTATACAGCCTGAAGACAGACAGACGGACGGACGGATGGACAGACGGACAGGCAACGAAGTCTTAGTAGTAGAGCGAGCTGCGGGACCCCACTACTAGGACTTAATTTTTACCCTTTGGGTGCGGAACCTTAAAAACGATAAATTATGTATGATAGTATATTAATATAATTAAACTAATTATAAACTACGGATGAGTATGTTATCATTTCAACATTCCTAGACAATTAGTATACTTAACTAAAAAATATTTTCATATCGACACAACTTATCGATAACTTGATACAGCCCTAGTGTAAAATAGATGAAAATTGTTTACACAAAATATCCTTAAATTGTGCACCATGGCTAGTCAAGTTATGTTTTCCATATAATTAAACATATACAGAAGTGAACACGGATGTAAAAATACCAATAACTCGTAGGGAATTGGCAAAAATAAACTTAAAACTAGGTCCTGTCGATGTAGAATAATTCACCTGTGAAATGAATATTTGTCCGGGTTTTTTCGATGTGTGGATCCAGAATCATTCCACAAACACTTAACCATGTTTCTAGAGCAGTATTTCTAAATATTATTCATTATTTAACTTAAAATCACAATTTTTCTGAGAGCCCAAATTGACAACGATCGGCCCAGGGGCAGACAAACTGTCAAACAGATGAAAAAAAAGCTATGCAACCTCAAATCACGCTTCTCTTTCTACCACGCAGTGTTACTGATAGTGACATCTCGCTTGCTCAGGCCTTTGTTTCTCTATTCCGATAGGTATATTAACTTTATGGTAGAAACGCAGCCCAAACTTATAAACTTGATTGACAGCCGTTGTATACAAAGTTAAGATACCCACGGCCCCTTCACAATGTCACCCATGAGTCACTCATGACTCATGACACAATTGCCATAAAATGTTTTTATATTTTTACTAATTTTCTTCTCAACAGGAGGCTCTGTTAACTCGAGCGTGTGTAAGACCCGATCGTGCGTCGGAGACTACATGGAGGGAGTGAGTTTGGTAGAAACGAAAAGGGAGGGCTGCAAAGCTACCAACGTGGAGACAGCGACCACAAAGGTCAGTTCTATGTCATCTCGCAAGACTCTACTTTTGAAAGTGCTAATAATATAATTAATATCTGCTTTCTTGCACGGCTACTGCCTTTAAATCTAAAAATCGGCTCAGATACGTATTAAACGATTTGGCGCTTCAGCTATTTGCCGATCAAGCGATAGCAGTCACACAAAACACCAAGGGTACGAGCGTCGGGACTCGGGTTGGCTCCTTTGAAGGGTTAAATACGTCACTGAATCGACTGAAGCGTTTAACTAGCATGAAGCCGATCTAATGATATTTATCTTATGAATATATATTAACTAATAATAATGCACGAATTAAGTACTAACAGCTAACACTCGTAGACGGCGAACGATACTAGCACGTGGAGCAGCGAGAGCTCGGAGGAGTCCACAGAGCTTGCGCCTAACATAACGCTTCCGTTGACCACGGAGAAGCTGCCTACCTGGGAGCCCGCCCCGGAACCCTCCACGGAGCCAGTTACGGAACCCTCCTCCGAGTCGTCCTCGGAGCCGTGTTCGGACCCCACGGAGGAGACGAGTACGGTCACCGTCGTGGTGCCTCCCCGCCCACCTACTAAGCCCACCACTATGCCGACGCCAACTGCCCCTCCACCCACCACTATACCGACCCCCACTGAGCCTCCGCCCGTGACCACAGACTTACCTACCACAACGAAAGTTCCGGTAAGATTGGTGCCGTGCTTCCAACGTGTTTTTTGCTTGTTTGGTGTTTTTTGAGAATGTATGAATGTATGTTTCATAACTTAGCTATATAAAGAAGAAGACTGGGTGTAAGTCTTTTTCTTTACTTCTTACTAATAGTACGGGAGCACTAGAATAATTATTTTTTTTATTACTATCAAGAAATTTTTTGTGAGTATCTTCATTTTGATAAGACGAACAACATTTTTATTTGCGAAAAATTTCGAAAGTGGGCTAACAGAGATAGAAAGGATTTCATACTTTGACTTGATGGTCCTAAAATATGGACTGTTATGTAATTTGTAGGATAATGTTACTCTTAAATTATAATATGACTATTAATCTATCAATATACAAAAAAATCTGCTCGTTAGGGTTCCGTTATAGGGTTCTGTAATGAACAAAACTTGGTTAACTACTGAACCCTAAAACGGAACCCTAACAAGCAGATTTTTTGTATATTGATAGGTTAAATAGCTAAATAATTTAAGTAACATTGTCCTACAAATAGAACAATCCATATTTTAGGACCATCAAATTAGCCTCGAAGAAGCTTGGTGTTCTTAACAGAGCGAGACAGTACTTCAGTCCGGACCAACGCCTACAACTCTACAAGGCGCAAGTTCGGCCTCATATGGAATACTGTTCTCATCTCTGGGCAGGGGCGCCAAAATACCAACTGCTCCCTCTGGATCGTATCCAACGAAGGGCCGCTCGAATTGTTGATTGCCATAGTGTTTCAAACAGCTTGGACCCCTTGGAATTACGCCGAGATGTAGCTTCGCTCTGCATCCTCTATCGGTTGTATCACGGGGAGTGCTCTGAGGAATTGTTCGGAATCATACCACCTGCAACTTTTCGCCATCGTCCCACGCGAAAAACATACCATCCTCATCACCTTGATGAGTGGCAGTCTTCCACAGTGCGTTTCTCGCGTAACTTTCTACCGCGCACTGTAAAACTCTGGAACGAACTGTCACCAGCAGTATTTCCGGACCTATGCGACCTGCAAACCTTCAAGAAAAGAGCGTATTCTCTCTTAAAAGGCCGGCAACGCTCCTGCAGCTCTTCTGATGTTGCAAGTGTCCATGGGCGACGGTAGTTGCTTACCATCAGGTGACCCGTCTGCTCGTTTGCCAACTTATTTAATAAAAAAAAAAAGTATGAATCCTTTCTATTTCTGTTAGCTACCACTTTCGAGATTTTTCGCAAATAAAAATATTGTTCGTCTTATCAAAATGAAGCTACTCACAAAAAATTTGCTTGATAGTAATTAAAAAAAAATGTTCTAGGGCTCCCGTCCTATAATAAAAATATCCTTCGCTCGAGTCTTGCCTGGGGCATTGGCGTGCCCCCAGACCAGGTCCACACATTGCAGTTTATTTACTATATTTTGACGAACTCCGTGTGGCAACTCAAGCCGGGGGTCGCGGGTTCAAATCCCGCTGACGGAACAAAAAGTTTTTCAATGTTCCTGGGTCATGGATGTGTATTAAATATATTGTGTATGATATAATAAAAATCTTGAATAAATGTATAGTATAAAAGTATTAAATATATTTCCGTTGTCTGGTACCTCGTACCTGTAACACAAGTCCTTCAAGTACTTAGCACGGGGCCAGACTGACGTGGTGTGAAGCGTCCATAGATATTATTATTATTTATTATTATTATGTAGAAACAATAAAGTTGGGTTGCAGTGCCTGAATCAATTTTATAGCAATACCGGCCCGGCATTTTATAGCACAATAGCACAATAGTGGCCCGTGTATGACCCTAATGTTCTGGCACCTTGAATGATGTTGTGTTTGTTGCAGCGTGATCAACAGGTGCAGGAAGTTATGAATGAACTGGAAGGGCTCCTGTCAAACGAGGGGAACCTCACTGTTGGTGACATCGATGGTGTATTCACCAATGTAAGCGCTTTGAGTAGAGCCTTCACGGGTACTTAGTCGAAATGCTTCCGCTTGTTTCGAAGGCGAAGTTAGATATTAAAATACTAACTAGGGATTTGACTTGTAATTTCGTTGTCGAAACAAATTTGTAGTCAAAAATCATTGCATTATTTTTCTAATGAATTTTCTTTAGTGGAAACTCGGTATCGGCTCCTTCAGACCTCGCTCTATCTCTTTTTTCGCGCGCCGCCGCCATTTTGGCTCACTTCGGGACCTCATGTACTCTCTACCGTTGACGAACCCATATTATTATTTAATTGATAACGATGTGAAACCATTGTAAAAACTAATTATAAGTAAGTGCAAAGTCATCTGGCGTTATGACTTACAAGTGGCCCGTAACCACAACACTAGTTGTACCACAACACAGCCATAGTAAAAGGAGGGGACTGTCCCCTCCTTGTGGCACAACACTAGTGGTACAACTAGTGTTGCGCTGTAGGCGCGTTACACAAGTACAATAATAAATTATTATGTAGCTGTATGTCTTCCAAAGGGAATAAAGAAAATATAATGATGCTCTTCCAGGTGGACGATATTCTGAACGAGGATGACGACCTGGAGATCCCCGGGCAGCTGCTGGACCTGCTGGAGCAGCTGGGCAACACCGTGGTGCTGAACCGCACCGAGCAGATCGTCCGGCGCAACATCGCGCTGCTCATGGCCGACGCGCGCCCCCAGAACCCCATCCGCGGGTTCCGCATCTCCGTAGTCAACGACACCTTCCAAGAACACGATTTCGAGTTTATATCCGGTACCTACTTCAATTAGTTTCTATGAATGAATTAAGGCTATATTATTTGGTTTATATGAAGGAAATATATAAAATATCTAATAGATGGTTATCGAGCGACGAGCAATAATGTTAAATGTCCAATATCTTTGCTTTAAAGAATATAAGTTTTTTTACGTAATCCATCTAATCTTACGATTTGGCTCTCACCTTTTTATCTTGGGGAGCGAAATTAGAATATTTCCGAATCTTAATACATTTTTATAATTCTGATTGATCTGAATTGGGTCCCAAGATTTCATTTCCTCCTCGTAAATCATACCTCAGTATGATAAATCAAAGGATTTCCATAGTTTTGTACCACTGTTGATCCTGGTGACACAAAAGTTGCAATGAAATGGGCCACATTTTGCCGCAATCAATTTAAGGTTAGTAAAAATATGTTTTTGAATTAAGAACATTCCGTTTCTAGAGGCGCCAAATTCGACGGTCCTGAATGCGGAAGCGAGTGAGGTGGTGGTGAACCTGCCCCCGTCGGTGTCGGAGTCAGAGCGCCGCGTCAGCTTCATGGTCTTCCGCAACGACCGCGCGTTCCATTCCCAGGGCTACGCCGTCAACAGCCGCGTGCTCAGCGTCAACGTCGAAAACGTCACTCACTTCCATGGAGGAGAGGTGAGACTACTCGTCTTATACATAGGAAATTGTATAACCTATAAAAGTGTTTATAAAATTGTTCTGTATACAAGTTTGGTGACCAGCGATAAGAAACATGACGAGATGTGAAAATTATAATAAATGACAATCGAAAGTTACGTACCTTTGTTGAGAACGAGTAAGTACTTAATATAGATCTTTTCACAGGTTATAGACATTCATCTCAGCCCGATAAAACCGGCGCCGGCGCGGAACGAGAGCCGGTCGTGCGCGTACTGGCACTTCCTTGAGAACCGCACAGGCTACTGGTCTCAGGAGGGGTGCACCTTGATCCGCGCGACCGAGGAGGGGATGTTAGACACGTGCAGATGCAACCATCTGACACATTTCGCCGAGGTTCTAGCGCCGAAAGCGGTGTTCTCCGAAGCCGACGAAAGCGCTTTAGAAATTATATCGATCGTCGGCTGCTTCCTGTCTATACTGGGACTCATCATGATCGGCGTCACCGCCCTCCTCTTCAGATCCTGGCGGCGAGAGTACAGCAACAAGATCTGGCTTCAACTGTGCATGGCGATATTCATTACGGTTCTGAGCTTCCTACTAGTTATATTCGTGCACTTCGACCAGTACGATATAGTGTGCCTGCTGGTCGGCGTGCTACTTCACTACGCTGTGCTGGCGTCCTTCTGCTGGATGCTGGTGGCAGCGGTGCTGGCGTACCGGCGACTGGTGCTGGTGTTCTCGCGCGACGCCTCCCACAAGCTGCTGAAAGCGGCGACTTTTTCGTGGGGCGCGCCTTGCGTCATCGTCGGCGTCCTTCTGTCCGTCTCCCGAGACTCCTACGGGAGAAAATTCGAGGAGATGACCCCCAGCGGGAGCTTCTGCTACCCCACCGGCGTGGGTTTCTGGCTGACCGTGTACGCGCCGATATCGGCCATTCTTCTTACAAACTGGATACTATTCGCGTTGATAGTCCGTTCCGTGTTTGTCTCGAGGAGGATCCAGAGGCACGGCGAGAGCAACGAGGCGCTCCGGTGCGCCTCGGTGAGTTGTATGCTGGTGTTCCTCTTCGGGTTGCCGTGGATCTTCGGCCTGTTCGCCAGCAACGTGGTCGCGGCCTATCTGTTCACGTTGACAGCGACGTTCCAAGGATTCATTCTGTTCGTGTTTTTCGTGATAGGGAACAAGAAGACGCGGGACCTGTGGCTGAACAAGCTGCACATCAAGCAGACGCGCAAGGTGCCGGTGACGTCTTCCACATACACCAACCGCAGCGCGGAGTGGCGCGCCGCCAACGCGCCCGCTGCGCTCGAGGCGAAGGTCTCAAAGCCGAAAGTCCTCGCGTCCAAGGACGAAACTAGATTCTCTTGACACGAACCAAAGAAAGCGATCGGTGAATCTGGAATTTGATTGCGGCGCGCCGGCCGGGACTCGTTCAATTGTGTGAACACTTATTGACCTCTATTGTATTATAATATTATTGTCACCAAATATCTTAGACACCGAATTATTATTGACTGTTTGTTGTAATATTTATATTAGATGTAAATAGTTTATCATCACATTTAAATTAGATTGTCCTTAATCAAAAATGTGAATCTGTTTTAAATGAGTTGGTACAGTTGATAATAATATTATAGGTATTTTTGTAGCCTCCTTATTGTTACTCCTAATGTTTAGTTTTCTCTAGTCCTATATAACGTAGATTATAAGTTGTTAAGCCTTATTGCCAACGTAAACTGTAGTATCCTAAAATTCGGACGTAAAGAAAAGCTGTTCAAGTCTTTACTCTACTATTGTAACTTTAGTACTATTGTATTTTATTCTAATATTCTTTTCATACTATCATAATATTCTTTTATAATATGCTTTATTGTTAACGACTGAAGAGTATTTATTACTGTGTTAGAAAGCAGCAAAAGTATTTTACATTCCCATCGAATTTTAAGGTCGAAAAACTTATAATTTTTTATTAAATTTATAAATTTATTTGACCTAAGTTTCGTAAAGTTCCAGTGCTATAATTGTGTATATCGTGTGTGTAGTGCTATAATAATATAATATATCGCACCTACTTTCATTATTATAAAATTTTGATTTATAAAATGTATGTTATAAAGTTCCATTGGTACTACGTTTGTACCGTAAACATTCAGTATTGTAATTATAGGCATTTATTGTGAACATATTGCCTAAAGTTACATTGTTTTGAAATAAATAGGAACGTTTTCTTTAGCTCTTTTTATTATTGACTAGCTGTCCCGGCAACGTTGTTTTGCCATTTAAAGTATTTCTACTTCATCATTTGATACAAAATCTTACCCCCTCTTTTGTCCCCTAAGAAGGGTGGGGGGAAAAAATTTTATATACCAGAAGTTAAGTTGGAAGAAGACAAATATATCTGCGAAAACCGCATTCAAATCGGATCAGTAGTTTTCGTGTGATAGTGGAACAAACATACAGACAGACAGACAGACAGACAGACTAGACAGACAAAAAACTAACAACATTTTTGGCTTCTATAGCGATGGAGTGACACCCTCCGCTTATTATTTTTTGAATATCTTTAATGTACAGAATTTTCATTTCAACAGTTTTATTATATGTATAGATATTATTAGATACAGTGCACTTATCGTGTTCGTCTCTTGTTATTTCTATACTTATATAGAGACGAGCTTTTGTCCGCGGCTTCGCTCGCGTTAAGAAGTATTTTATATACAAACTTTCATCCCCTATTTTAACCCCTTGGGGTTAGAATTTATCAAAATCCTTTCTTAGCGGATGCCTACGTCATAACATCTACCTGCATGCCAAATTTCAGCCCGATCCGTCCAGTGGTTTGGGCTGTGCGTTGATAGATCAACATGTCAGTCAGTCACCTTTGAGTTTTATATATATAGATAACATGATTTTGCAATCGACTCTACTTACTTGACTGTTAGAAGTAGACCCTAGTAAAAGTGTAAAAGAGTTTGTGTAATATGCTTGTAGTAGTGAATCGATTTGGCCTTAAGCACTATGTAGCTCTTCATATTGCACTATCTGTATAAAAGTTTCATTCCGTGCTTGTATGTTCAAACAGTTTATTTTTAGTGATCACAGAAAAAAGTTGCAATAAGTCATCTAATGATGTATTATAAGTAGGCAAGTGTAAAATCGCTCGAAAGTGGAGGAGGCTTAGGGCGAAGCCAAACGAGCGTAATTTGTGAGTTGTGAGTCGCAGAATTTTGGTTGGCAGAAATTCTGCTGCATTCAGTTTCATACCAAAGTCCTGTTTGATTCACACGAGCGTAATTTTGTGAGTCATGATTTGTACGAAAAAATGCGACCGAAATTCTGCGACTCACCACTCACAAAATTACGCTCGTTTGGTTAGTTATTATCACTCATATTAAGGTATAAGTTGGTGAATACGTGAAGTTGTTACAGACAACGTATCGTGTCGTCGTGTCACGCTAGCTGCGGAGGGTAAAGAAATACCTGTGGTAGGTCATAGTTATAGCACATACTAAATAGTCAAAGTAATTAGGTTAAGACTTAAGAGTTAAGACCTATGAGGCTATTTATTAAACAAAGTGATAACACACCATAAGTATGCTTAATGTGTATTGTGATTTGTGTCCCTTATATTGAGCTCACTGTACCTAAATGTGGCAGTACTGAAAGAGTTAGGGTCTACACAGACGGACCGCATTTCAACTGCAAATTGCAGTTCAAGTGCAGTTTGAATGCAGTTGACACGACTGCAAATACGACTGCAATAGAAGGAACTGCAAACCAAACGCGCAGTCGGATTGCAGTTGACTTGCAGTTGGCGTGCAGTCGTGTGAACTGTTTGGTTTGCAGTTCTATTGCAGTCGTGTCAACTGCATTTAAACTGCACTTGAACTGCAATTTGCGGTTGGATTGCAGTTGAAATGCGGTCCGTCTGTGTAGACCCCTACTTTTGACTCCTGTTTATAATATGACAAATGCCACTTCTTGCGCGCTGCAAGTTGCAACACAGTGAATTCTATATAAAGAATAGATACACATTACGCACCCTAACGTGTTATCACTCATATTTTATGTTATGCCTTGTATAGTGTAGGTATATGTGTAAGGTAGTGGCGTTCGCATCCGGATGGACTGATGTGGGTTGCTTCACCACGTCATGCTTCCTTCGAGCAGCATTCAATTGCATTTCGTTTATTTATACCATATTATATTATAATATAATAAGCATGTATTTATTTATATTAATTTCAGAATTTTTGTAGTTACTGATTCGAAATACAGAATTGTTATTATACACAAAGTTGCTTTATTTTAATCACGATTATTAAAACAAAATATATGTCAATTCACAAGAATTAAAACAAAATATTGGGGTACAAGAAAACTCTTAGAAATAGTGGGTGGGTCGAAAAATTTAATGCAAACACCTCTTCATACGTTATGCGCTCCTGGTACTTCACACTTTAAAACAAATGAGCTATCCCTTTTAATTAAAACAAAATATTGGGGGTAGTAGAAATATCTTAGAATAAGTGGGTAGGTTGAAAAAATTGAACACAAACATCTCTTCATACGTTATGCGCTCCTGGTACTTCATAGCTTAAAACTCCCTGTGCTACCCTCGTTAATTTGTCAATTCATATTTCACAAGAATTTAAACAAAATACTGGGGGTAGTCACCAGAAAAATATTAGAATTAGCCATGAGGGTAGGTCGAAAAAAAAATGCAAACACCTCTTCATACGATGCTTGTACTTCATGGTTTAAAACAAAATATGGGCTACCCCTATTAATTTGTCAATTCACAAGAATTGAAACAAAATATTGGGGGAAGTAAAAATATTGGAATTAGCTTTTCACCCAATTCCAACATTTTTTTCAAATTTAACGCAATATATTTTGTTCAAATAAATAATTTTGAATTTGAATTTGCAATCACTTGTTCATACAATGGGCTTTCATACATTTAAAACAAATGGGCTACCCTAATTACTAGACAAACTCACTAACATGATAATGACATGACATGAGTTTCAGCTTTTGTAAGCCCTTTGCCGTGCTAAGGAAAATTAATAAAAACGATCGTTCAATGTATATTTTACAAACTTAACAATGTATTACTTATTATTTTTCTTTATGCTTTACAAGGTAACAAATTAACAATTAATGCATTCGAGACTGCGCGTCAATGCATGAAACTATTATAATTATAATATTATAATTCTTGTATGTTTCTCATTTTATCATATTATTGTGCTTGTAAAAATCACACCTAGAGTTTCGTAAAATCAATCGAAGGTTGGGTATGAAAATAAAACGGTACGCCCGCGAATAGCCGGTTGTCATGGTAACGCCCTATTAACAAGCGCGCTTCAGTAGACAATTATCTCGGTTGCCATGACATTGACAGACGAGCCATTTTCACACCGCATCCCGGCCCGACTGACGCGATGTTCTGGGGAGTGAGTCCGGCGCTGGACCTGCAGCAGGAGTACCTCCACCAGGGGGATCGAAATGCTTTCGAATTGAATTTTCTCGTGATCGGCGGCTGCGACGCGCGCCACCTCATCAAGACGCTGTCGCAGGCATACCGGCACAAGCGCCGCTACATGAACCTGTTCGTCGTGGACGGCTGCCCGGAGCTTGTCGCCAGGCAGCTGCTTCTGCTTAGCTTGGCCCTCGAGAAGACCACGCGATGCGGCCTCCTCGAGAAGACGCGGAGATTTCTCGAGGTGTACGGCAACATCCTCCTCCGGCCCTCGACGTCCCGGTACACGATCGCCAAGGCGAGGCAGCTGGTGGGGATGATCTCCAACCCGGACTACATGAGCTGCCTCCTGCCGTGCGTCTCCGTGGATCAGCTCAAGTACCGCGAGAGGGACTACCTAGAGAATCTGTTCTGCTTCTGGACGACGGGCAACACCAATCAATTCAACGCGGGCGAGCTGTGGGAGCACCGGCTGAGGCACGGCCTGGGGGTGAGGTACGACAGCCGGGCCGGCGTGTTCGACTGGGACTACCACATGCGGCTGAAGGAGGTGGCCGGGCAGATCTGCTTCCAGGAGTACAAACACTTCCGCGAGCACGGCGTGGCGTACACGTGGCTGGAGACGGAGGTGTGCCGGCCCAACGTGTCGTTCGCGGCGGGCGTGTACAAGTGCGGGGAGCGATACCTGCACCGCGGGTACCTGGGCGACCTGGTCACGTCCCCCTACGTCGCCTTCGGCCTGAACTGCGAGGACGAGGACATGCTGAAGTGTTCGCACGGGGTCAACCGCGAGCGCGCCACGGACGTCGCCGAGCGGAACGTGATGCGCATGCTGTACGAGCTCGAGAACCGCGGGAGTTTCGACGCGGAAGCGATGAAAATTGAAAATCGGAGCCTCGGGGCGGCCGTCCTGACCTCCCTGGACGCGAGGATCTCGGAGGCGGGCCCGGAGGCGCCGCTGCTGCTGAGGGAGGACCGCGAGACGTACATCAACGTGGACTACGGCAAGGTGCACTTCCTGTCGTTGTCGGCGCTGGACCACTACCCGCACAAGCCGCATTTCCAGGGCCTGTTCCACGGGGTGTTCGTGGGGCACAACCTGCTGCCGCGGCTGAAGCCGAGCGTGTGGTCGATGGCGCGCGACGACGCGACGGTGGTGATGGAGTCGCGCAAGTACATGGTGGAGCTGAAGCGGGAGGAGGTGCGCGGCTTCGGCGAGCAGATCCAGCAGGCGGCCGCGGCGGCCCAGTGCAAGCCCGTCGCCGCCTTCTGCCCGGAGAAGGACGACTTCGCCAAGTTCGTCATACGTCGAAGGAGCGAGAGTATAGATTTACCTGTGTAGTTTTCGTTTAATTGCGTCGGTATAATTTAATCATTTTTTCTAGTATTGTTAAAGCTACAGTTGTTTGAAATATTTTGTTATGTTTACATACTTACTTTAATCGTTTGCATATTATACAGAGTGTGACAGAACAAAGTGTTCATACCTTAAGGTACCTAGGTATATTGTTTGTTAACCCGTATACTGCAGGTTGTAACAAAAATAAGTGATAACTGATAATACTTACTTTAGGGTGTGTATGTGTTCCTTGTAGAGAGTTCACTGTGAAAGTAGCAGCATTGAAAGACCAATTTTTTTTTTCACTTTTCTATGGGAAAGCGCCCGAGCGTCATGAGTTTTCCCATACAAAAGTGAAAAAAATATGGTCTTTCAGCGCTGCGGCTTTCACAGTGAACTGTCTACGGTAAGGAATCACACGCTGCGAAGGTAGCGCAGTGCTAAAACAATTGCTTTTGATTTCTGTTTCTCTTCTTTAATTATTTGCTCATGCATTAATAAAAAAATCTATACACATGACAATATTTTAAAATATATAACATGCAGTATTACCAATTTGTGTTATATTCTATAAATAACTTGTTCTTAGAATTCGTACTCTATAATTAATTGTATACCTAATTTATATTGTAAATACAAACAAGAGAGTATTAGTTACGCTCTATTATTTCACACAAAACCTACTAATTATCCGCAATGCATATTGCATAGTCCTATTGGGCTGGGCTTACTAGAATCATGGATGCTGTACGGCAACAATTACAGCAGTAATTGTCGTAATGATAGTGGCTGTCTGCATGATCATTGATCATCCATCAAGTTTCAAAGGGATTGAAAGCCAACTTAAATTAGTCAACCTTATTGACTTTGTTATGCGGGCTCTACACTCGCGGTACGAAAGCCCGCGAAGGCCGCGAACCGCGAGTGTGGAGGGTTTCGCAGCTTCGTGTTTGTGCTTCGCGGCTTCGTATTTGTACGCATCGTGTTCACGGCGCGAACCGCGGCCGCAATTCGAGTGTAGAGCCCGCATAAAGTAAACTATTTAGCTGTAAGCTACATTAGCTCCAATCTTACACCTTCAATTCGTACTTACTTATTCCTGCCAGGCGCCAGTTTGTGTTTTTATGGTCGAGTTAAAAAGTGTTTTTAGGCAGACGAAATGAAACAAGAAAAAAAATTTGTTTCATCTATTTTCTTTCATTAATAATATGTTACATTCATTTAGTAAATTATATAGCAAATGTATTTACAGGGACAAAAATCAAAACAGAACCATTCAACGTCTTAACGTTTGTATCGTTTAAAATTCGTATTTATATTACATAATATCACTTATCAATACATTACCTAAATCAGGAATTCGGTAGTGGTAGTGTTTGAAAATTTTTGTAATGGCAACACTCTCGTACGATCATTAATATTTACTCACATAATGACACTCATAACGTACACGGAACCACATCGACTCTAGTAATACTAATAGACAATTCGATTAACTATTCATTCATCCGTCTCGACTCTCGACCACCTAAATATTTATATTTCGGTCCTATTCATTTACAATGAGGCATCTAATTATCTTAGTCTTAACATGGTTCACCTTAATTTAAATTTAGAACATTAATAGACAGCTAACTGCTACCGGTGTTGCTACGCCACAGTCCGTAGCTCCAGGCGGACGCGACTCGGTGTTGCTATGATCATAAGTAATTACGACTAACATTTTATAGCAGGAGTTCGTTTACTGAGAGTTAACAATATGCTAGCTGCTAGCATTTATAATAACCGTCAATAGAAAAATATAACAGAACACAAAAACAGCTGTGCGTATTATTGTAGCATGATTATTACTGTTCTGTGCGTCGTAGACAGTCACGAGTTTTTAAAGCCTTTGTTGATAATAATCACGCAAGTACCTAGGTAACTTAACAAAATTGATCCTAATAAAATTGCGGTACGCTGCGTATGTACAAATTCAGACGCGCCTCAGAATCGCATATAAACATTCAGTGTTGCCATACGGACAATTACGAAAATTCCCAACACACCAGAGCGCTACCGTGAGCAATTGCCGAGTACGGCGCCGTCAATTGACGAATTAGGCCTGCGCGTCGCCACGCACGCGGTAGACGCTTCTCGGGCTGCCCGCCGAGCCTCTACACCGAGGCTTCGGCTTCGACTACCACTGTTCACTTTATAGTATCATCGTTGCTATTGTTTCACTATGTAATATCCGGCTGCTCGTACTCGTGGCGGCTGCGCAGGCGTCTACCGCGTGTGTGCACGTGCGCGCGCGCACGCGACGCCCTCTGGACCCGACACCCGCCGCCGCCGGGCCGCCGCCGCCCGGGACCGACCCGACGCCGTCCCGTCGGGGCTAGAGCTACGCGACGGAGGCCCCGCCTCCTTAGTCGTGCTTGAGAATCCGTATGTGCTTTAGGCGAACTATTCGTAAATTTTTAAAACTGTGTAGAGTATCGAGCGCGAGCTGTGCGACAAAATGAACGAACTAGATTATCGTGTGAACGCTAGAGTAGACGACATATTTTATTCTACTGCGTCGGTATCGGCGGGAGCGCGCGGGGCCCGCGGGCGGCGCGCGAGTGTCTCGTCCAGATACAGAGTGCTGCAATCGTGGCTACCCTGTTTGATCTATAATAACTTACTCGTACATAATAACGTTTATCTATTAGATTAATTACTTAAAATTGGCCGTGCGGCCGAACATCGTGCTCGTGTGCCGACGCGGGGACGGCCACGGCTCCGAGGGTCCTCCTAGCAAAACAAACTCGACGGAAGTAGTCTAAACGTGTAATCGGCGAACATAAGGTGGGGACGGTCCCCGGGTCGGCCCACCTCCTCTAGACGAATATTAACTATTCAATATTTTAACTTCACCCTACCAGTTACATTCGCGGCGACGCCGCCTAGCCTAGCGTAATCCGAATGAAACGATAACCTCCTAAATTGTCACAATAAAATAAACAGAAACATGTAACTGTAACATCCACGACCCGCCCGCGACGCCGCGCAACGCTGCTCGGACGTCGCGCGTCAAGTGCACGCGCGCCGCGCCGCGGGCGAGGGTCCTAAGTACTCAACACACATCGTTCCCTAGTAGGTACAACTGTTTAAATTCGTTTCAATATAATATATATCATATATATTCTGATAAAATTTGAAATAACTTATATTCACATTAATGTCGCTATTTTAGAATATGTGTATTTATGGATCTAGATACAAAAACGTTATACGTGCACGGCTCGAGATCTCCGAACTAGCTTTACGATTAATCTAACAACGAAAATTATTTATTAACATTTTCCGACATTTATTCATACACATTGGTGTTCGTTTCCACTAAAGTACGCTATATTGTGTTAACAGCACGCTCCGCCGCCGCGGCGCCGCGCGTCGCTGCGCGGCAGCGGCGGGGTGAAGTTAGCTGCGTGTCTGCGCACGAAATGGATCGTATGTTTCTGCGCAGAACTAACACCTAACTTCGGCCCGCTCGAGACGACGTTTACACGACGACAAAATACACTAACGTTGAACTTTAGACTCGTGGATCAGAAATTACAAAACGGTTAGCGGCGCTCAACGCAGCATCAGCGAGAGAGAGACAAGAACGAGTGGCGTCAACGTCGGCGTACGTTCGTCGGAACGGAGGCGCAAGCTGCAACATGTATCATGAAGTTGGGCGTTATTCGGAGAGGTGCGTGTAGTATGAAACCGTGTTCTCTCCGGGACGGTAGCGATGCCCGCCTTCGCACCACACTCGGTAACGCAACAAACTCAACGCTGGCCGCGCCGAGCTCGCGCGACGACGTCCGAACTAAGTATTAAAGCTTAACAGTTTGTCAGCTCAATTTGTTACGCCTATCTAAATGCGAGCTACCGAGCCACGCTGCAGGGCGCTGCACCGCGCCGCGTCGCGCCGCGTCGGCGAGCTCGGCGGGCCGGGTGGCCGGGACCTCGTCGCCGGCACGCCCGAGACCGGACGACGACTCACGTTAACACTACTCGGCGCCGGGCCGCCGCGCGTTCGGTCGGATACAATTATAAAGCGTATCGATTTAAAACGAATATAAACACGAGTCGAGGCGGCGGCGGCGGCCCGGCGCGCGAATCGACTCTATATCCTATCGTAGGTCAGTCGTATCCATTAACATACTGTGCAATGAAATATATACACTCGACGGCTACTCGTAACGTTACGTATTCACATGCGCGGGAGCGACCCGGGGCGGGGGTCAGTGCGTGTACTCGGGGAAGGTGGCCGGCCGCTCGCTCTCGGAGCTGGCGGGCGAGCGCGGCGAGCGCGGGGAGTGCGCGGCGCGCGGCGAGGGGAAGTAGTCGCGCGCCGTCGGCACGGCCTCTTCACTCGCCCACCGGGCTAACTGTTGTTGAGCTTGAATAAATTCATCACTAGAAAATGATAGAGAAGAGAAACGGAGAGTCTAGGAGCGTCTTGCGGCGGACTCCCCCCGCCGCCGATGGTTCGGGCCGATCGGGCGATGGTGGTGATCTTTTTAATTTAGCGAGTGAAAATTTGGAAGTATCGGGTGGGGGAGTCCGCGCCGAGTTGAAAATGTGTGATGCTGTAATAAAATGTGTCATTAAAACAATATTTAATAAAAACAATCCAACTCAATATAATCTCGGACTGAGAAACATTCAAGATATTTCGTTAGTCAAATTATTTTCATATATAAGACATTGGGTATCATCTTAATATATTATTTCAGCTGGTGCGTCGTTATTCAATACCCAAGATAGCAACTAAGCAAAACAACATGAAATCAAACAAATGAAAGGATATAATGCATCGTTCGTACTATAAGGTGCCATCAAACTAGCTATGTTATTAGGAGTGAGTACCTATCGAGTGCAAAATCACACGTTTTCGAGTGACCGCTAAAAACAAAACAATTGCTAGTGAAGCTCAACATAAAACTAAAAGGAAATGAAAGAAAAGTGACCGTGTAGTGACAGTGACCGTGTGTGGACAGTGGAAAGCAGATGAACAGGGGTCGGCAAACGACCAGCTAGTAGCATGACTATAGGAGAGATATGGCGTGACTGTAGCAGAGACTAGCAATGTGATAATAGCTATGATTGCTTTGAGCTACCTTAGCAGAAGCGAACTAAAATTCCAGCCACGCCAGAATAAGACGTCATCTAAAATATCATCTCCTATCAGAATATTTTATAATAAGCCTTCTTGTGCTTGCAATAGTGATCTCATTACTATAATTGACCTCTACCTATTTTAAAATAGTTATTGCTATTTACCAGCATTCTATTGCGTTGTGCCAGAGAAAAGGTTTGCCGACCCTTTATTCATCTCGTAAAGAAAAGAGCAGTCACTATAATTTATACAGTTGTATCTCGACTAAGGGTCTGAGAAAAGATTCGCAATACTATAGGTCCGTGCACTTGGATTTAGCACAATCCAAAATGGAGACCTTAAGGCAAATTCACTAACCGGGAACTAAAGCTATATTCACACCGAACCAGGGCGTTACTAAGTTGTCCGCCATGAACTGTGACTTTCGCAACAGACATCTGATCAATTGATGTGAAAGTTTCCGAAATACCATCCGAGAAATTTGTTCAAAAACAGTTGACAGACCTGTGGTATTCGGTCCGGCTATGGTCAAGTCAAGTCACGGTTACTAATATTGTGGCTAGGCTAAACGCAATCTGACTAAAAACGTAGATACACCAACTGTGTATGAATCGATTTGCTTGATAGTATCCGTACAAAAAACTTAACAACTGTATCAATTATGATCGGGCGTGTCGTGTGAAGCGAGCGTCTCACCTCTCACTGTCGGGCGCGTCGCGCAGCCGCTCCGCATCCGCCGTTTCATACAGCGCGTCGTCGTCGGACACGCGCGCGTGCATGCTCGCGAGCGGCGGGGCGAGCGCGGCGTGCGGCGCGTGCGGCGCGTGCGCAGGGAACAGCCCGCCGTGGTGTCGCGCGCTGCCCGTGCGGTACCGCGGGTACCCGAACTCCTCCCCTCCGACCAGCCGCCCGCGTCCTCTCCTTGAATTTAAAGCATATTATTTATTTATTTATTCAGAATTTTACATTTCACCTGAAACATTACAACAGATTTGTTCAAATTCACGGAACTTAACATGAATCAATAACGGTATTCATAATATTATGTCTAAGATACTTTATGATGATGAAAGTAGTAGTAGTAATAAGGCCGCCATTGTGTTATACTTGTGTTTTATGTTTTTCTTTTTTCAAATTGTAACAATAAAGAATATTATTTATCTTATCTAAATTATCTTTTAAGAAACAAAATATCAAATTCTTAAAATTAAAACCGATGATCGAGTGTCAATAAGGTTATTATAGCAGTTGATATCGACTTAAACATAATATTATTTTAGTACATAATATCTACAACAGTAACTGATACGTAAATATTTAACAAGTAAATATGAACTCACGGTGGCACTTCACCGGGCTCGCCGCGGTAGTGTCGGTCGGCCTCCGTCTCCGACATCCGGATGTCCTCGCTGCCGGACGGGCTCATGTGGCGGCTGGAGTGGTGTTCCAGCTGCCGGATGAGGTCCTCGAGGTTCCGTATCCGGATGGGTCCGCACTGTGGCGCCTCGTCTTCCTCCTCCTCCCCCCGCTGGCGGCGCAGCTCCGTCTCGTGAATCTTGTCTGCGCTGGGCGCTCGCTCTCTATTGTACTCGTACTCCTGCAGCGCCCGAAGGTCGCCGGACCCGACCGCGGTGCCGGCGCTCGCCCGGTGCGCCGCGGCCGTCTTTAAAGCCACTATGATATTCTCGTGATAACCATTTAAATCCTGAAATTGAGCAAAAAGTTAATTAATATTTAAATATTTACGAAAATATGAAGTTACGGTTTTGTCAAATCGAAATCAAACTCACGTAGGTAGTGATTGTATTCTCTTTGATCAAACTATTCGTCAACCCTATATCATCTCGGTTTCAATTGCATTAAATTAATCTTTGCTGTCAATCACTACGTTAACTATAGGTCTACCACAATCTGATGGCAAAAAGTACGAAAGTAAATTGACTCTAGCAATTGTGGGGTAATTGGAATAAAACATTTTGATCCTTTTTTATCCTTATAGCGGCTGATTCTGTGTGTGAAACATGTAAATATATAAATTTATCCAATGATCAAGGGTATTTTTTGAAAATCAGCTGTCAAAATTTGCCATCAGATTCTGGTAGACCTATATACTTGAGCCATCACAAAACACTTATACCCAGAGTCAAAACAGATGGTGCACCTTAAACTTATACTCCATATCGGCGACAGCCTGGCCGGGCTCCTGTCCGTCGGACTGCGAGCCGGCCTCCAGATGTTCGGAGTCGTCACCCCACTTGTCCTTGCCGTCCACGGCGCCGTACCCGTGCTTCTTCAGTATGCCCTTCTCCGGCAGCTTCGACATGGAGTTTGAAGGCACGTCTATAAATGCTATATCTTCTTCCCCTGGAAGGTAAAGCGATCGCATTTTTAGGATATGTTCTTTGGTCTTTGTAGTGGAGGCAATTAAGGTTTTCACCTCCGATTTCGTTAAACCTCCATCGATTTGGATAAAAATTTGGGATCAATTACGTTAAGCCCTTTACTTTAAAAGTGGCATACGCTCGTATTGGGCACCTGATTTTTGTTCATTTACTGTATTATTGGTCCATGTATCGCATCCGTTGATCGGAATTTCTCGGAATTGCCATTGTATTCTATTGTGGTCGCGATCACCAGTGCTCGCGCGGGGCTTGATGGGTTCAAAGAAATAAAGTATAGCTGTATAATCACCTGAGTGCGTTGGTTCATCTTCGCTGCCAGAGTGTACACGTTTCATTTGTTTATGGTCTCTGTAATAAAAGCAATTCGGTGTTAGATTTTATATAAAAAAGTTCATAGTATTAAAATCTTCAGCAAAAATGATCTGCATACATGCTGATGAAAATCTAAAAGGCATGTCGTTTATTCTTATAGTTATAGCTTCTATTCTACTCGAATAGTCTAGAAATAGGACTAGTGAGCTTACGTTCGTAGAGGTCATACAGCTAGATGCTATCGGACTCAGAGTAGAGGAGGACTTCGTAAGAGAAGTGATAGTGAACTCACGGGTATCTGCTCGTATTGCCTGCCCCCGACATGTGATTGCCATGTCTGAAGATAACGCGCTGGGAGTCTCCACGGCTGAGGAATTTGTAAATATTGTTTAAACTAGTATTATCATCTCTCGTTTTGGGATTAGCCGCATTGCTTTAGTGTCTATATCTGGGTCTGTCAAATCCGTCTACACGGGATCAAAGATTCTAAACTATAAAATATATAGGTGCATGTCTATCGTGTTTCACAGGAGCTAGATTAAGCGTGTCGTCAATGTGTTTCTCGTATCATTCGAACACACTCCTCAAGCGTTACCGCGATCAAGCTGAATGTGAAAAAGCGAATTCGTGAGCGATAGTTAGCGGTGAGGCGGCGCGGCGCCAAGCGGCGGACGTACCTGAGCAGGTTTCTGTTAACACCGGATCCGTTTAGAAAAGGAAACATAGTCTTAATGTAGAGAATATACATAAACGTGCTTTAGATACTTCTACAGTGTCAGTAGTCGATGCTAAAATAAACGTCATTTTTAGTATCGGACCTAGAGCACGGGTAGGGCAAGAAGACACAGAGAGGGGTCGTGTATTAGGTATGGTATACGCACCTAAAAGTGTTGTTGAAGGAGTGGAGCTTGCCGCCGTCCATGGAGATGTCCTCCTGGGAGTTGTTGGAGGTGGTGGACCCGGCGGGGAAGCTCTTGGCGATGGGTTTCTTCACGTAGGGCGGGTCGTACTTCGGCAGGGTACTCTTTTTCCTGATGCAGGCGTGGCGTGGGAACGCACACTCAGATAAATCGATTACGTTTACAAGCTCGGGGGGTTCTAACTTAACGGAATCGAGAACACCTCACGGGTACAATTTTGATTGCGTGTTTTCGTTTCCGAATGGTTATATTGATGTATGAATGAAAGCTTACAGTGACTCTCATGAAACCTGATGATAGCCCGGGATGGTATGCTATGTCCTTTTCATTTTTTAAAGGAGCCGTTAATGCTATTATACAGTAGCACTACGCGTAGATTAAGCGTACTGTAGCGAGTGCAGGAGCTATGTTTACCTACTTGTAGCGGATACATTGTGACCTTTCAATACTTCTCTAGTTTACTGTAGCTTACTCGTTTAGCTAAACCGACGTCTGATTCTGATGCTATAGTACAAAGCTGTCAGCTTTCATCCAAACAATGAGTTAAATTTAACAACATGAGTAGTGTCGACTAGACTGATATTAGTTACTTTAATTTACTGATTAATGAATGAACGTAACCCAATTCTATTTATGTTTATCATTAGGAGTTACCTACTCGCTGGTGCTTTTGGATATTTTATGAGATGTTTATAGTTACTTTAAATTTATTTTTTTCGTTTCATTCCTCATAAAAAATGTTTATGATACAATTAATCTTTAACAAATTACATTAGGTCAATCTTAGCTTAACTTAGGTGCTCCCTCCATTAAAAATGTTTCCCGTTTCTTAGGTGAACGTGTTCCAAAATAGAGCGTCGATTTTTAATGGACAGACCACGTTCGCTTAAATATAACAGTAGGCGGTTCTAGCTATATAGACAGCTGCTTGAAAGAAGTTTCCGTGCATCGCACATTCGCTTTTCGTGCAAAAGTTTATATAGAATTAGTGGAAATGAGAATGATCGGTGGTGTAGTCGAGCCAACTATATCTTCTCTATTCGAGGTTCGTATTTTACAATTTAGTTCGTCGTATAGAGTTACTCGTATACGATGGCAATGGCACTACGATGAGAGCATACCTACGGTTTATGCTTTCGTGTTATTATCGACTACGGAGAAAGATATAGAGGCGATCGCGGCGTCGAGTCGCTGTCGGTGGCGCCCGGCGCTACGATCTCCGACCAAGAAAGGAAACGAAAACGATTCACAGTTCACATAAGCCAATGCATACATCCAAGAGCCCAGAATCTTAAGGGTTTGAATCGAGGTGTCGCTCGAGTACAACGTGGAAAGCCTCGTCGGCATGCAGCGGGGCGGCCGGACGGCGGCCCTCGCTCGGCGCGGGGGGCGGGCGCGCGGGGCCGGGCGCGGGGCCGGGCCGGGGCGGGGCAGTGAGTGGTGACGTCACCGACACGAGCGAGCGGCCGCGGGCCGGCCGCCGCGAGCACAGAGCCACAGAACCACAGATCAAATGCAGTTGAGGCGCCACACCCGCCAGCTAGCTCTACGACCACAACGGAAACGACATAAAAATCACCAAAACAACGGAAAACAAGAACAAATGAAAATCAATCGCCGACTTTGAAAACGGAAACACCAACGCTAACGTCTATATTAAACATACAAGTATACGAAGGTGACGATTTAAATTTCTCCTTAAAGACTACCTTTGGTCTGTTTTCTGCTCACTAACCTTAGGCACAGGGAGAAGTTTTTGTGTACTACGACTGACCTGTAGCAGAGAGCGCTCAGGGCAAATACTATGAATACCCCCCCTACCACAGACATGAGGACCGCCACGAGGAATACCGTGTTCGAGCCGTGGTAGTTCTCTGCGCCCAAAGAGAAAAATACGTCACGCGCGGGCCGAGGCGGGGCCGCCCCCCCCGGCGCGGTGCGAGGGGGGGGGCGGCGCGAGCGGCGCCGTCGGGACCCGACACACAGACACGACACGGCAGGCACGAGCGACACAGTGCGACAACACCGAGTTACCGGGGTTACCGGGGTTACCTGAAGCAGTACGCCATCCAGGCGAAACCCACGAACACCGAGAGCACGACAGCGAGTAATAACAACACCATGTTCATGGTGCTCATCTTATTGCCCTCGTGCTCACCTGCAAGAGAGGGGTCCCGCGCGTTAGACGGCGCCGCCCGCGGTACCACGCCCGTCGAACAGTGCTCTCCTATATCACTCACGTCAACGTCACGACTAGCCCACAACCGGACGCGACTCCGTGGCTATCGAGTTACGACTTTGCGTCTCTTGACAATTTAAAACTAGTATAGACTTTAAAGACAGTAAATATTTACAAAAACGCGCGAATTAAAAGTTATTGACGTAAGTGAATACCAAGCAAACGTCAACTACAGTTGACCGTGATTTCGAAATTCATTGAACGCGCTTCAACATTTTGAAGCTTTGAGTTTAGATTTTGAAGAGCAGTGCTCGAGTTCGTAAGGCCAATTGTAATACAGTAAACGAAAATAGAATATAGCAATTTTATACAAGTAGATAGGCACCTGTGAACATAAACCAACAACACATTAGTACACAGTAGGACACAAGACAATGTAACTAAAACAACATAAGAAGCGAAGCGGCTACTAACATATTTACAGGTAGTAGAGTAAACTTCTTTGAAGTTAATAATCATCATTCTGTTCTTCTCAGTAAAAAAAAAGAACTTTATATAACGTTAAAGTAACGCCATTGTCGCGGCTCTTTTCTTATTACAAATGATAGGAATTGCATTCCATAAATCAGTTAGCTCATTTATCAAAGAAATAATGAAATGAATTTCAAATTTAAAAGATCACAATATAATAATTATTGTGTGCTTTAATATTTAACTTGGCGTTAAGTTTTCTAAAAATCAATTTTTTTAAGAAATAACTGGAAATTTAACTTCGTATTGTTTCCATCATCAAAAAGGTTAATAGAAATATACAAGATATAGATGTTGTGACTTGTGATCACACACACAAATTCATTCTCTCATAAACATCAGAAGTCGATCAAAAATATACAATATACAAGGGTCTACAACACGTAAATAAATAGGAACTAGCTGAAGCAGAACCGGGGTCCGCTACTGGGGTCGACTCACCATATGGCGTCTCCTTTTTGGTCATGTTGTAGGCGGCCTTGGTGACGTTCTCCGGCACCCAAGGCGTGGGCGAGGGCGGCAGGGCGTCCGGCTGCGAGCAGTCCGGACCCGTCCAGCCGCGGTTGCACACACACTTGTTGGAGTTGGAACACACCTGGAAGATGCGATCATTAAGGGTTAGTATACTGGCGATAAAAATGTAGGTTGGTGAAAATTGGGGAAAAGATCTGACGATGAAACAAGCGTTGAATGTAAGAATTTGGAACACACCTGAAAGATGCGATCATTATTTAAAGGGTTAGTATACTGGAGATAAAAATGTAGGTTGGTGATAATCGGGGATAAGATCTGACGATTTGGAGCACACCTGAAAGATGCGATCATGGAGGATCATACTGGCGATGACAAATGAATGTAGGTTGGTTACAATTGGGGAAAAAATCTGACGAAGAAACAAGCACTTAATGTAAGGTTTGGTGCAGATCTAAAAGATGCGGTCATAGAGGGCCAATATTATACTGGCAATAACAAAATATACGTTGGTGATAATAATTTTCAAAAAGAGATTTGAAGATGGAACAAGTATTTAATGTAATATTTGTAGCACACCTGGAAGATGCGATCATGGAGGATCATACTGGCTATCACAATTTAAAGTTGGTGATATTTGGGAAAGAGATCTGAAGATGAAACAAGCACTTATTCGAGTTTAAGCTCACCTGGAAGGTGTGATCGTTTAGGGTTAGGTTAGGTTAGGTAAGTATACTGGTGAGAAAAAGATAGAAAGTTAGGTTGGTGATAAGTTGGGAAAGCTATCAGACTTTGACAAATAGCTCGACGAGGGAACGTGAGGAAACACATATAGTTGGGTAGCAGCAGAACAAAGCACTGTTTTAGTTTTCGAGTTCCCAAAGTTTCTTATAAACAAAGCGCATAGCTTACTTCTTTACATTTGCTCATTTTTTTACCTTATCACACACAGTTGTGTTTGTACAACATTCTCAATAGTGAATACGTTGCGTCAAATATAATCATGAAAGCTGATGTTTATGACGAAAATGAATTAAAGTCTTCCATTCGAATAATGCAATAGAATGTTAAACAGAATTTGAACAATATTGTTCCCTAGGGTTCCCCGTTCAATTTGTATACTGTCGCGATACAAATTTAGTTAAAACTCGCGGCACCTGAACAACAAAACCCAAGTTCGTATAAAGCAAATAATTTAAATTGTTCACAAACTTCTTTGCGTCCCTACATTGTTAACGCTTTCGCGGCTTCAGTGTATTACAATATCGTAATAACTTGTGCATCGACTTAAAACTTTATAATTATTTCTGTCAAGATACTCATCGAGTATGCCTTTCTAATTTTGTGTTTAGATCACAGATAACCCCCAGGTGGAAATACACCAATGTGATTGCGCAGAAGTTCACCTACTTAGTGCAGGTTGAATATCTTAATAATTGTGAATTATTGATCCTTTCCATTTTCCAATTTTAAAAATGTTTCTGCAACTAAGTTTACGTAGAAATTTGTTTATCGAACGTATGTTTTTTCGTCATGAAAACTATCCGATAACCATTCTCAAAGTCCAGTATCTAAGTATCCAATCGAAATTTCATCCAAATCAGTTTTGCGACTCGAAGAGTTAACAAAAACATAAACAACATTTGAATTGACGATTTTACTATGGATATAATCAACATACTTAGTTTGTAACAAGCATACGCCTCTTAAACATTAAAAAGTCGACTCCAACGGAACCACAATCAATAAGCTAAAGATTAGTAGTCTGTGGAGTACGTTATTAAGTTGGTCGACTTCCTAATTCAAGTGCACGGTCGAAGCAATCCGCACAATAGTCAGTTACGGTAATGGACGGGTTGATAATGTAGCGGGCGAATTGGACGGAGCCGGCAAGTTTTCGGATTAACGCTCCCCGACTCGCGCTGTTTCGTGTCGCATTGTCTTTGCCGTGGAGTGCAGCTAAACGAGGTTGATTTAGATTTTAGTGGTAAGTTGGAAACTTGGAATATTAGGAAAACTTCTAATATTCCAACTTAGAGAACGTTGCTTTGTTACAAAAATAATAATGCATACAAGACGTTCTTTTACATATTTTCTGCTATCTGATTCAAACATAATTTTCGCAGCCTTCATAGTAAAGTTGTAGCAAGATTATTTTGACTTGTTAGTCAAAATAATCTTGCTACAACTTTACAGTCTAACTGTTTCAAAATGAACTACCAATACTGTTCTTACTCTTAAAGAGCGATCAGCCACTGAGGGTTATGCGAATACCGGTGGTAGGCAACGTAGTTTCTTCATTCGACTTTCAAAAAGTGTGTCATGATACCCATTTTGAATAAGAACATATTTTATTTTATTTTAAAGAATGACCCAGAAATGGTATAAAGGTGTAACCTTAAAATATATTCATTAAATTTCATGTCACATTCTATAAACACTACAACAAAGGACATAGCGTGTTTCTTGTTAGTTTCTAGCAAATATAAGTAATACCAGTCCCAAATGAAAGTTCCACAATCGTGCTGTAGTGAACAAACAAGGTTTGGAGTAATTTGTTAAGCCGGGGGAAGTTAGTACGCCTGATCCTCTAGAGTCTAGAGTCTAGGAGGTGCTAATTACCGCGTGGGACAATACGTGCGGGCCAAATATTCAACTGACGGAATTAAACTAGTATATGAACTTGGTCGTCAAAGTGAATGAACATTTTGGAGACTAAATGCTAGACCGTAATAATCTTTTAACAAAAAAATTAAGCATTTTTCAAATGCGCCCATTATTTCTGTTTACTTATAAGTACAACCAAGATTGCAAAGTTATGTATCAGGATCCACATAGATCATGGGCAATGATAGACGAGTATGCGCACAGCCCATCAACACGTTTGTATTCGATAGTAGGTACCTATTGATCCATAGAAAGCCAACATGGAGAGGCCGCATTGTGCATATTGGTGTGTTTGTTTTAATACAAAATAAATTATTATTATTTTTAACAAAAAAATGAAAACCGATTTCCAATGTAAAAACAATCGTAATATGAACTAAAAAGTATTAAATAACTCTTACTCTTTAATAGTGCCTTTTTCAGAATTTGTCTAAATCTCAACTATTTCTGTACATACTACAGTCTTCATTATTTTGAAGTCGGTACCAGCTAATTTAATCGTGAGTTCAGTAATGTTAAAAATAATATTCTGACATTACTGAACTCACGATTTTGCCACAATTTTGCTTACAGTAACATAATGTACTGAAGTACATTATGTTACTGTAAGCAAAATTGTGGCAAATGCTTGCAGTTATGTAAGCGATGCTGCAATTTCCAAACTTTTATGTTTAAAGGTTCAGGAGTTCTTTTCAGTGCCTTTGGACCAAGAGACACCTTTGTATGAAATTTCTCTTATTCGTAATATATGTTTAACTTACTAGAAAACACAATTTAACCACTATGAGCGTTTTGATAAATTTCAAGAATTTCCCTTAATTGCTCTATCCCATCATCAGCTCACCACTTTCGTAATTGTTATACAAAATTAAGATTATATACAACAACATGAAAATTTCGAAAATCGATCCACAAACAGTGAAATCATCGTCAAAAGCATCTGCTTCGATGCAAAATATCACGAAAAGTACGAATAATTGGGTCATAGTGTGATGACCATGTTATAATTATAGTTGTGATGATGATGATTAATCAAATTGATGTGTTGGCTTATGCTTTCAGTTGTTTAAACAACGCCGACATTCTCGAACCTGTACCTATAAGCATTCAAAAGTTCTGTTCGGTACCTTCGGATCCAGGGTATAACCTGGTGCGAAATCTTACTTTCTGGTAGCATTTACCTTGAATGCTTCAGAAAAAATCGAAATCACTATATGTTTCCATACAAATTTCAAGGAGTCCCCTCGATTTCTCAAGGATCCCATCATCAGATCACCACTTTTGTGAATATGGTACCAAATTCGAGTTAAACCCTATACAACACAAAAACAATTTTGAAAATCGGACCACAAACGGCTGAGTAATCGAGGAACATACAAAAAAAAAAGATACATACAGCCGAACGTATTACCTCCTCCTTTTTGGAAGTCGGTCAAAAAGTAGAGTTCTCTCGCCTCATCCTATACATTGTACCACTCTGCCGGACCCGGGATAAGTTATAACTAATGATGTCCGAACCGACTACCGCCGATTAAAGCAAATTCAACTAAACTTCGCCGCGGCCCCCGGGTATATCACAGATAACTATTACTTAAGCTCCCAATTTTCCCGCCGACGGTGGATATCTTTATTGATCTAATTGCTAGTTCTGAGCTAGACAAATAAGCACCGAATGCTAATATAAATTCTGAGATTGTCTAGTTGAATTTGGTGTTAAATCTCTTCAAATATTACGGTTGTACTTATTAATTTTTCAGTGGAGTTATTAAACAAAACATATTTAAAAAATCGGATTAAATTCTTAGTTTATTATAATGAGAAGTAATTACATAGGATGTGGATAAACAATTATTGATGTCAGATGGATTTTGGTGACCAGAAGAAAAATTTAAGTAGGCATCAACATGCAAACATCTTCAGATAACTTCGAGCAAAACAAAGTAGTATCACGGCACGTTATGCTCGTCTCTGCATTGAGCAATCTCATTGCAATAACACGTCTGAATTTACTGTATGACATTTATACTGCGTAAAGTTAAAGTAGCTGTATGACTGAGCTTCGCTCGGTATTCAAAAAAATAAAAAAACACATTATCGCCCCCGAAAACCCCTGTAAACTAAATTTCATGAAAATCGTTGGAGCCGATTCCGAGATTCATATTTATATGTTACGCTCAAAGACCGAAAACGCTCAGTGAGCGAAAAAGTGGCTCACAACGCGTTGTGGTAATAGTGAAAACGGCCACGACGCGTTCTGGTAATCGCAGAAATACCACAAAGCGAAATTCGTGTCGCGGCTGACGTGCTATTCGACCACAACGCGTTGTGGTAATCGAGTAAAGCCATGACGCGTTCTGAGCATTTCAAAACAGCCACGACGCGAATTCGTGTTGTGGCCCTAATGAAAACGGCCACGACGCGTTCTGAAACCAGGCTGTGTTACGCAGGAGTAATTTAATAGCGCCCAAGTGTGTGCGCAATACACAAGAGCACACTGGTTTCAATGACACTAGACCAGTTACGCAGGGGTAATTTAATAGTGCCCAAGTGTGTGCGCAATACACAAGAGCACGTTACGCAGGAGTAATTCTATAGTGCCCAAGTGTGTGCACAATACACAAGATCACTCTGGTTTCAATGAAACCAGGTCAGTTACGCAGAAGTAATTTTATAGTGCCCACGTGTGTGCGCGTGTAAAAGTCGGTCCTGCACCTGATCTCTCGCCAGCGGCCAGTCATGTCGGTCTTCCGCTCCATTGGGCTGAGTAAGTGACTATAAAAATTACTCCTGCGTAACTGGCCTGGTTTCATTGAACCAGAGTGCTCTTGTGTATTGCGCACACACTTGGGCACTTTAAAATTGCTCCTGCGTAATGTGCACTTGTGTATTGCGCACACACTTGGGCACTAAAGAATTACTCCTGCCTAACGTGCCCTTGTGTATTGCGCACACAATTGGGCACTATTAAATTACCCCTGCGTAACTGGCCTAGTTTCATTGAAACCGGAGTTCTCTTGTGTATTGCGCACACACTTGGGCGCTATAAAATTACTCCTGCTTAACACGGCTTTGTTTCAGAATGCGTCGTGGCCGTTTTCATTAGGGCCACAACACGAATTCGCGTCGTGGCTGTTTTTAAATGCTCAGAACGCGTCATGGCTTTACTCGATTACCACAACGCGTTGTGGTCGAAAAGCACGTCAGCCACGACACGAATTTCGCTTTGTGGTATTTCTGTAATTACCAGAATTTTGCGTCGTGGCCGTTTCACTATTACCACAACGCGTTGTGAGCCATTTTTTCGCTCACTGAGCGTTTTCGGTCTTTGAGCGTAACATATATATATATATATATATATATATATATATATATATATATATATATATACAAGAATTGGTCGTTTAAAGATATAAGATTATAGACCGACATGGCTTTAAATGAACGAAGGCGGGGGCGCTGCTGGTAAAGGAGAACTGTCAAAAATATGTCAAAAATGGGGTATTTGTATGATGGCGGCGTTAGTTCCTTTTTCTCCACGTTCACTTAAAGCCTTGTCGATCTATACCGCTTGGCGTGTGCATGATACGAAAAACATGCAAGTGATAAAAAAAGCGGATACTCACTCCTCGGGCGGAGCACTCGTTGTTGTTGTGGTCGGAGGGGCACTTGGTGTGGTCGATGTAGGGGAAGATGGAGGTGCAGGTCTGGTTGACGCAGATGAGGTTGTCGCCGCACGGCGTGCCGTCGCGCACCAAGCCCAGCGGACCCACGGGCGAGTCCGAGTTGTCCGCCAGACCAGTGATCGCCCTGGAATACGCGAGCGAGGGACTTAGACTCAATCAAAGCTATACAAACGTAAAATCAAACAAATGTTTGTTTTAGCCAGGAGAAAACCTTAGCTGATCGTCCAGCAAAACAATAATAAAGTACTATCAGCGAAGTTGATTCACAAGTGGATGGCTGACCCTTGGTCGCGTTTTGTCAAATCTGTCCAACAGATCACAGCTAACATTATATTGATATAATCCGACAAATTGACGTAGGTCCGTCAACTCCATATGAATCAATTTACGGATGGTAATCATGAACGTAGAAAAAAAGGCGGACGGAGTCTTGTTTTATACAAAACTGTGTCTTCACTTTTCTTATGAGTCGGCCACGCACACATTCTGACGCCTGTCAAATTGTATGGACTAGCGCAAGAATGTGTGCGTGCGGACCGTGTACATACAGCCAGCTGGCCGACTCTGAACGACGTTTTGTGTATGGTGGGACTCCGTCCGCCTTTTTTTATACGTCCATGGTGGTAATAATTAATAATAGTAATGGTACATTAGTAACTAATAAGTAATAAAATGTCACCGTCTGATCACGACGCGATCTACTAGTGACTAAGCGTTTGATCTACTATAGCATGTTTGATCATGAGTGATCACTGCATTGCTCAGAATGTTTTCTGAGCGATAATAAAAATACACCAATATCACTATAGCTTCTTTCGATTATAGTTAAAAGCCTTATACATCATGAATTCTTAAAACATTTTCTTTTACGTTTTCTAGTCGTTCTATGTTGTGGAACATACTGGAATACTTTAGTGCTGTTCCAACGTTAAAGGAAATAGATTTGTGAATAAACAATGACGCTCGCTACAAAGCACGTCACGAAAAGGATCGACAGGCGATTGTACTACAGTATTGTACAGATGCATACTTGCAATCGGAGTTTGTGAATTTGATTCCCGTGTTGCAATAATGTTGTTTCAAAGTTTGCGGATCACTAAATTGTCTGATCTGATAAGAAAGATGATCCATGCGTCGGACGGCCATGTAACATGTCGGTCCTGCGTCTGATCTCTCGCCACTTATGTCGGTCGTCCGTTCCTAGTTCCCACTGGGTTAAGACAGTTAAGGAGGGGAAATGCCCTTGGGTACTGCGACTTGGGCACTATAAAATTCTTATTTTCCTGTTCTGAGATAAAATTAGTTCTGAGCTGACTTCTATTCGTAGAACCTGGCTACCGTCACCAAAACCAGATTGGGAGGCATTACTAGCGGGCCCCTAGACCAGTGGTCCCCAACCTTTTTTTCATGCGGGCCACAAACATGTTTTGGTCTCAGTGTCGCGGGCCGCAACAAAAATTTTTTAGGGTAAAAAATAACATTCTTCAAAATTAACGATTTTAAAGTGAAAAAAATTTAACGACTATCACGTAAACTTTACGTTATTTTGCCGGTGGGCGTGAATTTCAAATTTTTTTAACATCACGCGGGCCACAAATATAGTCCCGGCGGGCCGCGGGTTGGGGATAGCGGCCCTAGACGATCAACTTTATTGTGCAATATTATTGACGGTCAAGGGTTAATATTGAGCGCGCCGGCCTTTCAGTCTTATTGTCAAATAAATTGTTCAATAAAATATTGTTCAAAATTATTGTAGGTTTAGAGGCTACCTTAGTATTATACTCACTTGCAGTCATATTCGTTGCCTTTGATCGTGATGACTGTCCGCGTGTAGTACTCGTCCATGCCCGGCACCACCGGGTACCTGTTGCCGGCCTGACACTGCAGCGAGCCGCAGCGTACGTTCCTGAGAATTACGAGCGATTACTTAATCTGTATCTATACTATATTTGTTTGTCAGTGTGACTGTCAAAAGACATAAAAAATGTGAACAAGCGAAGATGATAATCTTTTCACGCGTAAAGGTGCCAGTTGGCAGTGGGCGACATGAAGCAACCCAGACGACGTGCCGTCGCGACACTATTGGTTTCTGTGCATTTCTATGAAATACCCTGCGCAGCTATGATGATATATAGATATGAAGCTAGCGATACTTTTCATAGGAATACATAGAAACTAGTAGTGTTGCGACGACACGTCGTCTGCTGCAACTTCATATTGTAGCCAGCTTCCAACTTGTACCTTTATCCGCTGAACCGATGTTAATGAAAGGTATAGCGATTTGAGTCCTAAAAAGTAATAAATTAATAGGGGAGCGGGGGGAACGTTGTTACAGGGGTAAGAAGTTACACGCGTTTTTTACCGGGATTTTTATCTCTTTGGAAGACATAATTGGACTCATTTGTTTCCTAATGTGGGAAATAATGCGTGGTGGCCAAAGGAAGATCTTCCGACCGAGTGAGGTGTTATGCTCGGTCAGGCCGAAGCCCACGTGATACATTTTAGCTGTCGTATATATACCGCCGCGCTCAGAAAACTTCGATAGCGCGATGCAGGAATGTTAGGCGAATTGTTGGTACCGCCACATCACTCCCCCCCGAAGACCGGAGGTCGAATCTTGAAGTCTTGTCGAGTCGCCGGTGCCAGTGAGTTCCAGTGAGTCGGAACTGTTGCAGTGAGTCCCAGTGAGTCGGAACTGTAAGCTGCTGCACGGGATCCAGTGAGTCGGATAAGCTGCCGTGCGGGGCCGATGCTACGTGCTGACCAGGAGAGATGTGCTCTGCTTGCTGACCGGTCGGTGTAGTGAGAAAGCCCAATGATGCCGATGCGGAGTCGCCCAGGCCGCGGTACACACTGCGGCTAGTGGACGATGTACCCGATGAGGCGATGCCGGCTGGCGCGGTGCGGAGGGGCGGGGAATGATGATGATGAAGGAGGCGTGTTCTGTCGAGGGTCACCAATGTGGGAATAACGTGTGGAGGCCAAAGGAAGATCTTCCGACCGAGCGAGGTGTTATGCCCGGTCAGGCCGAAGCCCACGTGATACATTTTAGCTGTCGTATATATACCGCCGCGCTCAGAAAACTTCGATAGCGCGATGCAGGAATGTTAGGCGAATTGTTGGTACCGCCACACTAATAACATCGTGCATTAGATAAAAACAATCAGTGACCCGCCAAGCACTGATCTGCTAGGTTATGTACATGTGTCCCGATTTCAACCAAGTAAGTAAAAAAATTCTTTACGAAATGTTTGATTCCTGATGACTATATTTTTAATTTTGACAAAATTTTTAACCTAGAATGTTCATAATATATCTACCTTTAATTTAAAGTATTGTTTTATTCTACTATCGATATCCATTAATAATGATTTCAATTTATATTAAAAAACGTGCCATGGGGCAAGTAGTTACAATTGTTTGGGGTAAGTTGTTACATCGTTCGTTTTCTTATTTTAAAAATTCTACAATATCTTTGTTTTTTCCAGAATGAGAAACCATAAAAGAAAAACAGAAAGAGATACAACTAATAAAGAAGTTTATGAATCTGCTGCAGCAGAAAAACTTAAATAATTGCCATAATATATATTATAAGTACTTATAAATGTTATAAGACTGTATAAAGTGATATATCATTTTGAAATACTAATAAAAAATATGTATCACTGATGATTTTGTTTATTTATCTACCGTAACATCATGCCCCGATGATGTAACAACTAGCCCCAATTCCGGGGTAAGACGTTACAATCTACTTGTTTAGTTAAATTCTTCATTGTGAAAAAAATACATAAATTTTAATAAATTTTCAGACATATTTTAATAGCTAAATAGACATACTAACGTTACAAGTAATCAAATGTATAATTAATTTGATAGCTTTTGTCATATTAACAACTATCTGAAAATTGTAACAATGTGCCCCCCGCTCCCCTAATGTCATAGTTTTTGTGCCGCGTGAAAAACGCATTAACAAAATATAGAAAAACAGAAGAACTTTGAATATCAAACATTTTAAAATGAAATAGAAGAGCAAAGTTAAAACTTCACTGTGATACATCTTGCAGGTGTAAACAATGGCATTAGTTACTTCGGAGTGCGGAACTGAGACAAAAGTAAAAGTTAAGGAGCACGCTCCGGGCCAATAACAAGTTTTCAGACATGACGTAAAGTACGATGCGACTTGAAAATTCCATCTGGAAACTTCTATGCTCATATAAATGAATGGAATTTTCCACTTGACATAATCATAAAGTTCCCAACTTCACGCGTTGATTGGGATCATCACCACCCTCAGATTTGGCGAATAAACATTACTTTGCCGACTTTCCAAATTGAAGTCTGATCTACGTACGCGAACAAGATGGGTGTGACAGAAGTTACCAAGATAATGAGAAGTTATCTTCTTAGGACGCCTTCACATTACGTCGCCAGTAGTGCGGCAGCCGCGCGACTTCTTTACTAAAGAGAGTCGCGCTCTACTACCTACTAGCTATTTCTATGGCTACTAGTACTAAAGACTGTGGCGCGACTCTCTTTAGTAAAGAAGTCGCGCGGCTGCCGCACTAATGGCGACGTAATGTGAAGGCGTCCAAAGTGACAAACTTTATACACGACAAAAAGCATTTTTACACATTTTTGTAATAACTTCATAACATTCTATAAATTCAAAATACACATACATAATAATATTCAATAAAATAATACTTACTCTACATCGCATTTGATATAATGTCCGCTGCTGTCCTTCCCGCAGTGTCCGGTAACCGCACCCTTCGAGTTGAACTGTTCGAAGCACTCCTTATCCGCGCCGATGGAGCCGGTGCCCCAGATCTTCTCGCACTGCAGCGCCAGCGTGGGGCACTGTCCGGCGAAGCAGTAGCCCTTGCCGGACTCGCACGCCTCGCCGTTCTTCCGGTGCGCGTCGACCGGACACGCACCGGACAGGCCCGTACACGTCTCCTCTAGGTCACACTCGTTGGTCGCGTCCCGGCAGATCACACCGCGAGGTTTCAACTGAGTGTGAGAAAGGGCGGTAGTCTAAATTATAAGTTTCTATCTTGAACATAATGTTAACATACTATAAAATAGCTTCTGGATGTAAACGCAAAATATTAGGGTAAAAAGTATGTTTGCTTACAATATTTTTGAATTTTATGGCAGTTCTTTAGCTTGTTAAGTTAAAACAGTCATAGGAAGTAACAAAATGAGGCCCTTGGTTATGTGTTGCCTTACAGACTAGCAAAGTATTAAAATAATGCTTATAACCAGCTTCTGCCAATTTCCTTAGCCATTACCTGGCATCTCTCGCAGCACTCGCCTGAAGCGCACTGGGCCTCCTTGGTGAGTCGGCAGGTGAAGGGGTCACAGCAGGGGTTGAGGCTCTGACACTCGGAGATGGTGCCGCAGTCACACTCCTCGCCCTCGTCCAGCTTGCCGTTGCCGCATTGACGGTGGACCACCAGCTACAATACATTGAGAATGCTATTGCGAGTGGCAATAATGTCTGAGCGATTCCCACAGCAATTTGTGGTCGAACATTGTAATGATTCAATTCCTTTCCAAAAATCATGGTTATAGTGGAGTGATGTAACATTATAATCATAAAATTTTTAGCCCCTTATGAATGCTTGATTAACCTTACTGATAATCTTTTTGGTTTTATGAGTCCGTTTAATGAACTTTATAAAGCGACACTAAAAGAATAATTATAAATCCTCATCTCATCTCACAAACTTAATTAAAACAATAAAACCCGTCATAAAATGATCGCACCCGTCAAACAATACAGTCGGAATGAAAAAAAACCGTCAATCGGCCCGCGATAAATATGTAAACGGGATCGAGAGCGTCACCGGCGCTATGTAAATTTATTCCAATAAACTGGGCCCGGGTAGGTTCTATTATAATATATTCTCAAACGGGAGATAATTCTGCACGGGTAGCCGGTATTAACATAACTTTTATTAAAAGGAGTGCCCCGAGACGACAAACAATGCGGTTGTGATTAATTTCGACCGTGGATCTCTTTTGCATACACCTCTCCATTGTCTGGCGCGGCGTCGGTAATTATTTTTTTAATGACAGAAGTCGTCGAGTCGACTATAACTGAATAGTTTACGGCGCTAATTGAGACAAATTGCTTATTGTGACGGACAAAGGACTCGAGTTCGCAATCTTCGGTATTTCCTTCTTTCTACCATTCACTGATTCCGTATAAGCTTTGTAAAGCCAGTACATTAACATTATCGCTGTAGCGTAGTGAATTGAGGCGTGTATTAGAGTTAGTTCGCCATAATTTAGCTCGCACCGCTGGAACTCGGGCGATGTTAGGGAATTTTAGCCGGCGCGGTGTGAGGCGGGCATAGCGCGGATGCTGGCGAACTCAGATTATGTCAGCGCTTGTCACCGCTCTTTATTAAAGCGTTAACGTGTTACTCCTATAAAGACTAATAATATTGTGGACTTTAACTTGTTAAGTTTACTACTTTATTAAGTTTTGGAAATGTAGTTAGTCTTTAGCGCAGTGTTGAATGCTTTTATACCTATTGGCGAAAGAGACGATAAGAAATAGCACGAGTTGTTATCATAAAACGTAGATATTTTTAGACAATAGTACGGTTGCGTAAACGTGACAGTCAAAGAAACAAAATAGCGATGAGTCATTTACAAAATTCTACATTCTTCGCGAGCTCTTTAGTCGTATATTATAACATCTATTCTCAGGCCGACAACGCGACTGCAGCTTTTCTAATGTTGCTAGTGCTCAAGGGCAACAGTAGTTGCTTTCCATTAGGTGACCCGTTTGCTCGTTTGCTGTCTTATTTTTTTATAAAAAAAGATATAAGAGTGTCTATACTCTACATCGTAACCCCTTACCTCGTTGGGCTTATTCAGCAGACACAGTCCCTGGCCGATCTTGAGCTCGTTGCTGTAGTCGTTGCGCGAGCAGTCGGAGAACTTGTACGGCTGGACGTTCTCCAGGCCGACTATGGACTGCGCCATGATGCAGCCGTGCCAGTCCCGGCAGAAGCACTGCTCGCGCCCGTCGTCGTGGCCCATACCTGGAGAAAGAGGTTGAAATTAATAACATGAATTATTATTATAAGAACAACATATCGGGGGCCAATCTAATAGGAGCTAAACCAAAACGGGCACGGTGGTAAAAGAAAAACATTGCTTTATTAAATATTGCAATAAAGCGTCGTTTTTTCAATATCAACTATTAGTGTCTAAGCACACTAGGCCGATTGCCAGGCCAGCAATGCGCATACAATATAACGCAACGAAATTTCGGCATGGTGTGTCATCAATTTAAATAAATTGCAGGCGTGATCAAGCCGAAATTCGGCTGCGTTCTTTCGGCCTAGTCAATAGTGTGTTTAGAGACTTACACTTGATAAATAACATATTTTATAATTTTAAGATTAGGTTTGAAAACAATGTTTACCTAACCCGAAAATATTGCCAACGCCGATAAAGACTTTTTCACTTTAAAATTTTACAATAGTTTCACTTTCTAAGAAAAAAAGGAAGTAGTTCTAACTAATTGCCAGAAATTTATCCGTCACTTCCCCGCATAATAGCTTCTAGGATATTCGGATACCTTCCCCATTATCGCTTTCATCGCTTAATGCCGTGTGTATTAGCAATTCTAAGCTGGCATTATCATATTCTATTAGTAAATATTATTCTAAAGCTATCCTGGCGCCTACAGACGCAACAAATGCATTCAAACGGCTGTGGGGCTTATGTAGTTTACAGACGGCACTATAGACTTGGTAAGAGGATTTATCAGTCGGCTCGATATTACGGTCGCTGAAGCACTGTGCAGTTCTTCTGGTGGATAAACATCTCGTTACGTGCAATATTTATTGTATTGTGCTAAGTACAGAGTACAGACTTACAATGTCTGTATTTGAAAATAATGGGTTGACAGAAACTTAGTTCCAAAGAAGCATGCGTGATTTTGTTATGCACTAATTTTTGCAAATGCAATATACGTTTATGTGCTTAAATAATAGTTTATAGCTAACTTTGATTGTTGGGAATGGTTTCATATTCTAAAAACCGCCGGACCAATTGGTTTTCAAGGTTGTGCCTTGTTCTTGTTAGATAACTCATAAGTAATAAGACATAATATACTACAAGGTAGTTACTAAACTTGAAGAGAACGATTTTATAATATCAACGCGAGAATCAAATTTTCGACTTCCAAGTCAGGAGTGGCTCTAAGCTACTGATCCACTAAGGTCTAAGGGGTTGAGGTGCTTACCGATGTTGTGTCCGATCATGTGCGCCATAGTTCCGGCCAGTAGATGCGGCTCGTAGGTGTTGGTGTCGACGGAGATGCCCACCGACTTCGGCGTGCACATCGTGTCCGGCACCGAGATGCCGGATTCACCGCCCGGGAACGTCAGACCGCTGGAAGGAGACAGTACAATTCAAATTATTTATAAATTAAGCACACAATAGTATAAACTAGGCAGCGTACATCACGTTGTCTAATCCCATGCTAAAAGTCAAAGGAACAAGCTTAAAAAAGTGTTTATTGGACATACTATTATGAAAATTATGTGGCTAGGCTCATTCTGTCCGGAATACAAAATTGTGATACAAAATTGTATTAGTTTATAAAAAATTCTAAATGTTTCAAACAATTAAACACCTTCAAAAAATAGTGTTTGGTTAATTATTGTAGTGTAGAGATAAACTACGATAACATGGCGCGCCCCTCCAAAATTCGTTTGAAGTGCGTTGTCAAAACGTTTGAAGTGCGTTGTCTTGCGCGGTCAGCTAGTTATGATTAGCTCTTGACCAACAAATCTTGGTAATAAGTGACATTGGTTGATTGTTGTACTTGTTTAATATGACAGCATTGTTTACACACTAGTTACATAAGTTTTTAAAAGCTTTATATGTATGCTCAATATTAAAATCGAATTCGGAATTAGTATTTTAGTTTATTAATATTATGTATTATACAACGAACAAACTGTTAAACTTCCTTTTGGCCTGTCCGTATTTAAACAGAACTTTTGATGTGTAACATTGTCGTGTATTGACGTGGCGACAGAGTTGACTACAAAGAATGACTTTTACAAAATATATTCACCGTTGAACGTGCAACGTGGGCGTTGGCGTCTTGCTACGGATCGTTGCTTTTCACTTTTACTTTCATTGTAAAATATTTTTATGCTCTTTTATTTTCTGTGTCAAAGTGCCGATCGCTAATAATTTAGTTAAAATATCATGATTTCTGTTTCGTGGAATTTAACGACGAATAAGACAGATAACATTATCGTGTAAAATTAACTAAGAAAAGCGCTGGTGCCGCATAAAAGTTATCAAATCTTCTTCTAAAAGTTCCGACTGTACAAGCATTAACTTTATATTTACAGGACCTAAGTCCTCGTTTCTCTTCATAATTTCTGCATTAGTCTTTATTTATAATTTTGGCTCGTCTAGGCACCTACATAAATAACTTTGTGTAGGTGCCTAGACGATATATTTGGACGAATCATAGGACTCACTATAGTGAAGTAAAAATAAAGTAGTTTATAGCCCAGGTGGGCATACAAATTTCACATTAGACTTCTAATAATCTTGACTCGTCTAGGCACCTGCATATTGTATTCAGGGCTGACTTCACCAAAATAAAGTACATTATAACCCAGGGCCTATGTGATTGATTACATAACGAAATGTTTCGACAACGCCCGAACGTGTCGGCAAGAAGTAATGAACAATCGTCATATTCTTAGCGTTCGCAGATGAAACCGTGTTACTCCCCTAACCCTCGCGAGGCTCGTCACAGAACTGACACATCTAGGTCACGCCGGCACAATGGAACAAAAAATAGGCTCTGAAGTCTAACTGACGCAGCTCGAGTGACACATCTCCATAATAAACTACTTAGCTTCTTTCTAAATGTTTTCACGACACTTTTGTTTTTTCTTTTTTCTTTTTGTCGCGAATTTCTCTCCGCTACTTTGGATTATGAACTAATTTCAGTTGCAGTATGACACAGGTTAAGAATAACGAATACGTGTGTATCATCTCAAATCCACACGTAATTAAGTTTGTTTTCTTCTATTTTACTACTGAATAAAATACTATTTGATTTAGGTTTCAACACAAATTTCTATAGCAGCGTTAACGAAATTCTACAATGTAATGAATAGAACAAACAGAGCAATTACTGGGAGCGCAGATTATGTGGAGCTAAAACAGTGCGGTGTATCTTGCAATTTTGTTGAAGTTTTAATCGTAAGCAGATTTGCGAGTTTGTATACAAATGCAAACGGCATAATTAAAGCGGATCCATGGCGGCGTCGTTTGAAGCTTACATTATTCATTTACAAGAATCTCGTTTTTCATCCAATTAAGACGAGGGGCATTTAGATATTATACGTGAGTGGACTCCTTATGAAACTACTTTATATCTGCTTAATTAAATTTGAAGCGTGTAAAGTAAATGTTTTTACAACCGCTTTTTTGGATAAAGTTTTTCGTGGTTCAAAGAGAATCTTGTCATGATCTAGTGGCTATGAACAGAAATAAAACTTGGCTAGCGTAAAACATTACTTTACATTTTATTGTTTCCTTTTAAATAAGTCGAGTCAGTAGTAACTTCAGACGTAGCTTTAAGTTATCATGCTATTAAAGTTGTACACTTTTTGTATATCTAAAATTATAACTAAACATTAAACCTAATGGTTCTAGCGCCATCTTATTTCTGAGTAGCTGAACAGAATATTTTGTGCGCACGAACAGCAGCGTAGCAAGCTACGCCAGTCTAGCGTAGCATGCTACGCCGCTACGAATGCGTAGCTCCTGCTACGAAATTGTAGCTATAATAATAATAATATGGAGACAAGTAATAAATTATTGTTTCACTGTATCAATAAGGGTATTAATTAAATTTAATCACAAGCCTGGCTCTTTAGAATAATTACTGTGGGCCATACTTACGAGGGCGGACGGGTCAACGAACACCGCTGCTGTGTCCCCCGCCCGCGCTCCCCTCCCGGTTGCACCGACGCCGAGTCCACACGCGACTCAGCAAAACTAAGCGACTGTTGCTGGTCGCCCCGCACCTCCCCCGCGGACGAAAACTAAAGGGGAGAATGAGAGCCGCAAAGCTCCGAAGAGTCGCGAGACTAAGGAGAGCCGCAAGGCTCCGAAGAGTCGCAAGACGAAGGAGAGCCGCAAGGCTACGAAGAGCCGCAAGGTGGAGTCTTTTCGGCCTGGCAAGGACGAGAGCAGGAGGTGCGATGAGGAGGGCTTCATACTGGTGGAGAGGAGGAAGAACCTGAGCTGCGTCTGCGGAGTGAGGTCCCCGCGACGCCCCTGTACATATCCCGCCTGCACTGGTCCATGGAGGTCGAGGACGTCGTGGACTACATCCAGAAGAAGACGACACTGCGCCTGAGGGTCGAGCGTCTGCAGTCACGCCACAAGGTTAACTTTAGCTCCTTTGTGGTGAGAGTACCGAAGAATCTTCTGTCGACTTTCGAGGCGCCGGAGTTCTGGCCGATGGATGTAGTCTATCGGAGGTTCCGGGGGAGACTTCGGAAAGAAGCGAGTCACGTCGCCGGCAAAACGTGACAGTGTTAGTTTTTTAAGTATATATAAAAAAAATATGTATGTTAGTTTTAAGGTACTCGTATTTGTTATATGGGCCTCTGATGCCCGAAATTAATGATTTGATTTGATTTGAAAAGTTCTCGGCCTTACATACTTCTGCGTATCTTACAAGCGTATAACTTATACCATGTATAGGGCCATTATTAACTAGATCAAAAGCGACGCTTTTCGTAAATTGCTTCATTAGAAAATTTTTTTGAACAACCATCTGCGCCAAGTCAGCAGAAATGTGAAGGCGCGCGTATTCAAACAGTTGCGCTATTATTGCAAAGCCTAATAAAATTGAAATGTGAACACGGAATTAGTCTTTGTCATCAAGTTTTGTATGTCTTTACAGACATGTGCAATGATTTAAAAAAAATACACTACAGTTAAAATAGAAAATATAGGTCTTTAAAGACGAGTCTACCCCAGTTGCTAAAAATCGTTCACTTTCAAAGAAAACGCCGAAAATTAAAAAAAAAAAATCTAATCTCGGAATAAACAAACTGATAGAGGAAAAAATGATACACAAGCTTTAAAAAAATAGCATTACATTTGTTTTATAATGTCGGAATGATAAAAATAAATGTCTTTGAAAAACCGGTGCCGCGTTTTCCAACAAAATTCGAAGTATCAGGCAGCTCGAGAATTAAATTGATTTTTTGAAAATAATTTGTACCAAACAGATTCAAATTATATTAATTTTATAATATGAATTTATTCATTAGTTTAATTTTATTACCATCACGCCAAATAATTACCTAATCTTTTAATGAGCATGGAAAATCGAGCTACTAAGAAATCTTCTTGAAAAAGTAGGTGTTTATAGATTAAGGCCACAATTTTTAATTAAGGAATAAACTCTACTAAATTACTCTTATATTCTAAGACAACAGTACATTTTGAACGGGAAATAGTAATTTATTAGGTCTTTACCATAAAAAAATGTGCAGTAAGACCCTACGAACACGATGATCGGATTGTTGTTAATTGGGACAACATAGATGCTCACACACCCGCCTTGCAAGGCTTTCTATGAAATTATATAAATACGTAAAATAAATTTCACTATCGAATAATTTTGGCTTGGTTTTCAGTATTACAATATATTTTTTAAATATAAATTATAGTCACCAGGGACGGAGATATATTCACATTACAACGAGACGTAGTCGATCTCGGTGATAATTTTGTAAGACTTTTTTAATCAACTTTTTTAGTCATTACAATTTATTGTTATTTAAATTTTTAGAGCCATATCTTCTAGTTAAAGACTGAATTTAAAATTGAAATAATCATCTCAAATAATTTCATTGGAAAAATTCTCAAAGCCGAGAACTTCTCAAACAGCCCTAGTATTTAGTGTCTAAATTAAAGTGTTGCAGATGCTTTAGAAAGTGGGCCAATATTATGGGCGGAGTCTTTTGATTCGTTGTGCCTTGTCCATAATATACTTTAGGCTCAAATGCATTTAATCTGCAATTAACATCAAGCGTTTGTAAACTTTAAATCAAATCTTAGCCTCTATACGTTTGACAATAAATAACAATCACAATGATACGATTGGCTCCACGATTGAGCAACTCCATACACAAACAACACTAATCTTAGGCGATCATAGACTAAAGATGCCCTCGCATGTAGTCCATCGTCGTCGTATACTCACGTGAGCAGCTGGGTAGTGTCCTTCTCGACCTTGAAGAGTTTCCTGGCGGAGTAGTCGCTGAACTTCTGTATGGCACGCGTGATGTCCTGTCGCCTGTCGATGTCCGCCTGGTCCGCTCCCTGCCACGACTCGATGTACACCAGAGACACGCGCGTGTTGAGTGTTCGGAAGTACTGGAATATCAATAATAATAATAATATCTATGGACGCTTCACACCACGTCAGTCTGGCCGCGTGGTAAGAACCTGAAGGACTTGTGTTACGGATACCAGACAACGGAAATATATTTAATACTTTTATACTATACATAATACATATATTATGTAAGATATTTATTATATTATACATTTAATATATTTTGTATGTATTTAATACACATCCAAGGACCAAGACCCAGGAACATTGAAAACTTTTTGTTCCGTCGGCAGGATTCAAACCCGCGATCTCCGGTTTGAGCTACCAACTCACCCACCAACTGAGCCACAGAGGTCGTCAATGCATTAGGTAACAGCTACACTCAGAGGTATCGATTGATTTTAAGAGCACGCGCTTATTGTAGATATGACAGTCTCAAGGCAGATTATTAGTATACAAAATATTAATTATACATAGATGGGGCTAGCATGCCACGTATGGCAAAAGCCCTTTATTTAAATAAAGATTAAAAAAAATAAAAAAATGTACATAGATCTTCATGTATTTTCTAGGGGACATACTTTGTCTCGCGACCTAGTCGCGCGACACTAAATGTACATGTCACGCGACATGTTGCCCGACGTCGCAGCGACATTTACGGGTCGGACGACTTGTCTCCGCGACATGTTCCCTAGTGAAAACGCGGCTTTAAGAATGTCGCGTCTCAAGTGTGCGTAAGCCCTAATAGTTATAACAGTACTTAGTCAATAAGACTTTAAAATAAAATGTGAGGACTCACTGTCAAACTCTTCGTAAAAACCTTAATTTGTAATTAACGTAAGTTGAAAAATAAATGTTGTTTTATTTTGTAGCCATCCATAAAAGGATTTCTGTTAAACCTACTATGGTATTAACTGTAAGATAAGGTGCGCTTCGATTACCTTTATGCTGTTAACATCGTACGCAGAAGTTTCGGCGATAGCAGGCAGGAGTTTGAAAATTTATAAGTAGATAATGTGTGAAGTTCAATCCGCACTCCGCTCACCGACGCCCGTATGCATTAACTGATTGTAAAGTACGGCAATCGGCCGCACGTTAAATTTTACTATTAACTTGAAAAATTATTAAGTATCCCTAAATATTTTGAACTTCAGTCGTTAATAAGTTATAGCTTCTAACATCTTTGCCATTATTGGAACAGGAAAAATCTATTAATCTTGAAAACGGTATTTATCTGCAAGCTCTTATAGATTACTATATTTTGTTATTATTTACTTCAAAGATGGCCTGAAGACAAATACAGTTTAAATATATTAAAACATGATTCTTACTTTATTAAAGTAGATTTTGTTTATTATTTCATACCCTAATAATATAAAGTCCATCTAAGAAGCAACTTGCTTATCACAAGAACCACGGTAAAAACGTACGCTGTGTCAGCCAAGTCTAGCTACATGATTTTCTCAACACAATCATCGCAAAACACCCGACCACTAAAACATTTCGAGCTGAATCCCGTAAATACAGCATAAACCTGCGCCCAGAGCATTTTATGAGAAGTTGGATACAGATTCTGTCCGCGATAAAGTCTCGCGATAGAGCTAGCGATAAACGAGTCGTAGTAAAAAATCCCTTCTGTTTGATATTCAGCGGGTGAGTGGAATAACGGAGGTAATTGGACAGCAGAAGGTCGCGCGGTACGTGCTCCGTGCCGCTTTGTACTAAAATACTTAATTATATTCGCGCGAATTTTATCATCATCAGCTAGTCAAAGCTTGTAAGTTGTAACAAACAGCTAAATTCTAGAGTACCAAGACGCAGCGCATAGAACGAGTACTGTCTAAATTATTGATATATGCAGAGCCTATAGAGTATATTATTATCATTATAATATGTACAATTCTTGAAAATATATGGGCTGAATACAATTCTTGAAAATATAATATGGGCAATACCAGAATTGGATTGATAACCTACTTGGTTTTAAATGGTTTCTTGGTTATGACTGGGCCAAAACTTCAGTTTAATGTATTCATATGAATTCTTACATCGATGAATGACCAAAAAAAGATATCAAAAGTAACTATATAAAATTAGATTTGAAGATTCGGGAATCGGGATGTTGATTCTAAATCCAGGCAGATTTTTATTGGCTTATTACCTCAATTCTTGATGCCGCCCACTGAGACTAAATAGCTAAGACTGATACTTAATATAAAAGACTGTAAAATAAACTATTCTTGAGCTAAATAACTAATTCTTTGGACGTGTAAAACTTATTAAAATATATAGAAAACCTGAAGAAACTCACCAAGTCCGCGATATTGGCGACCTGTATCGCGTCGTGCACCACCTCCGCTCTGGAGCTGCCGTTGCGGCGGTCGAACATCGCCTTGTCTATGACGAGCGCGGTCTCGATGTACTTGGTGGTCTCCCGCACGTCGCGCCGCCGCCGCCGCAGTGTGCGCAGACCCGCGTGCTGCCACCACCGCCACGCGCGCTCCTTCTTCACTTTCGATGGGTTCCTGGTAACAAAGATGGGTAGGTAGGTAAAAAAGATGGTCATTTTTAGTTATGATAAGTACTCACATAAGATTTTGCTCAATCGAGCAATAACGTCGACAAAATCCCCGGCTCGGGCTTTCGTCCACACATTCAGCATTACTCGATAGTTTTATTCTAAATCGATATATTTCATTCCATCAATCCGGCTCGATCCGGTTGCATCAATCCTTCGAGCGGCTCGATGCGAGCCTTCGAACTGTCAGTTTTGCGGTCCACACAGTAATTATCACTCGATTTGGAGTAAAACTATCGAGCAAAATCGTATGTGAGTACTTAACAGAGGAACTCCTGTCCAACTAGCAAAAGTCAAACTCACGAAAGAAAAACCTACAGCACCGGCAAGGTCTATACAACGTGACCTAGTAAAAATATATCTCTAGTCTCTATGTTATGTAGATAGTAATACTGTAAGATTTTTATTTGCTTAAAACAATTTTAATAAAAAGGAATACCAATCACCATTTTTATGAAATATGAGAACTAAAAACACACACTTTTAGGTAGCCGCGTGTAGCTGCGCCAAAGTATCATTAATCACAATAACAGGGTCATTTCCCCTCCTAATTACTTAGTGTCCGACGATTTTATTATCTGTGAATTCGGGAATAATGTGCTTTTGGGCTTAGAACACCCAGCTTAACGTTATCACTTATCAGCCATAACTCCAAATCCACGTCCTTACCTGCCCTCATTAGGGGAGTGCCAATAGACATTTAAATTAACGCCGCTTCAATCTTTGGGAAATGATATACTAATGTAGGGACATTACCTTTTGAATTTAAAATATATTGAATCGTATTTGGTGAATTCGGCAAAATAATCAATTTTAATTATAACTTATAGATTATTTTAATAAAACGCTTTTCATAGCTACGTATCTGAAAATATGCAGTGATTATTTTATTATGTTTTGTTGCATTATTTTAATATTTGGTTCGTAATGCTACAGTAGCATGAAGAAATACGTTTAATAGTGACTACTAACATTATACCTTACTATTGTATGAGGCGAGAAATAGCTAGTCATTAAACTTGAAAGAGTTTTAAAGAGGCGACGAAATTTAACACTAAGATGGTGTGTTAGATACGCTCTCTTGTCTTTACAGTGTCATAAAGCCAGTACCTAAAATGTGTGTTAGTATACTTCTAGTCCATTCTATTTACCGAGACTATTAAAATACTTATGCACTAATGGTGGTAAACCGGAGAGTTCTTTATGGAGATACTCACTAACAATCTTTTTAGTAAATATTACGGGATCTAAACTTATCTAAGTAGCTTAAAAACAATTGTTTATTTCATTTAAAGAAGCGGACGAGTGACAAAACAGAACGACTGTCCACGTCTGTTTAGAGTAACATTGTTTTTGTCATCTCTGGAACCGTTTAGACCGGCTGCTCACTTCATTTGTCACTGCGATCCTTAATAAATTATGTCGCGTGAGGGTCGACGTATGAGGAGAGAGAGAAAGAGGGGTAGAGAAGGGGGGAGAGCTTGCAAAAACTGACGAGCGACAGCGACAAAACATTATGAACACCACTTATATGAGGCGTTGGAAAACATACGGTCGACATTGATTGAAGTGGTGAATTTGACACAGTAAAGGGTGTTTTATTATAACTTAACGATTTCGATATTAAAATACTATGATAATGATATTTGACTGGACATAATGTTATGAGCATTGACCAATATACTAAGCCTGTTTCACCACTTTCTGATAAAGTGCCGAATAGGCTATTCACAACTTTTTGACAGATTCTCTGTCTGATATTATCTGTCAAGTTAAGTGGTGGATAGCCTATTCGGCACTTATCAGTAAGTGGTGAAACAGACTATGTATTTTAATATTACTGTCTTGTCAATGCAGGGACTTATATTTTGTAAAAAATTTCAGGACAACATAATTATTTAGGGAAAAAACAATAAATATATCATGTTTTGCAGATATTACTGTTACAATTAGGCGTGAAAATATATTGAAAGAATAAGGGAAGTATCCAACCTAGCTAGTAATTTACTCATACAATGTAACTAATTTTCTAGATATTACACAGATAAATCTTGAAAAACAAAGGCTCGAAAAACGCGAGACACAAGGGACGGGCCGACCTCAGTCCCTTGAATTAATACCTCGCATTAAGTTATACCACACACTCCGGTCCATTGTGAGGGAAATTATGATTAAAATGTACGTTAAATTGGGTTCGGGGACCAGGGACAATGGAGGTTGTCTCCGGGTTGACCGACCGAGACGTCTTATGCTCCAGTAACCAGCGACCAAGAATTTACAGAGCTTTATTGTAACTGTATATAAATTATGTTACATTATATTACTATGAAGTTAGAAGATTTATGTAGAATTCTCATCTCAAAAATCTTTGAGGGTGAAAGAATAAACATTTATCGACGTTTCGCCAAATGAATACATTCTTGATTACAAGTAACTTTTTTTCTAAGGTAGTCGTAAATTTTCCACGTCAAAAAATAAACACACCCATGCTAGCAGAATAGAAAAAGAGCTGTCAGCCTGCTAAATATTAAAACGGAATGGAAAATCCATCCTACTTATAATCCAATCAATCCAAAACCCAATATATTTCCGGAAAATAAATAAGTATTCAAAAGTATTTACTTAATTTAACTTTTAATCTAAAAATCATTCCCAAGAAACGAAAATGCGTTAAACTGTTTTAAAATCAACATAAATTTGCGAAAGAACAAACAATATAGCCCATCAGCAGTATGCTAATGGCTACTCAATTCATATAATGAAAGTTGAAACACGCTCCTGTAAAATGTATTCAACAAGTTGTTACACTGATTTGCATGCCATTACAACTAATTACTGTTACACTAGCAACAACTATTTATGGCACAAACTAGGAGGGTAAAAGCTATTATTATTTTAGCCTGATTAAAGTTTCGTATAACGTGCTAAATAGCGCTTTTAGCTAAACAGAATAGTAGTAATCGGTTCAAGCCAAAAATTTAATGTGGTAAGCTTCGATCACTAATATACAAGATACACAATCCGCGGCAAAAAACGACCTCACCAAAAGAGCACCAAACTCAACATTCTGGTGCACTTTTGATTTAGTAGTGCTCGAACGCTCCGCCGGGAAACATGCCTTGGTGCGCGTTTAATAATTGTAGAAATCATACGTCTAAAACCAAAAAAAAGGATGGAATTTCATATTTCCGGTAAGTATTAATTTTATCCTAATATATTTCTTACAATTGTATTGTAAATATTGGTATTTCTTTAAGAAATCACCAAAAGACAGTTTTAAAATTAAGTTGTAAATAAATCAACACCAGGTATAAACCATCTCAATTGCGAATACTCATACTAAAGGTACTTATCGTAGTTTATCATGCCCACTTGAAATGTTCGGGTTATAAGCAATGTTTCTGTTCCATTTGATGGAGTCGCTATTACTATTATTTTTTTATTGAGGATTTTTTTCAGGTTTCCTCGAGATCCAGTTAGATGTGGTAATAATATTATGTTCCCATCTTCGATCAAATATAGTTCCCATTAAGGATTTTTTAAGTAGGTTAAAAAGTATGGCCGTTGGGTGATGTGAGTTGTCTTTTGTGGCCTATCGGAAAATGTATGTACACTTATGTATATTTTGGTTAATGATAAAATTAGACATAACATTAGAACAACATAATATTACAAGTAAAAAATAATTACTCCTCACTTTATACATTAAACTTCGGAAAAATAAAAAAATGGACTATTAAAATTATTACAAATTACAATCAACAAAAAAAATTTGAACAGTTCGACTCCACTCATACTTCACTTCGCCCTGTTCCAGCGGCGAATTTCGGTCGTAAAATTGGATTTTTTTTTTGGCACTATACAAATTTGAACTTAAATCATATACGCGGATGGTTGAATTTAGTATGAAGCGTGCATCGGACGTAAAAATTGTATTGCTTTGTAAACACAAATGTTCATTGTTTTATAAAAAGATCTTTAATAATTACTATAATTAAGGTTGATTTTAGATAAATGTATACTTCATTAAACTCTATTACTCGGGGACAGATTTTCGAGAGGTTTTGTATGAGACTGTGTATCTTGTATATTAGTGATCGAAGGTGGTAAGTGACAAAACCTTCTTGTTACCTACATGTTTGTTTGTTTGATAAAGGGGAAGAGGACTTAATATTTACTTGACAAAACCCGACTAAATAGCGTAAGTCAGCCATAATATGAATCAATTTTACCGGTGGCAGAAAATTTTCAAATATCTAGTTAAACATGCATGCAAGACATATTATCAGTGCATAGCACGACACAGAATAGTTGTAGCTTAAATATATGTTACACTGGACACTGTATCAGGGTGACGAATGTAACAAAGAGGACATTATGATAACCATTAGGTATGACGTGTGACGTCACAATATCGGACACGCCGGTATATCCTCATCCCAGTTTCATCCCGGCTTTGTGCGGCGCCCCGCGTAAATCATTCAGCGGAACCCAATTTGTTAGCGGGATGAAAGGGCTTTTATATTCAACCTGCGATCCCTAAACGTATTACCCTTATTGTGAGTTATTTTGGATAAAGACTATTGAAATGGACTCGTTGACTTACCTAAATGTTGTGTTGGAAATCTTATTTTGCAATATCATTTTAAATATGAAAATATTTATCTGTATTTATTTTATTTATTCTATATTTCTCTGTATGAATATAAGTGAAATTTAATATTAAGTATTTAAAAGAAAAAATAAAAAGTCCAGTATAAAAGTTGTACAAATTCATTTGCTATAAGTACTGTATAATACTTAGGACACCTTACATGTAAGAAAATATTATCTTTTTTAAATCAACATAAAAATTAAAGTACTTACAACAATTGTAAAATTATTATTTTAAATTTTAACTGTGCAGCACTTATTCTTTTTTTAATTTTTTTTGTTTTTTTTATTGAATAAGGGGGCAAACGAGCAAACGGGTCACCTGATGGTAAGCAACTACCGTCGCCCATGGACACTCGCAACATCAGAAGAGTTGCAGGTGCGTTGCCGGCCTTTTAAGAGGGAATACGCTCTTTTCTTGAAGGTTTGCAGGTCGTATAGGTCCGGAAATACTGCTTGTGCTGGTGACAGTTTGTTCCAGAGTTTTACAGTGCGCGGCAGAAAGTTACGCGAGAAACGCAGTGTGGAAGACTGCCACTTATCAAGGTGATGAGGATGGTATGTTTTTCGCGTGGGTCGATGGCGAAAAGTTGCAGGTGGTATGATTCCGAACAATTCCTCAGAACACTCCCCGTGATACAACCGCTAGAGGATGCAGAGTGAAGCTACATCTCGGCGTAATTCCAAGGGGTCCAAGCTGTTTGAAACACTATAGCAGTCAACAATTCGAGCAGCCCTTCGTTGGATACGATCCAGAGGGAGCAGTTGGTATTTTGGCGCCCCTGCCCAGAGATGAGAACAATACTCCATATGAGGCCAAACCTGCGCCTTGTAGAGTTGTAGGCGTTGGTCCGGACTGAAGTACTGTCTCGCTCTGTTAAGAACACCAAGCTTCTTCGAGGCTAATTTGGCCTTACCCTCTAGATGGTATCGGAACTGGACTTCGCTCGATATATTTACGCCAAGTATCTCAATGCTAGGGGAGATGGTTAAAGATGTGCCCTCGAAACGAGGATATACGACCATTGGTGACTTTTTAGTGGTGAACGCGCAGACTTGTGTCTTGGCGGGGTTGAATTGGACCAAGTTACGTCTACCCCATTCAAAGACCTTCTCCAATGAATTCTCCACCTTACACACAAATTCGTTTCGACTCTCAGTGACATTTTGCCGAGAAATATTGGGGGAGCCGGTATATACAGCATCACCTGTACTGTTATCTGCATAGCAATGAATGCCGCTGGTCTGCAACATGTCATTGATATGCAGTAAGAATAGAGTAGGCGATAGCACACAGCCCTGAGGGACACCAGCATCAAGAGTGAGTCTCCGAGCATTCGCCGTCAACTACGACCTTTATGCTTCTGTCTGCTAAGAAACCAGTGACCCACTTACATAATTTCTCGGGCAGCCCGTATGATTTGATAGCAGCACTTTATGCCAAACCCGATCAAAGGCCTTCGCAATGTCCAAACTAACAGCCAATGCCTCTCCCTTTGACTCAATTGCCTGAGCCCAACGATGAGTCAGGTACGCCAAGAGATCACCAGCCGAGCGACCCTTACGGAACCCGTATTGTTTGTCGCTTAGCAATCCCTGGCCGTCCAAGTAACGAAGAAGCTGGCTATTGATAATGGATTCCATTATCTTAGAGAAGAGAGAGGTTATAGCGATTGGTCTGTAGTTGGAAGGATTTGAGCGATCACCTTTTTTGGGGATCGGGTGCACCAAGACTGTCTTCCAGGAAGCCGGGACGATGCCAGTAGAATATGAGAGCTGAAAAAGACGCGTCAAGACCGGAGCCAACTCTGGAGCACACTTTTTCAACACAATAGGTGGGATTCCGTCAGGTTTAGAGTCTCTGCGTCCAGTTCTTGTGGCGTGGATGCGCCGCAAGAGGAAACCCCTCACCTTTCGCCTTACACAGGTGCTCACCGGACACGGGTGCTTCGGTGAGTACCTGTCTAGGGTTGCCAGGAGAGAGCCAACGCCAGCCTGCCATGAATGTGGCGCTGCGGAGGACACAGCCCAGCATACCCTTGAGGTGTGCGATCGTTGGGCCGTGCAGCGCCACGATCTCGTGGCAGTGCTAGGTGGAGACCTGTCACTCCCGAGCATGGTACGCTGCATGCTCGAGAGTGATGAGGCCTGGCAGGCGGCGGTTTCTTTCTGTGAAACCGTCCTTTCACAGAAAGAGGCCGCGGAGCGAGACAGAGAGGACGATCCCACCTCTCTGCCGCTCCGCCGGCGTAGGACGGGAGTGCGGAGGCGTCGCTACGCGAACCTCCAATCTCTCGTCTAACGGGGCTCCGGGTCAGGATGGGAACCTGCCCGGCTTTGTCAGTCCCGGCGCCGAGGGGAACGCTTTAGTTCGCCTAAGCGTTCCCTTACTTTGGTGGAAGTCCGGTCCGAGATAGACCGGCCAGTCGTGGAGGGGGTCCTGTGTTAGACAGATCCGGGATCTCCCTCCGTTGTACGGCTGAAGGCGAGCCGCAGGTGGTTTTAGTGAGTAGGAGTCTCACATACCCCCGGGGTACCCAACCCGGGGCACCCATGATGGGTTTCCCCTGCGATATCAAAAAAAAAAAAAAAGGCCCACTCGACTTTTGGATATCAAGGGAACGGAGGGCTTTTCGCATTGAGCGCTGATGAAACCGAATATCCGATATGATGCTCGTGCATTGCGGTATGGTCTCCACCTCTTCGTGCTTCTAACTTGTTAATTTTCAGGTTCATTTTTGCGATCTCTGCTATTATGGCTGCTACCTCGAAGCTGGTTGACGACGGCTGCTGCTGACCACTTGCTACTTCGCCGATGTTACAGGGCTGGTGAGTGTCCATGATTTTATCTGCTATTACTGCTAACTCTTCCAGATTACTAGTGGATGTCACCGCGAGGACCGCTTGGACCGAAGAAGGTAAGTGACCTTGCCACAAAATTTTCAGGGTCTCGTCTTCGATTTTTCCTCTAGCTAGTTCCTTCATTCTTCTGAGCAGCTGACTCGGTTTCTGGTCACCAAGCTCGATTTCGGAAATTAATTTTCTTACTTGCCGCGCCACCGATTCTTCATAAATTTGCAGTAGTCGATTTTTCAGCGCTTCGTATCTATTCTGCTGCGGCGGATCTGTCAAGATGTCTGCAACTTGCTGAATGGCGTCTCTGTTCAGCTTCGCGACGCACATATAATATTTATTCGCATTCGCACATGGTTAAACCAGCGTCGAGGGTTGTTCTGCCAAAAGACCGGAATTTTGCTGGCAATGGAAATGGTTGCCATTTCTCCATCTTCTTTCTTAATCACGGGCGTAAATCCACTCGCTGAGGCTTGAGGTACGGTGCCCATCAGGTTATGTTGCTGCTCGTTCATTATTTATTGCCCGGTGGAGCCCTTCGTATGAATTGGTCGGAGCCTTCGCTGTCTTCGTTTATCTGGAGTCGGGGCTGTCTTCGTTTTTGCCGACGTCGGTGGTCACCAACTGTTATGTCAGTGTGGTATACTATAGTATATAGGTAGAGCACTAGGAGTATAGACTACGGAACAGTAGCAGGAGGGCACAAGTGAAAGGCTCGAGAGTGGTAGACCAACTATTTATTAAAACGTTAATTTATTATTCTAAGCTCCGTTCGCACGCCATATCTAACATACACAATTGCAACTCGCACGCGTCAGCATTCACACACTTGCATACCGGGTACAAAGTACAGACCCCACAATAGACAAAGAGTTTTTATATTCGGCCAGTATTGATCCCGTCATTACCATAGTCTAATTTGAATTTATTCTGCGTATCAAATTCGGGAATATATTTTCAATTTCAAAGGGAACAACTAGAGTTAAATAAAATAAAAGAGCCGAGAGCTAAAATTCAAACATATTCCGATGCTTGTTGAACTTATAAAACAATCGCAAACAATTTTTCTATGCGCCGAATTCATCAGGAAAAGTTTTTGTTAGCGCTTGGACATTCCAAAAATAAACTGTTCGCGAAAAACTTTTTCTAACTGCATTATTCACGAAATTTGTTCAAAAGTCACTCTCAAATTTTTTACCGAATTTTATACGGATGTATGCAAATATGTTTTCTTGCTAACTGAGATCTTAAAATATTTCTTGCTTTAATTTTATTTCATATTTTTTTATTTTAGTATTTACTATTTATCTATTGTTTTACTTATTTACTTATTGCTGCTATATGCCGTAGCATAGCAGCTATTAGCACTAATTAAACTTGAAAAAAAAAAAAAAAAAAACACCAAGTAAATTTAAATTTTCGGTTCCATTTTCAGACCATTATTAAAACGTTCCAAAGTGATATTTGAAAATGGAATGTGCGTGACATGTGGCGGGTGAAATGGCGTCAACAAAAGAAATACTAACATCATTGTAAAATATCGGAACCAATTTATCAAAATGTCCATTATTCTACAATGTTTCTGTCCGATTTTATCTTTTAATATTAGGTACAGTACCTGTGCCTATGCGGTATCTGTACTCGTTAATTTTATTGCTCAAACATGGCTTCCAGGGAAGCAAAGTTGATAAAATTATTATTTATTAATAACCTAGTTTAACCAACTGCCAAAAAAGGAGTATGATAATGTTACGGATACGGACACGTGGTGCCATCTAGCGTCAGGCCAGCGAACCTACCAAGGGAACACAGGCAACGTAAATCCCCTACTCGCTACTAGATGACGCTAGGTGTATGTACCTACGAGTACTTTCTAGAAATATCTGATACTTGTTTACGCATATCGGGTTTATTCTGGGATGTTCCGGAATTTTCTGAGATTCGATCCGGCCCGTATAAATAGTCGCAGACAGTCGAGCCGGCAATTCAGTTTTATCTGAGCTATCTTCGAGGCGACTTCGGAGCGAAAACAAGTGATCAATAGTGAGTGATTGTGATTGTGATAGTGACTCGGCTACGACCTAGGACAGTGATAGTGCTCAGTGATTTGGATCTAGTGCTTAGTGTTTGGACTCAGTGATTAGTGTGAGCTAGTGTTTGTGAATAAAGTCTTCAAGAGAGTCACCAGGTCTTTCTCTTCGAATCATCGAACCCTAGCACGTAACAATTGGTGTCAGAAGTGGGATTTGGAGATGCCATTGACTTCGAGTGAGGACTTCAAGGGAAGTGTCAGGACAAGGGCACAACGTGCTGCGGAGGCCACACCCACTGGGGACCAAGCCCCACCCACTGGCCCCGACCACCAGGCCCCGCCCACTGACCACGCCCCTCAGGCCCCGCCCACTTTGGGCGTGGCCACGCCCACTGGCTCCGCCCACCCGGCCACGCCCACTCAGGCCACGCCCACTGGCCCCGCCCACTGGGCTCCGACTGCTCAGGCCCCGTCGACTAGCTCCATCCATCCTGACACGCCCGTAGTTTCTACGGTCCCTCAAATGGCTCAATTGGAAAGCATAATTCAGTTAATTCAGGCTTTGCAGGAGTCACAAGACCGCAAGCTCGGCGCTTTGCAGGAATTTCAGAAGGCTGAAATCAGCGCGATTCGAGAATCACAAGATCAACAAAAAGACCTCCAAGAAAAAGCACTTGGAGCTATAAAGGATGTTAGTGACACGGTGACTAAGCTTCGGAAAGATGTCGATGTAATGAAAGAACGAGTTACCGGGTTAGAATCGGTTGTGGAAAATTTGAAAACCGGATTCACTGAACTGCAGAAGAGAGTAGTGCGCCTTGAAACTACGGGAGTTACAGTGTCTAGTGGAACCACTGGAGTGATGCAGGGGCCAAGAGTAAAGGTGCCGCCGTACGATGGCACTACTTCTTGGAACGCTTATCGTCGGCAATTTCAGACTGTTGCTACCGTAAACGGATGGACGGAGGAGCAATGCCTGACCGCTCTCATTGTGGCACTCAGAGGGCAAGCTTTGTCGGTCCTGGAGGCACTGCCACATACGGTAAATGGGTTCCAAGACCTGATGGAGGCACTGGAATCCAGATACGGGGAGCGACACCTGGAGCACGTGTTCCGTGCCCAATTGCGTGATAGAGTCCAACGCTCAGAAGAAGGGCTTCAACAATGGGCGTTGGAAATTGAAAAACTCGTCAGGAAGGCGTACCCCGGAGCTGATACCAAGATGGTCGACTCAAATATTGTTCAAGGATTTGTCGACGGAATCAAAGACCTGGAGGTCAGAGCTGCAGTAAGACTTGGTCACCATGCCTCGCTAAAGGAAGCATTGGCGCATGCTTTGGAGGTCGAGGCTGTTCGCCATGACATACGGCAGACCCATAAGATCCACAGGGTCTCTGAGGAAATCAAGCAAGTTAAGGCTCCTACGAGGAAAAGATTTGAAGCTATATGCTATAAGTGCGGTGAGAGGGGCCATCTTCAACTCAACTGCCCGCAGAAGAAGACCCAGATGGCAAGGATGGAAAGGATCGAGGAACAGATAGAGGAGCTGAGGAAGCAAGCAGTTTCGTTCCCTGCCCGGGATAAGGGGAAACGAATAGAATCCAGGACTAGGTGGCGAGTATTGGACAATGTGGAGAGAGACCCAATAACTGTTACTTCCCAGGCACGGAGCGGAAGAACAAAGACAAATACTTTGGGTCTCTTGGAAAATGATGCTATGAGGAAGGCTCAGGAAAGAGATGACGACCTTCGGCACATCATCACATGGAAGAAACGCGGTGACGTAAAACCAAACTGGAGTGAGGTTGCACCCACTGGCGCTGTCACTAAGGCGTACTGGGAGCAATGGGACAGTCTGATACTTCAAAACGGAATACTCTACCGGAAATGGGCTAACGGTAGAGAGTTCTATTTCCAGATAATTGTCCCAAGGGTGAGAGTACCAGATGTTCTCTGCGAGATACATGAGGGTGTATCAGGGAGTCATCTAGGTGTCAAGAGGATGCTGAGGAAAGTGCGAGAACGATTCTTCTGGTTGCATTGGCGAGATGATGTGCAGAATTGGTGCCACGAATGTACTTCTTGCGCTGACGTGAAGGGGCCGCAGACCAGGACAGCGTGGCGCGGCAGTAACAATGATGCTCGGGACGAGCATCTCTAAGAGGGGAGTAGTGTTACGGATACGGACACGTGGTGCCATCTAGCGTCAGGCCAGCGAACCTACCAAGGGAACACAGGCAACGTAAATCCCCTACTCGCTACTAGATGACGCTAGGTGTATGTACCTACGAGTACTTTCTAGAAATATCTGATACTTGTTTACGCATATCGGGTTTATTCTGGGATGTTCCGGAATTTTCTGAGATTCGATCCGGCCCGTATAAATAGTCGCAGACAGTCGAGCCGGCAATTCAGTTTTATCTGAGCTATCTTCGAGGCGACTTCGGAGCGAAAACAAGTGATCAATAGTGAGTGATTGTGATTGTGATAGTGACTCGGCTACGACCTAGGACAGTGATAGTGCTCAGTGATTTGGATCTAGTGCTTAGTGTTTGGACTCAGTGATTAGTGTGAGCTAGTGTTTGTGAATAAAGTCTTCAAGAGAGTCACCAGGTCTTTCTCTTCGAATCATCGAACCCTAGCACGTAACAATAATATTATATTCGACCTTTGATTTGTTTGTGGTGCGGTGTGTAGGCCCCAGTAGCATCAACGTTCAGAAAGTGTTTGAAAAAAAAACTTATTCTGAGTAAAAATTTTTCACTTTGACTTTGACTTTGACAATAAGAGCCCGTACTCTCTTTTCTACTGCTCTCTTCACATTCACGCCCGTCTTTCATATGCCAGGTGAAAAAGGATATATTCTGTTTTTTAAAGGGTTTTTTATATGGAAGTGGTAAAAAGTAATTCCAACATTATATAGACGACTTTCTCAACACTACATTGTATTTTTTTCATATTGTTAAGACGTCAATACAATCCTACAGGTGATATTCTAAACCTTTTACAGCAAAAATCACAAAACTGTCGCGGGTTTGAGTTGGATTATTTAAAGATACTTAAAAAAAAATAAAAAAATCTAGCTGCAACATTAGATTATAATTGAAATGATCTTACATGTTGTGCATTAAAACTGTATTTTAACTGTTAAATCACGTCTGTTAAATGAGCGAAATCGGCAAAATTTCGTATACGGACTCTTAACGATTGTATTTATGCTTCAATTACGAATCAAGACATTTTGCTTACAAATTAAACTAGCAGCCACGTAGAGCTTGTCTAACTTGAAATGACGCGCCCCTCCCTCGTATTCACAGTACAAAAATGTTTAATTTATATCAACTTTGAAGTGGTGGGGCGCGTCATTTCAAATTAGACAAGCTCTATCATTGTGTTTACTATACTTATAGATATTAATTTTTTTCTCTAAGGTAAACTAGACAGAGACTGTTTCTTGTCGTGTCTCTTTGTATCTACAATCTGTCATCATTAATTCTAATAATAATAATAATAATAATCTTTATTTGCAAAAATATGGTCATATTATAAGATGGTACAATCTTACAGTTAATTACTATTCTCTCATTTAACCCAACAATCCCCAAGCGACAGCCGGCTGCCGCACAAAAATTGAAAATCTATCGTGTCTGCGATACTCATGACGATGGAGGTGTTAATACAGTCATGCAGCATACTATATTAACCCTGCTAAATGCTAGTATCATTGCTAACTTACATGTGTTTAGGGTCATCAGCGAGCGGTGTTTCGAGGTAGGAGACGTGCTTCGTCCGCCTGCTCTTCGGCCTGAACTCCAGCTTGTTGGCACAGCCCTTGTTCGCCTTGGTCCGCGCCTCGAATATCACATGTGGGTGCTTCTGCTGAAACAAGGCGAGATGTATGTTAAACACTGCCGGTTAACGCAAAGATCAGAGACGTTGCTACCGCTGTATAATTATGCTATATCAATATATGCCACTGTATATATGGGGCCCCCAGACCACGAGGGCCCTCAACGCGAATTTTAGGGCCGAAAAATCTTTACCATTCCTAAGGGTCCCAAACAAATTTTTATACGCGGTAATATTTATATGATTCATTTTTTAAAAATCGCAAAATAGCTGTCAAATTTATACTAATTAGACATTCGTGAGTTTGACAGTTTGACAATTCATTTTGTGAATTGATTGAGAGGAAATGCTAAATGTAACCATTTTAGCCCCGCAGATAAGTTTGCTAAGAACAATATCGACAACTTGTCTAAAAGATTGCATTTGCACCAGCCTCAAAATATAAAAAGGCAAATATTCCCACACAAAATAAAATTTACTATTCAATTGTTTAAATTGTTTTAATCATACGTGTACGTAGGCATTTCACGGCGCTTTTTTAAGAAAGTAGCTTATATGCTAGCGTCATCTTTGCCAATCACACATATTAAATACTTATTATTTCTGCGCCGTTATAAAAATAATCAGAAGCCATTCGCTAATTGGATCTCATATAGTTAGTTAATATTTGTATCGGAATAAGCCAATATCAATGTTTATTGGCAAAATAGGAGCTGTTTGTTAGAGTTATTGGGCCGGAATACTGGCCTTTGATGAGTAAGGATTATTATGTTTACCAAATTACAAATTTGCTTGACAAGTTCACAATTACCTAGGATTATTCTAAATCTTGGTTTGTGTATCTAATATAAAATTTAATACACTTAATATAATAATCTAATAATGCATAGTTATTTAGAGGTTAAGATATTGAAGGCTTTTCAAGACATCTATGATGGATAACCAAGATGACGCAATGTGCGTTTATAGTATGGTATGCACAATGGGCAATTAAACACGAATATTATGGCTCCTAATGTTCGTAATCGCCTGTATTTCTCCACCATAGACCAACGTAAAGAGGCTATTTACATCGGTAACATTATTTTTACTAAATATTTTCACAACACCTTAACATGAATTGAATATTGATCAACAATTTTACGTATTCAGCAATCGCTTGCAATGTTACGAATATAGAAACTCCGAAATTCGTAACTTGTTTGTGAAGTATTTTATATAAAACTTTTGCTGCTATTGGCTAAGCCATAAATTCAACAAGTTCCGCAAACATTTAACGCTCAATATTTTAGAGAGCAAGAGATAGTGCAAGGACGGTTGGAATATCCAAGTATTTTCTGACGTCAAAATAATTTTAGCTTACCCTCTTGTTGTTCTTTTCCTTCTTTAAAAATTGCCTCCCTTGACGAATAACCAGTAAAAGTGTTTTACTTTTTTTGTTCAATTTTATCAATAATTTTGACAGCCAAATCACAAATGAAAACCGGCCAAGTGTGTGTCAGGCCACGCGCCATATAGGGTTTCGTTATAGTACCGCTAGTTTTTGAAAATTTTTGTATGGTCAGTAAATGTACAAAATTTATAATGATTAATGTGTTTCTCAGTTACTTTCAAAGGAAATTGAACGAAAAGTTCCTTTATACTTCGCCGAATACATTTTTTTTAGTTGATCGACTAGTACTCAATAACTTATGAAGTCTTCTTAGACGTGATATTTTCCTTCATTCAGTATATTATTTACTACTCCCGTGAATTTTTTCACATTTCCAGAAACAACCGTTTAGCTAGTAGAAGGGGGGACACTGGACTCTAACGATTTTTTCCACTTTTAAACTTTATATTATTTCACAAATGGATCCCTAAATCGAAAAATGATAGACTATGAATACTCATAATATTAAAAAAAAACCAATGCCAAATTACAGCTTTGTAGGTCCTATAGCCCCTGAGCGAAATAATTATAAGGGTTCCTTGTTGACTACGGAACCCTAAAAAATTTACATTTGACATTAGTCATAACCGGTATGCTTTACGTCAAACTTTTCAATTATTTCTACCTTCGCTATCGAAGCTATCTAAAGCAAATTAACTGACTGTCTTCAATTGCAAACAACAAAATTTTTTGGGCAATTACAAAAAGTAGGCGCGGAAATAGTTGAAAAACATAATTTTCATTTATTGATATAACAAACATAATCAATTCTGATATAATTTGATTTCGGCGTTCCGCCGCAGATAATGAATAAAATATAGGCATGTGAGCGGAGCGCGGAGTGATGAAAGGCCGAACACGAACCCGCTTCCCATTCAGTGTTGCCAGGTGAAGGTAATCTATAAATCGAATTAAAGGCCCAATCACGTTCGGTTTTGCGTGGAGCGGCGGCAGGGCGGGCGCAGGGTAGGCACGGGGAGCGGAGAGCGGGGAGGTAGTAGTAGGTACAAAAGCCGCGTTAGCGATTGAGTGAGGCACCACCCGCCGCGGTCCCGGAATTTATTTCTATGATTGCTAAAATTTCAATGCATGAAAGAGGATATAGGAGGATAGGTTGAGTGGTGAAAAAATTCTGTACAAACATAGAATAATAACGACGTTTTCATGAATAATGCGGCTCCCCGAACGCGATCTTATTGAAGTACTGACCGAGAATTTTTATTTCAGCTTAGATTTTTTTTTCGCTGATACGTCCAGTTTTAAAAACGAAATAGAGAAAAAGTTGTTCTATATTATTTCCTTTTGTGCAGATCTCGATAAACGATTCCATTGCGCTCGAGCCAAATAAAAAATTTCATATCAAAATATATTAGACGTATACAATGTCAATTATTATATATTTTTTTTCACATTATCTTTTAATTACTCACGGGTTTTGTTGCCTTCGCTTTTGTTATTACCAACTTTTCGGCTGCTTTCCAACGGCCGTGGTAACGTTAGGACTGGGATGACAGACGGCCATCACGCTCAAGTTATTTAGAACTACCCGAAAATTCGTCAATTATTATATTTTGTGCAGCTCCGATCTGCGCAGAACGCGTGTGTAGTGCGTATGATTAAAATATAATTATGTAGGTATTAAGTTCATTCCTTAGGGAGATACCGTAATTTACCGTATTTCAAGCCCTATAAACTCATTATTTGAAAGCTACAAAGTTATTATAAAAATATATCAATAATCTTCAGTATATCAACATTCCTTTCCCCGTTTAAAATTTTCTATTTTTGTTTATTATACTCATGATATCAGCTTCCAAAGTTAAACCAATTTATTAAAATTCAAGCATACATTCAGCATCTCCTTAGGATTTACAAATTACTTTTATTTGAAAATATAATATTTTAAACGTTTAAAATTAAAATTTAAATTTTAAACTTTTTAAATTTTACCGTTTTAAATTTTTTAGGTCAGTTTTGAACTAAGATAATTAGTAAAAAAAAATAGGGTTTTGGTGCGCTCTCGGCAACGCGGCCAAGGTCGTTTGCTCGGGGGACGGCGCGAAATCTTAAAATCATTAACTGCACCTGGAAACTTCATCCATCAGTAAAAATAAAATTTAATGCAATTGCAATACAAAGCTTAATTATCATAGTTTTGTATTAAGACAGGAGTATATTAAAATAATATTATAACCTGTAGCATGGCAGATACATTCGTTTGTTTTAGTTTACTATAAAATATGAATAAATATTACAATTTAATATTTTATTAATAATATTAAAATATAATATTTTTATTTGACACTTCAATATGGCGGTATATCTTTCTCCAACTGAAACGCGCTGCAAACGATGGCGGTCATCGGGAAGAGAAATGGCGCCAATTTGGCGGGTGAGCGCGAGAAAGCGCGGGAAATTGGATATTTCTCGCACCTACCCGCGATTTCGCCACACGATTGCCCGACTCTTTTAAAACCGTTGCCGTTAATGGAGCACCATCGACACGAAAAATTTCTTATTGTTTTTATACTGTAGTACACCACAGTATAAAAACACATGTTAAGTGTTAATACAATAGCGTCGCAATCGGTTTAAATGTTACGTAGGTACACGCCGGGTACCTAGGATGGAAAACTTATTCGTATAACGTGTTAACTTTCTACATATTTTAGTGAGGTCTTACACCTCACCTTACATAACATTAAAACATATTCTCTTTGTAATTCCGATGCATATTTATTTAGAAGTGAAGATTAATAATTATTGAGCCTCCAGACCAATATCATAATAATTTGTGCCACTGGTCGCAAGCAAAATATTTCAAACTGATCGCAGTGCCTTTGTGTTCATAATAATAATATTATGTTAAACTGTTCTTGTACTGTATTTTCTTTTACTGAGATAATTTTATATAATATGAGAGAGTACGCTTCTTAGAACTAAAATAAACATTGATTTACTTATCACTAGACTCTAGAGCATTCTAGGAACCCAATGAAAATGTTTTATAAGATTTAATTGAAAAGTCGTTCAATATTATTTTAGCACTAAGTTGTATAACATAATATTTCATAAGTTTAAAAGTAAGCTTTAAAATATTTAATTTATTATTATATTATACAATTTAAACTCTAAATCTAGTTAAAGCAATAATCGCTATCGGTAATAACAATATACACATTCTGAAAACATATTATGTACTATGCACATTATAACAATCACTCGTAAAAATTTATTTGAATACACACTCGCTGGTGTTAAATTTTTGCCAGTTAAAATTCAAGGCACGAAACACGTCTAATTCATCAGCTCCGAAAATAATGTTCGTTTAAGGCCATTCATAATAAAGGCGGCGGAGAAACATACGTACCGCCGTAAATATGTTCCATATGACATATAATGTTGGCGATATTTCTCTATAAACACCTGGGAAAAGCCAGTCGAATTTCAACCGAACTTCCCCAGCGGAAGGTGCATTATTGTTTACATATCATGTCGAACTCTGTTTTGCTTTTAACGGCTCTAGTCCAATTCTCTTTTTCAGATTTCCCAAACCTGTTCACCAGAATTTTATATAAATTTTATTCAATAGTCACATCGTAGATTTTCTCTGTTTTCCATATAACGAAATAGGCTATCGTAAAAAACCTATAATGTATGTACAATAGTATCACATTTGACGCTACTCTTAAGCACATACAAATGAATATTTACTAGTTTCTGAGGTTTACTTAGGTATTTTTGATCTGAAAAAGCCTGTAAATTATCATTAATGACTAGTATTTAAATTTCAATAATATTAAAAAAACCGCTGCGCCGTCTCAATATATCAAAAATTTACATTTTTTTTTGTTTGCACTCCAACAACGACACATTCCTTACATACATGAATTATAGTTTTGTCATTCTTTGAAGCCTAACATATTGTACAGTATGTAAGTGTGACGTCATTTTGGCAATATCTATCCAGCGAACCCTTTTCTCGACGTCATTAAAGAATATTATGAGCTCGCGCGATTCAGTCAAACGTGATTTAGCGAAAGGAAAAGTGTCACAATTTCTTTCAGTGAAAATTGTTTTTTTTACTAGATGACGAACGCCACTCTGTTGTGACAAAGTACGTTTAAATCGTGCAGAAACAGTACACAAGTACGGAACTTGTGTCGGACTAGGCATATTATATATTTTTTATATTGAAGCAACTTTGAGTGTTATCAAAATACAAACATCATAAAGCTTTCGAATGGTTAACCGCATACCCAATTAGCCGTAATGTTTTAATCCAATAATCGTCGAAATAACCACAAAACTGCGAACCCGTGGTCCAAAACTCAAGGCAAGTCACATGACATTCGGTGTTATTCACAAAAAAAAAATAGAATTGAAAAACTTAGTACTCACCCACCAATAGTTTCTAAAGTAATTTGCTTTTCTTTGCATAGTATATTAATTATACTTATATAATTATACTTATTGTATTTCCACTACGGTACCTTTTTTAACCGATTGCAAAAAAAGAGGTTACGAATTCAATCACTATGTATATGTAATATATCGTATAATATTATGTTAGTCTATATCAGCATCTGAACAAAAGTGCCAGAATTTTAAGTGTTTTTTTGTATGTATATGTATGTTTTTATGTTTGTGTTCCCATATCTCCGGATCTTTAAGTCTGGTTAAAGTAATTCTTTTTTTTGCTGTACTAGGTATTGTTCAAATTACCTACTGCAAATTTCATCAAAATCGGTTCAGTAGTTTTTAAGATACATAATTTTGAAGCCACTTTAAATTTTATTGCAGTTTTGGGTTCAATAAGTTCGCGAGATAAATACAGACAGCATTTACGAGCAATCTGGTTCGGGAGCGGTCTGCGGTGTGCCCGGTGCAAATTACTTTTCGCCTGCCCCACGATTCACTCAAAGCGAATTCTTGCTCGATACCAATCATGTCGGATTCGACCAAATTGATAGGGCATTTTCTAACACAAGATTGCTTTACATCAAACGTGCGGTGAGCTTCCGACAGCTAGTACTAATTTATACAAGCTAAAACATTGCGATGAGCAGCATCAACATGCATTTTTCTTCTTATGTATCACTTGTTGATTGTTTCGTGGACAATAAACTGTTAAATAAAAAAATCAGATAAACGTTATTTCAGATAAATGAGAGCAGAAGGGCACATTGTCTCTTTAAGCATTTATTTCAAGAACACAGCTAAGGAACGCTACTGTATTTGTGTTATGCTAATCGTCGTCAAAATATAACAAGATCAAGATCAAACCATGCGTTTACAACGGATATCCGATCTCACACGACTACCTCGTGGCAACGCTTATAATAATTGTTTTGTTTTGACGCATTATAAACCGCGGAGAATAAATCGCGAACAACAAAAACTTCAGCCCATAATGTCAATGCAAACAATAAACGGGCGATAAACACGAACAAGTTATGTCGTCCCGGCCCGCGCGGGAACTGCGCCCCATAGATTACGCCGGGGCAAAACTGGGGGCACACCACCCGGGGCAAAACTGGGGCCAACGCCACCCGGGGCCCCCGGGCCAGCAGCGCCAACTCGCCCCAGACTACGCCCCTGTCCGAGTAAATTATAAAATGTCCGAAAGCTATCAAAATAGTCGTGGCATTTAGGTGATGAAATTTCAACCCTATATTTTAAGCCTCCATACAGCTAACAATTTCAAAAATACCAGTAAACAATAGCTCTGTTTCCATTGTGCTCCTCTAATAAAATTTTGCACCCCCAGCAATATCGTAATGAAAATCCAATACAGAAGATTTTTAGTTAAGTTTTGTGATGAAATACGATTTTTTTAAAAGGAATTTTTTCTCTTATTTTATAGTCTGAATGCATACAAAAACGGAGTGTTTTTTCAGTCCATTCTCTATTACACTCACAACAGCAGAATAAACACCGGCACAAAAAACTTACGAGTTTTTCCAGCAAATCGAAGCGAAGAGTTCGATATAACATCCCATAGCCTTTTTGTCATCAATTATGTTGATTGTTATTATTTATGTAATGCAGTTGGATCCAGACTGAGTCTGGTAGAGGTTCCAGAGGTTCATACCTAATATTTTAAATGTGAAACCGTGTCTATCCATTAAGTACCTCGTTACATATTCCAATTCTAGATAAATTTTTTTGAAGATACTTGGAGTCCCGAGAAATGTCAATAGGTTTTTATGATAAAAGGAATTTTTGCTGCAGAAAAAAAACAAGAAGCGAATTGCTGCACACCAAGCTGCGGGCCACATTCGGTTCAAAATACCACAGTATAATGCAACTTGCAAGTATATCTAGTTTAACATAATTCAAAGGTTCGTAATCGTACCTGACATGCTGGGATCGCGCGCTTACATCATTACCTCAATATGTCGCCTCGATTTATCGAATATATTATCAGGGGGTTCCTTTATTCCAATACCCTCACATTCTCGGTAGATTTACGATGTATGTAGATTGAAATTAGAGAGACTAAGGCAACATTAAGGCCGCATACAACGAGGATTAGTGAAATTTCGTGTTTTTATTTTCACTAGAACTTTGACCACAAGTAATTATAAGCATTCAAACATTTTTTGTAAGTTAGTTACGTTCCTTACCAAGGTTAGGGTCAGCTTAAAATTTTGATTTAAATCCATTTACCACTAAAAAAATGTGCATTAAAAATAATCCTTGCAAAATTTTATTTCTTCCAGAATTCAGCGAAAACAAATACAGGAATAAATATTTTTACGCCAAAATGTTTCAATCATGATTCCGGAGGCACCCATCAGCTTCGTTTTTGATAAAATATACCAATTATAAAGATAAATCGCTTTGTTTACAAATTTGAACAATCTGTTGATATGTGAGAGCAACGCCTGATCATGAATATTTGGTACAAAAAATCCACAGGCACTTGATGGAAAATAAATAAAGGACATCAGTCAAATCTGTGTGTCAGAGGCTGATTGTCTATCATAGAAAACCTAGAGTATGTTCACAAATATATCCCAGTATACTGGCAGCTCTTTACGTCTAGAATTGATTTGATTGTTGATTCGTTTCGAAATATTTGCCAGTGAATTGTCGAATACGTTTCTTGTATAAATGTAATTATAATACGTCATACAGCATACTTATCTAATACTAGTGGAATACCAGCACAAAATAGCGCCGTAATTTGACGTCTTGGGCAGTGGTCAGTAGACTGGGTTTTATTCCGGAACCTAGTCAACATTTTCGGTTTACAAATCATTTACAAATACTACAATATTGCTTTGTAACCTAAATTATTTGGTGAGAGACTACCTAATAAGATGCTATTCGATAATTTATATTCACCAAACGATCATTTTTACGGTTTTGGTAGGTTTGAAAGTCAAAAAATGTAAACATTACAGCCAGTCAGAAAACAATGTACAGATTACCGCAACACAGAGACAGATTTTTACGTATACATGTCAAAACATTGTAAAATGGTATATGATATGTCCAATCCAAAGCAATAGAAAGAATTATTACATCTTAGCACTGGAGTAATAAAATCTGCACAAGAAATCGTAAAAATAATATTATCATGCGGATGGATCTAGATATTTTGTAGATACCTACACCATGATTTTGGTGCACCTCGGGAGGAAATAACTAAGGATTCTAAGATATTTAAGAAAAAATAATGTGATCGAAATGAAATGCCCTAAAACCTTATTTGATTTTATCAAAAAATATATATTTTATGAACAAAAATCGCGACGGCATTTAAAAGTACTACACCATGATTTTGGTGCACCTCGGGAGGAAATAACTAAGGATTCTAAATACTTTAAGAAAAAATTTTGTGATCGAAATGAAATGCCCTAAAACCTGATTTTATCAAAAAAAATATATTTTTTCATATTTTATGAATAAAAATCGCGACGGCGTTTAAAAGTAAAAACTAAAGAGATTGCATTTATGCAATTATTAATTCTTTACTCACGACAATTTGATGCAATGTACAGGAACCGTAATTTTTTTCCGGACCAAAAAGTATCCTTCGTCCGTTCTTCACCAAATTTCATAAAAAATGGTTCGGCATGAAAAGGTAACAGACAGACTATTCTAATATTAGTAAAGATTATACTTAAAGTTTAAATTTAATAAGATACAATTTCGTAAATATTTCAAACATTTACCCGCTACCGGTTGTCATTAATGTCGAGCAGAAAAGGCCTAAAAATTGTATTTTTGTTTTGAATATATTTCAGACCTCTTAATTATTCATTTAAATATCTTGTTTCTATATTTTGTTGTTATGGTGATTGGTGACAGCAAAAATAATAAAATATTCTTGAAAATTTAAGTTACAGACGGATATCTCTTTTGGGAACGGATTCCTAAAAATTTAAAATGACAAAGAAAATATGAATATGATTTGCATATAAGCATAATGAATATATTATTATTATTATAATGAAAACAAAAACGTTACCTTTACTGCAAGTAGAGTTATCGTTTTTGAACTTGTGGAGGGTGTTAGGTATATTGATTCCAGGTGATATAAGTGATCATCATGGGGCTACACTCTACATCTTATTTATTAAAGCTATTGCAATAAACCCAAGCACAAGAATCTCATTGAGGTCATAAAATAAGCTCCCTATTTCCCAGCAGTAAGCGATCTGTTTTATTCTAGTTAAGAACTTTTGAATCTACTTTACCGAATTTTAAATCTACTTCGGTATTAATACTTTGGGATGTATATGTGTCCCTTATATAAAGTTCACTGTGAAAGTATCAGCGTTAAAAGATTTGCTTTTTAATTCCAATGTTTCTATGGAAAATACGCCAATATCATGAACATTTGCGATGAACTATGTACGGGTAATACTTTATTTTGTTATACATTGTAATTTGTATATGTATTATTATGAGGAAATACTTTTTTATGTTCGTGAGTACAGAACATACATCATATTTAAATATCTATAAATACATCATTTTATTATAATACAAAATTCATTAAAGATTTCGTTTATCAAGTTATGCATAAGTTATGAACATGGCCTCTCTGTCTATAATCCCGCCTTAAGTGCATTACTGACATTATACAAAGCGATGACGATAGGCAGCCGGCGCCCGGCAGGCCGGTATAAACGGAGTCTTCAACTAGCTACATCATTCGTGATTTTAATAATTTGTTGATTACCTCAGTAGGCAATTAATTAACATTTTATAATAACCTAGACAGCCCAACATCGCCACTATAGAAAAGTTTCTTTTTATTTATGAATTTTGTATATTTAAGTAGATACCCTATATCTATCAATTTACACCTTAAATCTGTGACTAGAAATAGGAGAAATGTAGATAATTAATGAAAATAATTATAACTAGCTGACCCGACAGACGTTGTTCTGTCATAAAAGTATGTTGTGCAGTAACCGTACATTTTCCGGGACAAAATGTATCCTATGTCCTATTCCTGGTTCTAAGCTACCTCTCCACCAATTTTCAGCCAAATCGGTTTATCCGTTCTTGAGATAAAAGTTTATTGTGCGGGAACCGTATATTTTCCGGGACCAAAAGTATCCCTTGTCCTTTCCCGGGACTCTAAGTATCTCCATACCAAAATTCATCAAAATCGATTGAATAATTTACGCGCAAATCATAAAAGTATGTTGTGCAGTAACCGTACATTTTTCCGGGACAAAATGTATCCTATGTCCTATTCCTGGTTCTAAGCTACCTCTCCACCAATTTTCAGCCAAATCGGTTCATCCGTTCTTGAGTTATAAGTAGTGTAACTAACACCACTTTCTTTTATATATATAGATATTGTATAAGATTTCTGCTGTAGCCATACTGCATAAATCTAAACAGAAAAAAAACAAAAAGAGGCCTCTTCGTACGTACGTAAGCTGACGAAGTAACATTTTTTATTTTTTTATTTTTTATTTTTATTAAATAAGGGGGCAAACGTGCAAACGGGTCACCTGATGGTAAGCAACTACCGTCGCCCATGGACACTCGCAACATCAGAAGAGCTGCAGGTGCGTTGCCAGCCTTTTAAGAGGGAATACGCTCTTTTCTTGAAGGTTTGCAGGTCGTATAGGTCCGGAAAAACTGCTGGTGACAGTTTGTTCCAGAGTTTTACAGTGCGCGGCAGAAAGTTACGCGAAAAACGCACTGTGGAAGACTGCCACTCATCAAGGTGATGAGGATGGTATGTTTTTCGCGTGGGACGATGGCGAAAAGTTGCAGGTGGTATGATTCCGAACATTTACTTTAATAAAAACAAAACGCTCATAAAGTAAGCTAATTTTGAGTAAACTAGTTCCGGGCGATGACAAATTGCCCGGCCGTTTGTTCCGCTAACAATCGCAGTCAGCACTTTGTGTAACTGTATAATGTATACTGTATATTGGATTCCAAATAAACTTACTCTGGGATTTACTGCTAACTCTGTTGTCGCTATGTCTCATATTACACTGGTCTATATCAAATTTGCCTTTTACTAGAAAATATACTACTATCTCGATTGTCCACTCACTGAAGATAAATCTATCTATATATAAAACTCAAAGGTGACTGACTGACATGGTGATCTATCAACGCACGGCCCAAACCACTGGACGGATCGGGCTGAAATTTGGCATGCATGTAGATGCTATGACGTAGGCATCCGTTAAGAAAGAATTTTGATAAATTCCAACCCCAAGGGGTTAAAATAGGGGATGAAAGTTTGTATATAATAAAACTTCTTAACGCGAGCGAAGCCGCGGGCAAAATCTCGTATTATATAAGTTTAAATTGATAGTTACCTCTTATTGTGAATTTGTGCCATGTAATAAGGGTATATGTCGCAGCCAACTGGTTTAAAGAGCCAATCAATCAAACAGCTAGCCCTTTGACTGAACAACGCCATTCAATCACACGGCTATACGTCGTTTAGCCGACTTGTTGACTGCAACGTTCAACACTACAACTAGACGACGCTTAGCTAACTGGTCAAATGGCAAATTAACTAAGCTGACCATTCGTTTAGTTTTATTATTACACAAACGCAATGATATTAAGCAGAATAAATTGTATCTTAACTCATTTTGAACACAATAATTGCAATTAATACCTTCGTGATGCATTTCATAATCCCGTAATTTCTCCTCGAAATCCGAATACATATTTGTTTTTTTGATTCACTCGTTTGTGCCCCCATAATTTCTGTCACTTTAATAGCACTTGTAACGTTTATTTACTAAAAATATCTTAATACAAACACAAAACACCAGCTAGTTGACGCCATATTGTAAACAAAACGCACCTAGCGCCGCGGTGGTGAGCGCTGAACTTATTCAATTAAACGGCGGCGGCTTGAATCAGCTGTAGTGTTGAACGTTTCGAGCGACTGAAATATCCAATTAAAAAGCTAGCCGTGAGATTGAATGGCGTTGTTCAGTCAAAGAACTAGCTGTTTGATTGAACGGCTATTTTAACCAGTCGGCTGCGACATATATACTATTTTGCTCATATACATACAAAACCTAAATAGAAACAAATTCAGAAAATAAATCGCAATGCCACGCTCTAATGAAATCCAATTTTGTACTGAAAATTATTTGTCGAGTGTATATAGAAATTTTAGTTTCAAATCCGGATTTAAATAAAACTAGAGCGAGTCGAGTCGGATACTTTACCGCGTACACAGGAGGGCATATCCTCAAAATATGTTCGCGAATGTTCCAATTACCTGCATTAAAACTTGTATAAAACTAAAATATGTTGCCTGCAATTTCTTTGCGCCGAAAATCGCGCCAAACTCGGTTCATTACCAAGAAAGGAGCAAACAGCTGCTATCTGAGGCCGCGCACAGCATTAAAATCACTGGCCAAATTAAGTATTCAAAACACCATCATAGTACGATAGTACCAACTTGATAATGAAAGCTCACGAGCCGTACTAGCTAAGGCAGCCAATATTCAGATATTTCGTGAACTTTAAATTGTATAATATCCTAAAATCTTGTAGAAAAACATCGTGTAGCTTCTCAGCTCCACGCAGCAGCAATATTTTAGCGGCCATTACGGCAGCATTTGTCAGGGATCGGCACTGAAACAGTTTGGACGTGAGAGAAATCGCTCCTGACAGCGCGCCGCATGAGAAACATAAAATAACGCATCTCTACGTCACGCAACGCGGCGTAAGAATGGGGTCACTCGGAAGAGGTCTCTTTTGCGTTATGTTTTATTGCTAGTATTAAGCTATCCAGTCCAAAGGATTAGTCAAAACGTCTACTGACCATAGAATAATAGATTGACCAATGACCTTAGAAGAATAAAGTTTCATGTAGGTCTTATGGCCTATGCATCATACCGAGTAATTTAAACAATTTGCAATTTTGTAATGTGGTTGTGGTATTTAAAGGGGCTACCGCACGGCAGTGTGTTTATATTCTTTCTCCGTGTTTTTTTTAAATCAAACTTGCGCTACAAAAACACGCGCGTGACGTGATCATATTTTTCGGCACTCTAGAAGAGTTATCTAAAGTCACGCTTATGTTTGCGTGTGTCTAATTATTAGATTGGATTAATATGAAGATCTACTGTATTAATTAATCTGTGCTATAATCAAGTTGTGGACAGTGCCGCTGTTCTGTGGCAGTGGCTCGTGAAATCGGGTGACAGGCTCGCTCGGTCCGACGATAACATATTTTAGCTACATTGTTTAATTATTTGGTAGTTAATTTTAAAGCTTAGATCAATAAACACTAATGTGACAATGAAAAAGTAGGTCAATTCGAGCTTTGTTTTGAGCAAAAAGTCGTTCGATAATTTTGTTTTTATTGAGTCTTTTTAGTTATACCTAACCGAAACCATTTTTATTCATATTATAGATATAAGTATATAGAAATTAGAATTAGAAATATCTAATTTTATTAAACCACGAGCGACCGTGTGCATTGTGCACAATAAAAATACTTACATACAGTAGACAATAGGGGAAGTACGGACAAAATGACAGGGTGTTTTGTTTTTCAATCATATTTTTTTATTTAATGAATTAACATTATCTTAGGTTCATTGACTATCAGTAATACAGTCTTTTAATTCAATAGAAACTATAGTAAAACATACAAAAAGAAAAAAATATGACTAATCACAAAAACCATTTTGTCCATATAGTATGGATAAAATGACATACACATTTTTAAGAACAAAGTTCACAATAATTAAATTGTTTCAGATTCTTTCTAGCCATTTAGATTTAGAATTCTTGGCTCCATGACTGCCGATTAGTTTTTCTCTCGTAGTTTCGCGGCATATTCCCTTAACAAAATTATAAATGTTAACAGAAATACTATACAGTGTACATGGTATGTCATTTTGTCCAAATGTAACTAAAACCAAATAAATATCAAAAGTCCATCAAATAATCTAATGATTGCAATAAAGTTCATAGAAATCACTGGCTAGTAGCATAGTTAATCGATTTTAATATAAATAATAACAAATGACAGCAAATAACTCGCCAGAAAACAGGAGAAAACCATCTGTTAAATAAACTTTTGAAGGCGAGAAATACGTTTGATCTGCTTACTGCGGCGCAACTGTGAGAATAGCGCTCAAAGTCTGGCAGAATTGTTAATATGACTGCCGTCACGTGATACAATCGCGGAAATGTGTCTTAAACCCCTCAATTTTGAAATAAGGGCACTATGTCATTTTGTCCGTATATATCATTTTGTACGTATTTCCCTTGCTAGTATATAGACCCAAATCGGGCGCACGTACACAAACGCATGATGTCAGATAACCAGAAAACTTGTCGGTGTGTTGCAATTCGATATACGAACACTGAGCTACGTCACTATACTTGTACTGAATGTGTGAGGTATCAAGCGCCGTCTCCGGGGGATTACGAAGTAGTTTCTTGGCGTTTGGCGGAGATAGTAATCCACGATAACTTACCGCGATAACACTTATCTCTAGTTTATCGTGAGTTCATCGCGGGTTAATCGTTGACTCCTCCGCGATATAATATTAATTGCACAGGTGTTACGTTATTAGATTAAACTTCAAACGGTAGTAATACTCAAATTATTTGATAGTAAATCGCGCCTTGAGATTTGTGTATTAAAATTTTAAGGCCCGTCACATACGTTTATGCTATTTGCTATTACCTATACCATTATAAATAATAATTCATTGTAAATTGACTGTAAGCAAGCAAAGTTGACGATTGCTGACTACGGACTGCGAGGCCGTGGGCGGTCGCCCACACTGCCCACGCCTTACGCCGCCTCTGTGTATACTTAATAATTAATTAATTAATTACTTTATCTTTTTATACCAAGGATTTTGAAACAGAAAATTATATTTGTTTTAGTAAGGTCGAAGTCTTATCTGCCGACCGGAACCACTTACCGCTATAAATGGCGAACACCACTAGAGTCTAGAATGCTACAGGTGATTCATGACCCTTAGCAGTGAGGAATGCAGCGTAAATCGTAAAAAAGCGAGGAAATTGAATAAGCCGTAACAATCTGAAGACTGAATGATAATAAGTCGAAAGAGTATTCTAATGTGTAAGGCATAATATTTAATATCTTATGGGTTATTTACGATTCGCAGCTTGTATATTTTAGCAAGTACCTAATATAAGATGATTTGTGCAATATACACGTTGTGGACAATCATTGGGGCGTGATGAGCGACGGAATTGAATTTACGAACTAGCGTGTGCTGGTTCGACTAAAACCAGTGTATAGGGATTCGTGAGTCGTGACTATTATTTTACATAGTAAACGCGGAAAACATGATATCGAATACTTTTTAACGAGCAATTATTATATACTCAGTGGCGGAGCAAGACCTAACTAGATGTGGGCAAGGTATATTTTGCGAGGCCCCCTGATGGATGTCGCAAGAGGTCACATTTTGTTGAGAGAAAGAGTTTTTTGATAGGTACCAACTTTAAAACTTTTTTATTTATAAATACATATTTTGAATTAAAAAAAAATGAGTATCAACAACTCGTAAAACCCAAAAAAATCCTCGTAGCCCAAGGGGTGCGAGGCCCCTTGGACTGCGAGGCCGTGGGCGGTCGCCCACACCGCCCACGCCTTACGCCGCCTCTGTGTATACTTAATAATTAATTACTTTATCTTTTTATACCAAGGATTTCGAAACGGAAAATTATATTTGTTTTAGTAAGTTATTATTCCTAGTATTTGTTTATATTTCAGCTCCGCATTGGCAGGAACATTTTTGAGAAATTTTTCGCCACCGTTCATACATGATACCACACGAAACGTTAAATGGTGAATTCAAAATCATGTTATCTCTCTCGTTTTTCATATTTATGAAATAGGAGCAATTTGACAAACGACTGGCAATAACCCGGGCCGTCACAAGTGCGCCTTATAGAGTTAAAAGGCTGTTAACTCGCAGAGCCTACTTTTGATTCGCTTTTATGGCCCATAATTTAGTGTCAGTTGTCATGATATATGAATATTGGGGGCGTTTGTGATGAATCGTGATTTTTACAAGTGACAATGGTCGCTGTAGGGTTTGTCCGACTGTCGGCCGTCGGCCGCCATGTTGATTTATGTCAGACTTCCTAGGCGGGAATCATACTCAATGCGTGTAGCACGTTTGGACAAGACTTTTATATGCATTCTCATCTACGAAAAAAATACTACAAAAGAGTAATTGACTCGGGAAAAGAGTTCTAAGGTATGTTATCAAAATGCACACCTAAGCGTATGAATGCACACCTATGCGTCGTGTCGCGTTGTTAAATTTGGGTCGCTCATACAATTTTGTCGCACTAGCTTACGTGTTTATAACACTAAATAGAGCTATATTTGAGTAGCCAAAATCGTTTTAGGCTATTTCAATGTTTCTCATCAGTGACGGCTTGTTTAACTCAATTATATACTCACTTTACTTTTAGCTAATTATTACCTAAAATTATGTTTTGTTAATATAGTGGCAATAACTCTCCAAAAATGATGATCATGCTGAAAATGAACCGAGTCAACAGTATTTTTTCTAATTCAAACAATAATAATTAACCGGATGAGTCGGCAAATATTAGTTTAGCCGGGGCGCGAGCGCGGCAAAACAACGAAGGCTTAATTTTGATACTGTAAATAAGTAAATCCATAAAAAAGTTAGAATATTAAATATTGTTTGCGTAGAAAATATTTCAGATAACAATCATCATCTGATGTTGATCACCATCGTTGATATCACGATAGGTAAATTATTAAGAGTTGAAGCGTCTCGCATACGTTACCTGAGAACGTAATATATCATCTGTCATCACAATATATTTGCTGTTAGCAATCATCATTTAGCATCTGCATTGCACATTATTAAGGGAGAGGACCTAATGCTAGATACTGAACTAATAGAGGACACTTATGACAAAAATACCATAAAAATAAGAATTATTCTTATTATTTCTCACCACTGTAAATTTTATAAGCTTCTCAAGCTACGAGGGCTGCTATTTATGTATCCGGAATTAAAAACAGAAACATATATACAGTCGTGGCCAACTAATTAGGGACGCTATATCACGAAAACGCATGTGTTTTTCTTAAGGCCGAGAAATCATTTCTGAACGTAGCTTTGAAGCTTTTACCATTGACAACAAGTAAATTGACTAGCACTCTGAATATTTAGTGGTCATCAAAGGAAATAGCTACTTGCCATCGCTATTTTTTCAATAAATACCTCACTGCTATTTCATCATTATTGACTAATATATGGACAACTAATTAGGGACATGTAAAATTTTGGCTACAAAATTAAATAGCCTGGAAAATATTCAAATGTTTAATAAATAAAAATGTTTATTATCAAAATTTTAACAAAAAAGAAAATGAAAAACTGACAGTCTAATAACCGGTATGGTTTCCTTTGTTAGTTAAAACCATTTGACATCGGCGTGGCATCGATGCAATCAAATTGTTGCAAGTTTCTAAAGAAATATTATTCCAAACAGTTTGGAATTCCTCGTAAAGCTGATTTTTAGTAGCAGTACGTCGAGTTGCAACTTTTTTCTAGGCTTCGTACCACAAGTGTTCGATTGGGTTTAGGTCTGGGCTGTTTGCGGGCCAATCTAGTACCGTCACTGACTGCTGCGCTAGGAACGATTTGATGGACTGCGCTGTATGCTTTGGGTCGTTATCGTGTTGGAACGTCCAAATTCGTGGCAACACTTCTTCCGCATACGGTATCATCGTTTCCTTTAATATTTGTTTATATTGAAGCTGGTCCAGTTTTCCTTCAATTTTTTTTATAGGCCCTACTCCATGTCCTGAAAAACAGCCCCAGATTTGAATATTGCCTCCTTCATGTTTCACCTGCTTCTTTGTATATTTTGGATTCATGGCCGATTTTATTGGCCGTCGCACATATTGTCTGCCATCTGATGAAATTAAATTTATCTTGGTCTCGTCAGAAAATAGCACATTTTTCCATTGAGCAATAGTCCAATGTCCATACTTCCTTGCAAACGCCAATCTTGCTTGTTTGTGTTCTTTCTTTAGTAACGGAACTTTCCGTGCAACTCTTCCTACAAGTTTTGCCTCCACTAGCCGCCTTCTGACAGTCCTCGCTGATACTCCAGCATTCAATTCTGGTCCAAAAACCTCGCTCTTGATATGAACGGAACCCTTAAAGGGGTCTCTTTCCTCGAGAACAATCATTCTGCGATCATCATGTGGGGTGGTTTTTCTTGGTCTCTTCTTTCTGGGCACACTTTCACTTGTGTTATGCATTTTGAAATATGCCACGGCATTGTAGACCATGTTTTTGGAACATTCCAAATGATCTGCTATTTTCCTATAGGGCCACCCACGTTGGTAAACATTAATAATTACTTTTCGCATTGTTGCGTCACAACTCTTCTTTCGACCCATATTTTTAATAATTATTTAATGAGTTTACAAACACACTAATGATCACGGTTTTCAAAATGGCGTCAAAATTAAAAACATGCAAAAGAAAAGCTATAACTTTTTAATTTTTGAATTTAGTAGTCAAAAACTAAATGTCCCTAATTAGGTGGCCAGATCTTTTGTACCATATATACCATGTATTATTTGTTGATGTGTTTTGATGAGGTTGTATACGAGTAGTATGTACTTATTTATTTATTTTTATTTTCTGCTAAGAACTAGAATACTATCAAATATGTTTATAAAGTAACAGACACTAATATCGAATATAGGTGATGATAAACGGACTTGAATAGTTAATATTGCTTGGTGTCTTAACTGTCCCTAATTAGTTGACCACGACTGTATATCATTTAATATGGTTTTATTGCTTTTCAAAATATTCGCCGCGATGATCGACACACTTTTGCATACGCTGGAACCAATTTTCATAGCACTTTTTCCATTCTGATTGAGGTATCTCCAAAACGTGCATTTTGAACGCATCAACAGCCTCTTCGCGGCTCGAAAAACGTTGACCACGTAATTTGTTCTTCACGTATGGAAATAAAAAGAAATCTTTAGGTGCCAAATCAGGGCTGTATGGCGGATGACCAGTCAATTCGATCTTTTGACCCTCCAAAAACTGAGTTGTTTCAGCTGAGGTGTGACAGCTAGCATTGTCGTCATGTAATATGATTCTGCGTTGTCGGTTGTCCTTTCTTATTTCTTCAAAGACTTCTGGTAAACAAATAGTCGTATACCATTCAGAATTAATCGTTTTACGATTATCTAATGGCACTGTAGCCACATGTCCATTAATTCCAAAAAAACAGGCGACCATTTGCTTCAAAGTACTTTTTGCACGAGTAACTTTTGTTGTTTTCGGCTCATCTTGGAACACCCACACCGTTGACTGTTGTTTAGTTTCGGGGTCATATGCATAGATCCAAGATTCATTACCTGTGTAGATATTATAAACGGCTTTTGACGTACCACGGTTGTATTTTTTTATCATTTTTTTGCACCAATCGCCACGAGCGCGTTTTTGATCGATTGTCAAGTTGTGCGGAATCCAACGCGAACATATTTTTTTTACAGCCAAATGTTCGTGTTATATCTTATGTATGCTCGTCATACTTATGCCTAAGGACGTCTCTATCTCGCGATATGTAACATGACGATCACGCATTGTTAGTTCCCGCACAGCATCTATATTTTGTGGGACAACAGCTGTTTTTGGGCGACCTTCTTTATTTTCATCCGTGAGCATAGACCGCCCACGATTAAACTCACTGTACCAGTGATGAACAGTGGTTTTTGATGGTGCTTCATCTCCAAAAGTTGCGGTGAGTTGAATAAAGCACTGTTGTTGATTTAGCCCACGCCGAAAATCGTAGTAAATCATTGCACGAAAATGTTCACGCGTTAAATCCATGGCAAATGAAGACACGCAATTTTCAAAATGCTGCCACAATGGAAAAATAATTGACAGTCACATGAAACAAAATGTATTCTTCAACCAAAGAGTTCTATTTTCAAATGTTGTAATTACTTTTTAAATATTGATAATGGAATCAGGCGTTACTTTGCGGAAATCCATAGCTTAAAATTTAGTTTGTTATTATTTTTAGAAATATTCCGCGAAATAAACTTCCACCTTTAAGTAAATGAGTGAGTGCACGCATAGGCAACGCGCGTCGAGGTTTTCAACCTGCATGGTGGTGAGGGGCCTTGCACGGATTTGCCAACGTTATTGCTTGTGTGGTGGTGGTGATTGCAAGTTCTTGCATGCGAGTGTACGCATAGGCAGTGTGGGAGGAGGGAGGTGCTGTACGCATGCCTATGCGTGCACTCACTCATTTACTTAAAGGTGGAAGTTTATTTCGCGGAATATTGCTAAAAATAATAACAAACTAATTTTTTTTAATATTGTTCTTGTAAGTGGCCAGTTCCGGATACATAAATAGCAGCCCTCGTATCTGTTGAATTGAAAAAATTTATTAGAGACGCCTTCGGGAACAAAATTTTAAAATGGGATCAGTTTTCGTAAATAATATGACCGCGTCAACACACGCTCGGCAATTTCTTAGCAAATAGGTTAAGGAAGGCGAAATTTTGCACGTAAGTTTTGAATACATTTATTTGATTTTTTGTAATTTCTATTGATTTCAGTGGATTAATGGTCATGTTGTATACACTAATTAATGTTTATTTAAGATTTTTTATCCATTTTCCCTAACAATATAAAGGGTGCCTACTATTAGTTCTTGAAAATGTAAAAAACCTAATAGATGACATGGATCTCATCTTTGAGTTTTGCAATTCATACTCAAGTTATTTTGTACTTCTACTGCAAAAATCATCACTATTCTCTGAAAATATAATTCTATTAACAATCTAAGAACTTAGAACTACTGCACCTAAAAATGGACGTGTCTAATATTAGACCTTGTACTGATCTAAAAATCGATTGCTTTAGTTTTTTAGCAGTAAAAAAAGAAAAAGGAGAGCTGAGAAAAGAAAGAAGAAAAAAGAAGAGGCAAAAGAAGCATGGAGACTAAAGACTGAAAATAAATTTGCTAGGAAAAAAAGACGGGTTGCACTCCGGGAGTGCCGGCAGAAGTGAAAACTTAATTATTTACGTTGTGCATTTTTAACCCATTTTTTATGAAAATCGATTATTAAAAAATGGATTTTTTTAATAAATCGAAACCCTTACAATCGATTACAATTTTAACCCATTTTTAATGAAAATCGATTTTTAAAAAATCGATTTTCAAAAGATCGATTTTTAAAAAATCGTTTTTTTAATTAATCGAAACCCTTACAATCGATTAAATGTTTAACCCATTTTTTATGAAAATCGATTTTCAAAAGATCGATTTTTAAAAAATCGTTTTTTTTAATTAATCGGAACCCTTACAATCGATTAAATTTGTAACCCAATTTTAATGAAAATCGATTTTAAAAAAATCGATATTTTTAATTAATCGAAACCCTTACAATCGATTAAATTTTAAACTCATTTTTTGTGAAAATCGATTATTAAAAAATCGATTTTTTTAATTAATCGAAACCCTTACAATCGATTAAATTTTTAACCCATTTATTTTGAAAATCGATTTTTAAAAAATCGTTTTTTTTTTAATTACTTAATCGAAACCATTACAATCAATTCGAGTTCGAGTTCGAGTTCGACATAAAACACTACTCTCCAACCGTCTTACGGTTTTTCCAAGGTTTTTCGATCAGCACGAGAATCTGACGCGAGTTTCACAGTTTTTACCCATCCCACAAAAGCGTTCAACGCCGCTAACGAAGTTTTCACTTCAAAAATATGAAAAATAAAAATAAAAGGAAAGATAGTTTCAGCACGGAAGAAGAATGAATAGAATCTGGAGACAACGTGGATAATATTTCTGATGCATGCAGTGACTATAAAAAAAAAATAAAAAAAATAAAAAAAAAAAAATAAAAAAATAAAAATAATTTATTTTCAGACAAAGAAGTCCATATTTTAAATGATATTGTGACAAATTATCTTATACTAACAAATAATCAAAATGCAGCTCGTCTTGCTACCCTGACATGTAGCTCAGTGAGTCTGCGAAGGAGTGCAGAGTCAATTCGCTCCGCTATCATCTTCAGGACCCCATTCCGGCTCTCCCGAACTCTATGCACTACTGACGCTACCTTTTTCCGCATAATCGCGTAGAAATCGTCGACTCCTGCATCGGCAAACATCCCGGATGCACTGCAGTATCGAGGGAGCCGCAATAGAGACCTGAATATGTTATTGTAGAGGACCCGCAAGGCGCCATAGGTCCGTTGAGTAAAGCTGGCCCACAGACCACAGGTGTAAAACGTCTGACAAAATGCTTTAAAAAGCGTTATCTTGACAGGCGCTGTACACCTGGCAAACCTGTGTGCCAGCATATTACCGCGGATCGATAGCGCCCTGCGCTCCCTCTCAATATCCTCCTCATCACTGAGAGTATCTGTCACCACGTGACCGAGGTATTTAAATTTTGTAACACGACTCAGAGGTACTCCGTTAAGTAAGGGTGGTGTACAATCTTGTTGATTGAAAATCTTACTGTTGCATTTAAATATCATGTACTCACACTTACCAACATTGTACTCTAAGCCGTGTTCAATAGCGTACCTCTCACAAATTTTTAACAGCCTGTTAAGACCACCGATTGAGGGGCTCAGCAGTACCATATCATCAGCATAACTTAAGTTATTTACACATACACCATCAATATGACAACCAGTATGAGTACTGCTGAGCTCCTCAATCAACTGGTTTACATAAATATTGAATAATCGGGGCGAGGTTTTTCACTATGATGAAGTAAATGAAATCTTTTGAAAAATGGCAAATAATGACCTAATTTAATAGAAAAAAATATGTTAAATGTAATGTTCTATGTCAACTATTAGTTCATATTGGTGTCTACTATTAGTGATGTTCGTTTTTTGTAAACTTAGTCATAAGCACTAATAAGTGCTTATGACTAAGTTTACAAAAAGACCAATAATATATTTTTTAATTGATTTGTCAGAAAATAATTATAATAGTTTCTTGTTTATATTTGTTTGTACTCTCTCTGTATTGTGTGCACAATAAAGAATATTTGAATATTTGAATAGTTTTATTTTAAAATAAATAAATAAAATACGTTTATTTCAGGCTTTTCAACCCATATTAAATTACTAAACAATAAACCTAAAAAAAAAACTAAGTTAATAATAGTTAAAAAAAAATTAAGTTAGTTTAAGTACTTGCCACCTTCTGGCGCTCCGGACACATGCACATGTGTATGGATCCAGTGCCCCAAAAGGGGGCCGTCCAGCTTGACGCTGAGCACTTTTAGGATGCTGTTGGGGCTGCTCCGCGTGCGGAACATCAGCGATGCTATGCGACGTCGCAGTACGGTGTAAAAACCGTCTGTACGTGCGTGCGCAAACATCGCTGATGCACTACACCAGCGAGGGAGCCCCACCAACACCCTGAAAGCATTATTGTATTGTACTCGGAGAGCGTTCATGGCCCGCTGCGTATAGTTGACCCACAGATTGCAGGTGTAGAGTGTTTGACAGAATGCTTTAAATAGTGTAATTTTAACATCTGTACTACACCTTGCGAATCTGCGCGCCAACATATTACAGCGGACCGCCATCGCTCTATCGGCTATTGATGGGCTGATCAACATCATATCATCGGCGTAACTGATGCTGTTAATACAGAGACCATCAATAAAACAGCCTACTCTGGTGTCGCTCAGCTCAGCAATTAGCCTGTTTTGGTTCTTCTCTCTTGAACCTGTACACGGGTACAGGTTGAAGAGAGAAGGAGACGTTATCCCCCCTTGTCTCACTCCACACTCCAACCTGTATTCGTCGGAGAGTTCTCGGAGCCATTTGACCTGGTTAGTTTGGTGGCTGTACCATTATTTAAGAATATTAGTTTGTAAGAGTTACTGAAGACATGGAAGAAGTTGTCAATCCTTTATTTTCATACATATATATTTTATAACATTCAAATGTTGCATGTTTCCTTAAAGTGTCTGCCATTAGGTCTTCTCCCTTATGTAGTTTATAAAATTATGAATGCTCTGTCATAACACCAAGCCGTATTTGAATTAGCAAAAAGTTGAAACGCCACCAAGTAAACGTGTTATTTCCTTGTTTATTTTTAACGTATTTAGTTTATAGGCTGCAAGATATTTTTCAAAAATTATTATCCAAAAGACCAACTCTTTTAAGGTTATACCCAAACCAATAACTAGTTGTCCGGTTACAAAATTATTATACTGATGATAGATTCAATATTTTTTCTACAAACTGGTTACCAAAAATAAATAAGAATTCCGGTTAAAAAAACCTTATCCCGAAGGTCAATCTTGTAATGTTAGAAATTGTTTATTTTTAACACTTCCGGTGTATTTAATTTTAATGAAACATCCGGTATATCCGGTGTAGATTATTTAATATTAATTAATAATTTTTAGTTAGAATATTCTGTAACCGCTGCATTTATGAATTGTAAATTTATTAACCAATTGAATAATCATTAAAAGTAATTTTTCAATGTAATTTAATATTCCAATTTAATGATTATTCTTTTGGGGGAACTTCCGGTAGAAATGGCGCCACTAACTAGTTATAAAAGTTCAGTGTCGCCATTTTGGCAGTTCAGTCATTGATCATATCTTGAGGCAGTAACAACTTGTAATAGTTGAGGGAAATATAAGTTATTTAAAATAAAAGTTAAGAGAAAGGAATTTGTGATTTTATTCCCGAAAACCTTCTGGTCGTTAATATCAGAAGTTGGATAAAGGATTTTCACGCCACACGAAACCAAGTATGGATGAGACTACAAAAAACATTTCAAGACGTCCGTCAGTGGACCGAGATCGTAGCTATCGAGAAATAATGGATGAGAGGCGATCTGGAACTAGCAGACGTAGCCGATCACGATACAGCCGGGCCAGGCCTAGCCGGTCATCACGAAGAAGTCGTAGTCCTATTCTTCCCAGTACATCTGCAAAACAGCAACGGTCACCTTCGCGATGACGACACCGCGAGCTCCGAAGTCCTACTGTCCATCATAGAAGGTCGAGGGACGTCAGGCCGAGGTCATCACGACACCGATCAACTTCATCGAGCTATTCTCATTCTCCCAACCGGTCTCCAGGAAGAGATCGGGGCAGCGCAGATATTTCCGGTATGGCCAACACTTTGAATAACTTAGGCTCATCAAATGAAAACTTATCGGCATTATTAAATTTTATGAATAATTTCCTGAAATCTGAGAATTCTCAAAAACTACATTTTGATAAAAATATGATTCCGGAATTTGATCCCACCGCAAAAAATCATAGAATCGAAAATTGGATCGCAAAGGTTAATGAATGTGCTCAAATTTATAATTGGTCTGAACAACAAATTCCACATTTTGCATTACCTCGTTTAATGGGTCATGCTAAAAGGTGGTACGAGGGTTTATATTCTGTAAATCGTACATGGTTACATTGGCAGGAATGTCTAAAAAAGGCTTTTCCTTCTGATTCGAATTACGGTAATCTTTTAACTGAAATGTTAGAAAGGCGTTTTAAAACTGGAGAATCGTTGGACAATTATTATTATGATAAGACTTTACTATTGAATGCTTGCGAAATAGTTGGTAAAAAAGCCGTCGATTGTATAATACACGGATTGGAAGATCGAACTCTTAAAGCTAGCGCGTCATCAGGAAGGTTTACAGAACCCGAAGATTTACTTAGTTTTCTCAAAGATATTTGTAATGATCGGCATGATATCAAAATTAATAAAATAAAATCTACTTCTAACTCCAATAATGATATAACTTGCAGCTTTTGTAAAAAGTTAGGGCACACCTTAAAGCAATGTAGAGCTTTATTTTGTTTTAACTGTAAAAAGCAAGGTCATAGAGTAAATCAATGTAATCAACCTATAATAAAGTGTGAATCTTGTCAAAAATTTGGACATAAAAAAGAAGATTGTTTTAAAAATAAAAACAAAAATAATTTAGAAAAACGTGTCATGAACATAGATTCATCTGAAAATCAAAATTCAAAATTTTATAAGTCAGTTAATATCAACAATAATTATTCTAAGATAATCACTGCCTTTATTGATTTTGGAAGTGATTGTTCGTTAATAAGTAAAGCATTGGTAGACGAATACGGACTAGTAATAGAGTACAATAACGTGCCAGTAATTAAGGGTATCGGTAACGGAACTATTATACCAATAGGCAAAACGGAATTTTGAATTTCTATAGATAAGGTTGAATCTTTGATAAATGCATTCGTAATTGCACCTTTACAATTACATGTGCCCCTTTTAATTGGTCAAAACTTTACTGAGTTACCACATATTTTGGTAATAAAAACTAAAGATTCACTTGAGATTTTAAATAGGAACTATACGTTTCCTGATATTGTAGATGAAGCCCCATTAGTTCGGTTGGTTACTTGCGAATCTACCTATATTGATAAAGTAGGATTAATACCTTGTTTCACAGAGGATATATCAGATGGAATAATTTTTATCCGTAACAGTTATCGTAATTATTGTGGAATAGAATATTGGATACAAGAAGGTCTTTATTCAGTAAGCAAAGGTAAAATTTCAGTTTTTGTGGTCGCTCCATCTACTCCGGTCTATTTCAAATCCAATACGCTTCTAGTTAGGGCGGAAAAAGTTGACATTTCTAATGACAAACCTAAAATGTGTTTACAAACTCAATCTAGATTCGAAACAATAGATTATAAAGAAATTAATATTAATAATGAACTTACACCTCAACAAAGAGATGCAGTATATCAGTTGATTCAAGTTTATCGTAGCACTTTTGCCCAAAATCTTTCTGAACTCGGATGTACTAATTTAACCGAAATGGATTTAAAGTTATCGGATAATACTCCTGTTGTTTATAGACCTTATAGGTTGAGCTATAGAGATAGAGAGACTGTTAAAAATATGGTAGGTGAACTTTTGCAAAATGGAATAATAGAAGAGTCTTCCTCTTCTTATGCGAGTCCAATTCTGCTTGTCTCAAAGAAAACAGGAGGCCAACGTCTGTGTGTTGATTACAGAGCCTTAAATAGTCGCACAATTAAAGATCACTTTCCACTTCCTCGTATTGAAGACCAAATAGATTCGTTGAATGGTAGCAAGTATTTTACCAATCTTGATTTAACTAGTGGTTACTACCAAATTCCTATATCCCCGGATTGTAGACATTTAACTGCATTTATTACCCCTGATGGTTTATATCAATTTAAGAGAATGCCTTTTGGTTTAGTAAACGCTCCTGCAATTTTTCAAAGAACAATTAATAAGGCTTTAAAACTAAACTCAGTAGATGGAAGTAATAAACCAGCAGTAGCATATATGGATGACATTATTGTCGTATCTAAAGATTTTGATGAAGGTGTTCAAAAATTAGAAAATACTTTTAAATTATTAAACAAAGCAAATCTCACTTTAAATATTAAAAAATGTAACTTTTTTTCAAACAAATATAGATTATTTAGGTTTCGAAATCTCGTATGAAGGAATTAAGCCGGGTAAAACTAAAATAGAAGCAGTCAAAAATTTCCCCACCCCAAAAAATGTCCATGAAGTTAGGCAATTTATAGGTCTAGCAAGCTATTTTCGAAGATTTATAAAAGATTTTTCAGTAATTGCACGTCCTTTGACTGATTTAACAAGAAAGAACCAAATTTGGAACTGGAGCAATGACCAAATACGGGCTTTCAATACTCTTAAGGAAAAATTGATTCAAAGGCCCGTTTTAGCACTGTATAACCCAAAATACATTACCGAGCTTCACACTGATGCAAGCAAAATTGGACTAGCTGGAATTCTTTTGCAAAAAGAGTCGGAAAATTCTCCTCTGAATCCAATAGCGTTTTATAGCCGAAAAACTACAATTGATGAACAAAAATTTCATGCATATGATTTAGAAACATTAGCGGTGATTACGTCATTAAATAGATTTAGGGTGTACTTATTAGGTACCAGTTTTACCATTGTGACTGATTGCAATGCCTTACGTGCAACTTTTTCAAAACGAGATATTTTACCCAGAATAGCTAGATGGTGGCTCACTCTCCAGGAATATGATTGTAATATTATTTACCGTCCTAACAGTAATATGTTGCACGTGGATGCACTCAGTCGCAATCCGGTGGACTTGGTTTGTGAAGAATCTGAACCTGATATAGTGCGAACATTAGCTATAACTCAGCATGACTGGTTAATGAGTTTACAACTGACAGACCCCAAAATATCTCATATTCGTCAAGTTTTAGAAGACCCTAAATACAATGAATTAGTAGACATAAAGCAAAATTTCTTGATTAAGGATAGTAAATTATTTAGGAAAGTCGGAGAGAACGATTTTAAATGGGTTGTACCAAAGGGGGCTAGATTCCAAATATTACGTCTGAACCATGACGATGTCGGACACTTTTCGGTGGAGAAGACCTTAGCTAGAATAAAAAGGGATTTCTGGTTTCCGAAAATGAAAAAGTTTGTCTACAAATATGTAAAATCTTGTATTCATTGTGCTTACGGCAAAGATTCGAATGGTAAAAAAGAAGGATTTTTACATCCTATACCGAAACCAGATATCCCTTTTCATACTATACACATTGATCACCTAGGGCCATTTGTAAAAAGTAGTCGAGGTAATATGTATTTACTTTTAATTGTTGACAGTTATACAAAATTTTGTATTATTAAACCCCTTCGTAATTTAAAAACCTCTGCTACTGTTAAGGCTCTAGATGATGTCTTTTCCACATTTGGTTTTCCAACAAGGATCATATCTGATAGAGGATCTACGTTTACATCTAAAGAATTTGAAAAATTTTGTACTGATTCAAAAATAAAGCATATTCTAAACGCAGTTTCCTCTCCACGTTCAAATGGTCAGGTTGAGAGGTGCTACCAACCAAACGGTGCTAGGTTCCTTAGCTTCTTACACTGATAAGCTTGGCGAAACTAAATGGGATCAGGAATTAGGCAGAATTCAATGGGGGCTGAATAACACATTGAATAAAGGGATTGGCAAAACCCCATCTGAAGCTTTATTTGGTCGAACATTAAATCACGCGAATGAAAATATGTTTAGCGATCTTTTCTTAGAATCCCGTGATCCTAACCAAAGTATTGAAGAGATTAGGTCAGAGATAACGGAACACATTGAAAAAGATCAAGTTAGTCAGAAACAACGTTTTGATAAAAGTAGAAAGAGTCCTACCATATATAAAATCGGTGATCTAGTTAAAATAAATAAACAAGTGCCCTCAAATGAAGGCCAAAGTAGAAAACTTTTACCGAAGTTTTCAGGTCCATATAAAATAACGAAAATTCTTGACAATGACAGATATGAAGTTTCCACTATACCGGGTACAGAATTGGGAAAACGTAAATATAGTAACATTTGGGCAGTCGATCAAATAAAACCATGGATAAACGTACATATCAATAAAAGTTCTAGTTCTGATAGTGAAGAAGAATAAATTATATGATTTGAGAAAAATATTACAATAGTAATGAAGTCAATTTAATTTGTTTACATTATGAAAATAATTATTAATGGCTTGAAGAACTTTCCAAGTCACTTATTTAAATTATAGTTGGACTCGATGAACTTTCCGAGTCATTTATTGTTGGACTTGATGAACTTTCCGAGTCATTTATTTAAATTATAGTTGGACTTGATGAACTTTCCGAGTCATTTATTTAAATTATAGTTGGACTTGATGAACTTTCCGAGTCATTTATTTAAATTATAGTTGGACTTGATGAACTTTCCAATCCAACCGTAGAAAATATATATTTTATTGTACTTGATGAATTTTCCAAGTTATATCATTATTATTTTTCAAGATACATATATACATAATATTATAACACTTGATGAATTTTCCAAGTTGTATTCTTTTATTAAAATATCAGGTGGAATAGATGAACTTTCCTATCCACATTCACAAAGTTTATAATATTATGAATTATGATATAATTATAACAACAATATATATATTTAATAAATCACGATTAATATGTTTGTTGATTTTGAAGTACATGTTTTGTTTAATTGTTAATTTAAATTACTAATAAATAATTACTATTACATGTATAAAATTATAACTTATTTGAAACAAATTATTGTTACTCATGAATTAAATTTAAGTGAAATTACATGATTATATTTATTTTTGTATTTTAGTTTAGTATTATGATATTGTATACGATGTAAGTATAAGTTTGAGGTCAAACTTTTTGTCAGTATGGCCGATTGTTAGAAATTGTTTATTTTTAACACTTCCGGTGTATTTAATTTTAATGAAACATCCGGTATATCCGGTGTAGATTATTTAATATTAATTAATAATTTTTAGTTAGAATATTCTGTAACCGCTGCATTTATGAATTGTAAATTTATTAACCAATTGAATAATCATTAAAAGTAATTTTTCAATGTAATTTAATATTCCAATTTAATGATTATTCTTTTGGGGGAACTTCCGGTAGAAATGGCGCCACTAACTAGTTATAAAAGTTCAGTGTCGCCATTTTGGCAGTTCAGTCATTGATCATATCTTGAGGCAGTAACAACTTGTAATAGTTGAGGGAAATATAAGTTATTTAAAATAAAAGTTAAGAGAAAGGAATTTGTGATTTTATTCCCGAAAACCTTCTGGTCGTTAATAGTAACGATTAAATAACCTTTTAAATGGGATAAAGGTATTAAGCGGCCAAAAATTCACAGATGTTTTTATCCGACCGGTAAAACGTAAACAATTTATGGCGTTTTAATTAAATTTATCGTCGAGGGGCCAAATCCCTTCCTCAGCGAGGTTATAAATAAGTAAAGGTATGCTTATGGTGGTAAAAAAACGTGAAAACGAAGATTTACGGCGATCGGCGAAGGAACATGGCTTCGGGCGGCCATTTGCATATTACACGCGTAAAATCTGGTTAAAAAGAAAATGTGTGTTGTATTTCCCAATTATGTTTCGTGCGTAAACCTTGGGTGGCTAAAGATTTATGTATGTCTTGTGAAGATGTGACTTGAAACAATTTCACTAGGTGAGAAAACTACACGACACTACGCGGCAGCGACGCGACACGACAACAGATGTTTTACAAACGTAAATCTGACGTTTACAAAACGTCAGATTCACGTCACAATTCACGCCAATTCTATGGAACTTAAAGTGTCGCTCTAGTGCGATCTCGCCTTTAGTATTGAACTTGAGTTGAGACAAGTGGGAATTCTAACAAGGTTGTCTAGTGAAGATGCATTCGATGAATTTCGATCGCGAAGTTCAAAAACAGAATGCCTTATGTCAAATGCATTGCAAGCGACTTGTCACTTGGCGACGACTAGTGTCAATTATCCGATTATTGAGTTCGAACTTCGTCGTTGAAATTGTTCAACGCATATCGAATAAATTGTTTAGCTACGACGCGTTGAATATTATAATATACATATATAAATAAAAATGCTTCAAAGTATACATAATAAAAAATTCTAAAGCAATGTAATAGTACCGAAGCTTGTAAACATTAAACCGCCCATGTCCAATAAAAAGTAAAAGTTCATCGTGCAGTAAAATAAATCCTCGAGGAAAATCCCAAACATCTTGTAAATCTGCTCGAGTAAGATGTTGTTTTATTGCAACAACAACAAAACAAGATCGATAACAAAATAATAAAAACCGTCAAGCACGTATGACGTACGGCTGCGCCCCCGCCCGCTTCCCGCCCAGCCAGCCCTACAAATTATTTACGTGTTATTTTTTATATGAAGTGGACGATAATGCTCGACCCATTATTCTGGCATTTTATGTCTGAAAATGGTTATTGTATTATACAGCTCAAATGGCCGTAGTAGACCGTTAAAACAAAGAAATATATTACAAAAGAAGTAAATTCGTTCGGCCATTTTGTTTGTCGCGTTCCATTTTTAAATAGGTAGGCTTTAATGGCCGCTACAGGTTGTATAGTATAGGTTTTAATGGAGTTTTGTTAAACATATATTGCAAAATATGCGGCATATTTACAGTTCGGTTTGGTGAATCCGTGCCGGCCGTGAAAAACCTTTGTCGTGTAAATCATGGCAAAGCTGTAAAATTTTACAGAATTATTGACAAGCAATTATTATAATGTACACAATTCAAAAAGCTAAATAATAATAGGGTTGTCACTTGTCAGTAGCTGCTCTGTTGTCTTTTGAATATCTAAATAAATTGAGCTTTTAATAAACCTACATTCAACCATAAACCTATTATGCAAGTTCAACAATAATTTTGACAGTAAGTTGAAGTAAGAAATCGATTATTATTGACTATGGGTTTTACCTATGACATCGCAAGTGCTATCACACAAACTCCTATGCACATTTTTGATTTCTTGTCCTATCAAAACTATCGAGTTCAAGTTGGCTAAGTACTCACAAATGAAAGTGTAAATGACGGAAGAATTATAAACAGAACAAGTAAACTGCATGTAAAGATGGCATTGAAATTGAAATGAGCTCTACTCAATCCGTGTATTACTGGTTCAGTGCTGAATTAATAAGGCCCCGCTACCTGGTCGGAATTATGCATACGCCGCACCAGTATTCAGCAACTGATTAACAATTCTATTTAGAATTTTTGCCGTGGAAATTTAATCACAAGACGAAAGAATATTGAGTGTAACCGCGGCAATGTGATTGGTCCAACGCCCGTTAGATGCTATTTAAAGTAAAACCTAATAGATACGGAATAGATTTTTTTAATTTGTTTTTATTTTTAACTAGCTGTTGCCCGCAATTTCGTCCGCGTTAACATAGTATAATAACAAAGATGGATAGTTTTCCCCTTTTTGTGGTTCCTTTACCTTATACAAAGGGTAAAAACAGGACCCTATTTAAGCAAACGTCAAACGCAAACGTCAATAAATTTTCATGTTTCTAACTCAAGAAATGACGAACTTTCATTGAAACTTTCTACCCCAATTTCACCCCCTTGGGGGTAGAATTACTAGAAACGCTTAAAAACGTATCCATTCATTTTTAATCAGTAGCACAAAAATAAAGATTCATGTTTCTAACTCAAGAAATGACGGACTTTCATTCAATCTTTCAACCCCTATTCCACCCCCTTCGGGGTAAAATTCTCAAAATTCCTTCCTTAGTGGGTGTCTACTTAATAAAACAACCCTACTCACCAAATTTCGTGGCTGTAACTTCAACAGTTTTTGCTCAGTGATGATGAGTCAGTCAGTCAGTCAGTCAATCAGGACATGCAATTTTATAAGTATAGATTTATAAAGGCCATCTAAGGTAAAACTTAAAGATTAAGTCAGCCTTTTTGGGGTCGTCGTTGCACTTTAATTATTATTGGTATGAACATTTGTATTATTTAAATTATTCAATTGTAGGTAATATAGTTTGTATAAAAAGTAGAGATAATAATATCTGCTCCAGCGTAGGTTCCTGCTAACTAGTTGAATTGCGTGGCCGAAACGCTCTACAGATTGTATCACAATTACCGAATCGCGGCTGAAAAACACGAATTACAGAATCAGCCCAATCGCTCAATTGGGCACTCTAAAACGCACTTTGCAAGATCCATAAATCGGCCAATATTGACAATCATCGGGCAGCGCGCGCCGAGGCGTTAAACTCCACTTAGCGCTCTCACCGAGTAATTGTGCGAGTATCGCGACGTCTCTCCTCTTTTTTTCCGAAGATTTATTACGAGAGATAGCGGGGGATCGTCGCGATAAAATAAAATGTTTAAGCGTCTGTTGGAAGGTGGGCTCCGGGAGAAAGAGCGGCCGAGCGTCGCGCCCCGAGCCCCGACATATCGCGATGTTATCTGCGAAGGTCCGAAATGTATTGTACGACAAATTTCATTATTCCGAATAAGATGTCGTAGTTATTATGTGACCCTATATTGTGTATCCCATTTGCTGATATCATATTGCGACTATTGTTCGTTTATTAACAGGTGGGGCGAATTACCTGGGGTGTCACAACAGAATTAACGAGTATGAATTGTAAATTCGGTCGTGTTTTACACAATTCTTTAAGCGTTCAATTAGTTCTGTTTACTAGAATTTTGTTTTCACAATCTTTCCTTACAAGTTTTAATATTGCTATATATCTAATAGAATTTCCAATTCACAATTTTGGCCCTTTCTCTACAACTTTCAATATTTCAAGTAACTTATAGGCTCTTGAGAACAAGCATTATGGACCACCATTTCTAACCACCAATGAGCATAACCATAAGGAATATCCGGAAACAAAATCTATCGTTATCCGCAACTAATCAACTCACCCCACTTCGGCCTAATTGATTCTAGACGGAGACAAGTGCGGTCCGTTCCGAACTTGTAATGCGTAGTTAGCACCCCAATCGTTTTGGGCCAACCCAAAAGTTCTCCCGGTTAACGAGCCGCCTAAATTTTTCGACCCCGACCCTGGGTTCGGTTTTTGTCACAGAAAATTTAAAATTTAGAATCAATGTTTGCAAAGTTTGTTTGCTTAATTATCCATTTTGTTATTATTTCATTTTAATCCGTTCAACTTTACGAAAGAGCGTTCAAACAATAGCTTTTGATATCGAACGGGAAATTGTAATTTTTCACTTGTTTCTTGTTTTTTCAACAATTAAAATTTTTACATAATATTTTATATATGTTAAGGAAGTTCGTCACCCACCTCCATTTCAGACTATATAGTTGAAACTATATAGTTGAAACAAAACTATTTAGACAGTATACCTTTTTTCCCCTCGAAATGATTATTATTAAGGTTCATTTACATTCCCCAAAATCACATCACAAAGTCCGCACATAGTAATTGTGACCGCAGCTTCGTTTGCACCTCACCCTGCGTCTAATTCAATGGGGACCGCAGGCCGCCGGGTGATAGCTCGGAATTAAACCAACTTGCAGGTAGCAGGTCACTGGGCCGCATGTCTGAACTTTATGTTGGAGAGTTGCGTTTAGAGATATTATGTAACAGAAATTGCGGAAGGATGTTTGGAGCAGACAAAATTATGCCAATAATAATTGTATTTACGAGTATTTCAGTCACATCTATCTTTAAGGATGTTTGGCGTAATTCAAATTATGCTAGTAATATTCCTACTTATATGAAATACGAGCTTTTGCCCGCGGCTTCACTCGCGTTAAGAAGTATTTTTATATACAAACTTTCATCCCCTATTTTAACCCCTTGAGGTTGGAATTTATCAAAATCCTTTTTTAGCGGATGCCTACGTCATAACATCTACCTGCATGCCAAATTTCAGCCCGATCCGTCCAGTGGTTTGGGCTGTGCGTTGATAGATCAACATGTCAGTCAGTCACCTTTGAGTTTTATATACATATATAGATTAAACTTGAGTGACATGGAGAAGAGTGAATGTGAATCAGTGGTCTCTTAAACGATATTTAACAATATTATGGAAATTGGCAGAGTTAGTTTTGATTTTGGCGACGCACTAAAACAGATGTGGTCTGTAATTAGTTTTACGTTACGAGTTGCGACAAATTTTATTCCAATCTATGTTTGTCCTCAAATAGGTACTTCGCTACGAAGATCTAAATTTTGTGCATAAAATGAAACAAAAAAACTTTTTGTTAACAATAACAAAATAATTAAACTTATACTAAGACATTTACATCATCATAATCTATGAACATAAAGTACTTAGAACATGATATCCACTTACTACATGATGAGTTATAGTGTGAGTAACTCGTCGGTCGATACCCACCTGTCGGCGGTTATCAGCGGGGAAGCAATTATAACTTTCACTGAGTTTGACGCACATAAATTACAAGCTCAGACGGAGCCCGGGGACTTGTTAGTATGTGTTCCGCGGTTTTCAACTTTATTGTCTTAATACTAAGGTTAATAGGACTTGGAGACCGATCTAACATGCCAGAAAATAAAATTAAAAAAAGGAAACAGTATTTTATTGATTTTATGGCTCAAAACCAATTTTACTAAGTATCCAATTTAAGGATGGATATTAAATTTTCTACAAATAGAGATGTTCACTAGGCGTACGTACTGAAAAACGCATATATATGAAAATTTGATGGCGAAAATTCATGAAAATTGTTCCGGGAGCGGGACTTGTCAGTTGCCGCTGCAGCGGTACAGTCGCTAAGAATAAACTTCTTAATTTTTAAATCGATCAGCTGATGATCCACAATACTAGATGACGCCCGCAACTTCGTTGCGCTAAAATTCATTTTTCGCGTGGGATTAGAAGTATCCCGGACTCAAAATATCTCGAATTACCAAATTTCAGCAAAATTGGATCAGTCGATTGGGCGTGAAGAGGTAACAAACAGACAGAGGAACATAGTATGTATGTTACAACGCAATATAAAAAATACAAAAATATATATATTTTTGTGAGTTTTCAGTTAGAATATTACTAATTATTTTTTTTGTGAGTCTGTTACTATGCAGCGAAAAAATATTAAAACCAACTATTTTAACCTATACTTTTATCGTAGCAACAAAGCATACAAAATTCACTAGGAATAGTCTAGTAGAAAAGAAATAGAAAAGTCGTTCACTCAAGAAGTTTTTAACAAGTTCCACCGGAATTACTTAATACATGAGCAAACTTGCCAAGTCAATTCCGAATTAGAAATTGTGTGAGTTGACTCAAATAACAGTTTAAATAAAGTCGTAAATTACATTTTTTTAGGAGGGCTATTTAATATTATGATTAATTATACTTCGGGAGGAACAAGTCTACTCGACTGGTCAATGGGTGAAAATCACTTTTTTATGACCAAATAATGAATGTATCATGAATGATAAACCGAGTTGCCGTCTTTCGCACTTACATTGTGATTTGTCGAATGGGTGAAGCTACCTGAGGCGTGAGGAAAATCTTCTTATTTATCCAAAAACCATTCTGTTTTAAAAGATATAATGCATTCGTAATATATTTATCATTTTAGTTCCTATATTTTTTTCGACCTGACTGTATTTGTGTAAATTGATACCATGTAGATGCTGTAAGCGAATCATATTTAAACTTGTGCCACCTTTTTGTTTATTGCAGGTAATATTTTAATTACATTTATATAAGGGAAAGGCGCTAATGGTAGACACTGAACTAATAGATGACACTTACCACAAAAATGCCATAAAAATAAGAATTATTCTAATTATTTCTCAACACTGTAAATTTTATAAGCTTCTTATGCTATCTGTTGATGTGAAAAAATATATTAGGGATGCCTTCGGGAACAAAATTTTAAAATGGGATCAGTTTTCGTAAATGATATGACCGCGTCAACACGCACCCGGCAATTTCTTAGCAAATAGGTTAAGGAAAGCGAAATTTTGCACGTAAGTTTTGAATACATTTATTAGATTTTTTGTAATTTCTATTGACTTCATTGGATTGATGGTCATGTTGTTTACACTAATTAATGTTTATTTATGATCTTTTATCCATTTTCCCTAACAATATAAAGGGAGTCTACTATTAGTTCTTGAAAATGTAAAAAACCTAATAGATGACATGGATCTCATCTTTTAGTTTTTCAATACATACTAAAGTTATTTTGTACTTTATTCTACTGCAAATATCATCACTATTCTCTAAAAATATAATTCTATTAACAAACTAAGAACTTAGAATTACTGTACCTAAAAATGGACATGGTGTCTAATATTAGACCTTGCACTGATCTAAAAATCGATGCTTTAGTTTTGTAGCAGTAAAAAGAAGAAAAAGGAGAGATGAGAACAAAAAGAAGAAAAAAGAAGAGGCAAAAGAAGCATGGAGACTAAAGACTGAAAATAAATTTGCTAGGAAAAAAATATGAAAAATAAAAATAAAAGGAAAGATAGTTTCAGCATGGAAGAGAAATGAATAGAATCTGGAGACAACGTGGATAATATTTCTGATGCATGTAGTTACTATGATGAAGTAAATGAAATCTTTTGAAAAACGGCAAATAAATACCTAATAATATGTAAAATGTAATTTAATATTCTATGTCAACTATTAGTTCATATTGGTGTCTACTATTAGTGTTGTTCGCTTATTGTGATGTCATCTATTAGTACTTATGACTAAGTTCACAAAAAGACCAATAATATATTTGTTTATTGATTTGTCAGAGAATAATTATATAAGTTTTGTTTTGTAAGAGTTACTGAAGACACGGAAGAAGTTATCAATCCTTTATTTTCATAAATTATATATTTTATAACATTCGAATGTTTCATGTTTCCTTAAAGTGTCTGCCATTAGGTCTTCTCCCTTAATATTCAGAGGAAAATAAGAGCAAATAAGTTTTTATGCCGGTTTCAGAAAGGAAATAAAAGTTTTAATTTTGCTTATGTGCTGGCAAAATGTTTTTATGGTTACTGGATTAAATTTTTAAGATATGAAATATTTAGGCTATCTCTGGTTTTATATTGAAAACTGGAAACAGTTGTGGGATATATGCGTGTAGGCCAAAGGAAGATCTTCCGACCGAGCGAGGTGGTATGCCCGGTCAGGCCGAAGCCCACGTGTTACATTTCAGCTGTCGTATATATACCGCCGCGCTCAGAAAACTTCGATAGCGTGATGCAGAAATATTAGGCGAATAGTGGGTACCGCCACACAGTGGCTGCTAACTTCCAGAGATAATTTATTATGATAGTAGGTAAGTATCAAAATTATTTTAGGGAACTTAAACGAACGATAATGCAATAAAATTCTTCAAAAGTTCAAACTTCAAAGGTTTTTTTTCTGATACAAATGATAGTAGTTTTATATTAAGTACTATTTTTATCCAGTATAGTATAAATCCAGTCTAATACTGCTGTACCCATGTGGTACAGCAGCCCTATTTGAAACGCTTCAATTAGTTTACCAAAGAGACTTGATAACACGAAGACAGTTGATTGAATTCCTGCACTTACACGTCTCGCCTGCACTCGTGGTATAATGTGGCTGAATGTCTTTTACAGAGTTTGAAGTCTGCTGATTGCGGCTCAGTGCGTCGCACGCAGGCTCTCCGACTATGTTGAATAGCGTGATTAATGATGTACAGTCATTAGTACGACCATTTATATGTATACAAGTTACATTCCTAACTCGATATATCAAGTTACCATCTTTGTGTTGAATAATAATAAAATAAATGGTTAACAATTGACACAATTCTCGCCATTTAATTAAATTTCGTTTGATGAAAATTAAATTTTGTCTTATGTATTGAAATACCCTAGGTGAAGTCAAACGAGCGTAATTTGTGAGTTGTGAGTCGCAGAATTTCGGTCGCGTAAATATCTTTTCATACAAATCATGACTCGCAAAATTACGCTCGAGTGAATCAAACATGACTTTTGTATGAAACTGAATGCAGCAGAATTTCTGCCAGCCTAAATTCTGCGACTCTGTGACTCACAAATAACGCTCGTTTGACTCTAACAGTCTTCTAAGACACTATACAGTCCATTTTTTATTTATTAACTAAAGAAAATCCCAAGTCTAACTACTAAGCAACTTTTCTAACAATAAACAATTAGCTAACTAAAAGTTTTGTAAGTATTACTCTCAATTATAATTATAATTGTAAAATTTTAAACTTTTATAATTAAAAGCAATAGAATAGATATATTCAATATAATATATATAATATATAATATATACATATAATATATTCAATAGATACGTAACCATCATTTAGATTTTAGGCTGTCGAAAATTGGAATTATATATCAACTGTAGATATAATAGAGGCTGTTGAAAATTGGAATTGTATATCAACCATTTTGTCTATATTTTATAGTTCACAATATAGGTATAGCTACAATAATGAACATCACATTATACTCAGTCACATTTCAAAGAGATAATAGAGTTGGGACGAACGAAAATGCTGTTATATTACGGCAATGTTTTGTCCACAAAGAGATTATTCGGTAAGAGGATCAGGAGAACGAACGCGGAATATTGTTTCCCGAATTAGTTCTTTCATTGTTTCGCGTTTGTGGCATAAGCGAGGAAATATCTGAATTGTTGTTCACGAATGAAGACTAGAGTGCATGAAGACGATAACTAACAGTAAAAAAAAACATTTTTTTGCATAAATGGAGGTTTTAGGGCGGAAAATGATTTGAAATAAAAAAAAAGTGTGTCAGTTCCGACGCACGGCTGGAGCTTACTTCTTAAGTACGAGTATCTAACCGTACGCAAAAAGAGTTTATTCAACTGAAAAAAGATTACTACACCCCTTTTTGCCATAGTTATTTCAAAATACTTTAAGTTCACTTTAGCCAGTATAATGATAAAAATTATAACTTCACAATAACAATATTAATTATTGATATTTATAACAAAAATAGCAATATAAATACATCGACACTGATAGAAACAAACAAGCCCAATAACATAATATAGTATATAGATATAGTCGCCTATACAGCATACCATAATGTACGTCTTAATCATAAAGTTAATATACCTATCGGAATATAATATTATATAATAATATAATATAATATTATATTCCGATAGGTATATTACCTTTATGGTCTTAATACACTCACAGCCAAATTAGAAAGTTGCGCACTAACGGTGCGCACCAAAAACGTGACTCATTTTCGTTACTTGTTAGTAGGTTTTACCCCTCGGATTTTTCTCATACCGGGCGCCTTATATATGAAAATCGATTCTTAAGGAGTAAACTCCAAACATGAATAAATGTCCCTGTTGTTTCTGATATCTATGAAATGTCCGTATGTTACAAAATGTTACTTATCATGTTCTTCTACTCACGTCTTTAAATATAACCGAGGAACAGGAAATACCAATATGGAAATCGTACAAAATGTTCGTTTGTACAGAAAGATTGCGCTCTACATCCCCAGGTGATATACATTTCTCCGCGAGGGCCGCGCCACACCGGAATGGCAGCGGCGAGGCGAGCACTTTCAGTATCATATGATTTTAAACTTTATCTTCATTATTGAAATACATAATATCGCTTGAGAAATCGCGGCTGACAGCGGCCACGGGCGGCCGTAGATTTCTCAAGCGATACTATATTGTATTACAATCATAGATTACAATAACGAAGATAAAGTTTAAAATCATATGACACTGAAAGTGCTCGCCTCGCCGCTGCCATTCCGGTTTGGCGCAGCCCTAAAGGTCCTGTTTTGTGCATTCCCGTGTATGTGTACAAGTCCGGTCAGGTCGGCCTTCGGTCACTCCAGTTGGATCAATGTCAATTCTCTTCGAACCTATGTAGCCGTATGATGTCCCTATACCATCTAGATCAAGGCAGTTTTGATCAATGTTCTGATAGTCGTAAACTAACAGAACTGACCCACAGTTCTGTAAATTTTCTAATAACTTACGGTACTTTAGCCATTAGGGCTGTACTTCTGATAATTTTATTCGGACTATCAAATAAGAATTAAACTATATTAATAAAAGTACGCAGAGATGTACCTTCTGATGTTACTCTTACAAAATGATACATAATTCCTTTTTTTATGCGCAGGGGAATACCTTTATGGATACCCCGGGGTGGGATGTGTCTCAGTTAAGCTGAAGCACGCCGGGGGTATGTGGGACTCTTACCCACTAAAACCACCTGCGGTTTGCCTTCCGCCGTATATGGAGGGATATCCTGGATCTGTCTAACACAGGACTCCCTCCACGACCGGCCGGTCTACCTCAAAAGTAAGCTACAAAACTATTCTATGTTTCAGAACTTTACCTATCCGTTCACACAATTTCGGCATTTCAAGCTGTTACTTCTTACTTTCTCCTTATCAAATAACTGTTAAAGAATATTAATAAAAGTGCAGAAAGATGATGGATGTTCGTGTTTTGTCCGTGTTCACGCGCACGCGTGACTCCGCTGTTCTGTGATAAATGACAATTATTTTAAGAGTGCAGTGACTTGCTGTTATAAATCAAAGGGTGAATGACGCAGCGTCGGAGTAGGCATTACTTTATTGGAGAGGCTGCTTACGAAACATTACCGCTTTTATGAACACTTTTATGACACACTCGAGAGGAAGGTCCCATTGAATATTTAACATTTTTGTTTTAAACACACATAACTGGATAGGTTGCGAAGGTTTTTATATTAACATGTTGTGTTTGGAGATTATTTTGTATAAGGTTTTTATCTACGGCGAAATTAAAAAGAAACGATTGTCGCTTAAGTTAAGCTACTTAGCTCCTGTAAAAATTGATAACGCAATCATTATGTAACATCTTAAGGTGCTTTTTCAAATACGAAAATTACTTTTATAGATGCAATAAATTGAATAGAGGTTGCAGTAACGTTCGAGCAAAAGGTAGCGGTGAAAGTTTGAAACTTACAGTCTTGTTTGTGCTAAGGTACTTTTAACTTTGTGATTGGGACTGTTTCACTACATTCTTCTACGGCATAGTATGCGGAAAATGGTACTAATCTTCACAATAAAAATGGCTCAATATGAAAATGATATTATTTCAGGACACTTTATATCAAGGATCGCCAAAGATGCGGAATGTGGTCTTACATTCTTTAATTCTACAGGTGAATTACTACCCTCAGCAATTATAGGAACCCGAATAGACATGAGGAAAATAAAAGTTATGATTTGCAACAAATTGCTATATTTAACTGTTCATTAGACGTAGCTGTGAGACCAAACTTTGCTTGGAGTTAAACGAAAAAGAAAACTTAAGTAATTTGATGCGCGGTTTCCCTGAAATACTGATGCTGATAGCCAAATGAATAAATTGGACATTAAACAACCATTTGGTTTCCAACTCGAACCATACCGAGTCCGGCGCGAGTTCTCCTCATTGTCTTCGAAGTTAATTAGAACTGGTAAGTCCTAACTTCGTAGTTGTACACGGTGCAGTTGAACTACCGACTTCGGTCACGGTGGCCGCGCGCGATGAAAGCCAACTTCGGGAATTGATTATGTGATCCGAAGTACCTACCCTTTTGATGAGTCAGAAAGGCCGTGTGCGATCAGCCAGTATTTTAGCAGGTGTTAAGGACATAACCACTCGGAAAGAGCTCGTCACCGTATCGCCTTCCACCCGAGGCAAGTCGAAATAGTTTTATCACTATGGGGAATGTCCTGTAAAATTGTCTCTGTACTGTTCGTGCTTGTAGCTGTCAGAGATTTTATCGAAAACCGGAGTGTTGTTAAATACACCAAACTTCTTCATATATATATATAGAAACAATAGCTGATATAAGATTTAGATCTAAAATTGTATGAACCTCAAGTTTCCTCAGGACTTCAAGACGACTTGAATAAACTTTTCTTCGTTTAGTTTTAAACCGAAACAGATTACAGAAATAATATTATTAGAAAATTTAAAAATATATGCTGCTAGAGGAAGTTCCTACACTAGCGTATAAAATATAAATGCTATTTTAACAAAGATAATATTAAATTAAGCATAGAAATTATTAGAACTCAATAATAAGTTATCCTCTTATAGTTATGAAGCCTGGTCACCGTAGCAGTCCCGCTCGTAGTGTGGCCACGCTACGTAATTAAGCGGGACTTTTATTATTCAATAAAGTTGCGGGGAGCACGGTATTATGCTAAGCTTATTAGCTCGATTGCATGATATCCTTAAGTGATTCCGTTAAATACTAATGAGATACCTAGGGCAGGTTTAATGACAACCGCCGGGAAATTAATGACGTTTTAGAAAATTTATACACTGTCGTTTCTGCGTAATTTCACGTTTCACTACAACGTTTTTTTACTAGATGACGCCCGTAACTTCGTTGCTCAGAAATTCGTTTGTCTCGCGGGAACCACACATTTTTTGGTGATAAAATGTATGCCATATGCTTTCCCGGGACTCAAACTATTTCCATACCAAATTTCATCCCAATCGGTTCGGCGGTTTAAGCATGAAGAAGTAACAAAGAGTTAGCCAAACACACTTTCGTATTTATAATATTGGCATGGATTATGATTTTTGAATTTGCAACTGTTATTAATATCAAGTGTCATATTATAATGTAACAAATCCGATATGCCGATGGCTAAGCGAATTACAGAGTAATAGAGCGGACCTAATGTGATTCTGAGCGCTAAATAATACCACAGATAATACTAAACCTGCTTCAGAGTGCTAAATAATGGGAACCGTACGTGTTTCATATTTAATTCCGGACCATTCCGTCCACGCCGGGATAACAATTAACATTAATATTAGGCTCGAGATTAAAGCGAACTACTTTGATTTATGGCTTTTTAATAGTGTGGAATTTGAACTGAATTTTGAAAGTCTAAGTTGCATGATAAACTAAGTATATCGAATTATCGACCTAAAACTGCAAGTTAAGTTTTCAGTTCTGTTGTGCTGGGTTGGTGAGATTTGCAACCTTACGCAGTGGCGAAACGAAACAACGAGAGACACGCATGACGCAACTAACAATTTATTTTATTAACAAGGCACAAGTTTATGACCGTATGATAATATTCTTTTGGACACAAAAATATTTTTGTGGAAATTTGGGAAATATTTTAGATTATATATTAGTAGGACAAAAGATAACAGGCGGAGGGTGACGCTAATGGTGGGTGCTAACATTTGATGGGCGATCGTCGGCTTTGAACGTGTCAAGTAAACGTTGAGTTTTAGTCACTGTGGGAACGGTGAAGGTCGATTTTACGTATCTACGTAATTTGGTTACGCTATGACAAAAACAGCCGAAAGATTGTAACTAAGATAGAACTGATTTAACCCAACCAAATGACGCAGGTCTGCCAACTGCCTTTAACCCTAGGATGGTAACATAATTTACACGACCGCGCATAGTAACAGAGGTGTCAGGTCACCCCAGTTGTTATAAATAAATAAATAAACTTTTGTTTCATGAAAACTAAAACTTTTTAATACAAAAACAAAATAAAGCAACACTTTTCTTGAGATCAAGCTGTAACTACACGAAATAAATCTTGAAATTATTTAGTTTTTCTTAATAAAGCACAATTTATACAAATTTCCAAGCGTTGTTCAGTTCACGCAGGTCCGTTGGATTTGGAACAAAAAATATTTACTTTTTTGACATTTTTTCGAGGACACAATGTACATCGAGCAAGCTTTGGTAATTTGGCGGGGGGTTCGCTTGTTGGAACTTCTTCGGGGATATTTAGAATGGACCCTAGATATTTCTCGATAGTAGTAGAGGTAAATTCGACTCTAAACGTCGTTTCATGTGCGGCTCGGCTAGCTGTATTGTTAGTTTTTTTAAGAGATTGCTTATAAATTTGTTAGCTGGCGTGTTTGGATGTTTTACTTCTAGATAGAGAATCATATAATTAGAATCGGAAACAATATTCAATAACCCAGAGATTCATTATCAGAAGGTTGCTCGGCCTATAATAATTACTCTGTTTCACTCTCATCATCTTCAGCAATAGTATTTAAGTACCGCTCAAGCTCTTCATCATTACAAAACGTCATTATGAACTGAAAATAATGCATAAATAAAATACGTCAACAAAATAAAAACCTACATAAATAGTAACAGGGGTGCCGCATCACCCCACACATACCTGCAGAACGAAATTGACGTGTTGCTGCTCCCACCGGCGACGGCTACTGATGACTTACAGTAAAACAAAAGAATACACAAAATGCTAGATGGAAATAGCCAATAATTTTCGAGAAATCGGCGCGTGATTGCTTGCGTGGAGTGTTGGGGCACCCCTGTTACCATCCTAGGGTTAATCTACTTATTCGATGGTTCATAGGTTAAAGTAGGTTAATTTGAATTTAGAAGAATATAGATTCTAATGAAGGTTTAAATGAGAGAAGCTTATTTAATCCTCATTAGAATAAGTAAATAATACTTTGGTTTTTGTACATGGCATTATCCATCATACCCATTAGACCATAATAATGAACTAAATATTCTCAATTGTGTGCAAAGCCTTTGAAAATGATAATATTATAATTCATATTTTTGTACGTTCTCAATAGGCCGAAACATTGTTAAAGCGCCGAAAACGAACATTAATCACTTTAAAGTTAATTAATATTCAAGAGTCGTATGAAAGGCGATTCCCAACAAATGGAGTGGGCAATAATTTTATTAATTAAACCCTAAGAAATCTAAGTCAATCAGCCGATATCTTCTCGCCGGAAGCCCCACAAACATTTGCTCAACAATTCTTCAAGTTCATCGGAAAGTTTTAATTAAAAAATATAGGAATATGATAATAATATTAGCTTATTTTATAGTTACCTAAGAATTGAACTGAATTATCAATTCAGTTTTGCTTAGTTAGGCGTATTATCGATTCCATGTTTTCGGGTAAGAACCATTATTTTCTTTCTTTGATTTGATGCGTTATTTTTAATTTATTTCTATAGAAATATAGGCAATTAAAATCTAGATAATCAAAATAATCTGAGTTGAAATTATTTATCCTTCAAGCCAATTTGTAAGCGGATTTTGCGTATTCCGATCGGATGATCCCAGTAATAAAGAATTAGTTGAAATATTTAAGTTCCATTTTGGCGTTATGATAAGGTTGCTGAGCCTTCTTTTGGGAGAAAATGTGAAGGTGGAAAATACTACACTATTACACTCTGATCTAAGCCTAAAAATATTAGACTTTGATATTGTTTTTGATACAGCTTTAATCTTGATGGGTATTCACAAAACTCGAATCAACATCACTTGCGAACTTTCTGCTAGTTACAATTTGAACCAATGATACTAAATATAATGTGTAGGTCTAGAGAGCATCGACACGTTCGATTCTCGATTGTGTCGTGAATAAGCTAGGCTTTAACATCTACAAAGTATACTATCATTGTATTCCATAAGGTATATCGTATACCTTATGGAATAGATATATAGCATTGCAGCTTGTAGTGTCTTGTTGCCCGTTTGAAATTTAAATGACTCATTTAAAAATGCATCGCGACTCCTTGCGACGTAACACTGTGAATTAATCCTAATAGAGCTTGTGCTGAGCAGAGTTAAGTAGAGTTGAGATCTTCATATTTTGCATACTAAATTCTACGCAAAACCTGCTCTAAAAGTGGGCACGGTTCCGTCTCGGCCGGCTGCGTCGGACGGGTACGCAGGTGGAGTAGGGTCTTGTCCGCCACAGCTGTGACGTCACGAGACGCGTCCGTGACCTACCTGATTTGTACTCGTTCTAAATTTAAATTACAATTTTACTCACTGTTTATAGGAGCGTGCATTAAAAATATACGTGTTTGCTTTTAATTTTCAGGAATACAAAGGGAGCAAAGAATATTTTGCTTGAAACAAGTGCTCGTTTTAGTATTACAGAGCAAAAAAATACTAGTATATTTTCTGTGTGTGTAGTTTCATGTATCTATGATAAATCTAAAATAAGTAAGTTTCATACATTACTTTTGTTTCACACCCAACATTACGCTATAGATCAGAAGTCTCCAGCGATTCCAGTCTAATTTCCTCGAAATTTAAGATAAAACTATTAATTAAGGGGACATAAAAGGGACGATTGTTCGAGATAATATTGTCGCAGGGCCACAATGGCCCTTATCGAGGTGCCCAGGGCCCACAAAGGGCGACATGCCCCGCCCGGCATTTATCAATACCTATTGTACGGAATCCGACTGTTTCGAGTGCTGGCCGGTTTACTTAGGCTGGACTGACGTAAACATTTTAAACAAATTTGTTGTACCGCAAGAATAAACTGATATAGGTAGACTGCGGTCCTACGTTATTTGGTCGCGTAGAGATAAACTACGATAACATGGCGCGCCCCTCCAAATTACTGTTTCAATGTGTGTAGTCACATCCTTATGAAAGAGTTTGTATGTAGTAAGTATTCAACCAATCAACCAGTACTCGTAATATTGCACTTAATGTCACTTATTACCAAGATTTGTTGGTCAACTAATCATAACTAGCCGACCGCGCAAGACAACGCACATCGAACATTTTGACAACGCACTTCAAGCGTTTTGAATTTTGGCGCGACATGTTATCGTAGTTTATCTCTAATGTCAAATTAACGTAAGTAGTGTGATGGTCGACATAACATGACCAAGTTACGTAAGTCCTCAATCTGTCTTTGTTTAAATGAATTATTATTATTCTAATAGTACTTTAAAAAGCATTAATAGGTCTGTACTCTAGAGTCTAGACCAATGATGACAAAGAAACGAAGAGTAGACGCATAAATGTTGCAATGTAACAAACCAGCTACAGCTTCAAATTCGGCCACATACAACATTATTTATTGACAACATGGTCAGAAGAGCAACAGTCTCTCAAATCGAAGCATCAAATTTTAGGACAAAAACTTATTTTTAAGTGTAAAAATGTTTTATTCCTAGTTTCCAACATACGCTATCCTTAAGGAAATTCTCTTATATTATCTTTCGTACTGATAAATGAATTTATAACGAAACTTTAATCAAATATAATATCATCAATAAATCAAATAATATCACAACGCGACCTCCGTCGCGTGAAGCCCCACATAGTACATACTAAATTATATTTCACTTAATTAGTAACACGAACTCGACTTAATTAAATACTCAAATATCGAAACTTAATTAATAATTAATGGTTGATCATGATTAATATTATTGATCTCGATCGCGGCTTCTCGGCGCTCAATTAAAATGTAATTATTACATAATAATTATTATTAATATGTTAATGCTGTCTTCGTAGGTAATAATAACATTGAAAATTAAAGAGATTATGTGAGTAAGAAACAATAATGAATGTATACATACATAAGGTTGTGACTTGTGTCGACTCACATACAATAATTGACTTTTTATAGAACATTTTCATAATTTCATCACGATTTTTGTTTACGTTTATAAATACGTCAAGGCGGAAAAATGTACGGTATCTAATATAGAGCACTCATTATTTAACGAAAATGAACATAAAAACGCGAATCAGATAACCTCATTATGAAGTCAAAATGTGATAGAGTGAATCTTTGAAATGGAAAAAGTGGCAATGATTGTCCAAAAGCTCCGGGTCAAAAGTTTTCAAATAAAACTTAATTGAGTGTAAAGTGCTTAATTAACTTTCATCAAAGGTTTCTCATTTTAGACTAGAGGTTGATGTAAATTTTTATTTAAGTACTTTATAATCTCATTAATTAACACCTCTTTGTAATGTCAATTACGTAGTTCATACAAAATATGTGAAAAACGGAATGAAATATTACTATTAATACTTTCATAGTATCATTGTGAAGAGCTTCGTTATAAAAAAATCCGCGTTTAAGGTGCTCCCACACAGCAGTTATATAACGTTAGATAACATTTTTGTCTAACTTTTTTTACAAATTATAACAAAAGACACGTTTATTTTTTGACATGTTGAAGCGTATGTTACACACTGTTAAATAATGTTATCGTGTTACACAAAGTTTTATAACATTATAATAATTATAACTGTAACATTATAATAATTATAACTGCTGTGTGGGGCACCATAAGCCCTTAGCATTTCGTAGCACATTCGTAGCGGGCGTAGAGCGTCGTAGCCAGTCGTAGCACAGTCATGGCGGTGCGTTGCGCGATGGCCGGATAGAAAATATTATTTTGTTTTATGATTATACACACAATATCAACTCGAAACGGATCGGCACCGTATCACCTCGAGCTTGCGTACACACAAATCGGAAATGCAGTAGTTTTACTCCAGTGCTTAAAAAAATTACGGCACATGAATTCGACTGGCGTACTGTAAAATCGTTTTTCCAAAAATTTTCTTTTCATAAAATTCTGACCTAACCACAGACAGATCAAGATAGATACCGCATGTGTATGTACTTCGCGTGCCATATCGCGATCCCAAACGACGAGCAATGCTCGTCTTTCGAAAGTCTGTTCTTTAGTCTGCTGTCGGAATCGGACGTCAATCGGAATTTAAAAAATGCCCAAATGCCTTAAAGTGCCGTTGACCTTGACAATGGACACGTTTCTTATCATCAGTATTGTAACGTCACAGTGGTGGAAAAAAGTGACACGCTCGTTTTCATGCAAATAGAGCGACATGCGGTATCTATATTGATCTATGTCTGTGGACCTCGACGTCTACTGAAATAAGTAAGAAAATCTGACCGATAGATCGCCGCCGTAGAACGGATGGATTACGAAGGTCTCGTTGCCGATGTGGATGACACCGGACACGCCGTTGCACGTGTGAAAGGCAGCCGACGCGCCCGGGTAGTCCTTCACCGTGCCATGGTAGTAGCACTGCTCGATTTCCTGTAGAGAAAAAAAAAACAATTTGTAAAAAATCGATTATGGTGAGAAGCTAAAGAAAGATTCAGCAGGATGCTATGCTTGGTCAGGCTGATTGTAGTAAATGTATAGGTCGTGGTAGTGCAGGTTATCTAATAAGAGAAAAAAAAAATGTACGATTCAATTCATCCCCGGTGGGGTAATAGCAATAATAATTAGGGTATAGGGCTTGGTCAGGCTGACTATAGAGTATAGACTATACAGTATAGAGCATATAATATTATTATAGCCTATTCCTTCGTTAGCACGATTCAGGATTTACCTTTGGGCTTCAAAGTAAAAAAGTGCTATTGTTATTAAATCTATTGATACCAGATTAATCCTTAGATCGGGGATTCTTAGAATTGCTATTATTTTCTATTGTTGTCGCGATCACCGGTGCTCTTACGGGGTTTGATGGGTTAATAAAAATCGGCACCTAGTATTGGTGGTATGGTGAACAAAACAAACACTAGACCGCTAAAAATCGTAGCTCTTTTAACTTTGAGGTATTCCGGTAAATAAAACCAAGCATCGCATCAGCAATCAAAAATCAGGACAGTCTTGCCACGCCTATACAGTTATAATTAATAAAAAATTGAACGTAGTATTAACTATTCTGCTACACGATCAAAGCGCAGGTGCGAAGTGAAGCGAAGTGCGCAGGCCAAGTTCCAGCATAATATTATACAATGTTTATTATACAATGTTTACGTGGTGGTTCAGTACTGCTAATAATAAGCGCAATTCAATGATGAACATTTCTGGAGCCTTTTTTCTTCCTCCTTACAATTTGTCATCCGCGAGTATCGGCGGTTTTTAATTCGCAGGGGCCACGAAACTCGACATTGTCCTCCAAACCCAGCCGAAGCCTAAAGATCGGCCTTACCGAATAATATTGATCGGTGGCCTTAAAATTAATCAATTGCTAAGACCAGACAATTATTATATCGAAGGTTTTTTTAGTTGGATATTCTCGTAGGTACTGCCAACGTCAAAATAATTATGGTTTATTTATTGATAACATTATTTTTCAATAGTTGTGTAAATATGTTTAAAATTGTATATTTTGAGGATAGATATTTTTTTGAAACATAACAACTGTTTTTGTTTTTAGACGAATAAATCAAAAGAAGTGATAGTAGCGTTATCGTTTTTTATTCAGGTCCCTGTAGATTGCTTGACTAATGTTTTTAAATGTACAAAGTAGTATTTTTATAGGGCTCGTCGCCCATCTCATGGCCCGCGGTAAAAGCCCCAATCGCAATTAGAGGGAGTTTTTTGCGGTGGGCCGACGAGAAAGCGGAATCCCATTCAGACGCTACACAAAACCGATACATTTCTCCAATATATTTCATTCACATTACGTGTTTCGTCGAATGAAAAATTGACAATGTTCAAATTTGATATAAATTACACTGATTCAAATCGTGAAAGTACTGAATGATGAAGATAATGAATATTTAATCAATAAGTGGTAGTTGCATCTACAGAAGGCCTACCTATGATTTTGAAACTCCTCAGAGATGTGAAAATAATGATATTTATTATAATCAAAGATAAAACAAGTTCGTTTCATCGAAATCAGGACTACGCAGGAGTAATTTTAATATACCCAAATGTGCGTACAGTACACAGGCGAACTCTTTCTTTCTTTACTCTTTACTCTTATGTCATACGTACGCGGTACGTATGATAAGAGTAAGGTCAACTTTTTACATGTCCATTCAACGCTTGGATATTTTTGTCAGACAATAATTAGGCTTATAGCTCCCAATCCTTACTCCACTAAACTTGAAAACCACGTAGAATCGAAACCATGACATCAGATTCAAGAGCCACGCACTAAGCTACGGCACCACAAAAGCGCTTAAATCCCAGTTCATAAGGATACCAAACTCAGCCAATTGTAAAAAAAATCTCTGGAAATATTGACTACAATTAAGTGGAGCAAACATTAAACTCCGAGAGATAAAAAGGGCAAGATGGTGTATTCCGGAATATGAACACAGTCAGTTTGCTCAACACTTTTTACCTGTAACTTCAACGATGAATTATTAATACCCCGAGTTTCCTAAGCTAATATTTGTAAGAAAATTACGCATCAAGTGCGTTGATTCTCATTTTACGCTTGTTTTAGGTCCTAACTTTCGGTTTGATTATTTTAATTATCATCAAGGGGAATATCATAATTAGCTCGGCTCGTGTATACCAAAGATGCGAGTTTGTTTGTGTTTCCACGGGCTTGCCACTTGAGTGGTTGTTATACTGTTTAAATGTATCTGTACGAATAACATCAAAGGAAAATATTTGCTTGTAAGCATTAAACAGGCCCTATGAGAGTTGGGACCGAATATGACAGGCAGATCTAGCACGTGCTATTTATTTATTCGCGTTGTCAGAGTTTGCTATCATGATTTTCTGTATAATTTTTTGTAGAATACTAAAACGGTTTTAATGAAACAATTAGTATTATTGTCCTAAAATGTAAAAATATTAAACGAGACAGAATGTACTGTCTCTAAGACCCAACTGCGAACTAAATTAGCTTGGATGAGGTATTGAACTAATAGGCCAGTCATTAAAGCCAAAACCCGAAAGAAATTAGTAACTTGATAAAATTTTAGGGGGTTGTAAAGAAGGTAAAATAACTTACTGTGTGATTTTGCAGCATTCTGGGGTGTACGGAAAGGGTTGAAAAAGGGTGGAAAAGGTTTTTTGTTAATAACATTGCGTAAATTTTTAATAACAGGGGTAAAAAAATTAGTAACACGCTGCAAATTTGGAATTAGGTTTTTCTTACCGTTTTCTAACGTGTATTAAATTTGCAGCGTTTTGCAACATACGGAACATTGTTTATTATTAAATAAAACAATAAAATTTGTTAATAACAGGGGAAAAAAAATTAGTAACTCGGTGTAAATTTAGAATTAAGTTGTTCTTACCGTTTTGTAAAGTGTATTAATTTTGCAGCGTTTTGCAACATACGGAACATTGTTTATTACTAAATTGCTGTAAATTTGATATACTATATATACTATATATAAAACAACTTAATTATAAATTTGCAGCGTGTTACTACATTTTTTACCCTTGTTAATAACAAATTTCATTGTTTTTTAATAATAAACAATGTTCCGTATGTTGCAAAACGCTGCAAATTTAATATACGTTAGAAAACGGTAAGAACAACCTAATTCCAAATTTGCAGCGTGTTACTATTTTTTTTTACCCCTGTTATTAACAAATTTGATTGTTTTTTAATAATAAACAATGTTCCGTGTATTGCAAAACGCTGCAAATTTAACACACGTTACAAAACGGTAAGAACAACCTAATTCCAAATTTTCAGCGTGTTACTAATTTTTTACGCAATGTTATTAAAAAAAACATTTTTCACCCCTTTTAAACCCTTTCCGTACACCCCAGAACGCTGCAAAATCACACGGTTAGTTATTTTACCTTCTTTAATAACCCCCTAAAATTTTATCAAGTTACTAATTTCTTTCGGGTTTTGGCTTTAATGACTGGCCTATAATTATTCTGAGGTTGTTCAAACCCTAATAGCATTTTTGGCGTACAAAAGGAATAATTTATACATTTTTTAATTGTTAATAGGTGATAAATTAACGCCACGAAAAATATATTTTTGGGAAATTAATTTACACTTTCATTAGTCATCAAGTCGTTTTGAATTGTTTTATAAACATTTTTAAATGGAGGATAAAATATTTGGACGTTTTATATCAAAAGTTGCAAACATAAGTGTAAATTACATAACGTGTATCTACAAAATATATTTTTAAATTAAAATTGGCGTAATGAATATTCATACCGTGTCTTCAGCGTTTTGTTGGTGATCGTTTTCTAGTGGAAACAATATGGAGTCCTCGGGGAAAGGTACGTTGCCATGGCAACCATTGCCCGGTGACAGGTGCGTAATTAAAAAACAACCTGGAATTTTTACGCAACGTCGAGACAGGAAAGTTTTTAATTTGATTCGACAGCAAACAAACTTGTGTCAACAATCATTAGATTGGGTGTTTTTAAATGTTTGAAGCTTATAGGATACGAAAGAATAAGGAAAAACGTGAAAGATTTTTAAATTATTGTAGAGGATCACAGTGCTGTGAGACGTTAGGTAAATAAAGTATATTATGCTGTAAACAGTCACTGTATTTTTTAAATAAAATTAGGAGGCAAACGAGCAAACGGGTCACGTGATGGAAAGCAACTGCCGTCACCTATGGACACTCGCAACATCAGAAAAGTCGCAGGTGCGTTGCCGGCCTGAACTTACATAATATAAGTAAATCCTAGTATGTCAACATATGCCTCATCTTTACTTCCCTACTAGTTTATGTGTGTCAGTCTGTATGTTTGTTACCTTTTCACGCTAAAACCCCTGAACTGAGTCCAGGTGAAGGATACAGGATACTGTTGCAACATGAGTTTTACTTGTTATAATACACATTCACGAATATTATTATAACAACAATAATAATCACCATCTTGGGATAATGCGAGCAACCCTCTGGTCCTCGTCATATTTCGACATGGGACATTGGGGACAGGCGGTGGACACACCGGGGACATGACGGCCCATTATGGGGACAGATGAACTGTACTTGTTTATTTGGACTTCTGCCGGCGCAAATGTATGACGCGATTACGCTGATGTATGCTCTTGGGTGACACAGATGTTTTTCGTAAGTTGCTTGGATGTTTTATATAATATATTTTATAAGGGCTCCCACAAATAACTGCGAATGTACGTCGCATCCCAAATATCTGGGGCAAAATTCATAATAAGAATAACATTACGATGCGATGCGATGCCAAATCGCAGTATTGTGTGGGAGCCCTAATAGACAAATTTTTCGTTAAAAAAGTTAGGAGTAAATAAAATCCTTATTTAGGAGTTAGGTGGAATCGTATCGCTTTAATTTGTAAAACAAAGTAAACAGTTATATTAATTTTTGTTAAGGGGGCGCCTAACCCAAAATTTATGATTTTATAATTCATTTTTATACTTGAAAATAAGCCCCGAATTGTTTCATTTTATAAAATTGGATACTACATTATATTTCCAAGAGTTCGATCTGAGCAAAAACACGATATCTTAAAATTTTCTCGATGGAAAAAAATCACAAAGATGATTCTAATTTTCACGAATTTTTTATTTATTGCCATAACCGTGCATTGAACTAAGTTAACATTTTAAAACATTGTATAAATTTTTATCATTGAGAAACAGACCTAGCAGATTTTTAAAATGCTGTATATTTATCGAGTTATTGAGAAAAAACTAATTTGGCAATTAATCCGCGTCGTCCTTTTTCACCTGGCATATGAAAGACAAAGGGTTCTTGAGTGTGAAGAGAGAATGTTTGAGATGTTTGAGATGTTTGATTTTTTTGGGTTAGTCACCCGCTTAAGGTATGTTGTTAGTCATTAGAATAACGTTTCGGTTTTTCGAATACCTAGTTACTAATTACAATTTCATAGTAATTATTATAAAAGTAAATACCTACAGCATCCCTCAGTTAAGACTTATTTGCAATGACGATTCATTGTAACCTCGATGTAAATACAACAGCGGACCAAAGTCAGAGGGTAGCTTTGAGTGAATTGGGGTCAGCGAACCAGCAGTAGCTTCGATAAATACTGCACAGTACGGCTAAAGAACTGCGGCTGCTGTTTCGGTTTTCCAAGCAATTATTGTGGTATCCATGCCTGTCTGTCTGCAACATATTCATGCCTTAACAACTGAAACATTTTTGATGAAATTTCATATGGAGACACTTTTTTATCCCGGAAAGAATGTACGGATCCCGCGCGATAAACGGCGGTAAATTATTAAGAATGGTACATGCTCGAGATCAGTACTTTTTATCAGTGATGAAGATGTTGACGACGACCTGGACAAACTCTAGCTATACAATTTTTTTTTAATTTTTAATGGAATCAGGCGTTACTTTGCGGAAATCCATAGCTTAAAATTTAGTTTGTTATTATTTTTAGCAACAACGTCCGTCAAGACGGACTTGACGGACGTTGTTCGTAGAGTCCACATCCTGAGGATGCTCCGGTGTTGGAGCGAAACGCGCGTCGAGGTTTTCAACCTGCATGGTGGTGAAGTTTATTTCGCGGAAAATTGCTAAAAATAATAACAAACTAAATTTCTAGCTATACTTACCAAGAGGAGCATACTCCGAAATGTGATTCACACAAAATCTAATTTCACATTACCATCGCACTGTAATTTATCAATAAAATCAACGATACATTTAATTTGACCTTCATCTTATGGCTGGTTTACACCTATTTAAGTTGATAAGTAGTTAACTAAATTTTAACTTAATTTTAAGTTATTAATTGCATGTAAACACAAAATTTAGTAGCAAGTAGCGAGTTAAAATTTTGTTAATTGTACTAATTTAACAAGATTATTAGAATCACGTTTGGACAGGCAATTATTAAAAATTAAGCCACTTAAAAGTTAAAATTTAAGTTAAAATTTTGTTGACTACTTATCAACTTAATACGTGCAAACCGGCCATTACTGCGGATTGTCGCAGTTTCTTTAAGTCGAGTATCTTGTCTCGTAACGATGTGAAAAAACCCTAACACAATCGGAAAACATAGCTATTTCACGTCACAAAACGCGAATATGTTTGGCAAAGCGAAAAACACGATTTCTGCCGGTCCCCCGATCGGAAGGAATAAATCCGCATCGGTGCAGATGAAGTGCGGTCGATTTCCGCACGAATTTCCTAAGAGGGCTTCAGAGGACCTCGGCGGGACCGGAGGGCTACTGAACCTAATAATTCCACACTCCATCAAGTCACTCTAACGTACCTCTTGTATTCGTCGACAGTAGTTAGAAATGTCATGGACATGATTCGAGTGTGTTGTAAAGGAACATCAACAACGGTACAATATTTTACACTATATTTTGGTTCGTGTCGCAAAATTATTTTGATGTAGCTTTAGGTAGCTCATAGAGAAGAAAATCTTTGATTTTCCGGGCTTTAATATATAATCGTATTTATTGCGAAAAACTAATTTCCGCACTTACAAAGTCCCGGAAAACATCTAGTTGCGGGAAATATCACAAATGGCACCTATACGATGTTTCAGTTGATGCTGATATTGAATCTAAAAATAACACATAACCAATAAATTCCGCCCCGAGCCGCCATAATCCCCAATTATCCTAAAGACAGCCGCCCAAGCCGCCCGAGCCCATGCCCGAACCGAAAACGACACTTGGGAATTTTAAAACGTTCGATGATTTCTTTGCCTATACGATTGGTGTCTCGCCCTTACTAAATTAAACAAGGTGGCAAGAAATTCAATCTAATCTAACTTCCTCCAATCCAATTTGAAGCCCCCCCCTTCTCGTCATGCCCCGCGCTTCCCGCCGAGGATCAAGCAATTTATTTCTCCTATCTTGTGTATTACAATATTGATTTGTAGGCCCGTCGTTGCATTTGACGGCGGAGAATTTTTTATCCGGTGCGGCTTAAGATTTATTTGACTTTAAAAACTTAACTTTCTTTTTTCAAAATAAACCTCTAGAGTCGAGAAAGTAATTTTTTCGGGTATTACTCTTGAAAGATGTCATTCCACACGGTGATATACTTTGAGACACGTATTGTAACGTTACTAAGAAGCGATCAAAGGTGGGCTTTGACTTGTCAGCCGGAACAGGCAAAAGCGATGCATGCGGCTTCTTTGAACTTCGGTTACTCAGTTACGGGGAAGATGTAGGTCAGGGGTTCCCAAACTTATATACAATATATTGTCTACCGCCCACTTTGAGAAAAAAAATGTTTTAGCGCCTCCCTCGTTTCAATTTAAAATGCATCCAGATGAATAATTACGAGTAAATCACCCCTCAAGCCCCTCAAGCCCCTCAAGCACACCCCACAACGCCCCCATTTTTTTTCTGTGACCACACCGTAGACCTTCAGTGCCCACAAGGGGGCGCTATCGCCCACTTTGGGAAATACTGATGTAGATAGAGGAAAAAGGAACAAAATATTACACTCTGAGATTAAAAAAAGTTTGTAAAAAGTGTGTTAGAGTCTGTTTTTCTGAATTAATCTGTCTGTCTGTATCTCTTTACGCATGACGCGAAAGGACATATTTTTTTACCTGAAAAAGTCAGGATACTACGCGATAAACGTGTTTTTGGAGCAATGAAGCTGAGAGCAATATTTAGTTAAAATAGTTTGACAGCTATCTATTTTAAAATGGGAGTTGTCGTATTGACCTTTCATTAAATTTGATCGTAACTTTTAACTATAACTTTGAACGAAGAGGTCCGAACTAATTACAATCAATTGATTAATAATCGATTTTAATTTAGACACTAATTATGACGGGTCGAAACTGACTAAAGTTCTTAATTTGATAGACACTGAACATTGACTTAAAAAGTTGAACTTCAACTAAGTAATTTCATTACCTGTTTTGAATTATGGTTCGTTAAAATAGATAATAAAATTAGTAAAACAGATTAAGACTATATGAATTTTGATTATTATTAACTATGTACTTACAAATTTTAAAAATAACATAAAATCTCTTTGTAAACAAGCTATTACCTCTACTAATTCTATAAATAATATTTTAATATCTTAAAATACAAACGACCTACAACTAATACAATTTAACCAGCATAACCTATAGCCAACATTTTAAAGGACATTAAAGAGAGTCGTGTCTTGAACATTGGGGGTATCATGTATCCCTGACAAATCCCTTCATCCTATGATAGTTCCGGTGCTGATATTTTATTTATAAACTCAATCGTGCCTCTAAAAGCCCCATTACAAATTGAATATAGTTAGCGGAAACCTTACTGAAAAATTTCATCACAATATTATAAAACGTCTTTATCTTATACGTTGGAAAAGATAAAAGTTAGATATCTATCTTTATGCATTTCTATATAAAAATGCAGAACTGTCTTACATTTTTCGATTATTAATGAGACCTTAAAGATAATATTGTCGCGAAGCATTTTTAGCCTGTGTGTGTGTCTGTCTGTGGCATCGTAGCGTCCAAACGGGTGGACCGATTTTGGTTTAGTTTTTTTTTTGTGTGAAAGCTGACATGATCGAGAGTGTTCTTAGCTATAGTTTGTCATCACTGTGATCAGTGCTGGAAAATCGCTTAAAGTTATTTAATTTTTTGATTTCTTAAATCAATTTGGGATTTTTTAAATTTCTTATCTTGTCGGACTACAGTTTCAAAACGCAGAGGACGAAACGGGATACGTCTGGTTCCTTGCTTTTAGTAGCTAGAACGTCCGTAGTGAAATTACCATAAATATATTATAAATACAAAATTATACTGTTAGTATAATAAATAATTAAATCAGTACATAATATTAATATACTTTCTATTCTGCGATGCCGAAACTGTGTGTTTGAGTTCAACAGAAATAATTATGAGTGTAATATAGTGTTCAGTTAGGTATAACTTATAATTCCTTTATTTGGAATGCTATTGAATTCATCGCGATTTAACAAAATAATTCGATTTAATTAAAAGTTCGTAAAAAAAATGTACTTTGTTTTACATAAAATATATTTTACATTTTTAAATAAATTCACGAAGGTAATTTTGTATTGGGTTTGAAATGTGAATTGGACGAATTCAGAAGTATTCAATTATATACTCTTTGAAAATAACCAATACGAGAATAAAATGGATGTCTAAAATAACTCTGCGTTTTTGATTAACGATTCATGTTTACGTTTATTTTAATATTTATTTTAAAAAGTACATTATTTCAGCAGTAGCTAATATTTATTCTTTCGTGAATTATTCCACTGGACCTTGTCTTTAAATATAGTTTATCTATTACTTCGAAATTAAATATCTCATTATTTCTATAAGTCTTTTAGATACACACTTCAGCACCGTGAGGTTCCATATTCAGTTCCCTTATATTATAATCAGATTCAACATGTAAATTAAAACCGCAGACAAACATACAAATGGATTTACAACGGCGACGGAGCGGCTGAAATTCGGTAGCTCGGGGCCCAGAAAGCAAACTAAACAAACTACGGGCTCCCATTTCCGCTCTGACGTCATCTCTGCACTTTATGAGGACCGTTTCGTTCCCAACGCGGCCACGTTGCTCTGTTGCGTTGCGACATCGCAGCGGTGTTGCTGCGACACTTAACTTACGTATATGGCCAACGTACTTTAATATTGCGTTAGGTTTGGTGTTTTGACGGCAAGACATATAAGAGAAGAAGTGGGAGTGTGAATAACGCGTTACGCTGTCACTAACTTGCATTATGTTGTCGTGCGTCGCCGCAACGTAGCTTTTTGGCATACATTCCGTTAGTCCATTCCTAAGGCGCAATGCGACACAACGCAACGCACCGGAGCGGTGTGGCCTCGCCCTTAATCCCCCACCCCGCCGATCCCCGCCTCACCCCCGCACGCGCCCGCCGCTCTTTGCGACGATTAAAAGTTTCCAAATGAAACTCCGCGCAGTACTTGCGACATAATTTAAATTAAATTGCACCAAGTCACAGTTTTTTTGTCACTATTATTCGTACCAACTTTGAGATGACAGCGGAAAAATGTTTTCGTTATGAAATATTGTGATAAATACGAAGTAAAAGCGTGTAACTGGACCGCCGAAAATTTAAACTTGCGTAAAATGTGCTAGTAATTACTTTGTGCATTTTAATAAACTTTGAAAGCTGTTACAAAAAAATAAACAACTAGTATCTAGTATAGGTAGTTTAGCGCATAACGACGAAACGGGATACGTCTGGTTCCTTGCTTTTAACCATCTTTTAACTGCCATCATGTGCACCGGTTGGTATAATCAAAACGTCATTTAGACAATACAAACTACTTTACAGATGATATTTTCTTTTGGATTTTTGCAAGAAAGCAAGTTTAAAGTTTAAGAGCAAAAATTTTAGTAAATACTAAATCGTCTTTGACATAATGCTGACTCAAGTAGAGTTACTACTTACTACATTATTTGTTTTTTTTTTATTATTTTATTTATTATTTGAATAACTTATGAAATATATTTTTATAACAAAATTTAAATAATAAAACAAAGATTTGCACTCCGAAAGTGCCGGCAGAAATGAAACGAAACCATTGTGCAGGCATTTCATTTCTCAAAAAAAAAAAAATCTCAAATCTCAAAAAATAATATATTAAAAAGTAAAGAATAAACAGGCGACTCACCGTTCTAACTTCGCTTTCGGCGCCATTCGCGAGGAACTGGATCTGTTTGAGGTTGGGCGCCAGCAGTTGGCTGGAACAACAGAAACACATTAGTGACACACGCCGCTGAAAAATTGCCTAACGCTATTAGCTCTTAATGGTTTAAGCCCATTCATTTTGGCCGCTCCAAATTAACAATTCGATAAATCTCTTAAAATAAAATAAGTTAAATTGTAAATCTTTTAAATTTGCGAAAACAATGAATTCAAAAAGTTGTCATATTATAAAGTATGAAATTTTGCGATTAGGTAACTTGGAGTTTGGATCATAATAATACTAACTTTACTTCTACTTATTAAATCTTCATCTCTTATATATTATGTTTCTGAGTTTTTGTTTCAGGGTTTATCTATTCACTAGGGCTTTTGGTTGAGTAACGTTAGGTTACTAACCAATCAACTATTGAATAGCGAAAAACCCTCAAAAGCCAGTTAGGTATTAGTTATTTGTACATATCTGCAGTAAATTTCAATATACAATCGTAAAAGTTTGTAAATCTATCACCTTATTCCCAAGGTGTCACTTGTCGTAAACGCCCAATACACTCGATATCGTGCGAGGTAAATCTGCGATCGGCCGCCATTACACCGCCGCCGAACGGAAATTTCGCGGTAAACAAATTTCGCCAATAAATAATTTTCCTTGCGGCCATATTTGGGACGTTTGGTGTGGGGCAAGTGGTTGTAGCGATTATTTTGTTATTCATAAATAATAAGCAAAAGTTTAATCTTTATTTTGCGGAAACTGTAATGTCTCCGGGATAAAAACAATTATTTCCCGATAAAAATGGCTTCATACCAAATTTTATCAAAACTAATTGAACACTATTAGAAAAAACAGATTACCGATATTTGGACAAAATGAGTATAGTTTTAATTTGTACTTATTATAAAATATTTTATTAAATCCAAATAACTATCCAAATTCAGTATGCTTACTGAATTTGGATTGTTATTTGGAGAAATTAGAAGAGCGTTAAATCAGGAACGTAACGAGTTTTTACGAAAATCTCTTTCATCTACACTCCGAGAAAATGTTAAAAAGACGTGAAAAAATACTGGCAGGCACGTCACCCGTGACTTGGGCCGAACATTTTTGTGTGGCATATTTCACGTGCTCCTTGTAGCCCGGGGACAGGTTAGGGCGGATTTTAACAGACTTTATAACGAAAAGGAAATTTCGTTTCGGATCATTTTTTAAATATTCGACTAAAAATTCCCGGGCAAATATTTGCAAGAGATTTTTCAATAGATGTTCATTTACGTTGTGCACGTGTGCCGTTGCAACAATACTCGAGACTTTTGTTGTTTGATATCGAGTTTCGAGGTTTTTTTATACTGACATACAAGATATGATATCAGTTATATAATAAAAATACGGCTTTGCTGGACAAACAGTATTTTTCGGGACTTTAGGAAGTTGTTATCAGTCTATAATTGATGATCCTAATTTAATATTAAAATTATCTATTATTATTACATTTTGGTTGGTGACATGCCTGGAGACCTGAAACACAGGGTATCCTATCCTAGCTTAGGCTCCAGTTCACACTCCAATTTAATATAATATTGTTATGTTAAATCAATGATATTCTATGTTACTAACGTAACTAGATTGGCAGTTTACGGCAGCAACGCGTTGCCACTTCGAAGATGCCTGCAGGCATATTAGGGTGCGGCCACATTTGTATCATTTGCGCGATCAGATCTCCGATCAGATCTCCGTCGCGTATCATCGAAGCGTGTCAAAATGATACGCGTATCATGATACGCTCCGATCACTATTAACCGCGTATCTGATACTTGTCATATCAAATACACGCATGATCGGCAGAATGATCTAATAGGCGTCCACACTATGATGCTCATACTTGATACGGCGCGATGATCGCGACGGAGATCTGATCGCGCAAATGATACAAAATATGTGGACGCACCGTTATCTGACTTACATAATGACATAATAACATTATGAATTGACATTGTCTTTTGAACTATCAAGAGGTTAAACGCATTTCTGAGAATTGTTTGTAACGGTGCGTCCACATTTGTATCATTTGCGCGGTCGGATCTCCGATCAGATCTCCGTCGCGATCATCGCGCCGCGCCGTATCAAGTATGAGTATCATAGTGTGGACGCCTATTAGATCATTCTGCCGATCATGCGTGTATTTGATATGACAAGTATCAAATACGCGGTTAATAGCGATCGGGGCGTATCATGATACGCGTATCATTTTGACACGCTTCGATGATACGCGACGGAGATCTGATAGCGCAAATGATACAAATGTGGACGCACTGTAAGACGTTGCTACTCTAGTATTTTAGAAACTCATTGTGTTAAATACTATATTAATTTGTGTGTGAAAAAATAAATAACTTTTATCTTTATCTTTTATTTTGTATTATACATAATATTTTACAGCCAGAATCGGTATTTCTCCTGTCAGTAAAATTAGAGGGGGATTTAAACAAGCACGTTTAATGTTTTAAATATTTAATAAGCATCACGTGATATAAATACAATACAAACCATTAAATGGAAACATACAAAGACTTTGGACATGGCATTTCGAAGCGACTAACGTTGTCAAAACTTCGACGTCCATTTTGAAAAATGTGTCAGTGTCCATTACGACACTGACATATTTTTTATGTCTAAAGTTTGTTGTGCTGGATGAGTGTTAGAATCAACTTTATAGCGATTTATATACACGATTTAGTTATTTACTTAACACATTTATCAAACAATTTTCGGGTCCCACATTCAGATACCTTATGAATATTCAAATATTCGGATTCCTCATTCCAAAGATTACCCCTACCCCAAACTTTATGAATCTGACAGCAAATATGTCTGACAATAAACATCCATCACATTAGCTGATTAAATTGAAATAACATACGAGTTGTGTCTACGTCAGGACCGACGTAGTTGGTAAAGCTCTCTCTCTGATGAACAAACTTCTGGAAAGAAACTTGCACATTGCATTTGAAACAAGCTTCCGCTTGTATACTTTATCCGAAGCCGGAAAATCATTTATCTCAAGTATCAAGAGAGTTCAACAAACCGAACACACCTTGATATTTGGTACTAAAACTGTGTACAAGTCTGTGCTTTAAGTACATTCGAGCTTTGCGAAGACCGTGCTTTTAGTGTCATTTCAAAAATCGTTCGAAGTGATTCGAACGGCATATTATAATGGGTTGCACCAGAGCTGAGGCGTGGTTAAAGTTAAAGTTAAATATGGCGTCCAAACACCCCTTAAGCTCATACGACATCTGTCAATTTTTCCGGTTAAAGTTAAGGTTAAAGTCAAAGTTAGTTGGTGCAACCCAGTCTAAGAATAGTATAGTATATTCACAGAATACACACTAGTTTAACAAGTATAGTATTATAGATGTCGCAGCCCACTGGTTAAAATAGACGTTCAATCAAACAGCTAGCCCTTTGACTGAACAACGCTATTCAATCACACGGCTATACGACGTTAAGCCGACTTGTTGACTGCAACGTTCAACACTACAGCTAGACGACACTTATCCAATTGGCTAAATGGCAAATTAACTAAGGTAACCAATCAGTTAATTATGTAATTTGAGAGAATAGGAAAACTTTTTGTAATTTCTTGGGAGATTTACGTATATTTAGTTCTTTCTTTCCGGAAAATATTATCTTGAAACAATCACAAATACCGGCATAGTTGACGCCATTTTGTAAACGAAACGCACCTAGCGCGGCGGTGGTGAGCGCTGAACCAAATCAATCAAACGGCGGCTTTTGAATCAGCTGTAGTGTTGAACTTTTTGAGCGACTTAAATATTCAATTAAAAAGCTAGACCTGTGATTGAATGGCGTTGTTTAGTCAAAGGGATTGTTGTTTGGTTGTCTGTTTGATTGAATTTAAACCAGTTGGCTGCGACATAGACATGGCATGATGGTATAACCTTTTGTGGCTATTTTGACCTATATTAGTTATGTCCACATTATGCAATTTCATCTTCAATTTTCGTCATCTTCTTTGTATTCAATTTTTGTTTAGCATATTCAATAATTGAATGCGTCCGCATCCACCCACGTTGAAAGAAAAGTGTCATAGCGAGCGTTACGATTTCAACGCGCATCACGGGCATGCCTCACGTTCGCTATTGACTGCGCTATAACGCATGCCCTTGATGAACAAAAAAGGCCCAGTGTGGACAAAGCTATAGATAGCGTTACATTTTTTATTTAAAAAAATACCCCTGTCTAAAAATTTACATAGTGCTTGAGTTTTAAAAATTTCGATACAGATTAAGGCGAAGCAGCGTCCCGCTCTGTGGGCTGCGCGTTAATGGCCCTATTTCGAGCTTTAATTCAAATCTCATGCTCCTCTCATTAGCGGGGCCATAAATAATAATCTAACGACTTGTCGAAACTTGTCTAAACTTGTGCAGTAACGTCTAAAGCTCGCTGTGTGTCACGTTAATCCCATCAACGCAACATTACAGTTTATATTAACTTTTTGAGACTTTAAAAGCTTTCTAGCTGCCTGAATTATTAATCTCCAAAGTTAAAGCTGCATACATTTTGTATTTGCACAAGCTGGGAAAAGCGCAACGTCTGTTTACAGAGGTTTAAGTGGATGGAAAAATGTTGATAACTGTAAAAACAGCTAAAAAATATTATATTTTCGCATAATTCAAATTAAATGTTCTGGATTTTACAAAATAATACTATATGTTGGTCGTACTAAACCAGGTTATGTTTTTAAAGAAAGCGAAAGCTTTTTTGCTCACATTCTTACGAAAGCTTCAACTTACTAGTTACTACGCTGAACACTTGAATCAATTGATTTTAAATTGATAATATGTTTCGATACGTAAATTATAATAGATTAATTTATTCTCAATACATACTATTAAGGCACTATTATAAGCGATCAACTTATGGGAATTGACACACGTCTAGCCGCGTCGGGTTAATCCGGATTAGAACATGACGTCACGCTTAACGGCGTTTGTAACAGTTACGCGCATTATGTAACTGTTGTAGTTTAAGTCTCATATACTGATAGGCCGATGGGATTTGTTCGGACTGACTAGGTACCTAGCGACTCACTGACGCAGGCCACCCTGACCGGATTTGTGCACAAAACGAGTCCGAAGATCGGCCTGCGACAGTCTGACCTGCCCTACTAGACAAGTGGCGAGCGATTATCGTAAATGTCAACAAAATGTATGCGATTTGACATAAGTCATCGCTTCGCTAGCGAATACTAATGTCAAATCCCATACATTTTGTTGGCGCTTACGATAATCGCTTGCCACTTGTCTAGGCCCGATTCGTTCGTAATTTTATGCCATTTTGCCAACAGCCACACGCGACTCCGGACTCTGCACTAGTCGAGGTAGTATAAATCGCCGCGGTAAGTGCAAATGAGTTGGACCTCAGAATAGTGTTTAGTCAATATTTTTTTTCGACAAATCGTTGTTAATGTCGTTAATTTCACTGATCTATAGATCCTTAAATCTTCATTCACTAAACGATGGCAAAATAGTGTTTGCTGGGGCAGCTAGTTTATTATAGAATCACCTAAGCCACTCGAAACAATTGGGGGCAGGCTCCACCGTCGCAGGTATTATTCCGTTTCAATTACTGCAGGCCCGCCGCTCGCCGCCCGCTGCCGCGCCGCCCGCCGTGTCTGCCGTGATCCAATATTTAGGACAAATTTAATCATGTTACGTCAAAGTGATTATTCAACGGCCTGTTACGGAGGCCGGATACAGGTGGGGTACAAGTCACCGGCAGACTTCTATTAATAATAACAATGGGGTGCCGGAAACGGTCCGGACAAAAATTCGATAAAGGTCGGATGGTAACACGAATTGACACAACAACAAACACTGCGGCGAGTTTTTTTCGTTTTGAACCTTTTTTATATCGGAGAACTTTTATTTTTGCCTATATAGTATGTGAATAGAAGCACAGACTAAATTATGGGTTATAGGTATGAAATCTAGTTATTATTTTATTAACCAAATCACTCACAAATTAATTATGTTAAAATTATGATACAAACCTAAAAATTGTACATGTAAGTTTGTTATTTGGGAAAAGGATAATGTCCAAATTGGGCTAATTTTAAAAGTACCGGACAACGCAAATAAACCCATTATTTAAATAGAAAATAATCTAAGGAATAATTTTTATTATTACACCAAATTTCTGAGTCAAATCTCGGGGTTGTTATTCAAGGTCAAACAATTTTTATAACATGTAATAAAACTTATTTTATTAATTATAAGCAATAAGTAATCGATCCCAACGTCCCTATCCGAGTCATAGAACAGATTAGAGGCCAAATACCTACAAATGATTTGGAAAAATTCAAAGGAAGAGGGAACCTCTAGTGCTTGGGGCTTGCAGGGCACAACTCATTACTTACTTGGAATACTAGGCAAGTGCCGTGCGTACCCCAAGCACGTAGGTCGTAGAGTATCCCCCTTCCTTTGAGTTTTTTCAAACCATTTGTAAGTATTTGGCCTCCAATCTGTTCTATGGCTCGGATAGGGACGTTGGGATCGATTACTTATTGATTTTAATTAATAAAATAATAAGTTTTATTATAGTTCTTGCTATCTACGAGTGCGCGTCGCCTTTATTTGTAGTTGGAAATGTGAATAGACATTTTCGTTAGTGTGCGTACGCGACGGAGCAGTCAGTAGCGAGCGAGCCATGTACGCGTGTATAGATATGGTCACTCACACAACTAAGGGCGACGCGCACTCGTAAATTGCAAGAACTATACATGTTATAAAAAAAAGTTTGACCTTAAATAACAACTCGGAGACTTGACTTAGAACAAATAAAAAGTATTCCTTAGATTATGTTTTATTTATATAATGGGTTTATTTGCGTTGGCCGGCACTTTTAAAATTAGCCCAAAATTGTATGGACGTTGGGTCTTGTCCTTTGTACTAGAATATACCAAGAATCAAACCCATCTATCATTTAACATACAGTACGGCATTTAAATCAGAATCCATTTCCCATTGTCCTTGAGACAAAGAGACAAGTGATTTAATATTAGATCGACAACTTCCGCACGGCGAAGTCGGCGTGTACTCAATTTAAAATATTCAAATCGCTAGAGACTGTGACTTGGGATGACGAAGTCTGACGTCTCCGTTTCTCTAATGAAGCGAGCATGTATTGCGCCTCGTGATAAGCGTTCTCCCAGAGGCTTCGCAAAATTTATATGGAAGCTTTAATATAATGACATACTTAAAGATTTCCATTGTTTACACGTGTTTCTGTATCCTTTCATGGAATATTTTAAAGACAATCTATGCTCCAGATTCTAAGAAAATGATCAACAAAAATATTTTCTATCTAATCCTCGATACGCTTCTATGAGACAATAATATATATTATGCAAAATATTATGCAATTTGTGGAGCTCACATCCGAAAATTGCATAACTTTTGTGTGAATCAATACTGATTGATTCACACAAAAGTTAACCTATGTGATAAGGTAATATTATACAAGAAGAATTAAGTGCAGGTTAAACTTTTGATTTAAGTACAACTAATTAGTAGTACCTTTTTTTGGTCGAGAAATGCTATTATGCATCCCCAGCAGTGCTGGGGAGGACAACCGGGTATGTGGGACTCGCTGCGACCGATGAGATGGTAAGTGGCCGCAGCTCTACCCACTAAAACCCGACCGTGTTCCTTTCAGCGCCGCTACTGACAGATCCACGGGAAATGTGGGGACACCGCAGTTCCATCAGCGGGCGTCTGTCGGGTTGTCGGCAGACACGTCTGGGTGAGGGTAGGGTAGGGGAGACCCTACTAGGGGTTGTCTAGGCCATTCCTCTGCATTTACGTCGCGATGCACTGGAACACATAGCGTATCGCGACCAATTAGTAGTAACTAGTTAGACTGGTTACTGGGCTAAATGAAGTGATATCTGCTGTACTACCTAGCGCTGGAAGCTTGACACTCGCTACAGTATCAATGTATGTAAGTACATTGTACATCCTTATATTAAAATCTCTTACATTAATTACGTCCTTTCAATTCATAATATACCCTTTCTTCCCGAGATGTATCAAATGGCATTGTTATATCCATTGTGATCCTCCTGTGTCAAGTCTACCGTGGTGCGTTAGTGATGCTCAGTGGGAGGCGAATGAGTTCCCAGCAGACTTTGATATCAAGCGAACTGAGAAACGAGTGGACAGAGCCAAACAAACGTTTTGATTAGGTTTATTTTTCATTTCGACTTAATAATATGTATTCACGACAATTGCATTGTGCGCGACGGAGGCAATTCTTTGATAGTCGCGAGGAAATACAAGATAAAACGTGGTAGATAATTATAAATACGAGTACTAGACTGGTTCATTACAGTCGCTGATATAATTAAACGTCTGGCAAATAAAGTGTAAAAGATTCCAGAACAGTTGCCAATTTTAGTTTTTAAGCTATTAGGTTTGCTTTGAGTCTAAACTTGTATAATTTCTTCTTTTATTAATTAACAATATTTTTAATTAATTAACAAGTCGTATTTGTATATATTTTTTTCAAATTATTTTAGAGTTTAAAATCTTAAATATTCTTTTCTAAACTATTAGGCATGTTATGTTACCCTAAAAGAGTATTATTTCCTCTTGACTTTAAGCTAAAATAGTGGTAATAATATCTAAAGTTTAAGAGCAATTACTGACACTACAAAAGTGTCTCAAGAAATCCAAGTTGTCGGGAAACATCTCGCAGGTCCGCTCGAGAGCTAATTAAACTTTATACACATTTCGTCACATCACCCGGAGTTTGCAGCGTGTTTCATCTCGCACTCGCCTTCTGAAATCTTATTTAGGTACAGGCTAAAGAAAATATTTTTTCACGTCGCCTTATTAAGATGGATTGTGTGACAGCTCGTGTGTTGATTTCTTTTCTCGGTATTTCTAAGTATGAAATTCAATATACACACCTTTTTTCACTTTATTAAGCGCGGTGTTTCCAAATTGAATTTTGTTTTATTTAGTTTCCTGACTACAATATTAGAGTGATGAAGTTTTTATTTTATCAGAAAATTCGATTCAAACACTTCAGCCAAACATGAATTATATTCTGTCTGGGGAAATTGGACGATAAAATGAGTTGTCAAATGGCATATAGCCATCTGCATTCTGTTTGATTCAATAGTTAGACTCGCATGCATCAAAGTACTGTAGCAGGAAAGTTGGAATGCTTTGAGCCAGTGATTGCAGCCAGTCATTCTATTCGGATCGCATATTTCTTTTTAGAGGTGCGGTCAAAATTCCCGAAATCCCATTCTAACTACGGCGAACCTGTTTTATTAGTTCGTGATTTATCGTCTCTGGCAAAGCTACGCACGTCAAAATCGAATACATGGCGAAACTATGATACTTCCAAATAAGAGCAAGGCGAAATGTAATCTCTCTAACAAGGACACGCAAGTGGCGGCTCAAATCCCCAGCGTACATCAAGGGAGACCTTCTTATTAGATACAACGCTCCGGGATAATCGTTTGTGATTGCTTGACAACGCAATATGCTACAATTACTTTTTCTCATACCTTTGTAATTGGATTTTTTTATTGGGAAGGTATTTGTTTGATTATCTTCAAGAGGTTAAAAGTCTACATTTTCATTCTCTTACAAATCACGCAGGACTCGAGATTCCCATCCACCTTATTTGATAAGCTGTGTAAGCTGTAAAAGTACAAATTAATTGGAGTCTCAAAGGATTTTTCTTATTTAAACACCTACCCGCCAGCAGTTCCTCCCCGACGGCACAGATTTTTCGGACAAATCGAGCTCGTATCCCATCAGCCGCGTCACTTATGTTTGTCGTACTCGAAAAATTCCCCAGAGACTAGTTTTGTCAAATGTTAGCCAAGAATTTTGTCCGGATTTCACACGAGTGTCGTTGCATTTCCTGGTATACTTTTTTCAGCTTGTCACTCGGCCGCTGCAGCTTAAATCTGTAGTGGCGTGTTGATCCCATCATGTGTGTGCGTGAATATATTCGATCGTATATTTCAACATATCTGCCAATTTATATTTTCATTTCTATTGCTGACAATACTTCACTTTTAGCATCAACGAGCTTACAGTTTATATTAGAATCCTCTCGAACAATGACGAGAAACATCCAAGCCATCAAGCGAGTTCGGCGGAATCTTGAACAATCGTAGTTGAAAATATTATCGTTTGTATTTTTAAAGTATCGAAGTCCTGGTGCGTGAGGTCGCATGTTGATACGGGGCGCTTTTACATCACTGCCTTTGTAAATCACATGAATATTGTATAGAGGCGGTCCTGTCTACAGAGCTGGCTGCATTGAGCCTGCACCGACAGAACAAACATTGAACGGCGTCGAGTTATCTTAGGCGTTATTGCGAACATTAATTTCAAACAAACAGTTCCATTTTCATGTCCATTTTATATGACTACGTTCTACGAAGTTGTATACTTACATTCTTTATTATTTTTAGTATTCAACTATTTAAAAGTGGTTATAATACTGCCTTCTTGTACAAATAGTCGTAGTAAATTAATTTACGAAATAATTCTGTATTGACATAAAAATTCATGCAATAAAATAAGTAGTTTACCTATGTAAAAGTTGCGAAGCAAATAACTCATAAACAGACAACAAAGATATAAAAAGTGCCCCAACAAATAAACTCACTTATTGCGACAGAACCTGAGAATGCTTGTAGTTTCTTCGCTGTCGCTGTCATTCTGTAGCTTTTATTTCAATTACCGTTACAATAGGAAGCTCGTTAACATGATGCTACTATGTTTAATTAAGCTGCTAACGTAGCATTATCCTAATTCTGTCAAACGTTACGTCCAAATGATTCCACTAATGGAAATCCTTAAAGATTTGATCCTAACGGGAAAAGGTATTATAATATTTAATTTGGCGGTTCGGGGAAGGGTCGCGGGGTGGTGCGGGGTGTGGCGCGGTCGGTCTATCGTCAAACATTGTTAAAGTAATCCAAACGCTGATTGCCGCCAGCTCGAGCGGACGGATCGATCACACATCATCGATACAGATTTTTTCATAATGGTTCATCACGCGCGCTATCACGTTTGTCACGGATCACCGCGTTTTATTAGTAATATGATGGGTAAATGTCGCATATTGGGTAGAAAAGGTTATATATCAAATATCCTTTCGAATCGAATTTCTCGTGTGATTCGGTTCGGAATGAATATTCGAATGAAATAATTTCTCTTCTCGTTTTACGATATCGATATCCGAAATGGGAACGCAAAGAAACAAATTAGTTTTCGTTTAAAAGATCACAGCGGCGGTGGTATTGTTTAACGAAATAAAACGATGGAACCCCTTCGACGAGGCGATGGTTTTAACAATTTTCCCACTCTCGTTTCATTTAAGAGCCTCCACTTTTTTCAATTTCATAAAAAGGTATTCTAATATAATTTTTATGGGTAACCGGGACTGACGAAGCAAAACGCGCCCCGGTTTCGTGAAATGCATTTATTTCATTTCCGAATACCAGATCATATTTTAATTTATTGTGCCTTAATATTTTTGGACGCAAAGGGAATAAGGAGGAGGGAGGGTCGAGATGAATTATTTTCTGGATGTCGCCTCGCGAAGGCTGCAATACACTTTTATTTGTACTCGTACATCAAATATGTGACGCGCTGTTTTATGAATTTTCATATTATTAATATATTTCGTCAAGGCCGTGGACAAATTTTGTTCCGTTTTGGTGGTGATGAATAAAAATAGTGAATAGCAAACGCAGTTTAATTTGTCAGACGATGCCTTGGTACGTACAGAATCGGTAAGTAGTTGTTTGTAATAGGGTAACAAAATAAGCTTAGATCTAATCTGTATACGGAAGTATATTTCACATATTAACTTGCAGCTAATTACAAATCTCTATATACTCCGATCAATTTAGACATCCAAGGTTACATTAATTCCGACAAGGCTGAATATTGGTAGGATTGTTCAATACACTATAATAAAGGAAATGTGAAAAGTCCTCATCGATCCGGCACGTGCAAAAAAATTTACTCGGGGTCAAAGGTCTTTTTTGCAATTTTCAGCAAAACGGTAAGTTTTATCATAAAATCAGCTCAGACCAAATTTGTATATCAGATAATTATCTATAAAAATGTCTTAATTCTTTTTTTCCCTAAGAGCCACCATTTTGAAACTATAACGATTCAAAGTTGAAAGTTGAAAGAGTTTGAGGTATAAGTGTACTTTTGTCTACGACGATGTATCGCATACATCAGACTAGATACACCGCTAGTCAGTTTTGTAGTTGATATACACTTAAAAGGTGTAACTTGAAAAAAAAAACGCACTAAGTACACTTATACCCCTAACTCATTCAACTTTTTGAATCGTTATAATATCTCAAAAATGGTGGCTCTTAGAAAAAAAGTATAAAGACATTTTTATAGATAATTATCTGATCTACAAATTTTGTCTGAGCTAATTTTATGATAAACTTACCGTTTTGCTGAAAATCGCGGAAAACCCGTTTTTGTAACCTTTGACCCCGAGTAAATTTTTTTGCACGTGCCGGATCGATGAGGGCTTTTCACATTTCCTTTATTATAGTGTATCAAACAATCCTACCAATATTCAGCCTTGTCGGAATTAATGTAACCTCACCCCTATTTTTTTGTCTAATTAGACTAATGATATTAGGTACTCTTTCGTGAAAAAATCTCAGAGCTATACAATTTCTCAAACTTGTGGTCTAACCTCAAAAAGGTATATAATAGGGAAAGGTATGGAAGGGAATGAAAATTCATACATCCCTCAGATATAATTAACCGAATCAGATGCGGTAGAAATTGGATCACCGCATCCGAGCGGCTTGTAATGTGATTTGCCGTCACTAACCGTCATATACACATCTATTTTTACTCGTCTATGTATTTTTTTTGAAAATTAAGCACATCCTAAACATCGGGCCTTCATTTGATTAGCTGTTTAAAGACCGGCTACCTTCTTTAACTAATATTATAATAAAGAAAAGTGTATTTATTTGTATGCTGAAATTTTGAATGGGCTCCAAAAATGCTTATCCGATGAGGTTTTTGAGCATACTAATGTCATTACATTACCCTAACCTGCACCCCTCTTCTGGCATATTCGGGTAACAAAGAATCGTAATAAAAGCTAAGGTTGTGATGTAGGTCTCATTTGTAATAGCTCGTAACTCGTAGGCCACGGCTTACGTTTCATCTGGAAAAGCTCTCGTGGGAGCAGTAACTAAGCAGGGCAAGACATCTACGTGCATAATAAGAATAGCTATATTTTTTAGATCCGTTAGTAAAGTAAGATTTTGCACGAAATATTATTTGCACGACAACTATACGAGTATTCTTTGCAAACATGCCGTATATCAGTTTAAATGCTACATAGTTTTTTTGTCTATGCTCAGTAATTGACATTATAGTAGACTGCTAAACGAAAATTGACACGTACAGTAACATCGCAGAAATTGATTTATAGGCACATGGTGTACCCGCTACATTTATTTGGGTCCAATTCAACGTATCTAAATTCTGTCGGTCGAGTTATGACGTTACGCGACCAAATGATGTAGGTTCACCATCAGATAGGCAGATGCCTATCATTTAAATACTGAATCAATTTCTGATAGTACCTCTATGAGAGTAAAAGAAAGAAAAAGAAAGTATATTTCTGTATTTACCGAATTATTTTATACAAAAACTCTTGGTATCATTATCCCTCCTAACTGTATTTCTCTATGTCCAACATAATTATATCTAAGCTTAAATAAATTAGGAGCTGTTGTGAATAATATACTGTACGTCGAGAACCAGACAGCTGCGCGACGAGATAGAACATTTAATATTATTTAAGTACTATATTTGCTTAATCTGTTTCTTTGAGTGACTGGACTTAGAGTTTCCGACCTCGTCAGGTTTATCATGAAATATTGCGCTCGCAAATGCATCTACATTAAATTCTACTAACGTTGGAACCAAAACGTTTACCTTGGGGTTTACTGAGTACGAAAGATAGACTAACATATAATATACAAATACGTTAGTCTACTTCTTTTACAATTATTGCATTTACTAGATGACGCCTGCATTCCCGTGGCGCCATAATTTGTTTATATGCGCGAGAATCGTAAATTTTTTTCGTTATCAACAGTATTCGATGTCCTTTCCCGGAACTCAAAGTCCATACAAAATTTTACATAAATCGGTTCTGCGCTTTAAGCGTGAAATACTGTTCATGATTTCATTCATCATTAATGTTGCTACATACATTTTTGCCTTTATAATACTAAAGTATGATTTGTATGTATTAAAATGACAAAACCGAAATTCGCAAAGAAAACACTCTAATCTGTGCTACAAGATATAAACAAAACTAATTTTCAATCGCTCCCAACTCACAACAGCCTCAACTTGGAACGATCTAAAAAGGACCCAAAGAACAACTATTTGGCAAATCACTTACAAAAAACTTCGCAAAGTTTGAATCTGTAAGTGGCCGCCGGACTGGACTTTGACTGTGAGGGATATTAATAATGGTTTTACCCTTGATATGAATTTGAATAAGCTCATTTTAGAGATTTATGAATACCTGAGTTTCTTTACCGCAGCGGAATATGTGATGAATGGTCAGGGTTGAAATTATTGAAAGGAATTCGCGGAGTAAAGGTATAATAAGTTACAGTAGCGATAGTTTTATTCGCTTCCGGGTTCTTTAACGTCCTCAGCTCAGGAATAGAAAAAAAGGAAAAATTCAAGTTTCTGCTTTTTATGACGCTTTTATTCTCTTGTATTTATTCTTTTGCTCACGGTAACTCTTTCGAGTATTAATAGACCGTAGTATTACATAATTACTATTACTACTAATATTATAAATAGGAAAGTGTGTCTGTATGTCCATTACCTCTTCACGCCGAAAGCACTAAACCGATTTTGTTATAGTTTGATATGGAGACACTTTGAGTTCCGGGAAAGGCCATAGGATACTTTTTATCCTGAGAAAATGAACGGTTTCCGCGCAATAAGTTAATTTTGGTGCTAGGGAGTTGTGGGCGTTATAACACGGTCAAATTAACTAGACGCACGGGTTGATGACGTCATTACGGAGCTCGCATGTTATTGCATTCCAGCGGTGCGTCAAGTTAAGGGCGTTCCGTCCGGAGATTCCGTAATTGACCGTATTTAAAACCTTAAAAACTCATAATCTGAAAGCTACAAAGTTATAATAAAAATACAGAAATAATCTTCAGTATCTCGACATTCCTTTTGTCATTTTAAATTTTCTCATTTCTCATGATATCAGCTTCCAAAGTAATACCAATTTGTTAAAATTCAAGCATACATTCAGCATCTCCTTAGGATTTACAAATTACTTTTATTTGAAACTCACGCCAATAGATCGACAATATCGTAAACTACATATTCGCCGTTTTAAATTTTTTTAGGACAATTTTGAACCGATCGCGGATTTGGCGCGATCTCGACAACGCGGCAAATGTATGGCCAAGGTCGTTTGCTGGGGGGACGACCTTAACGTGACCGTGTTGTATCTATAGTATTCTCATATTAATTAGGAACTTGATTTTGAAAAATCTGTATTTTTATCCATACGAGTATCATCATAATAATAATATAATTATCATCATGTGTGAAAATTTTAGTTTCTAGCTCTGAGAATTATTGCTGTACGTTTATATATAAGTCTTTTTTAAGCTTTAAATAAAAACTCTTCAACTTTAAATAGATTAAATATTGAAGTTTCCAGCTAGGGACACGTACTTTACAAACTAACAAAGTCCAAACATAAGAATAATAAAGACCAGAAACGCACCTACCTAGCTGCAACTCTTCTGATGTTGCGAGTGTCCATGGGCGACGGTAGTTGCTTACTATCAGGTGACTCGTTTGCTCGTTTGCTCCCTAATCTTGTTGCCCCAAATCGAATTCCGATAAAAAATTAAAACGTTCCAATTTATTTTGAATTTCTTCCTCTAATTTTGGATTAGTCTGTTTGATCAAGTGCGAGGCGAATTACGCCGCGTTAAATTAGATCGATTTCGATTCCGCGGTCGACGCGGCGTGCGGCGGGCAAACAACCTGATGTGCCCCGATTTTTGCCCCGGCGTGGCCCCGACTTTTGCCCCCAATGCAACGGTTTATGCCTCAGTGATGTGATATCCCGATCAGTTGTGGTCTAGACTACGTTGGGAATTTCTGCAGGTTCATTTATTATGAATTTTAAATCAAAACTATACCATATAGCATAACACCGTGAAACTATCAGGCCCGCTTGCACAAATCTAGGTTAAAGTTAACCCTGGTGTAAATATAATGTTACCTACATCCTACGAAGTACGAATAATAAAAACTACATCTCTCACTAAGAACGAAACGTAAAATTAGATTCAGGGTTAACTGTAGTTTGCGCAAGTTTGCTTAAGTTATGCGTCTTTGAGTCTAGCTGAAAAGGACATATTATTATTATTGAATGTTATAGGAAATGTTACAATAATAATATTATTACATTTCTGACCCAACAAAAATATAATAGTGAGGGAGCCCTAGAACAATTTTTTTTTTGATTACTAACAAGCTAATTTTTTGTGAGTAGCTTCATTTTGATAAGACAAACAACTTTTTATCTGCGAAAAATCTTGAAAGTGGTAGCTAACAGAGATAGAAAGGATTTCGTACTTTGATTTGATGGTTCTAAAATAATATGGATTGTTCTATATTGTAGGAAAATGTTACTCTTAAATTGTATAACTATTGACCTACCAATATACAAAAAATCAGCTGGTTAGGGTTCCGTTTTAGGGTTCTATAATCAACAAAACTTGGTTGACTTGGCAGATAAAAAGTTGTTTGTCTTATCAAAACGAAGCTAAAATCAGCTTGTTAGTAATAAAAAAAAGTGTTCTGTGGCTCCTTGACTATAATGTGACACCCAGTTTCTGAAAGGTCTGTCAAATCACTGATCAACTAACACTGCTGTTAATTTAGCATAGATGTCAAATCAATTTGAGTTTCTGATACATTGATCAGCCGAAAATTAACTAATCTATGATCATTTTTAATTTGGCTAGCGATTTGTTATTATTCGTTAATTACTTCAGTATTAACTATCAAAAAAGGCAATGAAATGTCAAAAGATGGAATTGCAGATCGTCCTTGCTATCAAAAATGTTCTGGGAATTTCAAATCTGATGTTTTCTGAATCATTGATCAGACGAAAATTAACTAATCTGTGATCATTTTGATTTGACATGCGATTTGTTTATTTTCGTTCATTTGTCAGAATTTTGATTTTCAATTTTTCAGACATTATCGATTCCTAAATTCTTCTTCTTATAGAAATGAAATGGATTATAATGTAAATTTTTTGAAAATAAAACGAGTATTGCAAATAAAACAGTTTATTTGCATTATCGACGTATTTATTTCGAAGTTTTATTGAAACTTCATAATAAATGTGTTTACAAACCATATATTTATTTTTATTTATTTAAATTGATACACCAGCAACTTATTGCTACAAGATTACAATATTTCTTTACAGGTAGGTATACTTATTCTAAAGCAAAAGTTAATTACAGGTGTACACAGCATTCACAATTAATATTATAGTTCTCCGTGCAGTTATCAGAAATACTTATTAGCAAGACACAATTAATATTATTCACAATTAACATTAAATATAAAATTACATTAATAACATTTACAATTAATGAATTATAGTTTATTAAAGGTTTTATTTTTACATGTCAACATAACAAAATTTAGTAAATGTCAATAGAATTAAAAGCTTAAATTTATTAAATGTCCTTAGATTAACTTATAATAATAAGATAAATACGCACAAATAATTTAGGGGAAATGTCAAAAATTGAGAATAAAAATACACTGTGAACTAACTAAAACTAAATTAAACCTAAACAATACACGATTTATAATTAAATTAATATTAAATATAACCACATCAATATGTCAATTACTCATAAATTTATCATTATCCTTAATTAACAAATATAATTTTTTCTTAAACTTATCTAGATTCTCATGAAAAATATCTATGTCGTATGAAGCAAATTTATTGTAGCAGTCTGTTAGTCGGTTTAGGGGCGAGTATTTTCCTAGGTTGGTTTTAGCAGGACTGGTTGAAAAAGTTTTTACGGGATATCTGGGAAGGCATCTAGGTACGTATAGGTTGATCGTATTTAATAGACTCGTTGAGTCAAAGTTATTGTTGACAATTTTGTGCAGGGTGCATAGGTCGGATACCAACCTGCGACACTCAAGGGAGTAGATATTAAAATGCGTAAGACGGTTTTCATAGCTTGCTCTGTAAGGGCACGTCTTATCTTTGAATGAAAGATAACGTGTAAATGAACGTTGCACCCTCTCGATTCTTTGAATGTGTGTTTTGTAATGGGGGTTCCAGACTACAGAAGCATATTCGAGTGTACTACGGGTTAAGGCATTGAATATAGTTATAATGCTGATTGCCTTTCTGAAGTCTCTAGTGTTACGTTTAATAAAGCCAAGTAACGTCCACGCTTTACTTATTATATGATCAAGATGCTCAATGAAAGATAATTTGCTATCTAGCATGACTCCGAGATCCCTGATGACTTTAACCTCTTGTAGTTGCTGTCCTTGAATAAAGTAGCAGGTATTTATGGGTTTTCTTTTGCGGCTAAATTTAATGTGAGCACATTTTAAGGCATTTAGGGACATTTTATTGGTGTTACACCATGCCTCGATAGAGTCGAGATCTCTTTGGAGCAAATCGCGGTCTTGAGGTGATTTAATTACCCTATATATTTTTAGATCGTCCGCAAACAGAGAGCATTTACTAAAGATGATTCTGGCGGTTATATCGAATAAAATATTACAACCTGAACTCTATCCATGAGGTACGACCGGAACCACGAGAGCATCTTGAATTCCATAAGCACATAGCTTGGAAATTAGTATTTTGTGATCAACTTTATCAAATGCACTGCTAAAGTCTGTGTATACTGCGTCTACTTGGTTTTGATTGTCCAGAAACTTAGATACGTCATATATATAATTCAAAAGGTTTGTAACCGTAGAGCGACCACGACAGAAACCATGCTGATCCTTGGATATTATAAATTTGGCGTGGTGGGTTAGTACTGGACAGATCAGGCTTTCGAATACCTTAGAGAATGTGCTCAATATTGATATGGGTCGGTAATTGCTGACCTTATTTTTTGAGCCCTTTTTATATATAGGAAGTATATTTGCAGACTTCCAAGCGTCTGGAAAATACGATGTTTGTAATGACTTGTTGAATATAATTTTTAATGGTAGAGTTAAATTTGTATATGTTTTTTTTATAAAAATTGGTGGTATCCCATCAGGTCCAGCACCCTTACTAGGATCAAGTGATTTAAGCGCCTTGGAAATATCAGTTTCAGATATTTGTATTGTAGAAAGGGGGCTCTGAGCCGATGTTTGCGCGTCAGTTGGTTGTGAGACAGTATTAGACGAAGTCGGGGAATACAAAGTGGAGAATTGCTTGGCAAAGAGGTTACATATATCACTTCCAGATTTGGCCACAGAATTGTTCAATACCATCTCGGAGGGTAAAGAAGATATGGAAGCACGTTTTTCTTTTATATAGGACCAGAATTTCTTAGGGTCGCGGGTTATGGCATTTTCTGTTGCTGATACATATTTTGAGTAACATGATTTTAGCAACGAGTCCACTCTATATTTTGCTAGCTTAAGTTCAAGTCTATCTCTTGGATTTTTGTGGATTTTCAGCCGTTTCCTAATTTTTTCTTTTTCTGAGATTAGCCTAATAAGATTTTTTGTGAACCATACAGGATATTTGTTGGTTTTTGGTCGAGTCTTTGGTATACAAGTATCGATTATGTTGTTGATGATTGTATAAAATGTATTCACCATTTCGTTGACGTGTGTACAATTCTCTAGTTCGCGACGCCAGTCTATTGAACGCAGCTTGTGATTGACTTCGTTATAGTCACCCTTTCTAAAGTTGTGTGTGGCGAATAATTTCTTATTTAATAACTGATATTCAGGTTCAACAGGGAGTTCGATATCTAATGAAGGATGGTGAGGATCTAGCTTACTAAGTAACTCAGTAGAGTTACTTACCTTGATGTGAGGGAAATTAGTCAGAACAAGATCTAGTATGCGACCATTATGGTTAGGTATGCAGTTAAACTGTGTAAGGTTGTTTAGAGACATGAAGTCAACCAGTGAAAAGCCAAGGGTATTGTTATAATTAATCGGAGATAAATGGTTTGTGTCATTACCGTCAGGTATCCAATTAATAAAGCCCAAGTTAAAGTCGCCCAGCACCATGACGTTCCCATTGTAGGATTGTAAATTACAGCTAATATTATCTAACAGAGTGTTCAGAGCATTAGGAGATATAAGAGGAGGTAGGTAGAGTATACAGATCAATAAATACTTTTTACCTATCTTAACATTAATCCATAAGTCTTCGGAACCACTTTCGTAGTGTTCAACACGATAAGATTCAAGATCTTTAGATACGGCGAGCAAGACGCCTCCCCCAGCCTTCGATGACGAGTCCGTTGTGTGGCGATATCTTCTATATATATTATATTTGTTAGAGAAAAGTTCGCTGTCGAGAATTGTCTGGTCAAGCCAAGTTTCAGTTGCAGCTATTAGTTCGTAATTGCATTGTAGAGTCGCTAGTCTAATATCACTAAGTTTTGTCTTCATTCCTCGGACATTTTGGTAATAAATGTTGACCATTATGATTTTAGATAAATAACATGTATGTCCGAGATATGTGGCTTATTGAGAAATTAAATCTTGGGAAATTAAATATTGTTCAAGGAGTCGTAACACTTTATATGTTTAGCGGGAGATTGATCGTCTCTTCTCACGTATATGCGACCATTCCTTATCCAGACGTATTTGATGCCCTTTTCTTTCGCTATTTGACGAGTCCGAGCATGGAGAGCCTTGTAATATGGAGCAAGATGTTCTGAGACATATACGTATGATTTAGTAGTGCCGTAGCCTAAGTGACTCGTGCTCAGTCTTTCATTAGCCTTGTTTTTGTTGAATTTTTGAACTGACGCTATTATTGAGTCTCTAACCTTAGTATTTCTTAATTTTACTATGATGGTGCGCGGTCTCTTTGTAGAGTCGTCAAGTTTTCTAACACGAGTGCAGGACAAGATGTCAGTTTCCATGATGGGTTGAGAGATAACACTACCCAGTTGATTTACTACGGTATAGAGATTCTCTGATTTGGATTCTGGGACTCCGTTGATCTCTATGTTACTTTCACGAGAGTGCTGTTCTATAAGGTTAATCCTAGACGATAACGACTCAACGGTCTTCAAGAGGGTTGAATTTTCTTTTTTTAATTGATTAATCTGTTCGTCTGACTCCTTTAGATTAGATTAAAGGCGGTCATATTCTGCGTTGAGGTACTCTACTGATTCTTTGAGATCATTTAATTTCTTAAGCTCGGATTTAATTTGATTAAATTCTTTGGAAAAAAATGAGTCCATAGCTGACTTTAACCAGTCTTTAATAGCACTTTGTATTTCTTGTTTTATTTTTTGTAATAGGGTTGGATCCAAGTCAGATTTTAATGCAGGATCATTGTTACTGGATGTTTTGGTCCGAAAGGTGATGTTAGAGGACTGATCCTTACTCTCGCTGTCGGAGATTGGAGAATTATGCACAGGATTGTTGAGTGGGCGAATTGGTGTATTGCTATTACCAGATTTCGGCTGCTTGCAGCGACATATTTGACAAATCCAGGATTTTTTTTGTTCTTTGTTCATGCCTTTGTAATTTTTCTCGCTTACGTTGGCGCATAGTAAATCAAAATTTAGCTTACATGTAAAGCATGAAAGAAAATCTCGGTCCTTTATATTGTTAGCACAGCTTGAACACTTTTTATTTGACATGGTTATAATATTTTAGGGGTAGTTGCGCCCTCTGTCGGTGATTTATGAGAGTTTAGCTTAAGAATCGATCGTAGTGAACGAGCTTGTATTGTAGTTCCGTTGTAGTCCGCTAGATGGCAGCAGCTAGGCGGTCCGTTACGATGGTCGTGCAATTCAAAATTTAATTATTTGGTAATTTTTACTAAACTCTCAATCAACACTGAGTTTCTTCATTAGACAGATAGTTTACTCACTTGTGGTATTGCTGCACTGATTACTTTGAAGAAACTTTAAGCAGATTATGTTATTTCACCACTGAGAAATCAAGAGTTATAAGTGTCCTTAATTTGAATAATAGGCTGCAGTTTTTTTGGAAAACACTTTCACGTAGGGTCCACTCAATATACAAAAGGTTTTGCAACTTCTTCACTTATTATAACAACTTTTGCTATTTTTGAGGTAATTTTTACACGGAGCTATAGTTACTTGTTGGCTGTAGCGCCATCTATGACGTATATAGTATATAGTAACGTACGTATATAGTAACGTAGGTTCAAAGACAAAATGCAGATTTACATAAAAAATCAATTGAATTCATGAGTTAATTCACCCACAATTACCGATTAGTTGACACAGCTTTTGACAAACGTTTAATCTATGATCACGGCTTGACAAGCATTTCGGAAACCCAAAATGGCGGTTGACATATGATTCTTGCGTCAAATTGAACAGCCGTGTCAACTGACGCGCTGATCAAATTAAACTAACTAATCATGCTTATAGCAACCCAATTGGTACTTGACAAGAGATTTAACAGGCGATTAGTTAATTTTAGTGTTGATCAGCCTTTCAGAAACCGGGTGTAAATCTCTGAAAATTGCAATCTGAATAATCATGCACAGTATCAACCGTCGCGTCGCAGTATTAAGTAAGCAAATAAAAAAATGTCAATCCAGCAGGTAAGTTTAAAATTGGAGCTCTGCTAGAGACCGCAACATTAACTTGCGCCATCTATTGAGTTAAATCAGAAATAAAACAAGAGCTGAGGTTTATTTAGCTAAAGACTCGCCTGACCTAAATCGCGGCCCTAGGTTATCTAGGAAACTATTTTCAAACTGATTTTATTAGTCTAAGAGATAATGAGTTCTTTTGAAAAGTTTTCATTTTCCGCCCTAGGAAATGCTAGGTTTCTAGAAATGTCAACCGTTTTGAGTTATGACAAAGTTTGAGTACTTACAAAGACTATCGGAATCTAGAACAAGATGAGCAGGGAAATTAGAACCGCTGTCGATCCTGACGACACAGGAGATACAGTGGTGAAAATATTATGTAGTGGGCCATCGCCCGAAAAAAAAATGATGGGACTACTAGAATGTCTCATATTTTCTTAAAATATACAATCGACAATAAGTATGTTAATTTTGTTAAAGATGTAAAATTAAGGACTTTTGAGTTAATAAAATGTAACCCGTCTGTTATATTAAAAATACATAAATACTTTTCGATCGTTAGATAATATCTAACGATCGAAAAGTATTTATGTATTTTATGCAAGTGTTATGCAATTTGCGTCATTTTTGTTTTGATTCGTGAATGGTAATAATATCTAAGTAATCATTACCAAAAACGAATGAAAATTCAAACAAACGAAGCGATTATTCAAATTTGAAGCTATTAAGGGGACGCATGTCCCATTTTATCGACGTGCAGGTGGAAGATTAAATTATCGTCCTCGTCCCGTTTTAAAAGCGGTGAGTGTCATTAAATGGTTCAATAACTTTTTTTAGACGGAAACGGGGTTAAAGGCTGGATTTATATTCATTACTAGCTGACCCGGCAAACGTTGTTTTGCCATATTAATAATAATTTTTGGTATGAAAAATAGATGTTGGCCGATTCTCAGACCTACACAATATGCTCACAAAATTTCATGAGAATCGGTCAAGCCGTTTCGGAGGAGTACGGGAACGAACATTGTGACACGAGAATTTTATATATAAGATACCCCGAGATCACAAGCAAAATATGTATGTAAATGATGGCGTGACTTCGCCGTTATTTAAATAAATAGTTACATAATATGCTATATTAACTATACTAAATTTCATTACAATGCCATCAGTAGTTTTGAAACCTATTTCCTCTTTATACTTAATTAGCATGGATCAAAGAACCTTACTTTGTCGAAGGCCATAGAACTATAATACAAAGTGAAGTGTAAAAGTGGCTACTTCATAATAAAAGTGGCCACTTTTGCCACTTTACATTTTAATTAGGCAATTAGAGCGTCAAGATTTAAACACTATAGTCCTTTTACTAATAAAAAAATGCAAGAAGTAGTAGTATACCGACGTTACAGTTCCAATTTTATAAATTACTTTTTGTCGTACTTGTTAAAATACAACGTATTAAGGGCGTTCCCTACGGATAATCCGTTATTTACCATATTTAGAGCCTTATAAACTCATAATTTGAAAGCTTCAGAGTTATAATAAAAATACAGTAATAATCTTCAGTATCTCGACATTTCTTTTCACGTTTTAAATTTTCTATTTTCGTTTAATATACTCATGATATCAGCTTCCAAAGTAAAGCCAATTTATTAAAATTTAAGCATACATTCAGCATCTCCTTAGTATAAATTTACAAATTACTTTTATTTGAAACACACGCCAATAGATCGATAATATCGTAAACTACATATTCCCCGTTTTAATTTTTTTAGGTTAATTTTGAACTTAGATAAGTAAAAAAATAGGGTTTTGGTGCGATCTCGTTAACGCGGCAAATGTATGGCTAAGGTCGTTAGCTCGGGGGACGGCCTTAACGTTCAAGAATACCATAAAAAAGGAATATTAGCCACTGGATGATGCCCGCAACATCGTTGCAATAAAATTAATTTATCACGCGAGAATCGTACTATCAGAGAAGTTGATTCCTATGCAGATGGGGGACCTACGTAGTTTGGTCACATTACGTCAAACCCAGCCGACAGATCACAATTAACATTGAATTGACATGATCGACCAAATGACGTTGGTCTCTCAAATGCATAGGGACGCTCCTTCGAAGCGGCTTTACTGATTTTAAGCAAATTTTATGTGCATATTCAATGGGTCTGAGAATCGGCTACTGGGTACTTATTATATTGATAAGTGCGTTTGTTGAATAAATAATAGTAAATTATTACAACTCGAGACTGACGACGATGCGGGTCACGGGATAGCGATGGACGTTGCCATGGTGACATACTTATTTAGTCACTTCAATAAAATAATACGGGCGATATACTTTATAATATGGCAAAGAAACGTTTGCCGGGACAGCTAGTAATATTATAAAGTTTCATTCGAATAATTGAGCGACGTGGTAAAATATGGTATTAATGTTACAATATCGGATATTACACGCCAGCAAAAGTGGGGGCTGGGGAGTGGGGAGTGGGGAGTATCGTGCGTCAACACCTTGCCCTGTCAATAATAATTTGTCAGTGTCGATGTCGCTACGTTATAAATTTCGCTGCATTTTATTTTAATGGGCTGAGTGATGGCAATATTTTAATATTTTTATAAATTGGATATTGTAATGTTAATTTCACGTCGATTGTATTGTATCAATGATTAAAATGGAGCTTCATGAATACGAATAAGCAATTATTGTTAATCGCTGATTAATTTTTCAGAAGCAGGAAAACCGTGGTCTTATTAAAGAGCCATAGAACAGCGGTTTCCAAAATAGAGATAATCACAATGATTGACAGCCTCCCTCCAAGTAAATCGACTGCATTTTCGCTGGATCTGTGTTGTAAGGAATGTCTTTTAACCGATATTTTTAATGTCTTATACATGCTTAAAGTTCTATTGGTTCTTGTATTTCTCTCTAGCTTAGGCGCCTTTAAAGCCTTTTCACACCTTCCAGTTACCGGAACAAAATATATTATGTCCTATATAAGCGTTTTCATACGTACCGGCTTCATACATGTTTGTGCCGACTACCCAGTAAATAGAAGGTGTAAAATCTAAACGAGGTTTATTAAGACAAAGTTGTGCTAGAACTGAGTTAGGACGTTATCGAGTCGTGTGGCTGCCGAGCGGGGACAATAGTTCCCACTTCCCACTTCCCACTAAGCCCGGCGCTGGAACGGTCCGCGATTTTCCCATTCATCGCTCAAATTGTATGCACCTCACTCCGTACTTGACATTGTTCGAGTGTGGCCCAAATGTACAAACCTAATATTATTAACATACAAAAATAGTACCTAGGACAGGAAAATAAGAAATGTCTCAGATCACATGTAATTGTTGGCCGAAGCGAAGCCGAGCTCAACAAACATGTGATCGGAGGCTTTTTTATTTACTGCCCATGGTGCGTATACTATTTTTCTCATCGACGGAGGCGGAAAACGGCAACATCGGTAAGCGCAGCGGAAACAAATAATTATTTATTGAAAGTATAAAAATATTGTGGAAAGCTTTAGGGTATTTGTAAGATACGAAATACTAATTTTCATTACAAATTTTAGAGCTAGTTAAAATATAGGCAATCAAAGTTTTTATTCCGCTAAAACTATGTCAAGACTCAAGTGTAGGGTGAAACACAGGGATAAGCTGGTATTAAATAGACTTGTTTTGCAATGGCAATTCCTGCACTACAATTTGATTTTTAACTGCACGTAGCCTTTGCCTTGCACCACGGGCGGCTACGTCGCGACAACTTCATTAGAAGCGCGCGGGCAGTAAACACTGCGCGCTTTGTGTGCCAATCAAATTTTTTCACTCACAAAAACCCGCCCTGTGCGCTCTGCTTTTTTCCTTTCATGAGCAAATTCACCATACCATGTTCTAAGCTGGATTTTGCGTTGAAATCATATTTAACTTTGGCGTCGGACCGAAAAATTTCGGACTCACTAAAGAATGAAAAACTCGATTTGGGAGCGCAGTTGTAATGCATGCACACAACAGACAGATTCGTTATACGACTCTAAACTTTTCTTTTACGTTTTATTTCGTTCTGTTAGCGCTGTGATTTGTTAAATAGTAAACAAATATATAATATTTCTTTAAACTATTGAATGACAAAATGTTTCGCTCTAGGATTTAAAAGGTTAGGAATGTAATGATAACTCATTAATGTATGATATTATCTTGTCCAGTGGTTCAGAGCTCGGCTCTTGACTTGGAGGTCGTGGGTTCGATTCCCGCGTTGGAAACATGTTATTTCCAAGTTTGGTTAGGACAATGCAGGCTAATCACCTGATTGTCTGACAAGTAAGATGATCCATGCGTCGGATGGGCATGTAAAAAGTCGGTCCTGCGCCTGATCAGCTCTCGCCAGTCGTGTCGGTCGTTCGTCTCACTGGGGAGAGTAAAAGGAATAAAGAGTGCTCTTGTGTACTGCGCACACACTTGGGCACTATAAAATTACTCCTGCATAACTGGCCTTGGTTCTAATGAAATCGGACACCGTCACCGAAACCGGTGTGGGAGTTATTATAAAATATCTTCTATAAGTAATAAAATAGTAGTAATCTGAAAAGTAAGGTTACCTACAAAGATAACGTAGACTGGTCTATTACAGAAATGAAACTTGAAATAACTACTCCGGTCGATTTAGACATTCGAAGTTACAAAAAGTCCCAGCAAGCTGAAAATCGGTGAAATTGTTAAAAACATAATTATAAACAATGTTTTAGACATGTTTTAGAGTTCCTCATCATTCCTGTGTGTGGAATTTTTTTTATAGTTAATGGAATCAGGCGTTACTTTGCGGAAATCCATAGCTTAAAATTTAGTTTGTTGTTATTTTTAGCAATATTCCGCGAAATATTATTTCGCGGAATATTGCTAAAAATAACAACAAACTAAATTTTAAGAAATTTTTTTATTCAAGGTCACAGGTCTAAAAAATTAGTTTTTCGTGATTTTCAGCAAAACGGTAACTTTTATCATAAAAGTAGTTCAGACAAAACTTGCAGACCATAAAATTATCTATAAAAATGTATCAAAACTTTTTTTCTTACGAGCCACCGTTTCTGAGATATAACGTTTAAAAGGTTATAAAAGTTGTTATCGTCATAATATGCATGAGTACGCCACGTATACAGTGTGTTTGGTCAGCAACTAGCGATATTTTAAGCACTTATATGTAAGCACTTGTTATGCAAAAAAACACTAACTACAAAGGTCTAGCCCCTTCGCCTCTATGTGGCAGGCACTTTATTATTGACTCTACCCGGTTAGCAAAAAATTTGCGAGGTTTTGTCCTATTGTCATGCAAATAGCCTTAAATGAAAGGTAATTAGATAGTCTACTATTAAAAAACAAAAAAGAGTATTTTAATTCAAAAAGCTTAAAAAAGTCATAAAGTTTCTAAAAAAATAGAGAAAACACGTGCAAATTTTACAACAATTGTATTTTTTTACAGAAACAGCCCCATAACATATTCTTTTGTTAACTGTATGCAAAGAATTTCAGTTAAGCTTCAATACAACATATTCATTACGTCCGTATGTCAAATACTTTAGAAGCTATTGTTCTTTGAACATTGGTCGTGCGCGAACACGAAATGTTTTTTTTGAGCTTTTTGAGCATTTTGAGCCGTGTATTTTCAAGTGTGATTCTAATTACACTTGAAAATTCACGGCTCAAAATGGCTGTCTACAGTAAAATGGTTACTAAAATGTGCAGTGTTTTTTTTTCATGATTTCCTTATAAAGTTACGCACAATCGTTTTTAGTGCTTACGCATAGGTTATGTTCAACTTATAATAACTTAAGAGGAATTTGACATACAGATGTAAATTAAACCTAGTATTACAGCTTAATTGAAATTCTTTGGATACAGTAAGCAAAAACTGTTTCTGTAAAAAAATACAATTGTTGTAAAATTTGCACGTGTTTTCTCTATTTTTTTAGAAACTTTATGACTTTTTTAAGCTTTATGAATTAAAATACTCTTTTTTTGTGTTTTTTAATGGTAGACTATCTAATTACCTTTCATTTAAGGCTATTTGCATGACAATAGGACAAAACCTTGCAAATTAAGAATGTTTTTTGCTAACCGGGTAGAGTCAATAATAAAGTGCCTGCCACACAGAGGCGAAGGGGCTAGACCTTTGTAGTTAGTGTTTTTTTGCATTACAATTACATACACATAAGTGCTTAAAATGTCGCTAGTTGCTGACCAAACACACTGTATACGTGGCGTACTCATGCATATTATGACGATAACAACTTTTATAACCTTTTAGAAGTTTTAGATGTATATCTCAGAAACGGAAGCTCGTAAGAAAAAAAGTTTTGATACATTTTTATAGATAATTTTATGATCTGCAAGTTTTGTCCGAGCTACTTTTATGATAAAACTTACCGTTTTGCTGAAAATCGCGAAAAACTATTTTTTTAACCTTTGACCTTGAATAAAAAAAATTCCACAGACGGGAATGATGATGAACTTTTAGACATTGTTTATTGACATGTTTATGGTCGATTTAGACCAAAAAATGAGAGTGAAGTTACAAAAAGTCCCAGCAAGCTGAAAATCGGTGAAATTGTTAAAAACATAATTATGTTTTTAACAATTTCACCGATTTTCAGCTTGCTGGGACTTTTTGTAACTTCACTCTCATTTTTTGGTCTAAAATAAAGCTGAAAATCGGTGAAATTGTTAAAAACATAATAATGTTTTTAACAATTTCACCGATTTTCAGCTTGCTGGGACTTTTTGTAACTTCACTCTCATTTTTTGGTCTAAAATAAAGCTGAAAATCGGTGAAATTGTTAAAAACATAATTATGTTTTTAACAATTTCACCGATTTTCAGCTTGCTGGGACTTTTTGTAACTTCACTCTCATTTTTTGGTCTAAATCGACCGGAGTAAACGCTTACAAAAGAAGTAGGCCAAACCAATACCATTACCGACGTCATTAAAACAATGTAATTACCATTAGTTTTAATCCGAGTTTAATCCCAGTTTACCATGGAGCCGTGATTAAATATACAGAATGTAAGAACGGATTCAATTTATTCCGAAACCTTAACCCGGTGTTGTATTGAGCTCCTCGAAGTTTAATAATCTTGTACCTTGACCACAGGGGAACCCCCCGCGGGGAACTTCCGAACACAAAACTTCAACTTTTAATCATGCTCGTATATTTTCTTCCAGGACTATAAATATTTGAGCAAATTATAAAAGTTATGTATTTTAAAAGGTTTATTTAAATAGGAGCTTAGAGAGATTTTCAGAATTTTATCGCTACAAAATCGTTGCATGTATAATTCATTTGAGTTTTTATTTGAATTTGTTTTGAATTACAGAGTGGGTTTACAATATTTTCCGCGTTTTGTTCGTGGAATTTCCTTTAGAAATTTGCGTAATGGGTTACCCGTGAGCGGTCTAAAATGGTCGAATTAAATATATTTTCCTTATATCAATACCATTTTGATTGCCGTATTTTAAATTTTTTCCTAATAAGTTCTGTTTCTGAAAAAGTTTTTAATGTTTTTAAAATTTTAGCGATCCTAATTTTATATTGGTGGTAAGAACTGCTAAACTCAAACAAAATTTTAATGAATGATCATCTGAGACTATCGCCCGTATTCGAAAGGGTCCATAAAATTGCAGTAAAACAACATTTAGGAACGAGAACTACAGTCTTAGAGGACATTAAAATCTCCAGTTTTTAGTTTTAATATCGTAATGGTGGACGGCGGAAATTATATTTAGCTCCACGTTACAGACCCTCGAATGCCATTTGGCGAACGTAAAAACAAAATGATACGAGTGCGCGAGTGAAACGGATATAACGGGAAACATGTGGGTGTGAAAGGGATAGGCGTATTCAAGATTTAGACGGCCATTTGTTAGGATTTCCTTAAGGTTTTATGATAAGCTGAGGGAGCGCGTGAGGTTGGGCTAAGTGCTCTTATGTTTACGATATATTATTATCGTCGCGAACGGCGCGTCTCGCGAATTTATGGATTTCATATTCACTAACTCTTACATGTTTTACGAGCGGCGCGACGGGACTTTTCATATTATGGGATGAAAATAACTTACCTACTACAAGATTGGCATCGTTAAGATACTTGTTAAATGTTGAGTTAGGTCTAAAGTTGTTTTAAATTGTAGAAAAAGCCATGTTATATTTTATCATCTCCTTTTATCAGCTGGATTACATGCTGATTTTGCGACACTATATGAGGAAATGTAATGTCACCTGGGTTCTTATAAATAAAAAAAATATATTTTATAGTGCCCAAGTGCGTTAGCAGTACCTACACAAGAACACTCTCTATTTTTTTACTCTCAAAACCTAGTGGGACGGAAGAACGATATGACTGGCAAAAGATCAGGCTGCGCTGGGCCGACTTTTCTCATCCGTAGCATGGATCATCTTACATGTCAGGTGATCAGCCTGTTTTGTCCTTACCAAACTTAGAAATGACATGTTTCTAGCGCGGAAATCGAACCCCAAGACCTCTGTGTCAAGAGCCACGCTGTAAACCACGAAGGTTAATATCTAAATTATAAACCTTGTATTAGTATAATGTATGTAGTTATTAGAGTATTTTTATCAGGAATAAGGTTATTTTAAATCTTTTCAATAACAAGGTGAACTCAAACGCACGAAGGTCAAACACCTTTTATTTGCGTACTTAGAGCTTATTCAAAGCAAGAGTTTATTCTCTGTTTTATGTCCCTTTTACTGCCTGCCAACTGGAAAATGATCTTATTACAGTTTATGATCACTTACAAGTGAATAAAATCACTGTTTTATGTGCTACCAATAGTTAAACTCTATTATTTTCAATTCGAAATAAAATCGACAAGCGAAAATAAACCTTACTTAGAAAAAAAGATAATAATTATTATCTTTGCGTGTCAATGTAATTGTAGTACTATTAGGTCTTAAATGTACCAATTTGAATAAATACAATAAATAAGAAATTTTATTTTATGGGCATGCAAAAGTTTAAAAATTAAAAGACTAAAGTATAGTATATATTATACTTTAGACTTTTACGTAATGTAGGGTATCTTTAATTTTCATCTCAAAATATTCAGACTGTAACTTATGAATGCAGAATTGGATGCTAAAACAGAAACACGAATCATAAGCGATTTTTGTCGTATAACTCGTATTGCAATCAGCAGTATTCAAAGACCGTATGCACGAAATCCCCGATAACGCGATTGAGGCACCGAAATTGCATCCGCAGAATTAACTCAGCCAGCACTGGTTTTGTACTCTTGCAGGGAAAATACATTTTTAACTAACAATATTGTACTTTAGAAGTTGATTTAGTTTTTTTAATAGTTCACTTAATTTACATGCTAAAATTTGTATAAAACCTTAATAAACCTTAATAAATAATTATTGCTACCTATTGTATTAAAACAAACACGTGACACGATCACTAAAGTCTGTCGTGTTCGTAGCATCGACTACGAAAGTCTACGCTTTTCGTAGCATCCGCTACGAAAGTCTACGACGTTCGTAGTATCTGCTACGAAAGTCTACGGCGTTCGTAGTATCTGTTACGAAAGTCTACGAAGTTCGTAGTATCTGTTACGAAAGTCTACGGCGTACGTAGTATCTGTTACGAAAGTCTACGAAGTTCGTAGTATCTGTTACGAAAGTCTACGAAGCTCGTAGTATCTGTTACGAAAGTCTACGGCGTACGTAGTATCTGCTAATTAAGCACGTTCGTTTATCGCTACGAAAATCTCAGGCGAACGTAGCATACGAAAATATTCTGTTCTTTTGTAGCACACCAATCACAAGGCTTGTTTTAAATATGTTTGGCGATATCTCAATGAAAGCTCTAGGATTATTAAGTATATATATGCCTATTATATTAAAATTATTATAACAATATTTGAGTAGGTAACTGTAAGAAAATAAATAAAAAGAAACTCACGTGTTAAGCTCGAGGTCGAGGCGGAACTTGTGGTTGAAGGCTTTGATGAGGAGAGATGTGCGGTGGAAGTGCTTGCCGGTCTGAAACAATACAGGTAGAATATTATAATCATTTTTATCCTAGTTCAAAAATGCTTAGATAACATAAAAAAATATATAAAAATATTTTTTTATTTTATTTATTTAATATTAGAAAATCAACAGCTTACAATTTTACTTAAATAGCTATAGAATAGAAAAAACAAAAAGCCAATGACCTAGGTTTTCACTATTTAACATTAAGGAAGTAAACAACAAGCAAACGTGATTTTGTAACACTTACAAATAAAAATCTGTTTAATTTAAAAGTTAAATAACGATCTATTTTATTCCATAGCAACTTTGATTTATCAAATCATATTTTATTATATGGTTGTGGGTATGATTATTATTTAAGACTAAATATTCAGAAAGAGTACTTATAACATAATACTAATTTTGAATGAAAAGGACGAGATTGACAAAAATATTAATTAGTGGGCAGAGAATTCGATCCCACAAGACCCCAACGTAAACTTGTCTTTAAAAAATCCATACTTTCTAAAATACAAAATAAACGTTGCAATAAGTTGGTACCAGTTTCAGTTGGGTGCTAATTCGAATCACGGCAAATCTGGGATTATCGACGTGCGCAAATATTGGCCGCTGCGGCTTCGGCCGCCGCCGGCTTATGAAATCTGAGTTATTACAACCAAATAATTTCGAATAATCTGTGCTGTGTGGAAGTTTTAACATGAATAATGCCCGCTGCGCACGACGAAATAAAAACAGTGTTTCAAAGCAATAATCATATTTTTGGATATCTTTTTTTCTTTTTTTTTTTTTTTAAAGAAGGCAGGGCGCTATAGCCCTGACGTCACTGCGACCCATGAGGATCTATTGTGACTCCTTTGCGCTAGAGAATCATCCCCAACCCAATACTGTTCATAAATTGAACGATATGTTTGGGGTTGGTGCCACGAATTTCCTCTGTGGATAAGTATTCGTGGCGACCAAGGTGCCTGTTCCTGCTCTGTAGTAGAGCAGGACAGTCGAGGAGAAGGTGAATACTGAATAGGTGTTTCATCCTCCTCCTCACAGAATCTGCAAGTCGTTATGCTACAAGCACCCATTCTGTTTAGGTGTTTGTTGAGCTTGCAGTGCCCAGTTAGGCTTCTGGTAAGGATTCTTAATTGGTTCCTACCCAAGGTGAGCACTAATTCTGATAGTTTCTTGTTGAAGCCGGGAATTAGTGCCTTGGAGTGTTCAAGGCCAGGGGTCTCAGCCCATTGCTTCCTGCTTAGTCTGTGACCCCATTCCTTGAGCACTTGTTTTGTGGTACTGGGAGTTATACCACAGACTGGTTCTGGGCCATATATGAGACTCTCGGCCCAAGCCTTTTTTTGGATATCTTACTAACTATATGAATAGTTTGAAAAGTGAACCGACTTTTTATCATTTTTATATATTCATTATACTTAGGTTAATATCATTTCTTATTATTTTATACGAGATTAAAATTTTGTACAGCGCACTAACAATTTAAATCTTATGACATTTACGCCTACAACTTAAACCAGTCACTGAATGGAAACGACTCAAAAACAACTTCGATGAAAACCTGCAATGCTCTAGTCGTGTGTAAAATCGCGTCTGAAAGAAACGCTTCAACCGCCATCCAATTAGGTCGCGTCTTGTTTTTAAAGCAATCAATACATTCAGATTTCGAGCGTCAAAGTTCAGACTAATGGTAGTAATTTCAAGAAAGCTTAGAGGCGTGTGGACTCCCGCCGCCCCGTGACTCGCGCGCCCCCCGCGCTCGCCCTCTTGGCCTGAAAAGCAAAAACAAGTTTGCGATATAGGTCAATGGTTTTGGCGGAGTGAGACGGTTATATTTACGGTGACCATGAATGCATTCTTTGACGGACTCGCGTTGCCTGAGTAAGTGCGCTCAAGTGACTTTTGTTCTGAGCTCGAGAGAGCTGGAAAGACGTTGCATAAGCCAGCGCGGCGTTGACAAAATTGTGGCTAACATCTTATCGCCCCCTTGCGAAAATATGGGTTAAAGTTGACCCTGAGTTAAATATTATAATGTTATCTGTTTCGTCCTTCATTTTATTGAGACAAATAATATTATGATATTTTTAGCCGAAGGCCAACTAAGCCCAGATTTGTGCAAGTGGGCCTAACAAAAGTTACAGAAATTTAATATATTTTAGACATGAAAGATTTTTCCAATTTCTAATTCTTTCTCAATTAAATCCAGACAACCATATTTTGTTACCCTTTAAACTGTAGTTTTCAGTTTATGTATTATTAACACTTTAACCCATCAAGCCCCATAAGCTCACCGGCGAGCGAGACACAAGAGAATAACAATAGATTTCCAAGAATCCACGATCGAAGGATTAAACTCTTATTCTCATGATATGGTTACCCTACTCCTGGACGATATCCTTCTACTTGTGGAGTAATTATTACTTCATTTGTACTTTCTTTCTACAACTTTTTTATTTGCTTTCATGCAAAGTAATTGAAAGTTTTTTGTTACGTTTACACTATTGTACGGTTTAATTCCATAAAATAAACATTTTGTTAGAGAGAAATCAAAACACGGTCAAAGATTAGCAAAAGAGCGTGTAGTATATAGTCTTACACGTGCGCAATCTTTTGCAGTTTTGAAGAATTATCAAATTTTTTACACAGTATTTCTTCAAGCAGCCTTGATCCTTAATGTTTCAGTGTGAAATCATTATAAACGTCATTAACAATTAAGGATAATAGGAAGAACAATTTGCGAGGGTCGGCAACATGCCTTCCATTTTTCATACACTTGACAGTGACGATTTTGTAATTTTAATCTCAAGTAGCGGAGGGCTGTTTCCGCGTTCTCCTTCAATTTCGCTTTGTGATGTTGAATTCTGTTGGACGTCAGCCGAGAACGACTTTGAAGTCACTGATTCATTAAACTGCAGTACGAGGCAACGAGCATTAAGTAATTTTTATCATGAATTAAATCCATACTTAAATAGATAAATATTATAAATGCGAAAGTTTGTCTGTCTGTCTTTCTGTTAATTCTTTAAGCCGAAGCCGTTGAACCGATTTTGCTATGGTATAGAGGTACTTTGAGTCTAGAGACTTTTTGTCGAGTACAAATGTACGGTTTCCACGCAAAAAATGAATTTTTGTACGACGGAGTTGCGGACGTCATCTTGTTGATCATCAGACAAAGTTTGTGAGAGTATAAAAAAAATATGACTAAAATATGGTAATAATTTCATCTCTTAATGTTTTTTCAGTGATATATGTATTAAAAATCTGTATTGGGTAGCTGAAAATAGGTATTCTAGTTAAAAATTAAAATCTATAATCACCATCCATAACACCCTACAGCGAAGCTGAAATGAAATAATAATTCAATTTCAGCTACAACTAATGAAATACCGATACTGTTGATATTATAATTGAAACAAGAGACCGTAACGATTTGATGATTACAACCGAAACCGTATTTACCGACAGACTCTAAGCGCGTAACAATTATTTAGCATCACCAATTTGAGATCACAGTGCCACCTGATCTGCTGTATAAATGGGCGCGTGGCCCGGAGCGGCGGTTATTAAATTTCAACGATGACGTCGTCAACTCCCCCCCTTCATCTAGTCGGGGAGGGGGAGTGTATCAATAGGCCACCGTACACAATGCCGCACTGCACACAACCAGACAATGTGACTAGAACTAGGCACGGAATAATTAATTTGCGAAGACGTGTTCATTTACCGTAACCGTATTCGGAATTTGCATAGTGAAAGTTGACTTTAAGACGTTTTGTAGTTGCCTTAGAATCATAGGACTTTTTTTAGAGTATTTTTAGAGTATTTTTGTGTAAAACTGGCACTTGCGGAGTTAATAATAGAAATATGAGGAGAGTTTTGTAGCCGAGTAAACGGCGGCTCTCAAGACTTCATGCGTAAAAAGTATAATATTTGTGCGTAGCTTCAGTGGTTTCGAACGTAGCTCAAAGACTACAAAAAACATTATAACATCAAGTTATTGAATAAAAGTTACGTAAAAGCGGCGCAAGTTCTGAGATCGGAGGGGGAGACAAAACATAAAGTTTTAATACTTATAAGAAATTATTTTCCAACTAAATGAGTCGGAGCTCCCTCGAGTTAGACGAACTTCGTGAATTCAATTTACTTTAAGTTTAGGCCTAATGAATATTCCTAACATTACAACTACATGAGACTTTACTAACTTTTATATAACTCAATGTTGTTTAAATAAACTCGAATAAATTTAGTGTTATACGTATATAGTATATTTTCATAGTCCAGATAGATAAGGAATAGCTGTAAGATGGTATAACTGTAGAGTAAGAGAGTGTACCTCGTAGTAAGACAGTATAGTTATACTGTCTTACTACGAGGCTTTTCTAGTGAAAACACTGTACTTTTTCAATAAAAAAACTCTGATCTAAACAACTGCCTATGAAATCTAAACAATCAAAAATCTAAACAACTCCCATCTAAACACTTATAAAATTTTATTTATTAGTTTTAGGGCTAAGAAAACTATTTACCTTTTTTAGCTATAGTGAAGTTCAGCGATAGTTAGCTACTTTAATTAGTATCACGAATATATAAGGCAAATACGTGTAGAATTACAAAAAGCAAAATAAATTATGTTATGTCTGTCAATCCTCGTATATATTTACACTAGCTGTGCCCGCGGCTTATTATGGAAAATAAATTGTAATGTTTTCCCGCAGTAAAAAGTAGCCTATGTGTAAATCTAGGGTATCAGCTTACTCCATACCAAATTTTATTATAATTGCTCCAGCCGTTTAGATGTGAAGAAGTAACAAACATACATACTCACAAACTTTCGCCTTTATAATATTAGTAGGACAAAGGGACGATATTTACCACAAGATTACCTATAACGCTGATTAGCGCAAGAGGGTCTTACGACTGTTTAAAAGTAAAACTAATCGGCATACTCTGTGTTCATTAGATTCGTTAGCAAAATCTAGTCGTGTTGACAACACGCACTAATTCTGTCGCCTTGTGAGCCCTTATTGAATTAGGGGCCCTCGAGGGCGCAGACCCCGGAGATCGACAGGACCCTAATGCAATTTGATGGGTAATGCTGTATAAGTGAACTTCTGATCCGGATTCCCTTTGATAATTATTTTTGTATTTACTCAAATTAAGGCCCTAAAAGAGGTTCTATCTGATTTTGACTCAATTAACGGAATGTGAAAACAAATGGTCCGGTCCAATTAGACGCCAAAAATCGTAACCCAGGAATAATTCACATAGAGCTAAAAGATGGTAAAGACACTTAACAACCCGACTTCACCCTAATATACTGATGTTGTTTTGTAACCGTACTGAAACCTACGTAGGCCTGGTGTCCTATAATCTAACGAAAAAGTAAAATTTGTTAACAAATATTAAAAAGTTGTCAACATCATTTATGTACGCCCACTTATTGAAATGCATATTAATTGGAAATCAGTTAATTTACTGACCAACTACTGCACTTCATTATTAATAAACAATTCTAAATTCGTCCTCAATCAAAAGCTGATACTGATGGCGGCGAACAAAATCAAAACAGTTCGTAATAATTACAAATGTTTGACTTTGATATCCAATACCATCGAACAATATTAAACTGTACTTTTGTTACGACAAGAGGAATTTATCGAAGTTACAAGACTGTTAACAAACGACAAGCACTCGCTTCTTTGTAACACTCAAGTACGTCCAATTTGCATCCCAGTTGAAGTGACGTCCACACCCAACAGGATTTTGAAGTCGTCGCAAGTTTTAATAATGAAGACGTAAGTGGATAAAGTACATACTAGATAACTGACATTTTACGACATAGCTTAGATCAAGTTTTAAAGGCAAAAATGAGTAATTGTCCACACATTTTCGCTCTTTTGAAACTGCGCCTGCCTGTTGCCATTATTGACTACGAGCAAAAAATGCCCAAAAAAAAGTTGGGAGCCCCTTTAAATATTATTTTTGTTGAGGTTTTAGTAAGTATTTGTTGTTATAGCGGCAACCGATATAGCCAATTTGTGACAGAAGTATTTCTGTATAAAGACAGACGGACAGTCAGACAGCAAAAGGAACAACGAAGTTTTAGTTCCGTTTTTACCTTTTGGGTACGGAACCCTAAAAAGTAATCCTATACCCTTCTAATATATCTTTCTGACTTCCTGATTGGTTATTATATTCGAGTTATTCGTCGATTAGCGCACTGGGAGCAAAGCTGGTGCGGATTGCACAGCTGTGGGCATATTGCATCTTGTGTAATCGCTCGGTTTAATTACACACCGATTATACACCAGTGCGCCACTGTAGTTATGTCTTAGGGTCAATTCACACCGAGAAAAGACGCGACGATACTTGAACATCATGTGACAATAACATAATCGCTGTATGCCAGCCCTTTAACTATCAATTCACCCTAAAATTTTATTGAACAGTTTAGTATTTGACAATAATTAGATTGAAGGCGCGCGATGTTCAATATCAATCCTAGACGGTCAATAGTCTATACTAATATTATAATCTGTACTAATATTATAAAGCGGAAGAGTTTGTTTGTTTGTTTGTTTGAACGCGCTAATATCAGGAATTACTGGTCCGATTTGAAAAATTCTTTCAGTGTTAGATAGCCCATTTATCGAAGAAGGCTACAGGCTATATTTTATTACGCCAAGACTAATAGGAGCGAAGAAATAGAGGAAAATGTGGGAAAAAACGGAGAAATAATTTGAAATGGCTTATTTGAACGCGCTAATCTCAGGAACTACTCATCTGATTTGAAAAATTCTTTCAGTGTTAAATAGCCTATTTATTGAGAAAGGCTATAGGCTATATTTTATCGTGCTAAGACTAATAGGAGCAAAGAAATAGAGGAAAGTGTGGAAAAAACGGGAGAAATTATTTGAAATGGCTTTTTTTTTTTTTTTTTTTTTTTAATAGAAGGCAGGTCGCTATAGCCCTGGCGTCACTGCGACCCATGAGGATCTATTGTGACTCCTTCGCACTAGAGAATCATCCCCAACCCAATACTGCTCATAAATTGAACGATATGGTTGGGGTTGGTGCCACGAATTTCCTCTGATGAGTGTTCGTGGCGACCAAGGTGCCTGTTCCTGGTCTGTACTAGAGCAGGACAGTCGAGGAGAAGGTGAATAGGTGTTTCATCCTCCTCCTCACAGAATCTGCAAGTCGTTATACTACAAATACCCATTCTGTTTAGGTGTTTGTTGAGCTTGCAGTGCCCAGTTAGGCTTCTGGTAAGGATTCTTAATTGGTTCCTACCCAGGGTGAGCACTAATTCTGATAGTTTCTTGTTGAAGCCAGGAATTAGTGCCTTGGAGTGTTCAAGGCCAGGGGTCTCAGCCCATTGCTTCCTGCATAGTATGTGGCCCCATTCCTTGAGCACCTGTTTTGTGGTACTGGGAGTTATACCACAGACTGGTTCTGGGCCATATATGAGACTCTCGGCCCCAAGCCTAGCCAGTTCGTCAGCGGTTTCATTGCCGGGGACGTTACTGTGGCCCGGGACCCATACTAGGCGGATGCTGTTGTTCCTTCCCAGCATGTTTAACGTCTCAATGCATTCCAGAACTAATTTGGACGAGACTTCTGCGGCAGTCAGTGCTTTAAGTGCAGCTTGACTATCGGAGAAGATAAACACGTTTTTATTAACTAGGGCCATCTCCAGGCTTTCTAGTGAACAACCGAGGATAGCGAAGACTTCAGCCTGAAACACGGTCGCAAACTCCCCCAAACAGGCGTATTTGCCTTTCGGTGGCCTGCCTCCGTAGAATCCGGCTCCCGCACGGTTGTCTTTCCTTGATCCATCCGTGAACCAAACTATGTCGCTAGGGCGGACATCGATTGGGGTTTTTCTTTCCCAGTCCTCCCTGGAAGGTATAAAAACCTGGTATTGCTTCGAAAAGCTATGCACCTTGATCATGGCATCTGATGGCATGGCCATGACAGGCGATTCTCTGAGAGACTGTTCCAGCTGTCGAAATGGGGTGGAGGCCCAATTCGTCCTGCCCGCCGTTCTGGCCCTGAGAGCCACCTTTTTGGCCTCCATCTGAACAAGCAGAGGAAGAGGAGTTAAGTTGATCAGGGCCTCGAGAGAAGCGGTGGGTGTTGACGAGAGTGCACCCGTGATTATTAGACATGCCAGTCTCTGTACGCTATTTAGACTTTTATTACAGTTTACTTGTTCAGCCTTTTTATGCCACACTACGCAGCCATATGTGGTAATCGGTCTCACTACGGCTGTATATAGCCATAGCATTGCCTTCGGCCGGATACCCCATTTAGAGCTGACAAGCTTCCAACAGGAACCCAGAGCACATCTAGCCTTTTTCGTAATATACTCGATGTGCTTATTCCAAGTGAGTCCTTTATCTAGGATTACTCCTAGATATTTGACATCACCCGCAAACTTAATAGTTTTCCCGAAGAGTGTTGGCGGTCTTAGTCCCTCCAACTTCCTCTTTTTGGTGAAAGGTATCAAGACCGTCTTATCAGCGTTTACTGTTAGCTTGACCCTTTGACACCAATCCTCGACGACTCTTAGTGCTGACTGCATCAACCCAGCGACCACCGATGCGCATTTGCCCACCACCATGATCGCCAGATCGTCAGCGTACCCTTGAGCGTAGTAACCTAAGAGGTTCAGTTCCCTTAGTAGTTCATCTACTACCAGGGACCATTCCAGAGGTGACAGCACGCCTCCTTGTGGGTTGAAATGGCTTATTTGAACGTGCTAATCTCAGGAACTACTGGTTCGATTTTAAAAATTCTTTCAGTGTTAGATAGCCTATTTATCGAGAAAGGCTATAGGCTATATTTTATCACGCTAAGACTCATAGGAGCGAAAAAATAGAGGAAAGCGTGTAAAAAAGTGAAGGGCTTATTTGAACGTACTGGAGCAATTTTTATGTTATTTGGCACACATGAAAGGACTCTTTTTTTGCGGAAAAACGTACGGTTTCCGTGACATTCCTTAATTACGCGGGCGAAGTCGCGCGGAACATCTAGTATGACATAATACGTAATATTGCGCAATAAAATTGCTCGTCTAGGGGCCCGCATGTTGCATTACCAAAATGTATTACTTACATAAATTAGGACAAGATTTAAAGGAGGCAGCAAAATATCTCAAGAGTGGTACAATGAAGGTAATTTTCGATAAAATCTCCTAAATAGATATCAATGCGAAAGAAATATTATTTGAGAACACAAAAGTCCCGGCCCAAACAGTAATCAGAATAGGAAAACTTGGGATTGTTTGCCAACGCATTGTGGACGCTCCCGGGTTGTTTACTGCCCGCCATTACGACTCTGTTCGCCTGTGAAATATTTCTATAAAATATTCAGGAGGTAGGTACTTATTAGATTTGGGGTCCGATACAGTTCATGAGTCCAAAGAAATACTTGGTCAAAAGCACGGGGCAAATAAAAAAAAAAACGTAAATCATTTGTATGACATTTTGTAAATCATCGTACTTAGTGGGACTAAAATTGTTTTAGAGTAGTACCGGGTATAAAAAAATAGTTTCGAGACTTTTGTTACTAAGGATTTATGCCCGCCCGTAAGAATGACATCCAACGACGACAAAACCAACAGGAAAGATAATTTTAGAAGTATTTATGTATAAAGAACTAAATGACACCCAAAATTCGTTCATCGCACAAGAACCGTACATTTTTCCGGAATAAAAAGTATCCTATGTCCTTTCCCGGGACTCAAACTATCTCCATGCCTAATTTCAGCAAAATCGGTTCAGCGGTTTGGCCGTGAAAAGGTAACAGACAGACAGACAGACACACTTTCGTATTTATAATATTAAGAAAAGTATAATATAATAATAATATACTTAATAATATCTATGGACGCTAAACACCACGTCAGTCTGGCCCCATAGTAAGTACCTGAAGGACTTGTGTTACAGGTACCAGACAACTGAAATATATTTAATACTTTTGTACTATACATATTATATTTAAGATTTTTATTATATGATACACATATTAATACACATCCATGACCCAGTAACTTAGAAAACTTTTTTGTTCCGTCGGCGGGATTCGAACCCGCGACCTCCGGCTTGAGCTACCAACGCGCTCACCACTGAGCCACAGAGATCGTCAAATTATGGATGGAAAAAAATGACTTTATCCGTTGGGTTTTAATTATACACATCTAAGCTTCAGTTTTAAAATGCCGTTGTGTTGTGTACCCTAGATGGAAACCACACATCGTTCTGCTGCGAGCTCGTTTCCGTTCTTATTCCGTACACAGTTTTGGAGCACGTCTGTGGACTGCCCTGTATAAATCACGTAAAAGTTGCTCCGAGGCGGCACATGTAACTTATTCCGAACAAACTACCGTTTTATTGTTCTGTAATGTTGCTATAATGGACATTTGTAATGGTCTCTACGTCGTGTACAACTCGGGATTTTGACATGGCACTTGTTGCATCGGATGCACTATAAGTACATTGAAATTAGGAAAATAAAAACTGATCTTCTAGGACACTACAACACTTGACATGGCCATATAGAAAAGTATAGTGATACTGACAGTTTTTTGAGACAGTGATAGATTAGCTTTATGAGTATCTTAACACACCATGCCGAAGTTCCGCGGCGGAAGTTCGGCATGATGTAATTTAAAATACATTGCAAATTCGGAATACTTAGGGCGCATTTTCATTAGTCGTTATATCCTAAGATCCGACCGTAAAATTCTGCATGAATCGTTTTTTTCGATCAAATATATTTTAAAATAATCTTTAGAACGTATAAAATGGATTAATCAAATCAAAACAAAACATTTATTTCGGGCATCAGAGGCGTAAAGGAGTAAGGGTATTATATGGCAAAGATAATAATTTGAATACTTCACAACTAAGTATATTACTTTTCCAATAATCATTTTAACTATTATGATCCATCTCACAATGTCTTTAGAATATAACTGCTATACACTTGTCTACGCATTCCATTGACTAGACAACAAAAAACGCTGAAACAAATTTGACGAGCGTATAAATTCGTCGGCCTATTGTCCGCGTCTTGGCGCCGAAAGGGGAACGAATATTATTCGAATATTTGAATACGAGTTTGCGTAGGAACAAGAGTGGATCCATGAATAATGGTTCAGATTTCGTACCTCGTGTATCGTACCCTTCATTTGTACACATAAAAAATGCAAGTGTTACGTACGGGCTGAATGGTCCTGATAGGTAAGTCTTTATTTGGCACCATCAATCAAGAAGGAGGAACATTTCAAGTTCTATTTCGTATTGCTGATTTGGCTGTTAAAACTTCAAACATCTTAATATTAAATTAAAATTAACTAAAAACCATGCAGACGGATCGGAGGTAAGTGATAGTAACAGCCTATGATCACTTGAAGTACTAGTAGAGTTGCAAAGTCCAGCTCAAAATCACCTTTGGGACTTTCAATACTTTTCTTAAAACAAAATGTTAGCAGTGTAACTTGTTTCATAGCAGTTTTCTTTGAAGCCATGTTGATTATTTACTGATTATGAATACCTCGTCATATTCATATACAGGGTGCAATTAAACCTTCCTGCCAAATTTTTTCCAAGAGGAGAGTCTATTTGGCCAAAAAAATTGGGTGTTATTTTTTTAATGACATAATTTATCCCATTTAGTGTTTTTTGGATAAATTTTGGAAGCTATTTCTCAATATTTTAGTACTGAGTGATTATAAAAGAAAAAATACGTGTATTTTTATTTTTAACAAGGATCAATATATCCAAATTTGGCAGGAAGGTTTAATTGCACCCTGTTGGTATTGATTACTTGATATTAATTCACTCCGAACGGAGAAGAGTGAGATGGTAAATTTTCATCTAAGCTTTACAGAAAGCGATAAGTAGGTTTCAGGAAAAACCAAAATATAGGAGCAAAATAAAAACTAAGTATCCAGAGAGTCCGTTTTTGCAGCGGAGCTTAGAGCCATTAATATGGTGGAATTTTCACTTTTCGTAAAACACGAAAATGGCGAAGTCGATAACAAAAACAAAACACTTAAGAACACACCGTAAAAACACTTTTTTCGTATTAAAACAGCTCTGTTTCCAGATAAGTGCTAAGGCGATGTTACACTTCTACTTGAGATATATGTGTAAAAGAGTGGCTTTTGAATTTTCAACCTTATTTCAAAGTAAATAGGAATGTCGGTGAGCGTTTGCAAGCTTCTAAATAATGAGCCAAGGCGTAGTTACGAGATATATCGGCCTTTCTAATGTTTACAAGGACAACATGTTCCAGCATTAAGTTTCTTTGTTTATATCAAAATGCGCTTTGTTAGTTCAAGTAAGATGTTAAATTTAATATATTTAACTTAAATTAAATAAAAAACAAAAGTGATTGTCCGTTATTCCAGACATTAATTTAAAATATAACCTTTTTAAACTACAAAAACAACCTATTTTTAACAAAACCAATCACTTACTATAACCCATCAAGCCCCGTAAGGACACCGGTGACCGCGACAACAATAGAATACAATAGCATTTCCAAGAATCCCCAAACCAAGGATTAAACTTGATCGGCTATTACAGAAAATATAGTTGATATTATCTAATGATGATATTATAATATTACTAGATAATGCCCGCAACTCCGTTGAGCCAAAACTCGTATATCGCGCGGGAACCGTACATTTTTTCGGAACAAAAAGTATCCTATGTCCTTTCCCGGGACTCAAAGTATCTCCATGCCAAATTTCAACAAAATCAGTTCAGCGGTTTAGCAGTGAAGAGGTAACAGACAGACACACTTTCGCATTTATAATATTAGTATGGATTGTCATGTCTTATAGCGAGCAGAAAGCTCTGGCAGGAAACAGGAAGATGTGGCGTCAGATTCACCGAGGGCTCTGCCCTTAAAAAAAAGAAGAAGAAGAAGACCTTGATCGTAAAAAAAAAAAAACAAAACAAAAACAATTTTCCTCATGGCCATCTAGAAAAAAAGTTCTAAATTCGAAATATTGCAACAATAAACACGCGGGGCGCGTTAAATGGCGCGTCTCCCGGGGCCGTCATTTCCGAATACGTGCCAGCCCAGAACAGCCCCGTATAGCCCCGTACAGAGGAAGCGTTTTAACCAAAACAGGTGAAAATTTCACCGCACGCCTGTGGTCGGTAAAAATATGGTTACAACAACTTTTCGTTAATTACGGAAAAGCTATTCGTAGTGCGGAACAAAACTGTATTCAAGTGCGATTTTAAAGGCTCCGCGAAGTTTTAATAAAAAACGATCGTGGTCTACTTCGGTGTATTTAATAGATCCTCAAGCTTTGATTAGGGACAAAGAAACTTTTCATAAGGCCGGCCACATACAGTCGGAATTCCGTTTCGAAATTCCGAAATGGAATATCGAATCGGAATTCCGAACGCAGCAAATCCATACAAATCAATGAATTTGTCACACACATACATACGGAACGAAAAAACGTACGGAAAATTACTACTGTATGTATGTGACAAAGTCATTGATTTGTATGGATTTGCTGCGTTCGGAATTCCCGAATCGATATTCCGTTTCGGAATTTCGAAACGGAATTCAGAGTGTATGTGGCCGGCCTTACTCAAAGACTTGCTTTGAAAATTATAAAATATACTATTCGATGCCCGCAACTCCGTTGAGTAGAAATTTGTTTGTCTTAGGCCGGCCACATACAGTCGGAATTCCGTTTCGAAATTCCGAACGCAGCAAAATCCATACAAATCAATGACTTTGTCACACACATACGGAAAAAAAAACTTACGGAAAACTATTGTAAGTGTCAGAGTCATTGATTTGTATGAATTTGCTGCGTTCTGAATTTCCGAATAGATATTCCGTTTCGGAATTTCGAAACGGAATTCCGAGTGTATGACGGGGACCGTATATTTTCAGGATAAAAAGTATCACATGTCTTTTCCTGGGACTCAAAGTAGCTCCATACCAAATTTTAGCAAAATATGTTCAGTAGTTTCGGCGTGAAGAGATAAGACAGAAAAACAAAGAAGCGACGCGAACGGACGGTGGAACGGACGGTCTTAAGGGCGTTCCGTCCGGAAATTCCGTAATTCACCGTATTTAAAACCTTATAAACTTATAATCTGAAAGCTACAAAGTTATAATAAAAATACAGCAATAATCTTCAGTATATCAACATTCCTTTTGTCGTTTTAAATTTTCTATTTTTGTTTCTTATACTCATGATATGAGCTTCCAAAGTAATACCAATTTGTTAAAATTCAAGCATTCATTCAGCATCTCCTTAGGATTTACAAATTACTTTTATTTGAAACTCACGCCAATAGATCGAAAATATCATAAACTACATATTTGCCGTTTTAAATTTTTTTAGGACAAATATGGCCAAGGTCGTTTGCTCGGGGGACGGCCTTAACTTGGTAATGATGTATCTGAAATTTTATGGTGAGGCCGCTGCGTTCCGGTGGCGCTGAAGAGTGCGGCCGCAAAAGCATCTTCGAATTTATAATATGTATACTAATATTATATACTATGTATATACATATGTATAGTATGTAACAAAACTAGGTGATAAATAATACTTTAGGGTGTGCGTTCACTGTGAAAGTAGTCTGTCTGTCTGTTACCTCTTCAAACCCAATCAGCTGAACCGATTTTGCTGAAACTTGCTATAGATATTAAACATGCTTTGAGTCCCGGGAAACGACATCTAAGGCTACTTTTTATCCCATTCAGTTATTTAAATGTACGCTTCTCGCGAAATAAACGAATTTTGGTGCGATGAAGTTGCGGGCGTTACCTAGTTGTATAATAATCATAATACGCCGAACTAATAACTCATGTATACTAAATTTCAGTCCAGCATTGGTAATTATAATAACATATTTAGGCGAATCAACAGTTAGTAATACTGAATTCCCAAATCCCAATATGGCGCGCCAATTTTGAATTTGCAAAACTAAATTTGCGAATTAGAACGCGTTATGATTTGCATCGACCGACCCGGCGTTGTTATTAATATGATTATGTACTATGCCACGTTCATCATCATCATTATCAAAGCGCTTCCGTGGTTTAATTGTTTCTATAAAGTTCTATAGAGTGTCCGTTTGGTTGCCCTCTGTTTCTACAGCATGACTGGTGAGACATATTCAATACTTAAGGAGAGTACTCGGTACTGATTCTCATTATAATTATGTAATAAAATTAGGTAGGGTACTTAATTTTTGACAAATTTCCCTTCAAATAAATGAATAATGGACACTTAGTAAATCCATGTGGGCGCCATCAAATAAACACCGCACCGCTACCCTTCCCGCACGCGGTGTCCAAGCGTTGGGTATAATTATTTTACTTTAAGGGCGTTCCGTCCGGAGATTCCGTAATTGACCGTATTTAAAACCTTATAAACTCATAATCTGAAAGCTACAAAGTTATAATAAAAATACAGCAATAATCTTCAGTATATCAACATTCCTTTTGTCGTTTTAAATTTTATATTTTTGTTTCTTATACTCATGATATCAGCTTCCAAAGTAATACCAATTTCTTAAAATTCAAGCATACATTCAGCATCTCCTTAGGATTTACAAATTACTTTTATTTGAAACTCACGCCAATAGATCGACAATATCATAAACTACATATTCGCCGTTTTAAATTTTTTTTAGGACAATTTTGAACCAAGATAAGTAAAAATAATAGGGTTTTGGCGCGATCTCGGCAACGCGGCAAATGTATGGCCAAGGTCGTTTGCTCGGTGGACGACCTTAAGCTACATTTACTCAGTGATCAATTGATATAATTTTTTGGAGTTTACTCCTTATGAATCGATTTTCATATATAAGGCGCTCGGTATGAGAAAAATACGAGGGGTAAAACCTATTAAACAAGTAACGAAAAAATGTGTCACGTTTTTGGAATCATCGGACATCGGAATATTATATTATATTATTATTTAATTATATATATATATATGTATATATACATATATATATATATATATATATATATATATATATATATTATTGTTATATATATATTGTTATTATTATTAATAATTTTTTTTTGTTATAAATATCAATAATTAATATTGTTATTGTGAATTTAATACAATTTTTAACATTATACTGGCTAAAGTGAACTAAAAGTATTTTGAAATAACTATGGCGGAAAGGGGTGTACATATTGCCGGAACATCTGATTTCATAATTATGATATTAATCTTTTTTCAGTTGAATAAACTCTTTTTGCGTATGGTTAGATACTCGTACTTAAGGAGTAAACTCCAGTCGTGCGTCGGAGCTGACACACTTTTCTCACTTTTTTATATATTTTTAACTAGTATTATAATAGCCAAATATTATCACGACCTTGAGTATTGAACATGTCTCACAAGTCATGTTGTATAAAACTATGTACAGGCTATACGTAAATTTTTCTGGGACAACCATGAGTCACCGCTACCAATAAATTTTTGGTGCCATGGTGTCCCAGTTAAATATACGTATATCCCTTACGTAATCGGTTTACGTAACAAACCACAAAAAGCCACCCCTCGTAAGTCCCTCGCATTTTACCGAAAATGCTGATACGAAATAATATATTCGCTAAGCTCATTAATACATATTCAAATAATGATTATTTATACATTCAAGACATTATGAATAATGTTAAATTTAAATAAATTCATATAAGCGCATATCATTATGTTACGGGAAAGTAGACAGCGTTTCTTTGCTTACGTTGACAATAATTTCCAAACCAGTGACCTGTAACTTCGAGCGTATAACCATAAAGGTGTAAGTGCCAGCCATGTAACACGTTTCCGAAAATATAATTTCATCTGGAAATTTAACTTCATAGACAGGTAGAGTGATACGTCATTTGTATTTTAGTGACGATTATGAATAGTACGGGATCCCTAGAACATTTTTTTTGTGATTACTGATTACTAACAAGCAAATTTTTTGTGAGTAGCTACATTTTGAAAAGACGAACAACATTTTTATTTTCAAAAAATCTCGAAAGTGGTAGCTAACAGAGATAGAAAGGAACAGATATATACTTTGACTTGATGGTTCTAAATTATTATGGATTGTTTTATTTGTAGGACAAGGTTACTTTTAAATTATACAACTATACAAAAAATCAGCTGGTTAGGTTTGCGTTTTAGAGTTCTGTAATCAACAAAACTTGGTTGACTACTGTACCCTAAAACGGAACCCTAACCAGCTGATTTTGTTTATATTGGTAGGTAAATAGTTATATAATTTAAGAGTACCTAATCTTGTCCTCCAAATAAAACAATCCATATTTTAGGACCATCAAGTCAAAGTGAGAAATCCTTTCTATCTCTGTTTCGAGATTATTCGAAAATAAAAATGTTGTTCGTCTTATCAAAATGTAGCTACTCACAAAAAATTAGCTTGTTAGTAATCACAAAAAAATTGTTCTAGGGCTCCCTCACTAAAATTGTAATGAGGGTTGTATGGCGCTATGTAGCCGTTGGGTCTATCGTGTCAATTGTCGTATCAAACAGCTGTCATATGTCTGTCTGACACGACATTTGACACGATAGACCCTACAGCTACATAGCCCCATACAACCCTCATTGAAATTGCATTTTCAGCCAATTGGATGAAATAAGTATTTTTTTACAAAAAAGTATTCATTCCAAAAAAGAAATACATTTCATTTATAATGAAAAGGAAGACGTTGAAGTGCACAATAAATTCACCGGAACCACCGAATGTGGATACCGTGATCACAATTTAAAAGGTTTCTGTTAATGCCTACACTCGGAAGAAATAAATATGCCACTGTTTGTTTTCGCCATTTTCCCAATGTTTTATTTACTACATGTTGCCTGAGACGTACATGCAGACGGAAATGCCATTAATGTTACATTTGCCGAAAGTACCTCTAGTCTATGGTCAGTTTTATACATTTCCATTAAAGTCCAGTATCTTCGGAGCAAATAAAAATATATAATCAAATAAAATCTTTAGTCTTTAGTAGTAATCTAAATATAACAATTAAACTAAAGTTTGTTTACTAAAATCACAAAATATATAAGCAACATAAGTTTTCGTCCATAATTTCTTCTCAATCCACTTTGTCAGGGCAACATTACAATATGTAACATCATGTAGAATTTGTTAGGAGAACACTCTAGCTTCTCGGGATTAAAACAATACATTTTCATTTAGATTAAAAAAAACCTTCCATCCACCACAACCTTCAGGCACTCCAACTGCCCGGGATCCATGTTGACATTACACGTGTCACGTGTCACGTGTTGATATTACACGTGTTTACGTTTGCTCAACAAAATCGGTTACCTGTTGGCGAGCAAAGGGTAGATGTGAGCAGCCCTTCGGTAAATACCGTCAGTAAACAGGTTATACCTTCGAAACTACATTACGACTCTTATTTTAATCCTCTATAATTTAATCAGTATAAACCTTTTTCATTGGCGACAAGCGGTGACAGGATAAATTTAATTTATATCAAAGCACGAAATAAGTTTGCAAATTTTAATACAAAATAATGTTATAAATAGTCTCACTGGTACACCGTTCAAAGGCCGTTAGGCGCATTATCTACGACATAAATTATAACTTAAATTCACCATGGTGCAAGGACATGAATAAACCTCGTACATCGAAGCAATTTTATTACACAAAGTAAGGTAAACAACTAAAAAATATTGCTAGACCCCAGCGCCAATTTAAAACCATTCAGCCATCGAGAAATCCACCTTACAACGTAATAAATTAGATTCAATATCCCACTAAATAAGATTAACAATGCTTAAGATGTTAGACGAAAAGACTCAAGAAGATATGTCTTGAGTCGACGGCGTAGGGTCGAGAATGGATCGGCGGGATTAAAAGGGTACCAATAGTTGGACCACAAGGAGTAGCCGCGTGATTTAGTGAAGACAGGGCGGATGAAAAATGGCTTCACGAGATCACAAATCATAGGGGCGCCTACTGGAGGTCTAGTGACGAAATACGGGTGATGTAGTGCCAGCGCGCGGGAACCATGGCCAGATTAGCTCAAATATTAGCGACAATTTATTAGGACTACCATCAAGTAGCCAGAGTTTGTCCACGATTAGTTTTGATTTATAACTTTTGTGTGAGTTATTTTCGTCGGAGAACGAAATCTTTTTATTATTAAAGCAAAAAAAAAACTGTCCAGCTTATTTTGTACCGGACAAAATGATATATTATGGACAAACGAAATCTATCATTTTGTTCTAAAAAGCTGCCAGTATTTGTGTTTTTCGCATTTCAACTGTTATGCTAATGCAGGCAAACATACTGTCAGATAAAATTTTACATAAACTCATACAAACCATGTGACCCAACACGAAAATGTTTCAATTTTCGATTGACTCGTACCTATAGAATGTGATGCCAAGATCCCGGAATCCTCGGCTGCCGACGTCGGCATTTTCATTATTGCATCTGACGGCGGACAATCATTCACGCGGTCCGCCGCAGTGTCGGGGTGAATTGATCTCTCCTGTCGCTTATTATGAATAATAACCCCGGGCCGCCATTGTCAAGGGTAAGATGGTTAATTTCGGGATTAATATTTAATAGAACACTTTGGAACTGACAGCCGACGCCGAGTGTTTCATCAGGTATAATCGAATTAGAACGAGCGACATCTCGGATTGATTTTAGATGAGTATTTTGCTTAGTGATTCAGGCTTACGCAAATATCTAACATAATATATAAATCTCCTGTCACGATGTTTGTCCACGATGGATTCCTAAACTACTTAACCGATTCTAATGTTTTTTTTTTATGTGTGCTTCTTTCCAACTTAAGAGATAGGATAGCTTAGATCTTTAATTATAGTCGCAGTTTTATTTTATTGCAAATTATTTGTCTATGAAGAGCGACCATTGTTTATGCGACGCGGGTCACGGGATAGCGATGGACGTTGCCATGGTGACATACTTATTTAGTCACTAATTCAATAAAATAATACGGGCGATATACTTTATAATATAATATCTCAAAGAAACGTTTGCCGGGACAGCTAGTTGTTTATAGTTTTAGGCTCTTAGGGTGAAGCCAAACAAGCGTAATTTGTGAATTGTGAGTCGCAGAATTTCGGTCGCGTAAATTTTAATAAAAGCGTAAAATAAAATACACTCATGTGATTCAAACAGGTTTTTTGTATGAAACCGAATGCAGCAGAATTTCAGCCAGCCGAAATTCTGCGACTCATGACTCACAAATTACGCTCCTTTGGCTTCACTCCGGATTTTGTCGCCGAGCACTTTTCTTATTTCCGATGTTTTGAATACCAGTGCCGGTGGTCCAATGTATCAGTAGCTAAAGCTATAGTAACTAAAACTACTATTTTACTTATATGGCAGTTTACTAACGATAAGTTAATTTTTAACCCCCTGTCTGTCTGTCTGTCTGTTTGTCTGTGTGTGTATCTGTCCGTGGCATCGTAGCATCCAAACGGGTGAACCGATTTTGATCTAGTTTTTTTTTTGAAAGCTGACATGATCGAGAGTGTTCTTAGCTATAGTTCATCATCATCAACCTGCTCAGTGCTGGACAATCAGGGTTTGTGTGGTTCATGTCCGTGGCATCGTAGCATCCAAACAGGTGGACCGATTTTGATGTAGTTTATTTTGTTTGAAAGCTGACATGTTCGAAAGTGTTCTTAGCTATAAATCATCATCATCAACCTGCTCTGCGCTAGACAATCAGGGTTTATCTGGTTCATGAAAGGCCGTTAGCAACTTGTAGTCATTTGATGGGTTTTATATTTCATTCTTATAGTTCGTGACATTTGTGAATATACAATATAAGTATACACATAATAATGGAAAGTTGGCCTGGTGATGCACCATCACCTGGTAATCAATAGGATATCTAACTCCTCGCCAACTTAGAGTAGGTAGAGGTTTCGAGTTTAGGCTCATTTTAATTGCGACAACCAGTAAGAAAAAGACAAACAGTAAATATTTACACGCTGCTACTGCAGCATAACCTGGATTCTATAGGAACCGAGCTTCGTATGAACACAAAGTGGAGGTTTCATGTTTGGGCTCATATTAACAGCCTCATCGAAAAGGACATTGATAGATGGTAATCATGAGAATACTTATGATTATCTGTTGATAGGAATTATTCTGCACTATAACCAACACAAGTTTAAAAAGTATGAAATAAAATTAAATTAAGAAATTAAAAAAAATCCCCCGCCAAACAACTTTAAAAAGTAATGAAATAATATTTACTGCCTTTAAATTCAAATAATTCCTAACTTGTGTAAAGTACTATTTTAGTCCATAATTGTTGTCAAGGTGTGTCGGGGGACCGTTAATGTAGATGTCTGATTTCATTTCACAATCAATTCATAGCGAACAATCGAGATAGTCAGCGACTTGGCGGTTGTATGTTGTAGTTTACTTGGCGATCCCCCGACACACCGTGACAACAATTATGGACTAAAATGTTACTTTACACAAGTTAGGAATTATTTGAACTTAAAGGCAGTAAATATTATTTCATTACTTTTTAAAGTTGTTTGGCGGGGATTTTTTTAAATTTCTTATTAACGGTGTCCTTTATGCATTTTAAATATTATCAACGGGTCGATATCGAGACACAGTTCCCATCACGCAAACTAATATTTATCACGATACCTTATTAATTGCAGCTATTCCGAGACAATAAACGTTACAAAATGAAAAACGGCGAGCACTATTAGAGACGATAATAAAAGCAGTTCATAAAATGACAAAATAAATGTAGCGAACGATGAAACTTCTTAATTTAATGTCTGTGAAGTATTCATCAGAGGAAGAATGGAGTCGTAATTAGAGGCAGCTCTCCCCTATGTTAATAATCTAAGACTTAGCGAGCGTTTACTCTTTGTGAACATAATTGGGCTAGATGTTTCAGTCATTTTTTAAATTTCTTGTGCAGTTTCGTGTAATTGGGTTAAATGTTTTAGAGTTTAACTTGTTACACGCTGAAATGGGTCAATTACCGAAATTGTGTCGGATCTGGAGCAAGGACATGTATTTTGTGTTAAATGTTACTTTTATTTCAATTAATTTACTTTTTCTGGTAGGCATTAGAGATGCATATCAGCAGGGAACCGATTCATTTGTCAATGGTGATATTGGTTTATCTTAAATATAAAATTCTCGTGTCACAATGTTAGTCCACGAACTCCTCGAAAACGGCTTTACCGATTTTTACCAAATTTTATATGCATATTCAGTGGGTCTGAGAATCGGCTACTCGGTACTTATTATATTGATAAGTGCATTTGTTGAATAAGTAATAGTAAATTATTACAACTCGAGAAAAACGACGACCATGATAGCGATGGACGTTGCCATGGTGACATATTTATTTAGTCATTACAATAAAATAATACGGGCGATATACTTTATAATATTATGGCAAAGAAACGTTTGCCGAGACAGCTAGTAATAATATAATAATATCTATGGACGCTTCACACCACGTCAGTCTGGCCCTGTGGTAAGTACCTGAAGGACTTCTGTTACGGGTAGGTACCAGACAACGAAAATATATTTAATACTTTTAAACTATGCATATTATATTAAGATTTTTATTATGTAATACATATATTTAATATCCATGACCCAGGAACATCGAAAACTTTTTGTTCCGTCGGGGGGATTCGAAGCCGCGACAACACGCCCAAAGCCACAGAGGTCGTTAAAACAAAATTTTATTTAAAAAGCTTGTTTTTCACAAAAATATCTGTAAATACCTTGTAAACAAAGGTTTCTGATACAAAAATAATTATCTGATGCTGTGTTGAAATGAATTTTAAAATGAATTGAATGATTGCGATCGTGAAATATTACATTGGTTAATTATATTGAGCAAATAAATTATGTTAATTGTACCAAATATCGGTAGATTACCGTTCGACCAACCCATCGCGAATCAATTGATATGAATGGTTCATTCTGTTGTTTTTCCATGTGTATAAATCTGGTATAAATAGCCTTTTTGTTTTTTTAAGAACTATGTTTGGATTGGAATAAAAGAATTCAGCCGTACGGAGTCAGCCAGCCGGTTGTTTTTAATGGCGATGTAAAAAACGTTTTGCGATTGGTCTACCATAAGTTGTTATAAACGTGTGGCACACTTTGCATTATATATTTGGGTTCCACTCCAGCTAATGGACAACATTTTTGATGTGAATATTAACTAGCATAATCTTCAATTAATAACGAAACCGTGTAAGAGAAATTAAAAATCTAGAAATAAGGAAAATATCCACTTTGCTGACTTACGTGCTTTGCTCGAGTTATGTCAGCCATCCAGCTGACAGCCGACAAACTTTTCATCTACCTACGAATTAATTCCTCAGAAAGCCTATTTAAAATGAGCCATTACATCCAATTTACAAAACCACCGGATCCGCTGATTAGTGATTATGGAAATCCACAAAAACACCCCGATGAAGTCATTAGCGGAGTCACTCGCGTAAATCGTAGGAATTTTCTAAATGATTTCACAGTTGTCTAGCTAATGGAGCTGGGCCGTCGGCTTCAATAATTGACCGACATTAATCGTGAGCCATGAAGTACTAATGTATACCATTAGCGGTTTTATTTTATGAACACGGTACCGATTTATTAAATTACGAACCATTTGCGGGCGAAATTGTACGTTTACGTGTATTTTGCATAAATAACGGTCGAATATTGACGACCCCTGTGGTTGAGCGTGTGTCGGCTGAAGCCGGGGTCGCGGGTTCGAATCCCGCCGACGGAACAAAAACTTTTCAATTTCTTTGGTCATGGATGTGATTAAATATCATGTGTATAATAATATATTAATAAACATCTTACATTTATGTACATATATATATATATATATATATATATATATATATATATATTTTTTCAATAAATACCTCACTGCTATTTCTTCATTATTGACTCATATATGGACAACTAATTAGGGACATGTAAAATTTTGGCTACAAAATTAAATAGCCTGGAAAATATTCAAATGTTTAATAAATAAAAATGTTTATTATCAAAATTTTAACAAAAAAGAAAATGAAAAACTGACAGTCTAATAACCGGTATGGTTTCCTTTGTTAGTTAAAACCATTTGACATCAAATTGTTGCAATTATATATATATATATATATATATATATATATATATATATATATATATATATATATATATATATATATATATATATATATATAATTGCAACAATTTGATGTCAAATGGTTTTAACTAACAAAGGAAACCATACCGGTTATTAGACTGTCAGTTTTTCATTTTCTTTTTTGTTAAAATTTTGATAATAAACATTTTTATTTATTAAACATTTGAATATTTTCCAGGCTATTTAATTTTGTAGCCAAAATTTTACATGTCCCTAATTAGTTGTCCATATATGAGTCAATAATGAAGAAATAGCAGTGAGGTATTTATTGAAAAAATAGCGATGGCAAGTAGTTATTTCCTTTGATGACCACTAAATATTCAGAGTGCTAGTCAATTTACTTGTTGTCAATGGTAAAAGCTTCAAAGCTACGTTCAGAAATGATTTCTCGGCCTTAATAGAAACACATGCGTTTTCGTGATATAGCGTCCCTAATTCGTTGGCCACGACTGTATATATATATTTATACTCTTATACTATAGACGTACATAAATGTAAGATGTTTATTATAATATTATTATACACATGATATTTAATCACATCCATGACCAAAGAAATTGAAAACGGAACAAAAACTTTTCAATTTCTTTGGTCATGGATGTGATTAAATATCATGTGTATAATAATATTATAATAAACATCTTACATTTATGTACGTCTATAGTATAAGAGTAAATACATATATATATATATATATATATATATATATATATATATATATATATAAAACTCACATGGTGACTGACATGGTGATATATCAACGCACATCCCAAACCACTGGACGGATCGGGCTGAAATTTGGCATGCAGGTAGATGTCAAGGTCAAGGTCAACCGGCCAACGCAAATAAACCCATTATTTAAATAGAATATAACCTAAGGAACAATTTTTATTATCACACCAAAGTTCTAAGTCAAGTCTCCTAGTTGTTATTCAAGGTCAATCTTTTTTTTATAACATGTGTAGTGGCTGACGAAATTAAAACAAAAAATCTATTTTATTTATTCACACATATTCACACATTCACGCGCACTCATACATACAATCACTCTCACATACCAATTAAATAATAACTAAATAATACAAATAAAATATATTTACAACTATTTACAACATATTATACCTAAGTAATAATTAAAATCTGTAATTAAATAATACTTAGATTTAAATATCGTGTCGTAAGATCCCGCGGCTCTTGCGCAGCGATAACAATCTGTACAATAGGCATCGATGTGCATTAAGCCCGCCACCGCTCGACTCGTACGGGTTCGCCCTGCAGCGGACTGCGGAGAGCTTTCAGTTAGCGTCTAACCGTGCTGTACGTAGCCGTGTCGAAAGTTGATTACTAATAATTGTATTTCCATATACGTAGTGCGTGGTGATGTACTTGTTATTGTTAATATCGACGTAACAGTGAAGACGTTATTGTAACTGTGACTGTGAATCGAAGAATAAAGTGGATTACTGAAATCACGTTACTTATTGAAATAACCTAACTCTTCATCTCATTATCTTCGCCGATTGTTCATGTCGTCGTCATCGCTACCAGCGCAACACAACACATGTATATTATAACTTATTTTATTAATTAAAATTACTTAATAAGTAATCAATCCCAACGTCCCTATCCGAGTCATAGAATAGTTTAGAGGCCAAATACCTACAAATGATTTAGAAAAATTGACGGACGGAAGGTAAATAAACCTTCCCCAAAGACGAGCCTACTATACCCCGAACAGCAGGCGACCGCCGATGGAGTCGCGGATGTAATGTTGTGGTTCCTGTGGCTCCGTCCGTAAATTTTTCCAAATCATTTGTAGGTATTTGGCCTCTAATATATTCTATGACTCGGATAGGGACGTTGGGATCGATTACTTATTACTTTTAACTAATAAAATAAGTTTTATTACATGTTATAAAAAAGTTTGACCTTGAATAACAACTCGGTGACTTGACTTAGAACTTTGGTGTGATAATAAAAATTGTTCCTTACGTTATGTTCTATTCAAATAATGGATTTATTTGCGTTGGCCGGCACTTTTAAAATTAGCCCAAAATTGTACGGACGTTGGAATTTTGTCCTTCAACGCCAAGGGGCTATAATAGGGTGTGAAAGTTTGTATATAATAATACTTCAAAACGCGAGCGAAGCTGCGGGCAAAAGCTCGTTAAATATATTTCCGTTGCCTGGTACCTGTAACACAAGTCCTTCAGCCCCCCTAACATGAGCTCTTATGGCAGTAAGAGCTTATATTACTTTAATATTACTTTCGGATCATAGTTTTGTTTATATAAAGAGAGATCATGTTTGCAGTTTGCTTATACGAAATCCAAAAGTAATATTAAAGTAATACTGCTATAAGCAGGGCCCCCGTAAGGGCTACTGGCGCCGCGCCGGTGTGCCAAAAAAGGATTTTGGCGCCCCTTTAGGCAAATTTTTTAGGTCCTTGGTTTTAGCGCCCCTAAACATGGCTATTTTACGCCCCTAGAGGATGGCGCCCGTGTGCATTGCACACATTGCACATAATATGGTAGCGGGGGCCCTGGCTATAAGAGCTCATGGTAGCCCCGTAGGTACTTAGCACGGCGCCAGACTGACGTAGTGTGAAGTGTGAACTGTCCATAGACATTATTATAATAATATCATTATTAATATAAATAGATACTGATTTCTGTGATGAAAGCCCGATATTTGCTACGGGATAGTGTCATCTGATCCGCCGGATCGGGTGACGATTGAATCTGGATAACTAATTCGATCCAAGTGCTATTCTATACGTTACTCTAGTACTAACGTAACGTGATATTGCTGATTTATTTATAATATTGTATATTGATAGCAGAGGCATTGAAGTACATAATTAGTTTTGAAATAAAGTTTTTAGAAATGTGAATTGAATCACACCAAAATGTAATCGCATCTGGCATTTGCCTAGTTTCTGAGGTTTATTTGATGTGAGTTTATCTATTCACTACGGCGTTTGATTGGCTCTAAGTGTCTAAGCACACTATGCCGAATTTCCGCGGCGGAAATTCCGCATGATAACGTCAGCAATGTCAAACGCATACGCGACGGAATTTCGGCATCGGTAATTTAAAATACATTGCAGGCGGAATCAAGCCGAACTTCCGCCGCGGAACTTCGGCATAGTGTTTTTAGACTTTAGACACTAAGCGAAGCCTAATGCTCGATTTATATTCTTCCGCTCGAACGCGCCGTAAGGAGGCTACCCCGCAAGATCACAAGCTGCTGCCGCACCGTTATTTAAATAAATCATTACATGCAATTGCTTGTGATCTCGTGATGTAGCGGCCAAATTCGCGCGGATGCATACGAGTATAAATCGAGCCTAAAAATACTAACCAAACGTCAACGGTATTGTATAATTATGTTGCAGCCAACTGGTTATAATAGCCGTTCAATCAAATAGCTAGCTTTTTAATTGAATAATTGCATCACTCAAAACGTTCAACACTACAGCTGTTATTATTTATTAAAGAGACAGAAATTATGGGGACATGTTATACGAGTGAATCAAAATTTAAAGAGATATTGGAGGAAAAATTACGGGATTATGAAATGCATCACCAAGGTATTTATTGCAATTGTGTTCAAAATGAGTAAGAATACGTCAATTTATTCTGCTTGTAAAATTTATTACGTTTGTGTAATAATAACGCTAAAGTAAATATTAAAGTCACCAATTGCCAATTAACCAGTTAGCTAAGCGTCGTCTAGCTGAAGTGTTGAACGTTGCAGTCGATAAGTCGGCTAAACGACGCATAGCCGTGTGATTGAATGGCGTTGTTCAGTCAAAGGGCTAGCTGTTTGATTGAACGGCTATTTTAATTAGTCGACTGCGACATATACATGACTCCAGTCAAACAAATAATATTCATGTAATTTATAGCATAGCATGTTAAAAAAAAAAACAAAATTGAAATAAAAACGGTATAGATACCACTTTAATATAGGAATACAATCACTTTAGGGCTCAAACGAATGGGTGGGACAGAAGACATACAAATGGCGATCACTAGCGCCGCCGACGTCGTCTTATCTCCAAAAGCCTTTTCCTTTTGTCAAACTGCTGTCGATATATCATGCTTTACCACCCGTCACTCACCATTCACGTGACAATATTTTCACCGTATACAAGAATTTGCTTTTAAAAGGACCGTTTCATCAATTTATGAACTTTATTGCATATTATGGATGCAACATTTCAGGTGCACAAACAGCAGGTTAGTTATTTTGTACTTAATGCATTATTATCAGTTAATAATTATAGCTCAACAAATGAAAACAACGCCACAAGTTATGCCTTTGACAATATGTTCGAGTTTGATTATTTTCTTAACATTAATATCAAAATGAATTGAAACTATATTCAAACATATTACAATAATTAATCACACTATTTCATAACTAATAGTCCTAGAAGTGGTTGAACTTAAAAATATAGCTAATAACAGTAAACACAGACAAAAATTGTTTACATAAACCAGGAAAAGGCGGGCAATAATTAAACATTCCGAAAAAAAAACACAAATTAAAAGCATCGAATAATATTTGCGCGGATTTCAGCGGCATAATTAAGAGTCCATAATTAAAACCGTCAAAGCCTGTTTGAAAATTATTCACGTCATAGACGCCAACGATTGGATTCCCGCTTTTTTCCAATAAGAGGAAAATATAAAGGCTGAAATAATTACGGAGGAGCCGCGCCCCATCACGTACGTAATTAAGAGCGGCCTTCTTCATTTTATCTTACTACTTGCAACTATGGGCTTGGGGAGGATTTGCTGATGTTCTCCATTCGATTATGTAAACTATTATTATGATTATATTATTATTATTATGAAGTATTATATTATTATGCTTCATTGCGTCTAAAGTTTTGGATTATTAGAAGTGCGTGCGTTTGAAATGTAATTAGCCGGGTCCACACCAAACGATCCATCTTGGAGCGGCAATCCCGCGATCCGTGATCCAGGATCGAGGAGCGTGGAGCGTGGAGCGCGTTAGACCGATCCAAGAACTTGGAAACTGCGATCCTAATAATATGCGCTCCAAACGATCCGAAGGCGATCCGTTATTTAAGTCAGTCAGTATCTTGCACGATATGGAGTCACACGTACAGCGGCGGCGAATTGCAGTTGCAGCAGTAACCTTTATTTTGCTTAAATTATTGTGCAAAAAAGTACAAAAAAAGAAAAGGACTGTGTATCCTCTCGCCAGAGACCGCATTTTTTCTTTAGATCTTCTATTGGCTTGTTCCCCATTTTGCGAGAATTCTGAGCCCAAGCATCGTCTCTTGCACCTCTATTCGTAAAATGAGCATCTTTTGGGTCCCATAAACATTTAAACTCTTTATAAAGCGATATCTCATAATATTATAGTACTTATTTTATATTATATTTTCATATTGATTAACGTATCTTGTAACTTGTAGAATTCCATATATTTTATATAAAAAATAATATTTTGTATGTTATAATGTATTGCTGAGTGCTTATCTGTTCCTGTTTCCAGATGACGGTTTACTAGGAACCACATAATACCAGGCACTGTGGTGTACGTCACGGTGATACGCCTGAGTGGTGTCCTTTTTGGCAGTAGACATGACAATGCACTACTTGTACCGTCCCTCATGCTATTATAATGCTATTATTTTTGTAATTACATATTTTTCTTTTACTTTTTCTTTACGAATTGTAATGTGTATTGTAATGTGTATGTGTATTGTAGTGTAATGTGATGTCTTATTGTTAAATAAACGTTATTATTATTATTATTATTATTATTATTATATCAGACGACGACTTTGCGAAATATCCATGGTGTGATGGATCGCTCGAATCACAAAACCGTTCACACCGCGCGCGCGTTTACTGAGGCACCTTTGAAGCGGGCAAGAAAACCGACAACGAACGGATCGCAAGCGCCAGGGAGCGCGCGCACCAAAACTTCCAACGCGGCACGTCCACACCATAAAGGTAATATACCTATCGGAATAGAGAAACAATCCCGAGCTGTCAAGCTTAACCAAAATTTGATTTACATCTATGTATACAATTATGTTTACGAGTGCGTGTCAGTGATGTACAAACATCTTGTAATTCGACAAAATATTGATCATGGAATAATAATTATTGTAAGATTGTAAAAATAATAAAATGGGATAAAATAAAACTGCATAGATATAATATAGGTACTAAAATTGTAATTTTGAAGTAAAATGTTATTTTTCTTCAAAATGCTTGCTGCATAATTAAGTATGCATGAATTTTTCTTCGGAGTCCAGTTTGGACGGTTAATTATTTTAAGCCATGAATTTCTGGTATCCAGGTCAGCAGGAAATCTGAAAAATTGGCCAGTGTGAGTCGGACTCGCGCATGAAGGGTGACCGGTTTCAACCGGGCATTTTAATAAACCCGGCACGATACGACACGACAATATGTCATGACACGATTCGACACGATAGGTTACGTTACGTGACATCAGTACACGACACGACACGACACGACTTCACTAGACCCTATTAAGGGCGTACCTTCCGGAAATTCCGTAATTTACCGTATTTGAAGCCTTATAAACTCATAATCTGAAAGCTACAAAGTTATAAGAAAAATACAGCAATAATCTTCAGTATTTCAACATTCCTTTCTCCGTTTCAAGTTTTCTATTTTTGTTTATTATACTCATGATATCAGCTTCCAAAGTAGTACCAATTTATTAAAATTCAAGTATACATTCAGCATCTCCTTAGCATTTACAAATTATTTTTATTTGAAACTCACGCCAATAGATCGGCAATATCACAAACTACATATTCCCCGATTTAAATTTTTTTAGGACAATTTTGAACTGAGATAAGTAAAAATAATAGGGTTTTGGCGCGATCTCGGCAACGCGGCAATTGGCAAATGTATGGCCAAGGTCGTTTGCTCGGGGGACGGCCTTAATTTTCAATTCACTCTCAATGAGCCCTTTTATTTGATGCCCATCTTGCAGAAGTGCTTTCAACTATTCCCCTTATCTTGGACTTAACCTATCTTATCTTGGATGAGCAGCCATATTGGATGTAGAATGACATTACATCTGTGACAATTTCAGAAGTCTATTACTAAAGCGGTTCTTGTTATACAGCCTGGAGACAGACAGACGGACGGATGGATGGACAGACGGACAGGCAACGAAGTCTTAGTAGTAGAGCGGGCTGCGAGACCCTGCTACTAGGACTTTTTACCCTTTGGGTGCGGAACCTTAAAAACGATAAATTATGTATGATAGTATATTAATATACTTAAACTAATTATAAACTACGGATGAGTATGTTATCATTTCAACATTCCTAGTAATTAGTATACATAACTAAAAAATATTTTCATATCGACACAACTTATCGATAACTTGATGCAGCCCTAGTGTAAAATAGATGAAAATTGTTTACACAAAATATCCTTAAATTCATGAACGTAGAAAAAAAGGCGGACGGAGTCTTGTCATATACAAAACTGTGTCTTCACTTTTCTTCTGAGTCGGCCACGCACACGTTCTGACGCCTGTCAAATGGTATGGACTAGCGCAAGAATGTGTGCGTGCGGACCGTGTACATACAGCCAGCTGGCCGACTCTGAACGACACAGTTTTGTGTATGGTGGGACTCCGTCCGCCTTTTTGTATACGTCCATGCTTAAATTGTACACCATGGCTGGTTAAGTTATGTTTTCCATATAATTAAACATATACAGAAGTGAACACGGACGTAAAAATACCAATAACTCGTAGGGAATTGGCAAAAATAAACATAAAACTAGGTCCTGTCGATGTAGAATAATTCACCTGTGAAATGAATATTTGTCCGGGTTTTTTCGATGTGTGGATCCAGAATCATTTCACAAACATTAAACCATGTTTCTAGAGCAGTATTTCTAAAAATTATTTATTATTTAACTTAAAATCACAATTTTTCTGAGAGCCCAAATTGACAACGATCGGCCCAGGGTCAGACAGACTGTCAAACAGATGAAAAAAAAACTTCTCTTTCTACCACGCACTGATAGTGACATCTCGCTTGCTCAGGTCTTTGTTTCTCTATTCCGATAGGTATATTAACTTTATGGTCCACACCAAACGCTCCGTACAACGCGCTTCATGCCGCGCGCGATCGAAGCGCGTTGGATCGTCTGGTGTGGACCCGGCTATTGGAAAATGAAATTATTATAGTACTCGTAGATGTTGTCTGCAGCTCTGTTGTGCAGCAATTTGTTTGTCACATGAAAGCTATACATTTTACACTTTTTCTTATCTTTTTCCGGGATTCAGGTATTTCTACTCCTAATAATATAAACAAATTCGGTTAAGATGTTTTAGTGTGAAAGGTAACAAATTAGGAAGGCACAAAATTTACACTATTAACCTTCGGATACAAACACTAATTTTGCATACATAGAAGGCAACAGGGGTTACGCACCACCCCAGATTTTAAAATAGTGATTAAATGGTGAAATTAAACATAATCATGTTTATTTATTAACAGATCAATTACAGTAACAATGAAATATATGAAAATAGTTATTGATCTTTTAAAATATAATTTGGTATTATTATTATTTTAGTTTTAATGCACTTGAAAGCAAAATCTTTGTGATTTCAGTGCATTCAGGCAAAAGGCATTTTGTGCAAAATGTTTTAACTTTTTAATCCCATTTTCTTGAAAATATGCCACATCTTGCTTGTTTCTGTAATTTTATTGGGGGTTGACCATAAACAGTTTTTTTGGTTCATATTTAGAATGTGACGTAAAGTAGCTTCTAATTGGCGCTTCAAATTTATACTATAGTGACCCTTAATTTACGGAACCTATGACTAAATATAACTATTTTTACCTCCGAACAAATTGTTTTCTAATTAGGAAAGCGGAAACATATCATGGTTAGTAATTTTTTCCATTTGAGATAGGACCCTTCTCCTCCAAACGCACCAAAATGTTATTTTCGTATTAGGAGATGCTGCCATCTTCCGAACAATTCTAATCATGTAAGCTATCATTAATAGTCACTTTTAAGTATGGAGCTCCAAAATTGGAGCCATTTCTAACTTAAAATGAAATATTTGTTTCGGAATAGCGAGGAAAAGTTACCAACGTGAAAGGCAACAGGGGTGACGCGTCACCCCAAAGGTGTCAATATCACAAAAATAAAAACTTACAGCAAAACATCAACGCGTGCAACTGATCAGAATCACTCTAATTAGAGAATAGATCGAGTGTTAGAAATACACAAAATCATAGTTAACTAGATACTTATACATTTCTCGAGTGTTGGGGTGACGCGTCACCCCTGTTGCCTTCCGAAGGTTAAGTAGATACTGAATACTGATGCTTAAATATATTTTCCAAATAAGAGATCGTACTGTAATAAGATCTTAACTGCACACAAATCTTACTAAAACTATTTCAATGACAAGGGAAATAGATCCTTCAATGGTTATCAGTTAGCAAAGAAATTTGATTCGAGTGGAAACTGTTGCTGCGCTTCCCTAGGAGCCATTTTCATGAATTGCATGGGCGTCGAGGCATGAAGTCTCTATTTGCCCCGCAGCGCCCCGCGTCCCGCTATAGAATCGTATCCAAGTCGTATCTCCCTCGGAATTGCTTCGTCAATTCAAAGCCCTGAGACACGGGGCTTAACCGGTATCGCTTCTTCGAATACTAAGCGCGCTCTATATTGTATCCACACCGATTCTATACGACTCAAACATTTAATCCGGGTCGGCGAAAATACAATTTTCGATAGGTGGAACTATTGGCCGGGATCGGCTTCTAAAAAGTATATTTTTCGTTTAGTAGTACTAGATGTAAGGTTTATTACGACGACTGTTAATGTTCTACAGACATTATGTATCTCAAATTAATGCATGGCTGGACTCGGCCAAGATGGCGGATATTTGTGTCCGACACAATAAATATTGTCTAACAAGAAGCAGTCACCTAAATACTGTACATGACATCGTGGTACACTCCAGCTGAGCTACATGAACTTTATTGCCGTATTAATAAAACTCATTATGGCGTCCTACTGGATTTCCGAGAACGATGTCACAACTTTGCTAAATTAATTCTGTAAGTAACCAATATCTTCTTACGAGCGATATTTGTTCCAGGCGGCTCAAGCGAAAGCGATCATAAGTGATTGGATTTAGGAGCCGTATTAGCCTGTAGTTCGTCAGGTGAGGGCAAATGAGGTACGTAAGTTGGTACACGTGTGCCAACGTTGCCAGGTGTGATTTAAACCGTTGGCGTGCTTTGAATTAAATCTATATCATAATCCCAACGTGAGGCGTTGAAGAGCAGGGATTACGGGATTTGGTGGTTAATTAACTTGACTTATAGGCTTCAGTCTTCCAATATGTCAATTGAAATCTGAATCACTCAGAGGGCGTATCGCTTCTTAGAAGGTTACACCTACGCTTACTCCATTACTTTTAAAATATGAGTTATAACTTAAAGACTTGAAATGTACGATCATGACCAACGGCTTTAGGGGATAGTCGATAAATAGCAAGGTTAACATAGCGGTGGTAAAATAGGAGCGAAATCAATCGTATATTAACACCTCCATCGTAGGTATCGCACACACAATAGATTTTCAATCGTTATACGGCAGCCGGCTGCTGCTTGGGGATTGATGGGTTAATTGCCTAAAGTAAAAAAAAAACGCTATAACAAACTTCATTGAACCGAATAAAGCTCAAGAAACCTGTAAGATGTATAATTATTCACACCTCTACGAGTCGCAGAATCTTAATTATCCAGTAATGAGTCACGAATCAAAAGCAAACAAAATTGCTCTCAAAATTACATTTCAAAGCGTCAAGGGCCAACCGGAGTGATATCTGGAAATTTCTCATACATCACCGCGATGCCTTTAATCTAGTTCCTAATTAAAGCACGGGTGGTCTCGTGCGGGGCCGCAGCCAATTTGTTCGGGCTCCTGTCTCTTGCCAAGACAATTTGCTGCCAGTACGTGACGTATTATGTTAACATGTTGCAAATTTTATTACCCTATATCGCTATTGTACTAATTTTATTAGCGTTTCGGATATTGGCACTGGAATAATAATGATAAGACCACGTCAGTTCGGCCCGGGCTAAGTACCTGGTACCCAGTACCAAGGACTTGTGTTTTTTAAGGGGACAAACCAGCAAACGGGGGTCGCCTGATGGAAAGCAACTACTGTCGCCCATGGACAGTCGCAACATTAGAAGTGCTGCAGGTGCGTTGTTGGCCTAGTTGTGTTGCATTAGTTGCAGATGTACTTAGACGACGGTAATAACAATTATTACCTATTATAGTGTCTTTTGACAGCTGAAATGTATCACGTGGCCTCCGGTCTGACCGAGCATAACACCTCGCTCGGTCTTCCTTTGTTGCCGTCACGCATATTCCGACATTAACCCTCAAGTAACATGGTGATTTTTTGTTACACTACTAACATCGTGGGGTAAAAATTTACCCCAAATAAAAACTTCAAGAAATGATGTAAAGTTTAAAAAATTACTCTAATATATATAAATCTCCTGTCACGATGTTTGTCCGCGATGGATTCCTAAACTACTTAACCGATTTTAATGTTTGTGTTTTTTAAATGTGTGCTTTTTTCCAATTTGAGAGATAGGATAGCTTAGATCTTTAATTATAGTCTCAATTTTATTTTATTGCAAATTATTTGTCTATAAAGAGCGACCATTGTTTATGCGACGCGGGTCACGGGATAGCGATGGACGTTGCCATGGTGACATACTTATTTAGTCACTAATTCAATAAAATAATACGGGCGATATACTATAAATAATATGGCAAAGAAACGTTTGTCGGGACAGCTAGTTATTTTATAATATATTAGACTAGCATATTATAAACATATTATATATAAACAAAAAAACATCATTTAAAAATATATCTTTATAATTCTAATTATGGAAAGAAGCAACTTTTTAACCATTTTTACATTTGGCTTGTACAAAATTCTTTATTATAACAGTAAAAACGGTATAGCTTGACTTTCTTAAATATATTTGAGTTGTTTAATGCAGGATAGCTAATAAAATTTAAATTATAAATTTTGTAATGAAATAAACAGAAAAACAATGTCAACTACTTTTCTGCAGCCAAAATCTTGCAAACGTTCCCAAAAAAAAAACTATTTTTTTCTTCCAAACATTAAAAAGATTCAATTATATTTAATTCTTCTATTTTTCATACTTTTACCACTTTGCACTCCGTTTCAGTGTCAGTTTCATGATTTCAGCGGTGTGACGGCGCGTCTTATAAACAACTCTAAAATTGTACAATGAAATGCCACAAACCTTGTTCTTCTTCAAAAGCTTCGTCTTTGAGAATGTAATTATTACATAAAAAATACTCATATATGGTCTCAGTTATATAAATATAGACAAAACAAAGAACGATGGGCACTTTTGTATGGACCCTGGCCGGCATAGCCAATCTGTTAGCCTATTGCTTATAACCTAAAATTACTGAAATGAAACAGTTTATGTTATGAATGGACCGGAAATGTATATATGTCTGGAACATTGAAAGTTATATTTCTGGCTTCTACTTTTTTTGTAAAAATCAAATTACTATGGAAAAAAATCATTCTATGCTGTATTTTAGTCTGCTTATCACTTGGGTGGGCCTTAGGGTGATACTACCAAAATAAACACTTTTATTTTTTAATAATCATTTACTACAGGTACAACTTCCATGGTCTATAAAAATTCATCGGCAAAAATGATGTCTTCCAATTAATATAGTGCCAGGGGAATAAATACATCGTAAGTACAACGTCTAAACACCATAATATTATTATTATTGAAATAATATGGGCACACAATACAATACAATAATGATGAACTACAGCATCGCTCCCTTGTTCTTGACGGTCTACGAGTCTATGAGTACGGTCTATGACGTCAGCGAAGACATTTTTTGAGAATAGCGTTCGTACTGAAGTGGTTTAAGTCCATAGGCAGTTCTATGATGTCAGGTGTGATATCTTTTTTCTCCGGTAGTTTAGCGTGTTCTGTCCATAATAAAAATTGAAGCTTATGATATAAGGTTTCATTTCCTAGGCAAGTGTTTTTTATTGGATATACCGGCCACCTTGACGCATTATTCTTTTTAGGATAGTAAAAAAAAACTACATACGTATTGAACATCGTGGGGTAAAAATTTACCCCATAGGTCTGCACAGCTCAAACGGATTACTTTTCACCTACTATGAGTCCACTACCTTTCAAAATGTGCCATTTACTGAGAATACTTAAAAGGAATTAAATGTACTTTCAGTACAAAAAAAAAATTATAGCAGTTTTTATGCGAGTGGGGTAGAAATTTACCCCATGATGTTACTTAAGGGTTAATATTATTGATTGTAAGTATAGGCACAGAATATATATTAGTAGTGATATAGGCCAAGAGAGACATGTGGCTTATGTCAGAATCAGATGTAGTTTGATAATTGGAGACGACGGGTCAAAGTTATCGTAAATGTTTTGTAACAGCTTACCCTTGCTCTGGATCTCGTTCCCTGCTGGTAGTCCGGTCCGTATCCTCTGCCCTGCAACAATATTACATTATAAACTTTAAGGTTCGACAGTCACCACCCGGAGGCAGAACTAGATACGTGTAATCCCTAATAAATAGGCGTCTATAACACGAGTGTACACTGTACATACCACAGGCATAGATCAAGATAGATACCGCATGTGTATGTACCATCGAGGAAATTGATTCCTATGCAATTGATAGACCAACGTTATTTGGCGGAATATGTCAATTGAATGTTAATTGTGATTTGTCGGCTGGGTTTGACGTAATGCAACCAAACTACATAGATTCCCGATCTGCATAGAAGCATCTCTGTTAGTACTTCGCGTGCCATATCGCGTTCCCAAACGACGAGCAATGCTCGTCTTTCGAAAGTCTGTTCTTTAGTCTGCTATCAGAATTGGACGTCAATCGGAATTTAAAAAAAGCCTAAATGCCTAAAAGTGCCATATTGAGCTGTGAAATTCAAATAGAAACATGGGCCTAGATAATAAACACGTTTCTTATCATCGGTACGTCACAGTATGTAAGAAAAAAGTGGCAAGCTCGTTTTCATGTAATACAAATGGAGCGACATGCGGTATCTATCTTGATCTATGTCTGTGGTACATACAAAGTTGGTATAAGTGGAATAACACGAATATTGTTGTTATTTATTCCCAGCAGTAAACCGCGTTAAACAAACTTAATCAAACAACGGTAACTCGGCAACTAATCTGGAAACTCAAAGGGAAGTATGCAAGTAGTCTGGTACCACAGACCGCACCGCGCGGCCGCGACACGCGCCTCCCGACAATGTGACTCGACGTGTTAATGCTGCTGATTTCATACTTCATCGACATTATCGTACATTTATTGGCTATTTATAACATTTTATTACCTATTTATTACGTTAATTGTTTTAGATTTATCGGAGCTTACGCTGAAATTTGGAGACTCGGTTGCTCTGAAAATTTATTCCTATAATGTCCGTAAAATATTTAATTCATCATTCGTTTTCATTTCTTGATTTATTGTATGTTTGATATTATTTCAAATTGGAAAATCAATGTCAACGTCTTTTTCCCCCCTTTAGACGAACTTTGAAAAGCCTCGCCGTTTTGAATATTTTATTCGATTCAACAAAATGGACCTCGTCAACTAAATCCCATCAAAACATTAAATGTAAAAGGAGCCAAGCAAAATATTGCATAGCTATGCAATACTTCTGTCGTAAAAAGTTTTCAGATCACATTCAAGCCAAGCCTTCAACTTATTTTGTAATTGAAATCAACATTCAGTGAATGTATCAATAGTTTTCTTTACTTTAAAATTATTATAGTGGCTTGGCAATGAGCACAAAATTATTAAGATTTTTTTTTTAAGAAAACAAAACTGCATATTTGGAGGAGTTCATACTTACACAAACGGCAAGCGTAAAGTTTTTTTTTAGTTTATCGTAACGACGCATCTGGTCGATGCAGGTGCCCATATAAATCCAATTAGTCGCTGATTATTTCTCTAGTGCTCATTGCCTAGCCACTATAATAATTTTAAAATAAAGAAAACTATTGATACATTCACTGAATGTTGATTTCAATTACAAAATAAGTTACAAGTTGAAGGCCTGGCTTCAATGTGATCTGAAATTTTTTACGACAGAAGTATTGCATAGCTATGCAATATTTTGCTTGGCTCCTTTTACATTTAATGTTTTGGTGGGATTTCATTTCTTTTTTAAGGTTTTTTTTCTTTTCAGGTCACGTTAAAACTATTCTACCATATTAAAAAAGTCTTAAGACTTCGCTGTCTGTCTGTCACCAGGCTGGATCTCGAGAACCGCAATAGCTAGATAGTTGAATTTTTCACAAATGATGTATTTTTGTTGTCGCTATAAAATAAAATAGTCCTATTAAAATAAAATAAATTAGGAATGGCGGGTCTCGTACAACAAACACGATTTTTTTGCTTTTTTTGCTCTATCTTCATAATGGTAACAGTAAGGTTTTTGGAAATTTCAGAGAATACTCAATTATATTTCAATTTTAATAATAAATAGGGAGTGCCTCCGCTGCCGGCGCCAGTAGCCGACATGGCTGCCGGCGCCGGTTGCTGAAATGGCTGCCGGTGCCGTTTTCCGAACTCCGAAGTTTCCCGAAGTCACGCGATGTTAAATGACAGAATAATTATCAAAAACATTAGTCTTGAGCTAAAGGACTATGAAAAGTACAAATAATAAGGTCAATAATAGTCATATTGTAATGGAGGCACTTCACTTGGCTATTTGTATTTGCTATTGGCTATTTGTTGTATTTGACAACATTATTGACGAATACGCAAACAAGAAAATAAAGGCAAATACGACCGTCCACACATGGACGTCAAATACCAAACTTTTACTTGATTTTCTTTACTTGCCTATTTGACTTCTTTGATGTGCGTCAAAAACCGACAAAGGTACGGCCATACGTGTATTTGGTATCGGTCATATTTGTCAAATAGGCAAATATTTGTCAAACATACCGTCTACACATAGTGATTGTTTGGCGAATACATCAAATACGCAAATACAAATAGCCAAGTTAAGTGCCTGCATAAGGATGCATATTTGAATCCTTCGATCGGGGATTCTTGGGAATGCTATTGTATTATATTGTTGTCACGATCATCGGTGCTCGTATGGGGCTTGAATCTTGATGGGTTAATGGTGGTGATGATGATGCTGATAAATGTGATCTGCATAGTAGCATAATACAATATATTTGCTTCTTTAAACAGCGCTGAAACTCTCTAACATGTTTATGGAATCTGAAGTTCTGTTCCAGTACCTTTGGAAGTATACCACGGGGCTTATAACTGTAGCTGTGGTGCAAAATCTTACTTTTTGGTAGCTGAAAAAAGGTAGCTAAGGTAAAGCTAGAAAATGCATCACAAAAAACTAAAATATCCACAGCCGAACAAATGGGTACCTAGCCTTCATCGAATATATTTGAGATTATAATTATTTCTTTTTAAAATTTGTGTATCGGCACTGGAACCTGGTGCTTTACGCATTATCACCGGCTCCCATTTTGAGTGCCAGCGCCGGCAGCCGTTGTTTTATATCTCGGCTGCCGGCAGTATACTTACCGCCGGTTCCCATTACTAATATTTTTGGGAGCCGGCGCCGGCAGCGGAGGCACTCCCTAATAAATAATAAAAATTAAATAAACCTTTTATTTAAGGGGGGCTCCCATACAAATTTACGATACAGAACCCTATCTACGCCAGTCCGACTCGAATTTGGCCGGTTTCATAGTTTTTCCTTTCATTGTGAATAAAGACCTATCCGGGTACCAAATTTCGAGGTTCTAAGTCTGCTAAAAGTACCTTAGAATTTTGATGATCTGTCAGTCATTGACAAAACGAGTAAACGTAGTAACTTTGATCATCCGTAACTAGTAAACTATTAATCAGAATATAGTGTAATTTGGAGGTTAAGCTAGTTTTAATACTTGCTCCTAGTCATCGAAATTCTAAATCTCCAGCTTTGTTAGCATCGAAGATAAGGAGGGTGTGAAATAGGCGCGAACCGCTTCGAGAAAAGTATGGTACGGCCGTGCCTTTGCTAAAAAGCTTGGCTGGGGCACTGCCGTGCCCCCAGATCAGCGAGTATCGGGCGCGAGATGCGCGAGACTAACTTCTCTCAATGGTTCTTATGTCTCGTCTGATTTACTTTGAAGTCGAGACTTACTTAAAACGAAATTACCTTGCGATTCAAAACAAATTTAATCAAATCGAGCAGCTCTCAGACGACCTTTTGTTTGCCTCGCGTCGCTCGAGTTAGTTTATATAACGCTCCGTGCAAAAACTAAAGTACTAATAAAGCGTAACGCCGTCATGAACGCTCACCCTAATAATCTTTGGCGAACTCGTAAACCCAGAAATTCAACCGTCCTGTCGTAACACGGTTAAGTAAAACTTCGCCGGGACTCCGGCGGATCAGTAATTGAATCTGAGCAAACTTTTACAAAGAAAATAGCGGTTAGTAAGTTTGTAAACATAAACCGTAAACTATTTCGTGTTGGATAATTTATGCGAGCTCCCGGCTTCGGTAGCACGGTAAGAATCGCCGCGCAAACTTGGGAACTCCGCCGACTGCGCGGTCATTATTTCGGAATTCATTTAGGCATAACCTTAAAGAACTTGGAATTGTTTTAAGCTCCACTTTAAATACTGCTTAGTTTCGGTTGTTTCTTGCAACTTTAACTGTGTGAATATTCAAGGCGTACACTTTTAAACCTTTTAGGTCGACGCTAACTTTTTATTTCGACTCTTTTGTCATCTGCAGAATTATTTAAAGAAAAGAAGATAACACGTTTGGGACGTGGTGAACTAGCATATGGCACCGTATCATTTACGGAGCGCACTCACATATAAGCACGTTTTGTCGGTATTTGCGGAGAATTAGCAAATACATTTGGGGAAGAAGTGAAATCCGCCGCGCCAGCACCGGGACACGGTCGCCAGCTGCGGGCCGCGATTGTACGGCTATGGATGTACGGCTTGGAACACTTAGGAATACTAAAAAGTAAAATTGTACGGTTCAGAAAAATAACACCAAGCTCTTTACTTGTCCTAACTTTGTTAGTATTTGGACATAAGAGTAAAAATTCTGCTACTAACTGTACGTACCTATATACTTTGTTACTGAATTTTTTGCAATTTTCGTAGTTGTTGAAATATATTTATCGCAAGGGAACCATTTCTTATTATTAGAACTATGTCGTTTTCCGGGACTCACATTGTTTAAAATATCAAACATTAAAATAATTGACCTAGCGATTCCTACATTTTTTTAATAGTTAAAAGACAACTTTGTAACAATGTTATGGAATAAAATAGACTGCTTAACAATTTCTCTATTCAATAAGTATGCGGTAAGAGCTTACGCAAGAATGGAATAATTTTGTTTGTCGTAGCCATCATATTTTTACGAACGCTCCGCGAACCGGCTGACCGATAACTTCTCACATAGTCCATTTGTGATCGTATGACTATTTATTTGTTTATTTTGTACAACAAAGACGTTGGAATGGCGCCAAAACTTGTAAAAACTCAATAATATTTGATTTATCAATTCAGCCTTGGCGGATGATTAACGACGTACGTACTGAAGTATGACGTATTGCCAGATAATGCTTTCTTAAGGGATGTAGTTTCCATTTGTAAATGATCGTTCAAATCAATTCTAATGTTATATAACACGTCTAAGTTGAAATGACACTCTTTAATGATGCACATAACGTTATAAAATAAATACTTAGGGGGAACCCAAACGAGCGTAACTTGTGAGTTGTGCGTCGCAGAATTTCGGGTGGCAGAAATTCTACTGCATTCAGTTTTATACAAAAGTCCTGTTTGATTCACACGAGCGTAATTTTGTGAGTCATGATTTGTATGAAAAGATATTTACGCGACCGAAATTCAGCGATTCACAACTCACAAATTACGCTCGTTTGGCTTCACTCTTACGGTCGCATTCAGAGACAAATACTTATTAAAATACTTAACTGAATTGAACGAAGAATTTGACGAAAATACGTTACATAACGAGGCTAATGTCAAAATCTACATTTAATTAAATTAATATTAGTCTCTAAGTGCGGCAGCAAGATAATATGTTATGTTAAGGCTGCCCCACTATTGAGGCTGCTTGTAGTCAGTTTACATTGCAAGGTAAAGCTGGGTCCAGACGAGTGTAATGTGTAATGTAATTCACCGTGTACTGTAACACGAATTCAACGTATTACGAGTACAGTACACGGTGTGGACGGTACTACGAGCATTACATACGCTCGGGGTTTATCCATCGGCTGTCGGTTTTCGCGCGAGCACAAAGGCTCGTTTGGACAATTCGCTTTGAGTTCGTGTGCCGTCCACACTGTTGACGCTAAATTACACGTAATCTTACATTACACGTTACACTCGTCTGGACCCGGCTTTAATGCTAGACGATGCGATAAGATGCATTTTTAAATGAGCCATTCAAACTGAGCATCACAAATTAACGAGAAGATACTTATAAAATTAACAGATAAGTGACAGTAAGCGGTTTATACATAAAACTCATTAACAGTTTATACACAATACAGTATTCGAACGTAACAATGTTATTCATCAAACAGTTACTTATTCATTAAACAAAAAACAATCCGACTTTATTCATAAAGTCACATTGAATCCACAATACTCACTTTCATTTGGAAAGTTCAAAAGAATTGGAAATGATATTCTCTCCGGGTAATTATTTCATGAGCCCGCTCCGGCTAAAGATCCTGTTCAGATTTTAATAACAGAAAAATGCGTCGCAGGCAAACCTGAGAATACTAACTTAATGGTTTTACTTTGAAGAAAAATATATTGAAATTGGATCGTCAGTCTCCGGCCAGAGCCAAGAAATGAGCTTTGGGACGTAATGGAAAAATTGTGCCTTGTAATTTATTTTTGTCGTTTCTTTTTTTATACATTTTTTAATTTTTTATTCCGGCCAGAACTCAGTTAAATCATGAATTTTTGGATAAACTATAGCGCCAACAGATTTTAAATATTTTTAACTTTTTTAGTGGATATAAGTACGTATAATATTATGTTAGAGTAAATTAAAAGACTCGAATATTATATACTATCACATGACACATCCGTATAATATATTCAGGATAGATCTATCATAAAGATTTCAAATTATACAAAAACAAAAGTTACTTATTAACACTTAAGACGCATCATGTGCAAATTAAGGGGAAAAGTAACTTTTGTATTACATTAACGTAACACTGTTCTACTGTTACGAGTTCCTCCGCGGGAGTTTTATGTTTTTATAATGTTTTATATGTTCTTATGATGTTTTATGTTTGCACAATAATCCTCCGGCGACACTTGTAATATTTGAACGTAAGGCTTGATTCACACTAAACTCGTGTTCAACAATTTATTTTCTTAGCCAGGAAACTGTTTTATTTTTCTGAAAGTTACGTAACAGTCGAAAACATAGATTTGTTTATAATATGCTTTTATTTACGTATTGTTATCCATATTGCTATCATCATTGATGTCTCACTGTAATTTCGGTTTAAATTTAAAAAATCAGGACATCTGTCCTTCCTGGCTAGTAAACAGTGGACAGGAAAAAAACAATCATATTACTACTAGTTACCACAACTTGACCTTTTTCTCTGAAAAGATGCTTGGAAGTGTCAATATGTTGACTGTAAATTAAAAGGTTACAAAGTTGCCTTAAATACGGCTCGTCGCCTCGCGTTCAGTGTACCACGATCCTGTTTTATATGAACTATCTTTATCCCCGGGTGACATGGTTTTTTCGACATCGCTCGCAAGGATTTTCATATTATATTCCTAACTCGCTTGTTTCCTACTATTTGAGTATCGTATATTGATGTGATCGCTCTATATTACTGATATTGATGGCTCTTTTTGTGATATAATTTATAGAAAAACTATTTTTAGTATATAGATAAAATCCTTACGTTACGTGACGTTAGAGATAGGAAGTTCTTGTTAATAGTTCATCGCAGTTAAAAAAAGCTCCGTTAAGGCGACGCCTTGGTAATTTGGCTGTAGCGATATCGATTTTTCTCAGCAATGACTAAAGCTAAGAAATTAAAGTTCATTGTCAGTATTCATCATGTCTTTGTCTTTGAATTACCTATACTATAGCATAACACGATTGGTCAACTTTATAACACAGAATAATCAACCAAAAAGACCTCTGTAAAAAAGGGATTCCTATTTTGCCAACAGAGGAGAGTGATTTAAGCTTCCAAAATGTGTACATAAAGATTGGTTCAAACATATACTTTAATTTGCCCATAGCATATATGAAATGTATTTATGGTTTATAAATTACGCGACAAAAGCCATTATATCGCTTACGCCCTTTCCATTTCTTGCTGTTCCATTGCTTAAAGCAAGCAATCTAAAACACATCGAACACGGTTTTTTACTTTAACGCCACCTTAAATCATAAGATCACATAGATAATTATTAGTAGTTAAAACAAATATGAAGTTGTCACCTGATTTTTTGCTTTTAAATGTTACGGGAGAGAAAAGTTCTAGCACTGACCAAGTTTAGACGATTTCACCTGCACAGTTTTTCACTTATTCAACAGGGAAAAGATGTCTTTCAATTCAAGTCAAATAACACTGATCGAAGACGAAATAAGAGTTATATAAGTAAGTTGGGATTTGGAAATCAGTTACATATAATATGTAGTTGGAATTCAAGACGGATGACATCTCTCGGGATATTTTATGTTGAAACTTGATATATCTATGAAGAAGTTACCTACGAAATGCTCCAGATATAGATACTTACTACGAAATATTTATAAAACTAAGGGGTAGTTTACCGGATAGGCTATATCAATTAAGTTATAATATATTATTATCGGTCAGATAAATTGTGGATAGCCTATCCAGCACTGTTCGGGAAGTGGTGAAACAACCCCTTAAAAAAAGTAATTTTGCTGCTGCTCATGCTTAGATAATGTCGCGTTACTGTCTTTTGATCTAAACTAGTTTTAACTAAATTCCTCTTACTTTACTAAATATCGAATTTAGTAAATACAATTTCCATTTACTCTCCGAATAAAGATTTCCTGATGATTTAACTTTAGTTTCGGATATCAAATAAACTCAACGTACACTATGAAATATTAAAGTTAAATAATCATTAGTGAAGCACTACACAGGTAATTTATATGTATAAACATCTCCCGGGCATAAGATATAATATGTTGTTTACTGAGCGCTGTCCAGCACATGTTTGCTCAGCTAATTGTCAGAGTGCGACGGACGCCAGCAGCTGGACCCAGCGGGGATACAATGAAAGTATAACAATTAGAACTGTCTATACTAATTGGTGACAAGTGTGTACTCTGAGAATGGTGTAAACCTCAATAGCTTTTACAATAAAGCCACAAAAAGATTAATAATGGAAAGATCCACGCCTTAGATACAAGCCTTTATAAATGCGATGTTTTGACATAGCGTACTCAAATAAAACCAAGTTTGAGTAGTATTACTTACTAACAATTTAGTGATCTGTGGTGTTATGATATGTAGTCATTAGTCAATTAAAAGTTTAAAATCATTTCATCTAGGTCTAATATTAGTTATCAATACCAAAAAACCTTTTTATTAAGCGTAAGGCTGCTTTTCCACCGGAGATGAGCTACGCTGCGTTGCGAGGAATGTTTTAAAAGAACCAATAGAATCGTCGGCTGAATTAGGTCAGGCAAATTGTGAAACGTTTCTATTGGTTCTTGAAAACACATTCCTCGCAACGCAGCTTAGCTCAGCTCCGGTGGAGACGCAGCCTAAAGAAGTGTTAGATACAACCGCAAAATCAATTTAGATGTAAGCTACTTTGAGCCCCGAGAAAGGTTTATGATAGTTTCGTGTGTTTTTACGAATTTTACGGTTCCTGCACTACTACATACGATTGTGCAGACATCTGCACGGATAAATCAGTTTAAGTACAAGACGAGATGTGTAAAAATAAAATTATTTATGACTAGATGACGCCCGCTACTCCGTTGTGCCAAGAGACTTATTTTCCGGAATTAAAAGTATATAGGTCCCTTTTCGAGACCCAAATTAACTTATCAAAATTCAGGAATCGATTCAGCGGTTTAGAAGTAAGAGGTTGCAGACGGACATATAGAGTGACAGTGAGAGAGACAAACACATTTGCATAGTTATTATAATATTAGAATAGACCACAGCTCGTGAAGCCAGTAGCTGTCAACGCAAGTTACTGTCCCGTATTAGCGTAAGCCGAGATTTACCGGCACGTAAACGGCTCGGCAAACACAATATCTGAGCCAATTAAACTTGCGCGGAACTCCGCGCGATCACTCGCCGCGTCTTTTGCAGGTGATAAATATTCTGCACACGAGAACTTTGTAATTAATTCTTTTCGATCGGAAACTGCGAAGTTCGATCTTCGTGCAGGAACATCGAAATTCGAAAACCGTGGAGGGAAATGCGAAGTCTACGACCTATGTATGACGCATTTCAATAATTTAAATAAAATTTTATGTTGTGAAAATTTTTGTAAGAGTGGCAGTCGGTAATATATGTCTGGTCTCTGGTATTATTTAAGGAACATAATGTAGCTGGCTAGGTTTTCATTAAGACCTGATTAATCAATTAAAGCTAACAAAAGGTACTGAAATCCTAACCGAACTTCAAACATAATAACTTAAAACTATGAAACAGTAAAGCATAATATTATTCAAAAGAAATGAACGCAAACGACAATACATTTTATTTTTATTTATACTTAATATTGTTAATCTATTTTAAAGTCCAGGTACACCACCCGCATGGACTTCATTTTAAACACGCCATAAACCGTCTGGTAAACAAAAAGTGTTTCAGGAGTTAGGCGTAATAGAAACTTTTTTCTGGGCCACATGAATCGCACCAAGAGCTGGGAATAATTCATACTTGTTAATTAGAACAGAGGCTTTGTGATGAACCCTTCTCTTTGACACACAAATGATATGTTAGTATGCTTTGGGAACGTCATGTATGGTGCATGCGATTAAATGAGAAATAAACTCTTTTGATCTCACGCTATCATTTGTTCCATGAAAGTGGTAATAAAACAAGCCGAGATTATTAAAAAAATGTATTTACAGTATGCTTATTAACACGTTCTCTGCCGCGTAGGTCACATGTGCCCGGACCCCTACCTGTATCTACCCGCCGCGTAGGGCACCGGTGACCTCAGAGCAGACCTGTTTTTGAATCGAACTCGTAGGCCATAGGACACGTTTATCGTTAAATTTTTCATTATTTATCTGTAGTAGGTGACCGGTGCGGCGCTGTAGAGCAATACTCTCACATGGTATTCACCTGTGTTCATTATACGTGAAAATGTTAATGCAAAAACCCAAAGCACTGGAAAAAATAACTGTTTCTTTAACTTTTTATTCATTTATCAATAATGGTATTAACAAATTATTATTAACAACAGATAAAATTAAGCATATTGTAAAAATTTCAAGTGCCTAGCTGTTGCCATTATTGATTACGAGCCAAAAAGGTCAAAAATATTACGTTTGTTGTATGGGAGCCCCCCTTTAATATTAATTTTATTCTATTTTTAGTATCTTTTGTTATAGCGGCAACAGAAATACATAATTTGTGAAAATTTCAGAAGTCTAGCCATAGCGGTTATTGAGTTACAGCCTGGAGACAGACAGACTGCGGTGACCGGAGACGTGACCGGAGCGGCGCAGTGATAAAGATTGCGTACTTTCCGTACTACAGCGCCGCGTAGGTCACATGTGACCTCAAGGGGTTTTTTAAATATATCTCAGGAACCCTGCTCCCCATCGAACCCTAAATGATGTCATGGTTTATGTCTTGACCTAATACATCTATTTCGACCAAAAAGATTTTTTGTAATTTTTCTTGTTTGTACTACCGGCAGAGAACGTGTTAATATTTTTTAAAATTTTGATGTTGCAAAATTATGGAAGTGAGTGATTCGTATTATTATATAAAACTAGATGAACATCGTGTCAATTTCCTCATAATATTAAACTTTCCTGGACTTCTACGAATATTTAAAGACTAAAAAGTAAAATCAGATAATCGGTTTAGCCCTTCCCGAGTTTTAGCGAGACTTACAAAATTTAAAATTAATATAAAATAAAAAGCCCAATAGAAGAATCCTTAGCATTACGTGCTTTTGCTATTATTTAAATTAGCTCTTAAATTTTTTCGATTCAATTTGAATATACGTAGATTACAGTCTAGTTTGAATTAAACTTCTTTTATAAATTCCCAAAGGCACAAAGGCATTCAAATAACAAAGTTTCGGTGCAGTGAGTAATTTTATTGTTACACAACACTAAATTACCCTGGAAACGGATTGCCGGTTGCGGAGCACTGCGGGAACCTGCACTGTAGGGACATGTGGAAACTAATTGCAATACGCGGAAAGATTAGACCGATTTCAAGTTTCATTTGATGATATACGTTATGGCCTATAAGTAACTCTTGCAGCTTTCAAGATTAATGGTAGTGAAAGTGAAGAATTGTTTTATTTGAATCGAATGATAAAAAAATGATAAATTTATGAAAATAATGATGACATACACCCAAACTGTGTGCTAGCCTGCCTAGCTAGCCTGACAAAGAACCCGCGAAAGAAACTCGGGGCCTGGAATGGCTCATTAAAAAGGCGAATATGAACTGCCCCTTATACGCATCGCAGCTACTGACAGTCTGTCAGCCCAATGCGTCTTCGCTAACACGACTTACAGCTACTTAAAGCGCCCCATATACGGTACGCTTCGTCTATGTCTATACGATCGATCGTGACGATTGATCGCATCAAAAATGTCGCTCATATTTGATTAAGTAAATCGTTAACGATCTTGACATACACCATCGATTCGTCGTTTCGATTGGTTTGACGCGACGGATCGTACAGATAAATCTTACCGTGTATGGGGCCCCAACATTCACTCTCTCTTTCTATCTCCGTCTCACCTTCTGCGTGTTGACCTCCCTGGTGGAGATTCCCATCTTCTCGTGGTGTCGCAGCTGCACGGGGTAGATGATCTGGTAGTAGTGGGCGCCGATGTTCCGCACCAGCTCCTGGTTCTGGCGGTATTCACGCAGCAACCGCTCGACCTCGCCTGCAAGAGAAGGCATTATAAATATCATCATTGATTTATCTTCATCACCAATATTTTTATCATCATTGTTAGATATCATACATAAATAAATACATTAGGTATATTTTACTTAAAATAGGAATTATAAAATAAACACTTTCTGAACGTCGGGACTGTGAGCCTACCACCGGTACCACCGGCACCACCACATAATATACGAACTCCTCCAGAGAGTTTATAAAAAATATTTTTATACACTATAAGAAAATATCTGTCTCGGTGATCAAATGGTATATTAGTATTGACCGTATTATGACGCCAGTATTTTGCAGATAAAAGTAATTACACAGCATAGCAAAGTTACTTAACACGCTCTTAGTCTATCCCTATATCTAACCTAAAGCACACAGCATAAAATCTACCTCACACTACAGACATATTAAGCAACATTTCATTAATAACATACACCGGAATAAGATCAGGTTTACATTAAGATAAGCCACCTGAAGCCAATCTCGAGCACTGTAATGCTAATCCTGGACTACGACTGGTATTATGATCTAAACGACTTTCGATCCGGTCTATTGTGACATTAAGGCGTTTTAAGCTGGATAAAGACCTGGTGTTTGTATTTCCTTGAACGAGAATAGCAATGTTTCCCTTTAGAAAACTCGTTTGCCTGAGGTGATGCTTTGATATAAGATTGATGAAAGTAATACTACGAAGATGAAAGTACGCTAGTAAGAAGCTGAAATCTACCACTCATTGATAACATCAGAAACTACTAAAAACTTGAAAAATAGTGAATAAGTTTCTTATACAATGAAAATACCAGCTAAGAACAGATTTTACGAAATTATACTTATTAAGAGGGTAAAATGTGGGTTGAAAGTTTGTATGAAAACTTTTTTTTTATAGAAAGGGAACTAATGAAAAATCAGGCTGGTAGGATCTTACAAAAGAGCAGTGCATGGAATTGTTACAAAGTCTGCGCTACTACCAATAATAATGCAATATTCCTTATAAATCCAGTTCCAAAAAGATACCAAATCATTCTTAGCTCGTCATTTTGCAATATTACGATCCGAGATAACAATGCCGAACCTAATTACGGCGACATTTTTATTCCAACCTTTCAATACCTTAATTAAAATACGCAAACATAAAAAAAACACCGCCCCGCAGCCATCACAAAACATATTGAAAACACGCCTCGATATTAGGATCGGCAAAAAAACCCCAATTTTATGGGCTGTCAATAGGAATATCCTCGTCTCATATCCGCATCGGGTATTAATAAACGACGAAAGGCCCGTCCCGAATCTGTCAATCAGGGGCGTAATTAGCCGGCGTATCGCTAAGTTATGAGTGGGCTCGGGGGGCAGGGGGCCCCGGAAGCGCAAACAATGAGTAGGTAATTACGCCGCGTTCGTCATTTTGATAATCTTTATAGGCTGATAACTTTCAAGAATGAAGATTGATCAGTTGAGACTCGAGGTATGTTATAGGAAAGATTATGTCAGATATAAGTTGAATGGTGTGCATTGATGGAAAAGCCGTTTAGAAGATTCTAAAGAAATGTAATACATACAACCGGCTTCTATCCAAACGGCCGTATTATTATATATGTCATTTGGTCGGGTTATTTCAATTCAGTGTAAGTCATGATCTGTCGGCTTTATTAAGGGCGGATTGCACCAGAGGCGTGGTTAAAGTTAAAGTTATGGTTATACTTAAGGCTAGCTTTAACTTTAACCTTAACTTTAACTGAAGAAATTGACAGATGTCTGTTGCTTTTATTTTTTTATTCAAGCTACAGTTATCAGGATTAATTAAGAGTATAAAAAATTATTATCCGTAAAAATCGACAGGAATAGTACAATATGCACCTCGGGCAGGAAAATAATAAATGTCTCAGATCACAATATGTAATTGTTGGCCAAGGCGGAGCCGAGGTCAACACACATAGGATCAGAGGCTTTCTTATTTACTGCCCGTGGTGCGTATACTATTTTTCTCATGGTCGGAGGCGGAAAACGGCAACATCGGTAAGCGCAGCGGGAAAAATAGCTCCCACACCGGTTTCGGTGACGGTGGCCGGTTTCATTGAAACCAGGCCAGCTACGCAGGAGTAATTTTATAGTGCCCAAGTGTGTGCGCAGTACACAAGAGCACTCTCTATTCCTTTACTCTCATAACCCAGTGGGACGGCAGACTGACACGACTGGCGAGAGATCAGGCGCAGGACCGACTTTTTACATGCCCATCCGACGCATGGATCATCTTACTTGTCAGACAATCAGGTGATCAGCCTGCATTATCCTAACCAAACTTGGAAATAACATGTTTCCAACGCGGGAATCGAACCCACGACCTCCGAGTCAAGAGCCGACCCCTGAACCACTATCCCGCGCAGCGGGAAGAAAGTTGAACAACACAGTAAGTTTTCACGAAAAAATGACGATTTAAGTAGGTATGAGCGGTTAAGGTTAAAGTTAAATCCCACCAAAACATCATTTAATGTTTTGGTAAAGGAGCCAAGCAAAATATTGCATAGCTATGCAATACTTCTGTCGTAAAAAGTTTTCAGATCACATTCAAGCCAAGCCTTCAACTTATTTTGTAATTGAAATTAACATTCCGTGAATGGATCAATAGTTTTCTTTATTTTAAAATTATTATAGTGGCTCGGCAATGAGCACATAATTATTAAGAAACAATTAATATAAAACTGCATAATATTTGGAGGAGTTCATACTTACGAGTACACAGACGGCAAGCGTAAAGTGTTTTTTTAGTTTATCGTAACGACGCATCTGGCCGATGCAGGTACCCATATAAATCCAATTAGTCGCTGATTATTTCTCTAGTGCTCATTGCCAAGCAGTTAGAATAGTCCTATTAAAATAAAATAATTTAGGAATGGCGGGTCTCGTACAACAAACACGATTGTTTTGCTTTTTTTGCTCTATCTTCATAATGGTAACAGTAAGGTTTTTGGAAATTTCAGAAAGTATTCAATTGTGTTTCAACTTTAATAATAAATAATAAAAATCAAATAAACATTTTATTTAATGGGGCTCCCATACAAATTTACGGTACAGAACCCTATCTACGCCAGTCCGACTCGAACTTGGCCGGTTTCATAATTTTTCCTTTCATTGTAAATAAAGACCTATCCGGGTACCAAATTTCAAGGTTCTAAGTCTGCTAGAAATACCTTAGAATTTTGATGATCTGTCAGTCAGTGACAAAACGTAGTAACTTTGACCATCCGTAGAGATCAACTACGACAACATGGCGTGCCCCTCCAAAATTCAAAACGTTTGAAGTGCGTTGTCAAAACGTTTCAAGTGCGTTGTCTTGCGCGGTCGGCTAGTTATGATTAGTTGACCAACAAATCTTAGTAATAAGTGACATTAAGTGAAATATTACGTGTACTGTGATTGGTTGAATACTTACTACATACAAACTCTTTCATAAGAATGTGACTACACACATTGAAACAGTCATTTATTTTGGAGGGGCGCGCCATGTTATCGTAGTTTATCTCTTACTTGTAAACTATTAATTAGAATATAATGTAATTTGGAGGTTAAGGTAGTTTTAATACTTGCTCCTAGTCATCGAAATTCTAAATCTCTAGCTTTGTTTACATCGAAGATAAGGAGGGTGTGAAATAGCCGCAAACCGCTTCGAGAAAAGTATGGTACGGCCTTGCCTTTGCTAAAAAGCTTGGCTGCCCCCGGATATGGCGTCCTTAACCAGAGATTTGACATTTCGCACTGTAGTTATAGTTAAAGTTACAGTTATAGTTAAAGTATGTTGGTGTACGTGTAACCCAACCTTACTTTGACATAATGCGGCCAAATTAAATAAGTCCGTCATAATATCTGCCTATGAATTAATTACTTCGATGGTAAATAGCTACGTAACTACGCGTTTAAAGTGTTAACCGACCATATTTTAGTAGAATGTACGTACTGTCAATGCAAATAAAAATCAACATAAAATATTATAAAAATGTATTTGTCTTACGATGTCTCGTATGGAGTAGATACTTAATAAAATGTTCAATATAATTTATCGAGTGTACATGCAAATGTTTAGTGCTATTCACGAGCATTATTTACACTGGTATAAAGGTGTTTGTACATTTAACACCCTAATAACACAATTCATAGAGTATAGCAACTTTACCGTATTCGTAAATTCAAACTCGCTCACACAGATGCAAGTTTTATGCGCGTGAAACGTGGTTCCGTATTATTTTGGTTCAATCTATCTGAATTCATGCTAATGCTCGCACATTAAATTGCGTGCGTCCGATTTTGGCCTTCTCATAATAATTATGTTGATCTACTGTACATTATTTATATTATGAGAATGTTGGGCGCACTGTGACATCACCCTAATAAGTGTCAATTTAAAATTTTAAAAAGCCTCACAATAATACGTCACGGGCTGTAGCGATTTAAAATTTAATGGCTTCCGTGTTCCCGAGCGTTCCGCGGCGGTACAGAGGGAATATTTAGTTCTCGACAAAGCACTGCATCGGGTCGTTTCTAATTCAAGGCTGGATCGTCGGATAATGTGGTTCACTTTTCATTTCCATCCATTACTATTATACTCGTAAATGCAAGTGTGTATGTATGCTACTTTTTCACGCCCTAACCACTGCCATAGAATTATAACCTTTAGAAGAGGCATTCCATATGTGGGAATAATGAAGGGGTGGCCAAAGGAAGATCTTCCGACCGAGCGAGGTGTTATGCTCGGTCAGGCCGACCATTTCGGGTGGACCATCCAATGTTTTGGAAGAAATTCTTTCACTCTAACCTCTCACAAATCACAATATGCCTATTAGAAACATAACATAAAAACACTGAAAGTGTCAGTTTTAGACCACTTTTTACTTTATATTATGCTACCACAAAAACAGTAGAACACCGTTTATGTCGGAACAGTACTTACGTACGGTCTACTCCAAATTATTATTGTATTGTAATAGTAGCGTAGTTGAAAAAGCAGAATAATATAAACAGAATACAGAATAAAAAGCAGAATAATAATAACACAATAATAACAAAAGTAACCAGTAGCCACGAGTATAATAATTAAACCCCCATGGTTGTAGAAAATAATTTGGGAAAGCACACGGCCAATGGTTAATGAACTTGGCAAGGAAAAGCAATTTAGTTCCACTCACCATGGCCAGGAGTTGGCTCCAAAAATGTGTTACTTTTTAACAGATTCCGAACGGGACGACAATTAATGGCGGGCGCTGGTCATTAAGACATTACAATCGGTTTTGATTTAAATTGCAGATATGCGTCAATTTTATTTTGATTTCAGCACTAGTAGTGATTGTATTTCATTAACATTTTATATTTACTTGTGAAATTACCGTTCAATCGATTTTGATCACTATTACGTTCTATCAGGAGTCCTTTCAGCGAAACCTAAAATAACGAAACCGAAACATAAAATAAATCGCACTCCACTCGGATTATAAAGCTAAATCCTTTTAACCGTATCACGCTGCAGCAACCCGCAATATTTTCAACTAAGTACAAACTATGCGTCTTAAAAGTTTCGAACGTTGTATTTCGTTTCCGATCCGCACAAACGCTGGATGATATTCAAAAGTTTCGGCTTAAGCGAGTTATTTATTAGTTTGAAGCGATTTTGAGGGCGGTTTTATTACTAGTTCGGCGGCGGTTAGCATATTCTCGGCTGTATTATCAGGGCCAGCTAGGGGCACGCTGCACAACGCGTTGCGGCGTCGTATCGCAAACACAACATTGTACAGCAATGCGATGCGACGTCGCAACGCAAAAAATTCATCCGATACAACGACAGGGCTCGTACACAAAACTGCGATGCGACGTCGTCGCGTTTAATTTAATAAAAAGATTATGAGAATGGAATGTTTTTGCCATCGATATTTGCAATGCGACGTCGCATCGCCGTTTTGTGTACCAGTCCTTACGACGCGCTGTCGCATCGGAAATTTCCACGATGCGGTTTGTGGCGTCGCAGATTTTTACGATGTAACGCCGCAATGGAGTTATTTTTGTTTTGATGTTGTGGCTTGGCCCTTAGAAGACCGGAGACCCACGTTAAAATATTTGTTCGCCTGCGAGCCTGCGGTTTTAGTTAAAGTTTTGGATCAGGTACGTATGATCTCTATTGATTTAGGATCGAGAGCAAACAGTATAACGAAGTTTTGGAATAATAAGATTTGCATGAGATAGTATTAATTTGATAGAGTATCTGTCTATAAGGTCTGCCTTAATCAATCTCAATTATCTACCTTTACTCAGAAGTAAAGGTAGATAATGCAAATAAATTTGTATCTCAAATGAACGAAACAAAGAAAACGCGTGACTGAGGACTATGAGCGAATCTAACTTACTCTATTTCTGAACGATATTGTCATGGGAGCATCTCTTCAGACGACACAAGCGATTTCAATTAAGCTATTAATATATTATATAATAATATTATTGTATCCATTTTTTGGATGACGTTGCCTTACTTATTAATATTAATATAATTAAAATTCAGTTTGCCTTGCTTTCTTATGCTGGCTTCTCGGGGCGCGCCGTGAGAAGCCAGCATTAGGCTTGAACAGCAGACTCTTTTCAAAAGTCGGCTAACTGCATTAGTTTTAATTTGGAGTTAGTGATAATCAAGGATAGTTAAGTTAGATCAATGACGAATCGAATCCATCCAAAAACTGGTTCTAGAATAGAGATTGAAGCACGTTATATATGTACCATCCATCATAGAAATTGATTTACTTATAGGCATAAAGCGAACCCACCTTAAAAGGTCGAGTCATGTCAATTCAACGTTTGTCACGATATGTCAACTGAGTTTGATGTAACGCGACCAAATTACATAGGTCTGCCATTTGCCTACGAATCAACTTCTCTGATAGTACTTTAGGGTGCGTCAACATTTGTATCATTTGCGCGATCAGATCCCCGATCAAATCATTTTGACACGCTTACGCTTCCTTGTGAATACAAATGTGGATGCACCCTTAGGGTGCGTCCACATTTGTATTCACAAGGAAATGTGTGGACGCGCGATCAGATCTCCGATCAGATCTCCGTCGCGATCATCGCACCGTATCATGACCGCTAGTGCGGACGCAAAATGATACGCGTATCATGTTACAAAGTATCATGATACGCGTATCATTTTGATACGGCGCGATGATCGCGACGGAGATCTGATCGGAGATCTGATCGCGCAAATGATACAAATGTGGACGCACCGAGATGATCTCTAATTACATTCAACGTGCAAAAGCAAAGGTACCGATCAGAATGTAATTGCAGTTGAGAAGTCAAGGGAAAGTTACACCGCCGTCGGGTCCGCGTAGTACGTGCTAAACGGATCCCGCGTTTCAGCCGCCATCTTGGTATCAAATGCATTTAGGAAAACCGTATTTCGATTCGAGGAGAAATGTCGCACTTGGATATATACGAAATTGTACCCAGCTGATATTGCATTGCGAATGTTTACACAAATATGATTCGACATTCTATGTATTGCTGTAGTACTATAACTAATATAATAATAATATGGTTCCATAAAACCATATACAACAAAATATTTAAGTTCGAATTACTAGAAAGGGATCAAGTCTTCACAAATGTTTAAATCCATATTATATCCATTGTTCGACCGTCCATAAATTTTAATAATATGTAACTTCAAAGTAAAAATTAATTTAAATATAAGTCGATATAAACGCCCCTTTTCACTTTGGGCCATATTGGATAGCCAAGATTGCGAAAATATAATAGCATGCCAAACCGACGTCAATCACTGGTAATCTTAACCAATATACTTGTTCGTAATCGCTTGTATTTTTCCATGACGGGCCAACGAACAGGTACAACCATATAAATTTTACTAACAGGTCCAATCAACATCAATTACCCTCGTTGCGATATGAATGAACCAGTTTTTAACTTTTGATTTCCAAACCAGCACCCAAATTACAAACCTCAATTTCAGCGTCAAATCCGAGATTTTTTGTGCTCTCAAAGCCGGTACAAGCCGGCCGCAGGAATTAAGTAGTAGGTAAGTACTCCGCGATATTAGGTAATGGGGACTTTGTTACGATGCAATTAAATTTAGATCTTACGCCCATTATGTTAATGTTTAAATTAGATTGCGCACGTTAATGTAAATCTGACTTATGTTGTTATTATAAATACATAATAATGATGATGAAAAGTATCCTACGTTACCCTATAGGTAGCTGTGTAAAGAGCATGATAGCTGCTAAATCAGTTACAGACAGACATTTAAATTTTATTTACTTTTATTGATATTACAAAAAATACTACAAAACATTTTATTCGTAGAATATTGTGTATAGTTTCATAGAATCCGTATACAATTTACTCACAGAATCTTTCCCAATAAACTTAGATATATCGACCAAATCAAAGGATATCTTTGAAGGAATAACAAGAACATTGTCTTTGTGTTTCGATCAATAAATTAATTGAGCAAATGGAGTATGTAATGTATTGACAAGTAATAATTTCCTCTACATCGAACACTGTATCATTAATTTCGTATCCGAACCATTGTAAGTTTAGAAATTATAACCAGCCAGCTTGATCCCTCTCCTCCATTATACGATCTAAAATTTCCCACTAACGGGACCACGTTCTACATCTTGAGGGGTCACGGTACGCTGGCGGTCTTGACGTGCGTTAGACGCGAGCATTATTCGATGTTAATTAGTGCGAAATTCGCTTGCACGTGTTTTCTGTGAGAACCAGTTGCTGGATCTTAACTAGTTCTCTAGGTCTAGATGCTATCATAGGATATTAGAATTTAATCTACATATTATACTTTTCATTTGAATTTTATTCAATAATTTTAACTCAGAACAATTAATAAAAAAAAAAACACTTCTTACGCGATTCCAGACTCGTTAATGGATTTTGTTTCTTACCACATCAAATAAAAAGTAATCTTCTTTTGGTTACTGCTTAAAATCCCTAATATTACTTTCATTTCACAACTGTAAGATACTAAATGTTAAAGTGTTTTTAAAGATCACAATGTCAAAGTGCCCTCTGTTAAATTTAAACACGCAACAATCCAAATTAAAAAAGTTCGTTTCACGCCACATTTTAGGGTTTGCAGTAATTAATAAACAATTCTGTTCTTAAAAATACTGTTAATTAGCACCGCGCACGGGACTCTGGGGCGTGTTTCGAGTGCCATAAAGTCGGTTTTAGAGTTAGACAATCTGCACACGTCCTCACAAAGGTTTCATACGTTTTGTGGTACACGTTGAGGTTTGTATGTTTGAGGTATTCAATTAAAGAGAATAAAATAAATAGAATATTCATACAAATAATGTATCTCTGACGCAAATGTTGGGGTTGTGTCAGACAAAGTGTGTACTTAGTGTGCGAAAAATATTGTTTGAGCCGTACATTTTTCCCAACTTAAAATATTATTGCTTAAAAGTATCCTTTGTCCTTTCCCGGGACTCAAAATATCTCCATACCAAATTTCAGCAAAATCGGTTCAGTGGTTTTTGCGTGAAGAGGTAACAGATAGACAGACACACTTTTGCAATTTATAATATTAGTAAGTATGGATGTTTTCTTGGTCTACTCCATGTGCCTGTTAAATTCAGTCCAATAGTTTCGGAGTATATTATGTTAACATTTTTTCGCTTGTACCCAGACAAATAATGCCCGTTTTCACCAACAGCACCTAAAATTTAGGTTAAAGCCAATAATATAAGGGGCACCTAACGTCAGTTTAATAATTAGCTTAGGTGACGTTTATTAGAAATAAAAAAACCTATTATGCGATTCATCCGTCAAACCATTAGGTGACCCTTATAATTTAGGGGATGAATTGACGACCCCGTAACACTTAGGTGACGTATATTTTAAATAAAACAACCTATGACACCCGTAACGGGGTGAGGTATATTTTAAATATTATTTAAAATATACCTCACCCCGTTACGGGTTTGTCAATTCATCCCCTAAATTGTAATGATTTAGGTGTCACTTAAACGTTGGTGAAAATAAAACTTGCGTTAGTAAGTGTTGTTGGTGAAAACGGGCATAAATGTCTTAAATTTTTAATATCAAAATATAACGATAAAAATTTACTAATCAAGATTCAGGTGACAGACACCTCACCCGCTAGACGTTTTTAACCTATTTTAGTTTTAGTGTCAAATTTCTAAATTTTACGCTTATTTAAAAATATGATACCATCAAAAATAGCAACGGGAAATTCATCTTTTTAGTGCCACCTAAATATTTGTAAGATGGATCATAAACTGGATCGTATTGTTAGACGTGCGGTACAAGGTGTTCAGCAGAAAGGGTTCGGGCCCTTTTATACCGTTTTATATTTTCAATTTTACTTCTGGAGGAAGTAGAATTCTTGTTTATTTTACGTAGAATTATCGTTTGTAATAAGATTGATTGGATTAGTGACATTAGTCAAGAATCCAATATTTATGGTTTCAAAGATGAAAGTAAAATACTTAGCAAAATTATTGTTTTAGTAAAATGTAGATTTTATGAACCGAAAAAAATTATGCTGATGACTTCTGAGAGTCGTCACAATTTTTTTTTATCGAGCTAATGTAGTTGCTTGTTATAGTTCTCTAGCCCGTCTGCATATACGCTTCCGCCTGTGCCTTTGCTCCGCTATCCGCTGCCACTCGCGCGGCACCATCTATCGCCCGAAGCGTAGTACAGATGACGCCTGCATTATGCATGGGCTGCATTTAGCGATAGTGGGTCGCGTGCACCCCGCATATGCAGCTAATAATGTTACTTGATGACTATTTGGTAAAGGATACTCGCGCTTAATATTATGTTAATATATTAGCGCCGTGTAAATAATTACAAAGAAAACTAGATGAGGCCCACAACTCCATTGTGCAGAAATTCGTTTATCGCGTGGTAATCGTCCATTTTTCAGGGATAAAAAGTATCCCATGTTCTTTCCCGAGACTCAAACTATCTTTATATTTCATCAAAATCGGTTCAGTGGTTTAAGAATGAAGAGCTAACAGACATACTTTCACATTAATTATAACTAGCTATTTGACCGAGCTTCGCTCGGTATTCGACAAAACACGAATAAAATGACATTTTCTAAAAATGATTCCTAGCTAGATCGATTTATCGCCCCAGAAATCCCCTATATACTAAATTTCATGAAAATCGTTGGAGCCGATTCCGAGATTCCAATTATATACAAGAATTGCTCGTTTAAAGATATTTATAATATTAATATGGAATTGATACTAGGAAACCCTTGAAACATTTACTTTGGCAATTAAGTTAATTTAAAATATAACTTCTGTTTGAATAAAGTTTTGTCAATAATAATTTATATTTCCTGAGATCCACGTAGCTCGTTAATTTATTTATTAAACTTTCTACTGAAGTATTATATCGGGAAATACAAACACATTTATTACCTGAACTTATTACTAATGTTGGCCAGCATAGACGAAAATATATCGATGTTTTTTTGTTTGTCAATGCAGCTACAATGCAGTAACAAACTAAACTGATCATGAATTGAGTCTGATGAGAGTAAAATATCAAAGACCGATAAAAAAGGAAGGGTAAAAATTGTAATGTGTTTTAAGTTTTAACATTTTGTCTTTTATCAAAATTTTTTTTCTCTTTCAAGTTTCATCATTCAACTTTTAAAAAATGTACAATTCTAAATTTTCACTCAGATTATAAAATGAACCACTATTTTAATACAGTTATATAGCAAAACAACGATTGCTGAATCAGCTAGTATTTTTAAAATAATATCGACAAGCATGTACACTGTACATGGCTTATTTTATCACGAAACATCCAGTCGATTCAGTCAGACAACTCAGACACGAGAAAATTCACGGGAATGTTCTCGTACGTTTTCATAGGGAAATCATCGAGGGAGAGTTGGAATACGTCAATTCAACAGAAACCGTGAAATGCTTCGGAAATAATTTCATATATTTACCATTGGATTTTCTTTTGTGTTGTGATTTCTTTTAGTGACGTTAACGGTTTATCGATATTGTAGTTCGTCCGTTATGTTCTAAACCGCGTAAATAAAAAAAAAAACAACTTGTCAGAAGAGTGAAAATTTTGTATAGATACCATACGAAAGTAGGTTTACTATTTCATTATTTTAGAAGTTTTTGTTAAGCAATACGTGTTCCTGATTGGCTAATACGATGCGTCTTCCGATTTTCTAGCGAATGACATCAAAATTTCAAAATAGCCAAAAAGTGACCTACGCTGTGTTTGAACCATAAAGTTAATATACCTAGCGGAATAGAGAAACAAAGGCCTGAGCAAGCGAGATGCCACTATCAGTAACACCGCGTGGTAAAAAGAGACGTGTGATACATGACAGCAGCACTCTTTTTTTGACGTCCAGTCGGCACGTGCCGCACGTTGTCAATATAATCTCATAGAATTCATGTTCAATCATACTTGTGTAAGTGTATACGTACACTTATTTTTCACACAGATGAAAACCGATTTTGGTTACGTTTGACAGCTCGAGATTGTTGCTCTATTCCGATAGGTATATTAACTTTATGGTTTGAACTTAAATGGCGAGTTATTAATGCCATGATAGCAAAGATTACGACTTAAAAGGCTTAACAAATACTATAATCTATCGCACAATAACTGGCGTCTTAAAAAGAGAAAAAATATAAGAAACCACGATTAGAAACCAGCTATATTGTCATTTTGCGATGAATTGAAATATTCGACAGTTTAGCCTCTATGATAAAATTGCCGTATGCTTAAAGTTTAGCCGCTCCTATCATTAGCCTTAAACGCAATATGAAGTTGGTCCCATTATAATACACCTTTACGATGACACCACTGTGTCGTTAAATTTTGAAATGATGTCATCACGGTATATCGTCAGCAGCAAAGCGTCGCGTTTGCGGGTAAACAGTCAGATTATTCGGTCATCGGGCCAGATTGGAAGTACGTTTCTAGCCATTTCAATAATTGGCGGGTTTCAATGGAAACTTTCGGAACTGGGCAGGCATACGGGGGTTACAAATATGTATGTATATTGCTTTTTTCTGGAATGATTTAGAAGATTCTTTTTTGTCTATTTTTAGGTTTCTCGCAGCTGCACTCAGAAACACATAAAATATGATTACTTACTTAGTTTTAACTCAATGAACACTTTAAAAGAAAATATAAAGCACTTGTGTCTTTGGTTCAATCACATAAGTCTAGATTTATTTTTTAGGTTTTGAAAATATTTAGTAACCAAATTAATATATTTTAAAACTTACTTATAATAAGGGTGTGATCTGGTAGCAAAAGCAAAGTCAAGCAAAGTACCTATTAAGGGCGTTCCGTCCGGAGATTCCGTAATTGACCGTATTTAAAACCTTATAAACTCATAATCTGAAAGCTACAAAGTTATAAAAAAATACAGCAATAATCTTCAGTATATCAACATTCCTTTTGTCGTTTTAAATTTTCTATTTTTGTTTCTTATACTCATGATATCAGCTTCCAAAGTAATACCAATTTGTTAAAATTCAAGCATACATTCAGCATCTCCTTAGGATTTACAAATCACTTTTATTTGAAACTCACGCCAATAGATCGACAATATCATAAACTACATATTCGCCGTTTTAAGTTTTTTTTAGGACAATTTTGAACTAAGATAAGTAAAAATAATAGGGTTTTGGCGCGATCTCGGCAACGCGGCAAATGTATGGCCAAGGTCGTTTGCTCGGGGGACGACCTTAAATTATATTTAGTAAACCGTCGAGCGCTGCGGTGACCACACAACTTGATTAGCGCTGACTTACATGAGTGATAAAAAGTAGATTAGTATTGAGCACCACGAAATTTATGCATTTTGTAACGTATAATATGCTTTTGTAACGATAAAAACTTTTCTATTACCACTGTGTGCGCAAGCTTCGAGTAATTCTTAGTTTTTTAAGGCCAGGTATTCCCAGAAGGGGGCGATTTTCTAGATAAATTAAAAGTGACAAGGAGACATAAATATTTATAGTAATTTATATTCTGATACGATCAAAAAACTATAAAATTGCATGAGCTCCTGAGCGCGACCTGGCCTTTGCGCCTGCAATTTTGTAGTTTTTTGATCGTCGTTATTTTATACATAATTCAATCGAGACGAAAAAACGAGAATCCCGAGATAATTTTTTTTTGTCTTACGTTCAGTACAAAAATTACTTGAAAATTCCAAGTAATTTGGACATAGTATGGAAATTTCGTTAAAAGAAGAGGTAACTTCGGGATTTTTCCCTATCGAGTAAAGCTCATGATATTGTGTTATGGAATATAAATTCCACTGTGTTAGATCCTTAACTAACACATAATATATTATTTTCAGAATTTAAATTACTTACAATATTGTTATGTCTCCTTGTCACTTTTAAATCTTGAAAATCGTCCGCTTCTGGAAGTACAGGGCCTTAAGACGATATTATATCTAACTAGACGACGCTCCACCTACCGTTGTGCCAAAATTTGTTTATCACGCGGGAATCGTAAATTTTTCGGGGTAAAAATTATCATGGTCCTATCCCGGTACTCAAAGTATCTCCATACATTTTCAGCAAAATCGGTTTAGCGGTTTGGGCGTGAAGAGGTAACAGACAGACAGACATACTTTAGCATTTATAATATAAGTATTAAATTTAAGCATATATTAGTACTTCACTAACCTTTTTTAACCACCTTTGTTGACCGACGCACAAAATGTGTCGACTAAAAACTAGTAATTGTATAAAGTTCACAATACGTCGCCATCTTACATCAAAGACCGTTCTATGTAATCGAACAAAGACTTCAAAGACAGCCTTGTAGCATAGTTACAAGTGGCGTTACACGATTTTAAGCCTTACGGCACTAATGATAAGAACCGAAATATGTTTCTCCGAACTCCCCGGTCAAGGGCTCTTTAGATTCTCTCGTACAGTTTATGCTTTATAAGCCTGAACATAAAAAAGGTCTGCATGTTAAAAAAGACAATGATTTTGATACTTGAAAGCTCTATTCTATATATAAGAAAAGCGCTTTTTACTGATTTAAAAAGAACACTACATGGCAACATTTTTAATGTTTATTCAAAATGTACTCGTTTTATTTTGAGTGTGTTGCAGTGACACAAAAGCGTGTCTTTTAAAATAAAAACTATGAGAGACGCAAAGTCATTTTGGTGTCTGCTGTAATTTTCAGTACCATCCTAATACTGTCAACCAAGTGACACAAAGTCCCTGTGGATCCATAATTAGTGCTCCTTTTGAATTAAGTTGACCGAAAAGCTTACTCCGACTAAAAAGAGAACCAGTAATTAGCATTGGTTTCAAAAATAAAATTACTGCAAGAAATATTCCAACAAATCATACAAAGTATAAACTCAAAATTTTCGTGAATAAAATTTAAATATTGTTATAACTCTTGGAGCGAAATAATTATGAAAATTAACGAGAAAAATACAATGAATGAGAATTTTAAACACAGAAAGCGATTACTGGAGAGGGGTCAAAATCTGAATTAAATACACCGAAAAATGAAAGATAATATTCATTATTTGAGAAAAAACGCCTTCTCGAGCCTCGCCCTGAAAGGCTTCTGAGGTCCCCAAAGGGTTTACAGTTTCGATATTTCTCGCTAAAGATATTAATGAATTGTATTGTTTGATCTGCTTTGAAGGGTGAAAAGACGCAAAAAGAACATTTTACGTTGATTCTTGATAATCTATTTTCGTGAACTCATTGTTATCGGGATCGTGTCCGAGAATTTCTGTTAAACATTTTTTCAATTCAAAACAATTTTTGTTTTCCTTCGGATTAATTAGTAAAGACAAACAAAAATATGTCTATTTCAAGAGTTTTAGTGATTGTTTACATCAAATGTTAATTAACTGTCGTCAAATTCAATAAAACAGTTTATCTAAGTAAAATACAAGCAGTTACAGCCATATAAATTATTGTAGTTTGGTGCAACGTAGGCCACCGTACAGCGGCGTAGCGACTAGCTACGCCACGCGTAGCAAGAAATTGTAGCTACTCTCCTTAGGGTCAATTCAACGCAGCATAAATTTTTATGGATTTGACAGATTTCAATTGCGTGAGACGTCTTGCGAATCTGTCAAATCCATATAAATTTAGAAATGCATGATCGAGTTTTTGGCGGGCATGTGAAAGAGTGCTGTTGTGTTTTTATATTATTTTCCTAAAATTGTGTTAGCTGGGTTTTTAATGTGTAATATTGGTAGAATATTAACCATTAGATATTCGTGTTCATGCACAAGTGTAGGAAAGTGATGTAATATCCAGAAACGTGCTATTTTGTGTTCCCTCCAAAACTCCATCGAAAGTTTCAGTAAAGCGTCTACCACTTTACTGAATCGACCGACTTGACTCCTTGACTGTATTGACTTTTACTTAGACTTTGATTAGACTTTAGACCTGACGATACATGAAAACGATGATGAAAAATATAATAGGAGGAATATGGTTTTCCCGCCATATTCCGTACCTTTTTACATTGTCTGTGGCACATACACATCCTTTGTGTCAAGTTGCCAAAAAAGAAGAAAAAAAAAATGCATGATCTACGCGTCGCGTTGCGGTATGAATCAACTCTGTCTTTATACCATGCTCGTCGTACCATGGTGCAGATCTAACTATATAAAATGAACAATAAAAAAGTTTTATTTAAGTACTTTTTCTTAGGTCTAAGTTAATATTGTCTAAAATACTTGTCCTCTGGACATAATACATGGGCCAAAAGACTTCAACTGACTCGCAAGTGGGTATTACAATGTTTATTGCCTACCTTTTTTTTTTTTTTTTTCACGCAGTGAAATGCCGTGACGCATTCAACGCAGGGAATGGGGACTCCCGCTGCGGATATGTGGGGCTCGCCGCGGCGACACACTAAAACACTGCGATGTTCCTGACTCATGCAGCTGGCGAATACACGGGTCCCGACGAGCATTACTCCGTTGTACCGTCAGCGCAGCGCCTGCTTGGTCTTACGCAGGCCCCTCTTCTTGGTGGGGTGTTGGCCCCCTAGGCCGAACAGAGGCCCCACGGCTTGTTTAGGCCATCCTCCTCCGGTAGATGACGCCCGCAACTCCGTTGCGCAAAAACTCGTTTATCGCGGCGGAACCGTACATTTTTCCGGGACAAAAAGTATCCTATGTCCTTTCCCGGGACTCAAAGTATCTTCATGCCAAATTTCAGCAAAATCGGTTGAGCGGTTTGAGCGTGAAGAGGTAACAGACAGACAGACAGACACACTTTCGCATTTATAATATTAGTATGGAAGTATGGATTTATGATTTGTGAAAAAGGTCTTACGGTCGCACTCTTAAGGATTTAATGATTACTCAATTTTAACTCAATTAATTAGTTTTGACATGAACTTTATACGTTTTAAAACTGAGCATTGAATTATAGTTAAGTAGTCATTAAATGTCTCTAATTTCGGCTATTAAACGTTCCACTATGTAAACGTTACAACTCTGTACCTGCTCTAAGCGCGGAACTACCACAGCATAGACGGCGCCGATTTTCTTTATGGTATCGGAAGCCATCGCTCATGACTGCGACGATAAAACTCCAACTTAATAGTGTCAATTCCGACCGATTTCACCAAATGATGCGACTTTTGACCCGCTTCCGACTTTGTTTACGCTTTGGAGTCCAACAATTTAATACTTTGATTTATTAAATTGTTGGATTATTGTGAAACAAAATGAACAACGAATTTACTAGTAATACTAACATAATAAATGGAAAAGTGTTTTGTTACCTCTTCTTGCCTGATTCTGAAGAAATTGGATAAGAATATACTATTCCCAGATTATATTTCCAGCAAAGGGAAATAGACAATTATATCACTGTAAAATTTACGATTCCTGCTTCAATACCATTGTCTATGTGAGTTCGAATAATTATTATATTATGTCTATACACATTTTTGATGATTTTTGGAGATATTTTATTATGTTGATTGGTTAACCTTTGGACATTAGCTAATCACGAGCGCTGCAGCTGAATAGATAGAGAAGTCAGGCCCAAAAACCCCAAAAATATAATAATACTAAAGATTAATTATGATTATGCGTAAAAATAATAACATTTTATGCGTGTATGCAAAGCGAACCATGATAAGATTTGTATATCGCGTATCGGAAATCAATATGGAGTGTAATGTAGTCTGTATGAGTTCGCGCTCGGATTGGCCCGGACAAATAGCAGTCCCCGCGCGTACCCCGAACCCGACAGCCCTTTGATGAGATGTCATCATCGTCATAGTCGCAATCATTATGATTTCATCATGCCACTAGCAACTTAATCAATAAGAGTCTTGAAATAGAAATTGTGAAAAAGTAACTTTTTACTTAAAATTCAGTAGAGCGGAAATGTTCAAAACAATTAAACACATCCCAACCTAGCTAACTCGTGTGTCATCGCTTATGTATTCTTGAATTAATTTACTATTAACATCTTTAGGATTGAAATATTGAAACAAGTTACGAGAGCAAGTGAGCAAAATTTCAATCACAGGTTCTAAGCTCTAAAGTCTCTCCCATCGCATATCTAGATCAACATCTATTAGTTAGTTTTACGGATAAGAAAGTTTAATTGTACGACAAAACATAATATTATAACCTTCTATACGTCTTTCGAAAAGTTACAAGCGAATTTAGACAGTCTCGCTCATACTAAATGAATTAAAGTTAAGGCAGTATCTTAAGATAGAAAAGTACTCTTAAATAGCTTACCTAGTTTATCTAAGAATAAGCCAGCTAAGCTATTAGGTTGTATCAAAGTTTAAACGAGCTTCATTACAGCAGCACAGCGGCTGTCACTCGCACGCGGACGACCAACTTAAATAACGTTTACGTTATTTTCACGTTCATTGTCACCCTAAGATTTTTAAAATTACTTCTTGATAATAAAAAAGTCACTTCCGACTGTCTTTCCCTATGTTATATGCTTAGATCTTTAAAAGAGCTCAACGGATTTTTAATTTTAAGAGATAAGAGTGATTCAAAAGAAAGTTTTATAATATGTATAATAATACAAAAATGAGGAATGCTGCCAGACTAGATTTGGATATTGGTATTTAGCACAAAGAACGTGCATAACTGCGACTATAATGTAACTATAGTCTGTTCGCAACTAGTTGGCCGCTCTGCCCATATACTCACATACCGGCAGAGCCATTATATTATAAGTCTATGGGCAGAGCGGCCAACTAGTTGCGCACAGACTATAATAGCTATCGAAAAAATTATCGAACTAGAATAATTGTAGTTCAATAATACAATATTGCAACTATTCGACTATTGTTATCCATTTCATCTATTTTGTCTATTTTACTACACTGATAATGATTATAGTAAAATTCCATTTATTTTCACATTGAAAAAATAATTTCCTTGCGTGTTCCTCCTAAAAAGCAAGCGGGAGTTTTCTTGCAAAATAGAAAAGACATGAAAAGAGCAAAACACGCAATCTCAGATTAAAAGTTTCGCGAAGCACATGCTCTTGTGAAGAGGTGAGGGGGAGGTAATATAAACTAAAGCCGCGAGCACACAGTCGTAAACCACGCATGCACGCACGACACGCCTCGCGGGGCATAGGCGAAGTCAGGCTAAGCAGTTACGACACACTTTGCGTTTGCGTTTATTCAGATGGTGTAACAAGAGGTAAACTTACAACACTCTGATTAGTTACTTTTAGTACGCAACTGACAACGAGAAGTCACGCTGGCCTCAGTAGGGCATTCGTTTTAAAGATTATTAACGTTATTTTTACGTTAAATATCTTCACAGTGCCTGCTTTTACGAGTACGTCAATTATTATGTAAGGGTAAGGACCATACGAATCCCACGACGCGCGTTTCACGCATTATGAATCACATGAATCTTACGCCTTGTAAATCGCACGAATCTCACGCTTTTCACGCTTGGATCACATGCATCGTAGCCCGCAATTTACGATACTACATTATTACCTCCGTAATATAATATTGTCTTTGCCTTAAATATGACTTCTACGTTATAATTTTGAGGCGAGTTTACTATAGTTTGTGCGTTTTATGATGATATGCGTGACACATTATAATTGACAATCGTAGGGAAGTTACCTAAAAAAATTAATCGAATAATTTAAAAATATCGAAACACCTCGTAAAGGAATTGCAATCGAAATTATCGATTTCGTACTGATGTTTCAGAGTGACGCCGGCGATTTAAGATGGCCGCCCTTTTTTATCGATTTGATTTCGATTCAACTGTGTCAATCTCTATTGACATAAGTTCCGTTTCATGCATCTGACATTTTTCAAATATTTTCGTAACAATAATTTTATACTCCTATTTCAGAGTTAATATTTATAATTTTATATCAATCAGTTAGCGTTTAGCAACTTTTCATTTTTATTCATTTAAAATTACAGGAAACATTTATTTTTGTAGATGGAATATAATTTATTACATTCTGATTTTTTTTTGTTTTCTTGTAAAAAAATTCCGTTGCAGGGAATATGAGAACTGTCACCCATATCATCTTAGAACGAACAAACTATAATTTATACATAATAGAATCAAAATAAATATTTGCTATTTACGTACCTGAATATCACTGACATCGAATAAATATTTATGCTGAATTCGAATATCGAAAGAAGTAAGAATCTTCAAATATCCTTATCAAAATATAATCCACCAGCAAATTGACTGAATAAACTAAAGCAAATCTATCATCCCAGGAGGTCATCGCAAATATATTTATAGAATCTTAAATTCACGTGGCCCCAGGCCCCGAGCGGGAGGCCCCGGGCGGTGGCACGAGCGTTTAAATTTACATGTCGAATGCATTCACATGGTAATGTGGTGCACGCGCCTCAATACTATGTTGATAAGTCGAACAATCTTGCCATCTATTCCAAGTTCTATCTAAAACAGAGTTCGATGTGCTCTCGAGGCGGTAGTTTTTACAATGTACAATTGTACATGTTTGTGAAATGTCACAAATAATTGGGAAAGTTTGTGTCGGGACTCGGGACATGTAGGTTTCGAATGTGAAGCGTTAGTTCTCAAACTTCGAAAACGATTCACTCGTACTTTTGATATTATGTTATAGTATTGTTTTACTTGTATTAAGTGTAATAATTTTAGGACTTTTTGAAGTGAACACTTCTTTAGCGGCGTCGAGCACTTTTGTGGGATGGGTAAAAACTGTGAAACTCGCGTCAGATTCTCGTGCTGATCGAAAAACCTTGGAAAAACCGTAAGACGGCCGTTGGAGAGTAGTGTTTTTTATCGAACTCGAACTCGAATTGATTGTAAGGGTTTCGATTAATTAAAAAAATCGATTTCTTAATAATCGATTTTCATAAAAAATGGGTTAAAAAAATGCACAACGTTAATAATCAAGTTTTCACTTCTGCCGGCACTCCCGGAGTGCAACCAGTCTTTTTTTTAGTATACCAAAGTGCTTAAATTTCTATATTTAAACAATTTGGTATGGTATAGTGTTTTAGAAGACAAAACAGCACAAATCTTGCATGGCGCTATCGATGTGTCCGAGATCGGCATTACAATATTATATGTTACTAGCTGTCCCAGCAAACGTTTCTTTGCCATTATATTATAAAGTATATCGCCCGTATTATTTTATTGAAGTGACTAAATAAAGTATGTCACCATGGCAACGTCCATCGCTATCATGGTCGTCGTTTTTCTCGAGTTGTAATAATTTACTATTATTTATTCAACAAATGCACTTATCAAAATATAAAGTACCCAGTAGCCGATTCTCAGACCTACTGAATATGCATATAAAATTTGGTAAAAATCAGTAAAGCCGATTCGGAGGAGTTCGTGGACTAACATTGTGACACGAGAATTTTATATATAAGACTAGCTGTCCCGGCAAACGTTGCTTTGCCATAATATAAAGTGCCTATTTCGCCCATATTATTTTTTTGAAGTGACTAAATAAGTATGTTACCATAGCAACGTCTATCGCTATCCCGTCGCACAAACAATGGCCGCCCTCAGTCTCGAGTTGTAATAATTTACTATTATTTATTCAACAAATGCACTTATCAATATATAAAGTACCGAGTAGCCGATTCTCAGACCTACTGAATATGCATATAAAATTTGGTAAAAATCAGTAAAACCGTTTCGGAGGAGTTCGTGGACTAACATTGTGACACGAGAATTTTATATAAAAGGTTATTACAACATCTAAAATGACGATATTGGGCTTTAGCCTGACGGAGCCTCCTCCGTTCGATAAGAAAATCTCCTTTTGGTTCCACTCATATTCTCTCATATACAGCAGAAGATGGAAAATCAACCACCCGAAAATATTTCTTATGCAATTATTTCATTTCCTGAATATAAAAAATTTAATAAAAGTCAAAACGCCAATTATCGCGCAAGACCGAAGCCCGACGAGACAAAGGCTGCTCACGCAGGCGTACCTGCACCAGCAGATGTCACACATCAAAGAGAATGAGTGCAGATTTGTTTGCGGCGGTCGCAATACCGTATAAGGTCGCGCTTATTGGAATTTCATGGAAAAAGCTATATGTTACTTTTGCCGAATAATGATTTTTTTATGGCACGTACTAGTGGCGAAGATTGGTTCTTTTTTTATATTTAGAGTGATCCAAGGAATGTGGATGTTGATCTTTACGCACGTGTTAGCCCAACAAGTTCAATAGAATACAGGGTAGATATGTAAGGCGCGCGGTTGGAAACAGCTTTTTTCGAGTTGCGTGACTTCGTGACTGTGCGTGCTCTTGAAATTAAGAGGAGAGTGTCTCAAAAGGTAAAAAAATAAGAAGGAATTAAAAAAAGCGCTTCGCTACGTATTTTAATCACTGAGGACGATTAAACATCACGTAAATCAGTTCCAATCATCTTAATCACTAATGAAGCCTAAACATAACGTAGATTCTAATCATCAAAATGTAAGCAAAATTATAAAGTACAACATTCCCGAGCCTTATGTAAATTCTCCAAAAAAATTAAGTCAATAGCTCCATAACTCTAAACACAAAGGGTCTGGCACTTTGAAAAACGTTATACAAATTCGACCCTCCATCAGGTTAAAGTTAAGCTCGCCGAAAAATCTCACGGAAAAGCCAAACCGCCGAAAGTATTAAATAATGTCGGCATGGAAACGGTTATGGCGGTGCTTCCTGATGTACGAGCTGCGGCCCGCAGGACGGGGAAGCGATTTTTTACATTGTGTTGGGGCAACATATTTTTAAAAGCTTTTACAGTTATGGCCTTTTCAGTTTAAGTGTGCATCATCTGGTCAAAATACGAAGTTCGATTGTAATGTACGATGTATTTTGATACCTTTATGTTATTACTTTTCTATTATTATAACGCGTCTACAGTCAACACGTTGGCAATAAATCCATAGAAACAAAAACTAACGCAATTACAGTAGCATAGTGGTTTAAGAGGCGGCGCAAGGCGATGGGCGGTATGGGCGAACGCCCACGGCCTCGCAGCATAAGGGGCCCCGCATCCTTGGACCACGAGGTTTTATGAGTTGAAATACTCAAATATTCACCAATAAAAAGTTTTATAAATTAAACTTTGGGTATCAAAAATTTTTTCTCTTAACAAATCCGTTCTTTAGCATCATCCATCAGGGGGCCTCGCAAGATACATCTTCCCCATATAAAATATGTAGGTCTTGCCCCGCCACTGAGTGGTTATTCGTCTTGACCCAACGTGTAGCAGGGCATTAATACTACGTAATTTTTTAATTGTGTGTTAAAATTGTTTACCTTTTACATACGCTTCCATCGTTAACGCAAAATAATCCTCCTTTTATATAATAGCAACTGAGTAGGTACCTACTAAGGATTCCAATTTCCAAAACTTTTTTTTAAACGGTATTTGGACCACCACACATTCCCACCACTATATCTCCTGTGTCGCCAGGATCGACAGCGGTATCCAACCACGAAAATCCTTTGATATGATCTCAGGGAGCCCGAGGGACATGCTAACAGCATAACGAAAATGCTTGGGAGATGCAACGAAATTAATCAGAAGAAAATAGGAGGAGTAGGAAGAATTCCAGATTTTCTCCCCATATAAAGCGGGAGACAGTACACAGTTGCAGTGACCGAAAGTCAAAGAACTGAAGGGGAAGCACCACGGGAATAAACGTTAATAATAATAGTGACTACTAATTCCAAAACTTACCAACAGGGCTCTCTTCATTCCAAAACGAATCATCCAGCGTGTAATCAGCTTCTGGAAGAAAGAAAAAAAAAATATGAGTGTTACTAAATACTGTTTAGTTTAGGGAGAACTTTTTGATAGAGCCCTTATCCAGGCCAAACTGTGTATCTCAGCCGCTTGAGTCTAATAACCACTTGCCTAGCCGAACATCTGCTCACCCGATACGGTTTACTGCGAAAGAAGTGTCTAACACGATACGCACTACGACGAAGGGTAAATCCCCAGGTCATGATGGAATTAGCATCGAGCATCTGAGATACGCTGGCTCACACTTACCAAGGGTTCTGTCTTTGTTTTACACCTTTTGCATTAGGCACACTTATTTACCTGGCGATTGTATGAAGACGGTTGTTGTACCAATAATCAAGAATAAAACTGGAGATTCAACCAGTAAAGCTGGCCCATATCGCTAGCCACAACAATAGCAAAGGTCCTTGACAGTCTGCTTGATCAATATCTAGACAAGCATCTTAAGTTGCACGATGCCCATTTTGGTTTCAGAGCAGGACTTTCTACAGAAACTGCAATTCTGTCTCTCAAGCAGACTGTCAAATACTACACCGATAGAGGCACTCCAGTTTATGCATGTTTTCTGGACCTTTCAAAGGCTTTCGATATGGTGTCCTATGAGATGCTACGCAACAAGCTGCTGGATGAGACGGATCTTCCAATTGAGGTAATTAATATTTTTGATTATTGGTACAAGAACCAGGAGAATGTTGTTAAGTGGTCTGGGGCTCTCTCCAACGTGTACAAATTAAGGTGTGGAGTTAGACAGGGTGGATTAACTTCTCCTCGTCTATTCAACCTCTACATAAATAAGCTTATCGAGGAGCTGAGCAACACTAATGTCGGTTGTTCCATGGGCGGAGTGATGCTAAACAACTTTAGTTACGCTGATGACATGGTGCTGCTCAGTCCCTCGGTCAGTGGCCTCAGAAAACTGCTAGGTAAGTGTCAAGCGTATGCAGAGGCCCAAGGACTCAGGTATAACTCTAAGAAAAGTGAACTACTTGTTTTCCAACCCCGTGAACATAAAGTTAGCACAATACCACCAGTGTTTCTAAATGAAGTTCCACTTGCTAGAGTTCACAAATTTAAATACCTGGGTCATTGGGTAACTGACACGCTTGCCGACGATGTAGACATTGAGAGGGAGCGAAGAGCGTTGGCCGTGCGTGGGAACATGTTAGCTCGTAGGTTTGCAAGATGCTCTGATGAGGTAAAAGTGACTTTATTTAAAGCTTACTGCCAGTCCTTTAACACATGCAATCTATGGGCGAGCTACACCCAGCGCACGATAAATGCTCTTCGTGTTCAGTACAATAATATCTTTAGAATGCTGATAGGACTACCAAGGTACTGTAGTGCCTCAGGCATGTTTGCAGAAATGCACACTGATGGCTTTAACGCCATTATAAGAAAAAGAGTGGCGTCATTAATGCAGCGTGTAGTAGTAGTATTAACAGCATTCTAAGGGTATTAAGTGATAGTCTTGATGGTTTGGTAAGACATTAGATAGAGGTTCACGTTAAATAGGTATAATGATCATTAAAAGTTCCAATGCCTCACCATTCCTAATACACAATTTGTTACTATTGTTATTTGATATGTATTGTGATATACTAACATAGTTTTAAGTCTCAATTATATTTACTAACATTATGGATTTTTATTATGATCTGAAATAAAAAGTTATTATTATTATATAATAATATCAAATATGTATGCTTATTATTTTATATTATAACATACAGCATATGAAATAATCTAAAACGTATGATTGTTGCCGATAACAACGGCTGCGAATTCCATACATATCCCTCACAAAAGCCCTTTCATACAAAGTTCGTATTGCTTTGAAATTCGAGTTCATTTTAATTTAATTCCATAAATAAAACCATACAAAACGAAACACCAAGAATGTTTTTTGCGAAAAATATTCGTTCACAATATGATTGGGTCGGAAATTCACGGAATAAGATTTAAAAATATTTTGTTTGGTTTCGGTACTGGCTTTTATTAGAAGAGTTAGTATGTATGATAATATACAGGATTCAATTAAACCTTCCTGCCAATTTTTTTCCAGAGCTTAGGTATCATTAGGAGAGTCTATTTAACCAAAAAAAAATTGGGTTGGGTTATTATTTTTTTAAATGACATAATATTTTATCCCATTTAAAATCGTTGCAGAACGGTCACTCACGGCGCGGGGGAATAAGCGGGAGTGACACGGGGGAGGCGCGCGCGCGGGGGCACGACGCGCGTGCGACGCGTCGTGTCCAATCATTGTAGTGTTTTTTTGGATAACTTTCGGAAGCTATTTCTTAACATTTTAGTACTGAGTGATTATAAAATAAGAAATGTACGTGATAAGAAATGTGTTCGTTCCAGAGTTTTACGCGCACTGTAAAACTCTGGAACGAACTGTTACCAGCAGTTTTTCCGGACCTATACGACCTGCAAACCTTCAAGAAAAGAGCGTATTCCCTCTTAAAAGGCAGGCAACGCACCTGCAGCTCTTCTGATGTTGCGAGTGTCCATGGGCGACGGTAGTTGCTTACCATCAGGTGACCCGTTTGCTCGTTTGCCCCCTTATTCAATAAAAAAAAAGAAATAAGTGTATTTTTATTTTTAACAAGGATCAATAAATCAAAATTTGGCAGGAAGGTTTAATTGCACCCTGTCTTATAATAGAGATGGTATTTGGTGTTGTCACCTGCATGTTTTGGGCCACTTTGATATTTAAGGTTTTAAATAGAAATTGATGGTGTAACTTTTTTGTGTGAGGTTTCTATCAAATATATGTTGTAGCATCAGGTGGATGCAAGTTCCGAACAAAAAAAAATTGGGTTCCAAATTTAAACGTAGCAACTGGACCCAATAACATAATCTGTGCTTGATCTGTGCAAGGTCGACTGTGATTGGCTGATAAAAAAGACCATAAAGAATATAAACTACATGAGAAAAAAGACGAAGAAGGAGTTTAAAACTCAAAGTTCGATTTTCATTTTGTGAAAATTATTTGTAGCAACTCATACAAAAATTGTAAATTATGTGGATTAATTATTGAAAAACGAAAGGTAAGCCATTGTAAAATGTAAATGTAACCGTAAATTGATAAATTGAAGCAAAACATAACTATGTCATACCATGTTTTAATACAAAGTTACATGTCGTAGTATTATTTGCATTATGCAATTTGTACATTAATAATTTACAACTTAAACTATATACTTAATATGAAAAAGATATATTATTATTTCATAGAAAATATTATAATGTATATCAGTATGCAGTTAATTTGGAATATGTTGAAATGTGTATATTGTTTTATTGTAACAATACATGAGGTTATATTAACTATACTTTAATAATTTATGTGAACTGTATAGAAATGTAGTAAATGAAAAATGTTTAATTAATTTCAAATTTTTAGGTCCCTATACTAGTTTGCTACATTTTAGTCTGCAAGCAATAGTTGTTAAGGAGATTTTAGGAGGAGAAGGAAGGTATGGGATTATGAGTGGTACGGCAACCAAGGAAAAATCCTCTGATCAAGTGAAACCTCACTTGATCAGAGCATTTTTCCTTGGGTTCAGGCCAGCTGCATACAACCGTATGCAGCTGGCCTGAACCCGCGTGATAGATTTCAGCTGTCGTATACAGGGTGTAACAGAACAAAGTAATGATACTTAAGTGTGTATATATAAAGGTGCGCATCCACTGGATCGGAGAGAATCGAAATGAGGAAGAGGGAGAATCGGAGCGTAGGTACGCAGCGGACGGATTTGTTGCTTTGTATGTATGGTATGACTACTGTGAACTGCACTAGAAGTACTGGAACATCATTCTGCGCCTGACAAATATATCCATCCGCACCGTCGCGTACGTCCCGATTCCGACTTGGTGGACGCGCAGCTTTAATCACCTCCCTATATAGAGTTTACTGTATAAGCCAATCAAGTAGTTAGTAGAGTAGCATAGACAGCTATTCTATTATATTTATATAAATAAAACTTATAAAACTGTACTGTAATATTATAATACTGAATAATAGAAATCAACAAAAGCTTGTGGATTAAATCTGTTTTATTGTTTAATTTACCTTATTAGCCTTTTTATTTAGCTATGTACAATAATTTTTAATAAAATAAAACATTTATTTGAGCTCATTTCTTTTTTATTTTTTTTAATTTTTGGTATGTTTAGAGCGAAAGGTTTTGCACTTAAAAATTTTAACTTCAGTTTCAAATTAAAAAAATAACGGATGTTAATTTTTTTTCTTCTAAGTCCGACCTCTTGTTACGTAGTATATACAGTTTACATCCTCTTTGTGTAGCATTTCCACAATGTTGATTCTTCTGTTTACATTAAATATTTATTTATACTTAGCACAAACCTACGCTGCCACGCGACAACACACATTTGACAACATGTCAAATGTGTGTTTTGTATTGACGCTGCCTCTTCGCAGTCGCGTGGTCGCGTAGGTTTGTGCTAAGCATTATACCTGTTCGAAACTCGTTAAAAAATTGTAGGTACACTCCTAAATTTAAGCTACTTTTTTCTAACAAATCAACACCTGTTACGTACAAACGCTACGGTGTGATTTTGTATGGCTTATTGAACAATTTGGTAGAATTAGGGCAAACATCTCAACGATTTTTTCCATACACCGTATTTGCTAACTAATAGAGCTTCAAACTACATTAAATACGAAACCGTGCAGACGGCAGATTCAAAATTACTCATGTCAAATGTTTGTGCGTTCGTTCATTTTCTCTCAATATTGGTACAGCGTGTTTGCTCAGCCACAGCTCTGTTTATACTTCCGCTCCTTTTCGACAAATGAAAAAAAAAAACGTTTCATGTTTATATACGGCTTCCACATACGAGCTCGTACGTTCAAAGCGTAAACAAATTAAGTAGGACTTTGATATGATCGTAATAAATTGTTGAAATTACTAATACAGATCAATAGTTTACACATTGCGAGGCTGTGAACACAGGAGGGTAAAACAGAAAAACTACGCAACAGTAAACCGCGTATTGTTGACACTAATGGCTGGTTTACACATATTAAGTAGATAAGTAGTAACTAAATTTTAACTTAATTTGAAGTGCCTGCCCGAAATTTGTCAAGTGACAAGCCCCGCCTGCCAACTTAACAGAAAATAGTCAAAAATCCTAATTTCCTTGTTTAGTACTTAACTAAATTTTAACTTGCTACTTGCTACTAAATTGTGTGCTTACATGCAATAAGTAACTTAAAATTAAGTTAAAAGTTTGTTAACTACTTATCTCCTTAATACGTGTAAACTAGCCCTAAAAAAACAAATACTTATTAAATGCAGACAGTTATTAATTACTAGATGTCGCCCGCAACTCCGTTGCGCCAAAATTCGTTTATCGCGCGAAAATCGAACAATTTTCCGGGATAAAAAGTATCCTATTCACTCCCCGGAACTCAAAGTATCTCCATACCGGATTTCAGCAAAATCGGTTCAGCGGTTTAGACATGAAGAGGTAACAGACAGATAGACAGACAGACACACTTTCGCATTTATAATATTAGTATGGATATGGAAGTATGGATTGCACATACTTATCTCTATACCAAAATCATTACAAGGACTCAGCACGTAAATTAAAACGTTCATAAAATTTTATATACATCCACATTTTAAAAATGCACGCCACATCCAAAATTAAATCTATCGCTGCGTCAGGTGCTTTTGATTAAAAATACCGAAAGCGAAATATTCGATACATTTTCTTTGTGACAGTGAAACTAGCGAACAAAAAACGTTTATGTTTAAACAATGTGAGATAATTAATGGTGGCAATTGGCAGGTTTTGTGAGACCGGAAGTTCCGCCATTGCTGCAGGACACCGGAAGTAATTTTGCGCAATGGCGCCCGGCGTGGGGTCGCAAACTATTGATTCTCTATTGGAAAACAATCGGCCCTTGGAAAAATATTGAAACCGGTAATTCACCTTTTAAATTTAGAAACTTTTTCTAAGTTTTCTAGTTGAGCTATTGTTTTATTTTCAAGACAAAGATGTTTCCGATTTCTCGAAACACAGAAAAGTGTGTACAAAAAAGTAAAACCATGTGAATTTTGTTGCGACAAAAAGTAGTATACATAATAATATGTTTTTATTTATTTTTATTACATACTTGTAGAAAATTCGTTTAGCACGCGGGAACCGTACATTTTTCTGGGATAAAAAGTATACTATGTCCTTTCCCGGGATTCAAAGTATCCCCATATCAAATTGCAGGATCTGTTCAGCGATTTAGGCGTTAAGAGGTAACAGACAGACAGACAGACAGACACACTTTTGTATTAATAATATTAGCATGGATTTCTTGCAACATAAATTTGGCCTATACTCATACTGTATAACACCTTGGATTTTGCAATTACCAGTTTTTAACTGCAAAATTGCTAGATTATAATATAGTCTAATGCGAACCGGACAGAACGCTTTTGCGACAGGCCGCGACGTGCAATTAGTATTAATTAGAGACTCTTGGGTCCGAGATGGGTCGTTATAGCCGGCATTATTGTAATTATACTTCATTTCGGACGATGGCGTGATGGCGACGAGGTATTCATCCATGTATGGGTGCTTTAGTGCCCTTTTAAATTTGATAATGCTTTTGTCCAATTCATATCCAACAAAATTTTGTCAGGGCTTGACGTGTTAAGGTGACTTAGGGTCAATTCAGACCGCAACGCGACGAGGCGAGGCGAGGCGCGGCGTGGTATAAATTAGTATGGATTTGACAGATTTCAATTGCGTGAGGTCTTGCGAATCTGTCGAATCCATATAAATTTAGAAACGCATCTACGCGTCGCGTTGCGTTCTCAATCAACAAGCGACCGCGACTAACAAAAAAATCAAATAAAATGCTACTTTATGACCTATAGTATAGGTTTCATTTTGCTCTACGCCACGAAACAGCGGCGGCATGGGTCGCTAGACCAATGACTATAGAAAATGAAACTTATAGCGCACAAATTACTAAATAGTTGCTGTGTAACTTATAGCCTCGTTTAAAAAGTGGCATTTTATTTTAATTTTTGTCGGTTGAGGTCGCTTGTGGCGAAGATCAGAACAGTAGCTCTACTATGAGTTTAAAGCTATAGTTTTTATCGATACTCGATACCGACTACGTATTAGTATGGGAAATTTTACAACGCCTCTAGCGGTCACTTGCGACACTAAAATCCCCATACTAAAAATGTACGCAGTCGGTATCGAGTATCGACAAAAACTATAGCTTTAAACTCATGGTAGAGCTCAGTAGCTAACGGTACAGTTACCGTCAGAGTATCGAGTCGGTACTCTTTACTTTTTGGTAGGAAAGTAGTACTATAATAACGTCGGAATCATGCATGTAGCATTTCAGTTGAAGCCTCACAAATTATGCAAATCTTCTCAATATGCTCGGTGGTTAACTTGTACTACCGTATAACTTACTGTAATAATTTTCAGATGTCGTATGTTGTAAATTGTAATACAAGTACAGCGCCGAACTCTGATGGTGTAATTAAGGATTTAGGATGAGGATTCGTAATCTTAATTGGTCCACCTGTCTGTCAAAATTTAGTTATAAAATTTATTAACACGCCAATTATTGCTAAAATCCAAAAGTGAAGCAGCGAGGGCACATAATACTAACGGACCCAGCCAAAATCATTATCCTTCTTTTTTGGTTCGTAGTCGGATAAAAAACATCCATCCATCAACCATTTCCATAAACTTTCAAACATATTTAATATATCTTGGTGGACTAAAACTCGACACATATTGACTCAGTAAATAAGGTCTGTTTGTACGGTATACATTTTGTAGGTAAACTGTCTAAGTTGCGGTAATTATGTGTAAACAGCGTTTGTGTAGTTTTGTTATATTATTAATTATTATAGCGTTCACTATAATATTTACATCCACACAATATAATATGTATACTGTATTTTAAACATAACTACTACATTTATACTAATACTTACGACTTACGTTCATAAGAATTGGATTTAAATAAACTGTGATTTCAATAGAAAATTGATTATGATTTACGATAGAATAAAATAAACTAACTTGAAATAAAAATAAATAAGTATTTATTGAAAATGGAAAACGAAGCTTAAATATCAAATTAAATGGGCTGGAGTGTTTCAATAATGAACTGTTATGAAGCTAAAAACTGGCGCTAAATATACCGTGGGCTGTGCAGCTCCAATGTTCGGTTCCGTAATTACAATCACGATCGACTAGTTTAGGGTTACATACACGTACGACACGACGCACACGATGCGACTCCGCAACGATCGCGTTTGCGCATAGTTTATTTACATTCTTTTGAGCAGTGGTGTTACCATAAAGTTTACACAATAATATGAAAAAGAAATCTTGTAAACGAGTTATTATGTAAAATCAGAGGTTAACACTTGCGTATTAATTGTAACATGTATGATGGCGACCCAAAAGATCTTATCAATATTTGGATAAGAAATAGCAAAATTGTTTCGGCCGTTAGGCTCATTTTGTTAGCCGCTTCCAGAAAAAAAAATTAATGCGAAATAAATAATTGTCTTCGACATCTTCTGTTGCTTCGATATCGTTAAGACAAATCGTATCATGTACGAATCCACCACACAAATAGATTCTCTCAATTGCGGTGTCCAACCATTGTGTATTTAATTGTGGTCGTTGCCATATTATATTTCGTTACACGCGGAAAATGTTTATTGAAACTTTCATTTTGTTATCGGTTATTTTTGATTCTAATTAATTATACACATTGATTTGCGGTTTATTTGACTAATTATGAAATTGTACTGGTGCGGATTAATGTAGATTTAAAATATATAGAGTGGAAGGCGTCAAGTGTTCGGAATTTAGAGTTGTTAAATTCATTGTTAATCAGGTCTGAACAACTGTAACATAATAATAACATAATAATAATATAAAGTGTTCACATGACTGCTTAGCTTTTATCTATGTTATGAAATTACTAACGTGTGGACTATGATTACGTTCCGGTTCTTTCCTTGACAAAGTATATAGATTTGATTGATTAGGACTGAGCCGAACGGTAAATAATTAAGGGGTTTCTGTTATACTGGTCAAGACACAACGGATGTGGCTTTTAGAATAACTGGGTTATTCATACTACGAGTAATATTATAAATGCGAATGTGTCTATCCGCTGAACCAATTTTGCTAAAATTTGGTATAGAGATACTTTGAGTCCCGGGAAAGGACATAATATGATATTACTTTTTATTCTGGAAAAATCTCCAAAGGCTTCCACACGTTAAGCTAATTTCTGTGCAACGGAGTTGCGGGCTTCGACTGGTATGAAATAATTTGAAACAAAGGGATCCGATCATTAGGACGACAGATGGATTTGGACAGGGCGCGTGGTGTGAGGCAGGGGGAGGGAGGGGGCAATATTTTGCATACGCGGGTTGCCCTAATCCGCGCGGTACATTATAGGATCAATGCAACGCAAACGCTTACTCATTTCGCATTCAAAATCGTTGGTCATCTGTTTTTGAATACATCACGTACGTGACCTATAAAATACACTTGCATTATGTTTATTATGTTTTTGTTTAGAGCGTGGCTTTCGATTGGTAGTTTAGTTTGCTCTGTGGCGGAGGGTTCGATTCCCACAGACCACCAAAAAAATGTTTTATGTTTTCAATTGTTCACAGATTTCGTCCGCGATTACAATTTTAATAACACAGTAGGGCTAGTTATGTTTTTATGAACTAAAACACATAACTAGCTCGACGAAAAAGAGTAGAATCAAATACAATGATAATCATAAAACTCGAATATTATCACGATAGGATTATTCGAGTAGCTCTGTCAGAAATATACACCTTTTCACGCGAGTAAGCCTAACTCGAGTTACGAATACCGTTAGATCCGACACCGGTTTTATTCAAGCGAGAAGATCAGCCCGACTGGAGGTGCGGATGGAAAGCAAACGTTTCATATTTTCTGGCACTAGTCATTGCCTGTGGCTTGCCTCCTTAATATCTTTATTTCTGTACGAAAGAAAAGACGGCGGCCAAAAGAAAAATTAAACACTTTTTTGAAGCGAAAACTTATTTAGCGGCGTTGAGCACTTTTGTGGGATGGGTAAAAACTATGAATTTCGCGTCGGATTCTCATGCTGATCGAAAACCCAAGGAGAAAACGTAGGACGGTTGGAGAGTAGTGTAACATCGAAATCGATTAATCGAACAATCGATTGTTTTTTTTTCGATTGTCGATGTTTTTTTAATCGATTGTAAAGGTTTCGATTAATTAATTAAAACGATCATTTCTTTTTGTTAATTTTTTAAATCGATTTTCATAAAAAATGGGTTAAAAAAATAATGCACAACGTTAATAATCAAGTTTTCACTTCTGCCAGCACTCCCGGAGTGCAACCCGTCTTTTTTTCGCTACTGCGAGTGCGGTTTTGTTGCAATTCATCACCAAATCATAATATTGAAATATCATTAAAGATATTAATAATAATGAAAAATCCGCCATTTTGTCAGTGACGTCAGCTTGACGGTGACTCCGCGCGGAAATCGAGTTACGATGTCCAATATTGATACAATTGTACCAACAAAACGAACCAATATAACTACAGGAAGGGTAGTAATTTGATTCCCAATCGATAGGACTACTTCTGCCGGTCTTGACGTGAAAAGGAATAAATTTATTGGACCTTTCTTTGAAACTCCATAACTTTGACGGGTGCGGACAGGACGGAGGGAAATTACGGACGATTTATGTATCGGAGATGAAGTAAAGTGGAAATGTTTACGAAATTTTAAATAACTTCGATAAAGCGATTTATTTTGCAGTAGGAGTAAGGAATAATTTTGAAAATTACATTATTCCTTTGAAAATCAATACTGATTTTACTTCTACCGTATATTAATTAGGCGCACAGAAAAAGAAATAAAAAATTATAGTAAATATTATTAAAAAATATTTTCATTTTATCACTTAAACGCTGCCAAAGCTGCGCTTTTAGACGCATCACCTTTTGCATTTAAATCTGGGACGTGTTTCAATGAAATTACCCCCCACTCGACCGGTTGAGAATATTAATTTAATATGGCTTAAACTTTCGCGTGGCACGAGCTGCTAAATGCATTTAGTAGTTTTGGAAATAGAGCGATTTACAGTCGTTCTCGTGATGCTAATGTAAACTATATTTCATAATTTTAATGAACATGATTCGTGTTTCAATTTTGTTTTGCTAATGTCGTATAAGTTGTCATTAAAACTTGACTAGTGTTCACTTGTTTTAAATGACTTTTAGAGATTAAATTCAAATTGCTATTTATTCCATAAGTGAATATTGTATGAACGTTGAACGAACATACTCAATATCTAACTTTTCTTTAAAAAAGATGCTACTTAAGTACTAATTCAGCAAATTACAAACAAGATAGATGATCCAATAACGAGGGACATAAAATTTATCGAAACAACTCCCAACGCTCGTTAATATCTCAGACAATAAATAACTAAGTATCGATAATTTTTAAATGATCACCTGCGCACATCTCTAAGCCCTGGAGATTTTGACCGAAACCTCCACAATATGAATTTAACCTACACACGGCTACGTCGTTTTACACTACGGCTTGCTACGTCACGGCGCGCTACACGCGCACACGCCACGCGAAAAACATACCATCCTCATCACCTTGATGAGTGGCAGTCTTCCACAGTGCGTTTTCGCGTAACTTTCTGCCGCGCACTATAAAACTCTGGAACGAACTGTCATCAGCAGTTTTTCCGGACCTATACGACCTGCAAACCTTCAAGAAAAGAGCGTATTCCCTCTTAAAAGGCCGGCAACGCACCTGCAGCTCTTCTGATGTTGCGAGTGTCCATGGGCGACGGTAGTTGCTTGCTTGTTGTTGTTGTTGTTGTTGCACTTCACTGCGTACCACTACGGCTTGCTACGTCACGCTACACTTCGCTGCGTACTACTTTTGCTACATTGCGCTACACTTCGCTGTGTGCCACTACGTTTTGCTACGTCGCGCTACACTTCGCTGCGTACCACTACGGATTGCTACGTCGTGCTACACTTCGCTGCGTACCACTACGGATTGCTACGTCGCGCTACACTTCACTGCGTAGTGCGTACCAATACGGCTTGCTACGTCGTGCTTCTCTTCGATGCGTACCACTATGTCATACTACACTTTTCTGCGTACCACTTTTGATACGTCGTGCTACATCTTACTAGGTTTCGCTACGTACTTATGAACGCTAATATAACCATAGTTTTTTTTGCTCCCAGAAAAATCAATCACAGGATCATATTTTGTCAACTGACTGATCACGACTAACATTGACTAAATAACGTAGGTCGTAATCTGCATTTGTAGCAGTTTCTTCTTTATTTCTTTACGATGCTGAGAAACTATTAAAATATTTTTATTATTAACTCATTGATGGTAGGCCTGGAGATAGTGACACAAAATTCTTGGTGATTTGTACCAGTATGGCGGTTTTACAGGGGTATAATTACGTAAGGGCAAAAAGGAAAATGATGGTCAAAGCGCTCGCACTGGCAGCCCAAACGCGTGGGCGTTAATCGAACGTGTCGGATAAATAACGAGTGTCGAACAATTTGTTCCACAAAAAAGTCGTCGTAGTCGAAAAAAAATAAGTAGGCGAAAGCGTAATGCCATACTTGTCGGGTGCGGCTTTCAGCCCGCCATACCGACGCGAATACGTTAATTTTAATAAAAAAATTGAACCATTTGTACCAGGCTAATTTTTGCACAGCTAATCATCGTCAAGTAGCCATTCACGAAAATCACCTTGCCATACTTTTCCGACAGCGCCCAATGGCCGCCATACCACTGCAAAGGTGTAAGATTTTTTTTTTCGCCAAACGATTTGTACCAGTATGGCATTTAAATTTTTGGAAAGTATTTGGCAAAATATGACCGTTATTATTTTTTCCATACTTCTAGTAGGGGGAAAAAGTGCTGCCATACTTGAAATACTTATTTATTTGACACGTTTTAAAAATACGACTATAAGATGAGTAAAATCATATTTTACATCATGGCATCATTGTAGTCTCGTCATTAGACGTGGGAGAGCCATGCTTCGGCACGAATGGACCGGTTCGACCGGAGAAATACCACGTCCTCACAGAAAACCCGCGTGAAACAGCGCTTGCGCTGTGTTTCGCCGAGTGAGTGAGTTTACCGGAGGCCCAATCCCCTACTCTTTTCCCTTGCCTACTTTTCCCTATTTCCTTCCCCACCCTCCCCTATTACCCCGTAAAAGGCCGGCAACGCACCTGCAGCTCTTCTGATGCTGCGAGTGTCCATGGGCGACGGAAGTTGCTTTCGATCGGGTGACCCGTTTGCTCGTTTGCCCCCTTATTGCATAAAAAAAATTGTTACAGATTGTAACCATGGGGGCGGGATGACTATCGGACTTGAGCAAAAATTGATAAAAATTGGACGATTTGTACCAGTATGGCATTAGGATTTTTGGAAATTATAAGATACAATGTGACCATTATTATATTTGCCATACTTGTAGTAGACGGAAAAAGTGGCGCCATACTTGAAAAACCGTTTGAATTACGTATGAATTCTTAGGATTTTGAAAAAAATATTATTCACATTCGCTGCCTCCCATAGATATGGCATTATCAGACTCCTATTTATGATCATACAGGGAACTGTTAAAAAAAGTTTCAGAGTGGTACAAATCGTTTGGCGAAAAAAAAAACTTACACCTTTGCAGTGGTATGGCGGCCATTGGGCGCTGTCGGAAAAGTATGGCAAGGTGATTTTCGTGAATGGCTACTCGACGATGATTAGCTATGCAAAAATTAGCCTGGTACAAATGGTTGAATTTTTTTATTAAAATTAACGTGTTCGCGTCGGTATGGCGGGCTGAAAGCCGCACCCGACAAGTATGGCATTACGCTTTCGCCTACTTATTTTTTTCGACTATGTGAAAATATAAGCATTTTTGTGGAACAAATCGTTCGACACTCCTTATTTATCCGACACGTTCGATTAACGCCTACGTGTTTGGGCTGCCAGTGCGAGCGCTATGGCCATCATTTTCCTTTTTGCCCTTACGTAATTATACCCCTGTAAAACCGCCATACTGGTAAAAATCACCAAGAATTTTGTGTCACTATCTCCAGGCCTATGGGAATTTCTATTCATTTAACTGGAACAATACCTCTAGTATGATATGCGTATGACTTGGGCTTAATATGTTTTATGAAAGAAAACTAATCAAGCGGACAATGGAGTGGTATCGATGATCCAAACGCTGCGTGTACGTGACGAGCATTGTTCGCCATATTTTGTTTCAGACCAATACCAGCTGTATTTTTTCATCAATTTCAGGATTAGGATGTTTATTTTGTTAAGTATAACATTATGCAATAAATATCAGAATTATTATGAACTTTAGCTTTTACTAGCTAAAAGCCTAGATTTGTGAGGGCTCGCGTCGTTTTTCTGCGTGGTAATAATCTTTAAGGCAGTTATTTTATATCATTTTAATAGTAACCAAATCTACCTTGACTGACGGATCAAGTAAATAATATGTATTACACATGTGTATACATTTCTACATATGAATAAACATTACTAAATTTATAGCAAAAATCAATAGGCGTGATAGTTTTTAACCGACTTCCAAAAAGGAGGAGGTTATATGTTCGTCTGTATATATATTTTTTTGTATGTTCAACCATAACTTCGCCGTTTGTGGACCGATTTTCATGATTCTTTTTTTGTTGTACAGGGTGGAGCTTGGTACCATGTTCACAAAAGTGGTGATCTGATGATGGGATCCATGAGGAATCGAAGGGTCTCCTTGAAATTTGTATGGAAACATATAGTAATTTCAATTTTTTCTGAAGCATTGAAGGTAAATACTACCAAAATGTAAGACTTTGCACCAGGTTATACCCTGGATCCGAAGGTACCGAATAGAACTTTTGAATCCTTATAGATACAGATTCGGGGATTAAGATTTCAGATAAAGATAAAAGTTTGGAAATTGCAGCATCGCTTAGATATCTGCAAGCATATACCACAATTTCGCTTACAGCAACATAATGTGAATAGTTAACATTCGTATTTTTATTTACGCATACGAGTAAAGCCTTATTTTGTAGATAACTAAAAAGAGTGAAATTGTTATTTTTAACAAAAAAAATTAAAACCGACTTCCAAGTCTATCCCAATATTATGAATTAAAAAGTATTAAATAACTCTTACTCTTGAATAGTGCCTTTTTCAGAATTCATCTAAATCTCAACTATTTCTGTGCATAATACAGTCTTCATAACTTTGAAGTCGGTACCAGTCCCAAAAGTTTCAGATATTCTGACATTACTGAACTCACGATCAAATTAGCTGGTACCAATGATATTATATAAAAAAACTCAAAGCAGATATGTTACTACCGCGCTTTGTGAAGCCATTAAATACGGGCCAATTGACCCGTCTTTTGTATAGTCTGTCTCTTTTATGTAAATGTCATTTCGTATCTTTTGTTTCACTTATCTGTCGAATTTGACAATGGAATTTGAAAATTTTTCGGAAGCAATTTAAGCCGGAAAATAGTATGAACGTAACAGATCTGTATTTAGTTGAATATCATTGGCTGGTACCGACTTCAAAATAATGAAGACTGTAGTATGCACAGAAATAGTTGAGATTCATACGAATTCTGAAAAAGGCACTATTCAAGAGTAAGAGTTATTTAATACTTTTTAGTTCATAATATTGGAATAGACTTGGAAGTCGGTTTTAATTTTTTTGTTAAAAATAATTCCATAATGTGCACCACAAAAGTGCTCTGGTTGTGGGATATACTATAAAATAAACGAATAAATAACAAAATGGACTGAGATGTGAAAGTTTCACTATAACTGGACTGATTTATTTATACACTTAATTAAAAAGTTTGGACCATGGTCCATTATTATAATTTTAGTAGGAATAAAAAATAAGCTAAACTCCAATGATTGAAGTCAGCATTTTCTATTCAATTACAAACTGTCAGGAGCAGAAATTACATATTTTAGAATACGCAACGGATTTAATTAAAAAACGGCGAACTCTAAAATAGAAAATCTGTTGTGCTGTATTTAAACAAAGAAAAAAAAAAGATAAGCGTAACGTTTCATTAAGGGAAAATGAACAATCATTTTTATCGGTTATTTTGATGCCGATAATTATGGCCCTCTGAAAATATCCCGATACCTCGAGATAAAAACAAAGGCCGTAATGAATTGGCCTTTTTTTGTTTTCACAAAGGGATAGGAGCACAATGGGTAATCCGCGCCGATGAGACCGGGCCGCCGGACTTTTGAAACTTTCCGTAGATATTATGAACAAGATATTGAAGTCGGAAATATGAGTATTGTTTTAATAAACGTTCCAATAAGCCGTGGCGACGTTCGGTCTGGATATCGAGAGGCGCCGATTGCCCCTGTTGTCTCTTTCACTGATTTCACCTTTTCATAAATGACAGTTCACGAAAACAATACGTAAATTCATTGAAAATATGTACGGCGGGATTTCTGATTTCAAGAGCCCATTAAACAAGTCAATAAATAAAAGTATCATTTTCGTCGTTACAAAATAATTAGCCTACGATTTCTAAAGTAACAACAAAAGATCATGGTGTATGATCGGGTTTCTAAAGCAAACAAAAGATCATATTGAGCTACTTGCTAAGTTTTTTTTTTATGTATGGTAATGACAACTACTCACTATAACACTCACTTTAATGTAATAATTAAAGAAATATAATAAGCAGGTTAGTGTGAAATAATCGCGTCAATTTAAGAAGTGGTCTGAACTCTCAAGTTGGGAATAGTTACCGCTATAATCTTACCGTACCGATCAGGAATTTAATTCAATATTAGACAATTTTTGGTAATTCAATGAATACAATGTAACTACTGTTTCAGTTACCTTTACATAATGATGCTAGTCAATATTATTATTGACTATATATATATTATAATTATAACATTAGTTCAATGAGCAAACAATTATTTAAACAAACAATTGAAACAATAATTGGATAATTGTTTGCGGCGCTATTGACAGCACAATTTTGATCCCCTCGAATTGTAAGGTGCGTCCACATTTGTATCATTTGCGCGATCAGATCTCCGTCGCGATCATCGCGCCGTATCAAGTATGAGTATCATAGTGTGGACGCCTATTAGATCATTCTGCCGATCATGCGTGTATTTGATATGACAAGTAGGTATTCGATACGCGGTTAATAGCGATCGGGGCGTATCATGATACGCTTATCATTTTGACACGCTTCGATGATACGCGACGGAGATCTGATCGAAAATCTGATCGCGCAAATGATACAAATGTGGACGCACCCTAAATGTGTAGTAATACTAGGAACAAGATTGGTACTACATATTGTTTTTTTATTCGAAACACTAATAATAATTATTGAATTGAATTTTAATATAATATTGTATGTAATTCCAAATAATTGTAATTTTTAAATCCAAAAAACGAATGTACGTTTTGTGAATTCATTTTGTGGTATGAAGTAGCGAACAACACTTAGATATAAGTATTTTCGTGTTATCACAATATCAGAACATACAATGATACACTTTCCTACAATCATAACAGTATCATTTACGGATAATATTACTGATGTTTACCTCGTTTCCCTGGGGGTTGGAACCGAAATAAAAATGTCATAATCACACCGAACGAAGGTCCCTATTCAGATCACTACGTTATTATTAGAAACGGCCAGTTAATTAGAGAGATAGCAATGTGGTATTATGTTAAAGTCGTAGTTAAGATTCCGTCGACTCAGACCGACAAAGCTTTTTTTGACAGCATAATTTAGGAATTGCTTACGATAGACCCGCTTCCCCTATTTTAATACGGGCTATGTATGATAGAGATTGACCTGAATTCCTCGTGCGCTGAATAATGTACTCTATTTAAAGGGTGATAGGGTGCGATATTAAATGCGGTTAGCGCTATGTTTTCGCCGAAACTCAGTGAGATGGCCAAGTTGAGTTAATGATGCAGATATCAATTTGTTAGTCGATTTTTTGCAGTTCGTTTTGTCGGTTTCTGACGCGAAAAGGAAAATTCAGTTTTAGAAGCAAATTTTTTAGAAATCTTTACATTTTACTAACTTTACTTTAGAAGAAAATACATAAATAGCGTAATATACACGGTGTAACAAAACTAAGTGATAAAACTTTAGGGTGTGTAGGTGTTCCTTACATAGAGTTTTGTATGAGGAAACTCGTTACGCTGGGGCGCTTGCCCATACAAAGTGAAAAAAATTGGTCTTTCAGCACTACTACTTTCACAGTAAACTCACTACAAGGAACACGTACACATCCTAAAGTATTATCAATTAGTTTTTTTACACCTTGTATAGCACATTGTTATTTTTGTACATGTCCTTTGCATTGCGACGTACATATCATTCTGTATAATGAATAAAGCCCATGACTTTAGTCGCTATCCTCGAAATGACCCGTCTGGGTGTAAACTGGCACTTACACTGCTGTTTTAACATCGCTACCTGCGTGTTTTAATTAACCACAGAATGTGTAATTTTAAATTACTTTAAAAAAATAAGTTAATAAAATAAGAATTTTACAAATTCTTATTTTGTTAACTTATTTTTTTTATTAGGATCAATTTTTATTAGGACGCCTAAATCGAATTTGAGACAAAATAATTACTGAAATAGTATGTACTCGTATTACAGAGTTTTTTTTTGTGACGGTAAAAACGTAAGTATAATGCTGAACACAGCTTTGTTTGAGACTCTGAGCTTTGAAGCGTAAAAAAAGTAAACACATGAATGGAAGATGTAAAAATCCCCCAAACCCATCGCATTCATTATACATAATGATTCGGACTTTTTGTTCTCTATGACTTTTATAATACTCTTTTATTTTACATGCCTTTTTGAATATCTCTTTTATTTTCAGGTGTATTGCATGGGTCTTGTTTAGTGAAAAACATAATGTAAAATGCAAAATAATAATACATACATTTGACTTACAAATTCTAAAATCTCTAGTCTATAAGTAATGATAATAATCTACGTATTATTTTGCAGCTGACTCTGATATTATGGTCGCAGCTAACTCACATCTTTTTTATCGATACATTCTAACAAAATTTTGTGCAACTATTTTGTATACCTACCTAGTATAGGCGTTGTAAGTGAGTGGATTTCAACAGCCTGCATTTTTTATATAATTTTGGTGTTTCCACCAAAATTTGAGATGAGGTGTTTACGGGAAACTGGTACGACAACCACCACCTAGACAAGTTACGGTGCGTCCACATTTGTATCATCTGCGCGATCAGATCACCGATCAGATCTCCGTCGCGATCTCCGTAATAGCGATCGGGGTGTATCATGATACGCGTATCATTTTGACACGTTTCGATGATACGCGACGGAGATCTGATCGGGGATCTGATCGCACAAATGATACAAATGTGGACGCACCGTAACTTGTCTGTGGACGAATGTACAAAGTTTCACATCTTTTCATACAAAGAATTCTAAAATGCGGAGCTTTCGGCGCGTGCGTCGCGAACGTTGCTGATAAATGTGCGATCACCTGAAAGTGTTATAGAATTGCAATGCTTCACGCTATTTGACATTTTGACGCCCCCCGCGAATAATCTGGCAATGGCCTGTTAAGGGGTTTTTCAATGTTATGAGTTTTTTTCAAATCACGTCAGAAGTCAAATTGCATCATGTGATTTATTTCACAATAAATAAAATAACGAAATTTTGCTCTTATGCATCGCCAAGTCTCGCCCTGATCCTAAACGTTAGGTACTGAGTAAACCTGTGGCGGAATTTTGGCCGGCCGGGTGAGCGATGTTACGACTAGCCGTGGTCGCTGCGGCCTGATTTACCGATTGGTTTCAACTCGGAATGGGAACTTCAAAACTTTCAGATTTCTTTTTCAGATGACGTTCGTAAATCAGTGAATTTTACAAAATACAGATGCAACAAGAACTGCAGGCCTACTATCAACTTTTAAAAGACGACTCAAATTCCGAGCAGTTTAATTTGGGTTCCTAAACAAAATCGCTAACATTCGTACCATCACCTTATTAAAACCGCGCCTCAATTGAAACGTTACGGAGCCGAAAAGAACGAATGAAGTCGTCAATTTGTCTCTGAACCGCAATCCCTAGGTTGAAGTGGGAAAGAGACAACGCTATACGAATAATGAATATTATGCTGTTTCTCTTGATTCGAATGTCGCGTTCTAAAACTTTGTATCATTTTCATAATACTGTATCCAGTTGGTATTATTTTATAAATTCTAGTTTAAAAGTGACACAAATTTTCTAATGATATAATTATTATGAAAAAAAAATATTTTATTTATAGTTCTTGTATCGGACACAAAATTTTATCAAGTTTTCGAACGTGTGTTGTGTGACAGTTCGTGACGTAAGCGGGGTTACCAGGTTTTTGGTATTCTACCGAACGTTTCGGTATTTTCGTATTATAAGTTAAAAATAATCATTTTATTTTTTATTATTATAACTCTTTTTTAGGGTTCCATTCCATGGGTACGGACCCAAAGGGTAATTTTAGCCTAGACGTATCACCAAGACTTCGTTGTCTGTCCGTCTGTCTGTCTCCAAGCTGTATCTCAAGAACCACTACATAGCTAGACTTCTGAATTTTTCACAGATTGTGTATATCTGTTGCCGCTACAACAACAAATACTAAAAACAAAATAAAATAATTTTTGTTTGTTCGGTATTTATTTGAAAATGACCTGGCAACCCTGGACGTGAGTGTGGCGGCCACAGATGCTGAACACTACAGTGGCGGCGACTTCGAAATTTTGTAAACAAATTACCTATAGAATAGTGAGAATACAACAATAAGTTTATTAAAAGTGGTTGTTTGTGTAAAAGACTGAAATAATAATGGCGTAAGTTATAGTTAATATATTGCATATTTTAGTCCTTACCTTTGTTTCTACAGATATATCTGTGGACCTCCTTGGCGCTTTCATTGCCGGTCTTATCTCGTCGCACAATCCGACTACCAATTCTTTGGAAAGACGATAACGTTTTATAAATTCATTATCTTCCAAATCGAATGGGTCGAATTGTGCTCGAGCGTCGAGTCTCCTTCTCCTCATAGAGTTTTCCTCACTATCGGCTTCCAAGAACTCAAAAAGCATCAATTCGTCGTCACACATCCTACGAATAAAACTGCACTTTAAACTTTTTTTAGAAGCACCGAAATCAATGCTATTTGATACCAATTTATGTTTTTACCTCGCGACACTGCTTTTCACTGCTTTTTTCTGACTTTGAACAAATAAAATTAAAAACTAACAACAAAAGAATCAAAATCAGCATCAAATTTACTAAACTTGTTTTGAATCGCAAGTTTTGACAGTTGAGCGATTTTGTTTAGGCTCGAACGTCAGATAAAGTAAGGTGATGGTACGAATTTACGTACGAAAAAGAGTGAATGATATTGGAATGCGGCTCAGTTTAGGTGTCGACCTAAATTGGTTCGTAAAACGAAGTTGATGGTACGAAATATCAAATGCCATTCAGTTTAGGTCCTAAATTAAATCGTATTAAGCGTTGATAGTAAGCCTGCTGTTAATTATATAGGTACTTTAAGATAAAACCCATGTTGGCTTTGTGCTAAGTATATATTTTTTTAAGTTTTTCCTTTTGACTTAAGGAAAGAGGTACCTGATTAGTGATTAATTATAATGAATCGAGCATAAAACATATGGTATTACAATAAAACATACGGTGACGTGAGAGAGCCATGCTTCGGCATGAATGGGCCGGCTTGACCGGAGAAATACCACGTCCTCACAGAAAACCGGCGTGAAACAGCGCTTGCGCTGTGTTTCGCCGAGTGAGTGAGTTTACCGGTGGCCCAATCCCCTACCCTTTTCCTTTCCCTACCCTATTCCCTTCCCTACCCTTCCCTATTTCCTTCCCTACCCTCCCCTATTACCCCTTAAAAGGCCGGCAACGCACCTGCAGCTCTTCTGATGCTGCGAGTGTCCATGGGCGACGGAAGTTGCTTTCCATCAGGTGACCCGTTTGCTCGTTTGCCCCCTTATTGCATAAAAAAAAACTTTGAAAGTAGTTATAATATTTTAAAGGTAAAAAAACTTTACTAGAAACTGGAGGACCCTTACTCTACTACAAATAAGTTATTCTCATGAGCAGACTTAATTAATTTAGTAGAATAACCGTTTCCAAGCTTTGAAAGATTATGAATAGTGCTTAAAGCGCTTTATTTTAGAAGTTTGCCAAACTAAAGCAAGTTTAACGGGATCCTAACCAACGCCATCCAAGTTATAATGTTTAAAGTAATTCTTGGTTTATGGAAGCTTAGCTTCTCCGAGAAAAACCTTTTTGGTTTTAAAACTTTTAACACTGTAACACTGTAAATTATACAAAATTGTAAAAACAAATAATTTTGGTAGGTTTGCGCGTTTGTTGTTTACGATCGATGATAACACATAATTTATATAGACTGTAATTTAGATTTTACAATGTTAATAACTGAAAATAAATCCTGTTATTTTATACAAGTCGATCTAAAATAAATACTTAAAAAAATTAACTTATTCATTCCTTACTTCCATAGTAATATTATAAATACGAAAGTGTGTCTGTCTGTCTGTCTGTTTGTCTGTATGTTACCTCTTCACGCCCAAACCGCAGAACCGATTTGGCTAAAATTTGGCATGAAGATTCTTTGATCCCGAGAAAGGACATAGGATACTTTTTATCCCGGAAAAATGTACGGTTACCGCGCTATAAACGGAGTTGCGGGCGTCATCTAGTAGCGAAAATTATGTTATGTATCCTACAGTGCATAATTTTATGTATAAAAAAGTAAAGTGTAATGAGTGTTCGCGCATAGTATTTAATAAATAAGGCGATTCACAATGAATTCGCGAGCGAAATGCACATGCAAAAATAATGAGGCTTCAAACTATGACACTTCATAATCTCCCAAACACCTGCACGATTAAAACCGAGGATCAGGGGTTTAAACGTGAAATTATTAAATAACTTCCAAACTGGCGGTGGCGGGGAGCCAAGTCTGTGGCTGTTTACAACCGGAGTGCAACGGTGTTGATGTTTTGTAACTCCGTTTTGAGCTTGCGAAATAATACTTTTACTTCAGAGACGAATATTTATTACTTAATTGTAATTAAATGACTGGATCTATACGAACCTTCTGCAAACCTTCAAGAAGAGAGCGTATTTCCTCTTAAAAGGCCGGCAACGCAACTGCAGCACTTCTGATGTTGCGAGTGTCCATATGCGACGGTAGTTGCTTTCCATCAAGTGACCCGTTTGCTCGTTTGCCCCCTTATTTTATAAAAAAATGAAGACTTTGACATTTATGTCAAATACCTACCTTTTGTATGAGGTACTTGACATTTATGTCAAGTACCTCATACATTATCCGTCAAATTCTCCATTAAATTAAAGTTTGATCATCATTGAATGTCTCTAACTCTCTCACTTACCGTTAAGATTATACTCAAGATACAGCTTGGGGCTGTTTTAACACATCCAATACACGCATCGATAATAATACGTATTATTTTAATTGGGCTATGAAAGGAGAGATATTATAGGTAAATTAAAAAAGTAATAAAACATATTTTGTCTTGAAATAGTAATAAAATTAGTAGAATTTATGTTAAATAGTATTTTAATTAGCATACCTAAATGAAAATAAACTCAAACCACCGTACAACTTGTTTGAATCAATCATTTATTCGACACAATTGTGGGTGAATTTAAAATAATATAATACGGAATAATAATAGGTGATTAACGTGAAAAATAAACAGGCTCGCGCTCCACAGGTGTAATCACTAAATTATCTTATTTTTAGGTTTCTATACTTATTATAAAACAAAGTCGCTTTTTTTTCGTCATGTCCCTTTGTTCCCTTTAATCTTTAAAATTACGCAACGGATTTTGATGATTCTTTCAATGTTAGATAGCCCATTTATCGAGGAAGGTTATAGGCTATTTTTTATCACGCTAAGACTAATAAGAGCGAAGAAATAGAGGAAAATGTGGAAAAAACGGGGGAAATTATTTGAAAGGGCTAACTTGAACGCGCTAATCTCAGGAACTACTGGTCCGATTTGAAAAATTCTTTCAGTGTTAGATAGGCCATTTATTGAGGAAAGCTATAAGCATATATTTTTAGTGGCTTTATATTTTATACCCGTGCGACGCCGGGGCGGGTCGCTACTAAATAATAAAATGATAATGTAAAAACAGCAACATGAATATTCTGTTGTTTCCATTAAATAAAATTATTTTTAAATGATTATAAAATACAAGTATGTAATTATATTTACATATAACGATATTGACATAAGTATATAGTAATTATTATACTTACCTATTACTGAAATACCCTCTGACTAATAAAAATATACACGACGTCTATTAATAAATAATTGTGTTTGTGGAAAAACTATGTTTTTAGCCAAACAAAGACCGCAGGTCTTGGATATTATATCCATAATAAATATTTATTTACAGCACTCTTCGTTAGTTAGCTAATTGCACAGAGATTTCTTTATTGCTAAAGGTATAGCGACAAATAGACCAGAAGAAAGCTAATAAAAATTATGGAAAACTTTCGGGTCTATTCTTAACCATTTGTGGTAGTCGTTTGTATTATAATCATTGTAAGGTTATAATAATATGCATAGAATTCGAAAAAACGGGGAGGTATTACAAAAAATATTTTCAAAATAAAGCTGTTTAACTTGACACATCCCTCGTATCTCGTATCGTATTCGAATTAATAAAATGGGACAGATTTCTTTCGGCAAAATGGCTGCCATGTCCTATCATAATACCTTTGTCACCTTCACGAACAATCAGGAAAGGTCTGCGAGATGCCCTTCGACAAAACATAATTTTTCATGTTATAAAGATATCACATTTCATTTAATATGAAATATCATTCACGAATATGACCCTTTCTCATGAAAAATGTATCCAAATATTGAAAGATTTTGTACATTGTTATATTTTTTTTGCTGGTTTATTAGTTTAGATTATTTAACTGAAATGAATTGTTGGTTGTTATATTTTACTGTACGTATATTTCAATAATTAGATATTTTTTTACAGAAAGTAGCCTCACAGAATTACCAATGCTTCATCGTGAAAAAAATTTTCTTCCATCAGTTACGGCTTAAAAAAATATAAAAAAGACTGAAGTTCGTAATGTAAAGTTAAGACCACGTATTTATGAACTAGCCGAGAAATGCAAAAATGTTCAAGCTCCCAAATCAGATTCATGTCCGCAAGCGCAGATATAGATGTGGGCCTGGAGGCTGGAAGCCGGCCAGCACTTGAGGACGTGATCTAGCACTCACTACTATTCTAATGTCATGCCAAAAAAATACGCTTAAAATAACATAGTAAGCGAAAAAATCAATTTAAAAAATTTAAATAAAAAATTACTTGTTGGAATATTAAATTGCTTAAAAATATGTATTCTTAAATATTACTTTTTTGGGTTACAAAACATTCTTGTTTGTTTTTTTTTTTTTTTTTTATTACAAAATCCTCCCCCTAACATTATCAGGGCTTGTTAATTCACTTTTTTTTTTTTTATTGGCTTTTCTTTCTATTTCTAGAGCCGTGGTCCCCTCAAACACCAACACGATGTCGTCTGCGAACGCCTGGTTGAATACACCCATCTCCTCTAACAAAGTTAGCAGGGGGTCCAACAAGAGATCCCACAGGATCGGTCCACCAAATAGACCCCTGTAATATTAACATTCTTGTGTTATAACTTATAAGTATAATGTTAAATAATTAACAGACATTATTTTACATGGAGTGAGAAATTTCTGTCACAAGCATGAGATTATAATACACTGTACACTATAAAAATATAATTTAACTAACATTATCATAAATAGTTTTGATATAAACAAATATAAGGCTGCGTCCCCATCAGACACGGCACGGCGCCGCGTGTTACGGTACGGCGCCGTACCGTGTCACGGTGGCGCGTACGGTGCACCACGCGCCCCCGGGCGTTATTCTGGTTGAAACTTCCGAACAAAAATTTTGTCCAAACTTAAACGAGGCACTTATTTGGAACACATAGAAATCGGCCAAGTGCGACTTGGGTTCGCGCACGAAGGGTTCCGTACCATTATTATAGAGAAAAATAACCAAAAAATTATGTTTTTTGTATGGGAGCCCCCTTAATTATTAAGTTTTTAAGTAATTTGTAATACGAATTTACCCAAAGTTTTCTCTGTTTCTGTTTCTTTTTCAATCTTCGTTTTAGTAACAAGAGAATAATTCTTTCGCGATCCATATGAAGACAAGCAATCTCGGTCGAGCGCAAATATCGGCTGAATAGGGACGCACCGTGCGCGGCACCGTGACACGGTGCGGCGCCGTACCGTATCACGGTGGCGGCGTCGTGCCGTAACACGGTGACGGCGCCGCGCTGTGTCTGATGGGGACGCAGCCTAATATATAAAGGAGCATTTAATATTTGCGAAGTAAAAAAAAGAAAAAAAATCGTAAGTCGTTTTGATATCGAACGCTTTCGGAATACTATCCTGCGATGCAATCTAAGTGCCACGAGGAATCCTAAATAAGATGTTTTAAACTGCTGGGGTGGTATTCCGTGATTCCTTAGTTTTATTGCTATTGCTGTACACTTCCGTTTTGATACTCCTCTTGTAAGCAATTTAAATGTTTTCTATAAGAACGTTTCCTAAGTGAGCCAGTTTCAGTTGGCAAGCATTTTCAAGTAGTCTTTTAAAGCTCATTTAGTTATTTGTCCTCGATGCTTAGCAAATTTCCATTGAATATACAAACAGTAAAAACATGTTACTTTTACTTTTATTGGGTATATCAATATTTTCTCTTTTGCGAAACTTTTTGTAGAGTCTGCTGGAACCACTTGCAGGAAATTAGGTGTTGTGTAACTACTCATAATTTATAATACCTGAGAGACAGGATATTTTTTGGTTATTATTAAATAAGGGGGCAAACGAGCAAACGGGTCACCTGATGGTAAGCAACTACCGTCGCCCATGGACACTCGCAACATCAGAAGGATCGGGATCGGGATGATCTTGTATATTATAAATATACAAGATCATCCCGATAAGTCTAGGTACTTGTCAATCAAAATAGAAATCTAACCAAATTGTATTTTATCAGCAAATTCTCGCTCCTTCAAATTTTGAAATTTCTATTCATCGCCATCCGTGCTTAAAATATCTTAAATAAGATTCGAGAATCAAATTTAATTGTAAATCCGTTAATGAAGCTGAATATGTCTTTATCACGAGTGTCTCGGTAAACTGATATTTAAGATCTTCAAGCTTCTATTTAACTGCTTTAGATTTTGAATTCAAATGAAATTCTAATGTCTGATCGTTACCGCCGTAATCTCTGTAATTAATAATAGCTCTCATTCACTACCGTTTTCAATGTAGTGGATTTCTGTGAAAATTATTGTTGGCTGTAATTTTTGAATTAAAATGATCAAAAGTACTCAGTAGACACACGTGTAGACAAATATCGAAAATATCCAGTAAAAACTGTAAAATAAAATACAGAAAAAATATGCAAGATATATAATTATATAACGTATATAATTATATAACGTTATCCGAAAAAGGTTAACCATTTCACACAATTCATTCTCAGAAAATATAACCTCCAAATCCTAATTGGTAGCAGCTAGCCCATGTCTTTGTAATTATCCCATTATTCATTCATTCATAATCTACGGGGGCCTGGCCCACATTTGTTATGAATAACCGGTTAATTTGAACTAGGCCATGCCGGATGATGAATGTAAAATGCAACAGACATAAACCCCCTGATTATACGCCGGAATTCGGAGGTCATCATCATCGTTTAATGTCGGCATTTGGCCGGGACTCCCCGCGCGAGCTCCAAAGAATCGCTACGAGAATGAGAGGGGGTTTTGAGTATTGGGTACAGGCAATAAGATTGAGCCCGGTAAATACAGCTTTGGCACTTGGCAAGTCTCTCTCTCACCATTGAGAAGATCTCGAGCTATGAGCAATTGGGAAGACTTAGGAAACTACGCCAGACTAGAAAACTTGAGATTACTACGATGGTATACTCAAGGCCAGACTAAAGGAACCAGATAATTTAAATGTTAAGGAAAAAGTACGTAAACGAAATCCTTACATATTTTCTAAGGTAAAGGAAATGAGTTGTCACGCGTAAAACTCTCAATCGGGATATCTTTTTCTTTCACAGTAAAGTTACCTCCTAAAGAGCCTTATCTCTTGACAAACGGAGATATTATGAATTACGATCATATTTAAAGTTGATTTCATGCGTAGCTTGAACATACGATCAATTTTTTTGAAAACAAGTTTCCTATTATGGAAGATTCGCCGCGCTGGTTGCAGCATTTTTACCTGCATCCAGGTAGGCTAAAACATTAGTTTATATATTTTAACTATATACTAACCGTGGTCTTTCAGTAACGCAAGCACGTCGGCTGACAAAAGCGCACTCTCCACAAGGAGTTGGCCGCCCGCCAGATTTACTTCTATCAATTTGAAATTTTCACTTTAGACCAGATTTTGATACAAGCACAATGCGCCTACAAATTATTCCACCCCGTATTTCTATTGTTGCTCAGAAAAAATGAGAACGCCCGCCAGATGTGAAACATCGGGATTATTTGTGTAATTCATTGTTGTGGCGTCACTCCGCCGTACTCCAAAACTAACTCATACTGTAAACTATTTTCAATCATAGACTCATTTTTGAATAGAAAAATATAGCAACGGAAATCTGAACGAACATTTTCAGAAAAATAATCTCTTTTCTCTTTCATTCCGTACTTACTATTTTATATCAGCTTTGACTTGAAAGAATTCTTTGAGATTTTTTACATAACTATGCTGTCTCGGTCGTTTTGTCATACAAACGAGGTTTTAGTTAGTTTTCACTGTACCCTCGTTTTATCTTTTCTCTTCGGTATTAATTGTGCCTGTTTCCACATTCCCTCGTATTATAATTAACAAATTTTATTCCATTCCTTTCATTATTATTCTTGGAATTTAATAATTAAGTTAGAAAAACTACTTTTCAATATTATGATTGAGGCACTCAATATAGTTTTTAATCCTTCGATCGCGGATTCTGCGAAATCTATTGTTATAGCGTGTCCGGTGTCTTTATGGGACTTGATGGGTTAATAGAAATAATTATTAGATCTAAAACTAATTTTATACTGACAATAAGCATTTACTAACTATAGCGGCCCTACTAAATAGGTATAGAGTTAGAGCTCGATTGCCACGTTGGACACCAGGTATAAGTAACTCTTAAGGGCATTCCGTCCGGAGATTCCGTAATTGACCGTATTTAAAACCTTATAAACTCAAAATCTGAAAGCTACAAAATTATAATAAAAATACAGCAATAATCTTCAGTATATCAACATTCCTTTTGTCGTTTTAAATTTTCTATTTTTGTTTCTTATACTGATGATATCAGCTTCCAAAGTAATACCAATTTGTTAAAATTCAAGCATACATTCAGCATCTCCTTAGGATTTACAAATTACTTTTATTTGAAACTCACGCCAATAGATCGACAATATCATAAACTACATATTTGCCGTTTAAAATTTTTTTAGGACAATTTTGAACTAAGATAAGTAAAAATAATAGGGTTTTGGCGCGATCTCGGCAACGCGGCAAATGTATGGCCAAGGTCGTTTGCTCGGGGGACGGCCTTAATACTCGACACGTCAGTGCACCTATACAATATTTTGTATGTAGCAGCGATTGGTTGTGCCGCTATGTATTAGTAGATTGACCAGGTAAAATATAGGTATATTTCTATGATGGATATGACATTATGATACCTGTTAAAGTATTTCAATTGGCAATAAAATTTTAAAAAAATAAACAAATCCAATTCAATCTCTTACGGCTTTAGTTGTGAATTGTTCGTAACACGAGGAATAATATCAGCGGTGCGGAGTGAAAATTCCAATGTTCGTCAAAGCGCCTGGAGCCTCGCCAGCCAGCCTTTTGTTCGCAGCAATCAGCTGAAGGCAACTCGGTTAGATGTGGGTTACTGTACTCGTCGCGGTATTTTTAAATACTCCTTGACATACAAACTTTTTTTTTGGTTTCTATGAATCTTGGGCGAAAAATCAATTTGTTGTGAGAGGTGTGTGAAAAGTGGAAAAGCATTGAATATAACCAAAAACATATCGAACCGAATTCGTATACTATACTTATACTATACTCGTATACATTAGTATACTTTAAAAGTTCGGGTTCATTCATTTATCAGTGAAAATGAATGATTTTGATTTAAAACCTTTTAAAAAGTTAACCACTTACTTTTTTGCCAAATGCTAAAATTGAAAAATATAAACTTTCACTGCATCGAGGCATTATAAGATAATATCTAGGTTAGGAACAAAGTCACGAGGGCCCTCCGCGTAACATAAAACCGATTCGACCTTGCTCAAATAAAGGGCATTTTAAAATCTCGATAATCAAGTACGCTTATTGCACACTTTTAACCCAGATTATATCTAAGAAAGCCCTCCGCAGTGTAAACCCTTCAGTGGCGATGCGACGTATTAGAACCCCATAGGTGGCACTCGGTCTGGCAGACCGCCAGGACGCTCATTGATATGATAATAGTGCTCGATATTGATCGGATGCAGCCCTCATAACGAACGCCTCCGCCTAAAACAATCGCTTTCTTAGATTCCCCTCGCACTGGATTTTTGCTCTTTTCATCGTCGATTTATCTCTGAAAATCAATTCTGATCAAATCAATCAAATCAATCTGAAAATCAATTTCCAAGTTTTATCGCCCCAATTTGTTCTACTCGAGTTTTATTCGACACATTACAATGCGTTTTATGGTCGCATACTTTGATGCGTTTAACAACTAATTTATTGCTCCTAAAACCGAAGTTAAAATGTCACTTTGGTCTATTCACTATTGAATTCTCTATACTTTGAATTACATCGAATATTTAACATAATGTTGGACCCTCATAATATGAAATACGGTCATTCAACACCAAAAAGGGGTTAAACACAAAATTTCCTTGAAATATTCCATCTTTAAAGTGGCTCGGTGATTTATCCCTGAACGGAGTTCTAGCCAATATAAATCAAATATTTTCAGAGTGACATATTTTGTGAAGGAATGCGAAAGTCGAGGCAGGCGCACCCGGAATGCCGGACGGACAGAATATTACGCGATACAGGGAAATACACTGTTCAACCCACTCATTTATACAATACCGGTGAAAACGCTATACAGGTGAGCTTAGCAGCAGCAATTTTAAAATTCCTTGTATGCATTTTGTGAATGAAATTACAATTATTCATCTATATACTGTATAGTTTCTACATTATTATTACGTCTCAAAATGAGCTGTGTTCTTTGCAAAACCTAAAAGTTATTAGATATATAAAACATTTATATATTTAATCTTTATTGAATTTAATAAATATATTATTAAAACTGCAGTCTTGCAAAATTCACTAGCTGCCAATTATTGGCGCAACTTTGTTTATTTTCATTTCGTATTATTTTACAAGTTAGTGCTAGTTTGTCAAAAAAAATACAAAGTTGTGCAAATAATTCTGCAGCCTTGAGTCGCCAGAATTTATATAAAACCAGTTGTATGGTATTCCAAATTTAGATTCATAGCGAAAGTGGTATCGTCATCAAAACCGGCTGCGACTGAACGTAATCCCATCTGATTGGGGGATCGCGGGGCTCGGTGCGGACAACCGGACCGCACCAACACTTCCCCGCTACAAAACCACCACGACTGAATAAGCAACAACAAATAAACATAAAAATATTTATTTTTAGAAGTGTCATGCTATTCGAGAATTTCTTTTGATATTTTTATTTATTTTAGCCGGATTTAGGATTGTCATTCGTGGCAGGTGGTGAGAGGTGGGTGCGATTCTCATACCTCTGTCTCTTTGATTGATCATAGTACCTCAGGCTGATACCTAGATTATGTGTACAGACAGCCTCACACGTAAGAATGAGATCGAAGCGACATTTGAGGTTTGAAAATCTAACAAATTACACCTGCAACTATGATAATAAAATGTGAAAAAATGCCTTTCATTAAAAACAAGTCACATGGAGTGACTTTAATAGGGCTCAAACACAGTACAAAACAGCACCCATCATCAGGTCATCCGAGAGTAAAGAAAGAGGTACTCTCGGATGACCGACTCGACTGGCGCGAGACAGACTTCAAAAAAGTGATGGGCCTGATCTCTCGCATTGTTGACACAATATAAATAATGTATGTATGAGAATGTAAAAGACGCTACCTGAACTTGTACACAACATACTAGAAGAGCAATAACAATAATGAACCCACTCAATACGAGCTAAAACAAACGGCTAGCTAAGCCTACTTACATTAATGATAAGGGCGCAAATTCCGGTTAATATTCAGGCCCGCCCCGGCGCCCTCCGGCGCCCGACGCCCTCGCCCAGGGCCGCGGGTAATAAAACTAAATTAACGTCATCGTAAATTAATTGGTACGCGTAATAAGCTAAAAGACGAGGCGGCGTTATGAAAATGTTAGTACGTATCGTTAACCCGCCCGCGGGCATTCACAAATCGCGCGCTGCTAGGTGCGAAAATCGATTTATACCTCCATATATTTACTTAATAAATAGGTACTCATTGTGTATTATTTATTACTTATAACAAACTCCACCGTGGTCTCGTAGAAAATAAGTAGTAGGTATATCTGACAAAAAAACTTTGATCAACTTATAACAACTTATTTCCTGTGAAAAAATTTGAAGAATCCTTTCTTAAAGAAATGCCCACGTGGAAACAGGAATACCTGTGCGAAATTTTAAGGCAATGTTGATCTATCAGTCAATCAATTTTGCCTTTATATAACTTTAGACAAGGATTTGCTCATACCCGCTCATAGCATTGTTATTGTAACAATGTTATACGTTATTATATCAGACTATAATAACCAAACTTCAACGCATAAATTCTCTATTCATATGCAGTGTTGACGTGAATATTGTATAGATTACAATATGATTAGGTACATGCTGTATACATCATCAAACATATCAAGTAAATGGTCAGGCAGTAACTTGCAAGTGGATTACTGTGTGTTATGTAAATATTATAGTATGAATATAATTTATTTTTAAATCTATACTTCTATACTATAAATCATAAAGCTGAAGAGTTTTTTGGTTTGTTTGACCGCGCTAATCTCTACGAGCTGGTTCAAATATTTTTATTTCTGTTGGATAGTCCATTTATAAAGGAAGACTATAGATTATAATGTTACATTCATTTCAACTAATAGTAGAGGAGAATCAATAAAAATACGGGGAAAATAATTCATCTTAGATCTATAACTAGACTAAAATAAGTCCACCCGTTTGAATGAATACCGCAGCAAACACGTCATGTACACAGACAGACAAACACCTCAACTCAACAAAATTTGAAGTGTTTGTCTGTTTTCGCTGAAAGAAAAAAAAACTAAATATCGATGTATGGGCAAATCGAGCGACGCCGGGGCGTTCAATTAGTGGGTAACAAACATCCCCGTGCCAATTCGTCGGCTAACGAGCTCGTACTAATTGATACCGGGCTATTTTTATGTTTGCCCAACATAAATAATTTGGTATTTCAATGGCCACAACTCGAGGTTTTGTTTGCTTTTAGTTAGCAGTATTGAGGTACTCGAATAGAGTAAATGCATGGATTTTTGCGTTTTTAAATCATTATAAAAAGCACGTATAAGCCCGCCTTCGCCTGGGTAAAATCACTAGTGCTGGATTATTTATTCATTTATCCCTTGATAAAGACCTTTACAAATATTTTCTTAGTAGTCACGCTAAGAAAATATTATAAAGACGAAAGTTTGTGGGTTTATATTAATATGTTTGTTACTTCTTCACGTCTAAACTGCTGGAACGATGGTAATAGAATTTGGTATAGAGTTAGTTTACCCAAAATTAACACATAGCCAACTTTTTACTGCGGGAAAATATCACGGGACACAGCTATGTCCCGTCATAAGCTAATGTCTATGACCATAGAAAATTATGTTTGCGAAATGTAAGGTTTTTAGTTTTATTACATTATTTACTATAATATTATGTATATTATGCTGATCCATCAGTATATAATATTAGCTTAGTCATTTTGTCACAAAATTTCATTAAATTTATAGCTCTAATTTATTATTAAAGTTGACAATTCTGCAAATCAAGTCTACTTTAAAATGAAATTACAAAGTAAAACCTGAGAATTTTTCACACAAAGTTTTAGAAAATTATGTAAAACGGTGTAAAAAGTTGAGCTAAGTTTTCATATTTTCTAGCCAGACATTTTAGCACGCATTCCTGGCTAAGCTCCGTAAAGTTACTCCTGTAAAACCAAGCCGGCGTGAAGAAATTTTCAGTCGTTATTTCAGAAGGAAGAAGTTGTTTTAAATTTTTATATTTCCCTATAATATTCTACTTAGTTTCAAGTTCAAACGTAAATTTCTTTTATTAAAATAATATTTGGTATAACAAACTAAGTTTCAAGAAATTCAAATTTAATATGATTTTCCGAAAATATACAAAAGGAACACATTTCTAAAACTTGCTAAAATTTCACTATTTAATAAAACGTTTGAAATAATTTTCATCCTGCTCTCGTACACCGGCTGGAATAACACGAAACGGGAAAAGCATTGCACAGTTATTATTGTACAAAAACATTCTGTTTTAAGAATGTGAATTAATTTACACAGAGTACGAGTATTTCAAAGTTTGGTGCACACGAGCGCCTGGGTGTCGCTATAGGCTACAGCTTTATACTTCAAGTGATCCCATCATGACTGTAGATTTACATAATATTATTTCTCGGTTATAATAATATTAATTCAAGTAGGTATTAACGAGGCTTTAGACAAAACTATAATCTAGCTTCTTATTATTTCTATGAAACCGCGAATTATGAGTTATTTGCACTTCGAGTAAAGTTCAGTTTGGCAGGTGCAGATTTTTGTATAATTTTATTATTTATTTAAATTTTTATAAGAAACGTATCCGTATCCGAGATAATACAAACTATAAACGCATTTTACGAAACTCTATTATTGTAGTGCATAATACAATCGTGGCATTTGTGCAACACTGAGTCGCCCGTACGCGCAACCACTGAGCACAGCAGCTTTAAATCAGCGCAAAAGGAATTTCATAAGCTGCATTTGATGATACAAAGAAATGCTTTTTAAAGAAGATGCTGACTCTGTTCTAGAGAAAGGATTTGTTATTTTTTCGTTTCTCATGCTAATACAAAAGAAATCTTTGAGAAACATATTTTATTCTCATTTGCACATTAGCCAACAACAAGACAGAAGTATCATACCTACTTACCACTTGACATATAAAAATATTTACAGAGCAAAATATAACTCAAACTACAATGTGTGCTTGTATTTGACTTGAATACTAGAAACGTTACAATATGAAAAAGATGGTTGTTGAAAGTTATACGCTTCGAAAACACTTTTAGTGATCCTGGTTTTTTAAGCCCCTAGAATACTTTTTTCCTTATACTTAGTCAAAAAAGCACGTTACTCGCGTGAGTGGAAGTCTGAGACTATGTCCACCAACGGTAAAGGACTAATTCTAGACATAGCGTTATGGGTTATGATAGTATCTTTATGATGAAAATAAGTATAATTGAAATTTAAACAACTAAGACTGGGTTGCACCAGAGGCGTGGTTTATATACAGGTAATAACACAGGAGATACAGTGGTGGGAATGTGTGGTGGGCCAATGGCGTGGTTTATATAGTTACATTTATGTACGAAGTTATGGTTATATTTAAGGCTAAGTTAACTTTAACCATAACTTTAACTTTAACTTTGACCACGGAATTTGACAGATGTCTATGCGTTTATTTTTTGGTAAAGTTACAGTTACAGTTAAAAAAATGAATTATCCTCAAAAATAGTCAGGAAAAATATTTGTTATAACAACACTGTGATCCATTGTAAATTTTCACGAAAAAATTTAGATATAAGTTTGAGCGGTTATTGGTTATCGTTAAATATGGCGTCCGTGACTAAAGATTTGATATATTGCACTGTAGTTATAGTTAAAGTAAGTTGGTGCAACCCACCCTTAATGGACTCAGCAAGTACTCAGTAATGAAAATGATCAAGCTATTAAAAAGATTGAACTCTGTTCATGCCTTCCGCTGAAGGGGAAAAACAAGAAAATACAAACATTACTCTATTTCAAAGCTTGCTTTTAATTAAATGTTTAATATTGGTTTTTAATTAAGCAAAGCGGTCCCGTCTCCGCAACCGTCGCGCGTCGGTCGTGAGTCGTGACTGTTGCGGATGTGTGTTATGTAATATTAATTATGTTCAGTCAGGGTAAGTCACACAGAAACGAGATGAGACGAGATGATACATCGTGGGCTTTAAACCAAAAGGGCGTATAAGCGATGCACCTACTTACAAGAAGCAACAAAAACTTATTAAGTTTTTGTTTAACGCTTCAACTCCCGTAAGGCCCAAATGGGCCGCGATAACAATTGAAAGGATATTGCGCCTCGTTTTGCCGCGATCGAAGGATTAATTCATCTCTACAATTAAAAATTTTCATGTCTATGAAAGTACTTCCTTAATTTAACATGAAATTATCTTTTGTATTTTAACTGTTCCAAAACTTCCAATATGGCCAACTTACATAATATTATATTCTTAGAAAAACGACTTTTTATACGCCCTTCTGGCTTGAAGCCCGTGCATAATACTAGGCAAAGATCGGAGCCGGGGATGCTACCATACTAATCCAACCAAAATCCGACATGTTGAACATGGTACATCAGAATATTGACAGACACTTTGTTAAGCATCGAACAAAACTTTTTGTTTACTGCCTATGCTGGTGCTGCCTCTAGCCTGAAAACATCGCAGTATTCATTAGCATTTACCTATATCCTATTAAAATGAAGGTGCCTCGATTTGTCGCGTACCGCTGTAAACTATTCTGATAACTGATAAGAACCTATAATACGATCACTATTCCAATGCAGAGCCGCGCAGAACGTCTAGTAATTTATTAACGAGAATAAATTTTATGCTTGCCCTTATAATATAACAAAGATATTAATGAAGGTATTTAAACAATCGGTCTTATCATACTAGAGCTATTCATAATTTAAATACGTTTAAAATATATTAGTAAGGAGTCTGATGTTTAACAAAAATATATTTTGAATTCTTTTAAAAAAATGAAATAGAAGCACATTTAAAACCCACAAGTGACTTTTCTGGTGAAGTTTAAAACGCCATAATAACTTCTCGAGATTTATAAGCGAGCGAGGAAATAAACTAAGAAATGTTCTTGATATTAAAAGAGCTTCAAAAACGACCATAAACTGGTAACTCCGGCTGTAACGACGATATTAAGGCAATAACGTCGTTAAGGTGTATAGTTGTATACAGAGTATAGTATACACAACAACAACTTATACACAACTCTGTGCCCCAAAGCTGAATAGCCTTAATTAATAGTTCAGCACCTGAAAGGACCGACGATGTTTTGTCTTGTAAAGTGGGTGTCATAAGCAGATTAAAGAAGTAACAAAACTATAGTTACTACCTTAGTGCTCGTAATAAGTAACACTTTAATTCAAAGTATTTAATATCATATATTATAATAACTTTGAAATTACATTTTTTAAGGAAGAAAAATTTTCTGAATAAATAAATAAGACTCGGAAAAGACATAGGAAAACTGTCCTATAATATTCCCTTTTGACTATCAAATTATTAAAATTTGTCCACCATAAAATATGCTTTCAGTAGTATAAATAAAAAAAAAAAAATAAAATACGTTTATTTCAGGCTTTTCAACCCATAGTAAAAAACTAAGTTAATAATAGTTAACAAAAAATAATAAAATTAGTTTAAATACTTGCCACCTTCTGGCGCTCCGGACACATGCACATGTGTATGGATCCAGTGCCCCAGAAGGGGGCTGTCCAGCTTGACGCTGAGCACTTTCAGGATGCTGTTGGGGCTGCTCCGCGTGCGGAACATCAGCGATGCTATGCGACGTCGCAGTACGGTGTGAAAACCGTCTGTACGCGCGTGCGCAAACATCGCTGATGCACTACACCAGCGAGGAAGCCCCACCAACACCCTGAAAGCATTATTGTATTGTACTCGGAGAGCGTTGATGGCCCGCTGCGTATAGCTGACCCATAGATTGCAGGTGTAGAGTGTTTGACAGAATGCTTTAAATAGTGTAATTTTAACATCTATACTACACCTTGCGAATCTGCGCGCCAACATATTACAGCGGACCGCCATCGCTCTCCTCTCCCTTTCAATGTCTCCATCGTCTTTTAAATCCTCAGTGACCACATGACCGAGATATTTAAATTCTTTTACTCTTCGGAGCGCAACACCATTGAGAAGCACTGGTGCTACATCTCCGATTTTACGAGCCCTTGAATTAAATATCAAGAGCTCGCTTTTTTTTACATTATATGTAAGACCGTGCGACCTGGCATAACTTTCACACACACTGACCATTTTTCTGAGGGCGGCTATTGATGGGCTGAGCAACACCATTATCATCGGCGTAACTGATGCTGTTAATACAGAGACCATCAATAAAACAGCCTACTCTGGTGTCGCTCAGCTCAGCAATCAGCCTGTCCGTGTACAGGTTGAAGAGAGAAGGAGACGTTATCCCCCCTTGTCTCACTCCACACTCCAACCTGTATTCGTCGGAGAGTTCTCGGAGCCATTTGACCTGGTTAGTTTGGTGGCTGTACCAATATTTAAGAATATTAGTTACCTCGCCCGGCACACCAGCCTCCTTAAGTTTTTGCCATAAGATATCGTACCTAACCAGGTCAAATGCCTTGGAGAGGTCCAGAAAAGCTGCATACACAGGCGTGCTCCTATCTGTGTAGTACTTGACAGTCTGCTTGAGAGACATAATGGCACATTCTGTTGAGAGTCCTGGTCTAAAGCCGAACTGTGCGTCGTTTAATGTTATATATTTCTTAAGTTGTCTCTCAAGCAAGCTATCAAGTATCTTCGATATGGTTGTAGCTAAAGATATCGGGCGGTAGTTGCACTTATCGGAGCTATCTCCTGTCTTGTTTTTTATTATAGGAACTACCACCGTCTTCATCAGCTCATTTGGCAGGTAAGAATGCCTTATACATAGAGTAAATAGCAATCCCAATAGTCTTGGAAGATGTGGTCCCGCATATTGAAAATGTTCCAAGCTGAGACCGTCGTGTCCAGGTGACTTTCCTCGGGTCATGCTTTTTAAAATGAGAGCAACGTGTCTCGCTGTAACTCGCTCAGGCACTTTCGACACTATCGAAAGTGCCTGACGGTGACAAGGTGACAAGTATAACCTCTTTGATAAAAACTTATGCAATCATTACATCAGTGTAAATCAGTCACTATTAGTACCAATTTTTTTTTTCAGCCAACACTTTTCTCAAAAAGAAAAACATTACATTGTTTTATCCTGGCTTTAATCATAATATCTTCACCCCGTTCAGTGGAATGGACCATAACCAACGGGAGAAGTAATCGAAAAGACCTAATGCATTTAAATGTTGCTGATTCAGCGGGCGACGTCGTTATGCGCCTACAACGATGATACTTGTTATCTGCATCTAATGTTACGATGGAAAGTAATATGACTCCATTATGTTTCTTTTTGGAATTAGACTGTTAAGTGTACACATTTTGGTATACATAACCTGTATCATTTAATGTTAAAAAGAGGAAATATTTTTGTATGTTTCTTCCTGCATGATAAAATGTCTCAGGAGTGTCTTTGAGTTATTGCAACTCAATTTTGATAATTTTACACTGTTACAATAATCAGTATCAGTCCTTGTTCATTTTTTTGTATTATCATGATCATTTTAGTTTTAACACCCAACGATGGATATTGGACACAAGTCAGCTTCATGAATCATCAAGTAATTTCAACTTTGAACTATTTTTTTGTTATTTGTTCAAGGGTGTGTATAATATGTTCAAAGGCATAATGTATAATATTATACCTTTGGGTTTTGAATAAAACATGATTGAATTTTATTCGAGTATAGCGGGCTAGAGAACATAATCGTAACTCTAAGGTTAAATGTTTTAGCAGTATTAATAAACAATTTGGCAGGCCCGACCACTAACCACTAACATCTTTATCTACAGCATGTAATATTCATACCGCGGCTGACAGTAGCCGTTAGTGGCTTAGTGGTCGCCGTTATGACCACTAATTGATCGTCTAGTGGACGACCGGATGAGCAACAGGCTATAAGATTGAGATTATCCACTTCGTAAATGGTTAGTTAATATTCAAGATCACAGAGACAGGAATACATTAGGCACCAGCGGTCATTTAACTTGAAGTGTAAAATTCTGACACAGAATACTGTTATTTGTTACAAATACTACTAATTATTATTATTTTGAACACTTCTAAAGACATAGATAATAATAAATTCATATGATTATAATGTAAGTATACCATAGAATTCATACCCAAAACCTCACGGCAATTAATATTCTGCATGTTTTGGCAGGAGTCAATGACGTCTCGAATAGTGGCTAGTTTTTCCGCGTAAACTATGGCAGTATTGACTAATCATTAGCCTCGCTTGAGAATAATTGCTGACTGTTGATTTAAATAGAGATACTACATTACTCCGGATCAGCACTCTATCAAAATGTAAACAATACTATATAATATTGGAAAACATAGATATGCAATGCTGTTCCAGCTCTGAAATCTAGTGATGCTTCTGCTTCGCTGCATCTTGATTCAGAATAATTATGAAAAAATACACTGATATCATGTACTTTTTCATGGTAAATTTATCAATCGTCTTCTCTCTGACATTACATGTTTACTGCATTCCAAATTCAATCAAATTTCTATGGCAGCATCTAGTATTTTAAGATTTTCAAAAACTCCAAACCACTGTACTGCATCTACTATACAGAGTGTTACAAAACTAAGTGATAACAATTTAAAGTGTGTACCTATGTGTTTTTTGTAGAGAGCTCACTGTGAAGGTAGCAGCGCTGAAAGAAAAGGTTTTTTCTCGCCTCCGGGCGGAAAACGTCAACTTTCTTCCCACTGCGCTTGTCGATGTTGCCGTTTTCCGCCTCCATCGATGAGAAAATTAGTATACGCACCATGGGCAGCAAATAAGAAAGCCTCAGATCTCATGTTTTATAATGACATTTCTTATTTTCCTGCCCTAGGTGCGTAATGTACTTTTAGCTTTGGAAGGGAAAACTCGTGACGTCGAGCTGGGGCGTTTTCCCATACATATCACAAAAAATGAGTCTTTCAGCGCTGCTATTTTCACAGTAAACGAGGAATTCGAATTATTTATTACTTGAGGGTAGTAATAAATAATTAACTATTATAACTTAGTTTTGTTACATCCTGTATACTCGTATTATATTTAACACAACTTACAAATGCAGCTCTAGCCGTATCCCAAAATAAATATGTACCTAGATAGCTAGCTATCAGGGCCGCAACCACTAAATCCGAACCGTCGTCACCCGTCTGCGTCAGCGTGTCAGCCGCACGCTACTCGGGATTACGAACTTACTAAACACTATAAATATCACCTAGTATTCAATACTGAAACCTGCTGCGATAAGGGCGTTCCGTCCGGAGATTCCGTAATTGACCGTATTTAAAACCTTATAAACTCATAATCTGAAAGCTACAAAGTTATAATAAAAATACAGCAATAATCTTCAGTATATCAACATTCCTTTTGTCGTTTTAAATTTTCTATTTTTGTTTCTTATACTCATGATATCAGCTTCCAAAGTAATACCAATTTGTTAAAATTCAAGCATACATTCAGCATCTCCTTAGGATTTACAAATTACTTTTATTTGAAACTCACGCCAATAGATCGACAATATCATAAACTACATATTCGCCGTTTTAAATTTTTTTTAGGACAATTTTGAACTAAGATATGTAAAAATAACAGGGTTTTGGCGCGATCTCGGCAACGCGGCAAATGTATGGCCAAGGTCGTTTGCTCGGGGGATGGCCTTAAATATTTGTCGTAACAGCTGGTATTTAATACTGCCTACTGCGAAAATATTTTAAGTATCCTTCTATATTTCTCACTGAATTATGAATGTGAAAATAAATGTTCCTTGCTGTCTTTTGTCGATATTTTATCAATTGCAATGGATATTCATTCCATTCCATAATGTTTCTATTATGGAATGGAATATGAACATATTTATGGAACATAGTATGTCTTAGAGGTCATATTAAGACACACAAGGTTCAGCGAGAAAAAAATAGTTTTACTTTTTATTATCTTAGTTCTAAACTGCTATCAAAACAATAAAGCAGCAACATTTCATGTTTAAAAATTTGACATGAAGAAGTTTTAAACCACGATTTATCGTTATAATTAGGACTATACCGCTAGAATGCACAATTCAATCATTTAACATTCCACACACACATACACACACACAAATACATTCAATTTAAACTACAAAGTAATTACCTTGTTAAATTCAGACTAAGACTTCAAATGATCTCGAAAAATCCAAAGACATTCGGCGGGTAGCGAGCTATTTCGTTTTAGAATCCAAACGCTTTGCCCAGCGGCCTGGCAACGGTAAAGCGTAGGAATTCTAAAACAAAAACACTGCTTCGACATCTTCATCTCGAACACAATCCAACGTGTAGCTTCGGATCCTTTTGTTCTTGCTTTGGTCGTTCTTAATTAAATAAATGAAATAATACGTCGCTAATATAAAATGATTTCAACTGCAGTTAACCCTACTCGCATTACATTCGTATTCCGTACCGTGCATTTATCTGTGAAAGTTGCATTTATCCTAAATTACCTTAATTTCATCAGCAAAGTATACTGCCATAATAATACATTTACCTGTAACAATAAAATTTTTAATTAGCGCAATATAAAAGTGGCAAACATTTTTCGTTTCTATTGTTACCTATCTAGTAAAATAGTGTAACGTTGTAATAATTAAAATATTTAAAATTGATTTTTTTTTACAAAATAATACCAAAATTATTAACTTATTAAACCTATTTTATAACTACGGAACTACAAAATATAACATTAAATCACTAAAACAATATAAATAATTCAAAAACTTAAATAACTAAAAAACTATATAAATTTTAATAACTTAAAATGCCTAGCGCCGTCTTAGCGCTCCTTACAGCAGCATTTTTGAGCCCGCGGACGGAATTATTCAAATCTGCCTTCGTTTTACGTTATCATTCGTTTTGTGACTCGATCGTCACACACGATTCGCTGCGGCAGAACACGACTTGAAGTCAAAGGAGACGCACGTTATTGCGCCCGATTATTTTAAATAACGTTCCTTTCGTAACGTTTCTTGTGTGTTTTTGTCAGAGTTTATTTAATCATCATTTTATAAGTTAATAATTTATTAGTGCCGTATTGTACCCCAGATTGGGTAAGTGGTATTTTAACAGGTATTGCTATTGATTGCTTTGATTATAAAGATATTATTTCATTATGTGATTTTAGTTCAGATAGATTTCATATTCATCCATTTTCATTACATAGTTGCTACCATTGTGCTGTAGACTGTTCACTGTAGTAGCTTTCTGATTTTGCAATTTCATCGTTAAGTATAGAATTATTGCATCAGATTTTCAAAAAAAGACATACCTTCAATTTGAGTTATTATTTATTATATCATTGCCTTCAATCATTTTTTATTAAAAAATATATTATAATTTCGTAAAGTCTGTAATCTCCGATTCTGATTGAGATCATCCACGGCTGCACGTCTACGTAGTAGGTATTTTTCCTTATGCTGCAGTTAGTGTGGATGATCTCGGCAATTTCGGAACCGCCCGTAATTTTCTTTGATGGCGCGTTCCAGGGTTTCCAAGATCGGCTTGGCATTTGGTTCCGTGCCGCCATTTTGTGGCGTTGCTGCCATACGCGGTGGAAGCCCGAGGCCGCCATTTTGTTGCCGTGGCTGCTGTTGGAGCCGACCTGCTGGAGCCTGGCCGCCATCTCAACGCCCTGCAGGCCGTTTTCGTCCTCCGTGCTACAGCCAGGAGAGTACCTACCTGGGTTTCAAAAGTAATAAGACTTGCCCGGTTGAACTAAAAGACCCACGCCCTCACTTCTCACTTCATAAGGGCAATATTATAATCATTTGTAATTGTTTATTGTTAATATAATATAATTTTGTTCACGGGTCTCTGTCTTTTTTTTACTATTTTTTAGCACAGGGCCTACCCCGTGACACTGGCGCCCACACTTGGTTAGTTTAAACAGGTCTTATTGCTTTTTCCCAGCTTTTTGTAGTTTGTGCATGCCTGTGGCTTATTTTTGTAAAACGTTATTTTATTATATTTTTTGGTTTTTTCCGTTACTAAGGTGTACTTATTACCAATAGGTAGCTAAAATTGTAAATTTTATAATACCTTCTTTCCTTTTTTGTAATCGGCAAACCGTTAGTGCTTGGTTGGTAGTACACATTAGTAGCATTTTTTTTATTATTTGCTGTTTTTTTTTTTTCTGATTTTATTTTTGTTTTCAAGAGAAAAAAAAACCAAACGTTAATTTTACTAAATATTGTAACAGATCGGAGATCGGTTTTAATTTTTTTTCTCTTGCTTTGTTTTTATTTTTGCTATTTATTTTTTGGTTTTGTTTTTTGTTTTGTGTGCAAATCATTAGTTGCTTACTAGCGAATTACCACTTACCACTCTTGTGTACAATACTCAACATTTAATCAAAAATGTTGCCGGTTAAATTTCTTTCGTTACAAAAATCAGAACTTGAATATGAGGTCCAGATTCGTGGTGCTACCGCTGCTTCTTCTGTGGAGGAATTGCGTAAGCAAATAGTTAAATTAGCGTCTGAATATCCGTCCGAACACATATTAGAGTCTCCGTTAGATACGCGTCAGGATCTTAAAGGCTGTTGTGAGGTTATAACTAAAATTCAAATGAATCTTGATATACCTGATCCCAGTGAACCTACTATTATGAGAACACAAAATATGCTCAATCATCTGCATAATCGATTAGCAAGAATCACGCGTGGAGATGATTTTAAGAAAGAATATGACGATATTTGCAAAAGTTATAAATTTTTGTCGCAAAAATTGTCGGCTCTTCAAGCAAAGCGACCTATACCTAGCACATCTTACTCAGGTGAAAGTTCTTTTAGTGAGGCTCAAACTCCGGAAGTGCACAACCTAATTTCGGTAACTTGCGATCGTTCTATTTCAGACTTAAATAAAATAAAATTTAATGGCAAAACGTGTGTGCGTTCTTTCATTCAGCGCGTTGAGGAATTTATTGTTGCTCGAAATATTTTATCGTCGAAAGTTTTAGCTTTTGCTACCGAAATTTTTCAAGACGACGCCCTTCATTGGTATCGTGCTATTAGGGACAAGATTTCATCTTGGCCTGAGCTCGCCGCGAAATTAAAAGAGGACTTTGATCAGTCAGATTACGACTATCGTCTTATTTCGGAAATTCGATCTCGCACTCAGGGTGAACGTGAGAATATAACCATTTATCTCTCGATCATGAATGGCATGTTCTCTCGTCTTTCCACGCCACCTAGTGAATCGGATCAACTCGAGATTCTATTACACAACATTAGGCCATGTTATGCCAGTACACTTGCTGCATCAGCTGGTCAGATCACGACCATAGAATCTTTACGCTCTTTATGTCGTAATTATGAGATTATTCATTCTCGTCTCTCGAAATTTCAAGAGCCTCCTCGGGTGAGCTCTGACACTGTTGCACCTGAGTTTGCTTATACTAAAGAATTAACTAAAAATACAAATAAATTTAATAATAACACATTTAATAAACAAACTTTTACACAGAATAATAATAATTACAATAATAGAGAACAATATACAAGACGATTAAATTATAATCAACAAAGTAAAAATCAATATTATACTTCAAATAAAAATCAAAACGAAAACTATATACATTCAGTTCAGGTAAATAAACAACAACCCTTTTGCCCTAGGTGTCGCAGTAACACACATCACATTCGACAATGTCAGGCTAGTCGTGATAAAATATTTTGTTTTAAATGCGGTATGAAGGATGTTAAAACACCAGATTGTCCTGTGTGCAATAAAGATAAAAATCCAAAAAACTAGTAAAGCAGAATTGTAGCAATTTTAATCAAAAAGATTGGGATAATTGGCTTTTTTTTATTAAAAATTTTTATTCTACGTATAAGGTATCTACAATTCTGCATTCAAAACCCTTAAATGATTCTAGGCCCTATGTAAATTTTAAAATTAATGATATTGAAGCCTGTGGTTTGCTTGATTCTGGTGCTGCAGTCACAATTTTAGGTAATAACTCGCACTTTAATTTAATTGATTGCACCTTGCAACAGAATGACCACGTTTCTATGGTAGCTGCTGGCGGTCAATCCCTAAAATGTATAGGCTATATGAATTTGCCCATAACGTTTGAAGGACAATTTCATATCATTAAAGCTTATGTTGTTCCAGAGGTGGACACAGCTATTATATTAGGCATAGATTTCTGGCGTGCATTTAATATTTGTCCCAAGTATATAAATAGTGTTACATTGTCTCCAGTTTCAATTGCTGAGTTAAAACTTAACAGTACCGAGTTTATAAATTCGTATGATAATCTTAAAGATAATCAGAAAGAAATAGCTGATAATATTATTGCTCAATTTAAGACGATCTCTTCGGAAGAAAAAGGTTTAGGACGTACTAGCTTAATTACGCATAGAATAGATACGGGTGATGCCCAACCGATTAAACAGCGTTATTACAGGATGTCTCCGGAAAAACAGCGTATTTTAATTGAGCAAGTCGATGAAATGCTGTCTCTAGATGTCATTGAGCCTTGTGAAAGTGCGTGGTCTTCTCCGGTTCTTCTCGTTAATAAGAAGGATGGAAAGCCCAGATTTTGCCTCGACAGTCGTAAGCTCAACGCAATAACGAAGCGTGATGCGTACAATTTACCATACGTCTCAGAAATATTAGATAGCCTTCGGGATGCTAAATATTTGTCGAGCGTCGATCTCTCTAAAGCATTCTGGCAAATTCCAATCGAGCCTGCAGACAGAGACAAAACTGCTTTTTACGTACCAGGCAGAGGCACGTTTAGATTTAAGACAACTCCTTTCGGTCTCACGAATGCTCCTGCTACTCAACAGCGTTTGGTAGATCGCTTATTTGGCGACAATGATTTTAAAACCTTCGCTTTTTTGGACGATATTATTATTATTAGCTCATCGTTTGAGGAACATGTTTCTCGTTTATTACGCGTTTTAGAAAAATTGAAGCAGGCAAACCTTACAGTAAACTTTGAAAAGTGTAAATTCTTTCGTAGTGAACTAAAATATTTAGGTTACGTGGTAGACGCGCATGGTTTACGCACGGACCCAGAAAAGGTACAAGCAATTTTAAATTTTCCTGTTCCTACTAACAAAAAGGAATTAAAACGTTTCCTGGGTACTGCGACCTGGTACCGCCGTTTCGTTCCAAATTTTAGTACCGTAGCTCACCCTTTAAACAAGCTTACATCTAATAGTAAGAAGGCACCACCTTTTCAGTGGACGCCGGAGGCTGACGCGGCTTTTGCTGCATTAAAAGATTGCCTAGTTTCCGCACCAGTTCTCTCTTGCCCGGTATACACTAAGTCTTTTGAGGTCCACACAGATGCAAGTAATTATGGCATCGGTGCTATGCTTACACAGACTATAGACGGCAAAGAACACCCTATCGCCTATATGAGTAGATCTCTCACCAAGGCCGAGAAGAACTACAGCATCACAGAAAGAGAGACTCTCGCTGTGTTAGCTGCTCTCGAGCACTGGCGGTGTTATTTAGAAAATGGCCAGACATTTACCGTATACACTGATCACTCCGCGTTGAAGTGGTTCCTTTCGTTGGACAATCCTACAGGTAGATTGGCACGTTGGGGAGTAAGATTATCATCATTTAATTTTGAAATTAAGCACCGACGAGGAGTAGACAATGTAATACCTGACGCTCTCTCACGTGCTATCCCAGTCGCAGCTATATCTCTTTCAAACGCTGTAGATAGCTCGAAGGATGATTGGTATATTAATATTTACAACGGTTGTCTTAAAACACCTAGTAATTTTCCAAATTTTCTAATTAAAAATAACTCATTGTTTCGACTTTCGAAAAACAAATCACAGCTTACTTCAGAATTCGCTTGGAAGGAAGTAGTTCCCTTAGAATTTCGTGACCAAATTATTGCAGAAAACCACTCTACACCGACAGCAGGTCATTTAGGAATATTTAAAACGTACCATCGATTAGCATTGTCATATTACTGGCCTGGCATGCATCAAAGCGTCGTAAAATTTGTTTCCTCTTGTTCCGTCTGTTTAGCGTATAAGTCGCAAAATCACACTACATTGGGAGAAATGGGACGCCCTAAACAATGCTCACGTCCTCACCAAATGATCTCAATTGATTTTGTAGGCCCACTTCCAGTTTCTAGAAAACAAAATAGTTACATGCTCGTAGTTACCTGTTGTTTTTCAAAGTACTGTAACATTTTTCCACTACGTCGAGCCACAGCTGACGCAGTGGTTAATATTTTAGAAAATTCGATATTTTTAGTTTTTGGCATCCCTCAGACTATTTTCTTGGATAATGGAAGTCAATTTATTAGTTCTACTACTAAAGCACTATTTCAAAAATATAAAATTCCCAACGTATTTTTCACTCCTAGGTATACACCTCAAATAAACTTAGTTGAGCGTTACAATAAAACTATAGTCACAAGTCTTTCTACCTTTGTTGATAACGACCATAGAACTTGGGATACCTATATACCTAAGATACAGTTCGCAATGAATAACTCCGTAAATGAAGCCACTGGTTATACACCATCTTTTCTTGTACATGGTAGGGAGTTAGTCTTATGCGGATCACACTACACTGATTCGGATTTAGGTGACGAAGTTTTGTTTTTGCCGCGTGATATTTACGCTGAGAACCTAGGTTGCTTATCGTCGGTGTTTAATGATGTGCAGGCCTCATTATGGAATGCACATGTAAAGAATACGTCACACTATAATTTACGTAGGAAACCAGCTGAATATAATGTTGGTGACGTAGTCTTTAAACGTACTTACATTTTAAGTGATAAAGACAAATTCTTTAGCAAAAAATTAGCGCCAAAGTATTTAAAGTGTAGGATAATCGAAAAGCGTTCTCCTTTAGTATATGTCCTAGAAGATATGACTGGAAACAATATTGGTGTCTGGCATATCAAGGATTTAAAAATGTGTAATTTTAAATAAGTATCTAAATTTAAATAGTCGTCAACCCCATAAATAACATCTTGTTTTTTAGCATAAGTCATTAGCTTTGTGATATAGCTGATGACTTGTTTTTTTGTTAGGATGCGTCAACTACTTATAAATTACTATCATTGTAGTTGTTGCTTAATTGTGCGTTTTATGAAAGATAGATGAATGTTAGTAGGATAGATGAGTAATGCTAGGAACTATTCTCGGGTTTTATTTGAGGATAAAACCCTTTCCGAGCCGAGGGGGGTAATGTAACGTTGTAATAATTAAAATATTTAAAATTGATTTTTTTTTACAAAATAATACCAAAATTATTAACTTATTAAACCTATTTTATAACTACGGAACTACAAAATATAACATTAAATCACTAAAACAATATAAATAATTCAAAAACTTAAATAACTAAAAAACTATATAAATTTTAATAACTTATAAGCGTAAGCGGAAACCATCGTCAGACACGTCGATATCTCTCCAGAGAATTGTCTCAGATGTATTTATTTACAAACCGCCATCTATATGTAAATATGGGACAAACTGACCCTGTACCGATCACTTATACAGCGGGGTCGAAGCGGCCGGGCGGACGTCTTGATGCATGCTCATGTCATCTCACGCCCCGGGGTTAATATGAATAAGTAATACCAGTGTCTTCGGTGCGGTTCGAGTGAGAAGATTAGGGGTAACAGGCGTATTAGTTTAACGATACGAGATTATCCGGGTCCAACGATGGGGATTAGCTAAGCCCTTGTTATTTCGGTACTAAGTAGGGTGAATGTCTCTGTCATACCTGACGTGTGTGAGGGCATACATTAAACGAAACGCATACTGGAAGTAGGTCAAGTACTTATCAGGCATTTTAGCCAAGACGTTTTCTTTAGAGCTTAAAAAACAAATGTATGGAATTGACATAATTGACATTGTGTTCGATAGTATGAAGTTGACGTTCGACTCGTCTAATGTCAATTCTTTACATTTAAATCGGTGATTCTATAAAGAAGCGATAAAGAATAGTCTTGGCTAGGGACTCTGGTCAGCATTTGGGATAATTTATTATTATTATTATGTGGTTAGGGTTTTATGGATGCAATGCCTTATTGGTATAGTTGGGTAAAAAATTGTAAAAAAAACTAAGAAATTAGGAGATCATTAAATATATCTCTATTTAACAGTCTACTCTATAGGTTTTAATTAATTAAGTGATCTAGAAAAACATTATAGCCACAGCCACTTAGTAACATTTTCCTTCACGAGCTTTATATTCTACAATTGCCCAATAATAATTACGAATTAAGTCACGTTTGCGGTAACAATATTAAGTTGACCAAATAATATTGTCACCTAGTTCAATTGACATTGGCGTCACGTCGCGGCCCTCACAAATACCTCCTATTACCGCACTCGCGAGCACAATATGTTCATATCACGTAACTAGAATTTACTCTAAAAGGGCGAACCCTTCCCTGAAATAAGCCCAAAGATTTGAACACAAAACAAAGTTGGAACACGTGGGACGCGCACTTTAGAATATTTTCATCTTTTATTCTAGACCTCTTTTCTCGTTGGCCCATGATAGTTAACAATGAGTCATGACTATGATGTTTTTATAAAATAAGGGAGCAGACGAGCAAACGGGTCAATGGAAAGCAACTACCGTCGCCCATGGACACACGCAACATTAGAAGAGCTGCAGGTACGCTTACCGTCCTTCTAAGGGGGAATGCTCTCTTCAGGTCGTATTGGTCCGGAAATACTGCTGATAAAGTTATCTTCAGATTGTGCATTTGAATAAAGGGTAAACGTAGACGAATTAAAGGGAACACATTCCCAAGTTCGATTATCACTTGAATTAGTCTTTTTGGGGCTAGAACGTGAATTATGTGGTGAAAAGTGGGCCGTATTACAGATCGAGAACAAGAGATATTATATTATCAAGCGTGTAACACATTTTGCAAATTAAAAAAACAATATTTTATTGTATATTTACTGTTACCTATATTTTCATTAATTTTACCAGTTTGTGTTATATAAGAAAGTAAAATTGTTTATCCCTGACTCTATAATTTGTGTCCAAAGTTTTGGAATAATATTTTTATGATACAGGCCGCAATTTCCAGAGTTCCCAACTTCGGACGATCGTAAAGTATATTTTTACAAAGTTTGTCTTTTCACTGATTTTTAACAATACACAACACAACAACTTATTTTATATACATCTACATACCTTATACTGTGTATACATACAAGATACAAATTATTATACAGATACAAAGTATGTTACACGGTGTTATAATTTATATTTTTCTGTCAAGTGGTTTTTCTATATCTATCAGATAACGATAAAACATAGTATGATAGTAACATATTCTGTATAATCATGTGAATATTTTTATTAACGGGCGTGAATTTCTTCCTATAAGAAAGCTAAAGTTTTCTTGGATAAAAACATTAAATCAAAGTTTATACATTCGAGAACTTACTACTAGAAAGTTAAACTGAAGCGAAGTTTCTCAAAAAATTCATGTTACCCCATTTCCTTTCGACCATTGGACCTACTTTAAATACCCCAGCGAGTGTTTTATGATAATTGTGTGAAGTTGAGGGGTAGAAGGGGGAGGGGGAGGGATGAGGGTTTAAATCTGGAATGAACCCGGTTGATGTATTGGAGAAGTTTCGGTCGAAAGAATTTGAATCGCAGACCTTTTTTTGGGGTACCTTACGCAAAGTTTTGTGGTCAGTGGGAAATTATTTTCATAATATTACCGTAGATTACGTGTTTTCTTACCAAAGCAGTTTAGTCCAGACTTTGCTTTATAATACGTTAGAATTTATATAATTAAATCTATACTTATAATAAAATCGTAGAGGTAAAATTTTTGTATATTGAAAATAAACTTGAAAAAACGAGTCAGGGGCATGTTAGAAGAGTAGTAGAACACATTTTAACTGTTTTTGAAATTTTTGTTTCTCTGTCTGTTTGTCTGTTGGTCTGTTTGTCTGTTTGTCTGTTTGTCTGTTAGTCTGTTTGTACAGGCTAATCTCTGAATCCGCTGGACCGATTTCAATGAAATTTGGCATGGTGATACCTTATATCCCTGGTCAACATACAAGATACTTTTTTTTAACCGACTTCCAAAAAAGAGGAGTTAATGTTAACTTTATTGTTTGTGGTCAGATTTTCAAAATTATTTTTTTGTTATATAGATTGTTAACCCGAATTTGATACCATGTTTACAAAAACTGTGACTTGATAATGATTTCGGGATCAGGAGGTATCGACGGAACTCCCTTACAACAAAAACATTACAGTAATTTTCACTTTTTTAAGTAAAATTAACATAACATGCCACCAAAAAATTGAGATTTGCGCATATCCCAGGACATATCAGGACATATATCCCAGGGTATAGGCTTCCGAAGGTTCCGTTGCTGAACGGAACTCTTGATTCGTTATAAGAAGATAATATATTGTGTAGGGGGTTCAGCGTTGTTTAAAACACTGGAAGCGCATGCCGCTATGTCAATTATATTAATTATCATGATCACTATCATCATTACACCATCAATAACCACAATATGACGCGTTTATTGATTTTTTCAGGGTTCCGTACCCAATGGTTAAAAACGGGACCCTATTACTAAGACTTCGTTGTGTGTGCGTCTGTCCGTCTGTCTGTATGTCTGTATGTCGCCAGGCTGTATCTCAAGAACCGCTACAGCTAGGATTCGTAAAATTTTCACAAATTGTGTATATCAACTGTTGCCGATATCTATATAACAACAAATACTAAAAACAAAATAATATTAATATTTAAGGGTGGGTTCCCAAACAACAAACGTGATTACTAGCATCGATCGAGCACATACGTAGAATATGTGCTCGACCGAAGGCAGTATGTTTGAATAAACCACTCATCATGTTCTCTGGGAGAGTTTTTTCTGCCAAGACGTAAGAAATACAATGCTAGACAACCTACAGTGTAAATCTGATGTCGCATACTACGGTGATATCGTGGACAGCGCTATAGGAACTTCCGTGCCTTCAAGCGTTTTTGTCACAATTATTATTGGCAACAGTCTAACACATTACTCAACCAATATTAATAATTTAGCTTTTGCTAAGTAGTCTCAATTATTATTATTATAGTTTATTTTCGTGGTGCTTTCGCTATGTTATTTGACATTCGGTCACTGCAACTTTTTGCTGTCTCCGCTTTCAATTTCAATTTCGTTGCGGGTCCCAAACCCGTTTGAGCATGTCGCTCTGATTCCCTGAGATCATAATATCAAAGGGTTTTCATGGTTGGATACCGCTGTCGATCCTGGTGACACAGCAGATACAGTGATGGGAATGTGTGGTGGCCGGCGGGCCAACGCCTATAAAGAAATTACCCTTTGGGTAAGTAAGTAAACAACTTCAAGCGTTATTTTATTCTGGTTAATTTGTAGGTTAGGAATCCGAGAGTAAGAGGTAGGTTAAAGAGGGACAGAGGCCACATTAAATCCCATCTTCTGTAGTCTACCCTCTATCTCCGTCACAATATGTTCCGTTCTCCTGTCCTGTGGCCCCCATCCCCTGTCCACGCCAAGCGGTCTTCGAAGAAAGGTTTTCTCAAAACGATAATTAGTATCTGTGGTTCAAGTTTCCTGGGTCTTTGATGAAAAAAAACGTGTGTAATTATATAGATCCAAATAGTCGTAGATGGGTGTTCAATTTTCTAGATCTCGATTATAATAACATACATTCACGCGGACGAAGTCGCGGGCAACAGCTAGTTTGTTTTATATATTTTTTATATTGGATTTGACAGAAGGAGTAAGCACCACGTCATCATCACATCATTTCGTTTATGAGAGTAAAAGAAGAGAGTGTTCTTACATATAATATTATGTATACACTTGGGATAGTGTCAATAAAACCGGCCACCATCACCGAAACGGTGTTGGAAGCATAGTGGTCGTTTTACTCGTGTTTCATTATCCCCGCCCGGGCTGTTCCACACTGGAGGTAAGTTATTTTCTCGCAAGATTTTAATTCGCCGGTTCGCGCGGTCGAATGCATGTCTGCATTCACTGTACAAATGTTGGAAATCTTTTAGTTGGAAATAAATGAGGTAATTTTTGTATGCAGACTTTTTGTTACTAGACTAAAGTGAATTGAATTTTCGGCTTCTCTATATATTTTGATGCAACGTACTTATAAAACACATGATATTTTTACGTTTCTATTCTAAAATTAAAATCTTGTAGGTAGGTAGACCAGAAGACGGGTAAGCTCTCTAGAATATAATATTCTAAGTTATTAAGATCTGATCTTTCTATCTGTCTGTCTGTCTCGCTTTCACGCCAAAACTACTGAACCGATTGTAATGAAATTTTGTACACAGATAGTCTAAAGCCTGAGAAAGGACATAGGCTACTTTTTAGCTGGAAAAAGGGGTTGTAAGGGGGCGTTTATGCGTAAATTTGTTCAAATTAAGTAAGTTCCAAAAATTCATAACAGATGGCGCCAAGATTCGCCTAGGTGGCGCTATCGCTTGCTCATGCGTATGTTGAGTAGCGTTTTTTGATTCTTTTGATTGTTATACACGTTATTAAATAACTCACCTACCGACATAGATATCAGAAACAACAGCCGACCAATGATAAATAGTTTATGGGTAAAGCTAAAGTTGTGTAATGTTAAAGGTATAAAAAAGGTTATTTAAAAAATAGAATATTATGTGCACACTGCGCACCTATTTTTGGTATTTTGATTTGAGGGGTACCAGAGGGTTTTAAAAAGCTTTTGACACCAATTTTGTTGACGCTATAAACAGAAGTCCACGCAGACGAAGTCGCGGGCAACAGCTAGTTAAGAGATAAATGAAAAATCATTGGAGCTGATGATGACGATAAGAAAATCTCTTTATTCGCAGCGGCTTAACAACTGAGGAAATAAATAAATTGACGTCTTTGGGGTTGATGGGCTCCATTAATCGTTAGTTCGTTTCATCAACGTCGGGGAGGCCGGGTAATTATGGGGTTTGTATGGGATTACGGGATTATCTGACTCCTGAGCAACAATAGCTTCGGATGAGCTCATACTATTATGATAATGTAATACTCGAGACGTTGCGTAAGTTTTCCCTTGTTGACTTGACTATACCTTCCATACAGATTTCGGTATAGCTGGAAATTATTGAAACTAGCATGGAGTGATTTTATAGTGTCCATTTGGACACTATAAATATAATATAAATATAATATAACGGACACATTTGTGTCCGTAGTACTAACGAGCACTCTTTCTTTCAATACTTTTATCGCTCAGAATGACAGAATATGACCCACATGACTGGAGTGAAACTAAGTGCAGGACCGAATTTTTAGATGCCTATCCAACGCATGATTTAGACAAAACATTTTATGAAAAATATCCCTTTTTATATGTTCTAACTTGCAACAAAGTCAACAGTAATAGATAAAAATAATAAATCATTCTAGTCAATCAACAAATTGAAAACGCAAACAAAGTTTTTCGACATTCCTAACATATAACATGAAATGTTTGTCACGACCTGCGGAGCGTCCGGCGTGTGATCTAATAACGACAAATATTATTTGACACTAACAGTGTTACGCGGACTACTCGTATGTTACTGTACTGTGTAAATATTATCTTACGTATCCTATACTATGTCGCACCTATTATCCTACTGCTGTATTAAGTATACTGTGTGACTGTATGTTATTTTCTGTTGTATTCTTGTGACTTCTTCAGGCTAAAGTAATTGTTTTTTTTAATTAACTAGTTTTAGAACTTGCATTCAATATTTTCTGTAGAAAGCGTAGTTACAAATCAATTGTAAGAGTTTGACATATTGTGAATGTTCCGTGGCCTAATGGGTAGACCTTTGGTTCACAATCTTAGAAGTTGTAGGTTCGATCCTGGGTGGAGGCGTGTACCAATAAGATATTTTCTGATATTAAGTACACAATGCGGATGCTCGTACGGTGAAAGAAAACACCATGAGGAAACCCGCTCAATGCTCATAGTTGGCCCCAGACACGTATTGACTAATTCTTTCCTCTGGACTAGGTCGTCTATGTTGCGAGAATGCCGTATGCGCTTGGGCAACCATACGGACATTTAAAAATCTTGTCCCAGGCACTGCAGTATTTGAGGAGTGGATACTTCGCTCTAAAAATACTGTATAAATTATCCACAACGGATTTAAAGGCCTAGTTTTTATACAATACTAACTGTCCGGCAAACGTTTCTTTGCCATATTATAAAAAGTATATCGCCCGTATTATTTTATTGAATTAATTACTAAATAACTAATAAGTATGTCACCATGACAACGTCCATCGCTATCCCGTGACCCGCGTCGCATAAACAATGGTCGCTCTTAATAGACAAATAATTTGCAATAAAATGAAATTGCAACTATAATTAAAGATCTCAGCTATCCTGTCTCTCAAGTTAGAAAAAAGCACACATTTTAAAAAAATGAAACATTAACATCGATTAAGTAGTTTAGGAATCCATCGCGGACAAACATCGAGACAGTACACGTGATCAGTAGTTAGTGATGACTGATGAGTGATGAGTGATGAGTGATGACCGATAGGCGATATCTGCTAAAATGTACTCGATTTTCGAAAGCGAAACTTCGCTTGAATGCAATGAATTTTCTCATCGCGTTAGGCGTCGACTGTAACCTAACCATAATACGAACATAAAAATGACCAAACCGCTAAAAATCCAATCTCCATATTGAAACAAAATTTCAATACTGAATATCAGATTTAATAAAAACTAAACCGAAGTTCAATTGTAACTAAACGTTAGCCGATACATTAGCTGACCGGTTAAACTTCTAACTCGGTTGGCCGGCGCTAATTGTCTTTGTTAACTTTCAACCTGAAAGGAATGGAGCCGCACTGCGCTGATTAAATCTAATATTATATGTAGGAGTTTGGTGTTTGATATACAAAAACCTTGACCACTTTCTCGAGTAAATAAAAGTTGATAGACACAAACTTAGCTAGAACTCAGCACATAGATCATGATGATGTGATATGATTATGACCTATGAAATATTATGAACGGTTTTCATACGTAGAAAAGAAACTTTACGTCATTGCTCTAATTCATACGTCAGTTTTTATTTTGACGACCATAAAATAATTTAAAAAACCTGCTATGGAATTGTGGCGGTACCCACAATCCTGCATCGCGACAGCTGCAATCAATCATGTGGGTTTCGTCCTCACCGAGCATACCACCTTGTTCGGTCGGAAGATCTTCCTTTAATACTCATAATTATACCACAGAATTACAATTGAGTGAATGTACATATACTATAAAGTTTTTCTCACTTTTCATTTCATACTCAGGCCGGAGTAATATATTATGTGTTATCGTTCCATACTGTTATAATATTTTGATGGTCCGGTATAAAATGACTCTGAAGTCTGAACGCATCGACATTATTGCGCTCAGCTTTGGCGATATTTATTGCATAATCGATATGGTAATCAGTTAATTTGGGTAACGATTCCGTGCCGTCACACATGATGTACGACACTCGTTAACCTAATGGCATCGCTGTTTATGGCTTCAAATTCGATGAAAAATAAAACGGTCCGAGTTAGTAAATTGATTGTTTAACCCTCGGATTGACCGGAAAATATATCCGCGATCTGTTCAAATTGTAAAACAAAATGACGCCAGTAGCTAAGTTGCGCAAAAAATTGTTTATCGCGTAGAAACAGCACATTTTTCTGGAATAAAAAGTACCCTGTATCATTTCCTGGGCCCTAAAGTGTCTCCATGCCAAACAGAAAAATCCGGTTAAGCGATTTGAGCGTGAAGAGGTAACAAACAGATAGACAGACTGACACACTATTGCATGTTTTAAAGGGATATAGCCGGAACATCATCTTCTTATATATAAATTTCTCGTGTCACAATGTTAGTTCACGAACTCCTTAGAAACGGCTTTACTGATTTTTACCAAATTTTATATGCATATTCAGTAGGTCTGAGAATCGGCTACTGGGTACTTGATATATTGATAAGTGCATTTGTTGAATAAATACTTGTAAATTATCACAACCTGAGGCTGACGGCGACCATTGTTTGTGCGACGGGATAGCGATCGACGTTGCCATGGTGACATACTTATTTAGTCACTTCAATAAAATAATATGGCAAATATGAATATTATTGCCAAGCAAGGTTTTCCGGGACAGCTAGTAATATATAAATCATCTTGCTATTTCCCGCAATTCTGACAACAAACCAAAATTCTGCAGGAACTATGCAGAGCTAGTTTAAAATATAAACTAGCCTATGTACTTTCCAGTGCTGATATAGACTCATTTAGACCAAAATTTATCGATATTGATCTAGCCATTCGCGCAGGATGCCGTACGTACCTCCTAAGGGAAATAGTAAATAATATACGTAATATCTAAGATTAACACCTCGTTCAACTTCCATCTGTAGTCTAAGCGCGCTACGATATAAGTAACTTGCATACAAACCGTTCTTTAGCTTAGATTACGAATCGGGGAAAAGATGAAAGTCGTAAATATATTGATTAAATTCACCCGCAAGGCGTAATAATATATTCGGTACGAGGATTTCTTTTAAAACATATAAAAACGCGGGAATTGGGAGCCGCCATTTTGTTTTTATCTTAAAACAATAAGTCATTCGTGAGGCATTCACGAGGATATGAGTTTTTCAGCCGCTCATTATGCGCACATCCGTGTTGGCTGTTCTGAAACTACCCACCCTTGTTACCTAAACAGTAATGTCCAATTTGCAATAGTAATATGAGCTGGAAATAAAAAATGTTGATTATTCTAGGAACCATTATAGTTACTAGATGACGCCCGCAACTCTATTGCGCCAAAATTCGCGTGCGGAAACCGCGCATTTTTCCGGGATGAAAAAAGTAATCCTATGTGCTTTCTTAGCGTAAAACGGTAACACACAGACAGATATACAGACATACTTTCGGAAAAAAATACACAAATTTTCATAGATGTTACTTTTCTGAAATCATGAAAATTTAGTGACGTTTTTACCGTACCTATCGTGTCTTGTACATAAATCGATAGCGAAAAGAAATTATGTATGATCACTACCCGGGGGAAATCAGCAGGGCCCACACCTGATCGCGTGATTTAAGGCCTACGCCACACTAATGGCTCATCACATTATGTTGCTTTCACAACGAATCTTGGGCACTCGGCTTAAGTGGCTAGTGCGGTGCAGATATTCTTTTAGTAGAAACTAGAAACTCGATTATCCGGCCCTCAGTTGTACGGTTTCGCATTATTCGGACTGCCATTCGAAAATATATATCTTCTTTATATTTTCTTTATAGACCTAGATTTTCTGTATTTTTAACAAACGCGTAATAATACATTGCACCGAACCCGCTTTTCATGCATTCCGGTTTTTCGATTATCATCCGAATGAAATAACAATAATGATTCCGGTTCATACTGAGGTTAAAGTCACAACGTGAGATTCTATAGATGTTTAACAGACGATGAAAAATCATCCACATAATAGGCCCTAATTAAGAGCATTTTGAGGCCATTTCGAGATTTGAGATATTGTATTGACGAAGATATTATATAGATCATGAAATTTAAAAGAACACTAATTTAGTTTTGGAAATCTGTGTAAGATTTAATTTTCGATTGACTTAGTAATTTTTAATCACTGAAAAATTAACTACCACAGTGGTATGCATAAACAAAAACTCACTTTATGTTACATATTTTTCAATTCCAAAAATCAATAACAATAAAGCAGTAGAATAATTCTTCGCTCAATTCGTGTCCCGTACTTATCTGTCCTATATCGAGCATATCGTCGGAGACATTTTATAGAAAATTAGGTAAAATTCCGTTGATTTCCCCCAGCGATCGTCCCGCAAACGAGCTCTGATTCTTTATTGTATGAGATCGCCCGAACACGCAGATATGTTACATTGTTACAGATTCAAGAAATACCAATATTACATAACCTTCATAACTGGGGTTGGGGAAGACTGTGTTTAAAATCATATTGAGCCACTAGAAGGGCTTAAGCTCGTCTTCTTATTGGCAATTTTTAAAAATATGCGAGCGTTTTAGATCTGTAACAAATGTAAAAAACCTTTCAAAGTACTAGTAGTTTGTTACTATTAGAAATCGGTCTGGATCGAACAAGGAACAAATCTGCATTAAGGGGTGAATTTCCCAACCACTTTTTTTGGCGGCTACTGTGAAATTGGGGGTGTGAAATGGCTTTTTAGGGTTAAATAAATTTTCATCGTATAGTTTGTGTGATTATCCATATGAGGCAACAGACACGTTTTTAATTCGATAACTAGAACATAAAAATAAAAAATTCTAAGGGCCCCTTAAAATTAGGCCCCTCGGTGACTGTCCCAACAACCTTATTAGTCCTGATTTCGTCAGCTGAGGAAAAAATATTAGTGTTACAAACAAACGGATTCTTTTATTGGATTCTTAAAGAATGGAGATATAATTAATACAAATTTAATAATCCCAATCGTTATACTTTCAAAATAGCGGGAGAAATAAAACTGTCCCAACATTTTGTCTTGATTCGGTGAATAAAAAAGAAATATGAATTGTCGAGACCAGAAGTACTTTTGAACGTAATGCCGCTTCTCGAACTCAAGCGCCAGTCATGCTTGTGCTTTTGGAGCTAGAGGTGGTTTGCTGCGTCGCTGCGTGTTCCCGCTAAAAACGTAAGTATATCGTCTCGGTGACACCCGACACCTTTCTCTACATTTCCGTGATTCAATTTATCATGTTAATTGAACCAGCTAGAAGTATTAACTTATTTTCTTACAAACACTTTTAATAATATGTATCAGTATGTAGTATAGATATCGGTATAATTATTATAGGTTTCAAAATATTCAACGATTTGTCGTAAATTTTCATATCGGTGATTCCGTTTCGGTGAATTTTTTTTCATTTCGGTGACCAAATAGGTCACCGAAATGAAAAAAAAATCACCGGTATGAAAAAAATCACGGAAATGGTGACTCGGTGACTTTCGGTGACAATAGTTTTCATATCGGTGAATGCATTTTCATCTCGGTGATTTTTAAAGTTGTTTTATACAGGAAGAATAATAATCTGCGAAATCGTAAAAAAATGTTAACAAATAAAATAGAAATATGGTGCTTCTTAATGTTTCATTTTTTTGAACTATTGAATAGCTTTGATCGCGTTTATCAAATTCCGTAACGAAAAACACCTAACGTTCGTCTAACGTCGTTTCAGTCAATATTTGTAATTTTTTTTAACTTTAAATATTTACACACAACATTTACCTTCATTTTATGAATAAGAAACTCAGAGACTGATATTTTGACCTCATGTTGTTTATTAGGATTACCTAAAATATTGACTTTCGTTGATTAGTGAATTACCAAAAACAGTACGATATAATATAATATGATTATTTAACATTAGAATTTAATGAATCCTATCAAAAAGTAGTTTTGGTTATAATAATGTTAGAATAATAGTTACTCAAATAAAAAAATAGTTACAAATTACTTTAACTGTTTAACTTAAGTATACTTTTATAACGAGAAATTTTAACTAAGCACGAGAAGATACCTTTTCAAAAAAATTAAATGAAGAAATTTAAAAAAAAAACCCACCAAACAACTTTAAAAAGTAATAAAATAATATTTACTGCCTTTAAGTTCAAATAATTCCTAACTTGTGTAAAGTAATATTTTAGTCCATAATTGTTGTCAAGATGTGTCGGGGGACCGCCAAGTAAACTACAACATACAACCGCCAAGTCGCCGACTATCTCGATTCATCAGTTCGCTATGAATTGATTGTGAAATCAAACATCTACATTAGCGGTCCCCCGACACACCTTGACAACAATTATGGACTAAAATATTACTTTACACAAGTTAGGAATTATTTGAACTTAAAGGCAGTAAATCTTATTTTATTACTTTTTAAAGTTTGTGCAATTATAAGAGTTGTGATGGATCTTTTGTGATGGATAAGGCTATGTTTTATTCTGAAAAATATTAGAGATAATTTCGAAAATTGCAAAAGTGTAACCCAAAGTGTCAAAATTTTTCCATAAAAATACATTATTTCGCTTGTTTTACAATCACGCTGTATACTATTTCGGTGAATTTACATTTCAGTGAATTTTGTTTTCATCTCGGTGACTGACTTTTTCATCTCGGTGACAGCTAAAATATAAACGTGTGTGCTACGTTTGTTTATTATTTAATTTTTATGTCATTAGTTTCGTAGTCATAAAACATTAAAATTGAGAGGAAACTTCGGTAAAAACTCAAAAAAACATAGAAACAAAAAAGTTCACAGAAATGAAAAAAAATATGGACATATTGAAATTCACCCTAAGGCAAAAGCCAATTCGACATCTTTGTGCAGTTTTCTAGACGTATGTATTTCATTGATTGGCACAAAAAAAATATTTATGTGATTTTTTATTATATTTGGAAAAGCTTGTCTAATAATAATAAAATAATGTACTCGTACTGGATGAAAAAAAAATACCAAATTCACATCTTTCTGGAAATTTAAACAGTTCTAACTAAAGTAATAATACAATCTATGCTTTAAAAATTTGTTTATATTGATACCTTTTACAAAAATCTAAAGATTGCCAGATTTAATTTTCGGTTTTGACATTTCCCATAATATTTATTTTTTCCTCTAACAAACGAAAAATGTGAAGTGAGCAAGGTCCTCGCGTCGTTGCGAGGGGAATCGCTTGCTCAGCTTTCTAGTTTGGAAGGTGCAAAGGAGAAATTAAGAAAATAACGCACTCGATGTTCAAGTTTAATTATTTTTAATATAATTACAAAATCTATCAAAAGGTAAACAAGTCAAAAAAACATAAACTAAAGAGTACAAAATAATATAAAAAAGGTTTTATCAAAGAAGTTCCGCTATGTACACTACATCACCCCCCTCCAGAGACCGTCAAGGGCGATAATAGCCAGTAAACATGACCGAAGGTCGAACCTTGAAGCCTTGCCGCTTGAGTCGCTAGTGCCAGTGTTGCAGTGAAGTCCCAGTGGGTCGGAACTGTTGCAGTGAGTCCCAGTGAGTCGGAACTGTATGCTGCTGCACGGGATCCAGTGAGTCGGATAGCTGCCGTGCGGGGCCGATGCTACGTGTTGACCAGGAGAGATGTGCTCTGCTTGCTGACCGGTCGGTGTAGTGAGAAAGCCCGATGAAGCCGATGCGGTGTCACCCAGGCCGCGGTACGTTGCGGCTAGTGGACGATATACCCGATGAGGCGATGCTGATTGCTGGCTGGCGCGGTGCGGAGGGGCAGGGAGTGATGGTGATGGAGAACTGAGAAGGCGTGTTTTGTCGAGGGTCACCGATGTCTTGCGCCGTCTCTTTGTTCGCTGGTTACATTCTCTTTCAGATTCTCCATCCTGTGTTCCTTCCGGGGTCACCAATGAAGTGAGCAAGGTCCTCGCGTCGTTGCGAGGGGAATCGCTTGCTCAGCTTTCTAGTTTGGAAGGTGCAAAGGAGAAATTAAGAAAATAACGCACTCGATGTTCAAGTTTAATTATTTTTAATATAATTACAAAATCTATCAAAAGGTAAACAAGTCAAAAAAACATAAACTAAAGAGTACAAAATAATATAAAAAAGGTTTTATCAAAGAAGTTCCGCTATGTACACTACAAATGTATCCACGCTACCGAGTGAACACTTCACATATCTGTCTCTCTGGCATGAAAATCGACAGTGACTACAGTAGTGAAACGAATGTACTTGCGCAGAGCAACGGAGGGGTACCCGCGGGGAAGCGGGCGGCGCGGATCCGCGTACACAAACTCGCGGAGTTTGTGTACCTGCCCGCGCAGGGGTGACGTTGGCGCGTTGTCTACAAGTTTTGTGTTGTAAAACGATAACTTATCTTATAAATTATTATAAAATTGGGATGTAATATGTGTTCAGTGTCCGGATGTAAATCTGATTCAATAAAACAAAATGGATTTAAATTTTCATAAATATCGGCTCACAGTTCACACTAATATTGTGTTGGCCTTGGCGGCATTTATTTGCATATCTGTTTTATTGTTTACGTTGTAAGAAGTGTAACATGGAGAGAAACAATAAAGGAGGAGGTTATTTTCAAACCGCATCATTTCCAACTTTTAATTTTTTTAATTTTATCGCGTCATCCGATTCTTAATACTAAATTATATAATTAAAAACAAAGTATTTTTTTCAAATCGAAACAATTCCTGACTAAAATCGCCATTAAAAAGAGGGATTTGAATCAATTTGTATCATTTCCAATCAGTCTTGATACATGCAGACACGGTGATATTCAATTGGTTACAAACCGTATCATTTTCTATAAGTTATTATTTCTGAATATCTATTTCTAAACAAACTGTAACATTTCCATAGAAAATAATTTCGGATGATGAAATCGGTCTTCATTCTAACATCTCGTAAACAGCCATTATGTTTATCTGGCAACACTAACTTTCGTGAACTTTTTTCACCGAAAATTTTCTAAGTATTGCGCCCCTTTGGCTACACTAGCACTGTGAAGTACGATTATTTCGAAAACCGAGGCTCGCAGGAAAAAATGTTACATGACAAAAAATGATGGCTTTAAGGGTGGCAATCGAATGCGCCAATAATAATTGGGTGTTATCTGGACATCGATTTTTTTTTGAAAAATTCGTCCAAGTATTATGACATTTCAACCTGGCTTTTCTCGAAAACGGTGCGACCTACGGAAATTTTCCTCATGGGTAAAACTTATCCCTATGGTGAGTTCGACACGATGCGCGAAAAAAAATACAGGGTTATTACGAGATTATTTGTCGAAAAAAAATCTAAGTATTTTTGACTAAAACTTTTAAACGGTGCCTCTAAAATAAAAAAAATTTAATAATAAAAAATGTGAGTAATGACTGTCGCAACACATTTAAACTAAAAAAATATAGGGTTTATTATACCACAAAAAAAATCGAAAATTTTTCCAAGTCTTTTTTCCTCAGCGCTCCTAAGGATACACCCTGACCTAAATAATTGTTAATTTTACAATAATTCATGTTTTATTTCATATTATATCATTTCCAACTAATCAGTTTCTAATTGAATCTTTTCCAAAAACATTTGTTTCAACCTGAATCATTTCCAATAGTTTCAAACAAAATGCATCATTTCCATTTTTCTTTTTTAAATAACTCAAATGGTTTTGCAAAAAGAATTTAAATATTGGACATACCAACAGCTGGCAAGTCATATGACAAAATGAAAAAAAAAATCAGCAGTAATAATATAAAGCCAGGCTATTAGGCTGTTTTCCTTGAATATCTCAAAATAATGAAATGTGGAAATGATGCGTTTTGAAAATAACCTCCTCAAAGAATAAATTAAAAATCTGTCAAATACCCTGTTACATACTAATTAGTACCTAGCTACCTAGCTAACCTAGCTAGGTACACAGGGCCATACATCAAAAAATGTTACACTTAGTGTAACATTTTGACCTTTGGATCGCCCTTACCGCGCACGTTATAAGAGCGAGTTTTGAATGGCTTCTGTTACACCTGACGTGTGGCCTACCGTACCTACCAATTGTTATATGATTAATTGTTGGATACTTTATATATTCCTACTTTATTATTCGTAGATAATATATTCGAATGCGTCTTCATTATTTTAATCCTTCGATAGTGGATTCTTGGAAATCTATTGTTATTTTATTGTATCTTGCTCACCGGTGAGCTTTTGGTGAGCTTTTGGGGCTTGATGGGTAATGAAATTTTTAAATCCATACTAATATTATAAATACGAAAGTGTGTCTATCTGTATGTTACCTCTTCACGCCTAAACCGCTGGACCGATTTTGCTGAAATTTGGCATGGAGATACTTTGAGTCCCGGGAAAGGACATAGGATACTTTTTGTTCTGGAAAAATGTACGGTTCTCGCACGATAGACGAGTTTTGGCACAACGAAGTTGCGGGCATCATCTCGTAGAGAATTGAAATCATATATAAATAAAGTTTCACGTAAATATAGATTAAACAGATTAAATGATAACATTACAAGCACAATATTTTATTTTTATTTTATTTCCCGTTTCGTGGCAACCCTGGCATATCTGCTCGGTACCTACACCGGTGGCGGCATCGTGCGACATCAAAGGCGTTTCGTTACTGTAGGGATAATATTGCTATACTGTGACAGTGATGCGAGAGTGATGCGAGATCAAGGTCATTGGCAGTTGTCAGCGTCTGAAATCTGAATGTCTCATTATAACCGTAGGATCAGAGCACTGGTCTCCGTCCAAAGATCCAAAAATGGCTCTAGCATAATATTCTAAGTACATTTCACTTAAATTCTAGAAACCACTGAAGTATCCATCGATCAGGCTTTAATCACGTGACCAATATCAGGCGAACTCCTGGCGTGGATCCAACACCTCAAGCAGATACGTAATGACCCCTCCAGAACGTACATTTTGTATGAGAATTGGGTGTGAATCCGACATACTAAATTCAAGAACCTGAATCAGATTCCCACAAGAAGTATATAAAGTTTTCTTCGAGCAATGTTTTACTACATGACCGGTTTTTATAGAGCTGCAGATAAAGATAGTCTTATTGAACAAGTGGGGAAAGTTAAGTGTTACTGTTTATCTTACTGTAAAGATTTTGTTATTGAATGTAGATGACATTATTTACTTTTTAATTTTATAAAGCTTGATACCAACGCAATAAAAATAAGTGAATGTAAGCTTCATAATAGCACAGACAACCCAAAACATTACATTAAAATGCATTGAAGCGCTGAAGATTCCTTTTTGTCAATATGTCAGAAAATATCGTCGACAAATCCTAAAGATCCTGGTCATAGAAAGAGGGTAAGCCAACACAGGAGATGGCTCGCCGCGGGCGGCTCCTTTGAACGGCCAAGATGGAACCTTCCGAACCTCACGAATCGTAATTGTGACAGAATGGGGCCGGGGCGACGAAATTAAAAAATATATCATGTGTTATCACTATCAGTGTGAAACGTGATGAATGGTTACATTTGAAATACCTAATATTATAGTTTGTATGTGCCACTTGCCATGAGACAAAATTATTCATAGACAGCTGATAGCAGGTCTATTTTATGTAGTCGGGTTTTAGTGTTAATCATTAATTATATCTTTCATAGCCGGACTAATTTACATAGTTCTGCCACCTGACTATAAGTAGTTTTCTCTTATGATACAATCGCAAACACGTTCATAAAGGCTCCACGAAGCGTAATGAAGAACTAAAAACAAAAAGTATTCCTAAATCCTTAACCACAGTTACACGATTTAGTGATTGACCATTAATAGAATAACTCCAAATAATTTTGTTCCTTCTTAGGGTAAACGATATAACTGAACATTTATTACTATTAAGGCACATACGGTTTTTAATGCACCAATTCGAAATTGCATCGATATCTCTTTGAAGAGCTAAGCAGTCTTCTGTTTTCGATATTAAAGCGTATATTTTCAAATCATCAGCGTACAAAAGGCAATTACAGGATAGCATTTTAATCAAGTCGTTGATAAACATTATAAAAAGAAGAGGCCCAAGATGAGATCCCTGGGGCACTCCTGACGTAACAGTAGTAGATGAAGAAATAAAACCCTTGAGCGCGACTAACTGGCTCCTGTTAGTAAGTCCATATTATTATCCATCTACATAAAGTACCGTGAATCCCATAAGTTCGTTCGTAATCAGTTGTTGTCCATTATCTATACTTAATAATATTATTATAAATTATAAAGCTAAAGAGTTTGTTTGTTTGTTTGAATGCGATAATTTCAAGAACTACTAGACCGATTTCAAAAATTATTTCACAAATATATAGCTATAAGATGTCCTTGCTATAGGATATGTATGCATCACGGGCGGAGCCGGGGCGGACCGCTAGTTGGTCATAAAATATGCCTACTAAAATGGAAGCTTAACCGATTCGTGGCCAATGCCGCGCCCAGCGCGTCATTCAAAAAGTTTTAGTGAGGCCGATGACGCGCCAGGCGCGGCATATAAAATTGTTAAAAAACACGTTAAAACTAATTTATTATACTGTAATTACAATTCCCTAGTCTAAATGTACATGTTGAACTCAATTTTATGCGTGGCCGCATATTTTAGAATTAAAGGCTAAAAGTCAGAGATCGTCAACCATTGGTATGACTTAGAAAATTAATTTCCTTACAGTGAAAAAGAATATCTTGGTACAAGAACTTTATACAAATATTGAATGAATTAATCTTCTTTATTGCATTTACACATAACATAATATAAAGAAATACAAACTTAGTACTATTAATAAACTACATATAAACACAAAAGGCGGCTTGATTGCTATGCAGCAATATTTTCCAAGTAACCAAAAAGCAGGAAATTATTTTATACTAGATGATGCCCGCAACTTCGTTGCGCCAAAATTCATTTATCGCGCGGGAACCGTACATTTTTCCGGGCTAAAAACTATCCTAGTTCCTTTCTCGGGACTCAAAGAATCTCCATGCCAAATTTCAGCAAAATCGGTTCAGCGGTTCGAGCGTAAAGAGGTAACAGACAGACAGACAGACAGACAGACAGACAGACGGACAGACAGACAGACACACTTTTACATTTATAATATTAGTATGGATTATAATAATCGGCCAAGTGCGAGTCGGACACGCGCACGAAGGGTTCCGTACCGTTATAGAACACTTCTTGCCCAAAAAACCAACAGGTGATAGTATAAGATCTTCAGCAAGTGGTAAGATACATTTGCCAACTACCAATAATAAATGGTAGAACAATAATTAGAAAAAGATGTAGGCAATGCTACAATATCAGTAAAAACTAAAAAGTTTTATTTGGCTGCCCAGATTGTCCAGGTTTTTCTGGCTTATGTCTAGACTAGCTGTTGCCCGCGACTTCGTCCGCGTGGAATTCAGTTTATAGCGCGCGGTGTCAACAAAATTGGTGTCAAATTTAAAAGCTTTTTAAAACCCCGGTACCCCTTAAAATTAAATCAAAATACCCAAAAACAGCTGTGCAGTGTGCTCATAATATTTCCTTATCTAGCCCCCCATTACACAACTTTAGCTTTACCCATAAACTATTTATCATTCGTAGGTTTAAGGTTACGTCACTGCATAGATAAAGTACTGACTACTGAGTAGTGAGTTATTTCATCACGTGTATAACAATCGAAAGAATCGGAAAACCTAACGCAATATGGAGCCACCTCTTATAGAAAGACTTATGAGCAAGCGATAGCGAGATGTAGGTGACTCTTAGCGCCATCTGTTATGAATTTTTAGAACTAACTTAATTTGAACAAAGGCTATGGGCAAAAATGTATGGGCTCCGTTCCCACCAACGAACAGTCATAGAACCGATACCAACGTGTTCCTAAAGTGCCCCCTATTTAATTAAAATAATTTGTTTTAGATAAATCAGTGGGAATATATATTAAAAAAACAACCATATTACTACTAGACCTTGCCAAGATCTAGTTGTAATACGGGTCAATTTTGTCTAATATTTCATTTGGAGGTGGGCATTAGCGGCTGTAACATAGTTATAACTTCTGCAGCCCCCACCGTGCATATTATTTTTTGTATTCTGTGTTTTATTTAAATAAATATTTTCATTATTTTCTATACTTACTTATTCAAATAAAGAAGGTGTAACAAAACTAAGTGATAATACTTTAGGGGATGTATGTGTTCCTGTCATAAAGTTCACTGTAAAAGTAGCAGCGCTGAAAGCACCGCTGTTTTTTTTCTTACAAAATAAGGGGGCAAACGAGCAAACGGGTCACCTGACGGACGCAAGATCAAAAGAGCTGCCGGTGCGTTGCCAGTCTTTTAAGAGGGAATAGGATAATAAGGGTAGGGGAGGGTAGATAAGGGAATAGAGTAGGGGATTGGGCCTCCGTTCTCCGGTAAACTCACTCACTCGGCGAAACACAGCTGTTACACGCCGGTTTTCTGTGAGCCCGTGGTATTTCTCCGGTCGAGCCGGCCCATTCGTGCCGAAGCATGGCTCTCCCACGGTGCTGTGCACTAATGAATACATAAATGAGCATGTATTTTGGAATTAGTCGTCAATAAGTACGTTAACGAAATATTTGTTTAAACGTAAGATACCATGAGAACCCCATGCATTTGGGCAAAGTCGCCATAGTATAAAAATATCATCTTGCCAAGATCTATCAATTGATCTATATTACACTTGTGTTGATGGGTGGGGGCGATTCTGCCCATACCCCTTTACGCATTTTCACCACCTTACAAACCCTTTTTCCAGTTAAAAAGTAGCCTATGTCCTTTCTCAGGCTTTATACGATCTGTGTACAAAATTTCATTACAATCGGTTCAGTAGTTTTGGCGTGAAAGCGAGACAGACAGACAGACAGACAGAGATACTTTCGCATTTATAATATTAGAAGTATAGATTGCTGGCATGTCACAATTATTAAAATGAAAATGTTACACTTTGTTATTCTTTATTACATTTTAGATTTTGATATTATTAGATTCTCAAATTTGTTATCTATCAAGATTAAATAAAATACTGATTCTATCGTGATCTTGTCTTTTATATTTCATATATAGTCTTATTGTGCGAATTATTTTTTCATAGCATTCCAACCGCTTGTTCGCGGGAACATTTCTAAGTCGCAATGCTAGCATTATACCCAAGTCATGCTCGAACTGAGCGTAAATGGGAGGAAGTTCGTTCATTGTATTAAATTCGGTACTGATATCTTTTGCAAACAATGTGTTAAAATTTTTTTTGGCTGTGCAACATTCTTGATTCGTTTGGGTTTCACTTGAAGAAACCTTATTTTTTACCATTGGCGTTTTTAAAGAACTCTTTTCTTACTAACAATAATTTCATCTTCATCAGTGTCAGTAATTTTTTCTACGCTACTGTCTGTTTAGTTAGTATTTATGTCATGGCAAGTACGAGAGCTTTCAAATTTCCTTTTCAATGTAAAGTTTTGCAATATTGACTGACTACATTCTGGAAAATTTTCATTCTCATTGTTGTCGTTTTCGGAGCAATTTTCATCTATGTTTGTAAATGGTGGCTGGCTACATCCAGAAAAGTCATGGTATTCCTGCTGATTATCTAAAACAAATGTATTTCATTTGTTTAAATACACTATTTTATGAGAGGTCTTAATACAAATTTAGATGTTTATAGCTAAACAACTACTCTCAGTTATTTATTTTTCAACTAAAGTGGATGAAGTTGCTAGTAACTAGCACTGATTGAAATTGATACCAACATCTAAGAAAAATTTGTACCAAATGTTGACGACTACTGATAAATTTTATTAACAGTACGAATTACTACCTTTATACGCCATTTCACATTTGAATTACAACTAATACGAACACTGCACACAAAATTGATCTTTTCTATCTCTGATTTACGCCTATTAACAATAAAATGTGCATAAAACACAACCAGTGGCCAATGCCGCACGTGGCGCGTCATCGTTTAGCAGGGCCGATGACGCTTATGGTGCGTCATCGAACAAAGTACTTGGCCTGTCGTATGAGTTTGTTGAAATGTAGGTGGCAACGAATCGGTTAACCAGGGCTACACAAGGTAAAGTAAATACCGGCCTTTTAAAATTACGGACAGGTAGAAGATTAATCAAAACAGAGCTGCTTACGAAATATTTTAAATGAGAACGGCAAATGGCTAATGAAACAATCACATCACGTAAATATGATATCTGGGCGGTTGCTGGCTTGCACGAAATTAATTAAACAAGGCCTATGCCGCTAATTTATAATCCCGCTGTGCTTGATGAGTTTTCCGCTGACGTGTTTTAGGGGCCAATTTGTTTGTTTCATGAAATGGTAAAGTTGCATAACATATCGTAAGTAATAATTTTTGTATTTTTATGCACAATATTTTATATTCATAAGTAAATATTCCGCGATCGAAGGATTAAGGAAATCCTTAATCCTTCGATCGCGGATTCTTGGAAATGCTATTGTATTCTATTGTTGTCGCGATCACCGGTGCTCTTATGGGGCTTGAAGGATTAATAGCGACAAAGTTTTGGTAACACTCTTACGAATATTTTCTTCATTCTACAAAAACAGGTAGCATCTTATGAGATATTATCTCCTGTATATAAAATGTAATTATATTTTTTATACAGGGTTTACTATGATGGTACCATAGTTGAGTGAAATTATAAAGATTATTATAATAACTTCACTTTTATGCGACTGGAGTGCCGTGTTGCTTAGCACCATGTGTAGTGCGGTATATCTTGTATATCTTAATAATATACAATTTCATACAGATAATATTCGGCCGCTACGTGTCCCGTCACTCTGCTACAGAGTACCTAAGGCTAGAGTGGCTTCATATTACGATTATAATATTAATTTAAAAAAAAACAAGCCAAAACAAAAACACGAGACGAACGGAAATTAGGTTGCGCCAAAATATTGTGTTTCAGCGCCATTGTGCGAAATCAAATGGCGCGGGTATCAATTATTATGTATTGTACAATTCAGGACCCAGTTTTTCGAACAAACAGTTTAATACGAACGGATCTGGCAGTAATTGTCGTTTCATTGTTATACGACGACGCCTCGTGAAAATTATGTAGCGAAATGAAAAACTTAAAAAAAGTTCCTGGTTATTGAATGTCAGAAGCGGCAAGCTCAAATATTTTTCTACGCTTTTCTGTGCTATGATTGAACTAAACAAGAAGAATTATTACTGTATCTTTAGATTTATAGGCTAAGACCCAATTTCACCAACGTCTGTTAGTGTTAACAGGTTGTTAAAAATATATCATGTCTTCTCTTTCATTCATATGAAAAGCGAGAGAGGTGACGTGATACTAATTAGAGCATTAACTTTAACAGTCGTTGGTGAAATTGGGTCTAAGCTTAGTTAATTTTAATTGTTTTGGAAAGTTATAATGTATATAACTGCGATACCTACTAATTAAAATATCAAAACAAACAGTTACGATGTTTTACCGTTTAAATCAGTAACTTTATCGTAACTTAGTAGCAACAAGTAGCAGACTTAATAAGTAAGATTAAAGTTTTCATTACGTGTTGCAAGCCGGGGCAGTTGAAACTCATTCAAGTTCTTGAATATTATAAAAATGTTTATATTAAATACGAAATAAGCGGAGCGGAAATGGGAATAAAGCAAAATATAGAGCCGTTTAAAGTGTACCTGCAGTTTCAATTGAAAAGTGTATTTTAATGTTGCCGAGTTTATCGCGATGGAAATGCTAACGTACCCGGACTAGCGAGGAACGGGACTTTCTCGTGTATTGTTATTTTCTATTTATTGTAATTAATATCATTTGGTGCCTAAAACGTTAAAAAATAAATAACTCCCGCGCCGCTTTCGGTGACGGTGGCCAATTTCATTGAAACCAGGCCAGTTACGCAGGAGTAATTTTATAGTGCCTAAGTGTGTGCGCAGTACAAAAGAGCACTCTCTATTCCTTTTACTCTCATAGCCCAGTGGGACGACAGACCTGCCCATGACATGCCCATCCGATGCGTCATCTTACTTGTCAGACAATCAGGTGATCAGCCTGCATTGTCCTAACCAAACTTGGAAATAACATGTTTCCAACGCGGGAATCGAACCCACGACCTCCGAGTAACGACGGAGGCGTTAGATTTTGACGTAAGATAGTTAAAAGGTAGTTGACAAAAAAGTACGCAGCGTTCATAAATTATTAAACAGAGCTCCCACAGGATTATTTTGCGGACAAATATACAAAATAAATAAAGAAAAATTTATTACCTTCTATCTTCTATTGGCTAGTTTTTTGCTATTGGTGGAAGTTTAAGGAACGCTTATTTTAGGAGGAAAGTTATACGAGCTTTACCGGGTCACCTAGTCTCATATAAAAGCTAGTTACTAACAATATAATGACATTATCTATTTATTTTCTAAACTTTTAACGTACCTAATGAACGCCACGTGCTCCCTTACTAAATGTTGGGGACGTCAGCGCCGAAGTTAGAAGTTCGGGGCCGCCCCAGTCGATGGTAATTACATTGCTCTTAGCTGCGACCGCAGTGTTAGAGACGCGGTTGTTCCGTGTTCATTACGTTTACCGTTAAATCCCCTTGACGTAGAGCTGATAGGACTTAATGACATTGAAAGTACGGGAACTAAAGGATGTTTTGGCGCATGGATGATTCTCGTGCAATCAAAATTAATGAAGCGCTAATTCATAATTCGAAAACACGCATTAGCAAGAGATTTACCTTCGTGGCCTTGCCGTTACTGATGGCTTCATGACATTGAAAGTATAGCTAATAAAGGGTGTTTTAGATGATACAGATGATGTTCGTGTCACTCAAAATTACGCCAACGCTAATTTAAATCTCATAATGCATGTGGCATCATCATCCACGTATAACATTAAGATAAGAGCCAGGGCCGGTTGTATCTTCAGTAATATTTCATATTATAATGATGGACTGGATGGTCTTGTATTTCTATGTGCAAATCTTTGTAAAATTGTAATTTCAATGTTTCACAGTATAAAACAGTTACATGTAAAATGTTAAAATTTATAACAGCACAACGGATGGTGAGTTAATACAAAATATAGGATGATAATAACGCTTACAGACATCTGTAATTCCAGTGGAACGTACAGAATAATGTCAAAAGTCAATAAACGATATTGCCGGCAGCGGCAGCCTACGAGCCCAATAAAACTGTAAGAGGCTTAAATAAACTTCCAGTAAAATCGAATAACTTTCGATTATACAACCTGAAATATCGAGAAGTTACCGACGATTCTACAAAAACAATTATCGAATTTGTCCTTTCCCCTCGTAAAATACGGGAATAATTGGACATACGATGAAACGGAGCTAAAACGAGCATAGTTGATCGGGACGCAGCAGCCATACCGGTATGCTTTTATCGTGCTGGATAAGTCGAATGCTTGGCCATGCTAGTAAGTTGGACGCATTGTCAGAGTGGACAGAAATATAGAGTACGCCGACTTAGAACTGATGTTGAAATTTTTTAATTTGACGTATTATGACGAAAATCGTCGCTAGGGTTGTTGACTTGTTAGTCTTGTTACCTACGAATTTAAAACTATGACATATTCGCTGGACGTGTTCCTCTTTGGTCGTATTGTTGTTTGTGTTTTGGCACACGCGATTAAAATTGTCACAATCCAATTTTGAAATCTTTATTTTAAATATTTAAAAATAAATTATATCAGCCAGCGCGAGGCACATTCCGTTCATAATCGTAGTGAAAACCGACGAATTTGACAGATATTAAAACCTGTCCGTTTCTTTGCAGTCGAACTACTGGTAGTTATGTCTATTGTGGCATTGTTAAGACAAGCCTGGTAAGCCGGTTGCTTGGTCGTGTGTCAAACGCCACGCTTGCCCAGGTCTGGTGCTGGTTTGGACAAAATTACTAACAAAAAAAATAACTAAAAAGTTTTTTTTTTACTTGCACAGAAGTGACGATGTTTAGGGAAGCCGGCCCAAATACAAACTAAACGAACATAATTTATCGTCTTTTCATACAATACGCAGTCTTAAGAACTGCGGAGTCAGAATGCTGACTTTTCTATAATTATAATTTTATTCATAATAAATTACGCAGCCAAATAAATTCGTCCGAACATATTTCTCAACGGCGACATTAAACGTAATAAATAATTACTCGGAGTTACATAAAATAAAATTAATTAGCCCGAATTATTATACTTTAGCGACAACTTCAATTTTATAATTACACAATATTTTATAACAAATTCGAAAGTCGTTTCGGAGGGAAAAGTTAAAAATATAAAACTTTTACGATTAATAATGAATCATCAAAAAATTGAGTTATATTATTATACTAGATGCTCCGCGCGGTTTCGCCCGCGTAATTTAGAAATTTCACGGAAACCATGCATTTTTCCGCAAAAAAAAAATAGTCTATGTCTCTTCACGTGGTCTATTCTTTATGTGTGCCAAATAATATGAAAATTGCTCCAGTAGATGTAGATTATACAAGATAATAAGCGATTTCAAATAACTAATTCGTTTCCCACATTTTCCTCTATTTATTCGCTCCTATTAGTATTAGCGTGATAAAATAATATAGCTTATAGCCTTTTTTGAAAAATGAGTTATCTAACACTGAAATAATTTTTCAAATCGGACCAGTAGTTCCCGAGGTTAGCGCGTTCAAACAAACGTCAGTAACTTTATTATGTACAAATCATCTAGCTCAGTTTTGGTCTGTTGCAATCTGTGGCTACGTAATTGATTCTTATCAATATCAATTACCTTATCAACAAATTCAAATTGAAAATAGCTCCAAAAACCCAAAAAATTTTGGGCCACTCGTTTCTACTCGATCTGCTACGTATCATATTAATTCTATCATCATAATATTATGATGTATGATACGTCTATGGTAACAAAACATCTCAAATCAAATTAATCCGTAATATCAGTGAAAAGCACTGTACATAAAGTCAAAATCCGTTAACGATTTAGATTTGAGAGTGTGTCGATCACGTCACATCAGTCTGTTTTATTGCGATTTGGTCACAGAGCTCGGCTCAGCTCGGCGAGCGAGCCAACGCCACTAACTGGACCGCATTCTGTTAGATTGACGTGCCAGTATGACGTCACTTCTGTCGCAATTTAGATTTATGTCTATCTTATGCGATTTCCAAAAATTTGGTCAGTCTAGAAGCTCTCAAAAATAAATTAAGTCATTCTTGATTCTTCGTTTATTCTGATTTCACTTATCATATATATATATACAATACAAGTACCTAGCATTAAAAATGTACTTTTATACACGCCTATAAAATCTCAACATCTTACTACTTGTTTTCGATAGATTCTAGTCTAATAAATGTGTTGTTCGCTGAGGGCTGCAGAGGGCTGCAGGGAGCTACGGGGGGCTGAGGGGGCTCGTTACTGTTCCTAATTGCCGCTGGCTCCCAGCCAAGCCTTGTTCAGCATCATTCCGAATCGAATAATCTTTATAATCGATATTATGCATCGACTCGTGTTGCCCATTGTCTCTAATTCTGTTGGAACAATACTCGGAACGAGTATTGAATTGTAGTTTCGAATGTAACAGTATTTGTACTATTGTAAAGGACTGCATTGATTTGGATATTATCTCAATAGGGATGTTAAGTAAACCTATTTAGCACTTAATTTGGTGAACATAGTTTACTATTCTAAATATTGTTACATACTAGACGACCTCTGTGGCTCAGTGGTGAGCACGTCGGTAGATCAAGCCGGGGGTCGCGGGTTCGAATCCCGCCGACGGAACAAAAAAATTTTTTAAAGTTCCTGGGTCATGGATGTGTATTAAATATTATGTGTATCATATAGTAAAAATCTTAAATATATTTCCATTGTCTGGTACCTGTTACACAAGTCCTTCAGGAACTTACCACGGGGCCAGACTGACGTGGTGTGAAGCGTCCATAGAATAAAAAAAATACTATTTATAATTACTAATATTATAAATGCGAAAGTGTGTCAGTCTCTCTGTTTTTCAAGCTTGAACGGATAAATCCATTTTGATCAAATATAATACAGATAATATACATTGAGAAATGTGAGTAAGATAGTTTGAGTGTAGAAAAATGTGCAATTTTAGCGCGATAAACGAATTTTGGAGCAACGGAATTCTGAGCGTACTTTAGGCCCGATTTATACATGCGTCCGCACAACTAAGCGGTTTGGCTACTACATAACACAACATGTATGAAACGGTGCCGCTATTTTAATAAATAATTAATTACAAGTATTGTTTCTAATCTCCGCCGCATGTGAATCTCAAAATGGCGCATAAATTAACATAACATTTTTATATCAATCTAAAATCAATAGACGTTGTATTGAAGTGATGTAACAAGCCGGGAATCCCCGCGAAGAGCTCTGGCCGGAAGCCAGCCAACAACTCAATTAGTCAAATTATCAACGCTACTATTGATTTCCGGATTATGTTTTTGTGTAATTAATTATTCAGATTTCTCATTATCAGAATAAATGCCATAAAATATTATAGCTTATATTTTGGGTGCTTTTACTAGGCATGTGCTATTTGCAATTTTATTAATATTTGTGTATTACAAATACCTAAATTGAACAAAATAATCATAAGCCCATTAGAAATTGCTTAAAATGTTTAAAATAAATAAAAAATTGTAAAGTATATATCATCTAACTCAATTTAAAGGAATTGAGACCAACAATTTGAGAGTAGGAATTGATAACACGAAACAGAGCTAATGCCCGAGATAAGCGAGAACTCAATAAAGGCGCGTCCATATATTACGGGAATCGACGCCTTAAGTGCGCGGCCCCGGGGACGGTGGTCCACATTGTATAATTTAAATATAAAACCGCGAATCTCGGCACTGGATCGCAATAAAACACAGACAGCAATTTATCCCGGCGTATCCCGCTGACGAGACTAATCCGCGATTCCCGGGGAATATCATACAGATATAAAATCGCATTGGGTTTTTTTGAGATTCTATTTGAAGAATTTAAAATGGGAATAGTAAAACATGATGAGATATTAAGTATATATTTTAAAAGTTAAAAGCGTTGATTGTAACATTACTCTATGACGTTATGGACACACACTAGAGTGTAAAATTTTAGAATTATGCTTTGTTCAAACCTCGCGACCAAGCGACTGCGAAGCGGGAGCGTCAAGTTGCGTCAAGTTGTCAAATGTGTGTTTTTATTCAAAACATAGAAATGACGTATTTTGAATCAAAACACACATTTGACTACTTGACGCTCCCGCTTCGCAGTCGCTTGGTCACGTAGGTTTGGACAAAACATTAAGGTGCCGGTTGGCAGCGGACGACTTGAAGCAACCGCAGACGTCGTGTCGTCGCGACACGTCATTTCTATGTTTTTCTGTGAATGTGTCGCCACCTTCGTGGCACGGGGTATTTTATAGAAATACACAAGAACCAGTAGTGTCGCACGACACGCCGTCTGCGGTTGCCTCATGTCGTCCGCTGCCAACCGGTACCTTAATATATGAATGTCATACAATGTAAGTTTAGTTTATAAAATGTTTTTAATTTACTAATGTAACAAGTAAATGAATACCAAAAGATGGTATAACATTTAACTACATGAATAACAGAATATTTTAAAACATCTAACTACCAGTTTAAAAAACTAAGTAACTCGAGAGATCATTTTAAAACGTATTACAAACTTCATTGAATAACAAATGCTGATCTCAAAGAAACATCTTGAATATGCCCTCCGTTCGTTTATTTTGTAGAGAAAGGTTCAAAAGCGAAGTTTGTGTAGTGCTTAATAAAGTATTAAGCTCGAATAAAACATTTAATTCAGCTTCGAGAGAACTTTGCACCTTAGAGAATCCTCTTAATAAAGGTAATGAAGAAAAATAACTCCGGGCATCTGTCGACAGAGCCGGAGATTTAACTGCCAATTATAAATAAACATGCCACGCCGCTAGTTCCAAACACTCTCGAGTCTATTTGAACTTTAAAATGGATTCGTGTGAATCTCCCGTGTAACGTTATGAACTATTTCAGTCTCTAAAATTCGTTACTTTTGAGACTGAAAATAAATAGTTCATAACAGCAGAGTGCTGTGAAAATTTCATACACTTCAATGTGTATTTTACTTTTAATTTCGTATTTAAACAGTAGTAGCAGAATTTCGTGTAGAGGAACTATGACGTAGCTACGCCGCGTAGAGGTGCTACAAATTCAGCTCCATTCATGTCAATCAATAGCTATGTCCACATTGTGCAATTTCATCTTTTATTTTCGTCATCTTCTTTTATTCAACTTTCGTTTGGCAATAATTGAATGCGCCAAAATCAACCCGCGTTGAAAGAAAAGTGTCATAGCGAGAGCTACGATTCCAACGCGCGTCCTCCTCACGTTCGCTATTGAATGCGCTATAACGCATGCCCTTGATGAACAAAAAAAGGCCCAGTGTGGACAAAGCTAATAATAATTACATTTATGCAAAACTTAACTTTGGGCAGCAAAATATGACACCTACTCTAACATGTAAACGCTTTTAATTTATAATTGATGAAAGAATTTTTCAAATCGGACCAGTAGTTCCTGAGATTAGCGCGTTCAAACAAACAAACAAACAAACTAACAAACTCTTCCGCTTTATAATATTAGTATAGATGATGATTTGATAATGATAATAACATTTAACCCTCGTGTAAACTTAACTAAACAACGCTAAAACTTACCACAACGAGATTTCCATTGTGTAAACTGTAAAAAAATTATGTGACCCCAAAAACTTCACATTAAAAATAAGACAAAAAGCATCAAAGTCCGCGATCGAGGCGGGGCGGGCGGCGGGACCGACAGCAGATAAATCTGCGCCGAATTATCTCGCGCAGGAAAGTTTCATCGCCGACCTATCTCATTTATTATCCTATTTCGGGGCCCGGCGAGCACCTTGATACTGTAATTTGTATGAAGTTATGAGCCGATTCCGCTGGTGTTCTCTGAAGATTTCCCACTTTGATGTACTAAATTGGTAAAAAACTTCATTACGTTTATTAACAAAGATAATGAGTGCTTTTCGAGCCGTTTCGTAAGGAACCTTTCGTGTGAGATTATATTGTAATTAATCAATTTGCTACCGCGTATCCTAACGCGAACTTAACACAGTTTTAAGCGTTAATTAATTATTATCAGTGTAAAACATTAATTATTTAATCGATACCTAACGGCCTCAAACAAAGAGCACCAATGATTTAATGAAGATTTTGACATACACTCCAGACAATTTTTTTCTAACTCTTCATTATTTTAGAGAAGAAGAAAAGTCATAAAATATAAAAAAATTAAACGCTTACATTCTGAAAAAAAAATCACTTTTATCTAAAAATGGGTAAAAATTGAACCGAAGACCGTATGAAGGTTAAGGAATCATTATATTATGTCTTTGAGTAAGTAAGACCTAGAAATTAAAAGGCTTGTTGCTTTGCTGGCTGTACAAGTGACCCAGGTACACGTCATCCTTGACACAAAAACTGTTAGACGTGATGTTAGCAATGGAGAGACGTGAAGATGTGACACAGAGAGCGGGGCCGAGCCGAAAGAGACTCTAATCCCACGGCGCAAGGTGCATAATCAAAGACGACCCGTAAAGATCACTGCCGGTAGAGAACTCCGCTAAAAATAAAAAAAAACTTCTAATCGCATTTCAATTTTAATTGGATTGTTTTTGAATGTGACTTAATTGATGCCGTTGCGGAGTTGGACATCATCATCATCAGTGACAGTATGCTGAGACTTTATGTTTTAGCATTTTCTTTTGTAACCCACCGACGTTTGTCGAGTGTTTGTTGCATTGCTCCCAAAAGGGGGAAATAATTTTTAAGCTCTTGCAAAGCTGTTATCGCGGGCTTTGAGCGTGGTGACCGAATAAAAAAATTAAGTTACGGAAAAACCTAACCACTCCGACCGGCATAGCGGTGCGGTGCGAAAGATCTACAAGATAAAAAATTTATGTCATGTTAGGGTCAATAAAGATGAAGAGACAAACCATAAAACATCGAGAAAACATGTACTTAGACAAAATTTTCTCGCTTGCGCATCGTGGGCCGGCAGCTGTAACTACGATGGGTCTCGAGATATTATGTATGCCAAGTAAACGGTCGTTCTGTCTCCAACGCTTGCGGGGCTTGGGGCGGGACTACAACGACTTAGCTATGTCTATCGCCGATGTCTTGAAGTCTACTCACTAATGATATATTAGGAATTCTGTACTTTGCTGTACTCTACTGTACTTATGTACTTTGGAACAAAACAAAGTGATAATGAATGAATGAAATACTTTATTAAATCGAGTTACATAGACTCATATTTTGTTAGTATACAAAGGCTTATAAATTATGTTGTATGTTTAAATAAATAATAAAATTTGACCACATGTGCATCACCTCTGCTCCATACCGTTAGATATGGCACAGCAGTGACGCAAATATGGACAATCGAGTCGACTAGCTATCATAACAAGAATGCTGTTGGTACTCCCCCTCACTCTTCGCACTAAGGACGCGCATCGTTTGCGCATAGTGGCGTAGAAGCAATCCACGCGTGCCTCAGCAAAGATCCCTGAAGCGCTGCAGTAGCGGGGAAGCCCCAACAGCATTCTGAATGCGTTGTTAAATTGGACACGGAGAGCGTTGTAGGCCCTGAGCGTGTATGTGGTCCACAGGCTGCACGTGTAGAAGGTCGTGCAAAATGCTCTGAAAAGAGTAATCTTGACCGATCTCGTACAGCGCGCAAACCTGCGGACCAACATATTAGCACGAACCGACAACGCCCTTCGTTCTCTTTCTATGTCGTCATCGTCCCCGAGGCCGGAAGTCAGCATATGTCCTAGGTATTTAAACTTGTGTACCCTCTGTAACACGCAGTTATTAATAGATACAGAGGGCACATTCGACCAGCGTCTACTTCCGTCCTTAAAGACCATGACTACACTTTTTTTAACATTGTAGACTAGTTCATGTGAAGTGGCATACGCTGCACACATGGTTACCAGCCTCCTAAGCCCACACACAGATGCACTCAACAGCACCATGTCATCCGCGTAACTATTATTATTAATACCTACTCCGTCTATATAGCAGCCGACTCTAGTGCTGCTGAGCTCACCAATAAGGCCATCTATATAATTCCCTGTATAGATTTACAACTTTTTTTTTCACTATGAAGGTAGCAGTGCTGAAAATTAACTTTTGCATGGGTAAAATTATGAGGTAAAATTTGCTCATTCAGCGCTGCTACTCTCACGGTGAGCTCTATGCGACACATACACATTACCACCTAAAGTAATAGTTTAGGTATTATCAAGAAATTTTATTACATCCTGAATAGTATTTTACTATTATAGTTATATACTTACGAATAATAACAATCCTCGTGTATAATAGTTGTTGAAAATCTCTTAGTGTGTTTTGATGTGTGGTCGGAGAGTAAGCAATTTTTTTTGGACCATTGTTTGTGGAACGGGATATCGATGGACGTTGCCTCGGTGGCATACTTATTTAGTCACTTCAATAAAGTAATATGGGCGAAATACTTTATTATATGGCAAAACAACGTTTGCCAGGACGGCTAGTATATTATCTATAGATTTTATCGCTCCCAGATCAACTAGATTAGATGATCGTTACTGCATGTTGTAAATTATCACATGCATTAACGTGTGACGTCACATCCGTCAATGTCAGTGCGAGCTCTAATGAGACATTACCACCGGAAGCGCAACAATTTGTTAGGAGGGTTAATGAAGCTTAACAAAATATGGTGGTATTCGTTTTTGCTAAAATCACCCACTTTTATTAGCTATACCCACATTATGCAATTTCACCTTCAATTTTCGTCATCTTGTTTTTATTCAACTTTCGTTTAGTATATTCAATAATTGAATGCGTCAAAATCCACCCGCATTGAAAGAAAAGTGTCATAGCGAGCGCTACGATTTCAACGCGCGACACGGGCATGCCTCACGTTCGCTGTTGACTGCGCTATAACGCATGCCCTTGATGAACAAAAATACGGACTGACGGACGTCATCCCGTTAAATCAATGAAGTTTAAATTATCAAAAGCGTACAGGTTACATAAGAAACAATTAACAACCTTCCTCCGTATACGCCACATAACACAATAAAAAATACTAGGTCCGCAATCTGCCTATAGAATTTCTTTGATGGTACATCCAGTGTAATTAAATGAAGATACGTAGCTAAGGAATGCTATTATGTTAAGTCAATCGTAAAACAGAAAAGCAACATCATTAGAAAATCGTTTCCGCTTAACAAGACAGAAAGTGCTGTGTTGGCTGAATTACTTTCTCCTCGTGTGTGCTAAGTCTTAGGAGAGCTTACTTGACGTTTTACGAATCCGCCTACGAGGTTCGTTATAATAAGGCTGGATTCATATACGTCCGTCCGAACGCGCAGTTTGACGGCTACATTAAGGTGCGTCCACATTTGTATCATTTGCGCGATCAGATCTCCGATCAGATCTACGTCGCGATCATCGCGCCGTATCAAGTATGCGTATCATAGTGTGGACGCCTATTAGATCATTCTGCCGATCATGCGCGTATTTGATACGACACGTATCAGATACGCGGTTAATAGCGATCAGGGCGTGTCATGATACGCGTATCATTTTGATTTGCTTCGATGATACGCGACGAAGATCTGATCGGAGATCTGATCGTGCAAATGATACAAATGTGGACGAAGCCTTACGAGATCACAAGCAATTATTGTATTTTTTTTTATGCAATAAGGGGGCAAACGAGCAAACGGGTCACTTGATGGAAAGCAACTTCCGTCGCCCATGGACACTCGCAGCATCAGAAGAGCTGCAGGTGCGCTGCCGGCCTTTTAAGGAAGGGTAGGGAAGGGAAAAGGGTAGGGGATTGGGCCTCCGGTAAACTCAGTCACTCGGCGAAACACAGCGCAAGCACTGTTTCACGCCGGTTTTCTGTGAGTACGTGGTATTTCTCTGGTCGAGCCGGCCCATTCGTGCCGAAGCATGGCTCTCCCACGTCAAACGTATGTATATACATACAATTGCTTGTAATCGACCGCGCCGCTTTTTCAATATTCAATATAAATTTAATCATTTTTGTGTATCCAAATCACTACCAGCGCCATAATATTACAAAAACACCGCTTACGAGGTCACGATACAAATCTTAAAAAATTAAGTTAAGTAGACAACAAAAAATACAATATTATCTGTTGCGCTTCGTTTAATAAAAATACTTACTTTCCCATACGATTGAGGATAAGGTAGCTCAGTCCCGTAAGTAAAATTGTCGTTTCAGCCGATCGTGGTGAACCCTAAGGAATATGTACAAGGGTTTCGATAGATTTTATCAGCAAGACGAATTTATTACAAGTAATTTATTAATCGCACAAATAAAAGTTAGAATTTATGGCGTAGCCGTTTTTAATACGTAATAAATTCATAACACGGGTCCGATTAAATCTCGGATTACGAACTAACGTAATAATTCATTTTAGTTTCGATCTTTATCCGGCCTCATTTTGTAATTTATTTACGGGCGAGTAGATAACAGATATAATCGGTACATGTTAAAAACAAATGCTAGAATAATAACTATTTCAGAAAATAAATTGAAGACATATTAATCGGATAAAGCGGGTAACTAACAATTTGAAAATGTTTGTTTTGTTGCATAAATAGAGGCTTTAGAAACGGGAAAATTATTTGAAATGAAAAAAAATATGGATTTCATGTATAGCCAGATGATGAAAAGAGTTTTGTTCAAATTAAAAGGGAAAATGAGTAATTGCCCTTTTGTTATAATTATTATTATGTTAATTAACAAGTTATAAACTAATAGTATCTCTTTCGAGCGTGTTCAAAACTTAGCTTAATGTATTTTTACAAGACGTGAGACGTCTGGAAATTGTAATTACATATCTTGTTTTGTAATTTCCTATCTTGTATAATATTGTAATTACCTATCTACTTTTCTACAATCTTTGTTAAAAGACATCCAAAATATTTTGTACAAAAGAAGGATAATAATTTTGCAAAAAGATCACAACGTTATCCCAATAAATTAATCATGCCCAAATGTAGCAGTACCACGTTTATTAAAAGTCCTTATTCTATGGCTATTAAAATCTATAATAACGTGCCAAAAGATCTAGAAAAAAAGAAAACTAAATGAATGGCTTATAAATAATTGTTTTTATGAAGTAAAGGATTTCTTCGCTGGTACTTATTTCTGACAGTTCTCTATTAATGACAATTCTTTCTTTCTTTTCTTTTCTTCTTCTTCTTCTTCTTTTTTGGCAACTTGACACAAAGGATGTGTATGTTGTGCCACAGACAAGGTAAAAAGGTAAGGAATATGGCGGGAAAACCATATGCCTCCTATAATTATAATTTTCATCATCTTTTTCATGTATCGTCAGGTCTAAAGTCTAAGTAAAAGTCAGTACAGTCAAGGAGTCAAGTCGGTCGATTCAGTAAAGTGGTAGACGCTTTACTGAAACTTTCGATGGAGTTTTGGAGGGAACACAAAATAGCACGTTTCTGGATATTACATCACTTTCCTACACTTGTGCATGAACACGAATATCTAATGGTTAATATTCTACCAATATTACGCATTAAAAACCCAGCTAACACAATTTTAGGAAAATAATACAAAACACAACAGCACACTTTCAGATGCCCGCCAAAACTCCTAATGACAATTGACATATTGTGACATTTAGTATCAAGTACTGCTACTTCTTTTCTGTACCTTATTTAGACTAGTTATAAAACATTATGACATTTGCATACTATTAATTTAGTTGAGTGTTATGATCCTGTATTTTATTATGAATACCAAATCATTGTACATTTCACTCTGGCAAATAAATGATTATTATTATTATTGTATCCGTCAGTTTGATACACTTTTACAAGACAACCGTTGTATATTTAGACGAATTTTGGTATGGAGATACTAAAAGTCCCAGGAAAGGATAAAGGATATTTTATACTACCAAAATATACATACAATGAACAACAGGTACAACGAAGTCGGGAGCAACTTTTAGTAATAATATATTTTTAATACGATTTAAGCAAAAGGTGGAAAATTTTACCCGAGTAGAAGGTATTCAATGGATTTCCCCAGAGATTGTAATGATGGATGTTTGTGTCCCTAAGAATATTCGTAAATAATGTCGCGTATGTACATGTTACGTAATTAACACAAGTAATTTATAATTAAGAACATGTTTAGGCGGCACTATCTCATGTCGAATTTAAAACTGTAGCGAAGTAAATGACTTCTTTTTTTGGAAATTTGAGGTTTCGTTGCTTGTTTGTAAAAGTTTCACGTGTTAAATAATAATAATTTATCGTATAATTGTGTATGCAACAGTTGTGTATTAGGTAACATTGTATTAGTCGCTACTTACAAAATTTGCGGTCGTTTATACAATATCCATAATCTGGTTAAAATATATTTCTTAATCGCATAAAATATATTTACGATGAAATATTATGAAAATCCTACTGATCGAGTTTTCTATATTTCACCTTCAAACAATTTTAAATTCTAACAGCATTATTATTTATAATATGACCTCTTGGCATTGCGCGCAGGATGCTATCGGCGCGGCTTCCGCGACACTATCTGTGCCGGGACTCCGACCATAGACTATTGCGTTTGTACCATAGACTATAGAACTGTACCATTAAGTCTTTATTTGCGTGTCTATGGCACAATTACCATAATCAAAAATCACTGAACAACGTGGATCTAGCGTTACTTGGTGACATGTACGGGATCCACAGAATACCAGGGATCACGGTACAGGTAATCGTGATCATAGCCTGAGTGGAATCCTTTTCAACGTTATATTCGCATCGCACCGCCTTACACTGCTACGACCTAGTTTATCAAGGCTATTTATTTTAAGTTTTTATGTCTTTTTATTAGTATCATTTTTTTTTCTTAAATTTTTTTTTTTACCTTTTATTGTTGTAGTGTACCTTGTTCTATGTTTAATATTGTATTTAAGTGTAGTGTGGACTGTGGTGTGAATTTGTGTTGAATAAATGTTTTATTATTATTATTATTATTATTATATTTAAAATAGATTTGTCTCGGCTTTAACCGGTAGAATGAAGCAGGTACGGGCGGTTGCCAAGTATCCTGTTCATGTAGTGTGAAAGAAGTTTAATTGGTATGAGTTGTAGGGAAGGATGAAGATGAATTAAGGAAGCGGCGGACTATAGAGCAGGTATCTATAACTATTGACTTTTGTAACTGTATATATGTGTTTTTGTGAAGGTCAAGGGATTTAAGTGCAACGGCAAGCGTTTTTGGAATAACACCGGTTGAGGAGATGACAATCGGGATTATTTTTACTGTATTTTGGTGCCACATTTGTTTGATCTCATCGGCAAGCGGTATGTATTTTTGGATTTTTTCTGTGTGTTTCTGTTTCAGGTTGTTGGTGTTAGGAACGGCGACGTCTATAAGGTAAGTGGTTTTTTCAGATTTAATTGTGAGGGTTATGTCTGGTCTATTGCTTAGAATGGTACGGTCTGTGACGATATCGCGATCCCAGTAGAGTTTTGCGGAGTCATTTTCTAGGACGCTAGATGGTTTGTATTTGTAGTACGGTGTATATGTATCTATAAGGTTAAACTTGATTGCTATTAATTGATGTATATGTTTGGCTACGTTATCGTGACGGTGAGTATATTCTTTATTAGCTAGTGCACTGCATCCTCCGGTAATATGGTCTATTGTCTCAGTGGTTTGGTGGCATAATCTACACTTATCAGTTTCTATGGATTCTTTGAGGATAAATTTTGAGTAATTGCGAGTTTTGATAATTTGGTCCTGTATAGCTATTAAAAACCCTTCTGTTTCACTATAAATGTTGCCCTTAGTTAACCAACTAAATGACGCGGCTTGATCGATATGGTCCTGGCTTAACTGGTACGGAAATTTGCCATGTAGAGCCTTGCTCTTCCATTTTTCTATTTTGTTGTCAAATTTAATTATTTTATTTTTAGGGTCAAATTGGTCATTGTTTAACTGTAGCGGTATTCCAGAATGAGGTAGACTTACAATGGCTTTATGGAGTGGGCTTGTGTTAGCTTTTGTCTTGAAATAATTTCGGAGGTTATCTATTTGGGTGTAATGTAGATTTTTTATGTCTATAAAGCCACGCCCTCCCTGCTTCCTCTTTATTGTAAATCTCTCAACTGCTGAATGGATGTGGTGAATATTTTGTTTGTAACAAGCGGTTCGGGTTGCGGTGTTGAGAGCTTCCAAATCAGTGTCAGACCACCTGATGATTCCAAATGAATACGTTAATATAGGGATCGCATAGGTATTTACAGCTTTAATTTTGTTTCGGCCTGACAATTGAGTTTTTAAAATTTTATTAAGTCTCTGTTTGTATTTATTTTTTAAAGTATTTTTATTATTATTATTATTATTATTATTATTATTATTATTATTATTATTATTATTATTATTAAGTATAATATGAACCATCTGTTACTTAGACTGACCCCAGTGCTAGTTTTAATGTCGGCCATAATATTCATTACTTGTATTATATTAACAGAATTTAAATGCAATAAAGCTACCTACCTATTTCTGAAAAGATACTTCAGAAGTTAATTATGATCAAAATCAGAAAAAGTCAAAAGAGCCAGTAGATATTCTGAAAAGAAACTTAATTTATCAAAATAAAACTATCTTATTAATCCTTCGATCGCGGATTTTTGGAAATGATATTGTATTATATTGTTGTCGCGATCGCCGGTGCTCTTATGGGGCTTGAATGATTAATTTTGTATTGTTTTACTAATAACTTTTATCATAATATTAGTTTACTTAAATAATATGAACTGAACTACACACGTGTAGACTCAATTTTTTACAATACAATTTTGGCATCAAAAGTTAAGAATACTCCACCCCAAGAATGGGGTAGAACTGAAAAAATGTAATAAAGAAAACCCCTCGAGGCCCACAAAACTGCTTTCACCTTTTCACGTCGAAGTCTGAAGCCTGCGGAAATCCGGCCGACGACGTCGCCCACTTCTAAATCAAATTCAAACAAAAACTCGACTTGTAAACCCTTCTCCAGGAGTTAATTTAATTCTAGAAAATTTTACACAAAAAGGTTTCTAGGTTACGTAGGATGTTGAAAAACTTAATAAGATAGATCCTTTTTGTTTACAAAAACTGTTTAACGAATATACTTCAGGCTTTCGTATTTCAACTATTGGTTTTAATATTATAATTTTATGGTCTTCTATCTAACAGACATGCACGTATTGTAATTTCATCTAGTTTATCGCGCATTTTTCCAGAATAAAAACTATCCTATACCTGTTACCAGATGGCAAAGTTTCAATACTAAATTGGTTCAACAACTACACAAAAAAACAAACAACACACACCCTTTTACTGTTTGCACTTAAAATTGATCATAACAATCTTGTGGCACATGACCATTGACCACCTTTTAGTAAATTTTCAAATATAATTTGTGAAATTGACCGATAAATCAAACAATGTATGAAGAGTTATTTAATTTGCACAAAACGCAATAACCACAAAAGTGCTCGTGATAATCGAAACCGAATCATAAATTGATTTGTAATCGCGAGTCGGAGCCCGCAGCGGTACTCTAATTGGAATTTAATATCGACGTGAAATAGAATCGCACTATCTAATATATTATATAAATCTCCTGTCACGATGTTTGTCCGCGATGGATTCCTTAACTACTTAACCGATTTCAGTGTTTTTTTTTTAATGTGTGCTTTTTTTCAACTTGAGAGATAGAATAGCTTAGATCTTTAATTATAGTCACAATTTTATTTTATTGCAAATTATTTGTCTATAAAGAGCGACCATTGTTTATGCGCCGCGAGTCACAGGATAGCGATGGACGTTGCCATGGTGACATACTTATTTAGTCACTAATTCAATAAAATAATACGGGCGATATACTTTATATAATATGGCAAAGAAACGTTTGCCGGGACAGCTAGTCTGTATTATATTTTTCCACTAGATGAATGTAATACAGATAGTGCGATGTCAAAATTCGTTTTTCGCGCGGGAACCGTACATTTTCCGGGATAAAAAGAATCCTATGTCCTTTCCCGGGACTCAAAGTATCTCCATACCAAATTTCAGCAAAATTGGTTTAGCGGTTTGGCCGTAAAGAGGTAATAGACAGACAGACAGACAGACACACTTTCGCATTTATAATATTAGTAGAAGTATGAATTAGGATAGGTTCTATTGTACTCATATATGAGGCATGGCAGGCGGCGGTCTCTTTCTGCAAAACCGTCCTTTCGCAGAAAGAGGCCGTGGAGCGGAACCTAAAGAGGATGACCCATCCTCTGTTCCGCTCCGCCGGCGTAGGACGGGTGTACGAAGGCGTCGTTACGCGAACCTCCAAACTTCCGTCTAATCCGGGGCTCCGGGCAAGGATGGGAACCTGCCCGGCTTAGCTAGTCCCGGCGCCGAGGGAAACACTTCAGTTTGCCGGAGCATTCCCTTACTTTGGTGGAAGTCCGGTCTCTTTTGAGGTAGACCGGCCAGTCGTGGAGGGAGTCCTGCGTTAGGTAGATCCAGGACATCCCTCCGTATACGGCTGAATGCAAACCGCAGATGGTTTTAGTGGGTAAGAGTCCCACATACCCCCGGGGTGCTTCAGCTAACTGAACTGTACTGACAACTCTGCCTTAAGCGGGAAGTGGAACACCATAATATTATGGTTATAGTGGGCAGACCCGCAGAAAAGGATAAGGACGTAGAAAAGGAAGTATCTCTTTCTACCACGCGGTCAAATAATTGTAATCCCGCGCTTGCAGTTTCGTTTTCACTTCTATTGAAACTGCTTTGGGTGTGCAATCCATTATTTTTTTGTTAAAATCGTTCAAGGCGACGTGCAAAAAAATCTATACGTTTATAAACGCATAGATTTTAAATAAAATATATAAAATGATTATGTGACAAAAACTTCATAATAATACAATTATTATCCAGAACATTATAAGAAGGTAGGGCTTTTTTACAATAATGCGCTACGAAACTAATATAACTGAGCCTATTTAATGTAAATTATTCTTCTCTTATATCGCTTAAAGTAAGTAAAAGTATACGAATAAAGGTGTTACAAAATTACAAAATCGCAAGCTTCCAGCGCCCAGCATTCCATTCAGACACTTCGGAATTTCGACAAAAAACTTCATCTCAGACCAACCTCAACTTCGGAACTGTGGCTTTTTGGTCGAACTTTAATAAACTGCTCTGTAAATTTAATGAATTTCGGTATTTTTAATGAACTAACTAGCTGACCTCGGAAACGTTGTTTTGCCATATTCATTATTTCTAGTATCAATAAAAAGTAGATAAAAACCTTTTCTCAGGCCTATACCCGTACATAATTTCGCTAAAATCCTTTCTCAGTTTTGGAGGAGTTCGCGCACAAACACTGTGACACGAGAATTTTATATACATAATATACTAGCTATCCCGGCAAACGTTGCTTTGCCATAATATAAAGTATTTCGCCCATATTATTTTATTGAAGTGACTAAATAAGTATATCGCCATGGCAACGTCGATCGCTATCTCGTCGCACAAACAATGGTCGCCATCAGTCTCAGGTTGTAATAATTTACTATTATTTATTTAACAAATGCACTTATCAATATATAAAGTACCCAGTAGCCGATTCTCAGACGCACTGAATATGCATAATGCATATAAAATTAGGTAAAAATCAGTAAAGCCGTTTCAGAGGAGTTCGCGGACTAACATTGTGACACAAGAATTTTATATATAAGATTAGATAGAATGTATTGTAACAAAACTAGTATATCGATTTTTGTGCGTTCCATTAAAATGTTAATCTATACTAATCTATACTAATATTATAAAGCGGAAGAGTTTGTTTGTTTGTTTGAACGCGCTAATCTCAGGAACTACTGGTGCGATTTAAAATTTTTTTTTAAATCATTTCAGTGTTAGATAGCCCATTTGTCGAGGAAGGCTAAAGGCTATATTTTATCATGCTAAGACTAATAGGAGCGAAGATATAGAAGAAAATATGAAAAAAGGGGGGAAATTATTTGAACGGGCTTATTTGAACTCGCTAATCTCACGAACTACTGGTCCGGTTTGAAAAATTATTTCAGTGTTATGTTATAGGAACGAAAAAATAGAGGAAAATGTGGAAAAAACGGGGAAAATTATTTGAAAGGGCTTATCTCACGGACAACTGGAACAATTTTTCTGTTATTTGGCACAGATAAGAAGTAGACCACGTAAAGGATCAAAGCCTATTTTTTTGGACTAATTTGTCTGTGAAATATCTAATTTACGCGGGCGAAGCCGCGTGGAACGTTTAGTAGTTATATATCCATTGGCACGAGATATTATGGTGGTAGGTTATGTGGTAGTATGGCGTACAGATATTCCCTGAAAATAATGTTAGAGCAGTGCGAAAACCCCACAATACTGACATTTTTGAGTGATTAATGAATTATTATACAATGTGTCCCGACACCGATCCTTTAATATCATAATCTATGGCATAATATTTTATCGAAAAATTATATATATATACAAGAATTGCTCATTTAAAGGTATAAGATAAATTTCGTGGAATTAAACGTAGAAAAACCCAAGTTTAAGAAAAAAAAAATTATTTTTTATTAATGGCTTTTTGTGAAAAGTCTAGCACATTGAACTGATTCTTTTTTTATTTTAGAAAGAAAGAGGTTTTCATCTTTTAAAATTATTTTACATCAATGCTCTAAGTCAGATAGTTTAGAAGTTATAACGATTTTCATAAGATGAGGTGGTCAGATTTAGTATGAAGCCGGAGAATTTTTTTTTTTTCAAAAGATATAAATTGTAAAAAAAAATAAAGAAATAAAATAAAAAAAATACATTTTCGTAATCAGAAAATGTAGTATAATCATACCCCAAAGTTATCGGAAGTGGTCTTATTACACCCTGTATATGACAGCTGAACTGCAGCAGATACGGTCAGCATACCTGGCTGGCAATGTTGGAGCACCCTGACCCATCGTGCTTAGGCTCAGAAATTGGAGTGTGAGTAGAAATGACGACATGATTATTATTACAATTGGTGTGATGTAAGATCGTTAATTTAAAATAGTACTTACGAGTATGTAATGAATCTTATACTAATGCTACGAATAATAAAACCAGGAAACGTAACTCCCATACTAATACAGTTTTAAATTTGGTTCCATTCGAACTGTCATGTAACGTCAGCCTTTATATCGTTCACTTTTTGACAAGTATTTTGGAGCATGTTTTTTGACGGAGTTACTCTTCCTTAGTTTTTTATTATTCGTAGTACTAATGTCACAAATTGCAACTTGCAAATGATAATAATTACTTACTTATCTGTGTAAAATATAATATTAAAGTAGAAATAAAAAAAAAAAATGAATAAGATAATTTTAAAATAAGTTACAATATACTGATTTGTTCTTGTAGCAATAGGGTCTTAAATTTGGTCTTAAAATTTCCAATTTCTTTCAGAGCACGAAGAGAAGGTGGCAACAGATTGTTCTATATTTTGCTCGCCAGGTACCTAAAGCTGCCTCTAAAAGCCGACGAATGATGAAGTGGAGCTACTAGAAGATAAGAAGACCCTCTGGTGGTAACGGTCAGGCGTCAGCTGATTATTGCCAGCCCACTGTAGTTTATCGTACAAGTAGGACGGGGTTTTAAGCTTGATCAGACCAAACAGTACCGTAGCCATATGCAACTGACGGCGAGCTTCCATCTTCAGCCATTTCAAGTTGTTTATATATGGCGTCACATGGGCGCGAGGAGGTATGCTGCAGCAATATCTTGCGCATGCATTTTGGACCTTTTGTATTAAATGTTTAGAAAGGGCAAGTAAACATGGGCCTATTACTGCGTCTGCATAGTTTAAATTAGATAGAACTAGCGATTCACACAATATAGCGCGTAGGTCTTCTGAAATAAAATTTCTTATTCTATATAAAAGCTTTAACGCATCGACCAACTATTTTAACGATATGCTTTTCGAACCTAAGACTCTCGTCCATTAGAATTCCGAGGTTACGAGCCTCTTTAACCCTGTCGATGGGAATATCCCTTATTAAAATTTTAGACTGGTTTAGGCCAACTTTTTGAACTTGGACTTTGGTGCCCACTAGCATGTACTTCGTCTTGGTGGGGTTCAGTACTAGAGAGTTGTTGTACGACCACTCACTGATGCGAGCCAAATCCTCGTTCAGCCTTTTTATAGCCTCGATGGCGTTCGACGCCTTATAAGTAATATAAAGCTGAATATAATCAGCGTAGATGTGATACCTACAGAATCTTATGCATTGTATTATGTCCGAAAAAATTAAGGGCCCAATTACCGAGCCTTGTGGCACGCCTCTATTTACACCACAAGTGCGTGAACGCAGTGGTGAGCCCTCACTACTGTTTACCTCCACCGTCTGTAAACGATCCATTAGATAGGCAGCGAACCATGCAATCACCCCGTCATCAAAACCATAGTGTTTTAACTAAAAATTGTATATTAATGGTTTCAAATGCCCGCGAGAAATCGAGCAAAACTAAAATCGTGACCTGTGATGATGTTATCCACCACATCGAGCAGCGCAGTTGTCGTGCTATGTCTTTTGCGAAAGCCTGATTGTAACGTAGGTAAAATATTTTTCTCCTCTACAAACTTGCTGATCTGCCTGTATACTACCCTTTCGAGTACCTTTGACAAACACGGCAATATACTAATAGGCCTTAGGTCTCGGAAATCGGAAACAACATCCTTTTTTGGCAAGGGTTTTATAATTACTAGGCGCCAAAGATACGGAAAGGTACCAGTGCGAAGAGAGGTGTTGATTATATAAGTTATGACACTTAGGCAGCTAGGAATGCAGCTCACCTGTGATGGCAATGGCTGCCATTTTACAACCGTGAGAGAGAAAAAAAAAATTGAGGGCCAATTTGTCGATAAAATATGCCATAGATCATGACATTAAAGGATCGGACGCCGGTGTCGGGACACATTGTACATATAATGTGAGTCAAGACAAAATATCTTGGCAGTCAACCCAGTCGCGTTATATTTCAGAACTATCATAGTAAGTAGACAATTCGATAATGTTATGTTCCCCGAGATAAGTGATCCTTCCAACGTCAACAAGGTCACCAGCACAAAGCCAAAGCCTTTACAATCCCCATAAACGAGGAAGCTGAAGAATAAGAAATGCGAAAACTTTATCTATTCTCTTTGCATACATTTTAAATTTAAAAATTTTATCGCAGCAATATGAATATTTAATATCAGTATATCGGATGAGGCGCCATTAAAATTCATTCTTCACTAAAACGCTTGTTTTCGCGAAAAATCTTGAAGATAATATTTAAAACAACCACCGATTCATAAATTTGAAGTAGATAAAATCGATTTTTTCAGCCCTGAGTGGGCTGATGATGACGAACTATAGCTATGAGAACACTGTTGATAATGTTAGCTTTCCCACAAAAAAAACTAAATCGTAATTGGTCTAGCCGTTTGGATGCTACGGACAGACACACAGACAGACAGACACGTCAAACTTATAACAGCCCTCTTTTAGAGTTAATTAAAAATGAAATCTATTCCGAACTTCATTATCCTTAATGTGCGGGTAGATTGACGAGATATCGGTCCGAGGTGTCGTTTCGACGAATTGAAAAGTATAAAATTTTATATAATGCTTCATTACTTTTGAAGCAATTTTACCATTCTAGTTCAAATATAGGTACAATTGAATTATAATAATTAGAAGCGAAAACTAAAATAATAATAATAATATAATAATAATATCTATGGACGCTTCACACCACGTCAGTCTGGCCCTGTGGTAAGTACCTGAAGGACTTGTGTTACAGGTACCAGACAACGGAAATATATTTAATACTTTTTATACTATACATATATTTAAGATTTTTATTATATGATACACATATTTAATACACATCCATGACCCAGGAACTTTATAAACTTTTTGTTCCGTCGGCGGGACTCGAACCCGCGACCTCCGGCTTAAGCTACCAACGCGCTCACCACTGCGCCACGGAGGTCGTCACTCATACTAGCAAGTAATCCAATTAATTCTAAGGAGCTCCTAAAAACACCCATCTAAAATTGCGACTTACAAGCTATAGCTGACATTTGACAGTATAGAAAGCTACAAAACAAAAAAATTTCAAATGAAGTCAACCGTGGCGGCCCTAATTAGATAAAACGTTACATTGTTGTCCGCGTGACGGCGCCACAATCGCGCGACCATTGCCGTTTCCCATCTCCAAAGGCCCGGTATTCATTTATTCACTTTTTGCGTCAAACGTAACGGTCCGACTTCACAACGGACAGAAATCGGTGTCAAAAATCATTTCCATTCTACAGGTATGGTAACACAAACTGAAAAAACCGCAGCCAAAATAAAGGTTGTTAGTTACTCGTTTTAATTTATAGTTAACGACCGACAGATTAAAAAAAAATATATCAATCATATTTTAGTTAAATTACTAAAGAGATAAGATACGCAGTGCCGGGCAAAAATAAATTTTATACAAGTTTTATAAATAAAACACCATATTTTTTACTTGGTTATATGTTTAAATTTTTGTGCTTTTTTTAAGTCATTCAAAATAATTTTATTGCTGTTTGCAATTCAAAGTTTCGTACTTGAAAGCTATTTTGGATTTATATATTAAAAAAATCCATGTATATTCAAAGCCTGTTTATAAAAAGGCCGTTATTAAATGTCACCAAAAAACGTTTCAACAATGGCCAATAGCAATCAATTTCCAACATGGCCGCCAGCCATTGATACGGTGATATAAAAGATATCCCAATTACGTTAATAGCCCTGTTGTCTATTCTAAACTCTATATTCTAACATTCCCGGTATGTCCATTCAATTTCCCGGGCAATCTTTTTTCTTTTTTATATTTTGGCGGGCTTTTGCAGGTGAGGGCAGCACTTACGCATGCGATTCAATTTACTCCTAATTTGCTTCGGACATTTTTTTACTCTATGAAATTGGTTCACGCCTAAATGAAAATAAGGAACTTTTGTTCCAATTTTGAAATGTTCAGTAACAAAAAAAATGTTTAAGGCATTACTAACAATGAGAATATTAATTATTAGTTTACTAGTTGTTTTGAAATGGGTTATAGCAACTTTGTCTATTATAATAATATTGTTTGCTGCCTAACAAAGTCTATCAAATTCGATAAAAAATATTAGAAATTGTTTTTGCTAGACACTTTAACGTATAATTCAATTGCACAACATGATTCACTTTAGTCATATTTTTTTTCTATGGATTTAGTGCTGGGTTCGCGCCAAATAATACCGTTGCATTTGAATATTGTATTATGAACGATCGCCTCGTGTCAATAGTTTATTCAATTTTTTCGGAAAATATTACGTTACATTGTTTGCAATTCAAATATGGTTCACGAAAGCGAACAAACGAGGTGGTAAACCATTTACACCGAGATCATAAAGGTTCACATTTCAATCTATTTTGTTTATTGTAGTATGAAACATGTTTGAAAATTGAAGCGTGAAGTAATAATTTTAGTAGTTGCTTTCGTTCCATTGATATTGCTGCTTTAATTAAACGAGCAGAAATAATGCACTGCATAGAACATAGTTGAGATATATTAGAAACAGCTATAATTTCTGGGTCATTAGGATAAAATGATTTTATTTTTAGAATTTGTCAATCATACATTATCCATAAATTGAAATATTATGTTATTTTCTTTTCCGGGACTCAAAGTATCCTCATCAAATTTCATCAAAGTCAGTTGTAAGCGGTAACAGATTTGAGTTTTATATATATGTCGCAGGAAAAAGAGGATATCAGGGATTTCACGATATCCCTAGGGATATCACGAACTCCCGGAAAATGCCGAATATTCTTGTTTGTTACGTCTTCTTACTAAAAATATCTAGTGATATGTCATTTCACTAAACTAAATCTAGTGAAATGTCAGAAACGCGGATACCGCCAAATAAAAATCGAGCCACTCATTTCTCTCGCTCGTTCTAGTTCCCACACGTGACACGGGCACTAGTGGGAGTGAAACAAGCCTGGAGACAGATAGACAGACTAACCCTTTGGGTACGGAACCGTAAAAACTAGGATAATCGAAGAGCTGGAGTACCTGTAGTACCTGTGCCTGTACAAGAGCCTTACTAAACTGGAGATCGACATGCCACCTTTACAAAAAATATACATTTGACGTAAAAAATCAAAGGTCTGAAGTATCTGACGAAGAACCCTCAGCTGGTTTCAACTATGATTCAGAGATATGGTGATGCGCTCTCAGATCTGCCATAGTTGCATTACACGTGTGATAATAATAATGATAACTCCCACTCTGATTTTGTAGTGACGGTGGCCGGTTTCATTGAAACCAGGCCAAGAGTAATTTTATAGTGCCCAAGTGTGTGCGCAGTACTCAAGAGAAATCTCTATATTCCTATACTCGCATAACCCGGTGGGATGGACGACTGATACGACCGGCGAGAGATCAGGCGCAGGACCGACTTTTACATGCCCATCCAACGCATGGATCATCTAATATCTTACTTGTCAGATTCAGATTTAAGATGATCCTATCAAAGTACCGGTGTGTATACTGGAGCAAGCGAGAGAAATGAGTGGCTCGATTTTTATTCGGCGGTATCCGCGTTTCTGACATTTCACTAGATTTAGTTTAGTGAAATGACATATCACTAGACATTTTTAGTAAGAGGACGTAACAAACAAGAATATTCGGCATCTTCCGGGAGTTTGTGATATCCCTAGGGATATCATGAAATCCCTGATATCCTCTTTTCCCTGCGACATATATATCATTGGGAAACAGACATATTACAGACGAAGCCTTTAGCATTTACAATGTTACTTATAGAATGGATATAGGATTGCTACCCTGTTTTATACCATTTCAGTTGTGGATTATTTGTTACATAATTAGGGTATATAATTCCTCTTCGCAGTAGGTAAACAACTTCCCATTCCTTATTTCTTTATTACTCCCTCATACGCAAGTAATGGTAGCGAGTAAATTCGTGGGGTAATACGATTCATTACAAGCGGTACATTTAGCCCGAGCTCCCCAACAGCGTTACAAGTGATCAAATATTAACACCACACGAGCTTGGTCTCCGCGGACCGTTTTACCGGGGATGTCGGAGTGCCAACGCGGACGGGCAACAACCGCAAAACCGCGATGAATCCATACTATATACTATCCATACTAATATTACTTATAATGCGAAGGCGTATCTGTCCGTCTGTCTGTCTGTTACCTCTTCACGCGCAAACTACTGAATGGGTTTTGCTGTTTGGTATGGAGATACTTGAGTCCCGGTAAAGGATATAGGTTACTTTTTGTCCCGGAAATTTTTTGGCGCAACGGCGTTGCGGACGTTGAATTAATGCGAAAGCGTATCTGTCTGTCTGTTACCTCTTCGCGTGCAAACCGATTTTGCTATTTGGTATGGAGATACTTGGAGTTCCGGCGAAGGATATGATAGCTTATAGGCTATTTTTTATCCCGGAAAAATTTTGGCGCAACGTCGCGGCGTTGCGGGCGTCATTTAGTAATGTTATATAAATGCGAAGGCGTGTCTGTCCGTCTGTCTGTCTGTTACCTCTTCACGCCCAAACCGCTGAGCCGATTTTGCTGTTTGGTATGGAGGTACTTGAATCCCGGTAAATGATATAGGCTATTTTTATCCCGGAAAAATATTCCCGCACGATAAACGAGTTTAGGCGCAACGGAGTTACGGGTGTCATCTAGTTAGTAAAATATAAAACCGACTTCCAAGGTAAAAACAATAATAACATTGATATGAACTAAAAAGTATTAAATAATTTTTACTATCTAATAGTGCCTTTTTCCGAATTCGGCTAAACCTCAACTATTTCTGTACTCAATCTTCATTATTTTGAAGTCGGTACCAGATAGCTGAATATTCAATCCTCTGACAGAATATTTGAAACTTTTGGAACTGGCACCGAATTCGGAAAAAGGAACTATTAGATAGTAAAAATTATTTAATACTTTTTAGTTCATATGAATGTTATTATTGTTTTTACCTTGGAAGTCGGTTTTAATTTTTTGTTAAAAATAATAATTTTTTCACTCTTTTTAGTTACACTAGTAGGTAAACCTTCGCGTATATTTTACGTATCTTATTACAATTTGTTAAGAGTCACAATTCACACTCACAAAATAATATATTATCAGTGAAGTGAACATATTGTGCTAAGTAATTTAACAATTTTAATGCTTCAAGCCCCAAGCGGTCACCGGCGGATTGCGATAACAATGGAAAGGCTATTGTGTCTCGTTTTTCCACGATCGAAGGATCCATCAGATAAAAAATTGTATAAACTTGCATAGGATGCAGCGTAGCTACTCATATAATATTATCATAATTATTGACAGCTGTTCTTGTAATCAAGTATTCAATAATTCAAATCGATACTTAGTGCGCCATCAAACGATTAATAAGTATAACGAATTAAAAAGACACTTAATGACTTTGTTTCGTTTAAATGCTATTCTTAAAATAACTTTATTTTAATTATATTTGCCTATTAAAATTTTATAAAGTATTTAGTAAAGTATTCGATCTGTATATAAAGTAGTAAAGTATATTCGATCTATCGTCTGCCGCCACGATGCCATCGCCTCCGCGGCGCTGACCGCCGTGTATTAAACAAACAGGTGTTGTTATACAGTACATAATTATTATTATTATTATTAGTATATCTGTCACGCTCAAAGACCGAAATCGCTCAGTGAGCGAAAAAATAGCTCACAACGCGTTGTGGTAACAATGAAACAGCCACGACGCGAAATTCGCGTCGTGGCTCTAATGAAAACGGCCACGACGCGTTCTGGCAATCACAAAAAGACCATAACGTGAAATTCGTGTCGTGGCTGATATGCTATTCGTTTTTCTTGATTTGTTCTTGATTGATTAATCGTCCATAGGTATGGAAGATCAAATTTGAATTACCACGCGTACTTCAAAATATTTTTTCTTTTACTAAATCACTGCATTACATGCTTATCATTATAATTTATAAAATATCCATAGTTCCCTACTATCCGTACTAATATTATTACTGTATGTCTGTATGTACGGATAGTTATATGGAACTGGATATTTTATAAATAATAATAATGATAATTTACACGTTATGCAGTAATTTAGTAAAAGAAAAAATATTTTGTAGTACGCGTGGTAATTCAAATATTATAATCATCCATACGTCTTATGGACGATTAATCAATCAAGAACAAATCAAGAAAAACGAATAGCATATCAGCAATGACACGAATTTCGCGTTGTGGTCTTTTTGTGATTGCCAGAACGCGTGGTGGCCGTTTTCATTAGAGCCACGACGCGAAATTCGCGTCGTGGCGAAACAAAAAAAATAATTTCATCTTACCTATACGTGTAGGGTATTTATGGATAGGTCTTCAAAAAAATATATTGAAGTTTCTAATATACATTTTTTCTTACCTGAATAGTTTGCGAGAGAGACCCTAATTTCGAAAAAAAATGGTCGAAAAAGTAATAATAAGTCTAAAAAAAATATATGATTTACATTACCATAAAAACTACCAACGAAAATTGGTTGGAACGAGATCTAGCAAGTATTTAGTTTTTTATACGTCATAAATGGTAAACCTTAAATTAATTTTCATAAAAATTCTTTTAATTCCATAAAAATAAACCTTATTGCTGTTGCGAAACCCTTCATGGGCGAGTCTTACTCACACACACAGTCTTACTTGCACACGCGAACGCCAGAAAATATTGATTGTTAAGGCATAAAATGTTGTCAAACGTTATTTTATTGGCCCCAAGAAAGTTTTTCCATAAAAAGTGTCCATATTGTCTTTGGCAGCGGCCGCCAAGAACTGTTGTCTTTCCATTCCGTGCCGGAACCATCAATCACGCCTGTACCTTTTTACAACACAAACAAACCAAATGGCTGTATTGATTGCGAATTGGGCAAAATACGGTGCCCGTACACGCTGGCCAAGCAGCTTGACAATCATGAGTGGAACTGTAGATGTCTTTATAAAAACTTGTTTGTGGTGTGGTATTTAATTATTACCTTTATAGAAATAATTTTAAATATATAATAATTAAATTCATTATTTATCACATTAATCGATCTAATCTAATTATTTGAATGAATAAAAATATTTTAATTTAATAATAATAATACGTAGTTTCGAACTCAGAGATCAACCAGACTGTGTCATCTGGCTTAGATGCTAAGCTTATTTGCCTGTGATCCAGATGTTAGTTTTTGGTTTATCAATAAACGTATTATTATAATTTCAACAAACAACTTATATAAAAAAAAATTATAATATTATGTTTTGTTATTCGACATTTTCTTAAAAAGAGTGACATCTGAGCCTGAACTAGCTATTGAAATAAAACTATTCAAAAGTAAGGACGCCCATTTTCCGCAATGCAACTTTTACAGTCGGTATTTTAAAAACGCAAAAATTCCGTATGAAAATGGAAGGAATTTGAAATGAAATAAAATGACAACGTAAGAAGATGCTTTGGTAAATTTTGCTAAAAATGTCATATATTTTGCTCTAGATCATAAAATAAGTTTATTGTTACATTCTCAAGAATGTAACGAATGAATGAACGAATGTAATGTAGAAACAAGTGTTTCTTAAATAATAATAAACTTGTAGATGTAAAAACTTGAGAGGCGTCAAGGGACACCCGAATGGAACGAAATTATTTCTTATACAGTACAAAAAACCTGTATACACACAACAAAAAAAAAGTCAAAATAGATACCGCATCTACTTGATCTATGTCTGTGGCAAAAAGTGTCGGTCAAAAAGTGTCGTTACAACTTTTTCCGTCTAGCCCCCTTTCGCAGCGCGCGATAAGTAACTACGATCCAATAATACTATTCTAGTTCTACGACATACTACAAGCTACGCGGTGTGCTACGGCGTAGCAAATGCAATGTCCTGTTCAAGCTTACCGCCGCGCCGCACTCAGAGACGAATAATCTTAATATATTTATCTTTAAACTAGCAATTCTTGTATATTATATATTTATAATTGGAATCTCGGAATCAGCTCCAACGATTTTCATGAAATTTAGCATATAGGGGGTTACGGGGGCGATAAACCGATCTAGCTAGGAATCATTTTTAGAAAATGTCATTTTATTCGTGTTTTATCGAATACCGGGCAAAACTCGGTCAAATAGCTATTATTAATTAACTGTAATTAAATGTACATTCTAGTGTAATAGTACTCTTCATTAAATTGAAGCTTAATCATTATTAAAATACTCTAAGTGCGGTAGTTAGTTACTTCACCATAATATTATTGGCCAAATAAAACTGCAATATAATAATATTATTTTCATTTTATATGTAAGACGACGCAAATTTTTTGCTGCTTAATCATTATTTTCCCATCAATAATTTTTTCGTATGGATTAGGTAAATTCGTAGATACTTGAATATTGAAAAATGTTGTATAAAAATACTTTGAGTCCCGGCCAAAAGATTATTGGGTAGTTTTTATCCTGCAAAATGTACAGTTACTACGCTATAAACAATTTCAAAACAACTGGTTGCAGGCAATGTATATAAGCTCTATAATAAATCAAGAAAAGTACAAAATCAAGTTTGCGTATAACCCAAAAGTTGTGAGATCACAAGTTGTATTGTGGACCGTATTTCAAATACATTCGTAAATCTGCTCCGATCCTCTTTTCAATCGGAGCCATACAAAATAAATTTGTCCGACTCAAATTCTATTGCTCTTCTGGCGTTTTGGAGGATTTTAAAATCGATTAATTTTATAGTGCACTATAAGTGGACTCTTTGGAATATTTTTGAAACGTTTTAAGCCGCGTTTTATATTTGGTATTATAATTATTTGTTGCAATACTAAAAGCATACAGTCTTCCCTTACTTTCCCAACACACAATAAACTGTAAAAATATAATCACTTCAATTTAAATATTATTTTACAGAAAATTTTAACACATACCTTGGTTTTTTAACCAAATAATAATAATAAATATAATAAATAATAAATCGTTTATTGTTCATCTCCACAAATTACAAGTTATAAAGTGCTTAAAAACTAGTTGTTTACATACACATGCTATTGTTGTAACTTGTGGGAGATCTGGAGTCTAAACTAGGCCAAGCCTGTAATATAGATCTCCAGGCCCCCCCTAAAACAACATTATTAATTATTATATTATCAGTGTACAGTATGAACGAAGAAGTTGTGAACACCAGTAAGTTACACTCATTATAAATATTACTTATATACAAATATGTGAACACTTTACACTAATAAGTTACACTCAGTATAAATATTATAAATATCCGTTGACCAATGTTATATATACTTAACCTAAATCTTTCTTAAAAAAAGATGTATATAAATGAATAAATTTTACAATTTAGCTGATAATAACTTTTCGGTTTCTTCGTAATTAAGACCGAGTAACCATTTATAAATTATATTTTTGCATTCAGTTTTGTTACAGTTTGATATACAAAGATGTTTATTACATTTGTTATAGAGTGAGCTACCCAAATATTCAATAAATCTCTGAGCAAAAGATGTGTGGACGGCTGTAGGCTCACAGGTAGCATAGCTACGCCTCGTGTGGGCAATGAGTTTTCTACGGCCTTCTGTGGGTATTTTTGTATGTGTATGTAGCAGAGTATAGTATATATAAAGTTGACGAACAGAAAGGACTTGGGCGTCTTCGTATAATTTAGTTGTAGAATATAAGCGAGGTTTTGCAAGGCTAACTTTAAGCAACATTCTTTGGGCTCTCTCAAGGGTTAATAATTTAGATTTGGAAGCTCCGCCCCACGTAGTGATACAATACGATAAGATGGACTGTACTAATGCCTCATATAGTGACTTAATAATTTGTCTATCTGCCACTTCCCGTAGTGTTTTAAAAATGTAAGACAGTTTCCGAATTTTGTTACTCAAGGAATTGATGATGATGATGGCAAGGAAATAATACTAGAGTGTGATCGCTTACCTGAAACAAAAGTAACAAATATTTTAGACATTTCAACACTATTTTACATCATTTCAATAACATAATATATATAACACTATGTAAATCTGTACCTAACACATTATGTAAGCTGAAGGCTCCACCCTTAACAGCACAGAATCCGTAACTGTATAATGTAAGCTCCATCTCAAACCTTAAGATCTTGCACGGTCTAATCACTGACATCGAAGTCGATGCAAGCCTGTGGACAATTCTACAGGCAACTTGGCATTTCTACTGGCAAGCCAGTCTGTAAATCTGTCGACAAGTCGACAGGACTCTCGTTTAAAAGTCGAGTCGAGTCGAGTTTCGAGTCGGCGTTTAAAATAGATTTTTTTACGACTGACTGATCTTTTTTACTTATCAATTGGGTACAATCGATACTCGGGTAACAGAAAAAATGACATAGGGCCTGCGTAAGGGACTAAATAGGTCGAAAATTAGTCGTGCCGTAAATACAGCGGTCCGTTTTATGAACCCGGAGCCTCTCATCCCGGTTCGTTTAGTGCGCACTACGAGGGTCCACTAAAATTTTATCACCGGGATATATTTTTATGTCCTTATCTTATATTATTTATTTCTTTGTCCCGTTTAACCGTTATAGTTTATGCCCGAGCTTTGCTTTTCGATTTATTTTATTACTTTAAGGTCGCGACTTTTAGTGCGTTTCTTGGAAATTATCTTTGAATGAAAAAGTTTGAATAATGTTTACTTATTGGATATTAACATTAATTGAACTTTTTTATTGTATGGCACGTGATACGAGTTTAACCTTTACTACATCCCGAAAAATCGCCATTAAAGAAATTTCCACATTTATAAACAGTACAGTAACTTAGTCAGCGCAACTGTAACTTAGTATCCTTAAAATTGAGTTTCTTGTATACAAAACAAACAAGTTTTACGCTTGCACGACATGGCCCTGCATTGTTTTCTCTTGTTACCTGAAATCACGCCAATCTGAAATTCAAGAGGTCTTGTTTCTAACAATTATTAGAGTTTAAGTTATATTGTCTTGATTAAGAAACCTTTACTTTATTACTGAATACATAACGTATATAAAACTGAAGCAACGATGTTTGAGTTCAAACTTCTCGATACTGCATACGTCACGAGTGACGTCACAGGACGCGCCCACGGCTGACTGCGGCTCACACGGCCCAGTCAGTTTGGTGTTACGATAGAACGAATATATTTTACTTAAATTTTGACGGATTTTCTAGGGTCACTTTACTTTGTAACGTTAGGAGGCAATGCGATGCAACATTTAAATAAACTATGTTTACTACACAATAAGAAATTCATTTAATTGACAGATTTGCCACCCACAGTGTTAACTTGAGCTGCCAATTCCGATTCTACTTCGCGTCACCTCGTCACGACATTAAAAATGAAGTCCTGTATAAGTATAAGGGACTGATATTTTGAGTATCATAAATTATTCATAGCATAGCGTGCTGAAATCGTTGATGTAAAATATCATAAATAGAGTAGATCTTGTTATAAAACATGTAATTGTCCAGAACACTAAACTCATCATTACAGATGCATAGATAATACTCGGTGTGGAGGCGACGGCACGAGCGCGGTGGAACTTCAGCAATTAGTGTTTGAGTTAATGCCGATCTACACGACTATAATTTGAGTTCTTGATCGGTCGGGATCGAAGTCTGAGAATGCATTAGCGTACGCTCAATGTTTGATGTATGCTCGGAGGTGGAGCTAAGATTCGCTATGAATATGTAAGCTATTGTCTTAAGTTAGTTAATATTTTGACGACCAAACTCCTTATGTAGACTATTTGATTGAAATTTATTGATACGATCAAAATGATCGTCATGATGTTATAAATTGAATGCACGACGCAACAAGGTGAAACGTCTCACTAGTATTAAGTAATGTGCAGTAAAAATTGATGAACAAACATCTACGAGTATTTTAAAATTATTACAATACAAGTCTTTTAATTTTATTTTCACAAATAAACAAAATCCATTTAGGCTTGTCCGGAATGTACTTCATGTTATACGTAAACCACCGCTCATTGGATAGTCACAATTTGTGTTCATAATAAGAATACTTACGTAAAATGAGTTGTCAACAATTTTCTACCATCATAAGGAAATGCTATTAAAATTGCGAACATTAAAACCAACTTTAGGTGATGTTTGCATATAATATGTAATAAGTCACACAGTTTAAGGCGCTAATAAATTAGTGCAGGATATTTGGCCGCTTGACGTTGATGTAGGAGCGCCGCGCAGAATTATTGCTCCCACTCCACAGGGTACACTGCACAGTCTTAACATATAATTAAAGACACCATTTGTTTGACTTAATAATGGACATTTTGTAGGGTCTTTGTAGCACGTCTTTGCTACAAAACCCTATTTATCTTTAAACTTTTCATATTGTGAAAGTTGTAGAATAAATATCGCATCACTTGTCAAGTACAAATAATTATTATAAATGCGAAAATATTATGTCTGTCTTTCGTTGCATCTTCAAGCCCTAACTAAACCAATTCTGCTGAAAGATATGGAGATACTCTAAGTCCCTGAAAAGGACATAGGATACTTTTTGTCCCTGAAAATGTATGTTATTAAATGTGAAATGTATAATATTATAATGTGAGTTTTGGCGCAGCGGAGTTGCGGGCGTCATAGCTAGTATATGACTTGCTTAACCTTAGAATGTAAGACAAGGAATTTTAGTATTTTGTATTTCACTGCAAAGAATCTTACGATATCATTTGTTTCACGTAAACTTAATTAAATAAATTAGTAACTTTAAAGCCTAATTAAAAATTATAAACCTAGCAGATATTTTTATTCATCCTAAGAATACTAAAGTACCAAAAATTTTAATGTTCAAAAGTACTTTTATTTTGATTACTATCAACATAATACTGGAAACCACGTCATAGGATAAGAAAATAGCACGCAATCCGCCTGTAAAATCACAAGAGACTCTCCCATCGACCGGCTCTTGAAAAGATAACCCTTTTTCATTAAGTGTCCTACATGTTCATATGAGGACTCTACACAACTCCGGTATATATATTTTCTAGCGATTGCACTCACTTTTATTGTACTGAGAAAACTCCAACTTATGATCTTTTAGATGGAAAAGTAAACCATTCCTATGTCGTCTTACTCCATGACGATATTTTTAATCTAAAACTATTTTTATTAACTCCAACTCGTGCGCTAAAATTCTTTAATCATGTTATACATTTTAGATAAAATAAAAATTCCTTGCCTGAGATTCTAATCATCAATACTCCTATTTATTATTTCATCTAAATTAAGAGTGCACAGATAAGATACATGCACCATCATATTATACAGAGAAAATACTTTCAGCCAATTCCAGAATAATTGCTTTGTCTTCAGGAAATTCCGGAAAAACGCGCATGAATAATTACTTGCCGACTTATAGATTAGGTTGAATTTCAACGAAGTTACAAACAACAGATAGTTCTTAGACAACCGCTTATTATGGGGAAGAAAAGTTGGACATTTCCTGCACCTATCATGATTTGATTAGTTTCTTTACTGTCCCCAATGACGTTTTAGCAAGTCCTACGGGCTCCTTGAGATCATATCAAAGGATTTTCATTGGATACTGCTGTCGATCCTGGTGACACAGAAGATCAGTACGTGTGGTGGGCCAAAGCCCGTTAAAAAGATCCTCAAACTACTCCAAATTATATTCTCTGACTGTACATGAGCAGTGCATAATATATAATCATCTATTGATTAAGATTTTAGTGTCATATTTCGGTATAATACTATGATACCTATGATACATAATAATATCAAAGCGAAATATGACACTAAAATTAGCCGCAATAGATCACGTATTAAACCATGGCGTATTATTTCAAACTGCCAAATGAAATAGTTAATTAAAATCTGATTAGCTTTGACGTTTCATTCCAGCATGAATTGTGATATTAATCCCGTGGATTAGATATCGAAGCTATTGTAGTAAAATTATTATTTCTGTGTCTATTTAATAACAGATATCATCTGTCATATTTTCATAATTATGTTAATTATGTTCTCATAATACTCGGTCAGCTTTTTTGACTTTCTTTTATGTTTATTTAATGAAACAGAAACCATTTATGTAGGATACAGTTAGGTAAAATATTTTTTAATAATTATTGTATTTTTATAATTATTCATTTGGTTTATCTATTGTTGAACTTACTATTGCTACTCCATACTCTGTTAAAAGCATGCGGGAATCATGTATTTTCCAATAAATTTTGAATAAAATTAGCCTATATTCTTCTTCGTGTTTTAGGTATTCTCTATCTGTACCAAATGACATTAAAACTCGAAACAGCTATTATCAAGTAAGCAAAAGAAAATATATTTCTATGTAAAGAAATTACCGCAACTATAAAATATATACAACAGTAAAAACATAATCAACTAACTCTTTTGGCCTCAAGGTAAAAAAGGTCACTATACAATTCACAATCAAAAGGAGTTTCAAAAACATGTTACCTGAAATCCCGACCAATACGAAACATCTTAGCCGTTTTGTAAAGGATTCCCTTTAAAATATTTCGATGGAACATTTCTTAGGGCTGGCGTATACTGGCCACAAAGGACACAATACGTTGATACGCTTTTCATACATTTTATGTCATAATAATATGAAATTTGATGTAGTAATGTATGGTGTAAGGACTCAGGTCATACCAAAACTGTCTCTTATTCATAATGGACTGATTTCAAATTAATTTCATAGAAAAACTGTCCAACTTCAAATTATTTTAACTGACATGTTAACGTTTTAAATCATCTGAAATTAAACAAATTATGTGATTTGTCCAGCTGGTCAGCTTTGTCCAATGTAGGATCTAGATTTTAGCAATCCGTCAGCTAGGCATATAATTATCAAATTTTACACTTTGATATATTATAATCTATATCTTTAGCGGGCGATCGTGGTCGCCATGCGGCCCGTTTGCGCGTCACGCAGTAAACACTCAACTCATTTGCTATTCCCCAACTCATGCCCTGCGCTACCCCGGATTTATCCCGGGGTTGTCCGCTGAATTTTTTATTCCTACCACGTTAGAGATATGCGGCTTACGAATACATTTCTTGTGGAGTTTAAATATGTCGTTGAAAATTCTATCGGGAAACCCTAAGTTTTCGGTGTCCTCTGATTCGGTTTTACGGCTTAAGTCAGGTTAGCGATGTTTATGTACGTAGTAAGATGCAACGATAAACCTGACAACTTTCTAGTACTCAGATACTTGTTTTACTTTTAGTTTTGTAAGGCTTTATCCACATTTGTGTCATGTTCGCGTATCAGATCCGTCGCGTAGCACCGAAGCGTATCATGTTCGCTAGTGTGGACGCAAAATGATCGCGATCATGATACACTTCGTATCATGATACACCCCGATCGCTATAAACCGCGTATCTGATACGTTTCGTATAAATATATATGCCCGATACGGATACGACTACTTGATACAAATGTGGACATAGCCTAACAAATTTAGCAGAGACCAGAGAACAGGTAGGTGTAGAAGAAAAAATTGAGTCTTATAGATCATGAGAAAAACATTTATATGAATACTTTTTTCTACGGCATAATATACGGTTCCCGTGCTATTACCGATTTTCTGCGCGATCAGAATGGCGGGCTACGTCTAGTAGCAATAGCTGGAAAAATTGCAGCGCATAAAATGTGCAAATACCTTGAAGTAGTTAGTACTCTTTTTAAGTTAAAGCGAGTTCACATTAATCCAGTGATGGAATACTACCGGAATAATGTAAATGGGTACTGGAATGCACTGAATTTTTTATTGGAATAACGTACTATGAGAGAAGATTCCTAGGCAGGTGAGGGACCTGCGTAGCTTGGTGGCGTCGCGTTACGTCAAACCCAGTCGACAGGATCACAATTTTCAAAAAAACCAAAAACATTGAATTGACATGATCCGACCAAATGACATTGGTTTGTTAACTGCCCAGGAATCAATTTTCTCGATGGTAATTGCACATTTTGATAACTTTTCTCGTTCCTTTGGATAAACCATTACATCCTCCAGAACTTTCGTGTAACTTCTGACGGATTATGGACCATCATTTATCTCAAGCAATCACAAAAACGCAATTCATCGTCCAAATGCTCATCGAAGCTTAAGGTACCGTTTAACGCGGCAAGTGACCGCGACCCAGAAACATTTAAATAAAATGCCACTTTGTGACCTAGGGCCTAGGCTATATTAGGATTATAAAAGGATTCCTTTTGCTCCACGCCATTACAAAGCAGCGGCAGCATAGATCGCTAGACCAATGTCGATTGTCGGTGGAAAATTAAACCTGTAGGCTGAAGCTAGTCAAAAAGTGGTATTCTGTTTGAATGTTTTTCAGTCGCGGTTGCTTGCGACAAAGATCGAAAAGTCACCTCTACGAAACGTAACTTATTGGAAAGTATTTACGTTTTAATTAAGAAGTCTTCGGCAGGGGGAAAGAGAGGAACTCTCTTCCTCTCTTTTCCTCCTCTTGGAGAGGGCTGTAGGAGATTATTAAGGGACAAGTTTGGCCCACGCCGTGTTTACAATTCTTAACAAAAACAATGTTTTTGAGTTAAGTTCCTCGGAGTTCTAATGCAAACGAATTCTGAGAACTTAGGTAACATTCCTTACATAAGTATTTGTAATTCTAAATAAACCCGACTAATTATTCATTATTTTGTCATAAAGTAACTTATATTTTTAAATGCCATTAAAAATGCTCGCATTCTATTCAGTGAGTATTACAAAAGCAATTGAACTCTCAAAGCTACAGACTATTATAATCTACAACTTTTTTATAGTTTTCAGGTGAAGTACTGCATGATAAGTTCTCATCGAATAATATGCAAAACATGTCACTTTCAATCGTGGTTTATATAAGAAAACGGTGAAATATGGTATGAAGTTTTTTGAAAGAGGGTCAATGACCGCTACAGAAAGGTAATAGGGTGTACCATAGTACGCTAAAGATGCACTTTAGCATTTATAATAGTATTAGATGATGCCCGCAACTTCGTTGCGCCAAAATTCGTTTATCGCGCGGGAACCGTACATTTTTCCGTGATAAAAACTATCCTATGTCCTTTCTCGGGACTCAAAGAATCTCCATGCCAAATTTCAGCAAAATCAGTTCAGCGGTTCGAGCGTGAAGAGGTAACAGACAGACAGACAGACAGACAGACGGACAGACAGACAGACAGACACACTTTCGCTTTTATAATATTAGTATGGACTTAAGTCATTATTCTCACACGGGTAAAAATATTTTTGAACTCATGTAGGCTTTCTATGGGTTGTCGTGTCAATGTATGTATGCATTACAGCCGCCTTTACCTGTTAGCGTTGTGTTCGACGTTATTTAAATGTTATATTTTGGATGGAACATGTGATCCCAATTGACTTATTCATGTTGGGTAGGGTTGTCACTTGTCAACTTGTGAAAATATTTATTTTTAATTTTGGATTGATCATAAGTCGGTCGCACCATAAAATTATGTTTATAATACACAGTAAGTTTATTTTGTCACAATGTCCAAAATAAACTAATTTGAAAATTAATGTAATTTAAAGAACATCGATGCGAGAAGACACGGGTATAGATATAATAATAATCTTTCCATAAATCCCTCCATCTATTGGAGGTAGTCTGCTGAAGAATCTAAATTAAGTTAATTTTAAATTACATACGTACTAAGCAAGCACTGATTTTTAAAATATAAGAGTAATATTATAATAATCTAAATCAGTGTGGACTGATAAAATATGACTATTTACTTCACGTACAATAAACCATTCTAAGTGTATGCTGACCCTATTTCGCTACCCAGTGTAAGACGTCCGTTCGGTAAGACTCATGTTTACTTCGATACAATTTGTTCGGTAACATACATACTCAACACATTTTATTATTTATTAAATAGCTCGGTCGAGGGGGTGACATACATAATCTTATATATAAAATTCTCGTGTCACAATGTTAGTCAGCGAACTCCTCCGAAACGGCTTTACTGATTTTTACCAAATTTTATATTCATATTCAGTAGGTCTGAGAATCGGCTACTAGGTACTTTATATATTGATAAGAATAAGAATAAGAATATCTTTATTTAGATACCACACAACATATTATGTAAAGCAAACAATAATAATTCGACGTACTTAGCATTAATTTCTACAACTACAATACATATTATATTGTGTGACGTCAAAATTGGCCCAGGCTCAGTTAAACGCAGCAAGCTAGCTCGCTGCACTGGTATTCTGCCAGGGCCAATGAGTGACTTCACCCCAAAATAAGGCGTAAAATCTATACTATACTTACTCTAATAAAATCAAACTAAACAAAAATAAGAAAAAATAAATAAAAAATAAACAATAACTAGCATACAAGGAATTTATCACATTAAATAACCACTACATAACAATAATATTAATTAATAACAAAATAAAAACTAATGCCTCAGTCCTACAGTTGGCTCTTTGCTGTATGCAGCTGTAGCCATCCTGCGTTGGCAATTTGTTAAGGCCGCCATGATGAAAGGAAGAAGAAGAAGATATGATTTATGGTGTAACTATTTGTAAACAAACGTTTGCTTACTAGTTTCTACAATAGTGATTTGTGAAATAGAGTTATTCAACTTTAAAATGGTGACTAATATATTATGAAAAACAGCACCGATCGTTTCGATAAGTACATTTGTTGAATAAATAATAGTTAATTATTGTAACCTGAGACTGACGGCGACTATTGTTTGTGCGACGTGATAGCGATCAACGTTGCCATGGCGACATATTACTTATTTAGTCACTTCAATAAAATAATATGGGCAAAATACTTTATATTATGGCAAAGCAACGTTTGCTGGGACAGCTAGTTGGTACTATAAATATTACGTTACTAAAGAAAATTTTGTTTCAACGCCAAAGAAAAATATATCACTGAGAGAGAATATCAAAGAAATATTAAGAATAGAATAACCTATAATATGTAAAGAATTAAAGCTTAATGTTTTGATAAGGCACAAAAATAACCAAAAGTGATAATATTAAACTGCTAACATAATTTTATTATGAACTAGAATAATGGTCTCTGTGGTTTTTTGACAGGAGTTTATTGATTTATCGTCAAAACATCTACCAATCAGTAAAGCCATTGTACAGATGTTTCTATACAATAGCTTTACTGATTGGTTGATGATTGACGTTGGCAAAAAAAAATATCTTACCAGTGATTCTACCACTGAATTTTTTTTTTAATCAAATTTGGTATGGAGATACATAATACATTGAGTCTTGGGAAAGAACATGGGATGTTTTTTATTTTTATTTTATTCATTTTTATTTTATTTACCATTTATTTCAGGCACCTTGGTCCATATTACTAATAACTTACAGAATAACTTACATAATATTTATACTTAAAGTAACACTAAAAAATTTATGACTCAAAAATGTACGGTTCCCGTGATATACGGATTTTGGCACGACGGAGATAGTAATGCTTATTAATGAAAGGGTTAATATACAGGATATAAATGTACAATTTTCCCGCTGGAACACAATTAACAAACACGAGATTTTAATATCGATTAATCCATTTCAAGAGAAACAAAGGAGGTTATTAATGTTTTTCATTGTTTGAGCTCCACGACCAGCCGCGCTCAAAACGTGACCTGTCTCCCCGTACCGACCAGTAGGAGCCGGGGGTCACGATAGCTGGTCCGATATACTGCATTGTCTTGAAAGAATACTCATAGTTTGTTTAAGATATAAATTGAGATCTGGCTTCATTATCTTTGATGAGTTCTATTGGAAGCTGTGACTGGAAGATACTGTTGTACGGGATTCAGAGAATCAGGAAGACTGAGCTGATAAGAATAATATTACATGTTATGTAGGTATTGTCTTCTATATAAATAAAAATGCTTTTGGAACGAAGTTCCTTATCGCGCGTTGCGAAAGGGGGCTAGACGGAAAAAGTTCTAACGACACGACACAGAAATGTCGGTATGTCGGTATATTACAACTAGAGCAAAAATTCTATAGTTGTAAGCCGTGCGGTAGCACGTGTTTCTCTCTCTGTCTCTCTCCCTTTTTTTTTGAGTGTACCTATACAAGTTTTTTGTACATAAGAAATACTTCGTTCCGTCCGGGTGTCCCTTGACACCTCTCGCTAAAAGTTGAGGACAAATTAGTCAAAGTGGTTCAGAAACCAATTTGGCAAATTCTAGTCTTGAAAATATTATGTTCGTGGAAATCCAAGGAAGGTATTATATCGGGAGACAAGTGATACGATCATCTAGATAAAAATAATTTAAAATATTGACAAATAATGCTGCAAGTATAATATGTTATTATATTTAAAAGCAAAAATGGAACTTTAAAGTTAAAAAGTAAAAACATTCCGTGGGTTTTTCCAAGTTTATTATTACGAGAAAAAGTTTTAATACTAACATTATTTAACACGGCGTTGAAAGCACTCATTGCATAAAGATTAAACAAAAATAAAGCTTAAAATATATTAAGAAGTGAGCTTTGTGAGCTGTAATTAGCAGGTCATTAAGAAAGCTCGCGAGAGCGTTTATTAAAAATAGATAAGGGCGGAAATGGCGTGCACTCTCCCCCTCTGAAAGCTTCAACGGCCACTCAAAAAAGCTGTAAAAAGCTGGCGATAATGACACTAGTTGCTCCCTGTTTATCCTCACAACATTATTGTTAACCGTCAACTATAAGGGATAATACACGATTCCGACTAACGAGCGGACTTTACGACTACGGTGACCGCTCTACAACAAGATTTGGGACAAATAATCACTATTGATATTAATATGATCGTTAATAAAACGAGTTAAGTTTGCAAGTTCGAACTGTCTCTCTGTTCTACTGTCATCCCAAATATAATATTTGTAATAATATGTAAGTTTATTTAATTTTCTATTTAGGTTTTAGAGTTAATTTTCAGGACGGAACTTTTTAAGAGAATATTTTTACCTGACTCACTACATAATATCGTGAATATTTCATGAAACATTTTGTCTATTGAGAGCAAGAGCTTCAGAAATCATAATAATTACTGTTACGACTTTTTAGAAGATAGCACTAAAAGCACAATCCACTTTTACAACTAATTATAATCCAAATGAAAAGAAAATCCTACAAAGTAATTACAAAAGAATATTCGAACATTAGATTAAAAAGTTGGCAACATAATAAAACTTTAATCAATGTTTACAACGCGCGCTCGTTAACCCAATTTATAACTCAGGAACTTTCCCCATAAACACATCAACAATGGCCACCCTATTAAGGTATCAAATCTACTGGCGTACATTTTTCCGGTCCGCATTTACGCGCCGTAAAAAGTTGGCCGGTTTTTGGGACATTAGCCCGTAATTACATGGGCATTAGGCTCATAACGCGATTACTCGCGTAATTTTTTTGCGGCCGCATAACGATGGCCGCTTCCACCTCCGTGAGCACTTCGATATTGTTTAATCTTCATCATCTGCCCGCGATCTCTTAAGTGACCAACTTTTGCCACCTGAGAGTAAATCTTTTAATTGCGAGGACTGCGTCTTGATGTGGAAACTTTTGACGAGAGTTTTTTTTTTGAGTCTGGATATTTTTAGATGCCGCAGTACACGTTAATACTAATACCATGACTCAATATGTCAGTAAAATAATTTTAAATGAGTATCGTTATATTTTTAACTATTATGTTCCTTTGTGATCGATTGTATAAAGTGTTATTGGTGATGTGCTGTGCAAGTAGAAGTAAATGTTACCTAAAAATCTCAACAATTATACAGAAAAAGAATCAATGGAACACAAAATATGGCTTCTTCAAACGGGGACATAACTAACATAATTCGAAGCATATTCAGGAGATAGTTGTGAAATATTATGATTAAATTCCTGTGATGTGTGGGTAGAAGTAAAATTGTAGCCACTTGAGCTCCGGTAATGGACTGTGCCGCGGAAATGAATATTCCCTGGCAAATATGGCGTCGTGTTACAACTTACACACATGTGCCGGCTCTCACAGTTACTAATATTTACCATACAAAAAGATAACTGCTACTATTTAGTACACAATACACATTGTAGATTCTATTACATTTTAGCATCAAAACGACTTATGTTTTCTTCTTCTTTTAAAAATGGCTCAGTAGTTGCCCATGTTAGAGTGTGAAAAGTATGCAGCAGAAATCAGGACTATCACCGACATCTTGTTAAATTTATGATAAAGTGTGACAAGGCTTTAAATGAACGTGAGCGGGGGCGCTACAAGTAAAGGAGAACTGTCAGAAATGGCGTTTTTGTATGATGGCAGCGTTAGTTCCTTTTTTCGCCACGTTCATTTAAAGCTTTGTCGAGCTCTACTCTCATGATAATTATTATAAGCTTATATAAGAGTATGAGTTTATAATAATTATCATGAGAGTAGAGCTTATAATAATTACTAGCTATTGCCCGCGACTTCGTTTGCGTTAACATAGTATACCTATTTAGATTTTCATTTAAACTTTCGACCCCCATTTCACCCCCTTGGGGGTAAAATTTTCCAAAACGCTTAAATACGTATCCAATCATTTTTTATCAGTAGACCAAACGTAAAATTTCATGTTTCTAACTCAAGAAATAACGGACTTCCATTTAAACTTTCAGCCCCAATTTCACCCCCTTGCGGGTAGAATTTCCAAAAACGCTTAAATATGTATCCATTCATTTTTAATCAGTAACCCAAAAATAAAGTTTCATGTTCCTAACTCAAGAAATGACGGACTTTCATTCAGACTTTCAATCCCTATTTCACCCCCTTCGGGATAAAATTTTCAAAATTTCTTCCTTAGTGGGTGTCTACTTAATAAAACAACCATACTCACTAAATTTCGTGGCTGTAACTTTAACACTTTTTGCTCAGCGATGATGAATCTGTCAGTCAGTCAGGACATGTAATTTTATAAGTATAGATTATGAGTATAGACAGAAGACTGTCAATTCTATTTTTTTAGTAACATTTTTACTGCTAACTTTTTAAATTATGTTTTTGACATCTAACTTGGTTATCGAAACTGGCGTATGCATTTTGACTATATTGTACTCTGCGAAACATGGCGGTAGCGGTCATTGACTCCCTGTCAAAAACTTGTCATTTTCTGTGCGAAGCCGCGATTAAAACTTCTGACACTTCATTGTCCAGCGTGGTTTATATAGAAAATGACAAATTTTTGACAGGGAGTCAATGACCGCTACCGCCATGTTTCGCCGAGTACAGTATAGTGGAAACTGGAATGTACTTTCTCGACCTAACCTGGAAAAAAAGTTGATTTAATCTTATATATGTCGCAGGGAAAAGAGGATATCAGGGATTTAACGGTTCCGTACCCAAAGGTCTGTCTGTCTGTCTCCAGGCTAGACGAGGCATTTGTTTCACTCCCACTAGTGCCCGTGTTACGTGTGGGAACTAGAGCAAGCGAGAGAAATGAGTGGCTCGATTTTTATTCGGCGGTATCCGCGTTTCTGACATTTCACTAGATTTAGTTTAGTGAAATGACATATCACTAGATATTTTTAGTAAGAAGACGTAACAAACAAGAATATTCGGCATCTTCCGGGAGTTCGTGATATCCCTAGGGATATCGTGAAATCCCTGATATCCTCTTTTCCCTGCGACATATATAAAATTCTCGTGTTATAACTCATAAGTCATAACTCATAATGTTAGTTACCTCCGAAACGGCTTTACTGATTTTTACCAAATTTTATACGCATATTAGTAGGTCTGAAAATCGGCTACTGGGTACTTTTTATATTGATAAGTGCATTTGTTGAATAAATAATAGTAAATTATTACAACTTGAGACTGACGGCGACCATAGTTTGTGCGACGGGATAGCGATGGGCGTTGCCATGGTGCCATACTTATTTAGTCATTTCAATAAAATAATATAGGTGAAATCTAATATATATAAATCTCCTGTCACGAATTCACGATGTTTGTCCGCGATGGATTCCTAAACTACTAAACCGATTTTAAGTTTCTTTTTTTTAAATGTGTGCTTTTTTTCCAACTTGAGAGATATTATGCAAATTATTTGTCTATAAAGAGCGACCATTGTTTATGCGACGCGGGTCACGGGATAGCGATGGACGTTGCCATGGTGACATACTTATTTTTTCACTAATTCAATAGAATAATACGGGCGATATACTTTACATAATATGGCAAAGAAACGTTTGCCGGAACAGCTAGTACTTTATATGGCAAAAAACGTTTATAGTATTTTTTATAATAAAAAAGAGCTAGGCAACAACATACAGCCTCGAACATTGTTACAAAATAAAAATAAAACAATAGACATGAAAGAATGAAATTAACATCCAAAACTCTATCTTGTCATTCGCATTTATAACTTTAACGCCATATTTTTAGACTCGACCACCGTAAACCAATTTAAAGGCCATTGTGACACTTTTTCAACTTTCGGAGAATTTAATTCGGATTCTTAGTGAGTGGCTAACAATTAGTCGGCAAGTCGAATTCGATTAGTCAGTACAAGTGAAATCAGATCCGAAACTTCGATTAAATTGCTTTAAAGTTGGCACAATAGGTATTCGGCGTGATTATTGCGAGAGTCGGTATAGCGGCTGTGGCTCGCTTTCGATTGTGAATTAACGCTAAGCTTAGAAATGTACGAATCTACTGCATTGATAGTGTGTTAATCATCGTATTTCTATACAATGTTACGTAATATGTGTCGTTTTATTCGTGGCCCAAAGTGAATGATCCTTTAGAGTCTAAAGATCCATTCACTCTAAAGTTTAGACGACAAACCAGTCTATAATTTACTTTTAACTTAATTATCCTTACTTATAATTAACCTTTCTTAGTTGCGTAGTTTGAGGTGTAAGCTTTTGACGAATATTTGGTGATTAATATTTGAAATCCATATCATATTTCATCATTTGAAAATATTCAATGACAACTTTATTTACTTTATTCAGAAACTATACAAAGAAATTTACATTTAAGCTCCCCACTCTCCAGCCCATAACACTTGAGTCTCAAAGTACAGATGAGCTTTGCAACAGAGAATTCAATTTAACTTTTGGGCGATTCAGGGGAATCCCCGATCGGTCCGGACTCCGGCTTAATGACTTCCTTTATCATTTTCATTTTTACGCAACTTTTTCTGACGAGCTGATGTCCGCGCTTCGTGTGTTATTTAATCACTGAATTCTTATTTATTTCTTCGATCGTGGAAAAACGAGACACAATAGCCTTTCAATTGTTATCAAGGCCCACTTGGGCCTTACGGGAGTTGAAGCGAGCTAAAGAACATTAATTAGAAATTGTGTTGTAAACAGAAAAAGAATATTAGACTCGTATTATTTATTATTTGTGTCTTAATTGTAATCCCTTTACGCCTCCGTGGTCCAGTGGTCTAGAGCGTCGCTCTTGACTTGGAGGCCGTGGGTTCGATTCCCGCGTTGGAAACATGTTATTTCCAAGTTTGGTTAGGACAATGTTGGCTGATCACCTGATTGTCTGACAAGTCGGATGGGCATGTAAAAAGTCAGTCCTGCGCCTGATCTCTCACCAGTCGTGTCGGTCTTCCGTCCCACTGGTTTATGAGAGTAAAGGAATAGAGAGTGCTCTTGTGTACTGCGCACACACCTGGACACTATAAAATCACTCCTGCGTACCTGGTCTGGTTTCAATGAAACCGGCCATCGTCACCAATACCGGTGTGGGAGTATTATTATATTGCGTGCCTCGTATAAGCACCCCAGCGTCATGAGCTTGCTTTAACAATGTTTAACCGACTTTAAAAAAGGAGGTTATCAATTCGACGCGTATGTATGTAATATTTCCTGGACTGCTCAATTTTCGTATACCTAATAATTATGTTTATATCAGCGTCTGAACAAATATGCCAAATTTCAAAAGTGTATGTATGTTTTTATGTTTGTGTTCGGATATCTCTGGAATAACCATTTCGATTTGAGTATTTTTTTTTGTTGTACTAGGTATTGTTCAACTTAGGGAATAGTGCAAGTTTCATCAAAATTGGTTCAGTCGTTTTGGAGATAGGGAGTTTTAATTCTCAATTACGTACAATTTTGAAGTCGTTTTAAACTTTTTTTTTATTTAAATACAGTTATTAAGTTACTATTTCAGCGCTCCCACATTCACAGTGAACTCTGTTTAAGGGACACATAGTACACACCTTAAAATATTATCAATTTGTTTTGTCACATCCTGTATAACAATAATCCATGAATAAATCATGAAGTTCAATAACAAACACCTTAATTTCGCGAACAACAAGTCATGTATCTTGATTTTTGAAATGTCGTGTCGATTTCATACATTGTTATCGGCGATTCTACAAAGAAGCGACAAAGAAAACGTGTTGGCTAAGCCCTCTGATATATTCTCGTATACAATAATAATCCACGAAAAGCAGTCGAGAAGTTCAACAACAAACATCTCAATTTCGCGAACAACAAGACGTGTACCCTGATTGAATTTTAATTCCTCTCGAGGGACCGATTCTAGCCGCCTGGCGGCCGGCGGGGCGTTCGGCGCGAACGGGTTATAAATACCTTAATACGGCAATTGTGAAATAAAAAAAATATTCACTAAAGCTGCAATTAGACGTTTTAATCGAGTGATTGTTTTTTTGAATGAATTTAATAAATATATTCCTTACAACTACAATAAGAATAACTAGATGACACCCGAAATGGATATGGATTTGAAGATCACTTAGCTTTAATTTAATGACGACTTTGATATAGCCTCCATACATTTTCTATAAAATACTTCATTGCATTAAGGTTGGGTATTTCAATGTCTCTAAATGCTGCCTTTAGTGTTATTATTATTACGGCGATGCCTTGATAATATGGTAGCGATATCGATTTTTCTCAGCAATGACTAAAGCTAAGAAAGTAAAGTTCATTGTCAGTGTTCATCATGTCTTTGTCTTTGAATTACCTACAGCAAAACACGATTAGTCATTTTTATATCACAGAATAATCAATCAAAAAGACCTCTGTAAAAAAAGGGATTCTAATTTTGCCAAGAGAGGGGAGTGATTTAAGCTTCCAAAATTTGTACAAGCATACACTTTAATCTGCCCATAGCTCATATTAAATATATTATTATTAATAGTTTTTAAATTACGCGACAAAAACCATTTTGTCGCTTACGCCCTTTCCATTTCTTGCTGTTCCATTTCTTGTTTGATTTCATGTCTTGTTTTGTTACAGAAAACAAGCAATCTAAAACATATTTTAGATTGGTTTTTTACTTTAAAGCGGCGTCACCTTAACTTGGTCGTAAAAATACTAAATGGAAAAGGAATCTTTAAAAACCTCTTAGCAAGAAACTAAATAAAATCCTTAGACAATTCAATTAAAGTAAATCTAATAAACCTGTCTAGAGAACGAAAGCCAACATATTTTTTCTAGAATCAAAATAGTTTTCACACGATCGAAATCCATCGAATTTGAAAACGTTTTGCGACCTAAATATTGCAATTTCCACATGCAGCCCGCCCGAGCCCTGAGGTTACCCGCGCTGATGTGATTTCGTGACGTCACACTTCGTGTTTCCGTGACGTCACACGTTTCAAAGCTTTACAAAAAACTATTTCGTAAATCTTTGAATGAAACGACTTCTTGTCATTTTCTTCTTGTCATTTTCTTTATAAGCCGCGATTGACAATGAAGTGTCAGATGTTGTCAATCGCGGATTTGTATAGAAAATGACAAGTTTTCGACAGGGAGTGAATGACCGCTACCGCCATGTTTCGCCGAGTATAGAACAGAATATTTTTAGTCGACTACGAAATCGTTTGTTACAGAGTTAAATTGGAAGAAAAATGTTTTAGCTGCAATGTAAACGCTTTTGAAAAGTAATGCCTTAACCTATCTTCTGCTTAACAAAATTATTGTTTCATGAATTCGCTTAAAAATACTATACCTACCTAGTAAAGACTTAATGAAATTTTGGCATCTAAAACCCTATACATTATCTGTGAAACTCATAATTGAAGCGAATTTTTATCATCATTGAATGTCTCTGAGTACGGAAGGTGAGCAACTCTAACCATATAGCACCGAATGCGTATTTAACCTTACATTATGTGAAAATATACAACAATCATTATCTGGCCTTTTGATGTTATTAATATTTATCCGACTGTACCGACGACAACTCACGCTTAATTACCAGTACTAATTGATAATTAAGGTGCAGATGTTAGGGATATAATTGGTTCATTTCGACTTTATCGCCCATCCGAAAGCGTTTGATCATCATAATCAGGTTAAAGTTATTGATTATGATTAGGTAGTTCTATTCTTGTCTTATCTGAGGATTAATAATACTCAAATAATAGGAACTATGAAGATTGATACGTGCGTCTAGAATACTATTCCCTTTAGTAATTACTAGAATCCCTTTATTAATTAAGTTATTTGCGAAGCGTAATATTCAAATACATATTATCAATTTCTATATCTGTCAATTTTCCAGAGAACACCAAGCAGACCTTTCGATTTAATGTGTAAATATTATTTTAATTAATGACTTGGGTCGAGCGGTATAAACCGTATTTTTTCGTGATGGAATTCTATGTTCTTTCCTGGAACTCATAGTATGTTCAATGTCCATGCATTTCAAAAGACACTTTGCGTATACAATGTGGGTGTTTTTAGAAGTAACAGGTTAACATATAAAATAGACATTTTCACATTTTTTTATTGATAAAAGTGAGGACATGGTGATGTGCCGTATTTTGTTGGCGCGTGACCGGCGACGAGGGCGTCGACGTCAGTCTTGTCACGCGTCATGGCGACGGTAACGACGTGACTGACGTGATAACAGGTAAATATATCCAATGCTCCAAATCATGAAGCGAGAGACAAATCTATATTAATATTATAAATGCGAATGTGTGTTTGTCTGTTACCTCTTTACGCCCAAACCACAGAACCGATGTAGCTGAAGTCTAGTATGGAGATACTTTGAGTCCCGGGAAAGGACAAATGATAATTTTATCCCGGAAAAAGTGTTCTGTTCCCACGCGATAAAGAATTTTGGCGCAACGGAGCTGCGGCCATCTTCTAGTATTTGTATATAAGTCAGTTTTTGGGAATATCCTTCTAGTTAAAACAACATGCATCCGAATTTTGAATATCAGTGGAAAGTTCGAAAATATGAAATCACTTCTTATTATTTAGTTGGATAAGTTTAACAGAAAACGACCGCACTTTCCCCCAACACTTTTTAAACAATCCCTGAAAGCTTGCGAGCAATTTACATAGACACAGATGCCTTACACTGAAGGATTATCCAATCTCTAATGTACCATCGAGGAAATTGATTCCTATGCATTTGAGAGACTAACGTCATTTGGTCGATCATGTCAATTCAATGTTAATTGTGATCTGTCAGCTGGGTTTGACGTAACGCAACCAAACTACTTAGATCCCTGATTTGCATATGAATCAACTTCTCTGATAGTACATCAATTCAAAGTCGTAAGCAACAGAACTATAATTAACTGTAATTCTATCCACTGGGACATCCTCACTGAGTATAACCTTAAGCTCCTCTACATTGTATTTTCCAATCATAATAAAAATGCATTTTCCAAACATCCTGTATATCCACTAAGCCACCGGTCCAGTGATCGGGTAAACTCGCACCGAACTCGGCTAACTTCAAGCCGGTCGTATAATGACGTAACTTTTTTCACCGACAGCAAGATGCTTGGGAAACTTTTAACTATTTCTATTTAAGGAGCAAGCTGGCGGATGACAAACCTGTTGGCAAAATAAATGCGAGTATTTTTAAGTTTCCCCTTTGTTCACTAAAGTTTTTCACTTTCTTTGGACAGTAATTTATTTTATTACTAGCGGTCCCGGTGAACTTCGTGTTACTTAAAAACCTTCCCTGGACTTCAAGGATTATTTTAAGACTAAAATTAGCAGAATCGGCTTAGCCGTTATCAAGTTATAGCGTTACTAACACAATAATTGGAAATCCATTTATGTATCTAGATGTAGATAGTAGGTACTACCAATGATTTTGGTTACTATAAAGTTATCATTAGGTTATAATAACACTTGCTGATCATAATCCATACTATCCATACTAATATTATAAATGCGAAAGTGTGTCTGTCTGTCTGTCTGTTACCTCTTCACGCCCAAACCGCTGAACCGATGCTGCTGGAATTTGGTGATACCTTGAGTCCCGGGAAAGGACATAGGATATATTTTATCCCGGAAAAATGTACGATTCCCGCGCGATAAACTAATTTTGGCGAAACGGAGTTGCGGGCGTCGTCTAGTATATAATTTATAACGACAGAGAAGGATAAAATGCCAACACAGAAAATTGTGACACGAAATTAAAAGGACGAAAACAACAGCCATTTGCGTAATAAAAGTCGTTAGGACAATCAAACGCGAACCGTAATTCTCATTTAAAAGTTAGGTGAAAACGTTTGGGGGAAAACGTGAAAGAATCGAATTAAATATGCCTACGGTGAGCGTTAGGCACCTTATTACCGACGGGACGGAGGCGACGAACTTAACTGAGTAAAACTGAAATTTTGTCGGAAAAATTATGCAAATAGCCGCGTTTGAGATGCTTCGGGAACTGTATAATGTCGAGATGCTTCGGCAACTGAATAATCGGCTCGAAGATGGAAAGAGCCGATAGAATCTTTATACGTGGTATTTTATAGGCTATTCGAATTTATTTTCGCGTCAATACTTTTCATGTTTCGCTTGTACAAAACTTTTTATGGGTGACCTATATTTTTACATTGTTGGCGTATAATCTATATTGAGGATGCAAATATTAGAATAGCGCATTGAATTTATTAGCTTTCAATAACTTATTCATTGTGGATGATTTTATTTTTAGATCGCTATTAAAAATATTGTGTAATGCAAAATCAGTGCTATTTTATTATAAAAGCATACTTTATTTTCATGCGCAACACAAGCTTTGGACTGTGGTTGCGATACTACGAAGTATTAACTGTATGAAAATTGATAAAATATAATAAATATAATTTTCATGACACTAAAAACATAGCATTATCAAAACAACATTATTCATAGGCACTTGATAGTTTTTAAACATTTTTACTTTTCTCTATAATTGACAACCCTAAAATATAACGAGTGGAAGCACCCTTCGACAAACGAATCGGAATCCATAATCACTGGAATTCCGAATCAGCCGGAATATCTTCGAATCCTTATAATGAGACGCATCAATTCCGATCACGCGGACATGTTCGCGCGACAATTAACGCGATAAATACTGAACTTGTCATGAAACGTGAGAGCGAATAATAAGCTTTAATAAGTCCATACTAATATTATAAATGCGAAAGACAGACATGTCGGTCTGTTACCTCTTCACGCTCAAATCGCTGAACCGATTTTGCTGAAATTTGGTATGGACATACTTTGAGTCCCGGGAAAGACATATGATACTTTTTATCTCGGAAAAAACGTACTATTCCTGCGCGATAAACAAGTTTTGGTGCAACGAAGGTGCGGACATCATCTAGTTAAAAACAACAATGTAATATTTATGGCCAGTTTCTGAGGTTTTTGACAGGAGTTTATCTGCTCAACAGCGTTGTTGATTGGTCGACATGTTTACGTCAGCCAATGAGAAGCGCTAGTAAATTGATAAACCGGAGATGACATGAGATTTTTTACACCCCCCGGGGGTATGAAAATTTCAGAAGCCGTATCTGTTTCTTAGGTTTTTTTGGACCTGTAAATTCTATACCAAAACATATAATAAGAATATCTATTTTAAATAATATTTTGAAGGGTGTAAGAAAGTCATTTTGAATTCAATTATTGTTTCACACTTCATATTTTCACTGAAGTCATTTTAAGTGACAGCTGTTTCATAATACGAACCCCTTTGAAATAAAAAATCGCTGTAGGTCTGAAGTTGTACGTTAACTTATAATTTTTGGGAAGTGACCGGTGAGACTTAATTTTTGATATAGTAAATACGTAAGCTGCCAAATTTGTCTCGCAGTAAGACACAGCCTGCCAATCTTTACAAAGGCATTCAAAGTTGAACAAAGAGTACTAATTACTAATCACAATATATTGAATATCGACATTATAAGTATGATTTGGGATGATTGTTACAGGCGAAGGGCATGACCTGGCAAACTTCCAGGCTAAGATCCGGGGATCGAGTGACCCGGGGAGGGGAGGGGGTGGCTGATAGAAAACTTCGCCTAGCT